>OX458322.1:12612718-13919077 GCA_949768715.1 Dascillus cervinus | reverse complement strand
AATAGTTTGCGGACCGTGAGAGATTTATTTTCCATAAAATATCCTGAAAGACCAATTCCTTGCATCAGAACTCTGCACAATATCGTTAAAAAATTTAATTCACAAGGCTGCATAGTAAATGGTCATACAAAGAAGATTAAAACCAATCATGTGTTGACTGAAGAATTAAAATTAAATATTTTATGCTACGTTGAGCAATATCCGATGGTATCCTTGCGAGAAGTAGCTGAATATTTCGTTGTATCAAAAACGTCAATATTTAAAACACTAAAAGAATTTAAGTACAAATCTTATAAATTTTCCAATCATCAAGAGTTATTTGAGGAGGATAAAACAAAAAGAACAAATTTTTGTGAAACTTTATTTAATTTGTTAAACGAACATGATGAAATTTTAGCGAAGATAGTTTTCACCGATGAAGCAACGTTCACATTAAATGGAGAGGTCAATTCCCAAAATTTCCGGTGTGCATCATAATTTCTTATTTATCCAATTTATTCTGTTAACCTTGTTCCTTCGTTTTCCTTAGATATTGGTCCCGCACTAATCACCATATTCAAAATTTGACCCACACTCAGTACCAGCAGAAGGTGAATGTGTGGTTAGGGATAGTTAATGCTACACTTATCGGGCCTTTTTTTATTGATGGAAACCTTAATTCGGCCAAATTTTTAGATCTGTTGGTAAACAACATCATTCCGGCAATAGAAAATTTAAACATTAACGAACCATGGTTTCAAATGGATGGAGCCCCTCCGCATTCCACAAATGTTATAAGAAATTGTTTAAACGAAAGGTTTCCCGGACACTGGATAGGACGGTACGGCCCCATACCATGGGCACCACGATCTCCAGATTTATCACCCAATGACTATTTCCTTTGGGGTTACCTAAAATCAAAAATTTACCGCAATATCCAAATTTTAAATCTAGATGAATTAAAAGATCGTATACGAACTGAATGTAACGAACTGAATCCTGACATTCTCAGAAATGCCGTGCGTGCGTTCCAAGATCGGCTAGGATATTGTTTAGAAGTAGAAGGTGGACATTTTGAATACTTGCTATGACGCTATTTGTTTATTTTTTTCTGTTATGTACTTTCTGTTAATAACTTCTCAAATTTTGGGAAGTTATCCCATTTAATAGTTTTATTAAAATTGTTATTATTTTGATATTCAAATGATTTTAGATTCTATTCATAATACTATTCATGATACTTGAACATAACCTTTCACAATGAAAAATAATAACCTTGTAATTTGTGGTGTAATGTTGGTTGCCTATAGTTATCAATACGTTGACGCGTTTTTTTTAAAAGTAAACATAGGAGATATGTATACCTGTAAGATAATCTCCCGGTATGTGATACCATGTTATTGGCGGCAAAACCGATTTTATATTAGTGTAGCTAGCTGGACATAGATGGCCAATAAAAAAATACTCACGTAGGCAACACCTATACGTTAAAGAAAGAAAGATATACAAGACCATTTTCTGTCTCATAAATCCCAGTCTGAAATGCCTACGATCGTGATAGGCGTGATAGGTTGGCGCGCGCATGCGTATCGCGCTAGCCTTGGGATGACAGATAGTGTTTTTTTCAAAATTTATCACGCAATGGGCGAACAACCGTGTTTGTTGTGTGACGATTATTTGAAACCTGATGGTAGTGATTCTAAAGTTGTACAGAAGAAAACTATACAAGCTTTTATTGCGGCAAGTATGAGAAGAAGAGATAAGAGACATCTAAAATTAAAAACGTTTGAACAATTAACCGTACATAAAAAATGTCGTATCACTTACGTTCTAGAATCAAGCATTCTTGCTGCGGAAAGTAACGCTATACGAGACGCTGAAAGCAATGGAGATGCTGGTTCATCGCGTAGTACTGAAAATTTTCATTTTATTAGCCTATGTTTTTTTTGTAAGGAGGATGCTTCGGAGAATTTTGTAGATATGCAATCAAAGAAAAATAAAGAGACAAGAAGGTTGGTGAAGTACGTTAGTCTGGCTAAAACTAGAAATACTATTTTAGATATATGTAAACATCGATCAGATCAATGGGCTGACGAAGTTTTGTCACGAATAGCCACTGAAACCGACCTAGTGTCTGTAGGAGCACGCTATCACAGTGACTGCTTCGCACGTTTTAATCAATATTATCCTACTAGTGATATTGGTCGTCCTGTTGATGAAAACACTAGTGCTGCTGTTGATTATGTAATTAATTATTTATTAAAAAATAGAGAAGAATGCCAATTTTCACTGTCAGAGATTCTAGAAAAATTTAACGCTGAATCTTAAAAGAAGCACAATGTAACAGTAAATTTACTAAAATTTTAAAAATTGTTTCCTGCAGTTGTAAGAACAATTGCACATCCCAAAACTGTGGCTGCAGAAAACACGGTTTGAAATGCACAGAAATTTGCAAAAATTGCCATGGCCAATCGTGCGAAAACATAGAAAAACCGATAATCGAGGACCTGTTAGAAGAGACCGAAGATTTTGCAGAGAGTATTTTTGAAGAAACAGGTATCATACCAGACGAAGACGATGATGAACTCATTCCTGCCAAAAAAAAGTAGAATAGAATAACGATAAAGAATTCTTAAGAAAATTTGTAATTTATAAATTATTTAATGTTGAATTTACGAGGGATTAATACCGACAATGTATATATTTTATGACGGCATTATATTCGTCTCAACGCGATACCCCAAATCAAAAAAAAATCATCAAAATTGATCGAGCCGTTTTCGAGATATAGAGACCGAACGGAATTTGTAGTATTAAAGTCAAAATATAGCGCGCAGTCGAGAGCGGCGCTCACGCGCATGCGCGCGCCAACCTTATCCTATCATGATAGTAGGCATTTCATAAACGGTAACTTTTAGTCTTGGTAGCGCGCTTATCAGATACAATATAAATGTAAAACTTTTTGAAAATGAAAGTTTAACCTCTTCTTTAATTATCCCTGAAATTGCAGTCCGATAAGTCCAATAGTTAATTAACAATTAACGTTATAAAATAAAACGCTATCTTGGGAACAAAGAGGTGTAGATGAATTTTTCAGTTTTTGAAATCACCGTAAAAATATGCTCTATTTAATGTAAGAAGAGCGAATTCCCGAGCGGTTTTTGTTTGACCCCTGAGGCAATTTGTTTATAACGCTTCTTTGCGTATCCTACTTTATCGGTTGTTAAGATCAACTTAGTTTCAACTTATTAAATTTTTTTTTTTCGATACGTTTCTTTGGATGAATTAGAACCTACATCTACGATATTAACTTAAAAAATCAACGTTTAGTAATTAAACAGGCAGCTGGTAAAAAAATTGCAAAATTACTTAACAATTGCATTGGTCAACAATTTGACGGTCAATCGAATCAGCCTTTGGCACACATATTGGTCATTGGATTGACGGTCTTTTCCATAAGTTTCATCAACATCCATCCATTTTTGCAATAATAATGCGTAATTTTCTAAAATTCGTTTTTTCACGTTCGACATTTATTTTACGGTTAACAAATTGTTTAAATATGACTTTAGGCATTCTAAATTGTAAGTAATTTAACTGCCTACAACATACAATAAGTAATTTTTCGATAGCTCGTTTAGATTTTGATAGGCAGTAAAAAATGTGAAAAAAGACGTAATTTTGCCACTTATTTGCAATTTGCGAACTTAGCAGCACTTCTTTGGAGTTACTTTTTTATATTATCATTCTACATACCCTTCTTCGTCATTAAGCGCAAAAAATTTCAGATAATAAGTTTTTTAATATCGCACGAGTTTTTGATCTAATTCGACTGGACTATGAAGGTGAGGCCAGGGATTATCTGAGTATTGACTCAATTGATACTGATGAAGAGCAGGAAAGAATGAATTATCCTGTGGAATTTTTGAATAGTCAGACGCCTTCTGAAATGCCTCCCCACAGATTACGGCTAAAAGTGGGAACAATCATTGAATACACGGAGAGGTCTTTGTAATGGTACTAGGCTTATTGTAAAGTCTATGAAAACGAACATAATAGAAACACAAGTAATTACAGGATCTGCTTCAGGGGAAACAGTTTTAATCCCAATGATTGACTTAGCTCCCTCTGATACCAATTTGCCTTTCGTCCTGAGAAGAAGACAATTGCCGATTTGAATTGCATTTGCAATGACAATCAACAAGTCTCAAGGACAGACATTTGATAAAGTTGACATTTATTTGCCAAACGCATGCTTCAGCCACGGCCAACTTTATGTGGCATTTTCGAGAGCACCGTCAAAAGATACTGTAAAAGTCAAAATCCTTGACTTTGAAAACCAGGGTCATTTGATAAAAGGTTCGTCAGAAATCTTTACATTAAATTCAGTGTATAAAGAGATCTTTTAAGGTCTTCCAGTAAAAAGGTGGGAGGGTGGGTGGCCTTCTCAAGTGCACCTCCACGTGGAGAAAGCTGGATAAGCATAATATATTTCATAATAATGCTGAACAAACGCACTTAAACTTGAAATTGAAACTCATGAGTTTTGCCCATTTTTTTTTACCAAAAGATGATTTTAAGGGCAAAAACTGATACAACGTAGTCGCTGTCAGCCCGTTCTCGGGCTGAGGTTTTCTACTAGTTTGATAATAAATCACTATCAAAGTCAACTTTCACATCAATTTTGCTTTCTAAAAAATAATTATGCCATGTTGTAGTATCAAAATTAAAGATAATTTCCTCCAATTTTCATCTTTCTTTGACCATTATAAATAGGTTAAATTTTAAAAATGCCATACGATGGTCCACCCTGTACATTAGAATTAATTTGTTTTAAATTATTTGTCCCATACTTTTATTATGCAGCTTTCTGAGGTAAACCGAATAAATAAATGTTGCTGGAAAATTCATTTACGTGCTATGCAATAAGGGCGAAAATCGCTTACTTGGTCACACAGTGACGCCATGCGCGAAACTAGCTCATTTTCGCCCACCGAGTGAGCATATCTTGAAAGTTATAGTATCATGTGAAGGAGCTAAACATAACATGGAGGTGTGAATAACTTCAGCATTGCACGGCACCAATATATCTAGGTGTCACACTAGACCGCGCGTTGGCATACAGGCAACACTGCATGAATACCAAGGCGAAGGGCAGTGCTAGGAATAGCATAATCAGGAAACTCACAAGCAGCTCTTGGGGTGCGAACCCGCACACGTTGAGGACTTCCGCCATGACCTTATGTTTGTCCACTGCAGAGTATGCGGCACCAGTATGGAGCCGCTCAGCGCATGCAAAACAGGTAGACACCGCACTCAATGAGACCGCACGGATTATTACAGGATGTTTAAGACCGACCCCAATAGGGAAACTATATCCGCTGGCTGGCATAGCACCGCCCTGCATATGTAGGGAGGTCGCTGCGAACATGGAAAGAACAAAACAGCAATCAGACCCCCGACACTTACTATACGGACTTCACCCACCACCACATCGGCTAACATCTAGGAATAGCTTTATGAGAGGGACACGAGTCATGATAGGGACTCCGGCAGCAAACCGTGTTGAAAGGGGGGGAAGCCAGCTGAACCATTCGAACTTCCAAGTCTAGGAGGGGCTACCACCGGGCAGCGAACAACCGTACGCGGTGTGGAGAACACTCAACCGATTGAGGGTAGGCGTACCACGGTGCAAGTCTAACCTGCGAAAGTGGGAACTGTTGTCGGATGAAGCGGATGACCTGTGTGAGTGCGGTGCGGTTCAGGATCCACAGCATCTACTAATATGCGCCAAGTTAGGCCAACCCTGCACAATGGACGATATCATATCCGCAAATGACAAGGCTATATCAGCCACAATATATTGGAAGCACACTGTTTGACCGGACACGGAAAGAAGAATTTCCTCTTCACTTTTTCGGCTATAATCAGAATTATCGTCTCCATCAACTCTAATAATAAATTCATCTATTTCAATTTTGGATGTATACCTTTAATTATTTCACGTTCTTGACTGTTTATTTAATGTTTCAAAATTTTCACAGACTTCGTTCAAAGACAAAAAAAAATCACTCGAGATGTTCCTCAGCACGTGAAGAAGAGGCCCGCCATGCCATCCGCCCAATAGTTTAATTCCATTCTTCAAATGTCATCGAAACAGGCACAGTTCACAATGGCTGCTTTGGTTGTATTCTGGATTCTGAATATTACAGATAATAAAACATAAACGGACTATCAACTTGCGAAACCTCTTTCCTAATGCGATCTAGTACACATAATAAAACATAGTCGGTTGGTTTCATTTGTTTATTTATAAATTTAAAAATTTTCTGTCAAATGTTCAAAAATTCGCTTGACATGTTGGCTTCTGCTGGAATTGAGTTAAAATTTAATCACTGTCCAGACGATGGCTTCCAAATGGTGCATCCGACGACCACGCAGAACCAGATTCAGTGCATCTCTTGGACCGCAGCTGACAAATTCATAAGCTTTGTTTCTCAACACGGCAATATTGAAATCATCATAGAGGCCATAGAAGTTGGACGCACGATCATCGTACCTGACGCAACCGTTTGCTGTTCTCCGAAGACTTCGACGAAGAGTGTAGCAATTTGATGCAGCAACGGAAAGCTGCTTCTTTTTGACACCGGGGACGAAAAAAAAAACAAAACTGACTGTAAATATGCGCTCTCTAAGATCAATTTTGTCGACTTCAATAGCGACGATCAATGTGTGGCCGCAGCTGGTGATCGCTACAGTATAATTTTGTACAGTAACAGTGACTACGTTTATGTCGAGCACTTCGATCGGATGGAGTTTCCATCCGATCGTGTCAATTCCATCCTTGTTTCAAGTCGCAGCGTATATATCGTATTTTATGTTAACGGATTGGATGAACAGAAACCAGTCCGCTACAGTTGAACAAAGACGAAAGATATATTAGATAAAGGTAACTATATCGGTTAACCTTGGAAGATTTGATGTGAACGCATGCGTCTTGTTGTACTTTCTGGTTGCAAGTGGTAAAAGTATGCGAAACGTTGAATCAGCTGATTTCCTCCATCTTGTTTTCAATCCAATCGCGTCTTTATCGTTAAAATGCAACGTTCGATCCGGATTCTTCGATTCAAGCTAGCAATTTTTAAGGATTGAGTTTACGCGTTGCATCCGATGGAGAGTTCGGGCCGACCCGTTTACGTCGCAAAATTCAAGTGGATGGACATAAACGCAGTCAGTGACCTATACCAACTAAGGGAGGACGCTGTCCACGGGCCAGATGCGATCCCTTAGACAGATGACCCTCGATCGTGTCCCGTGTGTTTTTTCCTCTTTTTGGTAATAATTCAATAATAAAGTGCTAGTTAATTTACCCAGTGTAACAGTACAGTAATTATTTCACGTTCTTCACTGTGAATTAATTTATTGTTACAGATAATTGTAAAGAGCCTGTAGTAGTATATTATGATATGAGTATAATAAGAAGCATTTTGTCGCACGCACGGACTTAAGGCAGGAGAGCTTGCGAGTAAGTGCGACAAAATGCCTTATAAACGAAGTATCATACACTATTTTTTCTATTTTGCCACTTCTTTTAAACAAATACATGAAACTTCAAAATCTAGGAAATTTCCTGCCAGTTGGCAAGTGCATTAAAGGCGGCTATGGGGAAAATTTTTGTTAAAGATGTTTTACAATGTGCGCCCCAGATAAAGAGCTTTGGCAGAAAATACAATGAGTAATTTGTAACCCACAAAATCAAGCCACATTTATGAGAAAAAATACGGAAATTTGAAAATTGGCGTAAAGAGAACAATCTCGAAAAACATTTTGCTGGCAAAATTTAGCGTTGACAGTTCGATGAAATGTTTGAGTTGCCACAGATAGGTTGCCAATATAAAAAAAATAAATTGCACTGTTTTTAGTATTTTTACTATATTGTCTTGTACGATACGCAAAGGTGTGTCGTAATAACCTCAGTACGAACACAAAGTAGAAAAGTAGATTTAAATAATTTTTCCTTTTATTGTTACTTGCCGTAAAAATCTAAAACCACTACCGTCTACCCTCTCGATAAATAAATACAGGTAATGCTTTAATTACCCGAATAAAAAGTTTTATTCATGAAGATGATTCTTATCTTTTCTGTCACACCTAGTGCATTTAATCAGATTATGTAGGTAGCAGTATAAACAGCGATATTAATAAGCGGAGCATTATTTTGCAGTTGCGTGTTATTTGCTTATTGACCTAATTTTTTTAAGAATAATGGTTATTATTGTTTGATCACTTAATAGCTATTTATACAACAAGTACAAATAATGTCTGTTTAGTGCACGCAACGTGAAAATTGTGGATGACACGTCAAGTCTCATAAAACTTTTGAACGTGTTCTATATGTTAGGCGCAAACACCGAAAATGGTCCCTACGTAGAAATACTGATCAGAACGCGTTCTGACAAAAAAGAAAACGACCAGAGAACCCGAAATTCGAGTTGTGGTTGTTTTAAAACTGCCCAGAATGCGTCCTAGAAGACTGTAAACGACCACAACCCGAAATTTGAATTGATTTTCTTAATAATCGCACAAAACGCTTTTTAGTAAACTGAAGAAGCCATGACGCGCTTTGGTCAATTATTAATACCAGCTATGACCAATTAAGCTATAGTATGCCTCCCCACGTTACCCATTGCATCCAAACTTTTTCAACTGACAATGAGTTTAGCTCTGGGTCGTATGTAAAAAAACGTCCTATTTATACGCCCCCAAGATTGATTCGATTATATCATAAAATTCTGCCCTTGTTTGATTAAAGTCATAAGTAATATTGCAAATACTTAGTAGCCAAGCAATCATATCTCCCCTTTTTGTTGCCATTGTGGGTTTTACACAATCTTTAATGTGTGGTACGAGAAGTTATCAATAACCAATATTGAAAGTGGAGGTAAATTTGGGAGTGACTTCTGTTTTATCCACCTTTCAAAATTAACCCAGAAGGGAAATTTAAAAGTCTATCATCAACAAAATCATTTTCACTGCCTGTATGCATGCATGAACCATTATCAGGCGACGACCTTTTTCTACTGGTTTTTTTATTTCTTCATTGTTACCGTCAGACCATGCGTAACTGGACATTCATGGTTTCAATGAAAGTAGCTTTCATACATGAAAAAGATTGGTCACCCTTCAGTTCTATATATTGCCATTTGCTTCAGATATCCAATCCTTTTCAATCTTATGTCATGAGATTACATTAAGAATTTCCGGTTATCTTCGGCTTTACGCCATTTGCAGAAATATAATAATTTGTTAAAATGTCGGTTAAAATATGTTTAAAAAGAGCATGCAGCATTATTAAAATTTGCCTTCAATGACATGAAAACATGAATATTATACTTCTTCTGTGTGCCTTCTCAATTAAAGGGTTTTGTACAAGAACCGGTTGTGTAAAAATAACATACGAGTAGCTTTGAGAAAACAAGGCAAAACTGAAGTACACTTTTTCCAATATGAGTTGGGGGATGTCGTGAAAGTACTTATCCTGGCTTAAAGCAATAAAACTGTTATTTAGGTGTGAATTGTATTCGGGTAAAAATTTGGATACATTTCTATTAAATATATTGACTGTATTATTTAATGCAATACAAAGTTATTAAATGAAAATACAGAATTATTCAATATGGGACGACAAACCAACAACGCAACTATTCGTTGTAATGATGCCGCTCAACTAGCCTCAAAGGGGATGCCGCTTGGCTCCAGTTGCTGAAAACATCCCAAGGACGATACCGGCAGGTGCGTCTGAAAATCACAAAGATAAAACACACAACATGCGATGTTAAAATTATTATTTCAACAATTTCAATCTTACAACATCGCCCCAACTCATGGAAAAAGTGTATCTGCATAAATGAGAGATACATCTTTTTTTTCTTTAGCATTATCAAGAACAAAACGCTCTTTGTTTTTGTTTTTTTAGTGTGTTGTACTGAATTTCGTCAAACAGATAATTTTTTTTTACTGTTAATTTTTGCAATAAATTTTTAAACCGTAGCATTTTTGAACAGAGCCTGAAGAGACCTTGCAAATTAGGTATTACATAATTTAAAAATTTGGGAGTTGCAACTGCAACTCGAAGGGAATTGAATTTAGGGATGATATTTTTATTTTGCAAAATAAAATCAGTGAGACCTACAAAGGGCGAGTTTTTCAATTGGAGTTTAAACCCCCGATCAACTGATCGGCGTTCAGGTACTGATCCGAGATCACACAAATGCGGCGTTTTTCAACCCTGTTTAACTTTAGTCGTATCCCTAACGCTAATACAGGGAATCTGCGTTTCCAAACACCGTAACTGCGCTCAATCGGATTTCTCGTTCGAATTTGTGATTCATTGAACAGCTGCTCTGCGGGTAAACGAGGATTTCCTAGTGGTGTTATCAGATAATTCTTGATGGGATAACCACAATCTCCAACTAATACATTATTTCCCATTTCATTTTGCTCAAATCTTCTTCTTATGTTTGAGTTTCTAAAAATGTTGGAGTCATGTGCGGAGCCAGGCCATCTAGCCACAATGTCTAATATTTTCAGATTATGGTCACAGATTGTTTGTACATTGATGGACATAAAGCCTTTTCTGTTCCGGTACACCTCCGCATTATCTCCTCCAGGGGATTGAATTTTGATATGGGTACAGTCTATGGCACCTATACAACGAGGAAAACGAGCAATTCGATAAAAACCTTGTTTGACATCATTTATTTCTTTTTCATCACTCGGAAATGTTATGTATTCTCTTGCTAGGCGGGCAATGGCACGAGATACTTTGAGTACGATTTTACTGGTGGTACTTTTATGCACCCCAGCAAAATCACCGATCATGTTTAACTTGGTCCCAGTAGCGTAGAACCTTATTGCAATTAGTAGCATTTGTCCTGGACTGAGGGCATGGTTGCGATTTGTCGGAGATCTTATTGAATCTAAAATTCTTACGTTATAGATACTTTTTTAAATGTGGGTTGGTATATTTTGCTTACCTTCAATTCGATTCACAATTATTTGAACAGTTCCTTTTTGAAGACGGAAACGCGTAAAAAAATCATATTCATCCCATTCTGTAAAATGGTCTCTTTTATCCCTTACTATATAAGGGCGCCGTGGTCAATCAACATAATCGATGTAATCAATAACATCTTCATCTTCGCTTAAAATATCTACTAAATCCATAACGCACGTGAAGTATTCAACATCAATGAGGTTATATGCACTGAACGGCGTTTAAACGGCAACGATCGACCGTTCAGATCTGAGGTCGTTTAAACTCCGTTCATCTCTTGATCCGCATTTGAAAAACAACCAATTTCCTCTGAACTAAGTTCACCCCTGAACGGCGTTTAAACTCCGATTGAAAAACTCGCCCAAAGTCACGGCTCACGGAGGTGGAGAAAAAGAAAACAGCTGTAGAAATATTTTCGTGAGATTATGTGAAGTCTGCACGTCGAATAAGTACCGGTCACAAAAAAGAGTTGTTGTAGACCTTAAGAGACACGGCGAAATCGATTACAGTTGCAGGAGGATATGTGAAAGAGTCCTTGGTAAATAAAGTATCAACACTGAAAAGATTCTTCAGCAACCAATTAAAGGGAGTAGAGAACCGCAGACAAAACTTTATGAACACACTAGGAGTGGTAGCAAAAATCAATTGAAATGGAAAGTTCTTCGTTATTACCACCTATCAACATTAACTACTGTACCGTATCTTTAAATATTTAAGTATTGTTCAAATGTAAAAAAGAAACACTTAAATATTTTCTTGCACTCAGTGTAAGTACAAAAGTAACACTTTTTGCAGTCACATCGATGCAAGTAACTGTACTTTGTTGCGCCATTGTACAAAACATTTCTTTACCATACCTACTTGTCCCCTTAAATTGTTAGAAACTTACTATTTTTAATTCCAAGATGCAATATATTTAGATAGCCTGTAACTATCAGAAATCAAAATAATTGGAAAAATCGAAATTGACAGTTACATAGTGGCACAAGATTTTAAAAATGAAGATTTAAATCTTTATTTACTACATAAAAAAATGAAGAAAAATCATTAAATACAAAAAATTTCTTATATTCGCTTGAAGAGTTTGCAAGATTACGAAAAACCGCAGCAAAAATACAATGGAAAATAAGAAAATTCTCGCATCAATAAATTAAACCTACATAGGTATCTAAAATTTTTACAATGACTTCACAAATAAATTCAATTTCTCAAAGGCAACGTGCACGCATACGCATGTGCATAAATTTATATGCATCGAGCTTTTCAAGCGAATAAAAGGAAATTATTGAAAAGCAATAAATTACTACCATAATGTGGGTGGGATTTGAGGTATAAAAGAAATTTACCATATTGTTTTCGATTAAAGCGCAATTAACAATGAAGGTAAATTAATATCCAAAACATAAAAATTCATAACACTCAAATCGGTTCAATTAAAAATAGTGTCCTTGTAAAATGGTTTTCGATGCAAACGTGCCAGTGGTAATTGATAATGGTTCGGGCATATGTAAGGCAGGTTTTGGAGGTGAAGATGTTCCTCGCACCGTATTTTCATCTGTGATCGGCCACCCGAGATACAAGGTATACCATTTAATTGCACCATAATTTTTGATAACAATTAAATGACTAGGAAATTATGGTCGGTTTAAGTCTAAACTCTACATATGTGGGAGAAGAGGCTCAAGCGAAACGTGGAGTATTATCCGTTAAATATCCCATCGAACATGGAATTGTCAACAACTGGGACGATATGGAAAAAATCTGGCATCACACGTTTTTTAATGAACTAAGAATCGATCCAGAGGAACATCCAGTGCTGTTAACGGAAGCTCCTCTCAATCCAATAATTAATCGAGAAAAAATGACCCAAATTATGTTCGAAACTTTTGGAGCACCTGCAATGTATGTCGCTATTCAAGCTGTGTTGTCGCTATACGCAAGTGGACGTACAACAGGGGCGGTGATGGATTCTGGAGATGGCATTTCGCACATGGTGCCTATTTACGAAGGTATTAATTTATTGCAATAATTTTTATGTAATGTTTTTCATAAAAAATATTAGGATACGCAATTCCTCATGCAATTCTCCGCATGGACTTAGCTGGTCGAGATTTAACCAACTATCTGATGAAAATCTTAACGGAACGGGGATACAGTTTTACGACATCAGCCGAACGAGAAGTGATTCGTGATTTGAAAGAGAAAATATGTTTCGTTTCATTAAATTGTAAACAAGATTTAGAAACGGCAGCACATTCAGAGGAATTAAACGAGTGTTACGAATTACCAGACGGACAAGTCCTAACATTATCAAGTGAACGTTTTCGTTGTCCGGAGGCTATATTTAATCCGTGCTTATTGGGAATGGAGATTCCGGGCATTCATAAGACGATTTACAATTCGATTAAAAAAAGTGATTACGATGTCCGCAAGGATCTTTACGCTAATATTGTTTTGTCTGGTGGCAGCACGTTGTTTCCAAATATGGCCGATCGTATACAGCAGGAAATGATGAATTTGGCACCGGCGAAAATGAAAATTAAAATAATTTCCCCGCCCGAAAGAAAATATACGGTATGGATTGGAGGCAGCATTTTGGCCAGTTTGACAACTTTTCAGGAGATGTGGATTTCCAGGAAAGAATATGATGAATTTGGACCCACCATCATACATCGAAAATGTTTCTAAGTCCTTTTATAGAACAAACGGTTGTTATTTATTGTTTTCAAGTAAAAAAATTGAAAAATGTTTCATATTATATTAATGAAAAAGTATTAGGAACGCTGAAGAGTGTATCGCCTTTTCTAAGTAAAATTAAATTAAAAAGTACATAATTCTTATCTAGTTATTATACAACATCGTCCATTCTTTTTTATAAAGCCGGTGCCAGACGATGTGTCAACCGTTTGACTCGAATGTTGGATTCCAACGTTTGGGTCAAAAACTCGACGATTGGTGTGGCAAATGTCCTGCTACACGATGGGGCGATTGTTTGATCCAATACATTTGGTTCAAACCTTCATTTGCGGTTGATTTGATGGTGTAGAACTGATTGAAAAAGTAGTTGTAAAATGCTACAAGAACTGCCAAAAAGGGTATCGTACTCTTGACGCACATATTCAACGCTATTCTGAGACAACAGAGTTTAAAAAAGCTGACATAATACTAATTCCCAAGTCCGGTAAAGACTTCAGCTACGTAAGATTATATCGCCCAATAAGCTTATTATCAGTGATCTCCAAACTTCTCGAATGGCTTGCGCTATGAGTCCTAGACCCCGAATTCACACTAATAAACTGGATACCAGACTACCAATTTGGTTTTCGTATATCCCACTCAACAATCCAACAGTGTCATCGGATCACTAAAGTAATAAACACTGCTTTCGTGAAAAAATCTTATTGCACAGCCATTATTATAGATGTTAACTAGGCATTCTATAAGGTTTGTCATAAAGGGCTTATTCACATAATCCAACAAATTCTACCCCCTTCAATCAATTTAGGGGTACCTCAGGGAAGCGTCCTGGGACCCTTCCCATATTTATTCATTACTTCAGACCTCCCAATTACTTCTTCCACAACGATAGGTAGGGGAAGGCGGGGTAAGATGACGAGATTAAGCTTCTACGATTTTTCTTGGCCACTGTAAATGGATTTAAGAACTGAAATTTTTATGAGAACTTCTTCCATATCTTGCTTAATACTAGGAATTTTTTCAATTGCCTCTTTCATCTTCAAAGGGACGAAACACGGGTTTTTCCAAAAAATGTAACGAACAAAACCTGGGATTTTAAAACATAATAAAAAACCTTTATTAATAAGTAACTTTAATAAAGAACTTCTATAAAACTTTGAAACTTTAAAATTAAATATAAGGTAAAAGGTATTTAAGAGCAGAAGTCGCATTTATAGGGCCTATGGTTGGCCTCTTTCTGATCCCATCCGGAACACTCAGAATGAGCCCACTTGAAGCACTTGTAGCACTGGTATCACAGTTCTTCTTCACAGTTCTTCTTCACAGTGCCTTCTTCTGAGCATATGATGCACAATTTGTCTTCTTCGAAATCCAGCGCGTCCATATCATCATCAGTGTCGATGTAAGGTACCTACGGGATGAGATGGCCCGTCGTCAGAAGATGAAGGGAAGTCCGATTGACGTCGTGGTTTCTTTTTGTTTGCCTTCTCAGTCAATCTTTTCTGCCTTTTCAGCCCTTTCTCTTCTTGTTCCTTCTTTTTCTGTTTCAACGCTTCTTTTACTGGAGTTCCTGCTAAAAGAAACGACGGCAACTTCTTCCCTGGTTTTCTGGCACTCTTTTTACTTGCCACTGGTAGTGGAGGAAGGACTGAAAAAGTAGTAGATGGAGTCAGATCCGACTGCGGTTGAGGGTGCTGGTTTGCAAAAGAATCATTAGCAGTAGGTGATATTGCAAAATAGGAATTCTCAAATGGTGATTCTGGCCGACGTTCAAAGGCAGGAGCAGTAAATTCGACAGTTTGAATATCAGTTCTCAAGGGTGGCTGGAAATCTTTATTCCTGAAAATGTTACTGTTAAAAGGTTCAAAATTAAATTAGTTGGCAGCACCTTCTGGTACACAGATATTTAACTTTGAATTCAGCTTTTATAAACAAAATGCTTGAATAGCTTAATTAGGTAGCTGAATCTCTATAATTACTATTTACACATTGCTAAGGTAATTACTTTAATTTAAAAGCGTTGTTTTGTAATTTTATTTTGTATTTAATTCTTTTGATTTTTCTAAATAGGCTCCCAACCGAGGTATTTTAATTTGAGCATGTTTTACTAAAAGTGTTTTGTCACCATTATACAAATAAAGGAAGATTTTTTTGAACTTGGATATTGAAGTATGGCGGACGGTGGATAGGGCTCTTAAACGTGGCATCACAAAGGGTATTTTCGAAAAAGTTAAATTTTAGTAACCAATATAATTCCATTAACTGATTTATAACTGAAAATAATTTTGCTTACGACAAGACGAACATGGAGTGGGATGTGTCTGGCACAGTTTGACATAAGGATGAGGGGTGATCAAAGTTATGAGATCATCTAATCAAACAAATGTATCAGTCGTTTCATATTTTATTTATTGAAAATTATCCTACTTGGAGGAATTTTAAATCTAATAATATCAAAATTATTACATTATAGCCTACCAATATCACACTGAAAATAATCATAAACGGATACTAAATAGTTTAGCAGTTTCTAAAACATGAATTCTTACTATGAAACCTATTCATGATCTATATCAGTCAGAAAAGCAAACTAAAAATTTATAAAAGAAAAATAACATTTGTAATGATAAAAAGGACAATACTTTTATAAAAAATACCCTCATTGCAAACATTAATTTGTAATTCTAGAAAAATTCACATCTAACGTTTTTCTGGTGAAGTGACTCTATAAGAGTAAAATATCTGTAACATTTACTTTGGTCCCTTGAAAAACGTTAGATTAAGCTGTACCATGAGTGATATGGTATAACAATGGTAAACTTTTAACTATTGAAATATAGTAGTAGCTATACACTATATTTTGTACAAATTCTTGGTATCTCAATTGTAATCAAGGCAAGCAACTACTCTCAGGTTTAACATTTACACTGACAAAAATTCTGTCCAAGTTGGTGAAAGATTTTGTTACATTGATTAAACAGTTTTACAAATTAACCCACATAAAAAAAATTCTTGTAAATTTCAATTGTTCTAATTTATTTATAAGATAACTATTTAATTTTTTATTTAATAACAATTTATTTTTAAAAATTACAGTTCATTCTGACATATATAGATCGTGAAATTAACTACTTGGAGTAGATAATAGACAAATTCTGTTGTTTTGAAGACAGCAAGTTTTTGAAAAATTACAAAACCCAACATTTATAGCCTAATAAGAAAATTATAAGTACTACCTTCAACAATAGCAGAATACAATTTAAATAAATAGTTTTTTTTGCGACTCTTTACACTATTTATAAAACATAACAGTACAAGTAACTTAAAAATTCTGTACAATTATTTTCATCATTTAAATTTGTTCTTTTTACATTTTAGTTTCTAAATATTATTTGTAAGCATTAATCTGTTACTTTATAGAAAATCTTGTTTGTACTTCAATATTTCTGTTTTAGACATAGTTATTGTGGGACAAAAATATGTTTCCATTACACACTATTTTTCTTTGTTTTCCACAGAATGACCATGATTTCTGAAAATTGTTCACAAGTCTTTTATTTTTCAAGAGAATGAAAGAGATCATGATAGCTCAACTATTTCTGCCTTAATGCCATTAAATGAATTTATCTCTTTGCTGCTTTTCTTCTGGCAATAGATTTTCTGGATGTTTTCTTTACTGATATATGTGGGTTAATCAACCAAGGAAGGCTAAATTCACTGCAACAAATTTTTTAAATAACTGAACTTAATTATATAGATTGTTTACTTTGGGATAAACCGAGGTATCGGACAACCAAAAGCAGAAACAGGTAACTGGTCGCAAACTTCTAAGTAACGAACATCATCAAGTGTAGGCCATAATGAATGAGGACTTTCACACTGCTCATCACGTGAACCTGAACCGATACGTTCCTGTCTCTGTTTTAATTTTTCTATTATTCTTTGTTCCCGTATCCTTTGAACATCCCACCTAAAATATTTTTATTAGATATACAACAACGCATTGCATTACAAAAACCTCTTTCTCCGCCTTTCATCATTTTCTAAGCGACTGTGTCGTTTATTGTAAACTTCGTCATCTAAATTTTCAGTACCTTCCATTGTATAACAGCTTGTATATACTTTAACTCGCCACCTTGGAACCTATAAATTTAATTTCATAAATCAATGATTTAGGTATTGAATTCAAAATAACTCACTTCTAAATTAGATGCGGGAATTTCCAGTTCATTTAGTGTTGCTACATTTGATTCTCCTGTTTGTGTAACATACTGTTCTTGGTAGGTTAATATTTGTTCATTTTTTATAGAATCTGCAAAACACAATAAATTCATCATCAACATATCTACCTAAGATATTTACTTTTCCGTTTCTTCCTGACCTTGCGAGAATGTCTCTTTTCGTCAGAATCATTATTGGAGAGAAGTGACGAGTTGCTACATAGTCGCTTTCTTCTAATACTCATTCTTAAATTTTTTATAATATCAGTATCACTAGCATTATTTACCGTAAAATTGTCACTATTGAAATTTATCAGAGAATTACTTAGAGCTGAAAGATTTGTATCATCACTGGTTGGTTTCACCGCATCATTTGATTCAGTGTTCGTATTTACTTCTTGTTTTACATTAACATTAATTTCTAAAAATATTTTATTTTAATACAATATTATTTTTCATTTAATTTTAATACCCACCAACATCACAATTTGGAGTTTGTTCAATATTTGTAGCACAAGTTGTTTGATGTTTGATCTCATTACGAGTAAATTCATCAATATTTCTATTGACATCATTGCAGTTCAATTCAAGCAATTGAATGTTACTTTTATTGTCATATTCGGCAGAATTTGGATCTTCTGCTAGTTCTTTAGCATTCTCTTCAGGTACATGCTGAAGATTACTGTTGTGGTTAAATATTTTATTAGGTCGGAACAAAGTCCCCCTTTCAAAACATTTTATGCGTTCCTTTAACTATAAAAATAATTGAAAATAATAAAATTACAAATTGATAAAATATTTTCAACGTACCATTTCATTTTCTTGTTGTAAAAGCAATATAGTTTTATCTTTGCTCAATATTTCATCATTTTGTTGTTGAATTAGATCAAGATGCAACAACAACCACTCTTTTAAAAATTTAACCTCTCTTTCTATATCTTGACAGTTTGTGCTAGGTAAATTTATCTCTCCATTTTCAGCATTTGCATTGTACATATGATTGTAATTAAAATTAGAACGGTCTTTATTGTTGCCACCACTGCCTAAATTGTGCAAATAGTTTAAGTTTTCCACGGAATTTGATAATTTTGCATTGTTATTTTGTCCGGAAAAACGTTCGCACATCTTCGTATAAACTCGATTTATGTTTTGGTCATTGTACGTTTCGTCTATTATTCGCATTTTCCGGGTAAAATTTTCCAAAAATTTAATACCACTGTCATTTTCACTTAAATTTAACAACACCTGTTACACGGCGAAGTGTTACATGAATGCTCTACACCTTTTAATTCAAATAAAATTTAATAAAATCCTATACAACATTACTTTGTCACTTTATTTACTTCTTTCTCGGAGTTATTGATAATTGTATCGATCGAAACCTTATTTAAAACGCATTAATAAATGATATTGAACGCAAGTTCTTTAACCAATTTTCCAACACCAACATTAAATTTGCACTTTTTAGTTGTTGTAATAAACATTAGTTAAATGTCAAAATTTTACTTTTCAGGTTATGTTCGGTTTCTTCCAGATAGAGCAATGATACAAGTTGAAAACAGTCTAACTGCTGTTTTTCTACGTCCCCCTTTTTTAATTGTACACTTTCTTACACAACGCAACTTCTCAATACATCTTTTAAATTGAATACAAACAACGCAATGCACAGTTGTAGTACGCAAAACGTAACGCGCGAATTATATTGTTAATTACTTCCGGATAAAACGCGCCAGATTTGAAACTAGTCGTTCGATTCTCGATATTTACTGTTAACATTGCATCATTGTATGTTGATTTGCGTGTGTTAAAACTGTTGCAACTTAAAGTAAGCTAGGACAGTAAATATATTTTATTATTGTAAAAGATCAATACATATTCTATTCTTATATTACATTCAGTAAATGTTTATTATAAAACTGTCGCTCTCCGTGTTTCAGTACGAGTAGAGACGTTGTAGTAATCGACTGTGGTAAGTCGAAGACGTGATAAATGTTGTAAGTACTGTGATGATTGTGAACTAAATAAATGAAAAAATCATGGAGTAAAGCGACTTTTCTTACGTAACGGTAAATATTTATACATTTTTCACAATTTTATAATAAAGTTTTGATTGTCTCATTTAAATAATTTCATTGATTTTATATAACCTAAAAAGCAACTGCACCGCATATACAGTGCGTTTACATAACTATCAACGTTGAAAGTATGAATTTAAATTATAATGATCAATTGCTTTTCTTATTCTTTTTGCTTAGGTAGTCCCTAGCTGTCGATATTGTAAGGCAGTTATTGAACGGCATAGTTACACTGGATAATTATGTTAAAAGATTTTATTTTAAGAAGAAGTCGACCATGGAAAATAGTGTCGATTTTAACCCTTAAGGAGGCGCGTTGTTGTATAAAGTACAACACTTTTAGTTTTCTGATTCCTGTTGCAACCTGTTGGTAGTTATTTGTTCAAATCACTTTTATATTTTTTCATTGTCATCCCCACCACCTAATGGAGTTGTAAAATTTTCGTTAATTCTAAAGTGTTTTATTAATTTTCCCCTTTATGACGTCACAATGGACATCTCAGAAAGACGTGGTTCGGTAAACTAATAATTATTCACGAGAAAAAAAAAACAAAAATCTTAAATTTTGTGTATTATAAAGTAAGAAAAATGTACAAAAACTACGTGTTGTATAAATTACAACAACGCGCCTACTTACGTTATGAAAAGGTACGCGCCTTCTTAGGAGTAAAGGGTTTTTAGATTTGCTCTACAGCCTTTATTTTTCAATATTTCTGAATTTTGTTTTTGCCAATGTGAACTACAGCAAATCATCTACAATTTGAATTCATGTAATTGTAAAAAATGATTAATTTTCTATTTAGAAAAAAAAAAACTTTTGAAGCAACGTACACTTTCAAATACATACTTAATACTCAACTTCACGAAAACGTACAAAAATATTGATCAATTCAGATTGTTGTGTAAGTCTTCAACAAAATATTTGCCAAAGTACATCATTGTAAGACAATAGATTATACCTGATATAATTAATCCTGTAACAGGCTGCAAACACATTTTCAATCTTGCAAAGAAGCAGTCCGTATCCCCACTTTTCCTACGCTCGTAACTTGTCAACTTCTTGATAAATATTATTTATATTATGGTCTTTGACGATATATTTTATATTTTTTATAATTGTTTGTGAACAGACGCTTCGAACAATTTTACCGACTGTTCAAATACTGTGTACTTCGAAGGAATATTATGGCTACATGATCTTTTTTGTATTGAGATACATTTCTATAAAGAATAAATAAGAGCAATATTGGAATGTGTTCTGGACCTGGCTGGGGTTACATTTTTTAAAAATTATTAAGCCAACTTACCCCACAAGCAGTGCCGAGATAGGTTGGCATACTTGCAAGGTATAAAATAAAAATGTATTTCGGTTTCCAACGATGATATGAAAATAGATTAGAACCACTATAATGATTTTACTTTGTGTTGCATCTCACCAAAAATTTAAATTTTAAAATGAAAACGATGCCAACCCGACCCAGTCTCCCCTACTTATGTAAAAGTCGTTAATGAATTCTTAGAGATTACACTTCCGCAAAGAATTTGCGTCTTGATTTTTATTTTAACATTTCGATTTTTCAACGTTAATCTTTTATAAGTAATACCTATATACAAGTATGTATAGCACATGAATGAAATAAGACACGCATTTGAACTTGACATTTTATGTATTCGTAAACAAAATTGCAGATTTCTGACCTTTGATCGCTACAAGGTAAGTATTTCGTTTGTTATGTCAGGTGAATAGCGGTACTATCTTTAATTTAGGCAACAGCGTTGTTAATTACACGAAACAGCAGCGCTTACCTACCGAAAGAAAAATAGTTATGAAAGTGTTGACTATGAATTGAAGCAATTGTCTAAATTCATTTAAATTGTTTTTTTGTGCCACAATTTAATCAAGCTATTTAGTCGCGTTAGGCAAGAAAACGGTTTTTTTATAATTGTTTATTTAACAAAGCACTGATATTTCGAAAATTCGAAAACTTGCGATTGCACGGAACCTGTGCATTAAGTATAAAAATAAAATAATAGGGCTTTTTATTGTTGGTTTAAAATTTTTATCAATCAGTTTTTTGAGTGTCACTTTTGGTAATTGAAATATTAACCAAAAACAAAAATTAATGAAGGTTATATTAGATTACATGAATGTATTACTTAAAGGTTATTTGCTTACTGATATGTTAATGAAGGTGAATTCTTTTTTTTGTTCATAAATGATCAAATTGTATTACAATGTTATAGTTTCGTCACTTTTACATATGTATTTAATATACGACTTCTGCTATCGTCGAACGATAAAATTACTAATAACATTAACTGATAAAAACTTCTCATTTTGGCATAAATAAAGTAAATTCTACACAGTGACGTAGAATACTGTAAACAGGGAACTCCTATCGACTTTTTTTGATGCCCTTCAGCTTATGTCCGAAGTGTAAGTTTCCAATATTACTTAACATTTCGCTTGCTTAGTATTACAGGGTTTTATGTTACAATTTTCATATCCAAGATTCTATGTTGTTTGCTCTTGCATCTGATAGGACACTCATGGTTTTATGTAGCTCCTCGATTTTAATATTAATGAAAATAACTTGGAATTTTGCGCGAAAGGTATATTATAGTTCTGAAACTTCAAGTGCTTTTTCTCGGAATGTTGTTTTTGTGACATAGAACTGTGCAATTCTATGCCAGCGATTTCTCAATTGATTTTTGTGGATTTGGCAATCTCTCAGATCTTTCATTTGATTGCATTTTCCAATTATAGATTTTATATACATTCAATTACCTATTTCAATCAAAATAGTTAGAGAATAAACAAATTATTATAACATTTTTGTAATTAATTACTTATGTTCAACATTTTCGTTTTTTTTTGCTTATAACGTTTAGTTCAACTATGTTAGCATACTGAATATATAGATAAATCAAAACTTTGCAATTTATTTGAACGAGGTTATGCATTTTTGAGTTTGTCAATTTATTTACTTTCGAGTTGTTCCTTTGTTTTTTAACATTACAAATTAATGTTGTGGAATGACTTATTTTCTATTTCGAAGTATATCGTATTTAGTGATGAATTTCTTTTATTATTTGTTTTTTCAATTTCACAAATTATTTACTGTTTCTTATTTTTATAGAAAAGTTGAAAGTTTAAGTGGTTTTTTTATGTCTAACAGTAGTTTTTTTTTTGCTGAAAAAGTCGGTTAATTTAGAAAAATGAATTTGTGTATCGCAATGTTGTGCTATTGATTGCGCAATTTCATTGGTTTTATCACATTGTCTCATCGTTTTTTTAACTGTTTTTACTTGCACTGAAGATAACATTAATCACTTAATTATAAACAAATATATTGAAATTGAAAAATGTGTTCGGACGGAAAGAATTAGCTTCCCATATTAGTTAGTCTAATTACAATTACAATTAAATTTTTTCGCTAAGATTGACGTAAAACATTTCTTGATAATTTCAGTAACCAGACCAACCTAACTGAAATCAATAACTGATAATTTTTTAATATTCTCTGACTTCGGTGGGTATTTAAATTGAAATATTGTGGTGGATTATTATACCTAGTGTCAAACTACGTTTTAGATATTTTAGCACTTTATCAACATTTTCTAAAGATTCCTTACTTGCCATAATAAATTTTTATTGGCAGTTTTAATTACCTAGCATTATATAGTGCGTGTTTAAAGCCCCCCTCCCCCGTTAACTTTTGAATTAAAAAGAATAAAATGTTGAAGCGAAAATACAACAAAACCACTTGAAGATATTAACTTTTGGCATGGCACCTATCGACATGTAGAACTACCGATCGGGACTAATAAAGTCAAATTTTTCAATATTAATAATGAGATAAAAAACTACACAAAGTTAAAAGCTTAAGGAATTTTATTGCAAGCACTACGGGTGCGCGCAGAAAGTTTTTTGGTGGTTGGGTGGGGAGGTTAATGCTCTGTGCTAAATAATTACACTAATGAAATACGTGATCATATTAAAAAAACTAATAATTAATCAATTTAAACAAATCATTTAGATGTAATTTTGTATTGGAATCTAATGGACCTGGCCGGTATATGTAAAAATTTGATAATATTTCTACCAAGTTTGACCAACCAATTCCCATCGCGTTTTGGTGTTGCAATTTCCATGTCATTGGGTGGTATACTTGTTAATGGAGCTGTTTTTACCGCGGCCAATCTTTAATAATTGATACATAAACATTTATCAAAATGTTGACCGATTTAAGTGTTCTTGTTAAATTGTAATTAGACCAGTCACTACTTTGATTAGTAACATATTTGATCGCGAGTGCCTGTCTGGATTTACAGATAAATCTCTAATGTTTTTAAATTATTATGGCCAAAACAATAATCATTCAATTTAGATTGTGACTACTTATACTTAAAATTAATTAAATTTACATACTACAATTAATCTGATAACTTTATCAGAACATCCGAGAACAATAGGATATTTTGTTTATGCGAAATGTTAAAAAATCTATTAAACCTGCATTAAACATTGCATTAAAGGTAAGAACGTGTTTATGTATTGAAATAAATAATAAAATTGACACAAAAATAGCAATTGATAGTTAGCAATTATTGTAAAATTATCAGTAGTTATACAGTGTGGCTCGAAACATCTGTGATCGCGTTATCTTTGGAATGAGTAAAATTATGAATCCAACTACAGTGGTAACTCGGAAAACGAACTCCCCTATTAACGAACAATTCGGTTTACAAACACAATTTTCTAACCAATTTTGTCTCGATCTACGAACAGTGCCTCGGTTTACGAACACACAAACATACTAAATTATTGATTATTCCCTTAACAAAATTTAAAAGTTTCAAAATGAACTCAAAACTTGTTTTAATTTCGTTCCATAAATAATATGGCTGCAATTTGACTATAAATATTATTGCAAATTTTGGGTTGAAACTTCTCTATTGTATTCGCACGTAATTGTTTTATAGAGGCCTTACAAATTATAAAGTAAAAATATAATGCTTCTAAAAATATTTCGTCGTTGTCCTTGCTGAGATACTTTGTTAAATGCTACAACAAGGAGAAAAAATGGTACTGAAGATAAATGAAGAAAAATCAAAGGCAATGAAACTGAACAAAAAATTAAAAAGTAAAAACCAAGAAGAATAAAATTTTGAATTAGTGAGTGGTTTCCAATATCTGGGAATGATGGAAATACAAATATAAATATTAAAGAAAAGCTTATGTCAGGAAATAGAGAATTCCAAACTAACAAAAAGTCATTGAGAAGTAAGACACTTGGGAAGAAAATAAAATAAATTCGCGAAAGGACTACTCGTAGCGAATAATCTCTTAAAAAATTTTGGTCGAAAATTTTAATACATACTAAAATGTTGTACTATGCTTCCTGTGTTCTCATGGACCATGTGAAAGAAACCTACATTTGGTAATACTGCAGCCCACACAAGTGTTACTATGCACGGTAGCTAAGAAATTTTAAAGGAATTTCAAAAATATTTGTTTATAGTCCAGTAAAAATGTATTTTTACCCTGCAAAAGGTCGGGCAGGTTTGGTTTTTTGATATGTTTTATCATAAATGCCCCTAATGTTAATGTCCAGTTTTGGACCTCGTGGCCTTTCCGGAAGGTGTTGAAAATGGGGTTTGAACTTAAGAAAAACACGGAGTTTTTTCAATAATTTTCCAAGTTTGATTGCTCGCCGTGTGGTCATTTTTCATCCAATTGGATCAAACAAAAAACCATAGTAAAGAGCCTTTAATGTCCATTACAGTGCCATATTATTTGTTTCGATGTAACCAGTGAATCAGACAGGAGCGCACGAGACGTGAGATAACAGTAAAAACAGTTCATTTGCGGTTTAAGCAATCAAAGTGGTGAACTTCAAAAAATCGTAGCTCATAAACTATTGGTCCTAGAGAAGCGGTCTCCGTTCGATTCTGAATGCCCATATGGTCAGGTATTTAAATGAATCAAAAATTATTTTTTTCCAAATAGCCGTTTGCGCAGCGTACTCAAAAACGTGTTTTTCTTAAGTTCAAACCCCATTTTCAACACCTTCCGGAAAGGCCACGAAGTCCAAAACTGGACATTAACATTAGGGGCATTTATGATAAAACATATCAAAAAACCAAACCTGACCGACCTTTTGCAGGGTAACCCCCCTTTTGGTGACATTTTGCCTGGACCATTATGGTAGGATTGAATCACTTCTGGACATATTTTTCATAGCGAACCAGCCCCGCCATTCCGTAACTTTCACAAAATAGGGATGAACACGCGATAATAATATTCAACCTTTAAAATTGTGGGTTTAAAGTGCATTTTGAAGTATGTTCAGCAATTATAATTAGCATTACCTACTTATAAAGTATTAAATCAATGTACAGTAGAGCGTCGATTATCCGAACTAATTGGGACCGACTACCGTTCGTATAATCGAAAATTCTGATGACCGAACAGTCATAGTTTATGAGTATTAAAACGCTCAAAATGATAGAATATAAACATATATTGAACAACAAATAATATTTCAATCACATTATAATGTAATGTAATGGCAAAGTTAATGACGATTCGGATGATTGACGTTCGGATAAATCAAATTGTCATTCGGATGATTGACGTTTCGGATAATCGACGCTCTACTGTATTTATAATATTATTGTACAAGCGACAGACGCGTGATAAATATAAGGAGGAGATCTCATCTCTATCGGCTTATGGAGTCCCAGTGCAGTATCCTTATTGAAAATCATTGGTTTGTAAACATAATTGCAATCTTTGTGGGATCGATTCTATTACTCGCTTCAGTCTTTCCGGTGTAATTTCTTATACTGTCGTGTTAATTTTGTTTCAACTCCGTCAGCATTTGGTGGAGGGGTAGCATAAACTTTTTCTTTGATAAAACCCCAGGAGGATCTCGTAGACCATAAGATGGGGCCGTCGCGCCCAATCTATCTGTTTGAAAAGTGTTCCTCCAACTACTTTCTTGTATTACGGGCAAAATGCGCAGGAGTTCCGTCTTGCATGTATATCATATTATGTCGTATTTTGAACGGAATATCATCAACAACATGTTCCAAAATATTGGGGTATTCATTGGCATTAAAGCGCTTCAGTAGGTAAATTGATCCAAAAATCCTAAGGTTTACTAGGCCCCGCCAAAGATTAATGAAAAACCTTTTTTGGTGACCATATTCACGGAATTTGTACGAAATTTCCTCAACCCAACAGTGACTATTATGGATATTATATTCAACATCTGTGGTAAACAATACCCTGTATGTACAACTTGTGATAGGTACATTGTTGTTTAGCCTTAATGTCCTTTGGGTTACTCGTGATTTTATTAGGTCATTTTGTAGCCTATTTGCAATTTGGTGTATAGATAACTAAAATCTTTCGATGAATATGGACTCGTCTTTTTTTGGAGACTGTTTGCATAATAAATAACTATTTTGTGTTTTTACACGAGGGGTTAATGTCGCGGGTGTTTTTGCACGGGCGTTAATATCCTAAGTTTGTTGTAATGTTTTTTTTTTTAACAGGGGGTAATTGTCCGGGGGATTTTTGTTCAAGGGATTATTGTCCTGTTACGTCCACTACAGTAACTTGCGATAACTAAAGGTTTATCTTATTCACACAATGCAGCGTCCACACTCGGTACATATTCTCATATTTAGTACATATTTTTTGAAGAAGATCATAAAACATCATAAATTTAGGGAAATTTCATAAAAGTACATATTTATGTATTCTTGAGCCCGGTCTTACAATGATTATACCGCCGCCCGCGCCAACGCGCGCTTTGTATCGGTCACGTCTCAGCAGCCCTTAGCCCGATAGAACAAATTGTTCATTGTACACATGTGCGACACTCTATTTTTGTTGAGAATTCTAAGAATCGTATTTTCTTAGTCACTTCTGTTCAAAAACGGTGTGGTGGGGGTGATGCAGTTTTAAATTTTCGTTGCTTCAGTAGAAGAAAAACCACGTGTTTGATTCAGTGTTTCGAAAGTGACAAATTGCGATGGCTCCGTGCAAGTTCAATTCTTCTTGGCTGAGCCAGAAGGATAAAAACAATAATTTAATTGGATCCTACCTGAAAAAAGTAAATGATTCCACAGCCATGTGCACAGCATGCGATAGGAAATTTACTGTAGTTCGTGGGATTTTTTCGGTACATCAACATTCCAGTGGGGAAAAGCATAAAGAAAACTTTCAGTTGAAATATGGTGCGTCTCAAACGCATTTGCATAAAGTAAGGAGGAAGGTTGATTATTTTTTCTAATAAGTAGAATTATCATAAGGTCGTTGCTAAATGGCGAACCAAATTCCTGTTCACTGTTGTCAAAAGTACTTAAAAATTTTTGAGTTTATTTACCACATCAACTTAAAATTTTTAAAATTTTGTTTAGATATTTATGAGCGATACTGTTGTCATAGTTAATTAAAATTTTGTAGGACGATACGCATAATGATGTGAAAGTGCACAATTCAAAAGACCAGGCTACAAGAGCAGAAATTTTGTGTTTATTGCGAATAATAATACACAATCAATCACTAGAGTCATTAGATGACTTAAAACAGTTTTTGGTAGTTACGTTTCCCGATTGCTCGTTTCTATCCGAATTTACCATGTCTCCTTCAAAAGCACGGTACATATTATCTGAGGCATTGGCACCCTACACAAAGACACTGTTAGTAGAGGATATACAAGGTAGGTACAAACAGATGGAATAAAACAATTGCAATTATTATTAATTAATTAAACGACGAAAAAAATAAATTCGAATCTAACCACTGATCCGAATTAATTTATTTACACAAAAAAGCTACAATATTGAATCATGAAAGTTTTAGGGCCCTTTTCCATACTATATGACGAGACAACTAACAAAGGTTCAAATAAAGAACTTCAAATTAAAATTAAGTTCTGGTCTAAGACAAGAAATCAAGTGGTAACATCACACATGCATACTTTTTATTTGGAGCATGCAAAAGCAGAAGATATCATTTCGAAAATACATGAGGCCTTTCTTGATTTCAATTTGCCACAAAACCAGCTACTGACTCTTGGAAGTGATGGACCAAATATAAATAAAAAAATTTTTCGTCTTCTAAATGAAGAAGTTACAACCTCAAGAAAATCTTCGTTATTGGATATAGGCACATGCAATATCCATATCATACACAATGCATTTTTGAAAGGTTTACAGGCATTTGGTGAAGACGTGAGTGAGCTGTTGGTATCTGTGAAATATTTTTTCAAGGATCGTCCGAGTAGGTGGGCAGATTGTGAATTAATACAAAAGAAAACTGGTGTGCCAAAAAATCACTTTCTGAAGTATGTGTCCACTAGGTGGCTTACTGTAGGTGCAGCTTCAGAACGGCTGATGGAACAGTGGCCTGCCATAATTGATTATTTTATGGATTATATTCCTACAAAATGTGGCTCAATTGAAAAAACAAACACCTATAAGACTATAAAAAGATATCTTTCAAAATCTAATATGAAACTTCAAATCATGTTTGTCATATCCAGTTCTCAGATATTTACAAAATTTACGTTATTTTTTCAAAGAAACGAACCTCTCATACATGTCCTGTATGATGAACTAGAAATATTACTTACAATCATTATTAAAAGAGTATGTAACGATAAAATTTCTATACCGGAAATCTTCACGGATATATCCTCTGAAAGGATATTCCATATAAACCATCAAAAAAAATCCGAGGAGTACCTACAAGTTTTAGGAATAGAAATATGCCATGAATTTCAACTATTACATATGCCAGAAGCGGAACGTCTAATTTTCTGCCACAATGCTAAAAAACATTTAATTGCGGCTGGGAGCCATATCATTAAAAAAATATTTTCTTCTTCCTCTATTAATATATTGCGGGCAATATCTTGCATTAATCCGAAAAACATAAAAAGCAATCGTGCCAAGGACATTATGTTTTTATCAAAACAATTGCCATTAGCTTTGAACCCCACTACTGTTTTGAATGAGTGGCTTCTTCTGACATGTGACATTAATTTATTTGAATATCATGCCGGACAAAAAATTGATCAATATTGGTCACAGCTTTTTGAATTAAAAAATAATGATGGCACGCCTAAGTATTGCCAAATATCAATTATTGTCAAATGTATACTATGCCTTCCACACGGCAATGCTGATGTTGAAAGAGGATTTTCCAATTCTGGGAGGATAGTTACAGTTGACCGAAATAAATTATCCGAAAATATGCTTAACGCCATTTTGAGTGTTTTGGATTATATGGCGGTGTACTGCAATAAAAATGTCGCAAATTTCAGTATAACTAGAAAACTCATTAACTTAACGCGAATGGCACACAATACCTATATGCTTAAAAAAGAGCGAGAAGCAGAAGAGAAAAAAAGAAAAGTCTGCGAAGAAGACGAAAGAAAGGAACAAGAAAGACTGCGGTGTACTAGAGAGTCTGATCAACGCAAGAAACTCAAGGAGTTGGAAAGTAAACTTATTGAAGTTACTAAAGTGAAATCGGAAAAAACCAAAGCAGCTACAAGCTTGCTTGAAGAAGCCCAAAATAAACTAAAGGAAGCTATTGGAAAATCTAATATGGTTGATGCAAATGTGGCGGAAGGCTTGTTAGAGGGGGTGCATAAACTGCAAGAGGAAAGCAACAAATGTGAAATGGAAATATGTGGGTTAACGAAGAAAATAAACAAAAGAAAAAGTGATCTTCTAAGTTATTTCAGTAAGACAAGAAAGACTGAATAAAAATTTTAAATATTATATTTTGTTTGTTTCTCAAATTTTATTATTTTTAAATATATTTACGTATATTATATTCTTGTTATTCTCATTGAATATTTTTTGTCACAATTTAAAATCGTTAGATATAGCAGAATCAATAAAGCTTTTAACTTTGTGATCCCTAGAAACAGCACCAATTTTAATGATTTTTTCTTATACCCTATTATCTGAAATCAGAAACATTTAACCGGGCGGACTTAATTATTTGTATTGTTTTATTTCCATTGATATTCAATAAAAGGTGAGTTTCATAATTTTTTAAATTTAGTACATAAAAAGTTCATAATTTTGAAAATTTAGTACATAAAAAGTTCATAATTTTGAAAATTTAGGTACATAAAAACATAATGCCAACGTCAAATTTGGCTGTGGACGCTGACAATGTCACAAATTTTGCGACACTGCATTAGACCATTACACCATAAACGGGTGGTATCAGCATGGAATTTTTTTAACTGCTTGCACTAATTCAGCATTTTGTGCATGATTACCTTTCATTTTCATATATATTTCCTTACGACTTCGGAGCGACTAATCGTTTAGCGATTGGCATAGTTAATCGTGCACAACTGTTTTTTATAAGCTTGATAATATGATAATAGTTGCGCCAGGGCAGTTGGTAAGAAACTATCGCTAAGAAGTCCCATCATAATCGCGTCGTGCCAGTGGGCAGTGGACCTAAGAGATTCTGCAATAACATCTTCGCAAAAATCTATCGAAACACACTCTCGCTACTATAACAGTCAAGATTTTAGGAAATAAAAATATTCATAAGTAATATCACAAGAGAGTGGGAATAAATTGAAAATAATTCGACAGATTTTCGAAAACTTGTTGCCAGGGAGTAGACACGAGAGCCCGTAGGGCTCGAGTGGCTATTCCCAAATGGCAACAAGTTTGAAAAAATAACTGGAGAATTATTTTCTAATTAATTCGCACTCTCGAGTGGTATTCGGAAGATTATTTTTTAACGTTTTAATAAAAAATACAGCATAAAAATACAGTTTAATTCATTATAAACTAAAATCAAACTGGCGACAGATGTCAAAACTAGAAAATGTGCTGTCAAGTAACATATGTAAACAAAATACTAGAAATTATGCTCGCGGGAATTTTCTACAGTAGAAAATTCTCACTATAATAATGTTGTGATTGGACAGAATTAAACACGTGTGCCCAAATACTGCTAAATGATTGGTGAATGAAATCATTAAAAAATAATCAAAAAAATAAAAAACAGTTTAAAATGTTTAAAATTTAATTTGGGATGGTATGTAAGCAACAATACAAATAAGATTTACAATTAGTTATAGGCGATCTTTAGAGGAAAAAACTCACCTGGGGATACTGATACTGTACACTGTACATATTTTCTTTGAAATTTGTTACGCCCAAAAATTATTTTATTTATTGCTGTTATTTTGGAATACAATGTTAACATGTTTATTGTAACCAAATTTACAAACAATTTGTTTTATGTTCTAGTTTGGATAGTGACGACTCATAAGGTGGCTACGGTACCAATAAAATTTTGAAAATGGCAATGAAGGAACCATACTTTGGAGTTTGGGATTATGTTGTGCTGATAGTTGTTCTACTGATATCATCTGGCATTGGGGTTTACTATCGATTTACGGGGGGTAAACAAAAAACAGTGAAGGTAAAGGTCAATCGATTAAAAAATTCTTATTTAATAACAACTGATTTTTTTAGGAATATTTATTGGCTGATAAAAATATGCACATTGCACCAGTGGCGTTCTCTTTAATGGCGTCATTTATGTCAGCTATTACTCTTTTAGGTGTATCAAGCGAAAATTATACATATGGCATACAATTTATTGTTATCAACATTTCTTATGGTATCTTTACACCTGTCGCCGCGTACTTATATTTACCTGTGTTTTTTCGATTACAAGCAACTAGTACTTATGAGGTGAGTTTGTTTAAAAAATAAACTTTTTCTGAAAGAAATTTTGCAGTATCTAGAAAGGAGGTTTGGAAAAACTTCTCGAATAGCGGCATCTCTTTCTTATACCTTACAGATGGTTTTATATATGGGAATTGTATTATATGCTCCTGCTCTTGCTCTCGAAGCACTCACTGGTATCCATCAAGTTACAGCTATTTTGGTAGTAGGTTTGTGGACTGAAAATATAAATGTTTTGAGTTAATATACACTGAATTTAGGATCGGTATGCACGTTTTATTCTACAATTGGTGGAATGAAAGCTGTTTTAATGACTGATTTATTTCAATCGTTACTCATGTTTGCTGCTGTTTTCAGCATTATTATATGTGCAGCTATAGAAACTGGCAGCATTGGTGCAATTTGGGAAATTGCTGCAAGAGCCAACAGAACTGATTTATTCAAGTAAATGAACATAAAGTTTAGAATATATGAATTTATTTTGTTTTGCAGCTTTGATCCAGATCCAACTATGCGTCATAGTTGGTTCTCATTAATAATCGGAGGTGGGGTAACATTCTTGTCATTGTATGCAGTTAATCAAACTCAAGTTCAAAGATATTTAACAGTTAAAGATCTCAAACAGGCTCAGAAAGCACTTTGGTGGAACTGGCCAATACTCACTTGTCTTAGCCTAAGTACTTCATTTTCTGGTTTAGCGATTTATTCTAAATATTACAACTGTGATCCAATAAAAGCAAACGTTATTTCTAGCATGGATCAAGTAATATTGGTATAATATTGTTATAATTGCTTTTTAAAGCCTTGATTTTTAGTTAATGCCGTTGTATGTGGTAGAAACCATGGGCCACATACCAGGGCTTTCAGGACTTTTTGTAGCAGGAATTTTTAGTGCATCATTATCTACAGTTTCAGCAGCTCTTAATAGTTTGGCTGCAGTTGCATTAGAAGATTATTTCAAGGTAATATTGCTCTAAACCAAACCTTTTTCCTCCATCGACGTCTTTTAAAATAATGATTTTCTTCATCAACCCCCTTACATTTTTCTCTATAATATACAGCTTACAACATAATCATATAATACTAATAATTGCACGTACAAATCTTAAAGATATGACCAAAAAATTAGATAACAGTGGTTTATTAGATTTATGTTTATTGTTTTTGTACCATTTTAATTTTTAATTTTATGTTTTTATAATCGACCCCCAAATAGATTCCTGGAATACTATATACCCTTTTTTAAACTTCCATTGACCCCCAAGGGGCCCGCCTGGACCACGTTTTGAAAGTTTCAAAATAAATATACATATTTCATAAATCGTTGCGTTTAGAACAATTGATTTTGTTTGTAAAGTTTGAGCTATTTAATAAAGCATTTTCATACGTAATGTTTTAAACAATAGTTTTTAATTTAAAATACTAAAAATAAAGCTTTGCCATTTTTAGTGTATTTTCAATGTGAGAAAATATGATTTTGACTACGTAATAATTTTATGTACACTAAGACCTCGTTTAGCGCTTCCTCGTTTAACGCTGATTCGATATAACGCTGTCTGCTCGAAGTCTAAAAAAAACATTACGCTTATTCAAATTATTTCGGCATTTCGTTGATTCGTATATAGCTACATAGTACGATTATTAATTAACAATCAGCGAAAGGTGACAATTTATCGTAGCGCTGTACTTCCCCTAAATCTATGTTTGCTTGGTACGTTTATTTTCGCGTATCCTGTTCATCAGCAGTTTATAATTTATGTCCTGTAATCCTCGATATTATTGTGTAAGAAAATCAATAAAAATTCTATTTGTTCACTAAAAATAAATCCGTACAATTTTTTAGTTTATTCAGAATGAATAAGTATAGTAATAAAATCAAAATGACACGAAAAATCACTTCGAACGATATTAAAATGTAGGTGCTGAGGAGACTGGAATACGATGAATGAATAAGCTGAATGCAATTTTCCTTTAAAAAATTTGTTTTATTTTTTTTTTTTCATTTTGTTTAATAGATTATTGTGTTCAAACTTGGCACTAAATTTATTTTGGTAAGAGTCTAATGATTTGTACAAAAAAGTGACATAATTTTCATATCAATGGAATACCCACTGACTATTTCGACTGCTAAATCTACATTCATGGTTAACCGCTCTCCACCGCGTGTTCATCATCGTGACCTGGTTCTAATGATTGGTAACTCTCGGATCCGGCAATCTATGTGCGTAAAGTACCTGGGCGTTATGGTTGATTGTGGCTTAACTTTCGAAATACATGCTGGATATCTTCAAAGGAAAATTCGGGTGTTTATTGGCGCTCTGAAACGTAAGTGCAGAACCTCGTGGGATCTGGACGTCTCTGCTTCCCTCCACACTATCTATCGATGTGCCATTATACCGATTGCCAGTCATGGTGCTGAGATGTGGCAGCACAGACTTCGGATGGTGAAGGTACGGCGAAAGATTGATTCCATCTACGGACTTTGCTGTAGAGCTATATGTAAAGGCTACAGCTCCCTATCCAATGATGCTGCGGGTGTCTTGGCCGGGATTCCTCCGTTGGACCTGGAGATCCAAAAGAGGACTTGTCTCCGAAGTCTTTGCAGATTTGGATCTGCTCCGTTTGAGGACGATGTCCTTCTTAGCGTCGACTTCCCTAGCTGTGCTCATGCTAGTGAATATTTAATGTTACGGATTCAAGACCGGTGGCAGGAGCGATGGGATGTCTCTACCAAGGGGCGGATTACCCAGCGCTTCCTTCCACTGGTACCAAATGCTGCTCGTTACCTATCCTTTATTACAACGCAGCTACTCTCCGGTCATGGTAACTTTGCCGTCCACCTTCACAGAATTGGAAAATGGGAGCACCCGAATTGCTCTGTGTGTCCTACGGAAGTGGACGACCCAGCCCATCGCCTTTTTACATGCCCTCTTTTCAATGAAGCCCGAATTGATCTGCAGGTTGTACTCCAACCTTGGCCCCCGCCAGCGGAACGCCTGTTCCTGGTGGACCCGGCCTTACTTCGACCATTTACGGTGGCCATTGAATGACTTGCCGGCCACTTGCGACATTGCCTACTACCTGGAAGCGCTGATGGTACCACTTTAAAGATGACTTGACCTGCAACACACTCATTGCACCTTTAAGAAGCCCTGGTGCCATCATACTACTACTCTCCTACCCAGAGGACTGCCCTTTCCGTTTTTGATGGGCAACCCAGCCATAATTTATTATAATACTTTTTACTAGCTTTACATCTATATATTTAAGTTTCTTCTCATTTTTGTAATCCTTATTTTCTGTCTTTGAGCGTCCAATTTGATGCTACAATTTTTGCAAATACATGCGCCGCTTGGCGCCTTTTGTTGTTTGTTGTTTAAGTTTAACAAAAATAATGTTATATTAAATTTAGTTGTATTTATTGTAGAGAAAGGACGCAGTTTCCAATATACTATAAATTTAGATTTAACATAAATTAATATTTTTCAATAATAATTAAACTATAAAAGCTCTCGGTCTCTGAGACAGACGCCAGTCGCGATTAAAATTTATTTCACGTTAGATCTGGTGGATTAAATATGCTTGTTTCTACAATATGAACCATTTTAGAAATAAAATTTGGTTATTTTCGGTCTAGTATTCCCCTCTCCCTATTTACTATGTGTTAAAATGACCTCGTTTAACGCTGTTTCGTTTAGCGCTAAACGAGGTCTTAGTGTACATACAATAAATCAATTTTCACTTTCTTCACTGCTGTTTCAACGTGCAAGCGCTATAATTTTAAAACTTCGCAAGATCGGAAAAAAGTTGTTATCTCTTTTTCTTCAAAATTGGTTAATATAAATCGTAACGTATAAAAATTTACTATTGTTACTTCTTTTTAGCCCATATATGCCAAAATTTTTGGTAAACCTCTACCTGAAAAAGGCGCTTCATTTCGGACAAAAATAATTGCTCTCGGTTTTGGAGTGATCTGTTTGGCTTTAGCGTTTATAGCACAATTTTTAGGGGGTGTTCTACAAGCCTCACTTACCATATTTGGAGTAGTAGGTGGTCCACTGTTAGCATTATTTTCGCTGGGTATGTTCACCACTACAGCAAACGAAAAGGTAATAAATATACATATTATAAAATTACAGTATGAAATTTAATCCAGATGTTTTTTAAGTTATGTTTGCTTTTAAGAAATATCAAAAATTCGGTCCAATTTGAATTTGTTTCAAAGCGGTTCTACAGTAAAAAATAGCCACTATTATCAGTTTCAAACTCAAAACACGATTTTTTAGTTTTGTGCAACTACTTACATATGCGATCAATTTAGAAGCATTCCCCGTTTCTTCATTTGCTGAGCAGTATGACTCGGTTCAATATTATTCTCTTAAAGTTTTTTTGAATCCAATAATTCGGATCCTGTTCTGCAATAGTTATTTGTATTACACAGCCAGAAACTAACGTTTGCTGAGTGCGAGAACGGTTTGTAGGCCAATGCGTTAACCGCGGCCTTTAAATACAAAAACAGTTTCGGACTATGTAACATACGATTTTTTGATATCTTTTGAAAGCAATGGGTGTGCACTATTCGATAGCGAACTTAAAAAAATTCTCGATGAAATTTCAAGAGGGAAAGTGCCCTTGGTCCTTTATTATATATTTTAGGGAGCTCTAACTGGATTAGCAGCAGGCATTTCGCTTTCCTTATGGATAGCGTTTGGTGGACCAAAGCCACCATTGCCCAAGTTGCCTGTATCCATTGAAGGATGCAATATTACCATGAATCAGTACACATCAATTACTCAAACATATTCTAACGTTACTTTTAAATCTGTAGCAAATGAAAGGTATTTTTTTAAAAAAGTTTATTTTTGTTGAAATTGAAAATCAAACTATTTTAGTACTTATTTTTGGTTGTATCGCTTATCATATTTATACACTGGAGTGGTTGGTCTATTGAGTACTTTTATTATTGGTTACATTGTAAGTTTGATCGTTTTGAAAGTTGGTAAGAAGGGAGTTCCAGTTTTAGATCCTAACTTATTTATACCACCCATTGCCAGAAGATTAGAAAAACAATGGCAGAAACCGCTACATTTGCAAGAGGTAAGTTCATCAGGTTGATAACATTTATAATCATAAATAATTTTTAACAGTACTGTACTTCAGAGGAAGATATAACAAACGATCATTTACGAAAAAGTATTTCCTGATTATTAGATTTTTAGTATTACTAGATTTCTATAGTTAATTTTATTACTGTACATTTGTTGTTAACGTCTTAGTAAAATTAAATTTTTAATGGTATTTTGTAGAACTGAAAGATCTTCCAGCAAAATATTTTTGCTAGTGTTTACGTGATATTATTGAAAAGAGATAATTTTAATAAAGGAAATAGTTAAAAATTGTGTTTTTTTTAAATCCATAATCAGAAATGCAACAAAAATTAAATCAAATCTTGACAACCTAATTACGCGTTTGCTTTCACGCGATAGGTAATCAAGGTGTTTCTTATAACCACATGAACTTTGCTACCTTACAGATATTTCATTGAAACTACATCATCATTAGTTGTAATAGTTCTGCACTTGAATTCGTATAAAATCCTCAATTTTCCACTTTAAAAATAAAATCACCGAAAACAAATCCATGTAAGGTAAATATTGTTAAAAAGAAATCAACGAAATTGTTTATATCAAATTATACAACCCAGATTAATTTAAGAAAAAAATTGAAGGCAACGAGTTTGGGGCCCGAGAAAATGGTCTTAATTCAATTTTTAAATGATCACCATTTAATGTGTCTTCCAGGATCGTAATGTGTTGACATACGCAGTTGATCTCAATCAATTGCAATTACCACAGTTTTTTCTTCTTCTCTTCAGCCTCCAAGTCTCGCTTGGACGTTGTAAAAGAGGTATAAGTTGGTTAAATCTGGTTTTCTCCGATGTTTTGAGTTCTATCCAGTTCGAAGAATTTTTTTTAAAAACGAAAAGTCTTTAAATCAGTGGCGTTGCAGGTATGATATGGTTACCGGTTCGTACTCCTTCTCTTTCATTAATGATGCAATAACATTTGCATGTTTTCGCCTACGAAGAGTTAACGGCAACAGCTAAGTAAGTAAAGTGGTACTGTTTTAATAATTATTCAAAAATCAAAATTGCCGGTTTAAAAACATTTTCTCTTACAAATAAACCTATTAAGATCTGGATAAATGTAGTTTTTATTGCCATTAAAACAAACAATTTTGTCAAAGTCATAGTTTTATGCGTCATTGGGTTATAATATATAAGAATGGCTTTTTAATTACCATACTATTACGGTTCAATATTTGAAATTTTTTAAGTATGTTTCGTAAGATCATCGACAATTTTTAAAACTTTAAAACTAGACAATTTGTTTTTAAAAAGAAAATTAAGCACGGCAATGTCTAATTTTTTTTTTTTTTGTTATTAGGAACCGGTACAAAGTAATTGGAATTAGACGTTACCAGCAGGTTTTCTTCGCATACAACGTCATTGGTGATGTATCAACTTTTTCATGGATTTTTTTCTTCAAATTAGCTTATTGTAGATATTTGTGATTTTATAATAAACAAAATAATCATTTTATTTTATTATTTTTTCATCATTAGGTGTCATCATCATGCCGGTAAGTGGCGAAGTAATTATAATAAATAGCAGTATGGAAAATCCTCATAAAATATATATTTATTTGGGTAGATTGAAATATACTTGGGAATAAAACGTTGTCTAGAAAATTTTTGCTACAATTTATACATATACGCATTTTCTGTAGGACGAAGAAAGCATTTCAAACATATTACATTAATACACTTGATTTAAACCAAAGGTTGACTATTACATTTATCTCATTATATGAATTATTTCGTAGGCGTACTAAAATTCAAAGATATTTAATGTGTAAATAAACAGTGTAATCCAAGTTTATGATAGAATCCCATTTTTTATAAAAGTACACACAGTTGATATGTTCTTTCTTGTTGCATGAAATGGATAAAAAAATTCGTTAGAAAAGCTTTGACATAAATTTTGCAACGCATTGATTCATTTTTTTAATAAATAAAATAGGTATTTATACATTTATTGAATGGTTACGGTATACAAGGTGAAAGGACAAAAGTGAAATCTGCAGGAAAGTTCTCAAGTAGATCTCCCAGGGTTACAACAATATAGGAGAACTCTTTAACAGAACACAGAAAAAACTATCAAACAACTCAATCAAATAGCAGAAAGGAAAAAATACACCAATACGCTTTGTATGTATATTGAATGTCTATTTTCTTGAATACATTGGGTAAAAAGGGAATATGATTCAGTGACGGCTCGTGGTAGTGAAGAGTGAGGAGGATAATATTTATGAAGAATAGGTACTCTACTTAGTCAACAAATTATGATGTTTTATTTTTGTATCACAAATTACCGTCCAGCAAGAACCATCGAGGAGGTGTAGAGTTATAGGGTGGGCTGATGAGATATGGGCTTACAAAATGTATTTTCTCTTACTTAATAATGAAAATAACTAACTTTGATATTAAATTCCTCAATCTCGTGAGTTCGAGCAGTATCCAAAACCTTCGCTATATTTTGATTTCCTTCAACAAATAACGTAAATTTGCATGTTGATGATATGTGATCTTTTGATTTTCTATGTCTTTTAATGGAACGCGGTAAATTTTTCAAATCGTGATATCCCGTTGTTTTCCACTGAGTATATTCGGTTTGTGACGCCGATGAAAAAAGTAAGCATGGCCAACAAAACAATTTACATTGCTTTGCACTCCTGGTAAGCCATCCGCATTTGTTGTTATACCACGTTACATTAAAATCTCGATTTTGTGCGGTTCCGGAATGTTTGAAAGAAATTAAATTTGGACGAAGCCTATCACAATTTTTATAAATAAACAATTTTGTATCATAATCCAAAGACCTAAATGATCGTCTTAAAAGAAAATCTACAATATCCTCACAATTTTTAGAAAATACATTTTGTAGTTCTACTTCTATATCGTCATTCAAGTTGAAACAATGAAACCCGCAAATTCAAAATTTTATACCTGAATTCAATGATTGCAGTAGACCTGTCGCTAAGTGCTAAGGAATAATTGGGATCTTCGCCCGGCAAAACGCACTCACCAAGACACGTGTTCGGGTGGGCGTGGAGTTGTAGCCTCCGATGAAATAGTTTTATTCTTTCTAACTCAAGTATTGCATCTCATTTCTTTTTAAGGTTCAAAGTCAAAATTGCTTCATTCTATAGAATTAAAGCAGATGCTTGAAGTCAAATGTAGCAACTTGTCTCCGGCCAGGTCTCGACCATATTTCTGGTGCTTACATTCAACCTTCAAGTCCCATATTGTAAATAGAAGATCCCCTTTAATAAGGCCGTTCTGGTATGGTGAAAGAAAATTATCCACCAAATAACTATTACTATTAATTGAGTACCTAATAATTGATGATTTCATACTGAAACTTTAATGAAATACAAATTTGATTATGTAATTATTTATTTATTTCAATTTTATCATGAGGAGGCTTAGCCTCCATTGCCTTCTCTGACGAGCCGCCACTGATATGATTATATATACAAGGTGTAAACGATATAAGTACATTAATTTTAACTGGTAATAGAGCTCTTCAAGACCAACAACTTTTCCTAATAACTTTTTTTTGAAAACGTTTTGGTTTTTGAGTTAAAATTATTTTAAAATCTTACACAATTTTCTTACACGCCACTGGAAGCAAAGTTACCTAATCAACAAGATTACCTTATGAAACGGTTACCATTAGTTGCAACTATTATTGTCGATTTTAAACAATAAACCAATAAACACCAAAAAAATTTTTATTTCAAATTTATTTTTAAACATTGACGCGAGAATTGCGCTAACGAAAATAAAGAAAAACGATCATAAAAATTGTTCAAAGTGTCCACCGCTGTTTTGTACACATGCTTGAAGACGCCGACGAAGTGATTCTTCTATCCTTTGTAACATGGATCTGTTGTTACGAATCATTGCAGCAGCAAGTTCCACCCGTTCTTGCAACATTTCGATGGTATCAATTGATACAGAGTATACTAAATCCTTCATGTACCCCCACAAAAAGAAGTCGCAAGGGTTCAAGTCCTATCCAACGAGCACTTTTCGAACATGATAAGGATATAATTGCTGTTCTGTTAGTATTTTCCAAATTGTAGCATGCGATACTCCATGTGGCAGTGCTAGCCTTCTTGTGCTGAGCCCAGGTCGAACCTCGACACTGTTTAGAACAGCCTCCTCAATGTTTGCAACTTGAGCTGGACGCTGCCGACCACGATCGTAAGCTGCAGGCTGAAAAGATCCGTGATCTCGAAGATGCTGCACCACATTTACAAAAATATGCGAACATACGGAAGACGACGGTCCGGAAATCGGTCCATGTAAATTCTTCGAGCTAAGGCTGCATTCCCTTGGCTCTCATCATAGGTTAACACAATATCAGTAAATTCGTTATTGGTAAATCTAGACATTTTTTCAGATTTCACTTGACAGAAGTGACAAATTAATTTTCAATAATAAAAAGTCATTATTTTTCATTGTTAGAGCATTTCATAGAAGGCTCGTCAATTTGTGGGGGGGGAAAATGATTTAAAAAAATGCGATTTCGAAAAAATGGTACATAAAAAAAGGGCTCATCTCGACGAGTTCTACTACTGGTAAAAATTAATGTACTTATTTCGTTTACACCTTGTATATTTGAAGTTGTACTTTTTTTTTCTTTTTACCCAGGGTCCGTCTTCAAAAGAATTGTTTCGGGGGCACTACAGCCAGTTTGACTTATTGTATTCACCCTGATACATTTTTCACACTATGTTCGTGAGTCGAGTATCCTGCGCCAATCAATGTACACAATACGACAAAGTGTGCGAGAAATCAGTTTGAAATTTTCTGTAGAACAGCCGTTAACTCAAGAGCAAATCGGTTATCATCGCTGCAATTTAAAAATTAACATTAACATTACAGGGATGTCTCGATTCTTTTGGCACATGGTGTACCTATATACAGATCTTTCACCGAATTCACTTGTGGGGATTCCAAAATACGTTGTTTTTTAGCAGCCAACGCATCACAGCTGTACAGGTGTGCATAACGGTTTCTAGTTCCCTATCGCAGAGTCCGAACGAAGGGTTCCCATCAAATAATTTGATTTTCCAGAGATATTCCTTAACAGTCGTGCATCTTGTGAGGAATTCCGTAATGCTTGTGAGCTTCGTCATGCTAATTAATGCCTAGTAGTTATGTACAGCTTGACAGAAATAGCTTGGCGGATGACCCGGCGCAGAAAAGGAAGCGAGAGAGTGTCTTAAGATAAGGATATAGCTAGTATTGGCGAGCGACCACCAATAAAGAGCTGAGCCCCGATAATGGGCGGTCTTTCGGTCTACGGCGCATCCATGACTCATCCGCCAAGCTAAGTTTGTCAAGCTGTAGCTCTTGTCGTGCAAGGTTTCCTCATAAAAGATCTGGCCAGTTTTGACAGTCGCTTTTGTGTTGTTCACGCATTCATTCTCATAATACGGCCCAGTTGATCCTAGTTTTACGAGTTCATCAGCTTTATCATTTTCTTCAGTCCCACAATGACTTGGAATCCACAGCAATTTCACAGTTTTGCTCTGCAAAATCATTGAGTTCTTCGAAGCACTCGAAATTTAACTGGGATTGAGCCTTTGAAATCGAAAGTACTTTTAATACCGCCTGACTATCGGAAAAAATATAAATTTTTTACCCCCACACATTGAAGTATCGCATATATTTTTATTTAAAAACTAGAGGCATTTTTGCCCAGTAGGAAGTTCAGCTTTGCACTAAGTGCAGTCACATGGAGGCTCGCTCCAGCACCTGTTTCGGTTTTTAAACCATCCGTGTATCAGATTAGGCTCCCAGGAGGAAAATCCTGCCTGAATTGTGTGCAATCTGAAACCCCCTACGACGCCTGTAATATAGCTCACTTTGTATACACTGTGCTAATAACGATTTTTATCATATCAATAATAAGTAGTAGCTATGTGTGTTAACTACAACAAATTGCTACTTCATTATTAGTAAGTGATTAGTTAAACATTAAAATTTAAAAAAATAATAAATCTAACGATGATATAAGAACGATAACGATTATTACTATAACAAACACAGTAGCTATGTGCGCTAACGACCAAATTGCTTCTTGTTTATTAGTGATAAGTTAAACGCTAAAACCAAAAAAAGAAATTACATTTTTCTAGTAGTCAAAATATTAAAACAATTAAAATTTGCAGAACATGCTGTTGCAGCTGCGAGCTATTAATAAATTAATGTTTTAAATAATTTGTTAATCTAATCGTTTCGTCAAGTTCAAATTAATTGTTACTATTTTTGGAATACACAAAAAAGATATGTTTTGTTTTTTTGCCGTATGCTTGGTATAGTATTATTATTGAGGAGGATCAGTTGTTTTATTCACTTCATTTTAGTTTTCTGTAATTTTATCTTACGGTTTGGAACAACATCGTTGATGAACAGATAACGCAATTAAAACATATCTTTTGTAATAATTATCTACCTACTAAATAATGGAATAATGACAAGGCGATCCAGCACATTCCTGGAGGCTTTTAAGCGATAATTTCTGGGCTTATCATTACACACACGATGGGTCGTTAACAAAACATCAGAAGTGAAATTTTTTCCAAAAATTGGATTTTCAACGAAACTGTTGTTTACGACAATCTACGATTCCGTTATTATTTTAAGTCAATCTTTGTTGTAGTAGATTATGCCCTGGACAGTTTAGTTTTTTAAGTAGTGTTTAAATAAGGTAAGTCAACCAAATATGGGCACCCCCCCCTCAATATGGGCACCAACCGTTAAAATGGGGTAGTTGACAAATTTTAGGCTGAAAGTCGCCACCTAACATAGTTATGATCACATGAACTCTATATTTACAGAAATCTGTTTTCCAAAATTGTCTGGTAAACTGTAAAATTATACATCCCCAAGAATACCGAAGCGTGACACTCCAACTACAATTTTTGATAAGTGCACATTAAGCTATCTTGTTCGTAAAAAAGCTATAGTATACAGTGAAATGAAGCTAATTAACTATGTTTTTATTTTACCCAACGAAAATTCCGATACAATTGATTATTTAGAGTGAATATTTAAAATTATTCAAAATTCGGGTTGTGCCCAATATCGGTACCCCAGGCCGAGCTAAATATGGGCATGTCCATAATCAGTTTATTTAGAAATGTAACGGATAAGGCCGTATTAAGATCTTTTGAGTACCATTGGGAAGATGCACTTCAGCGTTTTTAGGGAGTTAATTCTTCAAGAAAATTGAGAAAATCTACTTTTGGAAAAGGTTTCTCAGAGGTGTGACCAAAAGCTGTCACACCTTCTAATGTTTCGTCTGGATTTCGTTCGACAGGAGCTTATCCTTATAATCCTTCTAGCATACCTGAAACAGCCTTTGCACCTTCAACCGTAACCGCAAGACCTGAACCAAATGAGACTATTTCTTCGTAGACGTTGGAATTTGACGGGGTACCAGCATCAACGCCTTCAATTACCTCAATCAGTTCTACACTGACGAAACAATCAAAACGGTAGCAAACAGATGATTTTCCTTCAACTTCAGTTCCAAAAAGTTTGACTCGCCAAAAGAAATTGTCTGTTCATTTTCAAATTGCCTTATCGGAGAGCGATAATTCAGAGGGAGATGAAGAAGATCTATCAGAGAAAGAGGGAGAAGATCAATTGGAATCGGATGACAATTCAGAACTCAAAACATCTACATCCTACAGTGAGTTATGGAACACACCAGATTTCTCTGCCAAGTCATCTAGGGCACCAAGAAGAAAGTCGCTAAATTATCGGGCTGTGAAGGTAGTAAAATCTTTATTTGATGACGAAGCTTATAGTGCGAAGGGTTCGAGAGACAAGAAAGAACCTTCTAAGAGACGTGATGTAAATCCAAAACAGCAATCATGCAGTGGAAAGAAGCTAACGAAACATTCTTCTGCTGAATTATGGTACTGGTATCTCTGTCAGGAGAGCCGTGAAGACGACATGAGAAAATACAGTGTCTGCAGAATATGGGTACATGAAGAATGCTGTGGATTGCCCCTCTTGCGATGACGAATAATGTTTTAGTGTTATTTTTAATCACGTATTTTTTGTTAATGACAATTGTTTTGTACTCCCTTTCTCTAATATAATGTTACATTCCATATTTGTCAGTTTTTGAACTTTCCACATATTCCTGTTCCCACTTTCCGAGGTGCCCATATTTGAGTCCTCATGTGTCATGTGTCATATTATGAATATGGTGTTCCAATTATGGGCATTTTGCTTATTTTTCTAATATTTTTTTTTACTACTTCCTAATACTTCCAACACTTGCACCTGCTATAGGACGTTTATAAACACCCTGAAGAACTAGTACACATTTTTTCAAAATTTTATTGTAAATAGCAGGACTTATAATAATTAATAAACCTTAAGGTGCCCATATCTCTGTTTATTTACAAGAAAAGGTATCACAACCAGCATCACTGGGCAAAAGATAGTACGCATCTAACATTTCCAACTGAGCACCAGCTACGATTCCAGATTAATGTTTGCGCTAATATGGTAGGAAAGTTTCTAATTGGTTCTTATGTTTTACCAATTAAAAGGCGATAGTTTCAGAAACTTTCTATTACTTATATAACCTTCTCGATCTATTGGACCATGTTTCTTTACCATTAAGAAATAACATGTGGTTTAAAAGCACGGCGAAAATGCTGTTAACTTTTCTCATCAAGTTTGTGATTTACTTAATCGAATGTATCCCAATAAATAGATGCGCCGATCAGGAGAAGTCGCATGATCTCCAAGAACACTGGAAATCCCTGATTGATGAGGTTCTAATCGATAGTCAAAACGAGCTGCGCCAAGTCGTCATTTATGCTTTTCTATCCGTTAGAAAGCGCCCGGAAATGTTTGGAAGGGTTAGACAGTCTATGATTCGATGTATACATCCATGCATTGATTTGAACACTTAATCTAGACTTCAGTTTTGGAAAGAAAATTGAGGAGTTCTAAGAAGGAGGAACAGAGTGGATTACGAGCCGGGAGATTGTCTGCATAAAACAGATAATTGAGAAAAAGACTTGTATGAATGAAGTGCATAAAAGAAGGATCAAATATTAACCACACGTTAATAAAGGCATTACAAAATCTTTATCCAGGATCAAAATTAAGAATAAAATTGAACAATCAACTAGCAATCGAATTTGAATTGTCAAAAGGGTTACACTAAGGCTGTTGTATATCTACAACTTTGTTCTAAATCTTTATAGCAAAAGCATTACAAACATGGAAAAAGAAATGGAATGGTATGGGCATTCAACTAAACAATTTCTTGTATACCCTACAATTTGCAGACGATCAAGCCATAACAACAAACGATAGGGATGGCATAGAATACATGATGAAAAAACTAAAAGATGAGACCGAAAAATAGGGTCTAGAAGTCAATACCAAAAAACAAATTTTAATATTGATAACAATTAAGAAATTACAACATGCAAGGAATACAAAGACCTACAAGTAAGGAACCGATGGTCAGGAAATAAATACAAAGAATAGAACAAGCGAGAAAAGTTATCAGGTGTTTCTATGGCAATCTGTGGAATAAAAATATAGGTACTGAAGAAGAGAAAATTTAATAGATACGAAACAATGATTAAAAACGCACTACTGTACGGATGTGAAACGTGGAAACTCTTTGCATTTAAACTATAATTTCGTCAATTATGTAGGAAGACACAATAACAACAATATTAACGAATATAATCAATCGAAAGAAGATATTGTAGGAATGGTTGCAGTAAATCCGCATTGCAATACTCGTCATATCATAGCAGGGAAAGTATTACAAAAACATGCATATTACGTATTCAGAATGAAAAGAATACAGAATGATTATTTTGCGAAATTATGTAACAAAAGCCAAATCTTGATGATGATTTCTTGTTATCAATTTGTTTTTCAGACGATTGTGTATTACATTCATGCTGAACAACAAATCAGGTTGCCAAAATATGCGATTGTGAGCTTAAGAAATCCTCATTGGAGCGTTTCAACGCGCATTCAGTTCCCTAGAAAAATCAACCTTTGAGCTGGATTTGATAGCTCTATGAACATCAAAATGGCTCCTTAAGGCCTGGTTTTCTAGAGGAGCGGTGCCGTAATGTTACAATGTTACGGTCGCCATATGAGGTGAATATTCATTGAAATTTACTTGCTTTGTTTCGAGAGCGGTAGTATCAACTTCCCAACAGAAAGCGGCAGCATCATTTTTCGTTGCGGCGGAAAACACTGGTTGCAACGTTTTCAGGTAAAAATAAGGTGGTCGATTTGTGTATGTGTAGATACACGTGATTGCACGTGCCAACTTTCAGAAATCTAGGAGAATTTTAACGTTTTCATTATTTTTGAGTCCACGCCCTGTTTGGAATAAAGCTGCACTGGTCCAAGGGTGTCATTAGTAAAAAAAATAATGTTTGCACTTCTGTGCCCCATAAGCTGCCACAGAATGTAAAATTTTTGAGATTGATTATAATGGGCAGGTTTGAGAGCACACTGAAACCGTACTAAAAATAGGGAGTTTTTTCAATAATTTTCCAAGTTTAATTGCTCGCCGTGTGGCCATTTTTCATCCAATTGGATCAAACAAAAAACCATAATAAAGACCCTTTAATGCCCATTACAGTGTCATATTATTTGTTTCGATGTAACCAGTGCATCAGCCTGGAGCGCACGAGACGTGAGATAACAGCAAAAACAGTTCATTTGCGGTTTAAGCAATCAAAGTGGTGAACTTCAAAAAATCGTAGCTCATAAACTATTGGTCCTAGAGTAGCGGTTTCGGTTCGATTCAGAATGCCTATATCGTCAGGTATTTAAATGAATCAAAATTTTTTTTTTCCAAATAGCCGTTTGCGCAACGTACTCAAAAACGTGTTTTTCTTAAGTTCAAACCCCATTTTCAACACCTTCCGGAAAGGTCAGAAGGTCAAAAACTGGACATTAACATTAGGGGCATTTATGATAAAACATATCAAAAAACCAAACCTGACCGACCTTTTGCAGGGTAAAAATACATTTTTACTGGGCTACTAGGAAACCAGGTTTTTACACGAGTAATACTATTTCTACTGTAGTAATCTATTGTTACAATAAAAACCCTTTAGTTTATGTTGAATCCATTATTATTCACCATAGCGTAGCTTAATGTCAAAACGTAAAGGCTAAATTATTAAAATATCCATGAGCTCAGATGTAACCCTGGATTTCTTTGCGAAGAACAAAAAATACATCAAATTCTGTATTTATACAGTGAGAACGCGTGGGTTGGAATAAATTCATTTACAATTCATGGGTTTGGTTTTTGAAAAAACGCTCGGACACGTCGATTTATGTTTTTAAAACTGTATCTTTTTTGGTATTTGTAATTTTACGATCGTCTTTTGTTTTCGCACTATCACGTCATCAATTTTTTTTTTAAATTGCATCCCATATTGTTATTTACGAATTTGGATGCAGCACATTTTTTTGAGTACAGAAATGTTAAATTCGTATGGCCTTGAAGAGGAAAGTTTTCGAAATAATCAGTCCTAAAGTTTCAAAAATTTATGATAAAATTATTAGAGTAGACCACTAATAATATAATTAAGGAAGCGCTGGAAATCGAGCAAAACATTCAATTGTGGTTTATTTTGTTTTTTTGATTGTTGACACTTGTCAAGTACAGTTGCAAAGTTTGAAGAATGGCGCGTTTAACTGAGAAACAATGCGAAAGGCCTACAATACAGTTTTGTTGAATTATAGGAATTAAGCACATACGCGTGGGTTGGAAAACAATCATTTAAAATTTATGAATTTGGTTTTTGGAAAAAGGCTCGGAAACGTCGATGGTAAATTCATGTACAAAGGCTGGCCCAAAAAAAAGTTACGACTAACAACTTTATTTTTTCAAATGGAAACACCTATTTTTTATTTCATTTTTGAATTCTGCATCGAATTCGAAGTATTTTTATGTACCATGTCCTATGCCCAAACTCAACAGTTATCGAAAAATTTACGATTGAACATATAACTAATAATAACTGAGATTGTATCCTACAAAATTTATTTCACTCTGTGGTCTGAAAAGGACCGATTTATTAAAAAAAACAGAACAACAAATCAACTTAATTGTGTAAACTATTGACCATTAACTTCCTGACAATAGGCAAGTCGAAATTCAATTTCTCGAAAAACTTCAGTTAACGTTTGTGACTGGATTTGTTGTATTTCGGCTATAATTCTATTCTTCAATTCATCAATATTTTCCGGTTTATTGAAGTAGACTTTAGATTTTAGATAACCCCATAGATTTTTTTATTTTTTTTTATTTTTTAAATGTTAAAACTGGTCTGTACGACCAACCATCAACTTATCACGGGTAACTCTTAATACTAAATAATTATCATCTAAATTTAGTCTAATGACTTCCTTTAGTTAGTTCAGTCGTCTATAAAAGAACTAAACACTGTCACCCGCGCACAATGCTCCACTACACGAGTTCAAATGGTTTGGTTCTCTTCAGTCTTCGGTACAGATGTTGTGAAGCCTAGTGACGATGTAGGTGAAGCCTATCATCATGTTTTTTAGCACACCTCTTAATTTCTTTCTTAACTGTTGGTATTTTGAGGTCCCTGTGGATATCTTGATTTCTTACATACCATGGAGCATTCACCATGGCACGTAGCACTTTGTTTTGAAATGACTGTATGATTTTTATATTACTTTCTTTGGCACACCCCCATAGTTGTATGCCATACAACCAAACCGGTTTAAACACCTGATTGTAAATTAATACTTTATTGTACAGTGACAGAATGGAGTTTCTTCCCAAAATCCATCTGTATTGTGTATATTTTAAGTTAAGTTCTGCTTTTTTTTGACGTGTTCTTTTCACCTGAGTTTGGTATCTAACGTCATGCCTAGATATTTTGCATTATTCACATAAGGCACTGCTGTGCCGTTAATTTTTAGATGTATTACATCTTTGATCTTCTTGTTAGTAAAATTAATGTACATACATTGATTTGGTCTCATTCAGTTGTATTTTCCATTGCCTAGTCCAGCCGTAAACCACTTCGCTGGCTTTTTGCAATGATTCAGAGGATGTTTTTTGGTCTAGTCCCGTAGCAAATAAAGCTGTGTCATCTGCAAAAGTTGCCAACGTGACTTGTTCTAGATCTGGTATATCATATGTATATAGCAGGTAGAGGATAGGTCCGAGGACACTTCCTTGTGGGACTCCTGCTTTGATCTCTTGCAAGTCAGAATATTGATCTTCTTGCTTTATCCGAAATAGTCTATCTGCGATGTAAGAAGTCATGATTTCTACATATTGTCTTGGAAGTGTTTTATTTAATTTATAAATTAATCCTTCGTGTCACACCTTATCGAAGGCCTGTGCGATATCAAGGAATAAAGCTGTACATACTTGTTTTTCTTCTAGCGCTTGTTCTATTACATCCGTAATACGATGCACTTGATCAATTGTTCAATGCCTTTGTCTAAAACCGAATTGGTGGTCCGGGATTATTTAAGCTTTTTCGATAATTGGTTTTAGCCTCTTTTTCAAATAATTTTGAGATAATTGGTAATAGCGAAATCGGTCTATATGATTTCACATCATTGGGAGGCTTGCCTGGCTTTAGTAACATGGTCACTTCAGCTACTTTCCAGCTAGATGGTACATGTCTAAGTCGGATCGCCGCATTGTACAGGTAGGTTTTTAAAAATTTCACCGGTGATTAGATCAAATCCTGGCGCTTTCTTTACATTTAGGTTTGTTCGTATTTCCTTTGTTACTTCTCTTGGTGTGACAAATGGAATGTTTTCTGTTTTTTGGTTTACATTTTCTTCTAATACATTGTCGGTTTGTATTTGGTTTGGTGTGAAAGCTTCAGCTAGATGCTCTGCAAAAATGGTGCTTTTTGTTTATTATCTCTGGCCCAGTCTCCTTGTCCTTTTCTAATAGGAGGAGTTGTCATCATAGGTCTTTTAACATGTCTTGTCGCTTTCCACAAAGAATAGTCTGATTCTTTCTCTGCTGACAGATTTTCTAGATGTGCTTTTATTGATTCTTGTTTTATTTTCAGTATTTCTCTTTTTAGAGTTGGTGTTTTATTGTTGAGAATGGTTTTGTGAGAGGGGTTTCTCGTTTGCTGCCATCGTCTTCTTGCTTTTCTTTTTTCCCGGACCAAATTTTGGATTTCAATTGGATAGTTTATGCCTTTTGTAATATGAGTGATTTCTTTCGTATTTTCATAAGATGTTTTTTGTAGTAGCTTAATAAAATTTTCAGTTTCTGTTTCTAATTGCTCTGTTGTTCTCAAATTGATCTTTAGATTAATTCGTTCTTGCAGGTTTATTTTAAAGCTTTTTATTTACTAGTGCTGGTCTTGCTACTTTTTTATTATTTTTTCACTCAGCGTTAGTATCACCGCCGAGTGATCGGAATTAAGATCAAAATTTTCTTCGACTTCAATAAAGTTTGGTGAAACCTTTCTTGAGATGAAAAAGTCTAACAGGTCTGGTATTTTATTTCTATCTGTTGGCCAGTATGTGGGTTTACCTGTCGAATGGAAATTTCCCCCAACTCCTCTGATGGCTCTTTTTAGTTCCCTACCTTTAGTAGTGATTAGCCTGGAGCCCCAATCCGTATGTTTAGCATTGAAATCACCTCCTATAATGAATCTTTCTCCAGATTGTTGTAGGAAAGTTTTATAGTCTTCGCTTTTAAGATTATGTTTTGGCGCACAGTAGAATGCTTCTATCATAAGGTCTTGTTTGACACTTCTGATTCCTACCATGGTAAACTGAATTTTTGTGCTTTGTATAGGAAGTTCTTCATAATGATTAATAGAATCTTTGATGATGATCGCACTTCCACCCTTAGTATCATTATCTGGGTGACTAGTGTGATGTATCTTAAAGCCTTTTATTTTAATATACGATTCTTTTATCAGATGTGTTTCCGAGATAAGACACACATCTATATGTTGCATATTTAAGAATATTTCTAATTCCTGTCTTTTATTCAGAATGCCATTGACATTCCATGTTGCTATTCTTAAATCTTTTTTATTCATTATTTTGTTTTTATGACCGTACCTGTCGCTTTGGCCTCTAAGCGATCTAATCTTGCACCAAATTGGTTTAACATTTGCATCATTTGTTGCATCATCTTATGTATCGATGTGTCTTTATTTGGTTCAGGTTGTTGTGGCAAGTTATTTCCTTGTAGAGCCAAATTATATGGAATTTGTGCAGATGTCTGTTTAGATGTAAATGTTCTTGGTTCGGGCATCACTTTCTTTTTTTTTCTGCTGCTCCCTTCTTTTTTGCAGTTCTTTAACAATAGCACATCCCCTATAATTTGCTGGATGATTTTCAGCACAGTTAGCACATTTTGCTGGTGTATTTTTTAATTTTGTGCATCCTGAAGTCAGATGATTTCCCGCGCACTTTACGCATACTGGATGTCTCTGACAAAACTTTTGGGTATGGCCGAAGCTTTGGCATTTTTTACATTGGGGAATCAATTTCCCAGTCCTGAACATTTCTGTTTTAATTTTCATGTTATCATGTCATGTTAGCCAAATATTGTATTTTATGAATTTTGTTTATATCTTCAGTCCTATCAAACGTTAGCATAAATAATGGAAGTTTAATGTACTTATATTGGTCATTTTCTTTGATTCTTTTTTGTTTATTTTCTACTGATATTATTTTAAACCCCTTATGTTCAAGTTCAGCTTTAATTTCTGCTATGTCACATGTTGGGTGCAGATTTCTTACCATGATTCTAATTGGTCTTTCTTGTTTATTTTCATAGGTGTGCCATTCCTGATTAAGTTCGTTCATATGCTTCGTGAGGTTCCTATGTTCTTCTGTTGTCTGAACGTTAATTTTTAGTTGGTTGTTATTAAGCAACGTTGCGTTAAACTTAAATTTTTCTGAGTCAAGTTTACGTTTAAGATCGTCATAATTCTTTAAGTTGCTTACCACAATTGGCGGCGGTTTATGAACTTTATTACTCTCTGGCATAGTAGTTCCTTCTGGCGACTCCATTACCGTTCTTTTTTATTTTTATTTGTTCTTGGGAACAGCCAATCGGTCTCAGCCGCCACCAACTTCTCCTCCTCATCCGAGTCAATCGGACTATAACTCCTTACTTTTGTCTCCCGAGTTTCTGGCAAATCGTTATTATTTTTTTTTTTGTTGTTGCAAGGTCACAATTTGACCTCGCAATATTTGAATTTCTTTTAGTCCTTGATGCAGTTGCTGCTGCAGATTCAAGATCAACTCATTCTCTGGTAGTTGATTCATTGATGAATTAATAACTGGATACATATTTATCGCGATAATTTGTCGACCGCGGCCGTGGCCGTGGGCCGCCTGGTATCACTCGCAACAATAATATCACTTAGAATGCGCAAAGTAAAAACTAGATAAGCAGACCTAACACGTCTGTGCTCGGCCAAAGCCAAAACTATACTAACCTCATAGATAAAAATCTAATGGGGTTAAATCTGGAGACCTAGCTGGCCATTCGATAAAATCGCTCCTTCCGATCCATCTATTTGGGAAAATATTATAAAGGTATTCTCGTACTGTTCTCGAATAGTGTGGGCCCGCTCCATCCTATTGCAACCATATCGAATCTGCCGGTATATTTGGGTTCTCATTGTTCAGGTAAAGTGCACTTACACTGGATATTGTCATTTTGTAGTAAGTCTGAATATTTTTCAGAATTAAGTGTTCTCTCAATAAAAAAGGGACCCACAATTGAGGTACCCACAATTCCAGCCCAAACGTTTACTTTCTGAGGAAATTTTGTATGACTTTCCATTCTCCAATGTGGGTTTTCTGGTGCTCAATATCGAAAATCGAAAAAAAAGCTATCTTACGTAAAAATTCGGGGTTGGCATTGCATCTATCCATGATTATTTCGCAAAATTCTAATCTACGGTCGAGATCGTCTTTAATAAGTTCCTGAACAAAATGTACTTTGTATGGGTGCCATTTGTTCTTGTGTAAATGTTTTAGAACAGAAGATTTACTTAGTGACTGTTCTGCAGCTACTTGTCGACTTGATTTGTGAGGATTTTCTTATAAATCGAGCAAAACATTCAATTGTGTGTTTTCTGGAAATGTAACATGGTTGGTTTTGTAATTGTCTCTTACGTGGCCAAAGTCTCTAAACTTTTTCTCTATCTTATTAACTACTGATTGTGTAATAGGCCTCTCCGGGTACTTATCATTGAACAATTTGCAAACTTCAGCTTGTGTTCGAGTATTATCGCCATATCCTACCATCATCAACATTTCTATTCGTTGTTTCTCAGTTAAACGCGCCACTCTCCAAACTTTGCAACTGTACTTAACAAATGTCAACAATAAAAAAAAACAAAATAAATACACAATTGAATGTTTTGCTCGATTTTCAGCGCTTCCTTGATGATATTATTAGTGATCTACTCTAATAATTTTATTATACATTTTTGTAACTTTAGGACTGATTATTTCGAAAACTTTCCTCTTCAAGATCATACGAATTTAACATTTCTGTACTCAGAAAAATGTGCTGCATCCAAATTCGTAAACAAAAATATAGGGTGTAATTTTAAAAGAATATATTGATGACGTCATAGTGCGAAAATAAAAGACGATCGTAAAGTTATAAATATCAAAAAAGATGCAGTTTTAAAAACAAAAATCGACGTGTCCGAGCGTTTTTCCAAAAACCAAACCCATGAATTTTAAATGAATTTATTCCAACCCAACCCACGCGTCCTCCCGAAGAATACAGTATCAAAAATTCTTGCAAAGAAATACCTTGTATGTATTGGTGGAAAAGTAGAAATCGATGACAGCTCTAAAAAATTAGCGAGAAATACAATAATAATAAAATTCTTGTCACTGATTTGGCTTTTGCTTTATTGGGAGATGAATCTTGATAACGGTTTACTTACGGTTGACTCTCAATTAAATGAACTGACAATCAGTTTATAAGATTATTACTATCCATGGTTATCGTAATTACGCTATTTAAAAAATAATCATTTTTTGCCGGTATCGGATAAAAAGTTATTATGATATTATAAATGATTCTGCTTATAGCAATTTTCTAGGAAATTTCATGTTTTGAACTTGGGATATTAATTAAGCAGTGAATATTTTTATCGAAGTATATCAATTGAGGCAGATATTTATGTAAATTATATATGAAGAAAAAAGTTGATTTTGCATTGGCAGTAAGTAGTAAATAATTACGGAAAAATTGAATTACCGTTTTCCTCTTGTATACGATATCGTAAATTTTCTGGGGAAAACCGAACCGTGGTACCTCATCATTATGTATGTCTCATCTTCATTTGCACCAATCTCACCGGCCGTGTTTTTGTAACAAAAGGAAATGAATTATATCACTGTTGTAGAAAAAGAATTGTTCTCTTTTTTCGCTATTTGTTTTGATATACAGTGAAAAGGTCTTTTCTGAGAAGATGCTGCACTTGCAAGTGACTTGGTGGCAGGCAATTTGAACACATTCTTTAATTGTGATTTGTGTTTTGTTTAGTTTTCAATAAATACCTGCCACTTTTTTCATACGAATTTCTAATTATTGAATTAATTCCACAATGAGTTTCTTTTGCAGTAAAATAGCAATATCTTTTATAACCATTTTAAAAACTACATTAAATGAGCAATTGTTTAAAATAACTTGCCAGTTTAGCTTGGTATATTTTTTTTACAGTATGAAGCGTCGAAGTTAGCTAATAAAAAATATTAAGTCATGAATCGGGCATAAATGTTTTTTTTTCTTCAAAGGTATACCCATCTTGATTTTATTTTTGAACTGTAATCAATAGAAGAACTATTCAGGGTTGTGTAGCAAAAATGAGATTTTTATAATATGAAATTTTGTAGCTGTGGTAATCGAAAAACTGATCTAAGGTATCGATTTTTACAAAATTTGCTAAAGTGCCAATTTCTCGAAAACTAACGACTTTTTACTAGGATCATATTTTGATATTCTGATCAGTCTATCATCCTTCCAAGGGATGACCTTGATTAATGGGACACCTGTACACCCTGATTCACGTAACTTTCCGAGGCATACGCCCAATGCACGCAACCCAATATTTAAAAATCACAATATGCTATGATACAACAAACATACGTTTCATATTTTTGAAAACTCCCAACAGAAATAATGTATTCAAACGATGAACAAGTGGATATGATCATAATCTTTTAAAACAGTGAAGTGGAGTGGAGTGGCATCGGGTGGTGTTCAATGATGTTTAGGGATGCATGATGACTGCTTGAAGATTAGACGAAGACCCCACGAACGTCGCGGTATTCAATTTTCTGTTGAATAGAATGTGCACCAAGCTGCGGGAGTTATGATGTGGGGTGCTACCTTATCTTGTAATTGTAATTGTAACGTTGTGCATAGTCAGTTTCCTTTAATTCTTGCACTAAGGTCACTTGGTAGGGATGAAATTTATTTCCTTTTATAATTCTACATACTAACGACTGAGAGATTCCAGTTTGCCGAGATATCTGGCGTTGGCTTACGTGGGGGTTATCGTATATTAGTTCGATTACACAAACTTCGTGTTCATGTTTGTCGCTGTTCGACGACTATGTCTTTTTGGTTTTGGTCAATTCTTCCTTAATTCATTTTTAAACCGTTTAAATGTTTTGTTGGTTGCGTATCTACGCATAGGGTAACGATACCTGGCTGCAATAACTGCATTTTTGTGACACTCGCCGTAGATTATTATCATATCCACTCGTTCATCGTTTCAAACATTTTGCAAATTTAACTTGTCTGTTTGACAGTTATTTCTGTTAGGGGTTTCCAAACATGGGAAAAGTAAATATATGTTTTTTGCATCATAGCATTGGGCGTATGCCTCGGAAAGTTATGTGAATCACGGTGTATATTACACACAGGTGAGAACAGTTTCATTACAGCCGAGAACTATGATAGCTAGTCAAGACGCAAAGCGTCGAGGTTTGATGACACTTTTCATTAAAGTTGTATACGATTTTATTCACATTAATCGAATTTTAAAAAGTAAGACAAAAATTAAAAATAATTCAATAATTTAATGTAATAGAGAAAAAGGTTAACAATGAAATTAAATAAGATTTGAAATGACAAAGATAGAAGTTTACAACTTTTAAAAGTCAGAAATTGACATAATATTACTAACCGATTGTAAATAAAAGGATATTCGTTATTAAGTTATTAGGAATTAGATTTTGTTGGTTAAATTAAAAATTAATCGGTCCTGACTTTTGCTTTAGATATATGTCAAAAGCGTGGCCATTTTTGCATTAAGTAACATCATAACAGTTTCCAAATTGTCAAAACAATTCTAAAGTAGGTATTTTTATAAACAAAACATTATTAAAATTTACACAGTATTCTACTTAACCCTAAACCGGTCGCATTGGTTGACTTTGTCAACCATCCGAGTATTTAGGCGGTATTGTTTGATTAGATAAAGTCTTGGGGTACTGCCGCCTTCAGTACCTTATCTTTAGTTCCTTACTGTCCAGTCAGCATTGTATCCGAGACAGTAAACTCAATAAGTGTGTTAATAGTAATATAAAAGGAGTTAGAAACAGGCTAGTTGAAAAGTCAACCACGCGTCAAGAATTATTTTTTTTCTATTTTATTATTGTTTAATACATTTTGATAGCTTCTTACTTAGTGCTCATCATTTGTTTCCAAAGCTAGTGTTATTTTTTTTACACAAGACGAAATGGTGTTTTATTTTTGTTTTGTTTAATTTTTCTTTTGTAAGCGTATACTTGTGATATATTGTTGTATTCGGAATACAAATCTCTAGCAGAATTAGTAAAGAAATGCATATATTCCAATTTGAAAAAAAATGTTGTGACGGTATAGCCTTAGGGTAATATATGATTTTGTTATGCTATTTTGTAGTCTACTCTCAACCATTTAACTTGGTATATAGATAACTGAAATTTTCCGATAAATAAGGGAGCTATGGACTCGTCTTGTTTTTTGGACACACTCTATATAAATGCCTTGATAGCGTTTAATATTTCTGATGCAAAACTTGCACAAAAATCTTTTAATACCCTAAATATAACAAAAAAAATTGAATGAACAGTTTGTTGTTTGATTAAAAGCCAGAAATTTAAATAAAAAGTTATGGTTGACAAAGTCAACCACGCGACCGGATACGTTCCTCAATTTGATGCGACCGGTCTAGGGTTAAAATTATCAATAAAGCGTCAGGTAAAAATATCCCGTCGCATATTCCGATTATAAAATTGAAGCGATAATTATTACGTTTGTTCTATTTTAAGTTCGACTGAAGAAACTGAAGGTCACAGAAAGTTTCTGTTAACGAATCAGAGTATCTCCAGCTAGTTTACAAGATGGTTTTATACCGGCAATTCAGGGACACTCTATAAATGTCTGTTTTTTAACCGTTTGCGAAGTAGGTGACAAAAGTTACGTCGTGAATCAGGCGGGGTAAATTTAACGCCACAGATTACTTACCTAATATTTAAGTAAAAGGGCACTTTAGATTGATGCTTCATCGTTTCTTTAAGAGCAGATCCAAATTTCTTATAAAAAACCTAAAGATAAAAATTTGTCAGTTTCTGTCTAGCTGGGAATCGGAACTCTATTTAAAACATTTTTTTTAAAACGTTATTTTGTCTGTTTTTTGTTTTTTTTTAAAGTGATGACTGTCGAGGTATACAAAAAGCCATGACGTAAGCCAATAGGGATGAGATCTCCTCTTTATACTAATTATCGCGCGCGTGTCGCTTATACAATTATACAGGGAGCGCCAGCCAACTGGAATAAATTTATTATCTCAATTATTGTGCATATGAAAAAAAAAATCCCGAAACACGTCATTTTTAGTCTATCACATGATATTGTTATGCTCGTCGTAGTGTTAAAAAAAATAGCAATAAAACAACATTACCCCTTAGGGCGATCTCGGCTGCAGCGAGCGAAAAGAACTTTCGACCGTGTCGTCTTTTCTCCAACTGACATTCTTGTTATCCGTATCCCTGCACAACCGGGAACGAAGGTGTTGCGATTGGAAGTCATGTTTATTTAGAACGAGAGTGCAAAGCACGGTGACAATATCCTGTAAAGTAAAAATTTCATCCCTAACCTCAACCCCTTCGAGTGACAGTTGCAACCCCCAAATTTTTGAATAGGAAGAGGGGGCTTGTCATACCTCGCTTGAATGGTCTCTTCATGCTCTATACAAAAATGATATGGTTTAAAAATTTATTGCAAAAATGAAGAGTTAAAAAAATATTTTGTTTAACGAAATTCGTTACGACACACTAAAAAAATCAAAAACTATTAGCGTTTGGTTCTTGATACTGAGAAGTCAAGCAACAACAATTGAAATGTTCAGAAAGTGACATAAAAACTTATCAACATTTTTCATTAGTTGACAGTGTTAGTTTAGTTTAAAGCGCTGATTGATATATTTTTTATTGTATTACATTACTAAGAACGAAACGCTGTATATTATAAATACATTGATTTAATATTTTATAAGTAGGTAATGCTAATTATAACATTTAAACATACTTCAAAATATACTTTAAACCTACAATTTTAGAGGCTAAATATTTTTACTTTAGTCGAATATTACTATCACGTGTTCATCTCTATTTTGTGAAAGTTACGGAGCGCCGGGGCTAGGCGCCTAAATGCAGACGTAGCAAGAAATCACATAATGTAGGGAAATTTTCTATTTGGAGATTTATTCCAAGCTTATTTTATTTTTAAACTACACAAAAACGGTTCCGTGTAAAACAGAATTGAAGGTTCTTTTAAATCCGCTGGGGTTAATTTAACCCCACCTGGTTAGCGGAGGGTTAAGTTAGATTGAAAGTAAGTAGGTAATTTTTTTGTCTCATATGGCAATGATCGTCGATTGTTGTCATTTATTATGGATATATTTTATCGTTAAAAATGAAGTGCAATTTAATTAGAAGAATTAGCGTAAAATTAAATTTGATGAAAGTTGCAGGACATTTAAATTTAAGCTAATTGTATCAATGGGTTTAAGCCAGAAATATTCATAATTTAATTCACGTTTGTAAATTCCAAGTAAATTCCACGATTACTATTGGCATTCGTTTTTGAATTATTTGTTTTTTACATTATCTAGGTAATCTTAGTTTGAAGTTCACTATCTGCCGATGCCATTTGAAATATTTTTCAATGAAAACCTGGTTATAGTTTGAAAACGAAAATTTTCAGATAAGATAATATATCTGATTTTATTCCGGTAGAACACAAGTTTATTTTTGACCGAATCATAAACGACCTTTACGATATTATTATAAAAATGTCTCTTGAACCGCAACGAACTATTCACAACGAAAATAAGATTTGAATGAATTTTTGACGAAGAGAATCAGGTAAAACTTGCTGACCCATTGTTAAATGGAACATCTCGCATCCCCACCAATATTTTTAGCAATTAATTGCCACACTATTTATTAGTCGAGGATGCATTGAAATTTCTTAGTCGTGGTGTTAACGTTGATTGTTGCAAAAATATTTTCTTGCATTTTTAAAAATTTCATTAAAACTTACTCGAATGAAATACAGAAATCGGTCGAATCGACAAATTATTCAAATACAATTTCGAACTTTCCTTGAAGTTCGGAGACGATTTATTAACAAATAAATAATTAATTGTGGATTGTGTAATTGTTTCCTAGATAACACTTTGTGTAAGTATATTTATTATTATTTTTTTAATATTCAAAATAAAATTATTGTTGGAACTATTAAGTACTTGTTTTGGCTTAATTAATTAAATGTTTGTTTATACGAAAATCATGTTTTGGTACCATAAAAATCTGCTAACGTTCTGTATAAGTCATTCAAAGTTTTCTTCTCATTATTGTATGAAATAAAGCAATAAAAATCATTATCAACTGTTAGTAATTCGCATATGTGTTTTGGAATGCACAACAAAGTTTCGGGAGTACATTTTTATTAATCATTAATTCTTCAACTGACTGTTGAAAGATTGTTTCAAACCAAGCAGCACAGTTCTTGAATGAGAATAAATTTGTTTAAAACATTATCATCAAATTACATTATATTAAACTTTAAAACGAATATTGGCATTATTGATGAAAGTTTAAACCATATTTCTAATTTGTCGGCTTTGGATTTGGGAAAGATAAATACATCGTTGTATGTGTGACTGTCGCGGATGGAAATTAATACCATTGCAGGAAAGCTGTACTTGCTTAGCGAATTGGAAATATCCGGTTCAAACCAAGTGTATCTGAGATTGTTTTACCGACATTAATTCAGTTTGTTTTTATTTACAGGTACAAACAACTTTAATTTATTTAATATCACTTGTTTTCAATCGCAAGATTTTGCAAAGCGAGAGTTCAAAAAATTATGTTTGGTTCTGCAAAAAAGCAAAGCAAATCGAAATTCATTTTCGCTGCTATTATTTTATTATTAAACATTCGCTTTATTCGCGGAGATGAAGATTTATGGCAAACCACAGGTAAAAAAAATAATTACATTTATTTATGCATTACGGAATTAGTTTCCAAACAAAACTAGTATTTTCTTGTTATGTTTTTAATAAAACATAAATTTTCCATTTTATTTACATTTCTTTTATAAACAATTGATGCAATTTTTAAATTCAATATTAGCTTTCAAAAATTTATTATTATTATTTCTATTCACATTAGAATTTTTGTATTAACTTTTGGGTCGTTTTATGTAACTTGCAAATTGTGTGGAAGAAATAATAGATTACTCGCAATTTCTGATCATTATTTCCAGTAGTTTCTGAGAAATTAATGGTTAGAATTTCTCAATTTTCGCCTCCAAAAAGGCCGTGATTATAATCCTCGGGAAGTTCGTTTTCGGGAAATTATCTTTCATTTGGTGCTAAAATTCAAACTTTGTGCGTTTATAGTTTGAAACTAACTTGTTCATTTAAAATGATGTTGATAATTCCGGATTGGTTACGTTGCGAAAAATATTTATATTTTAACGATGAGAAAACAGCGTTGATTTTAATCTACCCAAGAGATTTTGTAAACGTATTTTTTTACATGCATCGTAGATCATCAAATTAATTTCGAGAACTGTCTATTTTGACAAATATTTGGTTATTTTTAAAATAATAAAAATACATAATGATAGCGTAGCGGGGAAATGTGTATGTTGAGTTGCAATTAGAACTTGCAGGTCTCACCACAGCTTGTAGCATACCGTATAGTCTTGGCTATCTGATATATAATATCGTAAAAATATGAGATGGTAGGTAACATTATCTGACTGAAAGCAACGACTCTTTTGTCATTGAATAAAGTGTATGTAGGTAATTGTTTTAAGATCACAAGTCACATTTATAATTGTTAGAAAAATGTGAATTTGAAGTACAATTTTTCAATTGTCATTGATGGTATTACTTTTTTAATTGGCCAGAATCCAATGTTATTAATGTGTAGGCCAATTTAGCGCAAACAATAAAACTTTACAAAACAATATTGCTAGGTGTTTATCATTTGTTATGAATATGGATGGCTAAAGTATCTACAAAACATCGTAACTCACAAAATTAAGAAGCCACAAGATAGAGGCCCTAGAAACGGAATGGCAACAAAATACAATTTTTTGCATTTTTGAGGGTTACTACATTTTGCACATTGATACGGAGTGTTGATTTCAACAAGATCACAGCAATTGATCTTATAGTTCCTCTAACCTGAATATATCAGATTGATACTGAAATTCGTGCAAACCAGAATTTTATACCCAGGTCGGTAAAGGAGTGTGTAGAAGGGCTTAGGTAAATTTCCTAACTTTCAAGTTTTTAAATGTATGATTAGTTGCCCACCAAACATTTTCAACAAATTGCAAAGTTCTGTCTGTCTGCTTTTGTATATCATAACGTTAACGGCTGATTAGATTTTGAACGATACCCAAAAAAGAACTTTACCGTCAACATTTTTTAATATGCAATTTCCAACAGTATGTATAAACGGCATAAAAAATGATAATTGAAATACACGTAAAAATTTTACAAACGTATTTCCCGACTTTTATATACTTGCATATTATTTTTTTTTATCATATTTAATTTTATGGTAATTTATTGTTTACTATTTAGTATATTTTTTTATTCCCCACAATTAAATGTTTCATTTGATATTAACTTTTTGTTAAATTGTTAGGTTTCAATTTTTTATACATTTATCATTGAAATGATTAAATCACATCCAATAGAGCAGAGATGCTTATTGTTCTTTTCATAGATTCAATTTTCAATATTCGGGGTTTGGGGTATTTTGAAATCATTTCACTGAAAAATATTGAAAAACACCATGTATTTCTCAATCAACGATTGGCAAAAACGTACAACTCTGTACGGAACCAAGGACGGTAGTGTCTATTGACGGTGATTATATTGTTGTTTTTAATGAAATTTTATTTTAATATTACATTATATTGAAATTAGAGTTAGGGATGATGTATGTATTGGTAAATAGATTTTGTTAACTATCAACCATAAACATTTACACATAGGGCCACAAGTGCTAAAAAAATAATTTTCAGTTATCGTAATATACCTAAACTAGTATAGTTACCAGCGGCTTCGCTCGCGTTGATTTTGGAATTAACAAACTCAATCGGTTTGAAGTTTTTGCAACATTCCGAAACAGTTTGCAATTGGTCAACTTCAATTTTGGAATTTTTTGTTGTAAATGTGTGACATATTATTTAAAGGGATATATGTTAACCTGGCCTTTTTGGGTACAAAATAAAGATATGACGTTTCCTGCTGTAGTTGTTTGTTTAACATGCAGCGAGGAATTTGGATACCCAAATCCCGTCAAGGGTATTATAAATTTTGTTAATACGTTTGGAGGATTCAAAAGGAAGCATCTGTATACGCGTCTCCTCCGAAACTACGTTTGGAAAAGTTGAAATATGGTACGCATATTGGTATAAAACATTTACTTTGTGTACGTGAGGCAGACCCCGTTTCTGCCACGTCACAGTGCATGAAGCATCAAACATCACCAAATAATTTTCGTTTATTTAAAAGGGCCATCACTTTCTTAACTTTTAAATGGAACACCCTGACAATAATATCGTGCCGATTATAGGACTTTTGACCAGGTATCTACGGTTTACTTCCACCTGGGGTAACAGGTGAATGTTACAAAAAAATTAGGACGACCATAGTGGCGGACATATGTCATACCATCCTGTTAAATGAAGATGGTAATACAACCATATGATCTTGTTGATTAGCAACAGCGTCTTGCCTTCGCACAGCATCTCTTAAATGAATATAATTATCTACCCTGAGTTGTGTCTGGTTATTCACTCTCTATTTTAACATACATGTCAACCAAAAACTGATTTAATAGAGAACGGAAATACAGTGGTTAGTTTCATTTTCAATTACCATTAAACGAATAGAATAAAGGATGTTGCTGAGACAGTTTTTTGAGTGGCATTTTGGTTACGGGATCACGTTGAGGAATATCAACCTAATAACCATCTTTGCCACGACAAAATGGGGGGGGAGTACTAAAGGGCGTCGTAGAAACAATGAATTTCGCAGATACGCTGGAGTTTGCTATCGTGGCTGTGGAAAATAATATTCCGTCATAGAAACTGTTGACCTACCATAACCAAGGCCACTTCGATAGCTATAGGTGCGTTGAAGCGGCCTCAAAGGCTTCCAACAGCTTTCTATCAGCGCGAATGACGACTTCGAATTTGTAGTTTGGATGGGTCTTGTCTAATGTGGTTTTGAGGTCCCTTATATATTTATTGTTATCATTTAGCATACGTTGTAATTGTCTCACCAAATCTTGTCTATCAACAACAACAAAAGGCGCCCAACAGCGCATATATTCCACAGACCAGCGTTAAATTGAACGCAATATTACAGTTAATTAATTAATTACAGTTACTATAGCGAAAAAAATATTAAAAATTAAGTAAAAACTGTTGAAAAAGCAATAGGGGCAGAATTGCCTAGGACGAGGACGCATTAGGGAACCAGTAAAGTGCAGGAAAGGTAACAGCACCATGGCGCCAAAGCTTATAGGGAAGGCATAGGAGCAGGTGGCAAGTGGGTCATTCTATTGCCACCGTAAAAGGAATGATCCACGCAGGATCCCAAAAAAGCGCAGATTCTAGAGGCGGGGGCCAGACTAGTAACTGGGCCTGCAAGGCAGTCCGAGCTTCATTAAAAAGTGGACAGGCAAGAAGGCGGTGAACAGGGTCGTCAACATCATCAGGGCACACCGAGCAGTTCGGGTGGTCACGTTTTCCAATTCGATGGAGATGAACGGCAAAGTTACCATGGCCTGACAAAAACTGGGTAACATAGAAAGAGAGAAATCGAGGTATCTCCGGAATCCGGGGCGAGAAGCAGTAGGTAATCCGACCTTTAGTGGAGTAATCCCATCGATCCTGCCAGCGGTCAAAGATGCGGAGTGCCAGGTACTCCTTGGCATGGGTGAGACTAGGGAAATCAGCCAAAAGGAGGATATCACCCTCAAATGGGGCGGAGCCAAATTTGCGTAATCCTTTGAGGCAAGTCCTCTTCTGTATCTCAAGGTCCAGGGGAGGGATGCCAGCCAGGATGCCCGCGGCGTCATTACAGAGGGAGCTGTACCCTTTGCAAACAGCACGGCAGCACATTCCATAAATGGAATCAAATTTCCTTTTCATATTAACCACGCAGAGCCTGTGCTGCCACAATTCTGCACCATGGGACACAATAGGGACAATAACAGACTTATAGATCCTATGGAGGGAGGCAGTAACGTCCATATCCCAAGACGCCCTACATTTACATCGGAGAGCATTTATCAGAGCACGCACCTTCTTCTGCACATGGTCTGCATGCTTTTCAAAAGTAAGTCGCCGGTCTAGTACAACACCTAAGTACCTTACGCTTGTGGACTGGCTCAATCTGGTATTGCCTATATAGAACATGAGGTCCCGGTGGTGAATGCGTGGGGGCGAACGGTTTACCATGAAGGTGGACTTAGTGGACGATATAACAAGCTTCTGTGATATCAAGGCACTGCTGGGAGCGCAGGCGCAAGTCAGCCCTGGTGGTGGACGTCACCACAAAGGTAAGGTCGTCTGCATACGCAATGACATCACAGCCCTCAGGAAGCTGTTCCTCCAACAGCACATCTACAATGCAGTTCCAAAGGGTCGGACCAAGCACCGAACCTTGGGGGCAACCTTTCGTGCAAACCTTTCCAACGGTGATGTTGTTCGCAGAGAGTTCCACCTTCCGCCCATCCAGGTAACTGACGATGGTAGCAATGAGGGCTCCCGTTACTCCTTTGTTCCTCAGTGCTTGGATAAGCCCAGGCCACCAAAGGTCATTGAAGGCTCCAGAAATATCAATGAAGATAGACAAAATGTACATGGGACCAACAACAGAGATCAGACGATGGTAAGCAAGCAGGGCATCAGTGGTAGATTTCCCCGCAACAAAGCCATACTGATTCAGCGCATGGAAGGGGGTGACAGCATCCAGCAGGCGACAGCGAATAATCTTCTCTAAAATCTTGCCATATTCCGGAAGAAGTGTGATTGGCCTATAGCTTTTTGTTAGTGCCGGATCAGCACTTGGATCTTTCAGCAACACTTTTAGATTACCATGCTTCCAGATGGTTGGAAAATAGCGGATTCGCAGACAAGAAGACATTAGGCGGGTTAGGAGAGGGCCTATCACCGGGTGTATCATTTTGATAAAACAACCTCTGATGTTGTCTAGGCCAGGCGCCTTTTTGCTTTGGAGGCAGGAGACAATAGCCGCAAGTTCCTCTTCACGGACATCATCTTCATAGTAGTCAGGGATAGCAACAATAGCTCTCAGGTTGCCATGGAGCATTCTCTGATGAGCAGTGTTAATCTCAGGAATGTCATCTGGGAGTAGGGAGTGTAAGATGCAACTTAGGGTATCCCTTATAGTAAGAGTATAGCCATGGTCCGGGATCCGAATTGAAGCAAGAACTCCACGGGCATGGATCTTATTTGTGGCCAAACGATAGGCCACACCCCAGGGGTTTTTGGCAAGATCCTCCTCAACAAACTTCCTCCATGAAGTCTCCTTAGCCTGCACAAGCACCCTGTTATAATCAAGCTTGGCAGACGCCATCGCAGCAGCAAGTCTCTCTCGTTCACTATAGATCCGGTTTCTATAAAGACACCGCTTACGATACAGGTATATAAGGCGGAAGCGGTCAACTTTCTCTGTCCACCATTCGGGTCGGTGAGGGAACCTCCTTCTGCAGCGGGCATACAGCTTAATGATAGCGTTTAGACCATCAAGGAGGGTAGAAAGGCACGCATCCACAACTACAGATGAGTTTAGGATTGGCCAATCACAATCAATACCATCCACGAGGCTCTGCAGGGGGGCAGCAATATCCTTCAACTGGATAGTCGATTGGTCCAGGTGGTATAGTGGAGCCAGGGAACCTTGCACAGCAGTTTGGTAACCTTTATACAGGAAGAAGATTGCACGATGATCTGCACAATTTATGCCATTTAAGACGGTCCAATCCAAAGTACGGCCAACCAGGTCAGGAGTGCATAGCGTTAGATCTATGTGGCTGCTACCATTCCTAGACTCAAACGTCGGTGGATTACCCGGTTCATTCAATACGCACAAACCATGCGTCAATATAATCTCTTCCACATGTTCCGAGCGCCGGTCACAGAGATGGTCATGCCAGATTGTAGAACGGGCATTAAAATCAACAGGAAAATTGTTGCATCTCAATCTCACTTCCCTTTCGTCTTCCCCAACGAAATAAATTTGTAAGAATTGAGGTTCTTGATGAGGAACAGGTAGAAGACGTTCAATTATACCTGACCTTGCACCTTGAAGGTTGGCATGAAACCGCCTGCTATAATTTATCTTGCACCAAATGACGTGATTTGAAAACAACTGTTGTACTTCCAAATACAGTCCATAAAGTGAATGTGTTCTTGTTGGTTGTTCATGAGCAAACTGTAAAGAGGCTCAGGTAAATGTTCAAAAGGAGGAAACTGCACTTTTCCAGCACTACAGCACATGTCATGAGTTTCTTCTATCCACTTAAGAGCTATGCAGCGACTACATTTGTGGGACATAATACCAAAAGCTACAGCTTTATCATTTTCGTAACTGTCATATGCGAAACCTGAGTAAGTTTTAACTCTCCACAGAATCGGCCTTTTATAAGGATTATTTTGCGGATACTTTGCTACCGCCCCCATGTGCACTTCAGGTTTTTTTTTTGATAAATTACCACCGAAGATCGGTGCAAATCAGGATTATGGTGAATATAGTTCTTTACCGCTGCGTCAACTTGTTTTTCCCATTTTAAAATCAGTATATCTTGTGGAAATTGAAAGAGGCAGTTGCTGCGAGTATTCTGTGACAATGTAGAATGTATTAAAAATCATTTACATATTTTTAATTCCAATAAATACACATGCCACTTTTAACAAAACGCACGTATTCCATAATTTTTAAAATTGGCCTTCAATTTAAAAAAACGTAATTGACCTCGTTTTACGTTTGATTCGCTTAATGTTCGCTTAATGTTCGCTTAATGTTCGTTACACGTTCGGTGGTTAAAGTCACAGATTTCACCCGGATTCATAAGTAAAAAGCAAGTGCGGGCTTAGGAGGTTCACTGGATAAGGAAGCAGGTTTCTTTGTAAAAACTTTACCCTTTGATTTCAGGCCCTTACGAACGGAATTTTCAAAAATCCTTTCTTAGCGGATGCCTACGCAATAAATGTACCTGCCAAATCTCAAGTTTCTAGCTTAAACGGTATGTGCAATGTTCATCAGTCAGTCAACTTTACTCAGGTACACTTTTATCAGAAAAGTCGCCCTCAACATCTAAAAGTTTGGCCACCCCTGATATAGATGCATCCATAGACTGCAATAAAGTCATAACTGTATCTAAATTAGTCTAACCAGTCACTATAACACTGAATGGGTTTTTGGGTGCAATATGGCGACAAATTAGATCTAGCGTAAAATGTTTTAGTGATGCCTCAACATTTTAGGCGTTTGCAGTTACGGCACTATTGAACTAGATGTGCGCATTATCTAATAAGAATACTTTCGACTTTCACATTAATTTGGAACACTCTTGAATTATTTTAATTTTTAACTATGAAACGATTCAGAAAGTTCGCTTACGTTTACAAAATATATATTATTTTAGAAAATATATCAAGTTTGAAAAAACTTGTTGTTCGATGATTTTTTCATTCTATTATACGGAGTTGTGAACACAACGCATTAATAATAAGTATAAATAGGTATAATAAAATAAAACAATGGAAATAATCAATAATTTATTAAAACTACAATATTTTTGGCAATCCATTTTATTCATATGAACACGAAAACCAAAAAAGAACTTGTAATGTTTTTAATACAAATACTTTTAAATATTTACATAAACTTAAGATACGCGCGTCAATAAGTAAAAGTTTTGTTATTTCAAAAAATTATTAAATTTATTTGAAAGGCAAAAAAAAGTTGTAACGATAAAGTTCCCATGTAGGCAACACAATAACTTAACCACCAATTTTTCAAAAGTTTATAATATAGAATTGTAAAATACTCTGGCCCTTTTGTCATTTCGTACTCATGTACATTTATATTAAGTATTGCAAATAACTCCCATTCTATGTTCTTCAAAACAGTTAATATAATTTTGCCCGACTTTTGTCCGACGAAACAAAATAATTAGAACTTACTTACTTTTAACTTCAGATGTTTATCATTGTGAAAAATATGCATCCGGGGTAAATAGCCCCATAGGAGAATGTAATTATCATTATAAACAACAACTTGCAATTTATAATCAGCAAACCAACTTAAATTTCATTTTTAAAATCTGGACCTTTACTAATTCAACATAAGTAAACAGTCAGTTTGAACTTTCGAAATTTATGACTGTAAGAAACTGCATCCTAAGGATAAAAGGAGTAACAAGAGAAGATAGAAAGAAAAACGAAAACACACGGAACGGACTTAGAATAGTACCACTAGAAAAAAATGCATTGAGATACAAAAGGCGATGGAAAAAATTCATACAAAGAATGGGGGATAATGGAGCGCTAAAGCAGATACTTGAGGATACACCCAGAGGGCGACGAAGTAAGGATCGTCCAATAAAACGCTGATGAGAAGAAACAGGTCCAAGACCTAATTCGAAAAAGGACACAACGATGAGAAAATACATCTGGCGTAAACAATATTTGAGGATTTTTTAGGTCATAATAACCGGAATTGATTATTTTAAGGTCTTACGGTAAAATTATCAGGTATTTCACTATTAAGCGACTTTGGATTTGGTTGGTTATTGCCGGAAGATCGTTATAAGCAAGCTCGTAATAGTCGGTGCAGAATGTAATTTACAACTTGACATTGGCTGCAATTTTAAATATACATTTAAATGCCATTCAGTTAATACTATATTATTAGTTTTCCATTAAAATTTAATTGTTGTAAAAACACTTGTAAAAAAGAGAGTTTACACAATTATTACTTTATTCATTTTTCTTATGGTTGCTGCAATATTAGTAAAAACCTCTGAAATATGTTTAATTGTTTTTTTAAGCAAGTTCATTTTAAATCTGCATTTTTGTAAATGTTTAGGTAATCTACCTTGACATTAAAAAAAAAATAATAGACGAAGCATTGAAAAAAATGTTCTTTCCACTATTTGTAATACAGCATATCATTTTTATTCACATTAGAATACTGTGAAGTTTTATTTTTTTTTATTAACCACCAATAATGAACAATATCCATTTTGAAGATCCTATTACAATTTTAGAGCGAAAATGCTTGGTATAATGGGCAGATACTAAAGGTCCGGCAGTGAAACGGAATGATTTGAGGTGGGGTTGAGAGCTCGTATGATGGTGGTAGAGACGAAGTTTGACAACCCCTCACCATCAGCACGCCCTACCATTTACTTTACAATGGTCGCGTTCAGCGCACTCAACTGTTTAGAAGGAAATGTAATTATTTTTTAAAGAATACATTTTTTTAATTAAATTATGACGTATAACAAGAATAGCCATTTGGCATGCAATATAGAAAAAACTATTTTCTAAACGCCAAATGTCCTCCATTGAAATTTATGCATTCTTGGAGTCGGACCTGGAGTTTTGCATGACTTCTCGCAGCATATTTACGGGTATTAAGTACTTCAATCTACATTTACTTCAATGTACTGTGCTGCATAGGAAAAAAAATTTTTGGGCAGGTCTTCGAAGCATTCTTCTGCTCCATTTTTCAGTTTTGTTTTTAGCATGGCTTAGCGAATCTACATTCTTCACTAATATTTTGATTTCAATTAATACGAACTGAAATTCTTGTGCAACTCACTGCAGCCAATTTTTTAAATAATGGCTCCATTCCTGCAATTGTTATGAAAAAGAGCATTTATTTGTGTTCAATGAAGTGATTGCTTTTCTTGAAAGGTTTGTGCATTAGGTAATAGCAGCTCCTTTCTGCATATACTCAACTAACAAAGCTTGTTCGATGTCAAAAGAACCTTTGGGTATCGATTTTTTTCAAAAGATTTTGCTTTATCGTAAGTAATCTGCCAATCCAGGGCTTAAATACCTTTTCACATTGAAATCAAATGATAGTGAAATATGGTATAATTCGCATATATGATAACACGAGGGGGGGGGGGATAAAAAACTATACAATTGTATTGGTAATGTTAAAAAATTGTATATGTATATACTTAAACCGTGACTGAACAAGGGCCTCTTAATCATATTTGTGCAGTAACCATTAATAGTAATATATTTTTGTTACTTCAGTTTCAGATCTCCAAGGTGATACAGATCAATGTGAAAATGGACATGGAAAGTCACATAACACCTTCGGATGGGCCGATTACTTAGTTTTGTCGGCGATGTTGATAGTGTCATGCGGAATTGGAGTATTTTACGGATTCGTCGGACCGAAGCAAACAACTAGTAATGATTTTTTATTGGGAGGAAGTTCGATGGGAACTGTTCCTATGGCTATGTCGCTCGCAGCCAGGTAATTCGTTTATCATTAAGTCCCAGTAGTTGCAGATTGTTTATTTACAGAAAAAATATCATACCAAATTTTGTTAATGCCGTGTAAACATATTTTAACAACAAATAAATGAGTCATTGAAAGAACAAATATACTTGCCCTATCAAATTTTTCTTTTATTAAAATATTGATTTCTCCTTTTTCAGTTTCATTACCGCAATAGAATTATTAGGAAATCCTGCAGAAATGTATAATTATGGAACTCAATTTTGGATGATATGCATAGCATTTGTATTGGTGGTGCCTCTAACGTCGAAATTTTACTTGCCGGTATTCATGAATTTGCGCTTAACAAGTAGCTACGAGTATCTTGCTATGCGATTTGACTCAAAAACAAGGCTGTTAGCAAGTGGTCTTTACGTTCTACAAATGGTACTTTACACTAGCGTGGCAGTATACGCGCCTGCATTAGCATTAAGTCATGGTAAATATAAAAAAACTGTCATTTAAAAGTTACTATAAGCAGTTTTTTAGCAGGTTTTGCCTGCGTAGTTAAATTAATTTAAAGTTACGGAAGTAATTCTTGAATAGAAATATATGCTGTCATTGCTGATTTGGTTTGAACAAAGTTGTCATTGTGGTGTAACGAAGGGTTGCAGGTTCAAATCAAAAATTATTTCTGTAACTTCAGACTGATTTAAAAGTTAACGTCATAAACAAGTTTAACTTTCAAATTCTTGCCGATTTTATTTGGGAAGGACATAGTCGAAAAAGTTAATTATACAAAAATGTTGCTGTTACATTAGTTTTTTTTACTGTTTGCATATAAATTAAATTATAAAAATCCTTTTCACAGTGACTGGTTTAAACACCTATATAGCTGTTACCGTCGTTTACATCGTCTGCATTTTTTACGCTTCTCAAGGTGGTATGAAAGCAGTGATCATGACCGATACATTCCAAGCTGCAGTTTTAATTGGATCGATATTATTAATTTTATATTTAGGGGAACAGTTTGTTGGTGGTGTTGGAATTATTTGGTCGCAAAACTTCAATACAGATCGTTTGGAAATATTCAAGTAATAGTTTCAGTAAACTTTTGAAGAACTAGATGGAATTTAAAATTGAATTTTCAGTATGAATCCTGATCCAACAATTCGACACAGTTTTTGGTCCGTTGTGGTTGGCGGTACATTTTATTGGATGACAATGTTTTGTTCTAACCAAGCTTCGATTCAAAAATATTTATCTGTAGAAACTATATCGCAAGCCAGAAGGTATTATGTTTACTTATAACAGATCAACAAAACATTAACTTTCCCATTTTTAGGGCTTTATGGGTTTCTTGTTTTGGATTAATTTTAATTTATACCGTTAATTTTTATACTGGAATGGTTATGGTCGCGCATTATCGCTATTGTGACCCGATTAAATCCGGCGAAATATCAGCGTCTGACGAAATATTACCTCTTTACATAATGACCGAAATGGGCCACTTAAAAGGCGTTGCAGGGTTTTTTGTTGCTGGAATATTTGCTGCTAGCTTAGGGTAAGCATAAGTTAGTTGCTTCTCCAAATGGTTCCTAACAACGCATAATTTCAGAACCGTGGCTTCAGCTCTTAATAGTTTAGCAGCAGTGACATGTAAAGATTTTATAACTGGAGCGTGTGGAATTATATTGCCCGAGTCGAAGGGTGCTTTATGGGCCAAATGGATTTCCATTGCATATGGAGCTTTAAGTTTTGGACTTGTAAGATCCTAATCTTATAATTTTACTAAAAATTAATTTTATATTTGTAGGTTTTTGTAGTTGAACAATTAGGAAGTGTGATGCAAGTGGCACTTAGTTTCAATGGAATGGTAGGAGGAGTTACTTTGGGACTTTTTTCGCTGGGAATGTTTTTCCCGTGGGCCAATTCTAAGGTAAATATTTTAGAAGTTAATTATTTCATTTATTTTATTATTTTTATTTAGGGGGCAATATTTGGTGGTACAGTTGCAATGGCCCTAATTTTGTGGATGGGTTTAGGACAGCAAGTAGCGGTTTCTAATGGAACATACAATTTGGAGCAAAAATATACCAGCATTAATAATTGTCCATGTCTTAATACCACATTATTGACGGAATCGGAACCATTTCGTGAAGAAACCCAGTAAGTACAGCAAATTGATGCAGTCTGTTTTTAAACCAGGTAGAGTGTTAGAGGGTTGTGCAATATTTCTTATTTTAGTTTATGTTGGTAGTAACGCACTGATATTAATATTTTATATCTGATAGTTCAAGATTATATTAGCAATGTAACTTTAACATTAGCTTCTGTGAGAGGCAACTATATATTGGAAATAAACTTTCCATGAGGAAAGTTTTGTCTTCAATATTAACATTAATTAACATTAATGTATAACATTGAAACGATTCCGTTAAATTTGAATATGTTATTAAGCACTCTTTACTGCCAATATAAATGCAATAAAACAAATCTTCTGGTTTAAAAATGGACAATAGTATTTGAAATTCATGCTACCTTGACAACATAATGAATTTTCTTACTAGAAAATTTTTATTATAATTTTACTCTCTCATTTCTGTCATGATTTTAATAACGTGGACCAATTTCTATTCCTGTAGTTTTAAAAATGTTGTTATTCACCTAAAGAATTTGGAGTAGAATTTTACGTTTTCTTATATATTTTTTACTTCTTATACAGTGTGTCCCCAGATTGACCGAAAAGGCCGTTTTATTTTCAACTTTACCGAAAACTCTCATTTCTTTTTACAGTGTTTATTTGTTTTAAAAATAATAATTTTCTAAACAAAATCCAAATATTGTTAATGTCTGCATAAACAGTTTATGTACTACAAGTTTGAAAGAATTGGTAGTGTTATTGAAAAAGACAAGAAAAGTCATAGCGAAAATACTGCTACAATATTGGTTTTATAGCCGAGGAACCAATAATAGCTTGTTACAGAGATCTACTCAGCTAAGAATAAGTAAATGACATTTGCGACAAATTTTAAGGAACCTTATAAGCCCAGTTTTGCATATGAATTCAGAAATGGTGATGATACCATACGGTGGAACTTTTTCTGTGAGTGGGAGAAAAGCAATTAAAACATCAAAATTTTTATGAGGCCATGATTTCCTTGTCGGATTTAAATTGATTAGGTACACTTTTTTGTGGGGGCATTGAAAACAGTATTTTTGTGCAGGGCTAAAATTTGTATTTTCAATAATTTTTATTTTTTATTTTAAGAAAACAATTTTAAAGAAATATTTTTATGTAATGTTGAAAATAAAATAGTCTTTCCTATAATTCACTTCATTTGTGGACACACTATATTATCTCATTTATTAATAAACTTTTTTTTTAGATCGGAAATATTTTTCCTCTACCGCATCTCATATTTATGGTATTCGGCAATAGGATTTTTGGTGACTGTTGTTCTAGGTATAACAACTTCACTCGCACTAGGAGCTACAAATCCTGAAGACGTGAGTGAAGAATTGCTGTCGCCTCCCATTAAAAATTTTCTTTACTCTTTGCCAAATCATGCGAAATCATTTTTGAACATACCCTTGTCACGGAAAAGTAATAGCAAAGATATTGTTTTGAATGGTATTGTAAACGTTACGCTCGATTTAAGCGATGAGAAAATTGAAAACGACAATAAAAGAATTGAAAACGGTATCAGAAAAATTTCACTGATTCTTCCTCCAATAAACGTAGAAAAGGCGATCAGAAAAATAAGTTACTAACTTATATAACTATTACTCCTCATTTAGATATATAACAAACAGAAGTAGAGCATTTAATGTTAATGTAGTATTTTTTTAATTTATTTATAAGACTTAATAATAATACACGTACAAACAATAAAAGTAATTACAATATTAGTAAACGAGATAGTAGGTATAAGTATAATAGTTTGAAACGTTTTGTAACAGCATTATTGTAGGATTTCGCTGAAATAAAAGTATTATAAGAATTAGTTTTACAATTCCCGCCAAATATACTAGCGCATTCTATATTTTAGGTAAGAAACTAGAATTATTGAATTCGATTTTTCCATTGTTGCTGCAGAGGATTTCTAATGTAACCTAAAAAAACCCCTTAATGAAATTCACCGTTCTCAATTTAATACATTTATTGATAACATATTAAATTCGCTAATCTACGTGAAGAAACCACACATATGGCTGGAATGTAATTTTCAAAGTGCAAATGCATTTAAGGTATAACATAAGAACATTAATATATCAACGATGGTCTTTAATGGTACCAATTTTGTGTTACTCGATATTTTTTTGTGTGATGTGGACGCTTTCCATACCATCGAAATCAACAACAGCTATTGTGCAATACGATTTGAAACTGGAGAACAGGTTTGAAGATAATTTTGAAATAAAAATAAAAAATAGTAACTTTGATTCAGACAAGAAAGATGCAGAATTTAAGTTATTGAATGATAAAAATGAATATTTAGTTAACGTCAATAATAATGAAAATATTCATAAAGATAAGGCTGAAATTTTACAAGACGTTTTTCATCGGTAAGTTGTAACATAATGTTATAGTTAAATTGACTGCATTATTTTAGAGCTGACGTCAACAAGAACAAAAAATTAGATATAAGAGAACTTTCTGAATGGATACGAATAAAAATAATGGAGCATATATCATCAGCAGTAAGCAATAACTATGGTTTATTTACTTTAATCGATGTAAGCCCAAAAAATGGTGTAATATCTTGGAAAGAGTACCATACATATTTTTTAAAAAAACGTGGGTTCAGCAGCAAGTATGTTGATAATCATGATGAAAAGCTTCATAAAGGATTGTTAAGATCCGTTAAAGGTAAACAGCAATTATTTATTGAAGAATTTTGAATGAGATGTCATTTATTGCAGAACAGATTATGCGAGATAAAGCTTCCTGGATGGAAGCAGCAAGGTCTGATCCAGACACTTTAACAGTAGATGAATTTCTGGCTTTTATGCATCCTGAATCTAGTGCTGTGAATCAGTTAGCACTGGTAGATGAACTTTATGATAAATTTGATCGTGATGGTGATGAACTACTTACTGAAGATGAATTTGCAGTTTTACAAACAACTGGTACTAATTTTATTGATATAAAGAATCGTACTATTTTAAATTCACCAAATTTCAGGAGACGATGAAGTGTTAATAATACGACAGGATGAAAATGAAAGGAGAGCTGAATTTCGAAAGTCTATAGATTTAAATGGAGATGGCAAAGCAGACAGGCGTGAACTTTTACATTATGTTGCACCTCAAAGTCCTCGACATAGTGAACATGAAGCTGAAGCTTTATTGGCACTTGCTGATACTGACCATGACAACATGCTTTCTATTAATGAGATGTTGGCGCATCCAGATCTATTTTTGAAATCAAAAATGGTAGATACAGCATTAAGTTTTCATGATGAATTTTAAATAAGGTTTTGTACCTGCCATTAATTCATAAGATGTCCATAAATAGTTGAATACGTGGAAAAGAATTTTAAATGGTAAACATCTCTATTTTTATAATTTATAACATTATTTATATTCTACAGTTTTTGCACTGAAAATTTTGCGTAACTATATGGTTTTATAGAATGCGATATAAGGAATTGAATGTTGAATGTGTTATCTTTGAAAAATTTAGAACTAAGTAATTTATTACAATATTTTAAAAAACAAAGATGGAAAATTATAGCAAATTAAAGCTGTTGCAAACAACCTACTTTGAAACTTAAAGAAATAATTAAATTTTGCTTTACTCTATTAGCTGACTATAAATAAATGTACCTGTGTATTTGTTGAAATATTTACGATTAAAAAAATGAATCAACCTTACTAACCAGGGCCTCATTGATTAAAAGGCAAAATAGATTCCCAGCATGCAATTGAGCCACTTTTTGAGGACAAATTACTAAACCTACGTACAACATTGGGCAATGAAATATTTTAAAATTAAATAAAACAAATAACTGGCTTTTCCAAGTTAAAAAATTTACTCAAAAATTGTGATTTTACGATTGTGTTACAATAATAACTATAATAAAACTATTATTTAAAAATATTGATTGTTTGTATTCCTTAAATAAATATGAATCAATCGAATTAATTATATTCCAAGCACATTATTGTTCCTAAATTTCATGCGCATCTTGGGTTAATTAGGAAAGTCGAGTACTGTATATCACTATTATAAACATAGATGCTAGTTATAATAAGTAATAGAAAAAGTTTTTAAATTGGTTAATTCCAGAATTGATAATTACCGTATTACTTCGAATATAAGCCGCACTAAGGTTTTAACACTTTAAAATTGGAAAAAAAATCAACCTCGAATATAAGCCTCCCTCGAATTTAAGCCGCACCTTAATTTTGAACATTGAAAATGTAAGTAAAAAGTGCGGCTTATATTCGAAGTAATACGGTATATCAAATATCGCACATTTTTATGGGAACTTAGAAAAAATAATTCCTATTTAGTCAACGATTATGCAATGCCGAATATATTTGGTGGAATAAGGTTCACTATTTTATATGAATTATTTGTATTTGTACATGATACAATAACTAGGAGATATGACATTGCGCAGGTTGCCGCCATATTGATGACGTAATGTGGTAAGTCAGGAGTTGTTTCATCCCCCGGTAAGGCCGGATAATTCGTTATTAAATTATTTAATTCTTGAAGACAGCACAGCGATATGGGTAAACGAATACTTTGCTTTAAGAAGTGAAAAGATTTACGATTGTCACATCGTTCACACGATTTTTTTGTTATTGTTATTAATTTTGTACCTATATTTGTTTTGACATTTAAATAAATATTACTTACGCAAAAATATTTTAATTTGGCCTTATGTAATGGTTAAAATATTACAACAATCATATATCAATAATTGATAATAATTATTAATATCAACATCAAAAGATTATATAATTATATAAAATAACTAACAAAATAAAAAGTGTATCGTTTTGATACACCGCGCCCCATTTCGGAGAGTTCGCGGCCGCCGTTGACGAAAAGTTAATTAAAAGAATTGATGGTGTACATGAACCAGGAAGTTCACTTGCCGGTTCTAGTGAAACGCCTTTTTCTTGGGTTGATCACCTAAGTGAAGGTGGTTTAACCAAAGCATCGCCAGAATTTATGGTTCAGATAGAACAGTTGGAAGCTATTTTCAATAATGTTAATTCAGATGGCATTCTAATTACAAAAGGTTACATAAAGAATTTGTTAATAAAGAGTTCAAGCGTTACATGTAGCCAAAAATCAAAAGAATTATTTTTTAGAAGTAGAATGTTTTTCAGGATGAGACATTTAAATAAAGAATTAACAAATTGCTCATTAAAGATGAAAAGAAAAATAAAGAAAATAGCGAAATAATTTTTTTTTAAGATTTAAAAAAGATACTGTTTAATTAATAATTTACTTAGATTTTTTCCCTGTTTAGTCTCTTGATTTTCTTTTTTATGTGTGTTTCACTTTTGTATAACATTTTAAAAACACTTACACTACATTTTCACACATAATTTTTGTCATTAATAGATATTAAAATTTGTTCTCTAATAAACTGTAGTGTATGTTTCTAAAAATGTTATAAAAAGTAAAAAACATAAACATAAAAGAAAATCAAGAGATGAAACGAGGGAAAAAAGTAAGTAAATTATTAACTAATATGTATTCCTTTTCTCCGAAAATATACATTTAAAATAATAATGCTTAAATTAAAACCCTTCTGTATGTACATTATAATTCATTAATAATATATCAATAAATCTTTGAAAATACAGGCTCTATTCTTTTTTATTTCCTGCAATATCAAAAATGCATATTACCAAAATTTTCTACATGTATTTTGATATAGTTTCGGTCGCCTAAAACAAAATTCCGTTTGATTTATGTACGTTTGACTATGTTTGCAGCCACCGTTACTTACCACATGACGTCATGCGCGAGCTTGACGAAAATGGAACCGGCCAGTGTCATACCTTTTAAACGTTATTGTACAATGGTATTTGTACTTATTCAGTGTAATTGAAGAAAATGGCTCAAAAGATCATATTTCATTTTGATAAAAATTTAATTCGATAAAAAATAAGTTATATAAAATATATATTTACATTATCATTATTTGAGTTTTGACAAAATTAACAGAAATGTACATGTGATGTGAAATAATATTTAATTATATTTATTTTTTCTTTCTGTCTTGGGTGCACTTTGGACAATACCACTTACCCTTAGGTTTGGTTGTTAAACCAACACAAGCAAAGTGAAACCATTCAATTGGGCACTAAAATAAACATACGTTTAACAATTTCTACCTAAAAAAAGAGTTAAGTGCTTACATCTGGATTATCACAACCAATCATTTCTCCATATGATACTTGATGGCATAAGCAATATGTTGGTTCATTGGGATCCACAGGCATATCTAATACATCACTAGGATGTGCAATTCCTGCTAATGCTGGTATTACACCTGCAGCATCTAAAGCTAACAAAAAAAAAAAAAAAACAGTTTAGTATTTAGTTGAAGGGTATGTTTGGAGATAATAATGAAGAGAGGAATGATAAATGAATGATACGAACCCTCACCTGAAGTAGATTTTGCTCCAGTACCAGATGAATTGGTTATATTGCCAGAAGCATTTGTACCTTTTTGCTTTTTCTTTTTACTGCCTCTTATAGTACCAGTTGAATCTTCTTCACTTGAATTTCCAGATCTTTTCTTCTTATCTCCCTTTCCATCTTTAGTTTTTTTCCTTCCTTCTAAATAGAACAAATTGAAGCAATTAATTTAGATACTTAAAAATTTTAAGAATCTTACTTTTACCAACGCTCGTATCTTCTTGATTTCTCAAGTTTAATGCTTTATCCTGGATTTCATTTTCAAATCTAGCTAAATCAGAATCTAATCGTCGTATATGTTTATCGACTAATTCGTAAGTTTGAATTGCTAACTGAACTTTATCATCTCCATATTCCTAAATAGCACATTATTAAAACAATGTGTTATTTGATAATATTAATTACCTTTGCTTTATTAAACAGACTTTGTATTTTTTCCAGCTGCTCCTTTTTTTGATCACTGGTGAGGTTTTTCTGATTTCGTAAATAAATATCAGCCAAAGAATCGATATTTTTCATCAAACTTTGCGCTCTAGAATCTAAATCCCTCATTAAGGTAAAATTACGTTGTAATTCAATAGGTAAATGTTCCAAACCTGAAAATTAAAGATTTTAAGTAGATCGAATATTAAAAGCTAGGTTATAATACATACTATCTAAATAGTGCTCCAGATATAAAGCCGAGGTCATTTTTCTGTTAAATTTCAGGAATCGTACAAGTCTTAATGCATCAAAACAACTGTTAAAAATACAACTTTTCATACAACAAATTATAAACCCAAAGTAATTCACTACACACAAGAGACACAAATTTTTACGATTATAAACGATACACCAAGTGGGACAGAGAGAAAGTTCTGCCAGTAGCATAGGCAACTGTAGCACCGGGAGAACTAACGAACCTGGTATCAGTTATAAGTACTATATAGCCGCGTCACAAACTTTTGAGTTTATCGCAGTTTCCTACCAGAACAACTAAAAAACCTGTTTATCACGATCGATTAGTAAACGCAGGCAATAAGAATATCACAGCAGCTGATATGATGCCTCATAAAATAGCATGATACTATACACAGATAATATGATACGATAACTAACAAGATATGCTCACTCGGTGGGCGAAAATGAGGCAGTTTCGCGTATGGCGTCACTGTGTGACCAAGTAAGCGATTCTCGCCCTTATTGCATAGCACGTAAATGAATTTCCTAACAGCATTTATTTATTCGGTTTACCCCAGAAAGCTGCGTAATAACAATATGGGACAAATAATTTAAAACAAATTAATTATAATGTATATTTTATTTTGCTCAACTAGTAGCATTGAGTACAAAAATAACATACCCATTTATACTCAAGTACTGATTTTTTCAAACTTTCTTTTTCTAATGTTGGAATTTTCTTTAACCTTTCATTAGGCGCATGGTTGACACCTGTCACCCATCATTTTGTTTTCACTCTTAATTTCTTATCAGCTACACTTATGCTTGTGAAAATTTTAATAGCTCATCTCAAACAGTATTGTACAATTATTTGCTTGTATTGAAAAAATGGTTAAAAGTTTAAACCAAACCAAAGGAACAATTTTAAAAATGTATAAATTCGTTACATCAATAAATTCATGAAATAACTATGTAATTATGTAACTATTAGAAACATGTTGTGAAGTAAATAGTTTTTGTAAAACGTAGTATTGGATTGGGTGACCACTGTCACCCATGCGCCTATACGCGTGATAAATTATAATGCGCCTGCTGTAGGGTTAATACGTTGATTTAACAATCTAATTCTAAAGTACATGTTACATCTAAAAAACAATACCTTTGCATCATTACTTAAAACTATATTTTTAGATAATTCCATAAGATTTTTTATGAAATTTTGAGAAATTTTTAAACCAGATCTATTAAAATTATTGAAAATGTCAACTAATTTTTTGCACTTATTTATAAAATCATCTGTTGGTTTCATTAACTCTCACTCAAATACATGATTTACCCACGAATATGAGTAATCGGTGGAATCAGGAATGTATCCAAGTTTTTCTCTTTTTCTTAGTTTAAATGCGACAAATCCTGCCAAATTCTCTAAACCATCCCACTCAATATCATTTAAATCGTCAATCAAAATATCGTCGTCACATTCCGATATTTCTAAACTGCTCTCTAGAGAAAACTTCTGCATTATCATGCTCATTTTCGCCGTACAAATTTCCCCCAGTTTCAATAATTGCAAGATTGCCAACTTCGCCCGTTGCTTTCACATTAGCCGATTCAGAAATGATCTCATCGTTTCTCCCCATGATACTAATTTGGTTATAGTATCATGGTTTCTCCCCATTATATAATTTCTGAGCCAGTATTTGAACTGCAGTGCAGTGGGATAGTCATGCAAACCATCAATCGACCTTATCACTGAAAAGAATCCTTCTGAAGGATCCTGGTTCAAGTGAGTAAATATTTAATATTAAAATCATTTCGCAGATCGACGAAAAGAGCCTTTAATGACTTAATACTAATTATAATTTCTTTTTGGAAAGGCAGCAAACTTTTTGAATTTATTTTTCTCATTGTCTTTTGCATTCTAACGTTTCGTCTAAAACTTTGTTTTGTTCCTCTAATGCTAAACCATATGCTTGAATCGTACTTCGGGAATCGGACTGTGGAATTTTCGAATTAAAAATAACAAACCAATCATTTACGATTTTTAAGAGCTTTGAACATTCCAATCAATTATTGTCATCGTTATATAAGCCAAGTGATCCCAATCTAGAAACAGCTTTTGATATTGAATGAGAAAACAATTTAGTATTTAACTTTTTGTCGTTCCGCGCCTTTTACAGTTACGATAGCTTCATTAATTTTGAGAGCAATATTTAGGTCTAAATTCTTTGCGTTCTGTAAAAGGTCCATGATTGGTTTGGTATTTACAATTTTTCCATCCACTATAAATCCTGAATCAAGGAAATGATTTCTCAATAATTTGATCATATGCGGTGCGTGAGCGAAAACGTACGCCTTTTTCCCACTAACTGGATTGATAAACCATGTTTGCTCTTGAGTAATATTTAATTCAGACCAAAGCCCCCCATTGTTTCCCCCTAAATCTGAATTTATTGCGTATACTGGATATCCAATACGCTCCATTTTTCTAATGACTGTAAATAATAGCTCTTTATCGACTTTACAGTCGTAATTGTAAAAAATTGGTTGCTTCCAACGGTAACACAATCCCCGAGCCATTATGACTTGGACATACTTTGATGTCACTCTTTTTCTCATAATCATATGAACTTTGTATTTTCATTTCATCGAAGAGTAGAACACACGATTTCTCCATTTTCGATTCTAGGCTATTTTTCATTAGTTTCAGAATAGTATTCTGAACACCTGCAAATTTAAAAAATCAGAATATATAAATATAAATGTTTTGGAGTATATAAATTCATGTTATCTGGGTATATGGGTTATGTTAAATATGTATCCATACTTCAAATATAGTTTTAGCAAGGGATGTACACTCTGCCGCACTTTAAATGCGACACGATGTTCGGCGCTTGCAGGCCTTTTTACAAGGATGTTTGGATGGTTGTATACAAATTAGCAGGTCCGTATGCAAGATTTGATATTGAGGATCATTGTTACGAAGTCAAAAATCAAAATAAGTAAGTGAAACGACAGATACAACGAATAAAATACGTTCGTGTAACAGTCGAACAGTTTCAAGAAAACAAGCTCAAATTTGTTACTAAACAGTATTCATTATTAACAAAAGTAACAAATCATTAATTTGTTGTTATTAAATAGATAAGAAATATACACGCATTTAATAAAATGTTATTGTAACGCATCAAAAACCTTAATTGACATTCTTAGTGCTTCGTTTATGAGAATATGGAAGATTTTGCCAATTTTTTTTTTAACGGCGTTAATCGATACTTAAATGTTTAATCTGATACGAAACAAATGCAATTAATTAATTTACTGGAATAATTAGTAGATATCAAATGAGGAGTGATCATTCAAAACGAAACGTCTGTTTTCTTTTGAAATTTAGATTTTATGCATTTTAGATTCTTTTCCAAAGTTTACATCGGTTTTCGTGTCTAGATTTAAACAAAACAAAATATAGACATATCCATTGTGATAGATTTAAAATTCATTTTAATTCAAAAATGAATATTTACGAAAAACATTTATTGTTCTATTATTATTATTATTATTATTATTATTATTATTATTATTATTATTATTATTATTATTATTGTTATTATTATTATTGTTATTATTATTATTATTATTATTATTATTATTATTATTATTATTATTATTATTATTACAAACAAGACATCCAAAATGGTTTATTTTTTTAGCGTGTTTTCTTTTTTTTCCTGTGTAAAAGGGTTGATTCTTGATTTTAAGTAAAAAAATGTTCATGGAATCGTAATTTAGAGTCGAATATTATTCATAAATACTTAAATTTGGGTGAAATTTCCAAAATAATTTCATTAAATTTAATTAATGGTAATTCATATTTTAGTTTTCTAGTAAATAGTGTGGTTTCTGTTTTACTGGTATTGAATGTTAATTTATAGTGATCCCTTTTGTAAATAGATTTAATATTTTAAATTCTTCTATCCGTGTCCGGTCAAACAATGTTCTTCCAATCACCAATGGCCTTGAAAAGGACCGATGCAATGGCATTCTTAAGGCCAGGTTAAAGAATTTTCGCGGACCGAATTCGAAGACTCGTCATAAAACTGCCAGTGCGAACCAGCTGCTGAGATAGTCCCTTGCTAGGTCACAATACAGTAGTTCTGGCTTTATTACTTGCCTAATAGTCATTCTCAACCTGCATTTCTGTTTTCTTGTTATGCCAAAAATTGCAGTGTTTTGTGACAGAAATTTATTTTAGTGTGTCAACGAGTTCAAGTTTTGAAAAAGCACTCGTATCATTGCTCCGTATGATTTGCTATTATGTTTTAGAAAAATTTAAAAATGGAAGGTAATGAAAATAAAACAAATTAAAAAATATAAATTTATATTTGTATAATCTGAATTTTAACTTACAAGCAGAAGTATTCTTTAATTAATATAATAAAAACAAAAATTAGTCATGTTGAGGGGCAGAAACATTTCATCTACCTTGTTACGGTACTGATTCATTAATTAATTTCAATTCGCGCGGAAGTCAATTTCTCTCTCTCTCGACAAGCAGGGAATCTTAAGGTCGTTGAGGTCAGTGCGCGAAGTTCGACAAAAATTAAAAGTGAGCGACAGAACCTGACTGGGTGTGTTGAATGATGGTCACGCGTGGATTCAGCGTCGACAAGTTGAGGTATTCCTAAAGGGAATTCGCAGTGCAAGTAGTGAAAATACGGTGCCGTAAAGATCTGCCGGTCCACCGGGATACCAACAGTCCAGGCGATCTGCACGGATGACTTCTCCAGGGCGGGATGATTGAGGAAAAGCCGCCAGCGCATGGAGCCGTGTCGATGTTGTAGTTAAGTTGACCGTATTGATACTTGTCGAATTTGTTGCTTCGTGTAATTCAAACATTTCTTGTATTTAATGTTATTCGAGCATTTGTGTTGCATTGTTGCAAATTGATGGCTTTCAGCCTTTTGGGTACCCTAACTTTTAATCTAACTTTATCAGTAATTGTAAATTGTTTTAGCACTTAACTAGTCAATACACTTGTTATCTTGTTCGTGATTGTTTCTGTAACCCCATTGTCGAGAGAGAATTCTGCTTTGTCTACTCTCGAGATATTTCGACCACCCCAAAGCAGTGGCGCCCTATCAACCTCCGGAGAAGAATGAGAGAACGCTTCCCACATAACCTCGAGGATTAAATTTCAACCTACCCCCTCGCCGACTTGAGCTTAGCCAAGCAAACATTTCTACGCGGCCGGGAAACCCGTAGCAATATTTTGTCGCCCAACGTGGGACCCTTAGTATTTTGTAGCTCGGGGTTGCGTTCGAAGTTGTTCTCTCTCTTTCACATTGTATCAGGTGGTCGAATTTTTGGGTCACGATTTTGTCTAGTTAAGCCACGGAAACCGGTCCGTTATCGTTATCGGACCAGTTTGTTATCGGGTGTTAAAAATTTGTGTTTTAAAATTTTTGCGACAGTGCCGTAGGAGTTTGATTTTGTTTAGTAGTTTTACTTAGGATTTTTATTAGCACAGTAAAGGGGCAGGTTTTTTTTGTTGGTTGTTAAGTGTACTACTAGGTACTTGCTATAGGGGAACACTTTTGGTGTATTATAGCGGTTAGGTTTTTTTTTAGGGTTAGTTACTATTAGTAGGTTTTTTTTTAATAGTATTAAGATGGATCCGCAGTTCTTAGAACCGAACGAGGTTCAACACGAATTAGCGGTTCGGGGAATTTCATGTACCACTGGCTCCGTGCAGGAGCAGCGGACCTTGTTGGCGGGCGCATTGAGGAGGCAATCACTCAATCGTTCTTTCGCTTTCGTTCCGAAACCAGTCGCGTTCGCGTCGGAAATCAAGGCCATTTCGGCGGGCCTTACGGAGCTGGAGGAATTGCTCACCGATTTCAGGGGCGCTTTATTCGACGACGGATACCGTCGAATCGACGCGCGTTTAACCCATTGGACCGAGCGGGTGGATCGGTTGGAGGCGCACTCCGAGGAGGAGGAGGCATTAAAAAATTGCCTGTTTAACCTCGCCTTAGGATTCGAGGGTACTTTAGCGTATAAATCGCGTTCGAACGATCGGCCTATGTCGTCGTCCACCCCTACCGTCAACCGACAGCCGTCGTCGGCCATTAGCTCGCCGCGTTCGTCGCAAGCGATCCTTAGCGTTCCAGTATACAAGTGGAACGTTCATTTCGACGGAACAAAAACGGGTATGGGTTTACTGGATTTTTTGAAACGCGTCGGAGAGTTGCGTTCGGCTCGCGGAATTTCAACCGCCCAATTGTACGAGTCTTCGGTTGAGCTGTTCACCGGAACGGCTTTAGACTGGTTCAGGGCCAACCGTGCGAGTTTTACTAACTGGTCGGATATCGATTTGGCATTAAGGCGAGATTTCCTTCCGTATGACTACGAGGAGGCAATTTTGGAGGAGATCAAAGAGCGCACACAGGGTGTCGAAGAGCCTGTCATTTTTTATATCACGGCCATGAGGGCGTTGTTGGGTCGACTTCCCCATCCTTTCCAGCTCAGCGCACAGATCAAGGCGGTGCGACGGAATTTGGCCCCGTTTTTTATACACCATTTGGCTTTGGTGGACACTCCCACCCTGGAAGAATTGACGTCGGTGTGTCAACGTCTTGAGGAGTCACAAACGCGTGCGGCCAAATACAAACCCGCTCAGCCCGAGAAACCCAGTTTTACGCGGCGTGACCCCACCGAGTTTAAGCAGTCCCCGTATCGTGCGAAGTGTACACGGCCATACGTCGATATTTGTAGTGACGGATGCTTTCAGCAAATTCAATCTTTTCTTTCCACTACGTAAAGCAACTGCTTCGGCAACCACTCGGATTTTAGAGGAACAGATTTTCCTGGTTTATGGTGTACCTCAGTTTTTGTTGTGCGATAATGGGGTACAATTTAAGAGTAGAGAATTGACGCGCCTCACGCGTAAATATGGCGTTCGTGCCATTTTCAATCCGAATTATCATCCGCAAGCGAACCCTACGGAACGAGTCAACCGTGTGTTGAAAACCATGTTAGCCGCCTATGTCAATGACGATCATCGCACTTGGGATCGGTGTCTCCCGGAGCTCGGTTGTGCGATACGAACAGCCCGGCATGAAGTAACCGGTCGGTCCCCGTATTTTATTTTGTACGGCCAGGAGATGCGAACTCACGGCGAGGAACATCGGATCATTGACGATATCGCGGTCGCTGAGCAACCCGAGCGAGCGCCGGAACAACTCCGCGCGTTCCGCGCTACTATTAAACGTCGGTTAGAGCTAGCGGCTGAACGTGTTCGCGAACGATACAATCAACGACATCGGCATGTCGAGTATGCTGTAGGCGATTTGGTTTGGCGAAGGAAATTCGCTCTCTCGCAAAAAGCGACTCATTTTGCCGCCAAATTAGCGGGTAAATTTACCGGTCCGTTTAGGATTAAACGACAAATAGGACACTACATTTACGAACTAGAAGACGAACGAGGAGTTTCGTCCGGTAATTGGCACGTAAAAGATCTGAAGCCATACTACGACGTCTGGTCTGACATGGATTTATATCCGGCTTTCCCCAAACCGTTCGGTTGTTGACGGTAGAATCCGTTGATCTACTTGTAAGAATGGGGCACGTAGGCACACGTGGTAGAACGCAATGCTTTATAGGTCATATCATCTTGACATGGATTTATATCCGGCTTTCCCCAAACCGTTCGGTTGTTGACGGTAGAATCCGTTGATCTACTTGTAAGAATGGGGCACGTAGGCACACGTGGTAGAACGCAATGCTTTATAGGTCATATCATCTTGACATGGATTTATATCCGGCTTTCCCCAAACCGTTCGGTTGTTGACGGTAGAATCCGTTGATCTACTTGTAAGAATGGGGCACGTAGGCACACGTGGTAGAACGCAATGCTTTATAGGTCATATCATCTTGACATGGATTTATATCCGGCTTTCCCCAAACCGTTCGGTTGTTGACGGTAGAATCCGTTGATCTACTTGTAAGAATGGGGCACGTAGGCACACGTGGTAGAACGCAATGCTTTATAGGTCATATCATCTTGACATGGATTTATATCCGGCTTTCCCCAAACCGTTCGGTTGTTGACGGTAGAATCCGTTGATCTACTTGTAAGAATGGGGCACGTAGGCACACGTGGTAGAACGCAATGCTTTATAGGTCATATCATCTTGACATGGATTTATATTCGGCTTTCCCAATCCGTTCGGTTGTTATCAAAGGTCGATGTGATAAGCTACTTGTAAGAATGGGGCACGTAGACGTACGTGGTAGAACACATTGTTTTAGGTCTTAACATCCGGACATGGTTTTATGAATCATTCGTACCCCGAGGTGTCGTGACTCTTCTTGTGGGAAACTTGCAAAGAGCTGATCTCGTGACGCTCGGCGCACCCCCTCGAAGATACGCGCCTCATCGAGTGTTGCACTTAGAGTGTTCAGACTTTGGATAGAACTAGTGAGTAAGTGTGAGTGTGAATGCGAAGTAAGCAGGGTAGTCCTCGGGTGAATCAGCTCAACGGGAGCGACGGTATTTGGATTTACTCACCCAGGACGATGTAGGTTGTAAATTTTGGTTCGTGGAACAGATTTCAACTATCGGCTTGCCGGATTTGTAGCCCTGGCTTATTACTTCGAATAGTATGAATGTGATCTCGGATGTAACAGTAACACAAAATGGATTTGACGGGTTTATGATAGTAGGTAGGTAGTGGTTACTGCTAAGGACCAATAGGGTCGCTAGGTTCAGGATTTCAGTAGTAGTATCCGCAGGTGCCAGAGTTGTGGGTAGTGGAATTTACCTCTAGCACCATACCGACGTTGTCGGATTTTAGCCTACACATTTAACCATAACATGATTTGACTTTTGAAAAAAAAGGTCGAGGACAAATATTTAGTTGGTAGGCAGGAGAGGCCTAGTTGTTGTTCTTTCACCCATGGTAGGTGGAAAGTAAATTGATTTATTGATTTGGTTGAGATTTCTTTTGAGGGCGATCCCTTCGAGGGACGATTTTAGGTTTTAGGCTTTGAGCCGAGTTATTCTGGACGTGACGATTTTTGCTCTTCAAGCTAATTAGGGAAAAAGGAATTGTTTTCTCGTATAATATGAGTCGTCGTTGGTGTCTATAAACTAACAGGGGTTGGGAGTCATCCTTGGTCATGATGACCGGGGAAGGCTTGTTTTTTTTTGGGGTTGGTTGTAAATAGGGTTGTTAATGATAGTAGTTAGGTCTAGGTTATGGGTAGTTTAGGACTAGCGATAATAGGGTTATCACTGTATAGTAGATTTAGGATATGGATAGTTTAGGTCTAGCGATGGTAGGATTGTCGAGGAATCCTGACTTCATCAGAATTCCTCGTAGGGAGAAAAGGGGGAATTTGTTACGGTACTGATTCATTAATTAATTTCAATTCGCGCGGAAGTCAATTTCTCTCTCTCTCGACAAGCAGGGAATCTTAAGGTCGTTGAGGTCAGTGCGCGAAGTTCGACAAAAATTAAAAGTGAGCGACAGAACCTGACTGGGTGTGTTGAATGATGGTCACGCGTGGATTCAGCGTCGACAAGTTGAGGTATTCCTAAAGGGAATTCGCAGTGCAAGTAGTGAAAATACGGTGCCGTAAAGATCTGCCGGTCCACCGGGATACCAACAGTCCAGGCGATCTGCACGGATGACTTCTCCAGGGCGGGATGATTGAGGAAAAGCCGCCAGCGCATGGAGCCGTGTCGATGTTGTAGTTAAGTTGACCGTATTGATACTTGTCGAATTTGTTGCTTCGTGTAATTCAAACATTTCTTGTATTTAATGTTATTCGAGCATTTGTGTTGCATTGTTGCAAATTGATGGCTTTCAGCCTTTTGGGTACCCTAACTTTTAATCTAACTTTATCAGTAATTGTAAATTGTTTTAGCACTTAACTAGTCAATACACTTGTTATCTTGTTCGTGATTGTTTCTGTAACCCCATTGTCGAGAGAGAATTCTGCTTTGTCTACTCTCGAGATATTTCGACCACCCCAAAGCAGTGGCGCCCTATCAACCTCCGGAGAAGAATGAGAGAACGCTTCCCACATAACCTCGAGGATTAAATTTCAACCTACCCCCTCGCCGACTTGAGCTTAGCCAAGCAAACATTTCTACGCGGCCGGGAAACCCGTAGCAACCTATCTTTGCGTAGTGGCATGTTTCTAGTGTGTCGCGGATCAACTAATTCGGGAAGTACACAATTAAAATAAAATCGTTGTAATTTCGGCAGCATTTTTTCGCTCCAAAATTTATTGTCTCTCAATATCCACTGTGTTTTCGGTGGACAATGATCCCCTAACCAAACACACAGTAAACATGATTCTTTGTCAGCTATTTGCAACTGTCCTTGAATTTGATAGTACCAATCATGATTATGGTTTATTGTCATAATACCTGTCCGATTTTCATATTTCCAAAAAGTGGCTTTTTTGGAATCAACAACTTCTTCAATTGATCCTAAAAGAAAACAAAAAATCAAAACCACCTTTTTAAATTTAAAATATTGAAGTACGTATGTAAGTAGTACGGTACAGTGGTGATACATACCGATATCATTATGGGAAGTTGTCACGGTATCAGAAAAATCAACATTTAAATCGGTTTCTATTGGATTTATCGAAACTGCATCTTCAGGTAATTCACTGCTAGTTGATATCGACTGTGATCCCGCTGATTGATTTTTCAATAAATTCTAAAAATTAGTATAATGTCAACCAAGTAGCACTATTTTTGGATTCAAATAAAGATTAAATGCATACCTTTTGCTATTTAAATAAACAAAAGGTTGAATAATGTGTACTAACCTGTCAATACTTGCGAAGAAAAACAGCTTTTCCCTTATTTTTCTTTTTCGTTGATAAAGTTCTACCTTCTGCGTTTCTTTTTGCCATTTCACTTTTAAAATTGTCAAAACGTAAATTGCACAGCACAATCCTCACACGAACACGAGGAAGTGTCTTATAACTGATGTTTCTAAGAAATTTTTCCCAACGTATTTTGTTCGAAGAAGGTTAAAAAAGGCCGGTTCGTACCCATGCCATAAATAGTTTGCAGTTTCACTTTTATGATCTGTTGTAAATCACCAGCGAAATATTTCTGGAAGTATATCGCAATTTTAATAATCGTATAGTCAAAATATCTTTATTATTATCAAGTCTATAAAAAAAGTAAACATATCTACTTCTTCAAAAAAAAAAAAACTACAAAACGGCTTTGGAGTTTTCTAAATTCAATATTCATTTTTGAATTAAAATGAATTTTAAATCTATCACAATGGATATGTCTATATTTTATTTTGTTTAAATCTAGACACGAAAACCGATGTAAACTTTGGAAAAGAATCTAAAACGGATAAAATCTAAATTTCAAAAGAAAACAGACGTTTTGTTTTGAATGATCACTCCTCATTTGATATCTACTAATTATTCCAGTAAATTAATTAATTGCATTTGTTTCGTATCAGATTAAACATTTAAGTATCGATTAACGCCGTTAAAAAAAAAATTGGCAAAATCTTCCATATTCTCGTAAACGAAGCACTAAGAATGTCAATTAAGGTTTTTGATGCGTTACAATAACATTTTATTAAATGCGTGTATATTTCTTATCTATTTAATAACAACAAATTAATGATTTGTTACTTTTGTTAATAATAAATACTGTTTAGTAACAAATTTGAGCTTGTTTTCTTGAAACTATTCGACTATTACACGAACGTATTTTATTCGTTGTATCTGTCGTTTCACTTACTTATTTGGATTTTTGACTTCATAACACTGATCCTCAATAACAAATCTTGTATACGGACCTGATAATTTGTATACAACCATCCAAACATCCTTGCAAAGTGGCCTACAAGCGCCGAACATCGTGTCGCATTTAAAGTGCGGCAGAGTGTACCTGGTTGCACGTTAATTTTTTCAGCCCATCTTCTTAGAGTTGAGACCCCTGGTAGAGGGAACCTCTTCTTCTCAGTAAGCGATAAGATCGAGCATCTCCGGCATACAGTGATAAAGCGGAGGCAATATCGTCTGCAGTCCATTTCACTAGGTGGCCAGATTTCAGTTGTCGAAGTTGACCTTTGGTAAAAACTTTTTCAACTTGACGTAGTTCTGCCTCTTGATTTTGTATTACCGTTTTTAACCGACAAAGTTCTTGTTCTAATGAAGCAATTTTCTCTTGTGAACTAATTAAAATAAATAAATAGATAGATCATTGACAGTTGAATTGTTAATATTCATTACTTACCATTCATCAGTTTGTGTTGAAACGCAAGTAGTATTTGATTTCGACACAGCAATTTCTTCAGTTTCAACAACAGTAGGTGAATCTTGCTTTTGGATTTGTGGGGGGTCTATTTGCATAAAATAATCAAATTGAAACACGCGTGTCGAGCATTAAATAAATGTAATATCTACCCAACATGAATATGAATATATTTTCTCGTTGGGATTCGGTAGGTAAATCATCTGGTTTTGATAGATAAACTGAAGGCACAGCATCAGGTTTTAATTTCCACTTTTTAAAAGGCAGTTTTAACAGTTTTTCCTTTACACAAAAATCACTGTCCGCAAAATGTTTAGAACATATTCGTGCCGTTTTAATGTTAAATTTACGCTGTTGATAACATTTGTGCACCTATATAACTAAAACAGATTTACTTTTTGGAAATGAAAAATATCTACATTCTACATTGTAATTCTTGCTGCTTTTATTGTTGTTATTATTACAACCAACTACCGCACAAAATACCATATTGACGATAAAAACTGAGATTTTCGCACGTATTTTGTGTATTGAGAGTGCAAACTAACACAAGATACTAGAACTTTTAAGACCAGGTTAACCCTAAATAATATCGTTATTGGAGTTAATAGGTTAGTGTCAAACAATATTCGGCTGTAGCAGTATCATGGGCTGTAGCCAATATTGATTATATTGCGGTTTACAGATAAGAGCTGTGAATTTCTGCTGATTTTGCATTTATTTATTTATATTATACATCCGAAACAGTGATAGCAAAAATTCCAAACGCCGCATTTAAACCGCCAGAGCTGACGCGAAATACATTTTATTCGCGGCTAGCGCCCTGTTTGATAGGCACTGGTTTATAGCGCGTTATCAGATGCTTATCGGCAACTTAATACGATTCGAAAATATATCAACTAAAGTCACCGCTTATTGTATGCAAGCAATGCGTAAACATTACGCATCGATAATTCACCAGTGTTAAAGAAGACCGAATTCGAGGACTCGTCATAAAACGGCTCTTTGCTAGGTCAAAATACTGTGGTTATTGCTTTATTGTTCGTCTATTTGATACTTTTCAACGTGAATTCCAGTCTTCCGTTTTGTTTCAATTTATTTTTTGTTCACTTAGGGTAGGAATCCACTGGGCGATTTTCTCGCCGCGTTAGCTAGTAGGTAACAACCACTGGTACATACATGTGTCGCCTTTTCATGAATATCTGAGGAATTATATGTAATAGCGGCTGAAGGTATAATTGTTTGAGATTACACGTTCAATCGACCATAATTTTTTATATATCGTAACTTAGATTCTCGGTGGCAGATCGTGTATTGTGAGTTTTATAGGTTCCCAACAAACACGATCTGCTGGTTTATCGTCGGCCGAGTGCTGGCACTGCTGGCAAAGTGTTGGCATAGAAATGAGTCGTCTAACCGACGCACGGCCAGCGCTTGCATTTTACCGTTACCAATGAAGATATATTAGCAGCGATGTTAAAGCATTGGTTCATCGCCGGTTTTATGTGTATTTTACGCACTGTTGGCAATTCACTGGGCCAACGCTAGGAGATATGTGAAAACTTGATTTTTATTACGCATTCAAATGAAGATACCTATATCATACAGTATATCGCTATAATGCTGCCTTATTATTTTTTTAAATCTTAACATTTACTTTCTTATAAAAATTAAAAAGTTAATACATACTTTAAAAAAGTATCTACTTGGGGGAGAAATACTGCAGTAAATTTATAATATTATGCACTAACCATTATATAATCGAGTGAAGTAAACAGTAATTTGTTAATTAAAGTTGAATTGAAGTATCCGACATAAAAAGAAATGTTTCTATAAAAAAATTCTATTTATCACGTTTGTCATTTATGGCAAATACTGACTGTCAGTACCTTCATGCATGTTATTATTTGTATGAACCTATGTTTTTAAATACACATTGCCTAAATTCCAGGCTTTTAAAAATAATAATAGTATAAAAAGTGTTGAGTTTTTCCGATAGATCTTGTGACATTGAACGCATTTTGTTTACAAAGAATACCGTCATTACGCAGTTACTGCCATTTCTATATAGACCGACTGGTCCTTCGAGATAATCAGGATTGTATTGGCCCAAATTTTTTTCCCAAAGCCACAATTTCTATACATTGTTGCAAGCCCTGTACATTTAAAAGTTAAAATATCAAGTTACAGACACAAGTGTTCGATTTTCTGAAGCGTAACAAATCGCAGACCGGACCAATAAATTAACGTCTTCGACGCAAAACTAAAAGTCACCCCAAAAATATAAAAGAAACGAGTCTCACAAGTGCTTTCACGAGTATCAGTCAAGAACCAGAAAATCGCAGTTGTTACAACCCTTAAATCGTTCGACTTTAAACATTCCAATTTTTCTTCATTTACAACTATAAATGTTTGTAATCTAAGTTAAGTTAGTGTTAATTAGTGAATAAAATACTTTTGAGTTACGAGTATTCTCTCATTAAAAATACGCTCTGGTGGCAGCATATACGAGACGCACACATTCCAGACTCCAGCTTTTATATAATTTCTAATTTTTGATTGATCGTTAAATTGATTCTTTTCCGTTTGTCCATATTTAACCTTTCATTAGTCGCGCTTGTATCCAGCAGATACTCGCTTTCGTTTTTAGTAGATAATTTTAAAAGCGTTAAATCCATCAACTTGGGATATGGAGTATTCCTCGGCTAATGTATTTTGAACATCTTTCTTGAAGGGAAAGTCGGAATTCCCAATTTTAGTGCAGGTATTTTTGCAAAAACCCAAGGATTGCGCGGAATGTACCCAATAGATACAGCGCGCTTATTTATGTTTCACCTTAATTTGCTAGCTGATTTAAACTTTCAAGTTTAGAAAATGATTTAAAATATAATTTGTAAGCCTCTGTCTGTATGTTGAACAAATCTATAGTGTGCTATATAATGGCATAAAATAGGATGCATATATTTAGGCGTATTGTAACGACGCAGATTTTTCTAAATGCGCAATTAGAGCAATAATCAATTCCTAATGCTGTCACTACCTGTCGCTAATAAAGCACGTCCCCCTAAATTTATCGTGACAGTATTTTTTTCTAATATGACTTCTGATTTAGTACCTTGAGGAGGTCTGGTGAATACCCTAAATATTCTACTAGTGCAGCTAATCATAATTCTACGTGATCTAAATAGAGTCAGCATTTTCAGTGCTATAACTACTGTTTCAGTTATTTTGAACTCTCAGTGCACTAAAGTCGTTCAAAGTGTTTGTAAACTTCTGTTGTTTCACTTTCTGGTTAGAATGAGTTCCACAAAATTTTTCGATTTTTCTAAACCAGAGGATGTTGAAGAGGTCAGTCGCCTCATTTTTGAAGACAATAAATTTGGTGCGGAGGTGAATATAATAGATGACGATTTAGATGATTCTGATGAATCGGTATCCGATGATCAAGTGGAAACTAGATTAGCAGAATCTGATACCGATCATTATTTTAGCGAGGAAGATGAAGAAATCGAAGCTGAGCCTGAAGCAGGAATGTATTTTTTGGGTATGTGTGATATCAATTATCGTAAATCTGTTGGCTGAGCTGTTTACTTTTATTTACTACAGGCAAAGATGAGGCACAGTAGAGAAAAATACCGCCCAGAATTACGAAAGCACGTCCCCATAATATTGTGGTAAAATTACCTTGTGTCGTAGGAGAGGTTGCTAAGAACGCTAAGACAGAGTTAGAATGTTATAACTTGTTTTTTACCAACGATCTCTTGACACTGTTGGTACAATGTACCAACCAATATACAGAAAGTGTACGTGAAAAATATCAAAGAGAAAGAGATTGTTGGCTTACAGATCTAACAGAAATGAAGGCGTGCTTGAGATTGTTATACCTTATAGGTGTATTTCGAGGAGGACATCAACGTTTAACAGATTTTTGGGCTACCGCCGGTCTAGGGATCGACATTTTTAGAATAACCATGTCGGAAAAACGATTTAGATTTCTTTTGAAATGTTTGAGATTGGACGACAAGCAAACCAGAGAAACTCGGCGTGAAACTAACAAATTAGCTGCAGTTAGTCAGTTTTTTACGATATTCATTGATAATTTGTTACGGTACTGATTCATTAATTAATTTCAAATTCGCGCGGAAGTCAATTTCTCTCTCTCGACAAGCAGGGAATTTTAAGGTCGTTGAGGTCAGTGCGCGGAGTTCGTCAAAAATTGAAAGTGAGCGACAGAACCTGACTGGGTGTGTTGAATGATGGTCACGCGTGGATTCAGCGTCGACAAGTTGAGGTATTCCTAAAGGGAATTCGCAGTGCAAGTAGTGAAAATACGGTGCCGTAAATATCTGCCGGTCCACCGGGATACCAACAGTCCAGGCGATCTGCACGGATGACTTCTCCAGGGCGGGATGATTGAGGAAAAGCCGCCAGCGCATGGAGCCGTGTCGATGTTGTAGTTAAGTTGACCGTATTGATACTTGTCGAATTTGTTGCTTCGTGTAATTCAAACATTTCTTGTATTTAATGTTATTCGAGCATTTGTGTTGCATTGTTGCAAATTGATGGCTTTCAGCCTTCTGGGTACCCTAACTTTTAATCTAACTTTATCAGTAATTGTAAATTGTTTTAGCACTTAACTAGTCAATACACTTGTTATCTTGTTCGTGATTGTTTCTGTAACCCCATTGTCGAGAGAGAATTCTGCTTTGTCTACTCTCGAGATATTTCGACCACCCCAAAGCAGTGGCGCCCTATCAACCTCCGGAGAAGAATGAGAGAACGCTTCCCACATAACCTCGAGGATTAAATTTCAACCTACCCCCTCGCCGACTTGAGCTTAGCCAAGCAAACATTTCTACGCGGCCGGGAAACCCGTAGCAATATTTTGGCGCCCAACGTGGGGCCCTTAGTATTTTGTAGCTCGGGGTTGCGTTCGAAGTTGTTCTCTCTCTTTCACATTGTATCAGGTGGTCGAATTTTTGGGTCACGATTTTGTCTAGTTAAGCCACGGAAACCGGTCCGTTATCGTTATCGGACCAGTTTGTTATCGGGTGTTAAAAATTTGTGTTTTAAAATTTTTGCGACAGTGCCGTAGGAGTTTGATTTTGTTTAGTAGTTTTACTTAGGATTTTTATTAGCACAGTAAAGGGGCAGGTTTTTTTTTGTTGGTTGTTAAGTGTACTACTATGTACTTGCTATAGGGGAACACTTTTGGTGTATTATAGCGGTTAGGTTTTTTTTTAGGGTTAGTTACTATTAGTAGGTTTTTTTTTTTAATAGTATTAAGATGGATCCGCAGTTCTTAGAACCGAACGAGGTTCAACACGAATTAGCGGTTCGGGGAATTTCATGTACCACTGGCTCCGTGCAGGAGCAGCGGACCTTGTTGGCGGGCGCATTGAGGAGGCAATCACTCAATCGTTCTTTCGCTTTCGTTCCGAAACCAGTCGCGTTCGCGTCGGAAATCAAGGCCATTTCGGCGGGCCTTACGGAGCTGGAGGAATTGCTCACCGATTTCAGGGGCGCTTTATTCGACGACGGATACCGTCGAATCGACGCGCGTTTAACCCATTGGACCGAGCGGGTGGATCGGTTGGAGGCGCACTCCGAGGAGGAGGAGGCATTAAAAAATTGCCTGTTTAACCTCGCCTTAGGATTCGAGGGTACTTTAGCGTATAAATCGCGTTCGAACGATCGGCCTATGTCGTCGTCCACCCCTACCGTCAACCGACAGCCGTCGTCGGCCATTAGCTCGCCGCGTTCGTCGCAAGCGATCCTTAGCGTTCCAGTATACAAGTGGAACGTTCATTTCGACGGAACAAAAACGGGTATGGGTTTACTGGATTTTTTGAAACGCGTCGGAGAGTTGCGTTCGGCTCGCGGAATTTCAACCGCCCAATTGTACGAGTCTTCGGTTGAGCTGTTCACCGGAACGGCTTTAGACTGGTTCAGGGCCAACCGTGCGAGTTTTACTAACTGGTCGGATATCGATTTGGCATTAAGGCGAGATTTCCTTCCGTATGACTACGAGGAGGCAATTTTGGAGGAGATCAAAGAGCGCACACAGGGTGTCGAAGAGCCTGTCATTTTTTATATCACGGCCATGAGGGCGTTGTTGGGTCGACTTCCCCATCCTTTCCAGCTCAGCGCACAGATCAAGGCGGTGCGACGGAATTTGGCCCCGTTTTTTATACACCATTTGGCTTTGGTGGACACTCCCACCCTGGAAGAATTGACGTCGGTGTGTCAACGTCTTGAGGAGTCACAAACGCGTGCGGCCAAATACAAACCCGCTCAGCCCGAGAAACCCAGTTTTACGCGGCGTGACCCCACCGAGTTTAAGCAGTCCCCGTATCGTACGAATGACGCGGCCGGGCCAATTTGTTGGAACTGCAGGCAGGTCGGGCACTTGGCCAGATTCTGCAACAGGCGGGACCAGTCCCGGAATTCGGGAAACGTAAGCCAGCGGCGGAACTAGGTCGCGATCCGCCAGCTGGAAATTTCGAGGGAAGCGACCACTCGGAACGGACGTATGGGCAGCGGCCCATTTTAAATTATATCTTGTCTCAGGCGAAGGACAATGAATGCCCTTATGTCGAGGTAGAAATCTTGGGGCGCAGGGTGCATGGGTTATTGGACTCTGGCGCAAACAGAACTTTTTTAGGACGTAAGGGGTGGGAAATTTTACAGGGCCTGGGAATAATTTTAGATAGGACACGGACTTCAACTTGTCGAGTCGCAAACGACGCCAATTGTGAGTGTGTGGGAGTGGTGAGGGTTCCAATTATGCTGAAACAACGTGTAAGGAATTTTGACCTGTATGTAGTACCGGCTTTGCGCCATGCCCTAGTGTTGGGAATCGATTTTTGGTATGGCATGGGCATTGTGCCGGATATTAGGAAAGGGGAATGGTTGTTTAGCGCGGAAATACCTCAACCACTTGATTTAGCGAGTTTGCAGGAACAGGGGGATTTAACTCACACGCAGGGCGCGCGACTCGATTGTGTCGTAGAGAATTATTTTACTAGAATTAGGGATATTAAGTTAGGCTGTACTACCATGGCTAGCCACCGAATTAATGCGAAAGGGCCTCCGATCCGCCAGCGGGCGTATCAGGTGTCTCCTTTCAAGCAGGCATTAATTGATAAGGAATTAGACGAAATGTTGCGGTTAGGGGTAATTGAAAGATCCAATAGCCCGTGGGCCAGTCCGGTCCTGCTCGTTCCGAAGAAGGACGGACGTTGGCGGTTCTGTGTGGATTTTCGGAAGTTAAACGGGGTCACCGAACGAGACGCGTATCCACTTCCCTTCATGTCATCCATTTTGAGCAAATTAGGGGGGGCGCGATTTATCTCGACTTTAGATATTAAAAACGCATATTGGCAGGTTCCTTTGGAGGAAGGGAGTAAGAAGTTCACGGCTTTCGCGATACCTGGCCGAGGTTTATTTCAATTTACTCGCTTAGCTTTCGGTTTGCATAACGCGCCGGCGACCTTTCAACGACTCGCCGACTCGATTTTTGGTCCTGAATTGGAGCCTTTTGTTTTTGTGTACCTGGATGATATCGTCATAGTGGCTGACTCCTTTGAAAAACACGTAGAAATTCTCCAGGAAGTATTTAGGCGGTTGCACGCGGCAGGTTTGACCCTGAGTCGCGAGAAATGTCATTTTTGTAAGCCCGAGTTAAAATATTTAGGCTATGTAATTAATCGGAAGGGTCTGCATGTAGATCCGGGTAAGGTGGTAGCGATTGTGAATCTTCCCGCTCCCTCGAATGTCACTGGCGTACGCCGAATTTTAGGTATGGCTTCATGGTACAGACGTTTCGTTCCCAATTTCGCGACGACAGTAGCCCCGTTAACGAAGCTACTCCGGAAAGGAGCTAAGTTCTTTTGGAACGACGAGTGTGCCAAGGCGTTAACCGCAATTAAGGATGCATTAACGACCGCACCCATACTCACATGTCCCGACGTGACTTTGCCGTACATTTTACAGACGGACGCCTCCGCTGTGGGTATCGGGGCCGTCTTGACACAAACGCACTCAGACGGGTCGGAACACGTTATCTGTTATATTTCACGAGCCCTGTCGGCACAGGAACGTAATTATTCCACTACCGAACGAGAATGTCTCGCGGTTTTGTGGGCCGTCGAACATCTACGCTGTTATTTAGAGGGTTGCGAATTCACCGTCGTAACCGATCACCATTCTCTGTGGTGGCTGGACAATCTTAAAAACCCGCAAGGCCGTTTAGGACGATGGGCATTGCGTTTACAGCAATTTCGTTATACGATTAAACACCGGAAAGGAAAAGAACATGTAGTGCCGGACGCTTTATCACGAGCGATTCCGGAGAACGATAAGCCGTCATTAGCGTTGATTGAGTTTGGAGAAATACGAGATCGATGGTATTTGCGTATGCTTGATAGGGTACGCGCGGACCCTTTGTCGTTTAGAAAATGGAGAGTTGAAGACTCTCGCTTATATAAATATTTAGAGCCAGAATTGCCGAAGCTCGAAGGAGTCGAAGAGCGTTGGAAGATAGTAGTTCCCCGGGAGTTACGTCAACAGGCTTTAGAGGAGTGTCATGATGTACCTACGGCGGGACATTTCGGCATTTATAAAACTTATCACCGGTTATCGCGATTGTATTATTGGCCGGCCATGAAATACGATGTCACCCGTTATGTCCGGTCTTGTGAAACTTGCCAACGTATTAAACCGGAGCAGCGCGCTCCGCCGGGTTTGATGACTGCTCGTCCGGAAATTTGTAGGCCTTGGCAGGTGATCAGCGTTGATTTGATGGGACCTTTGCCGCGAAGTGTACACGGCCATACGTCGATATTTGTAGTGACGGATGCTTTCAGCAAATTCAATCTTTTCTTTCCACTACGTAAAGCAACTGCTTCGGCAACCACTCGAATTTTAGAGGAACAGATTTTCCTGGTTTATGGTGTACCTCAGTTTTTGTTGTGCGATAATGGGGTACAATTTAAGAGTAGAGAATTGACGCGCCTCACGCGTAAATATGGCGTTCGTGCCATTTTCAATCCGAATTATCATCCGCAAGCGAACCCTACGGAACGAGTCAACCGTGTGTTGAAAACCATGTTAGCCGCCTATGTCAATGACGATCATCGCACTTGGGATCGGTGTCTCCCGGAGCTCGGTTGTGCGATACGAACAGCCCGGCATGAAGTAACCGGTCGGTCCCCGTATTTTATTTTGTACGGCCAGGAGATGCGAACTCACGGCGAGGAACATCGGATCATTGACGATATCGCGGTCGCTGAGCAACCCGAGCGAGCGCCGGAACAACTCCGCGCGTTCCGCGCTACTATTAAACGTCGGTTAGAGCTAGCGGCTGAACGTGTTCGCGAACGATACAATCAACGACATCGGCATGTCGAGTATGCTGTAGGCGATTTGGTTTGGCGAAGGAAATTCGCTCTCTCGCAAAAAGCGACTCATTTTGCCGCCAAATTAGCGGGTAAATTTACCGGTCCGTTTAGGATTAAACGACAAATAGGACACTACATTTACGAACTAAAAGACGAACGAGGAGTTTCGTCCGGTAATTGGCACGTAAAAGATCTGAAGCCATACTACGACGTCTGGTCTGACATGGATTTATATCCGGCTTTCCCCAAACCGTTCGGTTGTTGACGGTAGAATCCGTTGATCTACTTGTAAGAATGGGGCACGTAGGCACACGTGGTAGAACGCAATGCTTTATAGGTCATATCATCTTGACATGGATTTATATCCGGCTTTCCCCAAACCGTTCGGTTGTTGACGGTAGAATCCGTTGATCTACTTGTAAGAATGGGGCACGTAGGCACACGTGGTAGAACGCAATGCTTTATAGGTCATATCATCTTGACATGGATTTATATCCGGCTTTCCCCAAACCGTTCGGTTGTTGACGGTAGAATCCGTTGATCTACTTGTAAGAATGGGGCACGTAGGCACACGTGGTAGAACGCAATGCTTTATAGGTCATATCATCTTGACATGGATTTATATCCGGCTTTCCCCAAACCGTTCGGTTGTTGACGGTAGAATCCGTTGATCTACTTGTAAGAATGGGGCACGTAGGCACACGTGGTAGAACGCAATGCTTTATAGGTCATATCATCTTGACATGGATTTATATCCGGCTTTCCCCAAACCGTTCGGTTGTTGACGGTAGAATCCGTTGATCTACTTGTAAGAATGGGGCACGTAGGCACACGTGGTAGAACGCAATGCTTTATAGGTCATATCATCTTGACATGGATTTATATCCGGCTTTCCCCAAACCGTTCGGTTGTTGACGGTAGAATCCGTTGATCTACTTGTAAGAATGGGGCACGTAGGCACACGTGGTAGAACGCAATGCTTTATAGGTCATATCATCTTGACATGGATTTATATCCGGCTTTCCCCAAACCGTTCGGTTGTTGACGGTAGAATCCGTTGATCTACTTGTAAGAATGGGGCACGTAGGCACACGTGGTAGAACGCAATGCTTTATAGGTCATATCATCTTGACATGGATTTATATTCGGCTTTCCCCAAACCGTTCGGTTGTTGACGGTAGAATCCGTTGATCTACTTGTAAGAATGGGGCACGTAGGCACACGTGGTAGAACGCAATGCTTTATAGGTCATATCATCTTGACATGGATTTATATCCGGCTTTCCCCAAACCGTTCGGTTGTTGACGGTAGAATCCGTTGATCTACTTGTAAGAATGGGGCACGTAGGCACACGTGGTAGAACGCAATGCTTTATAGGTCATATCATCTTGACATGGATTTATATCCGGCTTTCCCCAAACCGTTCGGTTGTTGACGGTAGAATCCGTTGATCTACTTGTAAGAATGGGGCACGTAGGCACACGTGGTAGAACGCAATGCTTTATAGGTCATATCATCTTGACATGGATTTATATCCGGCTTTCCCCAAACCGTTCGGTTGTTATCAAAGGTCGATGTGATAAGCTACTTGTAAGAATGGGGCACGTAGACGTACGTGGTAGAACACATTGTTTTAGGTCTTAACATCCGGACATGGTTTTATGAATCATTCGTACCCCGAGGTGTCGTGACTCTTCTTGTGGGAAACTTGCAAAGAGCTGATCTCGTGACGCTCGGCGCACCCCCTCGAAGATACGCGCCTCATCGAGTGTTGCACTTAGAGTGTTCAGACTTTGGATAGAACTAGTGAGTAAGTGTGAGTGTGAATGCGAAGTAAGCAGGGTAGTCCTCGGGTGAATCAGCTCAACGGGAGCGACGGTATTTGGATTTACTCACCCAGGACGATGTAGGTTGTAAATTTTGGTTCGTGGAACAGATTTCAACTATCGGCTTGCCGGATTTGTAGCCCTGGCTTATTACTTCGAATAGTATGAATGTGATCTCGGATGTAACAGTAACACAAAATGGATTTGACGGGTTTATGATAGTAGGTAGGTAGTGGTTACTGCTAAGGACCAATAGGGTCGCTAGGTTCAGGATTTCAGTAGTAGTATCCGCAGGTGCCAGAGTTGTGGGTAGTGGAATTTACCTCTAGCACCATACCGACGTTGTCGGATTTTAGCCTACACATTTAACCATAACATGATTTGACTTTTGAAAAAAAAAGGTCGAGGACAAATATTTAGTTGGTAGGCAGGAGAGGCCTAGTTGTTGTTCTTTCACCCATGGTAGGTGGAAAGTAAATTGATTTATTGATTTGGTTGAGATTTCTTTTGAGGGCGATCCCTTCGAGGGACGATTTTAAGTTTTAGGCTTTGAGCCGAGTTATTCTGGACGTGACGATTTTTGCTCTTCAAGCTAATTAGGGAAAAAGGAATTGTTTTCTCGTATAATATGAGTCGTCGTTGGTGTCTATAAACTAACAGGGGTTGGGAGTCATCCTTGGTCATGATGACCGGGGAAGGCTTGTTGTTTTTTTTGGGGTGTGTTGTAAATAGGGTTGTTAATGATAGTAGTTAGGTCTAGGTTATTGATAGTTTAGGACTAGCGATAATAGGGTTATCACTGTATAGTAGATTTAGGATATGGATAGTTTAGGTCTAGCGATAGTAGGATTGTCGAGGAATCCTGACTTCATCAGAATTCCTCGTAGGGAGAAAAGGGGGAATTTGTTACGGTACTGATTCATTAATTAATTTCAAATTCGCGCGGAAGTCAATTTCTCTCTCTCGACAAGCAGGGAATCTTAAGGTCGTTGAGGTCAGTGCGCGGAGTTCGTCAAAAATTGAAAGTGAGCGACAGAACCTGACTGGGTGTGTTGAATGATGGTCACGCGTGGATTCAGCGTCGACAAGTTGAGGTATTCCTAAAGGGAATTCGCAGTGCAAGTAGTGAAAATACGGTGCCGTAAATATCTGCCGGTCCACCGGGATACCAACAGTCCAGGCGATCTGCACGGATGACTTCTCCAGGGCGGGATGATTGAGGAAAAGCCGCCAGCGCATGGAGCCGTGTCGATGTTGTAGTTAAGTTGACCGTATTGATACTTGTCGAATTTGTTGCTTCGTGTAATTCAAACATTTCTTGTATTTAATGTTATTCGAGCATTTGTGTTGCATTGTTGCAAATTGATGGCTTTCAGCCTTCTGGGTACCCTAACTTTTAATCTAACTTTATCAGTAATTGTAAATTGTTTTAGCACTTAACTAGTCAATACACTTGTTATCTTGTTCGTGATTGTTTCTGTAACCCCATTGTCGAGAGAGAATTCTGCTTTGTCTACTCTCGAGATATTTCGACCACCCCAAAGCAGTGGCGCCCTATCAACCTCCGGAGAAGAATGAGAGAACGCTTCCCACATAACCTCGAGGATTAAATTTCAACCTACCCCCTCGCCGACTTGAGCTTAGCCAAGCAAACATTTCTACGCGGCCGGGAAACCCGTAGCAAACTGCCAAAAACATTATTATCTTGGCCAAAATGTAACAATAGATGAAATGTTGCCTGCGTTTCGAGGCAGATGTGGATTCAAGCAATACATCCCGTCAAAGCCAAGCAAGTATGGCATAAAAAGTTTTTGTATGATTCGTCTGAATAAATTTCTTATATCTAATTAATTATATGCATGTTTTTCATTTCGTAACATTCAGGAGAGTAAATTATAATGATAATGATAACGGTTCACATAGAATGCCGTCAAAAAACACATTTTATAAGTTATGTATCCATAAGATACAGCGCAACTGAGTATGTTAGGGAAAACCGCGCGCCTAATGAAAGGTTAAAGGGTAGGGTTGCGAAAATTTAAATTTATTTACAGGAGTACTAAATGCGTTCATTCACTTCGAGTAAACAAGTTAAACTGTTGTAGAATTGCGTGAATCCCCGGCCAGCATGGCAAGCACCAGTGTGCTTTATGTTATATTATCTGTGCCAGTGTGCTGCGTCGAAACCTACGCGTTATTATATCAGGGAATCCCCTAATATACTATCGCTTCGGCTAGGTGCATGCAGTCTACGAGCAGTACGGCAATATGTCTCAAATTCTAGTGCTAGACGTATGACGTGATTATAATGGCCGCTAAAAATTGTTTACACTTGAATTTAAGCATGTAAAAAATTATTAAGGACGTAGGTAAATAGGGCAATTTGCTTTTCACCAATTTAAATTTTGATTAACGAATCCAGTAAATAAGCAAATATGTGGCAGGTATTTATTTCAATAATTTCACTGAAAGAACAGAAAAGTTTTTAATTGACTGACTTATTAAGCAGATTTTTTGTCTCAAAAAATTTACAAGTAAAATGTGAAATATTAGTACATTTTTTCAGATGCATTGTTTCAATTAATATTTATTTATAGAATATTACGCTTTAATTGATGTATTGATGTAATTAACTCTGATATCAATTATTTAAATGATTTTATAATTTAATCGGTTATTGTTGAAAGGGTAGAAATCACTTTTTAATGTTTTTAGATAATCGATAAAAACTTTTTTGAAAAAGTTTAAAAATGATTTTGTTTTTAACGGTGGTAACTTCTATAAAGTCTTCAAGTATATGTGGAATATATCCCAAAATTTTGGAGAGTTGTTATCCGTTCGATTTTGGAGGTCAAAGTTCTGTTATGGGACCTCTAATTGTTCAGTAGGCATTGTAAAAGAGAGATTATTTTAATTGATTTAGGATTTGAGTTTGAATTTAGAGTTTGATTCGTGAGTGGTTACTTACGATATGACAAGAACGATGATGTGCATGTGTAAATATATTTTTTGACCAATTTTCTGCAATTTGGATAAAAAACTGTTTCAAAATCGGGTATTTCTGTTTACTAAGTACAAAAACGAGTTTAGAAGACAACATTATTTATACGAATAAAGACAAATAAACCAATCGATTCCAAGAAGTCTCAACGTTATTAAGTTCGCTGCTATTACAGATCACACATTAATTGAACATGTCGGATGTCAAATGTTTATCTAGGGTTGAATTGTTGTCGCAATTACATTGTGAAGTGAGTGACTAAAGTATGGAATAAATTCTCTATAAATTGAAAAACTTGTTGGTTTATATATTTATTCAAATGATATATAATATGGAATGTTAGGATTGTGCACTGTAGATAACAAGAAAGATGCAATATTTTTTTCTATCTAAGGATGACGACATAGTCTTCTTGTGATCTCTAAAATGTTTAATATTATAAAATGTACCAAGATCACGTGACCTTGCACAATTTTTAAATGACCCTATTTACAGTAATAAATAATAAATGACTCGGTAAAAGTTCTGTTGTTGAGCAATGGTATAACGGGATGCAATGTTTAATTATGCAATTTCAACATACTTAATCTTATTTTTGGTGTACTATTAATTGCCTTTTTTCTTTATCATTGAATTAAGTCCGATAAATAAATGCTATATAACTGTGCACATAATATTGAAAAGCACAGTAGCCAAATATAAATTAATGCACTTTAAACGAAGATATTAAGTACTATAACGGAAAAATGAACGACAGCTTTAGTCAAGTGCCTAGTGCAATAAAAAGTCTTCGAGCATGGATAATTACCCAAGAACATCTTAACATATGCGCAGGTATCTACATATTATGCAATTATTTTGTTTTTGAATACTAAAAAATATTTTAGACGACCAATGGCTACTCTCATTTTACCGTGGTTGTAAATTAGATATGGAAGAAACTAAACAAAAACTTGATACGTTTTATACTTTGAGAACGCTTTCACCAGAATTGTTCTCTAACCGAGATCCATTTTCACCAGGAATCCAGGAACTTCTCGATTCGGGGTATATTTATTGCATAGAAATAGCTTTTTAACAAATATTGCTTTCTTTTTTAGATTCATGTTTCCTTTGCCTTATCCTATCAATCAACCAGGTAAATGTATTATATTTTGTCGCGTAGGAAGTTATAACGCCAAAATTGTTACATTTGATGATGTTAGCAAATTGTTTTTTATGGTTCATGACATTCTTCTCAATGAAGATGATAATTTTGTTACTTCCGGCATGCGACTTCTACAAGATGGGGCGAAAGTAAATGAAGACTTCACTAAATCTTTGAAAGCCAATTTAGTTAAGAAGGACGCATTATGTTACCAAGAGTGCTATCCAGCGATAGTCAAAGAATCGTATTTTTTCAATCATACACCGTTTGCAATGGAATTTATGGAAACAATTCAATCATACTTCAGCAATGAAACAAAGCAACGGGTATGAACATTAATTATATTTAATATTTTACAAATAAGTAGATACATAATGCATTAAATTGTCCTATGCATTCACAGCGTTTTCAAGACCACACATTTGATGGTCCTTAAAACGCCGCAAGTAATCATTTAGAAGTTTATAAAAGAAGAGGATAGTGGATCTCATTACTTTATAAAGCGTACATTTCACTGGATTGGTTCTTAAATAAACGAATAGCAGATTGAAAAGTTATTTTTTCGCCTATGTTATGTTACAAACATCATCTAATGTAAGGGTGGCCAACCCATGATCTTGCGGGCCACTTTGAAAATGCATCATAACTCCGCGGGCCACATATAAAATGAGTAGAGTAGTTACAAACTCGGCCAAAGATAATTTTTTCATAAATTGGGATGAGTGCGCTTTTGTATCATGTCTTGTCCATAGAATGGAATGACAAAGATAGTCTGTTACAAAAACGATTAGAAGTAATGTAAAAATCGATTTTAAAAGCTAGTTTTTACAAAGACGACTATATTTTGCAACGTCTAGTTACAAAACCGACCAAAACCTAGTATGGCGATGGCCGGGTTTGTAACTAGCCTACTCAAATTATACAGTGATTTCGTAAAGTAAGGAATAAATTCAATAAAACATGTTAGAAGAATTTTCACAAAAAATCCTCGGATCCGTCAACTTTAGTTTTTAAAACTGCATCTTTTTTAATGTTCACAATTTTACGATTGTCTTTTGTTTTCGCACTATGACGTCATCGACACTTTTTTAAATTGCACCCCATATTTTTGTTCACGAATTTGGATGCAGCACATTTTTCTGAGTACGGAAATGTCAAATTCGTATGACCTTAAAGAGGAAAGTTTTTGAAATAATCAGTCCTAAAGTTTTACAAATGTATGATAAAATTATTAGAGTAAACCAATAATAATATCATCAAGGAAGCGCTGGAAACAAAAGACGAATCGCCAGATTTGACACACTTTGATTACTATTTGTGGGGATACTTAAAATGTAAAGTGTACGTTAGTAGGTTACAGAATTTAGCAGATTTAAAGCAAAAATTCGTCACGAGATACGACGAATTCCTCCTGAAGTTATTGACAATGTTCAAAAAGAATTTATTCATCGTATTGGCTGCTGTCAGGAAATCAGCAGTGCTAAACCGTTTTCTTTACTTTTTTTTTTGTAATAATTGAATTTGTACCAATCCTATTTTAAAAAATACGCTACTAAAAATAAAATTTGACGGATTCGAGCGTTTTCCCAATAAATTTTGTTGATATGAAAAACCGTCTTTCGTTTCCAGCGCTTCCTTGATGATATTATTATTGGTCTACTCTAATAATTTTACCATACATTTTCGAAATTTTAGGACCGATTATTTCAAAAACTTTCCTCTTCAAGCTCACACGAATTTGACATTTCTGTATTCAGAAAAATGTGCTGTATCCAAATTCGTGAACAAAAATATGCGGTGCCATTTAAAAAATTATTGATGACGTCATAGTGAAAAAACAAAAGACGATCGTAAAATTATAAATATCAAGAAAAGATGCAGTTTTAAAAACTAAAATCGACGTGTTTGAGGATTTTTTGTGAAAAGTCTTCTAAAATGTTTTATCGAATTTATTCCTTACTTTACGAAAGCACAGCATATATCCCTATATTAGATTTAGACCCACTACAGACATCTTTTTGGAGTGAAAAATTGAAACAATGAGTTATTATTATTGTGTTTAATATAAAATAAATATATTTTGTAAAAGTGTGATGAATCTCGCGGGCCGGTAAAATGTTCAAGCAGGTGGGCCCCCTGATCTAATGCATGGCTGTCAGCCATAATCTAATGTTTTTGACCTAGCGTTTATAGGGCTCAGAAAAGTTTCAAGGGTTTCATTTCGGATACAGTGTAACTTCATCATCTATACTGACCAAATTTTTTGCTTTAAGACTTTTAATTGGAAATGTGATTTATGTTAACTTTATTGAATGTTTATATTTGAAATTTCTTTAACGATTTTGTGAGTGAATATTATTCTGGAATGCTTTGTGTAAAGAAACTAATGGACCTGGACTTATGAATTGAAAAATGAAATGTAGTTTATTTACAGTGCCATTTTTATACCGAAGACACTCTTCCTCAATTGTATGATATAATTCCAAAAACATTACTTCCAAATGAATATGGTGGCGAAGCAGGCCCAATTGATAAATTAATAAGTAAACAAAGAGAAAATTATCAACTTAAAGATAGGTATTGATATTAAAAATTTACAGCCGACTGGAAGAAGAAGGTGGAAAGTTATGCTAATTGGTTTGCTACTGAATCTACATATCGGAATGATGAAACCAAACGGTCTGGTAAACAATCGAAAATTGTTGAAAATTTTTTACTACCCACCAATGAAGAAAATAAAGGCTGGAATTAGGGAGACTATTATTAGTTTACTATACTTTTTAATTTCTTCTGCCTATATTCTTTTATGAAATAACCAGAAAACTGCGACTATTAAAATGTATAAAAATATTTTTTCTTAAAATACATACATGATCATAATTATCATCATAATACTTTTGTGTTTAATAACCATTTGCAGAGATATTTATATTGAAGTGTTAATGATAAACAGTGGTGCTTTTGATGCTCCGGTATAAAAGTCTGATTTTGGACCGTATCGAGTTATTGGAAGTGCAAGAGTGGTGAAGGGGTGATAGGTGTAGGGTGGTACTGCTACAGTGCGCGAAGGGGAATCGTTTTGAACCCGTTTACTGAGTGGGTTTGGTAAAAATTGAAAGTGTTTTTGAGGTTACGGATACAAATAAGGTTGAGAATCGCATGCAGTGATAACTTTGGAGATAAGCTTAAATTGTCAAAGTACGCAACACACCATACGTAGAAGAGTTTCGAGGAGCATAACTACAATAAATCGCGAAACACGTAAAGAAGGTGGAGCCCCTGAGGTGTTGAACCGGGTGAAAACCTTTATAAAGTATAAACAACTGTGTAGTGAGAGCGGCGACGCGGGTATTGTTTAAAACAATGGTTGATATGGAGGAAATAAAAAATATGTTCACGGTGATAACGGCAAAACTATCAGGTTTGGAGGACAAGTTAGATAATAACACGCGAGTGATTAAGGAGCTGCGTCAAGAGAACCAAAACCTGAAAGAAATAGTAAACGAGCAGGAGAAAAGACTGAAATTAATTGAATTACAGTTAGGGGCAAACAATATAGTAATTCAAGGAGTTACAGATAGTGATGGAGAAGACCTAAAAGAAGTTAAAGAAAAAGTAAAGAAGGTGATAGGGGACATGGGCGTAGCTTTTGAAATCGAAAGAGAAGTAGAAGATATTAAAAGATTAGGAAGCTTCAGGCATGGAAAGAGTAGACCAATCTTAATTAAATTAAAAAGCGTAGAAAAGAAATGGGAGATCTACAAAAACACTAAAAAATTGAAAGGATCAAATGTTTGGATAAATGGAGATTACACGAAGAAGGTACAGGAAGACAGGAAATGGTTAATCCCACGCATGAAACAAATAAGAGAGCAGGGGCATCAAGTTTTTTTGAAGTATGATAAGATGATAGTAAATGGAAAAATATATGGAAGAGAGGATGTGGAAGGCATGGAAAGAGAAAAACGGGGGGGAGATAAACGTACTGTTAGTGAACGATCTCCGGGGTTTGACGACGATAAAAACCAAACGGGACAAATAACAAAAAAGAACCCAAAAAACTAGCGCAAAGTAATCGGATTGGAGGCACGGTAACAAACTTGGCGATGAATACAAATATAGCAAAAAAAATGCAGATAAAGCAGATTAAAGTGGGCAAAAAAGCGGTGCAAAGCATAATGTTAATCTAAGAATAGGGTCATGGAATGTAAGAGGGACGTTTGTGGAAGCAAAGCTAAAGCAGATCGTCAGTGAAGCCAAAAAATATAAGTTTGATATAGTTGCACTACAAGAAACAAAGCAAACTGGAAATACTGCAATGGAAATTGAGGATTATGTGTTTTTTAACAGTGGGGGAAATAATAGAAGGCTGGGTACGGGATTCATAATAAATAAAAGGATAAAGTCGCTTGTGGTAGATTTCAAGCCGAAATCATATAGGCTTTGTATTTTAAGAATAAGGGGGAAGTACCAAAAGATAACATTCATTAATTTTCATGCACACACTGAAGAAAAGGGAATAGAGGAAAAGGAAGGTTTCTACAGTGAGTTGAATGAGGCATACGATGAAATACCGAAATATGACATGAAAATAGTGTTGGGAGATGCAAATGCTAAAATAGGGAGAGAAGAGGTATATAGACCGACGATAGGAAAATACAGTAAACATGAAATAACAAATGAGAATGGTATGTTCCTAATTGATTTTGCTAAAGAAAAAAATATGATAATAGTAAGTACGTACTTCCAAAGGAAGGAAATTCACAAGGGTACCTGGAGGTCCCCGGATGGAAAAACTATAAACCAGATTGATCATATTTTGATTTAAAAACCAGAGGAAAAAGCGATAAAAAATGTGAGATCATTCAGAGAACCAGACGCAGATACAGATCATTTTATAATAGGAGCAAACATGAATGAAATAATACCGACCATTAGAAATCAAATGGGTAGGGAAAGGAGGTGGAAAAAAAGTAATAAGATTAAAGAGTAGTGAAGAACAAAGAGAGTATGAGGAAGTAATAAGGAAGGAGCTGGAGGGCGTAACATGGAGACAAAGCATAGAAGAGAATTGGATAAAAATAAAAAATGGAATAGAGCAAGCTGCAGAATATTGTAATAAAGAAAGGAGACAAGGAAGAAGGAAATGGTTTGATGAGGAGTGCAGAGAGGCCCTAGAAATCAGGGGGAAATTGAGATTAAGTATGTTGGTGGAAGGTACAACGGAAGCAATAGATAATTATGAGAGACAAAGAAGACAAGTCAAAACCGTGTTAAGAAATAAAAAGAGAAGGTATAATGAAGAGGTACTACAAGAAATAGAAGAAAATTACAAGAATAATCAAGTTAGAAATTTATACCAAGGAATTAAAAATGAAAGAAGGGAGTTCCAACCCAAAGCAGTGTTCTATAAAGACAAAAGTGGGAGCATTTAATTGCAAGTCAGGAGGAAATACTGGGAAGATGGAGTGAGTACTTTAATGAGTTACTAAATGATGGGGAAGCAGAAAGTGGTGAAGAAGTAAAAATTAGCATTGACAAAAAGGAGGAGGAAGAAGAACTGCCGCCACCAACGGAGGAGCAGATCTTAGAAATTATAAGAAAGTTAAAAAATAATAAGAGTCCAGGCGGTGACAGAATAACAGCTGAACTATTTAAGTATGGAGGGCATAAACTAATAGAAAAAATGCACAAATTATTGGAAGAAATATGGAAGAAGGAAGAGATGCCAACGGAATGGGTACAAGCAATAATATGTCCATTATATAAAAAAGGAGACAAAAGTGAATGTCAGAATTATAGAGGTATATCACTGCTGAACGTAGCCTACAAGATAATGGCTATACACATAAAGAATAAATTAGTGGAAGAAACAGAAAAAGAAATAGGAGAGTACCAAAGCGGTTTTAGGAGAGGAAGGAGTACAATCGATGGAATCTTCACATTACGGGAAATACAAGCCGAAAGTTATGAATATGGAAAGCCAACGATGGTTCTGTTTGTGGACTTCAAACAAGCATACGATAAAGTAAAAAGGAAGGAGCTTTATAAGGCATTAGAACAAATGAAAATCAATAGAAAGTTAATAAGAATGGTTGCAACGACATTAAAAGGAACGGAGAGTGCAGTTAGAATAAACAACACAGTGTCAAATCAATTTGAAGTAAAGGAGGGAGTTAGGCAGGGTGGCCCTTTGTCATCTGTGCTTTTTAGCATAATATTGGAACAGGCAATAAGGGAAGCAGAGATCTATAGAAGCGGACTTGTATACCACAAAAGGCATCAATGCTTGGCATTTGCAGATGATGTAGCAATTGTCACGAGAAGTAAAGAGGAACTAAAAAATGTAGTAAAAAGGCTAGAGGAAAGGGCAAGAAAAATGGGACTGTGTATTAATGAGGAAAAGACTAAATACATGGAGTGGACGGAAGAGGAGTTTAAGATGAATAGCTACATGAGACTGGAAACAGTTGGAGGAAAGGAGTATAAGTTTGAGGAAGTGGAAAAGTTCACTTATTTGGGTACTGTCTTTACCAGGAAGCCAGGGGTAACAACGGAAATACAATCTAGGCTAATGGCGGGGAATCGCTGCTTAGCAGCGCTTAATAGAGTACTGAGAAGCAAGAGTATTTCTCGAGGAGCTAAACTAAGGACGTACACAACTATAATAAGGCCGATAGTTACATACGGGTGCGAAACGTGGGTATTAGGTAAAACGGAACAAACATGGCTGGCGGTATGGGAAAGGAAAGTACTCAGAAGGATATATAAAGGTAAAAGAGTTCATGAGAGATGGGAAAGAAGAAACAACAAGGAGCTGCAAGAACTATATAAGATGCCACAGCTGGTTGGAGTGGTAAAAGGACAAAGGTTGAGATGGTTGGAGCATGTGATGAGGATGCAGAATAGTAGGGTTCCAAAGAAGATATTGGAAAGTGAAGTAGGTGGAAAAATGAGAAGAGGAAGACCCAAGTCGAGATGGAAGGACGAAGTAATTAAGGACATAGGAGACTGTAAAATCAGTAACTGGAAGGAAAGGACAAGGGACAAGAAAGGATGGAGACAAACGGTCAATCAAGCCATGGGCCTTCTAGGCCTGCAGAGCTAAACTATATATAACCATTTGCAGATGTTTATTGATGTTATGATCTTCAAGGAACCGTCACGATTTTGTTCTCGAGAGGACGTAGTGAGCCATACAGCTTAAATCAGTTTTTTGGTCTCCGTCCAAAATGACTGATTATGGCCGTTTATCAGTTGTCGTCGAGATTTCATTTTTTCGAATGTTACATTAAATGAACGCTTCCAAGAAAGCAATATTCTGGCATATATGTATTTTTACAATAAAGGGAAAAAATCAGGATAGGTGCACCTTCGACAATGCAAATTTGTGAAGTTAAATAATTAGAAGCGCATCTAATCGGCATGAAATAATGTTTTTTATTTTTTTCCCTTGGTTGTATTTAAGAGGGCGATTTAGTAAAGTCGTTAACCATATTTGGGACTTATGCAATCCAACATTCTAAAGAGGGGAAACGCTCTCTAAAGGGAGCGGAATCTTATAGTTATTGCGTCGAGGTTAGAGTATACATGTTCGGTTGAGTTCGTGTTAATACGTTGATGACATGAAAATAAATTACTTCTAAATAATTTTGATTCTACAATTACGTATATCTTTTAAAGAAAGTTTTATATAAATTTCATTCCGATTTTATAACCAATTTATCTCAGCGGTTTCCTGTTGAACTATCTATCGTAAACAATAAAATGTAACCGTACCGAAAATAAAATATTCGATCTGCACGTGTAACGATTACACAGAAATTGGCAGGGGAAAAATTTCTAGTTCCCCAGACGTCTTTCCTCACTTCGCCTGTTTGATGGCAGAGTAAATTCGAGCGATTTTATAAATTTTGCGTCGTGGTAGTACAAAAATGCAAAAATTAGCGTAGTTTTTTAAACGGTACGTTTTTCCAAATGTTACTGGTAACATCTATGGTCAAGGGGTGGCGCATTTCTATTTTTAATTATGTATGCCGTTCTTGAGATATAATTATTTATTAAAATAGGTCGTTTTCGGTCATTTTCAAGAATTTTTTATGCCTATTTAAGCAAATAAAATTACAAAAATAAATGCATAGCCCTCTTCTCTAGTCTTTTTTCTTTGTGCAGAAAATATTTTATAACGTTGCTCTTATAATTAACCGAAATCAATTGACTGTTCCTGACGGCCTGCAATGACTTATTTTTCAATGGTAAACCGGCGCTTTAATTTGCAAGAAGTAAATTTATATAGTTTCATTTGTATTGGAACTGGAGTACATTTTGGTCATCGGCAGAGCACTTCACAAGATGAAGATTGTTATAGGGAAGATTGCTAGTGGTAAAAGAGGGAATAACAATTTAGGACCGTTTATTTTGTACGAATTGGTTGAACAACCTTTTTGATTTAATTTTTCTTTTAGTTTTTTCTTGTAATCATTAAACTGGAAAAAATATGTAATCGTCTGTTTACAAACAAAATGATCTAAAAATATAACTTGATAAAAATACTTACATATAAATTTTCGGATTATCACATTTAATCGGAATATGCTTAAACATGTTGAAACTGCTATTAACCATATTATTATGTGCGTTGCAAATTCATCAAATCAATTCCCATGGATATTCAAACAATCCCATTGAGGGTAAGTAAAACAATTGTACTTTTTTATTGTGTGAATTCAAAAATAGTAATTTAGGGTATTACTGGAGGGAGTATGTGGGTGTCGCTCCTTCTGATGCTTTGCCCGGAGGAAGTGATTACAATAACAAACCCATTTATATAGGGCAGGCTTTGTACCAGGGTCACTTAATAGCCGGCAAAATTTATGAATCTGGCAACAAAGTTCACGTTGGGATTAACTGGATCGAGCATCAACTGGGAGAAGGCGCTAAAGTACTACATCCAAAATGAAGTTTTCTCTTAACAAAGTATTTCTTTTATTGTAGATCCTTTGCACTCAAAATCCCGAAAAATTTACTTGGATTAATACAACTGTAGATGACGTCAAACTTTTGACTAATAAACATCTAGTTTTCGGAGGGTTGCAGTTGAATAATATGGTTTTGTACATAGGCCGAATTCACCATGAATTGGAAACTGGAGTAGGGAAAGTTTACGGTGGTTTATATTTACCTTACAAAGGAAAGGAAATCTATTTTCCAAAATATGAAATACTCACTTATAATTCGTAAATTAATTACAATTAAAAATGTAATAAATTTAATATAAGAAATCTAAAGTACACAATCTTTAGCTGTTGTTTTAAGAAAATAAAAGTGTCTCTTGTTTCTGAATCGAATGTGCCTTATCATTTGAGTAATTACAATAATAACAACAAACCACTTCTGGTTAAAAAGATTATTATTTTATTTTTTTTAAATTTCCTTTTGAATCTTGTTTTTAATTTTTATCAAAGTAATAGTTCAATGATCGGCTGGGTGGCTCAGTGGTAAGAGAGTCATGCTTTTGTGCGCTCCGAACGGACGTGCCGAGTTCTCAAATCCCAGAGAGATCGGAATTTTTCCGTTCCATTTTTCGGTCCAGTCGCCATTAATTCTCTTAAATTATCTGGAAGTTTGGCGAAGTAACAAGTCCTACACGTGTAACACAAGGTACACCACTACGTTAGAACGGTTTGCACGAACTCCGTACCAACTCCGTAACCCGCATGCGGTCTCAAAATAACAAAATTTCTGATGCATTTTCCCAACTAGATGATATTTAATGATGTTAAATAGAAATAATTTTATCCACGAGCTGTTTACTCGATTTTAATATTTTTTAGAAAAAAAGTTATTTCCGTCATACCGAACTTTTTGAAATTTTGTGGGTAACTAGTCCCATATTCACTGCATACTTCGATGTAAAGTGGTTGAAATAAATTATTTTCTTTTTTCAGGTTTCTTCTTCGTGGCTTCCTTGATTAAATATTAAAGGTATTAACTTCATTTTACCATAAGTTATAGGCAATCATGAGGCCTTCTTAACCCAGTAACGAAAATTAAAATATCTCATTTAGTTTAGCTGTAAAAGGTAACTGAATGGTTTTCCTTTAGCGTGTTACGCCACTGTAACCGGCAACCCTAGAATTAAATTTTTGGGGGATTATTTGTAGCACAGGGTATCTACTAGAAGATAACCAGCACAATTTGCTAAAAATATCTGGAGCCACTTATCAAGAGGGAAATCGTGCAATGTTCTTAATTTTTTCGTTATAATTTTGATAGGTATTTTAACTGCTACAATAACTTAATAATTTCAACCCTTTACATACAACAATTCCTTTCCCAATATTGAGAAAGAAATTATTAAACATTTTATACCGTCTTTTTGAGAAAAGTGCTATCAAAATTGTGGCGAAAAAATATTAATTGATATTTAAAATATCCGACGATGATGTCATTACTTTGAGAAGGTGCAACTTATGTATAGAAATATTATTTCGGATTTTATCCCAAACTCAACAGTTTCAGATTTATCAAATTCTTGCGCTACTTTAGCCGTTCACCTTTCAATAATTTTTTTCTCAATTGTTTTCTTATGTAAGAGCTTCGTATTTTTATAGTCATGTCGACACCTACTTTCAAAATAATGGCAAAAAAATTACCTAGATTGCTATTCAAACAAATCGACGATGACGTGGTACTTTAGCAAGAAATTACTGTATATAAAAATGTTAAAAGGTATGAAATTAAATTTAAAAATTAACTTGTTTTAAATATTTTTCAAAACTCAAGCAGCTACAAATCTGTCGCCACTGTATATATTTTCATATTTAACAAATTTGAGTGTTAGCTCTTTGGCTAGTTGCAAATAAGCATTAATAATAAAAAAAATAATTAGAGGAAGTTAGTGTAATAAGGCAGAAGTAAATGTGGTTGTTTTGATCTTTTAACTTTATTAGGATTTACCCTTTGTGTATAACTAGTTGGTACCTACCTAGATTTCAACATTTTTATTGTACAACATAAAGATGATGTAAAATTACATTTTTCTTTTACCATTTGGATGGTTATAAATAAAATAGTGAAATAATTTTTTTACCAAAAAAAGAAGCGAGCGTAAATAACTAAAACAAAAATATAAATAAATTTCCTTAAAGATGCGTCTATTAAATTATGGAAGGGCTGCAGAAAGACTACTTTAACTAATTTGTTAAATATTTAATAAAGCAACATCAACCTTAGATGTTGCAGTCACAGAGTAGTTAACACCTAGCAATATATTGCTTTTCTGAATTTTTACATGTTGAAAGTTGAAAAAACGATTGCTTGTAAATATTAACTATTTTCTGGCTGCAATTGTACATAAGTACATACCACAAATTTAAGTATGTTCAATCCTTGTATAAAAGTACAAACTTTAGCGTCATAACGAAAAATACTCAATCAACAAAGCTTCTGGTTACAGTTTTGTACAGAAGTATAAGATCTAAATCTTTCTTTAGCTTTCTTTGATAATTATCATTACGTAAACAAAGAAAATTGACTTACCACACAATATTCCTGCACCGCAATAAACAGTCAAACTTCCCTACAACGAACATCCATATAACGAATTTATATCAATTTTTTTTGTAGAACCTTATCGTCGGTGCGGAGCCAAAACCTCGTATCTCAAAATTACTTAGTTTTCAGGAGAGCCTAAAAACTTCTTGTTTTTATTCAAACGTCAAACAATTATGAAAATATTGTGAGAATAGCCGGTTTTTGGAAGTTTCCGTATACGTTTTGACGAGATACAAGGTCTTTTAACTTATCAGGAATCAAATTTTCTACTGCAAGAACCTTTTAACTCAAAATCGTTGAAAAGTTAAATACGAGGTTTTGACTCCGTACTGACATTATGCAATTCTTTACCCTTTATAACACAGTAAGAGTTTGTGTGTAACGAATTTTCCACCCCTATTTATCAAATGTTTGTAATATTCTTTTTAACCAATTGCTTATATTTTGGAAAAAATAAGCACTATTTTACTAAGGGGTCGTTGTTTAGTCATGGATTTAATATTAGTATAGTTGTACCTGGGGTAGAAAATAACGAACTATAAAATTGTGTTGGCAATGCTGAAAATTTGAATTATGGTATACTCATATTTAAACTGTGACTGAACAATGACCCCTTAATTTGTTAATTTCTACATGACAATTTTTTTTAAGATTATCATTGTCACTTCGTTATATGGAATTTTGACTATATATATATATATATCTCACTAATATCTTGAATTCACACACGAATTATTAACTGGACTCAAGTTTTTCAGATTGTTGCAATTTACTCAATTTTTATAAGATATAATTTTTAAGACAAACATTAATCTCCCATTAATTCATTTGACTATTAATGAAACTATCACATTTATGGATTTGATCTGAAACTTTAATAAAAATAAAAAACTAGTCTCAATGAGAGAAATATTCAGTTCTAAATCAAGGTTATTAGAAATACATGGGTTTAATTACCTATTTATTCTAAGGCATGTTTAACTTCATACAATAAAAAATAGTTCAAAGTTTTTGTTAATTTAAATAAATTTACTGTTTCATGGGAAGTTAATTGGTGCTGTATTCCAACCATTCAACAATCAAGTACAGTCAAACCTGAATAAGCCAGAATCCTTGCCTATGATGGAACTTTTTTTGGTCGATTTTATATCAAGCTGGAAAAAGGAGAATCTTTCATAGGTCCTGAACACTTTTGTATTATACAGGTTTGATTGTACGTAGAAATAATTTATAAATGATTCAAATTATATTAGAGTATGTGGAATTAGGCGCTACTTAAGTCTTATCAAACATCATATTTAATAATCCTATTAGAATTAAAAAATTAAATATTATAATCACTAGACCATAAACCATTTATTTCTGGGGACTGGATGACAGTAACAACCATCACTTTTAAAAGCTAATCTAAAGATGAATCTAAATTAATATTGAAAAACTATCAGACAGTTGACTTGTATGTTTTGTTCAGTAGCACCTTCAATGAATGTGATAAATTAATCATTCGAACTTCCTCTATGCCAAAATATACACTGAATTCAACTGACATTCCATAATAAGTCTTTTAATTAACAAACATAATTTTTATAGTTTTGATAATAGCAACCACAAAGAGAAAACTACAGAGTCCTATTCTGCATAGAAAATTCATATTCATAAGTCCTTAAAATTAAAATTTTAGCGATTTAGCAAATAAAGCAGCAGTTGCTTGCGTTTTATCTCCATTAAAACGCCTCAACTCAAATATGACTTGTTCACGGGTGAATCCTAAAGAAATCAGTTCCTTAACATCAGCTTCAGTGAATTTATCACTACTTGATACTTCGTTGGGCTTATTGTTTGTAGTACTGATTAGTTGTGCATTATTGTTGTTATTACCTGATTGTGGATCTACAAAAATAAATAAGTACAGTGTAACAAAAGTGTTAAAGAATGTATTTAAAAAAACAAATTTTCATAAACACGTAATATCTATTCGCGATTAGAATGGGAATGAGAACCGTGACTTCTGTGGGAACGGGATTGGGTGGCGTTTCGTCTTTCTCCTACAATTAAAAACAAGTAACTGATTTTTAAATAAATTTACAGAATCTAAAAAATTGCAGGAATAATTTAAATTTTGTAATTGTCGGTGACGAGTTCAATGTTTTTCATCTTGGATTTGAATTTAAATTTTTTTGAAAAATTAATTATTTTTTTGGTGTGGTTTTTTTCTTCGATTTTTCTGCATGCTGGGAATACATACGTGCTAATAAAATGTGATATTATAAAAAGTAAATAAATCAGCAATCTGTCCAACTTACTGAGTTCCCTACTGTTCTGCATCGCTTGTTGCAGTTCTCTTTCTTCAGCTTCTCTGCGTGTTTGCAAAAGAAGTTCTTCATCTGATGCAGTATTCAGTCGGGCACATTCAGGTAGTTCGTTTTCAGGTAGGAATGCAGTTTCTGTGCCAGTAGTGCCAATTCTTAAAACGTTTTTTTTTAGATCGATACAGCACTGGTGTCTTTTGAGCATGTCCAAACCAAGTAACATGTCCATAGGTTGCTGTTCTAACACCGAAAAACTTGTCGTCAAATAATCATTTGCAATCTGCATTTGAACCATATGGATTCTTCCAATGATTTTCTGCACACCAACTCCTTTTGCAATTCCAGCCCACCTTGTATCAACTAATCGCATTATATTGCATTTTTCTGCACAACCACTAGACATAATCGTTGTCTGTGCGCCTAAAATTGAAAATATAATGCCGAGCAATTTTATTTTCTTAAGAATTTACCAGAATCTATGAATGCTTTTACAGGGAATCCATTAACGCGACAATTAATGTAAAGCATCACGACAGTTCCAAATGTTTCTGGATTATATTCCATGGCAGCTTCCATGTTCGCTTCAATATTTTTTTGGCGAATTTCTTCAGCAATCAATCGTTGTGCTTCAGTATCAAAAGGATGTGCATTCATCATTCTTATGCGTTGTTGTTCTCTTTCTTGCCTAGCAGCCACTTGCTCACGCAAGACATTAGCAAATATATCTGACAAAATGTTTATTAAAAATTGTGAACTACAACGATATTAAACTGTTATTTACCTATATTCCCAGTAAGAAGTGCTTCTGCAAGTCGGGGATTGTTTTGCTTGAGAAGAGCGAGTTGATCAGGGTTTGCTAAGAACATGTCTCTAATTAGCACTGGGTCGTCCTCATCAGGCCTGTGAGGTGTAGCTGCACTGCGCCTTGAAGATGAAGAAGATTGTGGAGCAGGTGGTACTTGAATACCGCTGAAATCTAAATTGGGCACTGTAAACAAAATACAGCAAGTGATTTTGCTCCCTAGGTTATGGGTATACAAACAATTAGTTTGAGATCCAGGTACAAGTTCCATAAAAACAGCATCTCCATCTTTAATCCCATGTGCTTTTAAAGACTTCTTTTCATCCGTTAACATTCTTCCATTAAACGAAAGAAGAATTTCCCGAGAAGGGTATCCCGATTGAACTTCACAAAACGCTTTGAAGTTTTCCAATTCTAAGTCTTCCGATACGTCAAGTTCAAATAAGAGGTCACTCACTGTCGTAACTGTTACCTTCATTTTCAATACGTTACTATCTTTTCGTACAAAAATTCCAAAACACACTTAACGCTATTACTGAAACAAATCTAACCTACAATTTCGATCAACTACGACACAGCTCAGCACAAAACTGCCATCACTATGGAGAATTTCAATGGTTTTGATTGGCCAGAAATAAACATTAGGTTTCCAGGAGCATTCTTTAAAAATAAAAAGATGTGACTCTTTGTTTCGAAGTTTTTTATTTGGCAAAAACAACGTCTTTATTTATAATCTGTATTTATATAAAATGCACTATCTTTTATAGATAAGTGTATAATTAAACAATATTTACAAAATTTATCACAGATAATGAATATTCAGTTACAATTTGCTTATGTCCTATACAAATTATTTTCTTTAGATAAGGGATAACATGAAAAAAGTAAATAATAGATATGAATTGTTAAGTATTTCTTACTCGGATAACGAACTTAATTCGTTCTTTGACTGCGTTCGTTAACCGAAATGTTCGTAAACTGAAACAATTTTTCCCATTGAAACAAATGCAAATCCAATTAATTCGTTCGCTCGCCCAGAAACATATTGCTTTTTGACTCTTTACGGATTTATGTGCGGCAAAAATATGAAATAAAATAGGGTTATAAAGATTTAAAGATTGTAAAAATTCAGAATCTCACTGATTTGTGATTTTATAGAAGTCTAATGCATGCATCTGGTCAAAAATCCAAAAACTGCATTGCCAAAAATAAAATATAATGGAATGCAATAAAATGAAAAGTAAATAACATTAGCCTTTAAGAATGCATCTCAGCAATGAGATGGCGAAGTATTTTTAGAAGCATTATCTTTTTACTTAATAATTTTTAAGACCCCGACCCCTATAAAACTATGTGCGACTGCAATGAAGAAGTTTCAACCCAAAATTTACAATACTATTTATAGTCCAATTGCACCCATTCTATTTGTGGAACGAAATTAAAAGAAGTTTTGAGTTCATTTTCAAACTTTTAAATATTTTTTTAAAGTAACAGTAGTTTAGTATAATGTTTGTGCATTCGTAAACGAGTCAAAATTTGTTAGGAAATTGTGTTGGTAAACCGAATTGTTCGTTAATTGGGACGTTCGTTATCCGAGGTACCACTGTACCTTTGTTATAGACTAATAAAAGGCATGCGTTTTTTTGGCAAATGCATGAAATGATATATACAGGGTGATGAAAAAAGGTGCCCATAATTACCTACATGTTATAGACGATTTCTAACGAAAGACGAATTTGAAAGCCAAAATGGAATTTGTTGTCTCTTCACCCAGTTATACGCTTTACTATTCAGACAATAAAAATCTATACGATTAACAATTTTGTAATAATTTCATTGTTAGAGTCTAAATTTGATGCAGTTGATGCTGCTTTAAAAAAAAAAGTGTAAAAAATATATTGAAACCAACTTTATTACTGATGTTAAAGTACGGTTTCTTGACTCCGAGGAAAATTTATCAATGTCGCAACATCGCAAATCTCCTAGGAAACGTTGGCAACAATAATTCATTTTTCAATGTCAGTTCTCTTGTCAAATTTGAACGATACAAGTCTAATGTCCTATACCGTAAAGGAGGTGAGATTGCAAAAACAGATTCCTAATAGCTTTAATAGTTTGTTAATAAATACCTACCTATGAAAGTCAATTACACACTGATTTCATTAAAAAATAATAATTCGACCATGTTGTAATTTGGTAATTGAAGAATATTACTTATGTCCAAGTTTCAGAATTTTCCACTGGTGAAAAAAGGTTTTATTTCAAAAATACTATACGATAAACCAGCCTGTATTTGTTTTGTTTATAAAGATACCATGTAGTTAGTTAAAATGCATTAAAATCTTATTTTATTTGCATTTTTTTGATTTTTTTCTATACTTCTATAATCCGGAAAATTCACTAATACGGACTAGGCAAACACTTTATCTGTTCGAATTAGCGAAGTTGTACTGTATGTATGAAATACATACAGTACAACTTGACCGTAGAGTGGCACGTTCAACTTTTTTGGAAATCTCGGTATAATTACACTTTACTTGATAACAAGAGATGTGTAGATTTAATAAAGTTAAGAAATTAATTGAAAGATTATTTGAGAAGTACGAAAAAAATAGATGTTGTATTTATATGCTACTAGGACGAAAAAACGAAACGAAATGAATCCAAAATTTAATTTTCGTTTCGTGTCTCAATTACTCATAATTTTATCCATGACTGCAACTACGCCCTTTGGGTTATGAAATATAAAACAGTAATCCGTAATTTTTTTTTAGTTCCGGCATTGGTTGGTTGCCATGTTGTATTATTTAATTTAATTTAATTTAATTTAAAGGTGTAGATATTGTATGAACAATGTGCAACATGAATTGACAAACGGGGTAGTAGTTAAGCATTGGAGCTCATCCATTTTTATTCCACTATAAGAGTACCTGATCAAAAATTTAATTACTAGACCACATATCTTACCCAATCAAAGTTATGCTCAGAATTGTATTTAACCGTCTCAGGAATTTTTTATAATGTCAGATTCCAGAAAACAAGCTGAATTCGTAACGGACAAGGGCACCATGGAGCAGTTTATGAACGTATGGAAAATCATTGAGAAATAATAGAGTTTAGGAAACCTACCTATCTATCTCAATTATAATCAAGCTTTTGACTGCGTGAACTGACCACAACTCTGGAGAGTATTATTAGACATCCGTGCTCCTCAACATTTTGTTTTATTATTAAGACAGCTATACAGCAACAACATAGGAATAATCAAAATCGATAATAATATATCTAAACCCTTTATCATACAACGCAGAGTACGTCAAAGGGTGTGTTTTATATCGGTAGGTACTCAAGAAATCTCGAGAAAGCCGAGAAAATTAATATGTGATTGGTGTCATACCCAGATTATACTACACTCATCACACATGAGGAACATGAGATATCAGAGCTCATTGAAAGGGTTGAACTAGAAAGCTCACCTTTTTCCTTAAAACTTAATCGACAATTTCTGCATCAACAAACTGAACTTACAATATTATTTTATTATTTTGAAATATAACAGCTTTATAGTTACAAAATGCTGTGATACATTGTTTAGTTTTCGATAAATATGTGATTATTAAAAATTGCTTGCAAAATAATTACTTAAATTTGATTTCGTAATCTTCTTTTTAAGCGAATGCAAATTCCATTATCGGATCTTAAAATAGTTTCAGCCATCAGTACAGGAATATGTTGTGGTTGTGTTGGAAGAAGTTCATACGTTCTTAATATTTTCGAAATGATCGATTTCATTTCAAGCATTGCAAATTTTTGCCCTGCAATTTTGATTTATATGTTCACTGTCGGCGAGAACCAAATACTATCGAACTTGTATAAGTCGGACACTGAATAAGTCTAGTATGCAATTTTGTTCGGTCTTGATTAGCGTATCATCGTAGGGGCCAATTTCAAGTTGGGAGTTGCATCGCAACTTTTATAATGTAAATTGCTATCTCGGTGCGACTCGAGTTGCTCTACTCTCGCGACCGCTTATGTAGATGCGCCAATCCCTGTGTTGTAACTTTCAATTCGAGTAGCACCTAGATAGCAATTCACATTACAAAAGTTGCGATGCAACTCCCAACTTTAAATTAACCCCTTAGACAGCAGTAATTCCGTCTTATATAGGGTTGACTGTATGTGCAAAATTGCTAATTAGTTGTTTATCTTACCGATACAATTTCTAGGTCCTGCACTAAATGGCAGATAATTAAACGGACCACGTAGACTCGTATTTTTCAAATTAAATCTTTCAGGATCGAATTTTTCAGGTTCAGGATATATTTTCGGATCTCTTCCGATGGCGAAAATAAAAATACCTAGTATTAGTCCTTTGGGTAAAACAGTTCCTTCTGAAATTATATTATTTAGAGTGGCATCAACAAACGTCTCGCTAAAATTGACACAAAAAGTTTCTATAAACAATATATACATATTTGTTAAGAAGCTGAAGGTAGCTCATGTATTTAATACGTCTAGAGGTACTTTGATCTTGTAGATATCTCAATCTCTAGTTGCTTGCATAATTAATTTCCGTTGCATTTTTAATTTTATGGAAACTTTGTTTTTCTTTATTCTAGAAGAATGTGCATTATACAATTTTAACTGTGTGTTTTAATATAAATTAAGTGTTTGCAAAGAAAATTGAATTCAAAGTTGAAATTGTAGCTGAAGTTGTTTTATTTCGAAAATCATACCCAGAGTGTTCTATCTTAATTGAAAGGTATGGTTATGGTTCAAGAACCAAGCAAAAAATGCCTTATACAATTTTTTAAGTCCATTTAATGTCCAGAACATTAAATTTACTTACGTCTGATATACAGTGTGTCCCCAGGTAGGGTTTGACAGGACACAATTAGTTTTCTTGGTATTAAATAAATTAGAGCTTAAAGTTTACAAACTACATAGAATCTTTTTGTTTAAGTTTTTGCAAGAAATTATGAAGTATTTCTACGTAGTCGCAAATTAAACAAATTCACTAACTGTATTCAATATTCTCTGAAACATTTCTTCCAATTACGAACACACTGGGGTAAAGCCTCATTGTTTCCTTAATAACCATCTCCAAATATTTCATATTTTGTAGGTCGCTATAAACCGAAGGTCTGTAAAAATTATCTCCAAAAATATATTCTTGTTCTTCCATTACTTTTGCCTAAATTATCTATTAAAGTAAAGAAAAAAAAAACATTTTTGATGCTCTTACCTGAATTTCACCGTGGTTTGCTAAGCACAATAAGGTAAAGCTGATAGCTGAAGTAACAGTATCATGTCCCTACAACATTATACAGTATATTTTAAGGTTGCACCATTTCCAAGCCATCTTTACTTCAAACATAAACGTGTCGACTTCCTCCCTTATATCATTATCAGAAATGGGTTCCCCATTAATCGTTGCTTGCAGAAGTATATCAAGAAATGCAAGACGTTTTCTCTTTCCACGTTCTTCCGAGTCACTTTTAATTCCATTTTTCGAATAGCACTCTTGTCGTCGTTTATTTATAATCGAAGTCGAATAGTTGTGTATAGTTTTCAGAGCCCTTTTTTCCCTGTAATAATCTAATGTGAATTTATAAGTAAAATCTATTATTTTTATTGGCGACGCTATTTTACGCATGGCTATTCTAGTAACTTCTTTAATACAGCGAACGTATTCTGAACTGTCGTCTTCTTGAGCATTTACTTTCGTTCCCATCGCGCTCTCTAAAAATTAAGATAACATTCAAAATTAATCAATTAAATCAAGTAACACAAACCACATATGGTATCAAGAGCACACAATGTAATGTAGGGAAAAATATCAGTGGATTTTCTACCCAACTCATTTTCCAATTTTTTTACTAATATATTGCCTGCTGAATTAAAAACATCAAGAAAATCTTCCAATATTTGAAAATGAAATGCGGGCGTCAATACTTTCCTATGTCGTCTCCACTTTTCTCCTTCAAAACAAACTGGTACCATCTGTTTTAATTAATTCAGCTTTATTTTTACCTTTGCTTGTTAGTAATCCAGTTCCCAACCATGGAAAAAATGTTTTATAAATTATAGCCTTCTCTATCAATTTATTTGAATTGAGAATAAATTCTACCATTTCCTGATTTGTAACTAACAATCCAAAGTGGAATCCTACCATTAATCTAATGGTGTCTCCATATTTCTTTACATAATTTAAAAAAATTGGCAATGCAGCTAAAATGTTAGTTTAGTTTTAAAATTTATATGTAATAACTGATTTGCTAACAGTTTTGTTTTTTATTGATTTAAAAAATAACTTACTTGTTATATCAGGAAATTCATGCGCATTTCCAATGAAAGGAATTGGTTGGGGTCCCGGAAACCTTTTCAGGAATTCGTAGTATTTGGAATAATGAATACACCAAATTAAGATCAACAATACTAAAGCAATAATTATGGATGTGATCACTGTTAACAACATTTTACGCAGTAGTGAAGCATAGAAAATGATAATGCAAAAGGTCATTATGAAAATAAGGGAGTTATAAAAACTCTTATCGTTCTGAAAGCGCAAATTATGTTGACTTCCGCCATAATTGCTCTTTGTTTCTTTAATCTAAGAAAAGTTTTTTAAGAAAACAGATTTTTCGCTTAATGGGTAGATTCTTCTAATTTTGTTATAAAAGTTTTATCAGATGTTTTCATATCTCTTCGAATAAAAATTTACGGAGGATAATACAGGGTGTATCTATATCTAATCAGCTGAATAAAAAATACACTACGATATTCTATGCCCAAAGCAAAAACCAAAACTTGCGAATTGCTTTACGTTTTACATAATTATTATTTTTGAATTATATTATATCCAAAAATAGTTAGAAGGATGTGAAAAAAAAATTATTTTACTTTATGTTGGTAGTAATCCGTATTTAATACCATAACTTATACCATTTTGACGAAATCATTTGAATGTCACAGAATATTGAAGATAAAGTTTTCCTCATCGGTAGTTTCTTTCAAAATAATCATATTCGACAGAACGGTTTTGTGCTATATTTTCTAATTTTAAATTACATTACTAATATAACCTTAATGTGGCAGATGTAGAGGTCCGTTACTAACAACATAAACTAAAACAAATACTTTTTCACGGCCTTCTAACCGTTTCTGGAATTAAAAAACGTGCTATACCAACGTTGATATGGTCTGGCATGGTAGATAAAATAATACTGTTAGTTTGACGTTTTGGTTTTAGAAATATAAATTAATTTAAATTTTGTTATAACACTAAATCCACCAACTCTAATTTTACTTCGTCATAGATGTGAAATTAAATAAAATAAAATATTAAAGGATAATAATTAAATAACAAGCATGTCAAATGTTCAAAATAATCACAATTCTGTTCTAAACATTTTGCGGTGTTGTTAAAATCTCTTCTTGAACATTTTATCTATTGTGACTGCATGTTCTGTAGAGGAGTTTGTTACGGTCAATTTTACATTTCATGACAGTCAATTTATCACACCAGTTCATTGTCACAAGATGCCGCAAAACATAGCAAACTGTCAAAATGCTCGCCAAATCAAAATTTCGCTTCCCAAATCGTAGGGATAAGCTGTGAACGTGCGTGCGGGGAATAACAAATTAATAGTCAGTTGGTAGGTTTGGTAGCACACTGAAGTGCTAAAAAAATGTTAGCTAGCTTCGGCGCAAGAAGGAAAAGTGAACGGAAAGAGGAAAAAGCTGCGCACTTCGTGAACGGAGGAGGCAACAAGGCGACAGAAATTCAGGGAAAATATCAATCCCGGAGTATTCGCAAACCTCCAGTGACAAAGTTTCTGAACAACTCTTGGGTAGATGGCAGCGTGAGCCGGAGATAAACCCAGGATCCTCTAAGCTAAGATTCTTTCTTTTGTGTTATGTCAAACTGTCCTCGTACTTTATTGTGTAATTGCCTTCTGCAAATATTGGGTACCCATTGAGTAATTTAGTTACATAGTAGTTTTTTGCCTAACACGATTAGGAATAATAAGAGATTCAATTATCTGTTTATTAATAATATCTGCCCATCAATGGCGGCCGTTCCTGTTCAGAAAACTAACCATTCATTTTCTTAAATTTAATGCGGTATGAAAATACTATTGACGTTTTAAAATTTTAAGGAATGCGCTGCATCCACAGCATCCATATGAATTGCATGCCACTGCCGCACAAGTGTTAACACTAAATCTTTGCTGGAAAATTTTCCGCACTGAGCACGTGGGTTTTCATGGTTACACTAGTGACTGTTATGTTGATTAAACACCCCTTCTCTTGTAAATAATCCTCATCAGTCCACAGAGCATTTTATACAAAATTATTGTTTTTGTTTTGTCGATGTTGCAATCATTCACAGAACTCCTCATAATGGAAAATCTTCTAGTTTCAGAGCCTGTACCTTTATGACGCGTCCCTATGGTGGTGGATAGGATATCGGCCATGACTCTTTATGGGAGTTTTTCTGGGTTTGGAAATGGTTATTAGTGGCGACAAGATAGAACTATCTGACTTGTATCGGCTTTCGGGAAGGTAAGAACCATTGTCGTGAATCAGTTTGCGTCGAAAACCGATAACCCGTAGCTAGTGTAGATGCTTTTCACCTTGGTGGGAGTAGTATGACCAGAGGTAAACTGTATTAAAAATATGATCTAAATGGAAAACAAAATAGAGGTGACTCATAGTCAGGGCGCAGGTGTACTTGTCGGTCCTGAACCTGGGTTATCAGATGTTAACGCTGTAAAAGCATCTAACACAGACTGAACTGCAGCGTACTAGGCTGACAGGAGCTCAAAAGAGGAAGCTCAAGAAAGCCTAAGAAGCGTTGGCCTGTACATGGGTTCTTTTTCGAACTCCCCAATTCCTGATTCTTCCAGGAAACCTCATAAATAACTTAGAAGTAATGTGCAGACTGGAACATACAGTCCCAAGTAACACAGGACGTCCAATGGACGTACATGCTGGTCCATTTCTTATCCATTTATGGACGATCCACAAGCGAATCTATAATGGACGTCCAATGGACGTCCAAGCTCATCCATAAATGTACATTACAGCAATGGATATAAATGGGACGTCCACTGGATGTACATTTATGGACTTAATCTGGACGTCCATCAACGGATCGACATGGATGTCAATTGGACGTACATTCATGGACATAAACGGACAGTACATAAACGGATCAGCATGGACGTTCATTGGACGTACAATCGTGTACTTAATTCGATCGGTCCGTTGAGTTTATGAAGAATACGTTGTTTTGATATCCTGATTAGATCTACGAGATAAGGAGTTTCTAATGAATTATTAATTAAACTTTTGAACGATTTTTAAGCGAGTTGTATGTAAAATGCGAAATACAACTTTGGATACAAATTTATAAATACAATACCGTAGAATGGGGCGAAAGTGATATCTGGGAATTAAATTGATAACTAAATCAATTGCAAACTTTTTTTAATTTAGTGCTTATCCTACCGCCGTTGCATTTAGCACTTCGAATTTACAGATAAATTTGGTTAATTGTAATTATAATTCAGTTTAATTCTGCTTTTTAGTAGTCCAGTCAAATGAAGGCCCAACCTTGCAGAAGGTCGGTGTACAGATTGACTGGGCTCCTATAAAGGCACTTTAACTTTTGTATAAATGCACCATATGGACAGTTACTCTTGTGACCGTAACCTTGGGTTTGTTTGGAAAGTCGGTTGAGGCAAAGAATTACCGTCTTTGCAGTAACTTATATACAGGTCATTTGGTTTTAACGCAAATGAATTGTTCGGTCCCACTGACGCCGATTTCGTCACAATACCGAGATATTTTTTTTCAAAGACATCTGGTTTTACTTAACTTTGGGTGAAGCGCATCGAACTTGTTTTATTTTCACTTCTAATACAACAGTTGTATTAGAAGTGAAAATAAAACAGGTTCGATGCGCTTTACCCAAAGTTAACAGTTCGTTGCAATTTGACGTTATCATTAACCAATTTTTCATGTGAATTGTTAGTTTTGTTTGTTACAAATGTGTGCAGTTGAATTTTATTGCAATAGTTGCAACGGGTTAATTTTCGTTGCGGCAAGGCTCGTCGGTGAAACCCTTCGACGAAGTAAAAATGACAATGTATTTAAGTTATTTTTTTTACAATTTTTTACGTGTTTTAGGTAACTCAGAAATAGTTTATTATGAATTTACAAAACAAATCCCAAGTCCGCTTTATAATACTTGATAATACTGTACCTAAATCGTATTATTCAAGGACCGAGAAAAAAAGTGCAATTGCAGCTTTGATTATATTCGTAAGTTAAAATGATTTTAAAGAAGTTGTGTAATATTTTCTTTTTTTAGAAAGCTGCAATGGGAAAATGGTGGATAAGGACTGGTGTTGCTTTGAAATGATTTTTTTTTAATGTTTCTAGTTGTTTAATTAGTTAATAATTAATTAAATTCTGTATGGTAATTATTTTTGAATATTCATATTTTTTAAGGTGAAGTTTCTAGTTATTTAGTTTGTTAATAGTTAAAGTTAAATAGGCAAAGTTGTTCACTGCAAATTATTTTTGAATTTACATATTTCTTTGTACGTATTTTTTAAGAATAAGTTTCATGTTATTTAATGTGTTAATGGTTAGTTTTAATTGTTAAAGTTCGTTATTGTAACAATTTTTGAATTCATAAATTTTTTTAAGGTTATTTATTTTCGAATATATGCTTTTTCCATTTTTTATTTATTTATTTTTTAATGCCACAACGTTTATAAGTACGTCCATTAATGTCCATAATTCGGGTCCAAATGGACATACATAAGACGTCCAGTGAACGTCCAAAACGAATCCGTTTACAATCCCAAAGACGTCCAATAAGCGTTTGTCGATGGACGTCCAGGAACCGGCACGATATGGACGTACATTGAACGTTCGAAAAGATTCCAAATGTAGTCCCAAAAACGTCCACAAACTGACGTCCAGATGTACGTCCAATTTAGTCTGATCTAGAGGAACGTGGTAATTGCAATGGATACTACTCCTTCAGGAAGTGCAAGGCTTCCTTAATTTGATAGTACAAATCATTCGGGAGGTGTTCCATGGATATCATGTGCCAACAAAGCTACCAATGACTGTCTTAGAATGATGATGGACAACTAGGGGAATTTTGGAAGAGGGCGAATTTGATGGTTGTCAATTCGTAGAATCTTCGTACGAGATCCAAGCTTCTTGGTTGGATTCCCGATGTTGAAAGGGATGAAGTTGCCAGGACTCGGTTTGGGAGGCAAAACCTAAGTTTGAGAACTTCGGACTGGCGTGAACAAGGTAAGACTGAGAAGGAAGAGGCACTACGTTTTGTATAAATAACAGCACAGCAACAACACACACGTATCCTCGTATGTCTAGAGTTACATGTTGTTTCTCATCTGCAGTTTATTGGCATCTATTCTGTATTTATAGGGATGTAAAGTTGCGGGCAGACGATCTCGATAAGAGTATTGCAATTTAATGATCGGGCGTTTGTGTGACGAATAATCTTTTCAGATGAAGCAGTTTTTTGATTTAATGGATCGATTAATAAGCAGAACTGTCGTTTGTGGGCAAGATAAAATCCCTTTAGGTGCAGGATGCCCATTCACAACAACATGAGAAATGAATGTCTGGCTAGCCATTGTTAGTGATTACATTATCGGGCCGTACTTTCGTGAATTAAACCGGAACGGGGTACTTAGAATTTCTGCTAAATGTAATTCCGCGACTATCCGGGTTATTTCCTATAATAACTGTAACTGTAATAACTGTAATAACTTTAATCCGAACTTGCCCAACACGATGATCTCTACCACATTATGCGGTCAATGTTAAAAACTTACTTACCTACAGCTTTTATTGGCAGAGTTGACGATCAACTTGCTTGAAAATTATTCGATAGTTTCTGTGGTTTCACAACTTTGCTAATCGTCAAAACGTTATCTTTCGAGAGAGGTGTATGGAAATCTGCAAGTAAACATTGTTTGTGAAGATGTATGGGTAGAGTAGAAAGAATTCATTAACTGCCTGGTTCCTCCGACTTGATAACTTTGGAAATTTTCGATTTACATACACTACAATAATAATTATTAAAAAATAATAATAAGAAGAAGTAAAATTAAGGTATTTGTTTTTCATTAATTCAATACAAAATTTTTTACCAAATGTTATTTAATTAACATCAAAACATCAATGATAATTTATAACTTCTTTTAATCAATTACCATGGCGTAACAAATAGCAATCATATAAATTACGCTGCAATGCCATTGTTTTTTTCAGTCAATTATTGATTTCGCCTGCAATTCGTGTTAGTTGTAGGTATACCAAGTATAAAATCACGCGAAATGAAACAAATTGAAATGTCAACTCATGAATCGCTCTACTTCATTTTAAATTTGGCGCAATGCGGTGCCATGTTTCCCATTGAGGGAATATCTAAAAAAGACTATCGCAAACTGAAAATAACCTGGAAATCGTGGAATACATTGTTCACAATTATATATGTAGCAGGACATTTTTTAAACACTTATATGCAGTTGCTGAAAATAGCTGACAAGGGAATGTCGTTTGGAAATTTTGGTGAATATATCGACTTAAAAGTTGCTTTGATTCTTTTTTTATGCTTGTAGTGACTTTAATCTTTTATTCAAACGCATTTGTTGTTACTATTTCATTTATAAAAATTGTTCGCGTTTGGCCCGAGATTATGAAGGAATGGAGTCGCCTTGATGATTCAATGCGTTCATATGGGTTTCCAGAAAGATTACCTAAACTACTTAAATCAATTGGAGTATTTGTCGTAATAACAGCAGGCGGTAAGTTTTCTTACATTTTAAGACAAGTAAAGAATTGACTTAATTTACAGTTGAACACTCGTTGTATACTGCGTTCGCCTTCTCTGGTGATTTAAAAAACCGATCTCTTTCTTTCCAAATGATAGATGAACATTTAAAAGGTGTAGGTTCACATGTGTTCGTGCATATAACTTATTCTACATGGAAAGGAATCCTGTTTAAGGTAATGAAAGTTTAATTTAAGGGTCTCCATTCCTGAGGATTTTTATCAAAAGTCGATAAACGAGAGTAATTTAGGGTATTCTTTAATGTCGGAAACACCACATATATTTTTATAATTTGTACGTCAGAAATTAGTTACGGTACATTTACCAAAAAAACTCAGTTTACAGCCTTCGAAAACCATTTATGTAAACTAGTAAAACTATAATGTTATACAGGGTCATTATAAATGATTAGAACATCCAGAGGGATTTATAAAATTTTAACATTTACCACTTTAGAGCGAGAATGTTCAAATTACATCTCCCAGATAGAACATTTTCGACATTTAGTGATAATTGCTTTTCTTTGTTGACAATCTGCAGAATTTGCGTGTTGCTCCACATTTACACACCGTATAATATATGTTACGCCTCTTCAAAAATGAAGTAAAAATTCTGTTTTTAATTTTTCTTTCAAATTTACGAATATATTCTTTGTCCACCTGTATTCTTATAGGGTAATGAATGAACAACCCCTCTTCTAGAAGTTTTTAATACATCGGAATTTTGCAATTGAAAAAAAGAACGCGTTAGGAAACCTGATTTTTAATCTCTTTAACTATTTCTGCGATACTAATAGTTTTCCAGTAAAAAATCAAATCAATTGTAAATTCAAGTGCCTCTGCAGACCAAAACAAAGATACCCGTAGTTCATTTCTGACAACATAGTTTACATAGCAATCATTCGAACACGTCAGACTAAACATTTATAAGAATTTTTTTGTATTATGAGGTCAAGGAATTCCCATTTTTCTTCAATAATGCGTCAATAGCCTTATTGAACGAGAAGAATTTTCCATTTTTTCAATAAAAGACTAATGGCCTTATTAATCGATAAGAAACTAATATACGGATATACAGGGTGTGACAAATAACGTTTGACTTCACGATTTTGCTAATGTAGCCCAACATACTTGTTTGCATGAGCTTTTTTGTAATTTTATACATATTTTTTTCCATGCTTGACTTTTATACTGATAATAGTCACATGTGTTAGGTTTAGTTGGAAATTATCATTAAAATTAGTTGCGATTTTATCAGCAATTAAAAGCATATCAATCTAATCATCATTACTAAACATTTTAATCCTTCTTCTTCACATTATTTGCACATGTTACTTTTATCAAAATTAGATAACTTGATTAGAAAAGTCGCTGAATTAAAGAATAGCGATGAAAAGTGCAGTTGTTAAAGCATACGCATTATAATAATTATTTACGGTATGTACAAGTGCTAAAAATGAGATTTTATTTTGCAAGAATTTGCGAAATGGACCAACGAGTGGAACACCTTACAAATTTTTGCGATTTATATAGAAATATTAATATTAAGAAGCTTTCAAAATTGCTCTATTTCTTGGAAGTTCTGTATGTGATAATTGTTTGGAAAATCGAAACTGCTAAAATCGTCATGTAAAGACTCGAGAACACCACTGTTGCTAAGCTAAGCGTCTAGCTGAAAATTTAAAAGACAAATTTGTCATTTTACTTTTAACATTAATGTCAAAAATCTTTCAACACGCTCCAAGATAATGTCGAATTTTTAGTTGAAAGTTTAAAGATGAACGCGTTTAATGGTGTTTGTGGAAAAGGAATTTTTAGAGCAATAAAGTAAAGGAAGCGACGAAAACGATTGTTGAAGGAAGAAAATATATCGCAAAATAATAATTGTTGAAAAATAGAAATAATAAAGATATTTATTGTTGCAGATATTCAACGTTATGTGTACGTACACTTGGAATTATGTTGATCTGTTCATTATTGCAATTAGCATGGCTTTAACGATGAGATTAAAACAAGTTTCTAGAAGGATAGAAATAAGCGCTTCGCAAAAGGTACTAGATTTCTCATAATTTAATTTTTTGCGTATTGTAATATTTTTAATGTTTAGATTAAGAGTCTGGCTGTCTGGATGGCTTTAAGGAAGGATTATGATCGATTGTGGCAATTAACAAAATTTTTAGATTGCTATTTAGGCAACTTGATTTGTCTATCTTTTGGAATGAATTTATTTGTATTACTACTTCAATTCACAAATGCGTTGCAGTAAGTGAATTAGAACCTGGTGCAATTAATGAAATTAATTGTTTTGTAGACCTCGCGAAATGAATAGTGTTATCGAAAGGATCTACTTTTGTTACTCATTTACATTTCTAATAGCACGTTCTGTATCTGTTTCACTATTTGCCGCTGCTCTAAATTCCGAAAGTATAGCACCAAAATTAGTGTTAACTTCGGTACCATCATCAATTTATAATGTTGAAGTAAAATTTTAATACAATATGTATCCATTTTTATTTAGAATTGTTGTTGCAGATTGACCGACTTCTTTTACAGATAAGGATTGATTCGTGTGCGTTGACAGGCCATGATTTGTTTAAAATTACAACAAGAGTGATTCTTAATGTTCGTTGAGTTATTTAATTTGCAACTGTTTGATAAGCTTACAAAGTAATCCCTTATCAACTACGATTTTATCGATCCCAAATTTGAGTAACAGAGTATTATTTATTTTTAGTATTTATTTAAAAAAAAAAAATTAATTTTGGCATGGCCCAGGTATAATGACGCTATAATAAATTGTTCATGTTAAAATTTTTATAATTGGCTACTAACTCCCTATTTTATGTTGTATAGTCGCCCAGTATGTTTTAGAAATGCAACTATCTCGGTTATAAAGGGATTACTTTAAAGTTGCGTTGTATTTAAGGCGGAGTGTTCACTACGTCAATCAGTTTTTTCCAAATGCTGACTTTATTTTTTAAAATTTTTAAACATTTTTTTTTTAATTCATATCATAATTTAAACAATATTCTAATTACGTTCTTGATAGAATTAAAAAAATATTTTCAAAATTAAATCATGAAATGGAATATAAAATCAACCTGTAACAATAATTCTTGTGGAAAATTTAAAGTAAAACATGGTACCGCTTCGCCTACTAGGCGGAGTTTTCGCGTACGAAATTTATCAGTTCCGAGAACTTTAAACAGAAACATAATTCTTTTAACCAATAACGTAAGAAGGTCACTCGTAAATCAGACTACTTAAATGGGACAACGTAAGATGAATGTTGCACTTTTGTCTGACCGCTTGCAGCGTATATAGGCTTCCAAAACGTATGTCTGTGAATAAAAATCTTAAGAATCAATGAAGCGCCCAGTGAAAACTTTCGTTTATGCGAACTGAGTAATCCCCCTTAACACCGACCTGTTTAACGACCTTTCGGACTTCCCTACGACCAGCTCTCCAGCGCAGAGAATTCTTTATTTCTGTCTGAATTTCGCGATTTATGAATGAACTTTTTTTGAGAGTGTGAACGATCTCCTCGCTTAACCTTCCCATGGGTCAAGTTCCAATTTGAGGATGCTAACAATTTGCCAAATAAATTTAAAATGTGGTCTTTAAATGGGTATCGACAAAGTTTAAAGTTCTCAGAACTGATAAATTTCGTACGCGAAACTCCGCCTAGTAGGCGAAGCTGTACCATGTTTTACTTTAAATTTTCCCCAAGAATTATTGTTACAGGTTGATTTTACATTCCATTTCATAAGTTTAATTTTGAAAATATTTTTTTAATTCTTTCAAGGACGTAGTTAGAATATTTTTTAAATTATGATAGGTCCGTTAATTTTTTGATATTACTCTAATTTCATTTTTTATTCTTTTGCTATATATTTTTTCGAAAAAAGAACGGCCACATATTTAGTCTTTTATTTTTTTTAGAATTTTGAAAAAAAATTGTTTAAAGATTTAAAAAAATAAAATCAGCATTTGGAAGAAACTAATTGAGGTAGTGAGCACTCCGCCTTAAATGAGGACTATCTATGCTTATCTATTTTATATTTTTTGCAGTGACCGATAATGAACATTTCATTTATAAATAATTTTGTATTGCAGATTTGTGGGGCAATGGTAACTTATGAATTAATCTTTCTGCAATTTCATTTGCAAAATTCTTGATTAAAAAAATTTAGTGAAGTAATCCTAATATTGTCTATTAAGTATAAGGGGTGGACGGTTTTAAAATTTTAATTTTGGCAAGTATAAATTATAAGTATGGACGATTTTAGGGATCACAGGGTTGACTAAAATTATTGAGTTTTTAGGAGGAAGTTGTCGTCGAACAGCAACAAAACAGGTCATTATTAAATACAAAAAGACTGTTAGAACAAGTCAGTTGATATTGTATAAAGTAACCTACTTATTAACGAACACAAGATTTGCATTTAATGTTTTTTTTTTTGCTTTTGTAAATCTTTATTTAATTATAAGTTATTGCACATTATGGGTGTCCCAGAATTGCCAATAAATCTTCAGGTTCACTCTTGCACATTTCTTGGAGATGCCAGATTCGCTGAGAGACCCTTTCTACGAATTTTAGTTTCTTCATAAGAAACCAGAACAGAAACAAACTTGGTAATGATGCTGATCAAAACATTTCTTTTGTTAATAATTGGGTTATAAATAACTAACAGTAGGTGTGTACTAATTATTCCAAGAAAATTAATTATATAACGGTATTAAACGGACAAAGACTGATGATGATGATGAAAAACAGATTGATCACTAATTATTTTAGATAATAATAAATTCAATTTAATAACAAATTTGAGCTTGTTGTAAATATTGGACTGTTACGTAAACTTTTTTATTCATTTTACCATCGTCAAACAAATTCAGGTAACCCTCGGTTTACGCCGGCTCGTATTACGCCAATTTTCCGTGCACATAATTGTGTAATTCCCCGATTCTCTCTATGCTAGACTGATTTTCGTTTCAGTGTTGGCATATTTACTGTGCATTCGTTAAAACAAAGATAATTATTAATTTTTTTTTTCTGTTTTATATTGTTAAGTATGTATACATTTACATCACTGTAAATATGGGTTCACTTTACGCCGATTCGATTTGCGCGGGCTTTTGTAGGAACGGAACTCCGGCGTAAACCGAGGGCTACCTGTATTGAATGCAGAACTGACATTTGTAGCAAGCACCCTGGTATACGACTTGCTGTATGTCATTTATGTGCTAACTATTGTACCATAATATTATTTTTTTTAAAATACAAATTGTTAATGGATATAAACTTTTTTGTAAATAACTCAAATTGAAATTGGCCCCTTTTTTGCAGCTATGTCTTTAGCGCATTTTGGGTTATCTATATTTCGGCGTCGTAGTTCACATAAAATCAAAATAAAATTATAGTTGTTATCGATTGCCATGAAGAAGCAAACAAAAGTAAATATTAATTATTTCATTAATAATACCGAAAAACTGGATAGACGTAAACAGTAATTTTTCATATTTTATTATAGTGTTTTCCTGTCGAGGGAATTTTCCGTTTTTGTTTTTTTGCTTTTTAATAAAACTGAAAAGCATTGGAAAAACTCGTATAATTTTCTCATTTTCCTTTCACAACAATGAATAAATTCAAATTTTGCTACATTACGGGCCGATTTTCACATTTACTTTTGTCATTGTTTTTTTTTTCACTTCAAAGTGTATTCCCTTTTTAGTTTAGACCAATGCGTTTGTACTGATGTTTATCACGAAATTTTAAAATCTTTTTTATAGGACTATTGTTTTTATTGAATTTTGAGATTGTCCTATTGTATTTTTTTTCGTAAGTCGTATCTATATAGTAATAATAATAATTCGTCTGCTCTATTTTATTCTGGTATTAGTTCTTTTTTAATAATCACAATAAATAATTGGACCAAACAATCTTTTCATCGATTTTCTATTTCGATTTTCTATTTTAATATTAAATACTTTAATTTAATGTTATAATTTACATCAAAAGCACCTAATCCTTTTTTTATATAAGTACTACTAAAACTACAACTATATTACTTTTTTTACTTTTTTGTTATAGGTATAATGTATTAATTATTATTTTGTATTATTTCCAACTCAGATATAATAATTTTTTGTTTTATTGATGAATTACTGAAGCGATTAAAAAATGGTTTATACCCAATTCAAATACTCTTAGATTTATCCACACATGTACTTAATTGCAGCATTAAAATCTAGATAAACAGTTGTGTCGATTTAGTGAGATATGAACACGTGTGGACGATGCAACGGGGTCCTGACATGCAGAGCGTACGAACTCAACCGTGGAAAATGTGTTTTACAGAACCGGAATTAAAATTAATTTAATGCGCTACGAAAATTGAAACAAAAGTGTAGTAGCGTTGATATCTTGGAATCAGGTGGAATAATTAATATTGTATAAATGTAGCTATCGATTATTGTTCCCAGCAAGCTAACTTTACCATCAAACCATATGAAAACAATGTTAATATTGAAAATAAATTAAGTCCTACCCTAGAAAAGGTGTATATTTGCGGGTGCAGATTGAGGTCGAAGGTGTAATTTGTAGGAACCCCAGACATACGTCATTAAAAATGTATATCAAGCATTTCCGTTATTTACGGTCGTCGAATCGCCGTAAGGGTAGTCCCTTAAAATTTATTGTGTTACACATAATAAATTACTGCTGTTCTATGGGTTTTTAATTGCACAATTAATTTACTTCCTAATCTCAGGAAGCTGATAAATAATACTTTTCGAAGTTATTAAATTGCTATTATTTCCTTTGTATTTATTAATTTGAATTTTATATTTATTTTTCTTATAATACCTATTCTAAAATACATATTTATGTACTAATAAATACTGTTTAATTTTAATATAATTATGTATACACCCATTATTTATTAAACAATATTGATAAAATTATCAGAATTTGAATTTAATGAGATAGAAATGATATAAATTCAGATGAATGTTTTGGTTTTCATTCAAATATTTTTTTCTTGTTCAAATAGTATCTCTATTTTGCTCTTAAAACTTGTTCAGTAAATACTAGTTGTTCCGTTTTCTTTTAAAGCACTATGTTTATCAGATAAGTTATTAGCGGTCACAGATTCGCATGAGTTTTTCTTATTCTTTCTTCTTCCTTTTCTTTTGCTTTATTGAGCTATTTTTTAACGTAGCCCTCCTTCATGCTAACCACTTATTTCGATCTTGGGCGGCTCTTATCCAATGTAGGTCTGCCATCTTCTTAATACCATCGGTCCATCTTTCTTGTGGTCGTCCCCTTCTTCTGTTTCCGATGTATGGTCCCCATTGTAAGATGTTGTTCTATCTTTTGTCATTCAAACCCGTTACTATTCCAGTACAGTTCCATTTTAATTCGGATATTTTTTATACTATGTCTTTTACCTTTGTGATTGTTCGTATGTTAAACATTTGCCTATCTATAGCTCTCTGTGTGACACGTCGTTTTTTCCATATTTAACTTTGTGATTGTCCACGTTTGAGCTTCACATCTGAGCTCCGGCAACACACATTGTTTGAATATTTTAGATCTTAAGGTAATTGGGATTTTTTTGTTTTTGAGTACATGTGAGAGTTCTCCGAAATGTGCCCACCCCAGCCTCCTTTTTCTTAGTATTTTATTAAATCGATTTTCATTACTTAGCATTATTTTATTACCTAATTAGATATATCAGTCGGCATTTTCTCTTTCGCTATTGAGAATTTTTATATGTGGATCTATATTGCACATTACTTTAGTTTTTTGGTAGTTCATTTCGACGTTTATTTTATTGATTCTTGTACCAAATCTTTCAGCATTTGTTTAAGGTCCTCTGTATTATCAGTTACTATCATAACATCGTTAGTGTATCTAAGATTATTGACAATAAAACCAAATGAAGGGTAGTGCCAAAAGCAAGTACTTTAAAAAGGCAGCTGTAAGCAGCCGACAATGGCAAAAATAAATAAAAACCGTCTTCCTATTACATATACAGGGTGAGTTAAGTGTTACCGCCCGTGGCAAAATAGGCCTTTAAAATAATTTGTCAATTCTCATAAATTGCATGAGTAATTTTATATTATTAAGGTACATAAAAATCAAGAAAAAATCTTTTTTTTTAATCAAGTAAAATTTTGGCTTTTTTTCAATTACTAATTGTTCAATTTATTAGTTTTTTTGATGTACGAACAGTAAAATATTTTCACACAATTTAGTGTAATTGAAATAATTTTAGTAATTTGCGTTTATTAAATAAAGCTATTTCCGTATTAGAAGGTATTTTTTAAATGATTTACGACATAAGTAGACTAATTTACCAGACAATGGTATTGATATAGGGGTGCTTGAAAGATTATTTATGGCGGTCACTAAACTGAACTTAAGAATGTAGGTCTATCGGCAACTGAAAAGCTGTCTTGTCCAGTTTGATGGGTCGATCATAAGCTATTGTTAGGATGGTAAACCGCATTATCTATTGTTAGAAAGTCATAAATAGAAGCATTTTTTGTGCTATATCTTAAATTTGATTTAACTCAAAAAGTAATCATTTTTTTGCGAATCAAATTGCAGATATTAATGCTACGAATAATTTGACAAATTTTGAAATAAAAAACCAAACATAGAAATTTTACCCAAAACTTTTTGTTTTACTTTTTTGGCTTCAAATAAAAATATTTTGGAAAATTTGTAGCATTAATCGAAAGCGTAAATTTCAACTGACGTAACATGTAAATTGCATACTTTCCCCTCAATCTTTAATAGGTATTATGGCCTGGGCGGTAAAACTTAACTCACCCTGTACATAACTAAGTTTGTTGTGAATTTGTAAACTTACTCACATAAAACGTCATCACTCACTTGTGTAAAAAGAACGATACACTGACAACAACTTTACGCTTTCCTTAAAACTCCACTTTAATTACAAGTTATGTCTCATTTTTAAAGTAAGCGCAAAGTGGATCCAAGTGATTTTGCTCAGTTGACAGAAAGTGGCGGTAAAAAATATCACTTTGGATTTACTTGCGAAAAGTAAATGGAAAGCGCGCAGTTAACTGAGCAATGTCCTCTGAAATGAGAATATTCTGAGCTTTCGTGAAACTATTGTGTCCCCTTGTAAATTGTCCTTGATTCGAATTACTCAACTCCTTCCTTGTCCACGCGGTGGTTCCAATCCCAGGCGGCAGACTCATATGACGCAGATACTCAAAAGAAGGGCCTACGGTACGGCAAAGGTCTCAATTCAGGTGGTGAATATGTTAAAAAATAGGTGAACACTTGCTCTAGCTGTGCTGTTGCAATAAATATTTTCATAAAATTGTGTTTTATTTTTATAAACCGTCCCAGGAATACTTACTGTGTGGACGACCCTCGTACATCAGAAACTTCGTCTACCCATAGGATGTGAGGAAATGCTCCGCAGGCCTTGAGGGTCTAGGGCACTCTCTTTCTCTATGTGTGAATATGTGTAACAGCCATTGTTGGTTCTTCAATGTAAAACCTGGCCCGTATGTGTGCCATCAAGTTGGTGCAGACCTTGCTGCCGCTAGTGCTGTTTGTGTGTAAGTGTTGTATGCAGGACTCGTTTTTTTCCCCAAACGTCCAGATATTTTAGAGAAATACGAATGGTAACTGAACCGAGTACCGGCCCCGAATGGAACGGAAAAATTCCGAGATTCAAACTCGGGACCTCTGTGCGAAACGCCACGTAAGCTTAAAACGTGTTTAAATAAAGTTCAAGTGTATCCCAGTGCTGCTCATTAAACCAACTTGAGGAAATACAAAACTTTTTACCATAAGTAGCAAAGGAAAAAGGAAAAACAGAAGAGCGATTATTTTTATTTCGATTGTCAAAGCACATTACAACAACAATTGTATACAAGGTTGTATCTAAATATTTAAAATTGTAACCTTATTATTGATCGAGCAGAATCAATATAAAGATGGCGTTACTTACAATTTTTTGTAATTATTTATTGATTTTCCATATTTTTGTTGATGAAACTACTATATTTCAGTACGAAATATTATCAAATTTTATAATTATTAATAGAAAATCAAAGGCTATTTTTCGTAGTTTCTAAACTTCTTTATGTACAATAAAAAAAAATTACAGACGAAATATTGGTTTAATTGAATTGTAACTTAAAATAGTAGTAACAGATATAAACATGCCTGAAATATTTTTAGATCTGCCTACACAATATAAACAGAAACGCTATCTATACTAAATTAGGCACTATTGATACTGTAATAGCCTTTTAATGCAGCGGCAGATTTCTCCCCTTTATAAAGTGTTGTTTTCTCCCTGAATTTGTGCATATGTTTCCATTAGTTTCGCTCTCACAGTAGTTCTTAGGAACACTTCATTGATATATTCAGGGGGTGATGGAGGTCGGACCCCCTACGTACAACACTTGTATTGTAACTATGTACTTGTCCGTACAAGTATGGATTAGCTGACAAATTGCACTTTTGCACACATTTTAGGTGCCTACTGTGTTTAATTTAACTTTATTATTCTGTTGCCAATTTTAATTTAAGATTATTTTATATTAAGCGAAATAATAATGATTACACAAATTATCAACAACTGAACATAATCGGCAGGTTCGACGATTATTAAGTATCATTTTTCCATCTCTTAAATTATTTTAAGATTTGAACAAGGATTTCATTTTTGAAAGCCTCTTTGCTCACTAATCAATTTATGTCATGCTTTCCATTTGTGAAAATTATAGATAAAAATCTAAAAAAATCGTAACTTATATTCCTATCATTATTTGGTTAGAACTGGAAATTTTGAACTAAACCAGTTTTACTGTCAAAATTAGTTTTATAGGTAGATACGAGTAATATGCAGCAAAAGAACCCAAAATAAATATTCCGAGGCAAAGAAACGGGCCAGCCTAGAAAATTAGTAAAATGAATTAATTTTTAAATGCCTTTGTGCAATATTTAAGGGTGACCCGTTTGATTTGTAGTATTAATAAAATATTTTCTGTGTATTTTATTGATTAATGAAATTAAAATTGCTGATGTCAAATGCAGAATATACAAGAGTGAATGAATTCTGATATCTACACAATAAACATTAAAACATAGAATGGAATAAAAATTATTATTTAATTTAAAAGTCAATCTTGATCGATTTCTACAAGACAAACTGTCGGTCCAGCGAACAAATAGTGTTAGATTCATACTGACTAAAAAACCGCCTCTCTGGCACGTTGTTATTTCACCTGAAACAAGGAAGCTTGGAGCATTAATACAAAATACTTCTGGCTCTTAGGATAACTGTTTACAACGAAGTGAAAGGCAACGCGTAGGAAGGAGTCTAAACTAATGCACTTGCTGAAGAAGCACTTCTCGTCTTCTCGTCACCAAGAGGCAACTAATGAAAACGCTCTTTTCTAATCCTTACATCTTCATATATTTAGTTAAGTGCCTATCTAACTATATTTAGATAAATAATTATTTTCAGATAATGGCGTCAAAACAAAAAAATATTAAAAAAACAGAAGTAATAACAGAAAGAAAAAATTTTTTTAAATACCAACCCTACCAAATTGCAAATGCCCTAGCTGCCGTTAGAAACAATAGTATGAAAGTGGCAACGACATCTAAATTATACGGAGTTCTGCGAACAACAATAAGAAATAAACTGAACGGAAAATGTTCTAATACGAGAACGGTAGGAAAAAAATTGGTTGTATGCCAACACGTTGAGGATGAATTAGTTAAAAGGATTAAAAACATTTCAACTATGTTTTTTTCCGTGGGAAAAAGGGACTTATTCACTCTGTCAATCAGTTGGTAGAGAGAGAAAATTTATCAACAGATTTTATTAAAAATACCTCTAAATGAAAGTGGTTTCCTTTATACACTCAGGTGCAAGGAAAACAGGCCACCCATTTTTTTTAAGTTTCTATAATAACATCACTGTTGCTATGCTTAGAATAAACATTTTAAAATAAAAGAGCCCATCAGGATGAAGAAAAAGCAGCATATGGTGCTTATCAATTTATTTAATAAACAATAATCATCATAAATAAAATTTAAAGGTGCCTACTTTCTTCAACTGTTTTTGTTTTGTCGGTTTTGATTTTGCTGACATTCCTACACCCAGTACAGGTTGGTGTGTTCATTATGATTTTAAGCATTGAATATTGCGCAAAAACAGTAGCTCTTGTGTAAGATCGACGCATTCAGCGGTATATGGTCAGAGTGCTTAGTCAGCCGTTCTACCGCCAAAATATTACTTGAACGGTTTAGAGAAACCGGAAGAAATACGCGGAGACCGAAATTTGGTGGAAAACGAAGAACAACTGCAAATGATGACCGATTTCTTGTTCTAAATACTCTACGGAATTGTCATATGACTTCAGTGCAGAGAGATGTAAATATGTGGATAGTTCGCCGAAGGTTATAAGAAGTTGGTTTGAAAGCTTGTAGACCAGCAGCTGGACCAAAACTATTCCCACGTCATCGAGTGCCCAGACTCCAATTTGCTTGCAAACATTTCAATTGGACGTTGGCACAATAGAGCCTGTTACTGTTTACTGACGAGTTTAGGTTCTGCCTATATTCTCCAGATGATAGAGAACGAGTCTGAAGACGAACGGGAGAACGATTCGCGCAGTGCGCGTTTAACACCCGGTTTAGACATGGAGAAGGTGCGGTGATGGTGTGGGCAGGAATATCAATAGTGGCCTGCATCGAATTGGTCGTTATCGATAGTGGGTCGCGTACGTCACACCTGTATATTGAGGAGGTTTTGGCAAAGCACGTAGTTCTATTTGCTCCATAAAGCAAGACCGCATTCAGCGAGGTGCGTCACTGAATACCTGGATAAAGTATGAATAGATAAACTAAACTGGTTAGCATGCACCTTGGATGGAAACCGTATAGAACATATTTGAAACATACTGGAGAGGCTCGTCGTGTAGTTACATCAACCACGATAAATTAACTTCGTGCAGCATTTCAGGAAGAATGGCAGAATCTTCAGCAAAATGATATTCATGAGCTCATTAGTGGTATGGACCACTGTATTCAGGCAATAGTTAGAGCTAAATGTGGAAATACGACGTGCTGACATCTATTCAAGTGAAATTTTCTTTCATAATCTTTGTTAAAATCATTTTGCAAAAATACACCTTTTCAATTGTTACTCTCACATTATCTTTAAATTTCATTATTGTTCATTAAATAAATTGATAAGTACTGTAATATATGCTACTTTTTTCTATACCTTGATAATCTTTTTTATCGTAAAATATCCAAATTTATATTCGAATTCTTGCAACAGTGATGCTATTCTAAAAAATGTAAAAAAAAATGGGCGACCTGTTTTTTGTGCACCTCAGTGTAGGTATATAACAGTCATCAAAAAACATCACAAAACGTACAAATTGATGAGTAATCTGCTAGATATATCGGCTGGCCACAGATGGTGTTAAAAGTGGTCCATGTAGGGACAAAGTGACCAAAGATGATGTAATTGGACATATCGCCTAAATAATTAAATTATGAAGATTTACAGCATTTCAGCTTAAAACATGTAGTGTTCAGCGCAGAGTAATGAACTGATGTGTTAATTGGATTGTTGAAGTGATGAACAATTAAGACTTTTAAAAAATACACATTTATTTCTGATTATTCCCATATTGACCTATTTGACCTACTTAGGTCTGACTACTACTAGGGTTGATAGCAGTAACGACTTATTCTAATTACAATGCTTATTTATAATTAAACTATTGATGACGAGTCACATTATTTGCTGTTATGTTAAGACGTCGAACTTGGCTTATTAAACATTAATTTCTGCTATACAGCTTGTTCAAAGTGCAACGTTTGTCCATTTCTGACATACAAATAAATTTACGTAGTTAGCACATGTTATAAACTTACTTTCAGTGCAAATAACTGACATAATTATGATAGGTCGATAACTTATTTGCATTATAAAATAACTGACACAATTTAAAAATTAAAGAAAAATCATGTTTAAGTTCAAACATGTAGCATAACTAAAAAATATAAGGACTCAGTTCAAGATATGAGTAGAATAACGTGACTTACGGATATTGTTAGTAATTTTTTATTTTTTTCAATTACACATTTGCTTAAAATGGCGAAAAATATTGTCTCGGCACTACATTTTTGCGGAAAACTTGTTCGAAAGTAAATCTACAGTAATTTTTTCTGTTAACCAAGTTCACTTCATATTATAACGCGCCTTAAAAAATTTCAGTAATTTTCGTTTAATCATCGACTGTTTCAAACGATTACTATTTCAAAAATACTTTTCCACTTTCTTTCGCAAGATCGATACTACACCAATTGATGAAGAACTATAATTTTATATCTATTCATATTATTGATTACAGAAATTAATTTTTTATGCAAGTTGATGAATATGTTGCAATATTTTCAATTGTAAATCTAAATGTATCGTAAAATTTCGTTCGTATTCGTGATGATAAGGGCGGAGACTGAACGCCCTACAAAGAGACGCGCGTATCATGATCACCCCCGGTTCCGGATTTCGAGTACGGGCGTATCTATAGAAATCCGGACATTGCAGTTATCTATTAACTGTGGCACGTGTCGCATACAAAAAGAACACGTGGCGACGTATGATCGTATTTACATGTGCATTCAAGAACATTGTAAATAATACAATCGACGCACGTTTACTGCAACAAGTAGCATATGCAGAGTTATTTTTCTTGTGTATGAAGTGATGTGGAAAAATTTGTGTGCGGTTAGAATGATTTTATTTTCAATAAACAATGTTTAATATGGAACATATCGATTTGGATGTTATGAATCGACAATTTTTTTTCGAGTCCGGCAATTTTCTTAATGGAAATGGAAGTGGGAGTGGAAGCACAGGATCGACTAGCAGCGGAGACTTGTTCTTATACGACGAAAATAGCAGCGATTCAGGAGCATCGACGTACTCTTTTAACAGCGACCAAGAAAATAATACCTGTTCCAAAGAGTAAGCATCACATCCTTTATTTTTCGAGTCGACAAAAATCGAACTTTTGAATAATTGCAAAATTACTTTTAGAAGTCGTTTGCACCGCCATCGAAGGCGTAATAAGTGTCCCCAACAACAAATGCAACAACGTCAAGCCGCAAATTTGCGCGAAAGAAAACGTATGCAGTCAATAAACGACGCCTTCGAAGGATTGAGGGCACACATTCCGACATTGCCTTACGAGAAAAGATTATCAAAAGTGGACACTTTAAAATTGGCGATCGGTTACATAAATTTCTTAAGTGAATTAGTGCGCCAAGATAGAAATTGTACGGCAAGTGGATTCAATGGGTTAAGCCGTAATAATCAACGAGATGAGCCGAAAAAAATCATTGTCAGAGGTATATTAATTAAAGTTTACCATTAGATATGAAATACACAAAGCAAACTTTGACAAATAAGTACATTTTAAGAATACAAGAATTATTTGCAAATTATATCACAAGTTTTTCGTCAAACCCGACCACCACCCCGTGTCACAAGGTGTCACACTGTGCCGAACACTCCCCTTCCCTCACGCGAGTCACGTCATAGAAGCACAATTATTTTCAGTTATAAAGAAAAATACAACTAATGAAAGGTTCGCTATAGCAGAATTTATATTGATCATCTACCAATAGCTGTTAAAATTTTACTTTTTCGAAAATACCCTCTGCGATGTCACGTTTTAAAAAGATCCCCTAATCCCCTGTCACAGACTGTCACAATTCCGCTAACCCCCTTCCCTGTCTAAACCTATGACATCATTTATGGAAGACGCCTTAATTATATATTTACAAAAATTTTATATGCAACACTCACCATTCGTCCTAATTTTAAGCCAAACTGAAGTGTCATGTAGACAGATTTGCATGTAAATGAAATATTACCTACAGACTGTTTCAAGAATGATTACACTTGTGCGTATTTGCAACATTCGTTTGGTTCAATTTTAAATACGATATCAGTGTCTTTTAAACAACTGCTGTATATGGGTTCCAATAGTCTAATAATTCATAAACAGCAGTTGTTTAAAATTGAACCAAATGAGCAGTGGCGGCTCGTGGTAGTAATGAGTGAGGAGGCTAATATTTATGAAGAATAGGTACTCTACTTAGTCAACAAATTATGATGTTTTATTTTTGTATCACAATTTACCGTCCAGCAAGGACCATCGAGGAGGTGTAGAGTTACTTAAAATCTCGATTTTGTGCCGTTCCGGAATATTTTAGAGAAATTAAATTTTAACGAGGCCTATCATAATTTTTATAAATAAATAATTTTGTATCATAATCCAAAGACCTAAATGACCGTCTTAAAAGAAAATCTACAATATCCTCACAAGTTTTAGAAAATACATTTTGTAATTCTACTTCTATATCGTCATTCATGTTGAAACAATGAAACCAGCTAATTTAAAGTTTTATAGCTGAATTTAATAATTGCAGTAGACCTGTCGCACCCAGTACTAAGGAATAATTGGAATCTTTGCTCGGCAAAACGCATTGACCAGGGCACGTGTTCGGGTGGGGGTGGAGCCGTAGCCTCCGCTGCAATAGTTTTATGCTTTCTAACTCAAGTATTGGATCTCATTTCTTTTTAACGTTCAAGGTCAAAATCGTCTCATTCTATAGAATTAAAGGAGATCCTTGGAGTCTAATGTAGCAAATTGCCTCCGACCCGGTCTCGGCCATATTTCTGGCGCTTACATTCAACCTTCAAGTCCCATATTGTAAATAAAAGATTTCCTTTAATAAGGCCGTTCTGGTATGGTGAAAGCAAATTATCTACCAAATAATTATTACCATTTATTTAATTGAGTACCTAATAATTGATGATTTCATACTTAGACTTTAATGAAAATCAAATTTTATTATGTAATTATTTATTTATTTCAATTTTGTCATGAGGGGGCTCAGCCTCCCTTGCCTCCTCTGATAAGTCGCCACAGTTGTCATCATTCGTGTAAACTGCCTTTAACACAAAACTCTCTTAATTCTTGTCGTCTTGCTAAGAACACTTAGAAAATCACTTGAAGTCATTTAGATTAATATTTAAAAATGCAAATATCATGAGTTGGCATTTTGGACATTAGTAAGATGACCATAAATGCCTGCGATCGTGTTACCTGTGAAATGAGCAACGCTTTATCAAAATAATGAATCCAACTAGCTAAGATACTTGGACTAGACATTTTGCTCATTCCAAAGGTAACGTAATTACATATGTTTATGACCCACTTGTACAAATGTACTATCCAAGTACACACTATTTTCTATATACACCGTGTTTTACGCAGCTTTCCGAGGCCTACGCCCTTTGCACGCAACGCAATATTCAAAAATCACATGGTATACCGTAATTTTTAATTTAAGAAGAAGATTCAAACAAATTTGGCCAGCAAACTGCAGGCCAATCATAGATCTACCTTTTGGAGCGATCTGTTTGAATCTTCTTCTCAAATGTATTAAATTTTACAGGAACGACAAAAAACATTCTCAATTTGCCCCCGTACTTTTATATTCGTCCTATTGAAGGAGAGGCAATGGTTGGTTTCTTGTTGGTCTATTGATGTACGGTATTTTTGTTTTATTGCAGTTGGTGTAGTTCAGTGGATTGGCCACGATGGTAAAATAAACCAAAATGTGATTTTTTTTGACATACATAAGTTTCATATTTTTGGAAACTTCTGAAACTTCAAACTGTTTTAATTAATTAGAAATAAATACAAAAGTTATGAAAATGAAAACTGTGTGAAGATAATTTAACGAATTTCTAAGGGCACATCTTCCAAAAGTGTTGGTAAAATGTTTTGCAAGAAATTGAAATAAATATCATCGGTCAAATTATTTAAAAAACAATAGGAACCAATAATGTAATCGTTTACTGTGCCGCACCATACATTGATTGAAAAGACGTAGATTACGTTCATATCCACTCGCTTATCATTTGAATACATTTAACAAATTTAAATTATCCGTTTAACAGTTATTTTCGTCAGGGGTTTCCAAAAATATGTAACTTAAATATTTTTTTTGTGTCTAGCATGTTGTAATTTTCAAATATTCGGTTGCGTGCATTGGGCGTGTAGGCCTCGGAAAGTTACATGAAACACTCAGTATACTAAATGACATGAAAATTGGGAAGGGATGCGAATTTTTTGACCAAACTTTGTAGAAGCGTAGAACTTTTCAAAGGTAACATTTGATTAAAATTTCAAAGAAAAGGAACAAAAGATTAACACAATTTAATTTAATTTTTATTGATAATGTGTTGGGCCGCCCTTATTAGTTTCACAGTCCCTCATTCTTCGTGGCATTGATTCCAATAAGTGGCCGATGTCGTCTTGTGGTATGGTGTCCCAAGCAACCTGCAATTCATGCCGGGGAGCTTGTAGTGTAGTGTAGTGAGGATTCGCTGAGTTCATCAGGTTTTCCCCATAATGGCGAGAGGTCGGGAGATTTAGCTGGCCATGGGTAGATATTGACGTGAGTCTCTTCGAACCGGTTTAGAGAAGTTCTCGCTACGTGCTATAAAAGTGGGTCTTTGAGCTGCTGAAGATATGGAAGAATATGGCACGGCACCAACGTTTGGAGTGGTGTAGATTGCGAAAGCACTGGACAGTGACAGTGTTCAGTAATAAATTTGATTTAGTTTGGAGATGCATAATGGTCACATGAGGGTCAGACGAAGATGTATTAGACTGTCAAGTTTGATCAAAAAATTCGCACTCCTTCTTGGTGTTGCAATTTCCATGTCATGTAGTATATTTAGAGGATGCGGTAAAATTTGTTCTAACAAAAATTGAAATTCAGGTGTAACTAATGAGTTTGGTAGTAGTAATTAGCTAAAATGACATATATCACGATGTTGCGTAATAATTAAATTTCTTTTGTTTGCCGTTCTGAAAATTCTAAATATTTCTTGTTTAAACGTTATCGTTTGAATAAATAAATTTGAAGGGTTTTAATCTGAAATTACACCGTAATTTCACTTGAAAAAATATAATATCAATTATGCAAGGTATTGATTAAAAAGGTAAGTTAATACATTATTTAAAAATCGCTTGTTTTTACGCATTTATACTACGGCTTTTAATTTTTGTTAGCAACGCTATTTCCTTTGTTTTTGAATTGCATCAAATTGTTTTATTTCATTTTCCGGTGATCGTTGATTTACGGGTCAATTTAGTGAATAGGAAATCATTCATTTATGACCCCTTTTTATGAATGATTTCTTATAAATGCATGATTTCGGTATCTAGGTAACAAAATATACGATTAATTTGAAATAGCACTTTATTTAAATGTAAGATGACAAAATGAATGCAAAATATACCAATGAGAAATACAAATTTAATTAATTACTAACGTTATGTTTATAGTAATACTATTTATATAGAAGTTAACAACCGTAGAGCCAGTAAAATTGATAAAAAATGCAGATGGATTGTCAAACTTTTGACTCTTTTTGTAAGTAAGTAAGTAAAATGTTTGGCATGCTTGATTCGAATATCTATTGGAATTTTTGTCACGGAAAAAAATTACATTTTCTTCAATTTCGTAACATTCGATCAACGGAAAAATATTGTAACCAACTTTTGTGTTAATCGGCGATTAATAATCTCAACAATATTACAATCTCGATTATTAATCGTTCTCATTAACGCACATGTTGGTTAAATAACTATTTTATCGTCATCATCGAGGATATATACCAATATGGTTGTTTCGATCACATTGGGACATTTCGTTTTCCTCGTAGCTTATACAACAAAAGATTTTTAGGCATACGGTTTTTTGGGGTTAAAAAAGGTAACAAATTGCGAGGGCTTATAGTACATAGTAAAAGTACTGTAAAAGCTTAATAAACATATGTGTCCGAAAATGATTTGTTCGGAAGATATTAACACTTCATCAGAAAATTTTTCGATTTTTGACTAAAGCGCTATGTATATGGAAGAAGCGTCACTAAATTCAGTAGTGTTATCAAAATCTCTGATGTCAGTAAGATACATAAAAATCGTTTTAAAAATAGTGTTCCTGGGCAAAAAACGTGTTAAATGTGTTGTCTGGCAACATAAAAGTTGCTGTACTGGATAATGTATCTAAACTTACTTATCCCGTTCTTGCCTCGTACTGTTAGCCTGAGCAGCTTTATTCTGTTGTGTTACATTTATACAGGGACCGCCAGCCAACTGGAATAAATTCATTACGTCAATTATTGTACATATCACATGATATCCTGTAATGTGAAAATTTCATCCCTAACCTCAACCCCCTTCGAGTGACAGTTGCAATCCCCAAATTTGTAAATGGGAAGAAGGCGCTTGTGATACCTCATTTGAAAGGTCTCTTCATGCTCTGATGATATGGTTTAAAAATTTATTGCAAAAATGAAGAGTAATCAAAAATTAATCTGTTTAACGAAATTCGTTACGACACACTAAAAAACTCAAAAACTAATAGCGTTTGGTTCTTGATACTGAGAAGGCAAGCAAAAACAATTGAAATGTTCAGAAAGTGACATAAAAACTTATCAACATTTTTCGTTAGTTGACAGTGTTAGTTTAGTTTAAAGCGCTGATTGATATATTTTTTATTGTATTACATTATTAAGAATGAAAAGCTATTATTTTTTTTATTTTTTAATGTGTTGTTGCGAATTTCGCTAAACAGATTAATTTTTTTACTCTTCATTCTTGCAATAAATTTTTAAACCATAGCATTTTTGAATAGAGCATAAAAATACCTTTCAAATGAGGTATCATAAGCCTCCCCTTCCTATTTAAAAATTTGGGGTTGCAACTGTCACTCGAAGGGGATTGAGGTTAGGGATAAAATTTTCACTTTACAGGATATCATGTGATCGACTAAAAATGACGTGTTTCGAGATTTTTTCTCAATATGCACAATAATTGAGATAATGAATTTATTCCGTTTGACTGGCGTTCACTGTATAATTAATGAGGACGCCTTTAGAAACTTCTATCAGCTCGTGTTTTCCCCATTGTATAAACGTTAAAAATACTAAAAACTACTTGTTAGAAATATTCCAGTGCAATCAGTTCTTACAATTTTATGCCTCGAATTTAAAACAGACTATATCATCTCCCGATATGTGTTAGCTTTTTTAAACACCATGTATATTCTGTTCAATTATTTCTACTCATTCATTTTTGTTATTAGTTAGTCCACGTTCAATACCTGTTGTATCAATTCGCTTCTTTTGTGATCTAGCAACGTGTAACCTGCCAACTGCATGCAACATTTATTTGACTTATAAAAATTATAGATTTCAGTAGAATCCATAATTTTTCAATGTCATGTTTAAATTATACGCAAAGTTTTATTTTTTATTGTCAAAGTTTAATTGTGTTTTTTTCTTATTTCTAATGTTCAATAAGTTTAATATAAATAAATAATGTTCAATAATCATGTTGGGATATTTACATATCGGTTGTTCAATAAGTCGTGATGTCCGGGGCAGCTATGGATTGTAGTTAGTTAAATTTGACTTATTATGCCTTATAAATTATAGTAAAGTAAAGACACGCATTTTGCAATCCATAGCTACCCAGGACGTCACGACATTTTGGATTTCCGGTAGAAGGTAATTCACGAACAATCTGCCTACAACCGTCTTGTGGCAATACAGAGTGGCCCATCGTATAGCATTTTCCAGTATGTAGTTGAAAAATTTTGAAAAGTAGAAGTATTTTTCAATTGCCAAACTATAAAATAGAGAAAGTAATTCCTTTTAAATTACATCAGTGTAAAAATTGATGTTGATAGCAATTTATTATCAAACTATTAAAGCTATCAAGAATTTGTTTTCACAATTACATTTACATTACAATGTAGATTTTAATAACAGCCAAATTTGCTTGAGATGTTAATAGTAACTGAATAAATCGTATTCTAATATAGTCTGGTGTATTTATGGCAAAAGCCTTAAATTTCAACCTCGTAAAGTTGCGTTAAATTATCCAGGATGATATAAAAACGTCTGCAATAAAAATGGTTGCAGAAGGACATGTGGCTCAAAGTAACGAAGCAACCATATCCAGACCCGTATGACAGGTATTCTGTTTGTGAGTAACTGGCGCATCAGCAATGGTCGGTTAAGATTTACGATCTTTCAATGGAAAAGTTTTAAGCACTTATTAATTTGAAATCGACGGCTTTATCAAAATTTCAAATTTTGGCCACGTGTTCTCTGTGATATTTTGAACGTAATAAACTGAAAAACAAAAACAATATTTTGAATTGTTCGAATTTATAACGTCTTAGCGCCGTTGAAATTATAAAATTTAAAAAAATAATAATACACCCATTTTATAATACGGTAATTGCAGTTTATTGACCGTGGGTTTTTAATTTCTTAGGGAGATTAGAAAAATGTTTTTTTCGCAAAAATGCTGTACAATGGACCATCCTGTATAAATAGCTGAAAAAATAATTGCAAAAAGTGGCAAATATACACCCTGTTTACTAAACATCCTGCAAACAATTCAGGGGATTATTTCTTGGATTATTTTAAAAGTTTTTTGTCCTTTAATTATTTTGGAAAAGACCCTTTGTTTCGAAGATGAAGGGCGACAAAGGTTTGAATAATTTTAAAATTGTTTTTTCCTATGAGGCCATTTGAAGACATTAGTGTGTACATTAATCCAGTGGAAAATGAAGAAGATTTGAGAAATCGGATAATTGTTGGGTATAATGCAATAAGAAACCACCCTGGTGTTTTTGAAAGAGTTCGGCGGTCAATGAGAAGATTGGATGCATGCATGCTAGCTGTTGATAGTAATTTTCAACAGCTTTTGTAGATTAAAAATCTTTACATGTAATATGAAATCATAAATGTTGTGTTTATCGGAAAAGCTTCATCGCTTTTACCGTCTTTCCTAAAATCACGGACAAAAAAATGTTCAAATAATTAAAGGAATAACTCCCTTAATTTTTGCTACATGTTTAGTAAACATCCTGTATATTAACCAAAAAAAAAACGGAATTTTTTAAAACCACCTATATAGTTATAATAATATTTTTCATTTAATCAGGCCAAACATAGTTACAAGTAAAATTTAGATCTATTAAAATCATAAAGGTGAGGGTCATTATGAATGTAAAACACGGTAATAGATGAGTGCAGGATGCACCTGGTTCACCTGCAGTTTAGGAAAATGCCTAGTGTCCAAATTTCCTGTACCTACACCCCTTTTGTGAAAAAGTAACTATAATTTAAGTTACACTAATAAAAACAATATTTATTTTGGAGTAATTAGCAAATGCGGGCATTTATTAATTGAAATTCATGTGCAATTTTCTTTATTTTACTTTATTTACATTTACAATCTGCTCTGGTGAGCAATAAGTAAATTTGGTGAGTTTATTATTAGTTCAAAATAAACGCAAGACATAAACCGATAATAATTATTGTCGCTTGTTCCGTGTCATAATCTAATCATCAAATAAACATGTATATTGTCAAACAAATATTGCTTTGAGGTCTATCACTATCGCATTTAAGATTGATTATTGTCAGGTCAGAGAGCGTATTATACCCCCTCGGATTATCAATAGAACCACGATGGTGTGGTGGTTGATGATGACTGGACTATTGTAACGCTTACATAATTCGTCACGCAGCTGTACATTGTACATAAGGCGTGACATTTTTTGATACGAGTAATTTGTTCGCTAAAAAAAATTTATAAACGTAACTTTCAGGTTCCGGAGGACTTTACACTGCGCATTCGTTGTCATGGTCGCGTCAGAAGGAACCCAACTCGAATGGAGTTATGTACGCCAAAGTTTGGACTCCCGAAGATCCCAGAGCTATTAAAATTAATGGAGCGAATACTTCGGTTAATTTGAGTGATTGAATAAGTTGTGTTATTTATAAGACTAGTCATTTTTAATTTGTTTTCAGCATAGGCATAAGTCAAGTAAAGGAGATTGTAGACAAACATTTTTTGTTTTGTTACAGATCTTTGCAAGTATGAATCAGTATTTTTAATCATCTTCCAAAATACAGACAACTTTCGTGTAACGCAGAGGATCGGTTAGGTAGGTACTCACGTTTCACTGTTACCAATAAAATTTTTGCAATTCTTAATATTAGTTAATTGAACATCATCAATCTTTTTACGCAGATATACGTTATACGAGGGTTGGGTTATCTGTACAGTTTTCATTATGTCTATGCGTGGCAGATTTAAAGTTGTTATAGTTATAGGTTTTTGTTTATTTTGTGTACAGGAATACCTTGTACAGTGCGGTTAATACGTTCCAAGAAAATACCGTAATAGGCATACATACATGCAAAATATTAGTAACAACCTTCTACGAAGGAATCGCATACTCTTAAACTGCCGTCCTTAAATAAAAGGTCCTATCTGCAAAATTATCGATTTTAAGTTTTTGAAGTTCTAAGAATTCACGTACAATTTCTGCAGTTCTCTGCGAAGCACAAATGTCCTATGTGCATTATGTACGTGCCAAAACACATCTAAATGTTTTGCCCTAAGTGCAAAATTGGCAAACATTACTTACCAGAAAAATTCTATGTGATGAATGCTTAGACATAATGTCCTATTTTGATGCAGATAGGACTTTTACTAAGCACGTTAGTTTCAATTTTTAGGTGACTAAGTAAAAGTGTTAGCTTAGAGAATAAAACTACATTAATTTCTAAACTAAAATCGCATATTCCAGCTAACAGCATGAAATTCTAGGAGGAATTGCTAGTGTTAACAAATACAAATGATCAAGATTTAGATTAAAGTACTGTGCGTATTGTTTTCAGTGTTAATAGCTTTGGAGTTCAATAAGGTTTATAGTTATTATTATTATTGTTGCATTTCAATTCACTTGGATGTAGAAAAAAAACCTTCTTTTACTTATAGTGATATTGTCCTATCTACAACAAATATCAAATTGTTTCAAAGTTTTAATTTTTAATAATGTTAGGGTACATTGCCAATACTCCTAAGGAACAGATGCATTGAATGCCAAAAAAAATGAGAACAATAAGCCAAATAATGCAAAGTTGGCTAGAGAAATTAACAAAAGTTCAATTATCCAAAACAGTTAAATTGCAGATAGGATCTTTAGTTTAAGGACGGCAGTATACGGTAGCAGTGTAAAAAAATTTTTAAACTTTATAAACCGTACTACAGCAAAACCAGTACTGATCAAAACGGTACTGTGCAAGGTAGTCCTGTATTCTAGTCAGATTATTGAAATACTCAGATTATAGCCATAAAACATCCAATTTTATTTTTTAACAAATTTCTATGTACTTATACCCTGTTGTTAATAAATTTATAATATACTCTGTATTGCATGATTATTTATTTCAGGACTCTCTTAAGTTTTACTATACGAGTTTGTCCATCAAGATGATAAATTTTGAAGTACTAAAGTTAGCGTAACAAGACGGCGGGTAAATTATTGATCGACATGGAAATCATTCTTTAAATATCATGTTAGGTGGTCCTGATTGTTACTTCTATTATTGTTCGGTTAATTGGTCTAGAAGTGTTAATGACTCGCGAGTATTGAGAAATAGTAATTTATGTAGAAGAATGGAAGAAGACGGAGTTTTATTAGGATATTCCATATACCCATTGCAGACTTGGCTTATCCCTCCTATAGAGCAAAACCCAGAAGTACCTTCTCAACTTCGGTTTGCTTCTTGCTTGTACTCACAAACGAACCAGGCGAATTGTTGAAAATGCAATTGGCATCCTCAAAGAAAAAGTCACTAGCCTAAATTATTTACGAGTAAATCCAGTATTTGCTTGCCAAATTATAAATTATATATAATCAATGAGGTTAGAGATTACAACGATCGGTTAACTTGCATAAATTCTTTAAATTTAAGGAATAGTATTGTTATGTAAATTTCGGCAGCTAGAAATGCTATTTGAATCTACTGCAATAAAAAAAAATTTATGAAACGCGATTATTTACTAACTACTGTTATTGAACAGGCCCCTGATGGTGACTTGCCTCGTGCCACATGATTAATTACTCTTTTGTCCATAATTCGTTGTAAAGTCTTTTAATGTCTTCGCTCCTTTCCCCGAGAAGTAGTGTTTTTCAGCAATTCTGTACAGGAATGTACGCTCAATTTTTAACAATAATCGTTGTTAGAAAAAACTCCAAACTAAACCGGACGTTTTTGAAAGACTATATCAAAAGCATTACTTAGTTCTAAGTTCAGTCTTAGCTCAAAAACGGCGCGTTTCCAAATATGACTCTTTTATTAAAAATTGCTCTAATTTCAATCTCTACAAAACATTATAATTTTGTGACACCTATTCATTAACACCCTGTATATGTCTTCTAAACATTTGCTGAAATTTTTGAACCGTCTAAAAACCAAACTTCTTGTTGATATTGAAATAATAGAACTATGAACAAATGAATTAAAACTTTGTCAACGTAACCAATTTACTATCAGATTTCCTTCTTTCTTTGGAGGTTAGCAATCATTATGGCCATTCATATTTTATTCACAGCTGCGCTAAGTAATTCGATGAAGTTGCAACGAAATGATTCTCTGAGATTTTAGAATATTATGGCAGAAGAGAAGAGCAAAATATGAGCTACCCTAGTGTGTTTTTTTTTGCTATATCCGGAATAAACTCGGTTAATGGAGCCCTGAAGTACACATTTGTAAATGCGTCTGTGATTCTCTAGATATCAATCAATTTTTTTTGATAATCGTATCAAAAATCTGTGTTACAACCATCGTACCTAAATACGGGCTATCTATAACTTATTAATTTAATGAAAATAAATGAGAATTTTTTATCAATAATGGAATATAACATTAACCTAAAGGCAAAAAATTGAAACATCATAATATAATTAAAATAAATAATTTTTTCAGCAACCTGTCTGGTAAGTATGTTATTTGCGACAGATTATTTGGAAAGTTATCCGTTTGCCATCGTTTTGAACGTGCTTACGGATCGGAGGGCGGTAAGCATATACGGAAATACTTGAAACAGATGCTACCTGAATCATCATTTTAAAATATCGGAAAGTGGTAATTTTAAAATAAGAAAACTATCTAATTTATACATCGGGTATATTCTATCGAATGGCGATATTTTTTCTGGTTATGACAAGGTATTTCTAATTACAGATTCGGATTTTATGTGAAGATTTACATGAAATATTTTCCAATGAACTTATTGTTTATTTTGAAACAATAAAATTGTCTTTTTCATGCATTCCCTCAAATAGTGATATTTTCAACTTTCGATAGGTATGATAAAATTATTAAAAGTAAAAAATAAAGCAAGTTAAAAGCTAGTCCGATTAATCTTTTAATTCCTACAATTAACTTCGACAATATATGTTTACCTAATGCAGTAGAGCGTCGATTATCCGAACGTCAATTATCCGAACGTCAATCATCCGAATCGTCGTTAACTTTGCCATTACATTTCATTATAATATGATTGAAATATTATTTGATGTTCAATATATGTTTATATTCTATCATTTTGAGCGTTTTAGTGCTTCCCCCTCCCTCATAAACTATGACTGTTCGGTCATCCGAATTTTCGATTATACGAACGGTAGTCGGTCCCAATTAGTTCGGATAATCGACGCTCTACTGTAATGACAAAAAATTGGTAATTTTCAATAAGTAGGTACACCAACTTAACTTCCACGAACATTTAAATTAAAATATTATTATTATTAATGTTTCAGATACTTTAGCACTTCATCAGTATTTTTAAAGATTCCTTATTTGAATTTAAAAAAAATGATTGACAGTTTTAATTACATTACTATTTATGCTAAACATGTTTGCTAAATTCTTTTCTAACTGTTATTCGAGTGAACACGCTGTCGTTAAGATTTTCTTACCTAATCTATATTTGAATAATAATTAATTAATACCCAATAATTTTTTTAAAGAAAACAAAATTACCAGAAATAAATTAATGTTCTAATGATATTACAAATGATAGTTTGTTTATAAATACTTTTACTAAACAACTGAGTTTGTTATCAGGAATGTCCAACATTATTGAAAAGTTTTAATTTGAACAGTAAATAATAATTTAACAAACATTGTTAATATAACAATTAAATTATGATGATAGGTAATTAAGAATACCAATAAAATTATTATTGAAAATAAGGATTTTTTTCAAAATATTGATAAAGTGCTATAATATCTAAAACATATATTTCGACACTGGGTATAATAATACAACGTAATATTTTAATTTAAATGTCCACAAAAGCCAGGGAATGTTAAAAAATTATCAGTTATTAATTCCAGTTAAGTTGGTGTAATTATGGAAAATTACCAAGAAATGTTTAATGTCACTATTAACGAAAAAATACTGTCGAGGTTACAGAAATTTAATTGTAAGAATCACAGGATTAATCAGACTGTTAATTTTCTTAACTTTTTATTTTTAATCATTTTTATCAATTTATTATTATCACATTGGGTCATGCCGGTATAAATAATGTTCAAAACGCATCGTGGCTTCTTTAGTTTACTAAAACGCGTTTTGTGCGATTTTTAAAACAGCCACGACGCGAATTTCGGATTGTGGTCGTTTTCAATTTATCACAACGCATTCTGAGCATTTTTTCGCTCAGTGATTGTTTTCGGTGTTTGCGCCTAACAATAAAATTAGATCTAGGTAAATTGAAACCACTGTTAGTAGCTTTTCAATTTGACGAACGCTCCTCTGGTGATTTCAATCCTGGTTTGTATTTACTTTTTGTTCCCAAGTGGATTCATGCCAAATTCTTCAATATTTGTAATTGCACGTTCTTGTTTTATTGTTTGTTAGTCATTCTGTAATTTCTTTTTGTGTAAAAATTATGCATTATTTTCAGAACGTTCATTCTTAGACAATACTGATACAGTTAATTATTGTAGTTCTTGTATGTTGGAGACTATTAATAGGATATTCTCCCAAAGGTATGTTGTTTCTTATCAAACTTCGATAAACCTAAAATATATTTGTGTTAAAATATTTTGTTGCCATCTTTTGCTAACAAATTAATATTGCATATTTTTATTTTGATGTTTAGATAAAAATTATATCAGTACAATAACGCAATAATTGACGTATAAAAAAATGTCGAAATAAATAATTTATGTCGAAAATGATTAATAGAAATTGAATGTTGATTGAATGTTGGTTATTTTAAATGAACATTTATGTTCAATAAGAAATTAGTGTGTAAAACATCAGTAGCTTTTTAAAAATTTCTATCGTATATTATATAGTATGCAAACACCTGAAGAATTCCCATGAATCGGCAATTCATGACGTTAAACACGACGCTCAACGTCGATAACTTGCGAAGACGTCCATTGGTTACAGTTGCCGGTTCCCACGGTGGATCAGCATGGCGGCACTAAAATTACCTAACAATAAAGCGATATACTTACGCCTTTTAGAGACAAAAGTACATGTTTCCAAATTTGAACCGGCATTTAATTTTATCAACTCTATTGGCAGAAACAATAATTCGAAACAACTGCGGAGAACCGTTTATTATAAAAATATACTGTTACCTTCTAATTGACAGGATTGTCAACAAATCTAATGGATTTTTTCTTTGTTATTTTCTACATAGGGAAACCAAAAACGCAGCTGTGCTTAATACTAGTGCTAATTGTGGTTTTGTATTACACCGCTTTATTATACAATTAGTATTTCCGATAACTTTGTTATCTGTAAAAAGACGAACAGAACCGAAATTACTTTAATAACGGACATTAAGTGCCTGCATCACAGTAGAAAATAAACAATTTATTAACAGGTGTATGTTTACACACCTGATCACCGCAACTACTTGAAATGCCGCTTTTAATTTTACCCTCTGATAATGACCAAACAGGAAAATAGTAACTACAAAAATAGATTCGTGTCAATAAAAAATTGTCAAGGGACTGATTGTAAACACCCTAATCGTTTATACCCTTTAATAAACAAAAAAAGTTTTCAGATTCAGTAGCAACTTTTCTAATTTAGTAGTGAATTAAAGCTTTCGCCATGAATCAATATTTATGCATTTACAACAACGATGTAGATAACTGTATTTGGACCTACTGCCATATATTAATTTAATTCGATCTGTATTTGAATTACATTCAAATCATTCGGTTGGTTTGTTTGCAAAAACGTTGTAGATAAAGGGGAGATACATGACAATGTCCCATTGAAGTTATTTAAAATTAGGTACCGCACAGTTCATATTTTATGGTCCTCATTCACATGCATTAATTGGTCGCGACCCTATATAATCCTCTTCTAGATTAATATCTTTCAGGACTGAAATTCAGTTCGGTAAATAAAATTGATCGTTTTTTCTTTCATTGGAAATTTTGAAAAAGCAACGGGCAGGGGTATTGTGCGTGAGGAGCTTATAACAACGATCTAGATGCGAGCTTTAATTCCGGTCCTCTGGAGGAGAGATTTAAAATCCCCTTACCGAGGCGTGAACACGGGATCAAGCGCCCTAATACACTTGAGGGGGTTTCCGCATTTAAAATTAAATAAACAAAAATGCACAGCTGGATATCATACCTATTATTTGTACCCTTAAAAAAATATTATTGCAAGAACGCACCGGTAGTGGTCCTATTCTAATAGGGGTTTCTGTTTAAAAATTAATAAAACAGGTTTTTTAGATTAAAAGTTTTTAGTTTCCTACGATCTCCAACTAACTTTAATTTACCATGGTTATTTTGTTCTGTCGATTGTAGAAATTAAAGGTGCTTGTTAGTTTTTGAACAATTGAATTGAAGAAAATCACAAAAATATATCTGTACCATAGGAAATGCAAATTACAGTAATACCCCGGTTTACGCGATTAATGCGTGGCAAAAAAAAGTTAAGTGTATTACGTTCTTTCAATTTTCATATGAAATATTTTAAATTAAAAAAAAGACTACAAATACAATAAGGTTGAAAACAGTATTTAATAGTGTAAATACTGTTTTAATTTAAAAAAATTAAATTAACACGAGCGACTGAAGACTGTATTTAATTGATTTAAAAAAGGATTATAGCGAATCAACGTAAACCGCGGCAACGCAAACCGGGGTGTTAGTGTAGTGACTTGATATCTTTGTTGTTACCTTAAAGTAATTCTTGGAGGTACATCATAATGCAACACAAATTCTAAGTTTGGGCATAATTCACTCTGTAATGTGTAGATAGGACAATATACTTGGCAAACGCAAAGTACTGTCCTCGGTGGTCATTTCCGTGATTTTGTACGGCGCCCCTGCCTGGATAAAGGCCCTAAGATTCGAGCGTTATAAAAACATGCTCCATAGGGTCAACAGGAGGTTAGCCATTAGAATAACATCCGCATATAGAACAATATCCACGAAGGCAGTGCAGGTGCTTGCCAGAATGCCTCCTTTGTGGATGAAAGCGAACGTAAGATCGGAAATTTATTTAAGGGGCAAAGATCATACCTCTTTGGCAAACGAATCCTTAATGATAGCTTGGCAAGAACAATGGGACGATTATTTAGGTTGGGCAAAAATTTTCGTTAGAGATATTAGAAAATGGTTCAATTGTAAGTGGGTAGAAATGGTTTATTTTTTAACACAATCCATGTCCGGACACGGAATTTTCGGAAAATATCTCAATTGGATAAAAAAGGCGGATGTCGATACTTGCTGGTTTTGCCAGCAGGTAGACACGCCAGAACATACTATATTCATTTGTGACGAATGGGAAAGCATCCGAAGAGATGCTAGGATTAAAATGGGTTGTAATATAGACCAGAATAATATTTCTGAGTTATTATTGGATTCCGAGGAATCTTGGAAAACTGTAACCAACATGATGCGGGACATTATGCGTGGAAAACAGCAAGAGGAATTTCGTAGGGAGGAACTCCTCGTCAGAGATGATGTGATATCAGATTCTGACGAAGATTGAAGGTTAAAGGTTGTGTGATTGAGAGAATGAATGTATATGAGGTATTTTGAATAATTTTTTCTTTTTTCGATCTGTTTAAAATTTTTTAGAAACGTCAAAATTTACCAATTGAAGATTTTTGTAATTTTTTGCTCGTGAAGCGTTTATAGTAATTATTAGGAGCAAATAAGTTTCATTTAATTTTCGTAAAGTCGCGAGACGGATTCCATCAGTTTATTTGTAAAGTTACGGCGAAAAATGTAAAAATTTTAGAAACGTCAAAAAATTATTCAATATACTACTTTGATTTTGATAGTAAAAATTCTAAGCCTCCTAGGTTTAAAATTTTTAATTATTTATTTATTTCTTTTAATTATTTTTTGAATCATATTTAACCAATCTTATTGAGTCATTTAGGTTGTAACGAACATCACAATTAAAGATGCAAGTTCATGTGAAGCCTTGACAGCCAGAGGGTCCATTACCAAGGGGAATCAAGGGATGCCTTCTTCACAATTCAACCTAAGATGATCAAAGAGGGAGAGAGTGATAGAGAGTGTGAATGATAGGTAAAGGAGGAAGAAGATGAAATGAGTAAAAGTGTGTGTGAAAGCAAACTAATAAGAGGCAATTTTTGATGATAGAGGGAGAGAGTGATAGAGAGAGAATGATAGGTAAAAGGGAAAGAAAACGAAAGGTGAAAAAGTGTGAGTGAAAGCTTACCAAAAGATGTGATCTAATGATAAGATGTAAATGGAACTAAACAGTCACTCATCTCGAAGTAATACTTGACGTAATGTTAATGTGGTTCCCGTGGTGAGGAAGACGTATGGGGGAGGAAGTTAGTAGTCACACAGGTTACCTCCTCTTAACAAAAAAAAAAAAAAAAAAAAAAAATAACTCATTAAGAGAAGAAGAAAGCGGGGCTGTGCCAAGAACACTAGCAACGTTACCTCTTTGTATAGCCAAACTTATACGTTGCTTCAAATATGTTTTGGCTTGAGGAATTCCCGTTGTTTGCACAATACGCCTCCCCAAATCTTCAAAGAGAGAAAGGGCATCAGCACTCCAAGGACCCAAAGTTTCCACAGCGAAGGCGACAAAAAAATAATCATCAGAAATTGACTTATATTTCTTTTTCTTAAGATTTTCTGCCAAGTGGGCAGCAGATCTTGCAGAAAATGAAGAATCAGTTAAATGAGAAGGGGCAAGTGTATCCGTACAAGTAAAATCCCAAACTAAGGATTTACCTACTTTCCATGGAATAAAAAGAAGAAGTATGAAAATGTGGAGTCTATAGAACAGGCCACTTATTGTTTAGAACAAATCAAAATTGTTTTAGGAAAATAATTTATTTTCGCATAAATACATTGGGCTACAAAACACTTTCAAGAAATCTACAAAATTCTTTCCTTCCACATCTTTTAAGTAGTTGTTAATCAGGCAACTGTTGATAGGTGCGGTGTTGGGGTCTTTGTTAACGACATACTTCAACGAATTAAACGAGCTAAGAAGAAATTGTTGCGAAAGTTGGGAATGAAGAAAAAGTCATCCTGCCTTATAATGAAAAGACGTTCCTCCTCATCTTGTTGTCCCCCGCCTAGGGTTAAATTTAGCTGTCGCAAAACTTGTGATTACGATGACGATGACGACGACGATGAGTTAGACGAATGTTTTCACGTGGTCAACTGCAGCAGCATGGCATTCTTCCTGCTCACTCCCGATTGTAATAAAATGGCGAAATCTCCAATTTCATGAGGAACTTCATGCAATAATATGGTAATCGTCGTTACGAATCCTATGCTGTTCCCAGCTAGATAAGAAGCACCGATCGCCAAACCATCAGTAAAATTGTGGCTAAAATCTGCGGCCAAATTTAAATACCCTGCTACTTTAATGTCCTGGACTTCTCGTTTCTCGTTATTTTTTGCATCCTTTTCCTCTTTTTTCTTGCTTTTATCATCTTTATTTTGGTCGTTTTTGCCGTGAGAATATCCGCCACCTTTCAGGATCCTCACAACTTTTTCCACCACTAAGAACACTACGATTTCTGAAAGCACCCCTAAACCAACAGACATGTCGTGCACGTGGCCTTCACCCTCTTCGTGTGAATGGCCATGACCACCATCGAGATTCATGGTTGCATGTGGAATTAAGTGCAGGAAAGCGTCTGCTAATAATCCTGAAGCAAAGGCCAACAATATTTTTGACAGGGGTTTCTTTTGTTCTGTGTTATCCAGTGGCATAAAAAATAAAATAAAGAATGGGGCCGCACTGATTAACACTGTTGAACCTAGCGCTTGCATCCATATGTCTTTTCCACTTAAAAGCTTTGGTTTGTGTGCTTCGTGATGGTGGTGATGATCGGCCCCAGGGGTTTCAGAATGCTTGTGGAGTTCTTGATATTTAGCATTTGCCTGTTGTGAATATCTGAAAGCTGCTTCCTGTTTAGGATTGTGGTGATGGTCATGGTCATGATGATGGTCATCATGCTGGTTATTTAAATTCACGAACACTAATAAAACAAAAGTTAATAAGAGTATATGCAAAGTTTTAAAAGCCATAATGTGGTTGATTCAGACCGCAGAAGCTTAGAAGAGACCACGTACTTGGAATGTTAAAATTTTTAAGTTCTTCATTTATCACAACATTGGTTGTAAAACAACCGATATTAATATAAGTAAATTAATGTAAAAGCATGGTCCAAAAAATCACTCGAAAAGCTTTAACTGTCGCTGTCAGATGGAATAAATTTCGCGATTTTGCCAAAATCATTCACCCAAAAATTTAAATTTTCCTCGACATAACCCAACTTAAAAAAGTTGCATTTTAAGGTTGATTGCACAGATTAAAAAAAAAAAATAATTTATCAAGAATTAAATTTACTTCACAAAACTGCGTTGTCACCGGCGACAATTGGTTGACCAATCAGAACACGAGCTCTGTTTCAAAATCTACTGTCGCCAGAACTTAGATCATACTCAACTTTTGTGGCGACGACGTATCTTTGTCTTCCTTTAAACATCGTGTCATTGCACTTTAAATCATTCTTTTGTTGACTAGTGTCGATGTCGCGCAAACGAGGTTCTGCAAACGGCAGACAAAATTTCAGCAAAATTCTTAGCTGTCGCCGGCGACACGGCGCAATTCTGTGAAGGCCCCTTTAGAAATCACGTACCTCCACAAGTTTATCACGTACTTGTAATGATGCGCAGAGAGGATGTGAGTTCATCTGGGCTATCTACCACACGAAGGGAAATGGGGATTTTCTCATAAGAGATCCAATCAAAAAAAATGCTGTTTCATTTGCGAGAAAAGTTTTTATTTTTTCATTCTTAATTAGATTCATAAAAGTCTTTAAGGGTAAAAAATTACGAAGAAGGGGGGATTTATTTCGAAAAAGATAGAAAACAAAAAATTTTAATGCTATGGAAAAGAATGTTAATTAAATAATAGAAACACGCTTTTATATTTTTTTCATATAAGAGATGCTATGGAAAAGAATGTTTGGAAAAATAAATGCTGTTTTAATTGTAAGGAATTTTTTAAATTTTATTGCTTTTGCTTTTGCTTTTCATTGCTTTCATTCATTCACACTGGTTGCTCAAGCCAAAAGCCATTATAAAGTACTTTAGCGTACGCCTTAATACAGTCAACCCCTCAGACTTTTTTATGATCGGCGTGTTACACATAATTAAGATAGAGTACATTGACAGTAGGTTGGTGTCTAACAATGAAAACAGCTTTCGAAGGTTTGAAAAAATGTCAGATGTTTGTCAGATGTGAAAATTTTGGTATTTTGAAGTATGAAAAAAAGAACACCAAATTTAGAACGACACAATTTACTTAATAAGTAAAGAAATTTTTAAATGCTTTTGATATTAATAAAATTTATGTATTTATTTTAATTTTCAAGTGTCTTTTCCTCAAAAATTTGCTTATGGAAGGCCGGTAAAGTTATTACTAGAAAACAATAAATAATGATGCTTGGAAATTGGAATTTGTATAAAAAAGTGTACTTTTATGAATTAAAATATACGGGTTTGAGGATTATTTTTTTTTAAGCAATTGTTTCAATTTTACTGTAGTCGCTCACTCTATAATGAACTGTTGAGAAATTAATCATTAATGAATTTTGTTTGTCACAAAAATAACTACTGCAATTAAAATGACCTCCAAAAATATGTTTTGGCCTGTCTAAAATTAATTAATTAATGAAAATGCAAATTGATTAGGTTTTATTCATTAAGGGCCAGTTGCAGAAACGAAGTTAACAGCGGTGTCAGCTAACAGAGACTTAACTAGATCTATGATTGGCTGCCAGTGTTATCTGACACCGCTGTTAACTTCGTTTTTGCAACTGGCCTTAAGTAAACCATGACGAAATTATGAATAATTACCACATTCGGTATTTAATAATTTGTGTCAGTAGACAAAATAATTGTTGGAACAGGGGCAAATATTAGGATTCTACTGTACATTTACGGCCACCCAAATGTGCACGATTTTCTTTAGCAACTTGATTTTTGCTTTAAATCATAGGTGTTCTAAAAAAACATCAGCCAAATGTCAATTTTTTTTTGTTTATGACAAAAATTATTTCACGAAAGTCACAAAATAAAGCCAGATTTAATCTATGGAAAAATAGGGAAATTTGTGTCACGTTCGAGTGCCCGTAAATGTACCTACATAAAATTTTAAACTTAGTTTCCATTTTGCTACTAAATTTGTTTTAATACACAACAATCTTGAAGCATATCAAATTCTCTATTTATGTATTTCAATTTATCACTAACTCCCAATAATTATTATTAGACCAACTCCAATTTAATAGTTTGTAAGTATGAATCAAGAACAACAAAGTTTTTTTATAATAGTTTGTTTATTTATCTCCTATATATAAATAAAAAATTAACATCAAATCACATGTAAGCTTATTTATCCTAATTGATTATTATAGTCGTCAACAGTTAGGTGAATATTAATATTATCAGCATTTTATGATCAATATAAAAGATAAAAAAATTGATTTTAATTAAATTTTTGTCATAATTTTTATTCACATGAAGTTTTAATTTACAGTGTACTTCTAAAGTCTCTCCGCCTGTTGATAACTCTTGAACCAGTTGAGTTAGACCAATTAATATTGAATGAACTGTTCGTTGATAATAAATTGGTTTTTAAAAATTCAAAGATGGCGCTACACAGGCATTATCAACTCAAAATTTTCAAATAGCAAAGGCAGTCATGTTGCACGTCATTTTGATCCCAGCAACAATAATAATGCAATTTCTCAAAAAATTGAAAAAAAGAAAATGACTACTAAACGTACTATACAGTAAAATACAATACTTGATGTAACTGTTCCCACAAATGATATTTCTGATGATAATAATAATAATAATAATAATAATAATAATGTATTTACACCTAGTACTGAAGCTTATGATCCATTTGTGATTGAAACCAGCGATATGGATACAGACCCAAAAATTGTTTTTGAAGCTGTGGTTTACCAAGAGGATAATGATTTATCATTGGCACAGGAGAGAAGTCAGAAAAAAATCAAAAGTACAAAGAAAAAAGAAATAAAAAAAACATGAAGCAATTTTTTCGCCAGTCGATCTAGATATGATTGAAGTTTTTGATCCTAGCAACAACAATGATTCAATTTCTCGAAAAATTGAAAAAAAGAAAACAAGGACTAAACGTACTATACAGCAAAATGCAAAACTTGAAGTAACTGTTCCCATTATGGATGACATTTTTGATAGTTTATGACCTGAACCAATATCAAGAAAAACTAAATGTACAGATCGACAGAAATCTAAAAACTTACAAACTTCCAGTGAAATGACAAAATCACATTCTGGTAACTCCAATTTTTTTTCATCGTTTTTTACAAACGTTGATGATGCTCTAATGTCGAAAAAAACTGGTAGTAATAAGATATCAATTCTGTCAAATATTTCAATTCAATCAGCAAGGATTCGAGAAAACTATACATCTGGTAATTTAAAACATACATCGCTGTATATGATTGTAAAACATAAAATGCTATTCGAAGTTATTGGCTATAAAGAGTTAATTTTGTTGAATTGTAATAAACAAAACAGAAACTTCTTCAGAAATAAAAGAAGGGGTTTATTTGCTTACAGAATTATGGCAGAAAAATTGTTGGAGTGATTCCTGGCCTAATAGTATGTATAGTAACAAAAGTTGTCTAACATTGTTAAACGGTTTTCAGGAAATTTGAAACCGGACTTGAACAGGTCTTATTCAATTTTTGTTTTTTGCAATGATCCGTTACGTAGTACCTACACGTTTTTATCAACAATAAAAATTTTAAATTTCAAAATTAGTCTATAATTTATATTTATTATTATACAGGGTGATGAAATAAAGGTGCCCGTGCGTAGCGACATGTTATAGACGATTTCTAACGAAACACGAATTTGAAAGCCAAAACAAAATTTGTTGTCTTTTCACCAAGATATAAGCTTTCCTATTCAGACAATAAAAATCTATACGATTAACAATTTTGTAATAATTTCATTATTAGGGTCTAAATTTGATGCAGTTGATGGTGCTTTTAAAAGAAAAAGTGTAAAAAATCTATTGAAACCAACATTATTACCGATGTTAAAAGTACGGTTTCGTGGCTCAGAGGAAAATTTATCAATGTCGCAACATCGTAAATCTCCTAGGAAACGTTGGTAACAATAATTCACTTTTCAATGTCAGTTCTCTTGTCAAATTTGAACGATACAAGTTAAGTGCTCTAAAGTCTTAAAATGGAATACAATTTCAGCGAATATTTAGACATGTTGCTCAGCTTGGGTGCAGCCGATAATAACGCTTCAGAAGCTGCTAGGGAATATGTTAGATTTTATCCATATCGACGACATCCAGATGCTAAAGTAATTAGAAGAGTGGAGCAAAGATTAAGGGAAAATAGGCAAGTAATGCCGATTTCTGTAAATCGTGGACGACTTCGTGAAGTTCGTACACTAGCGTTGGAAGAAGCAGTTGTGGAAGCGGTAGAGAATGAACCAGGACAAAGTATACGAGGATTAGCGCGACAGTTTCAAGTAGATTATCGAACAATACAAAGTATACTCGTCGATGAACGTTATCATCCTTATCACTACATTAAGGTGCAAGCTCTTCGTCCAGGCGACTATCTTTCTAGAGTGCAATTTTGCCAATGGTTACTTGAGCGTCACGGTAACAACCCTAGGTTTATAGAGAACATTTTATGGACAGATGAGTGCTATTTCTCTCAAGACAGCATATTCAATCAGCATAATAATCACATATGGGCAACCGAAAATCCTTTCGCATTGTATCCTCGTGCACATCAGGAACGCTATGGAGTAATTTGTGCTTCAAAGAGTAAAGTAAAACTTAATTCGAAGAGCAATACTGTGCATTGAAGTTGAAGGGAAACATTTCGAGCAGTTGCTATAAAATTTAATCCAAACGAAGGGCTCTATGCAAGAAGTCTCTTAAGCCACTTTTTCGTATTTTGAGATATTTAAATTTTGTTTTTGAAGCCTGGAAACTTGGTATGCGCTCTTATTGAAAATAATTTTGATTGATTTGATTTTTTAGGTAAGAAGTAATTTATTTATTTAAAGACAATGTATATATTTGTATAGTCAACATTGTATAATAATATATAGTAAAAAGTAACATGTATATAACAAACAAAGTAAAATAACATAACATAAGTAATAACTAGAATAAATAAAATAACTCGCCTGCCAGAATGGCAGGTCCACTATTAGAATCCGGCAGGATTAGAGTCGGTTGGTCTAACTGCCGGATAAGGATTAGGCAGAATGTTACTAGATGTTTCAAATGCCAAGGAATTGGCCATTATGCTAGTGCATGTACTGGCCCTAATAGAAGGAATCACTGCCACAATTGTGGTGAAGAGGGGCATTATTTAAAGGATTGCCAGAATGAGACTCATTGCTGGATATGCAAAGAGTCTCATAGATCCGGCAGCTTTAAATGCAAAGCCAATAAGAAGGCATCACCGAAACTCAGATAATGAGGGTGATGCAATTAAATGTTAATAGATGCCATGCAGCTCATGACATTCTCTCACAAACGATTTGTGAAGAGAAGGTGAGCCCTAAGTTTGCGTGCACAACCAATTTTACCAATTGTGACGGCTTCTGTCAAAAATTCCTGAGCATTCTCCAAAGCGCCTGCTCTCCAACTTGTTATTCCGAGATCGTTGAGGAGCAACATACTCTGCTCGTCATTTTTACCTTTGGCCTCCAAACAGACCTGGTAAGCTTCTTTTAAGTGCACCAAAGATTCAGCCGTGTCCCCTCGCCCCAACAAGAATTGTGCGTACCAGTCTTTTATAATACCGAACAGTACTCTAGCATCGAAACTAGAATTTTTTTGTTTTTCAATTCTCTCCAAGCACCACTGGTAACCGAGCTCTGCTTTTTCAGAATCTGCTTTTAGGTGATTTATGCGAGCAAGCTTTAAACTGATGTGAATAACCTAAAAAAAGCTTTATCGTACTGTTCCCTTCGAGTGCACAATACCGCACGCTTTAAAGTCATGATTAATTCCGACTCTTGTTCCTCATCATCTTCTGTAAAACCCTTAATATAGAATCGCTGGTGAGTAATAAGTAAATTTAGCTCGTTCCTAACCTCCCCATGCAAAGTCAACGGATTGACGTACCTTGCTTTAAACCCCGAACAAGCTGTTTTAACGCGATTTAAACAATTACCATTTAATAAGACTTTACAGATATTGCACATTCGTAACATTTTTAAATGAAATTGATTGAAGTTGTAAGTTAGATTTGAAAATGGTTGCTGCGTGAACTTTCACTGTTTTCCCATAGATGTCACCAACAAACGCGCTAATTTTGAAACCGAATTATCGTCTGCGTCTTGAGCCCTTTGTACGGCAGCAGCTACAGTCGTAACGAAAACATTCTTCACAAATATCACGTGGATCGCGAAAACATTCGTCTAACTCATCGTCGTCGTCGTCGTCGTCATCACAAGTTTTGCGACAGCTAAATTTAACCCGTGGCGGGGGACAACAAGGTGAGGAGGAACGTCTTTTCGTTTTCAAGCAGGATGACTTTTTCTTCATTCCCAACTTTCGCAACAATTTCTTGTTAGCTCGTTTGATTCGTTGAAGTACGTCGTTAACAAAGACCCCAACACCGCACCTATCAACAGTTGCCTGATTAACAACTACTAAAAAGATGCGGACGGTTTACTAACCTCAACAGTCTGGCATCTATAATCCGCGTGCCTTGGAGGACGGCGAAGAAGAAAAATAAACTGAGCGTGTAACTTATAACCATCGTTGAGGCTTCACACTGGAACAACTCCAAAATTTCGCAGATGCCCAAACAGCCCCATCCAGTTTGCTCCAAAACGTCCACTATCCATTTGGCTATTGTGGGAATCGTTAACACCACTGCATTTTCGAGCGGGAACCAAAAGTCGTTGTGTACGTGCTCAAGCAGGAACATAGCTACTACGAACTTGAGGAAGATTAGTCTGTTTTTGAAAAATCGGTTCTGGTTACCTCTATAATATATTGTCCGTATCTCCACAATTTTCTCAAAGATTTCGGATACAGTCTCATGTCCCAGAGCAGCAAAAACATCGAAGATAAGAAAATCAATCCGGATAGTAATGGAGTACATTCGGAGGTGGTCGGCTCTCTAAAGATATGTATATTAAAGCAATTTAGAATAAAAGCAAAAAAAACAGGGGCAAATTTGGCCATTTTTGAATTTCGATATAATTTTTGACGGAAAATTTAGTGAGACTGCAAAAACGCGATCATTTGTTTTTGTTTTTCAAAACTCACTCGTTTTAATTTGAAAAAGTATTAAAAATTAATTTCTTCTGTTGACTTATGGTTCAGTGCGGTTAATGAAATTCCGTGTAAACGTGAGCAATATAAGAAAAGTATTATTTTTGTTGGTTGCAAAGGCCGAGTTTTCTTTAATTTTTCCGATTTAATTGATGTAATTAGGCGGTTGTTTTCGTCAATTTTTAGTCGGCTAGTTTGTATTTAATTTGAATCATTAAAACATTTGTGCTTCGGTAAAAAAATACGTTTTTCTACTTTGGTATCATAAGTGGGTTTCTGAAAAACTAAAAGTAGTGTCACAATAGTATATTATTATACAAGTTTTATAAGACGATCTATTGTCGCACGAATAAGTTTGGGGCACGACGGGCGAAGCGAGGAGTGCTCCAATGTCATGAGTGCGACAATATGTCTTATAAAACGAGTGTAATATATTATTTTTTCTACTTTGGTGCTCTTAGTATCAAAAAAAAAAACCAAAAGCCGTTTCACCAAAAGTTCTTTTGTGACACTACTTTCAGTTTCACAAAAACTCGCTTATGATACCAAAGTAGAAAAAGAAACTTTTTGTGAAACTGTTTTTGTTTTTTTTTGATACGTATTACGTTGGTATTTCTGTAATAGCACGCTGGCCGGCGTCCGGCATCTCTAGCGAACTGCTGTCAAGGTCAAACGAAGTGTACAACTTAATTCTTCCATGACTGTTTTACAAAAATATCAAACTCGAGATTTTAAATTTGAAATTTTAGTTGACATATAACACATGACAAATACCAACACAACCAGTACCGAATCCTAAAAATCCCCTAGAAAATTTAGAAAGCAAAATTTTCAAATTTTCATAAAACTAAGAGCTCCAAAGTAGAAAAAATAGTATATTACACTCGTTTTATACGACGTATTGTCGTACTCGTAACGTTGAAGCACTCTTCGCTTCGCTCGTCGTACGACAATAGATCGTCTTATAAAACTTGTACGATAATATACTATTTTAAAGATTTCAACGCCAACTCTGCCCAGCTTTTAGTTGATTGCACGTTATGTACACTAATGGCGTTAATTATTGTGCAGATATCCGAAATGGTTAACGAGGAAATCCCAGTTTTTTTTAGTAAAATCCCGATTTCTTTATTCTTTAAACAGTTTAAACAGTTAGTCAAGTTCGAATTGATTGATACATCAAACCAAGCAAGCTATGCATAAATCAAACTGCTCCGTATAAATTTTTAAATAATCACAGAACAAATTTTCTTGATTTAGGATTTCTTTCCATATATGGCCAAAAAGTATGGATATGAATTGGTCCAATACAAATGACCCAGATGATTGCACCAACAAACTGAGAAACAAGGAATCATTTGGGGGTACAAGATACTGTTTTTAGATGTACTGTTTCCTCTTGATGTTAAAAAAATAATATTCGTCGATGCTGATCAGGTAACTTTTTACAAACATGTGAAACATTTTAAAATTTATTTTTAGGTTGTCCGTGCGGACTTGAAAGAATTGCAGCAATTAGATCTCGGGGGTTCGCCGTACGGTTACACACCTTTCTGCGAGTCTCGAAAGGAGATGGAAGGATTTTTGGTTCTGGAAACACGGGTATTGGAGAAATCACTTGCAAGGAAGAAAATACCACATTTCAGCGCTTTATGTGGTGGATCTGAAGCGGTTCAGAAGAGTAGCCGCCGGAGACAGACTGAGAGGGTAATACCAGGCATTGAGTCAGGATCCTAACAGCTTGTCGAATTTTGATCAAGACCCACGTAATACATGTACACCCAATGGACGTACATTGGATGTACACAAACGGATCACTGTACGTCCAATGGACGTCCAATTTGAGACTAAATTGGACGTACATCTGGACGTCATTTTGTGGACGTTTTTGGGACTACATTTGGGATCTTTTCGAACGTTCAATGTACGTCCATGACGTGCCGATTCGTGGACGTCCATCGACAAACGCTTATTGGACGTCTTTGGGATTGTAAACGGATTCGTTTTGGACGTTCACTGGACGTCTTATGTATGTCCATTTGGACCAGAATTATGCACATTAATGGACGTACTTATAAACGTTGTGGGATTAAAAAATAAATAAATAAAAAATGGAAAAAAGCATATATTCGAAAATAAATAACCTTAAAAAAATTTGTAAATTCAAAAATTGTTACAATAACGAACTTAAACAATTAAAACTAACCATTAACACATTAAATAACATGAAACTTATTCTTCAAAAATACGTACAAAGAAATATGTAAATTCAAAAATAATTTGCAGTGAACAACTTTACTTATTTAACTTTAACTATTAACAAACTAAATAACTAGAAACTTAACCTTAAAAAATATGAATATTCAAAAATAATTACCATACAGAATTTAATTAATTATTAACTAATTAAACAAGTAGAAACATTGAAAAAAAAATCATTTCAAAGCAACACCGGTCCTTATCCACCATTTTCCCATTGCAGCTTTCTGAAAAAAGAAAATATTACACAACTTCTTTAAAATCATTTTAACTTACCAATATAATCAAAGCTGCAATTACACTTTTTTCTCGGTCCTTGAATAATACGATTTAGGTACATTATTATCAAGTATTATAAAGCGGACTTGGGATTTGTTTTGTAAATTCATAATAAACTATTTCTGAGTTACCTAAAACACGTAAAATATAGTAAAAAAAATAACTTAAATACATTGTCATTTTTACTTACGGCAGTCATGAGATTTCCATGTTGTACATTAAAATTCGTGTCAATTCGTCGAAGGGTTTCACCGACGAGCCTTGCCGCAACGAAAATTAACCCGTTGCAACTATTGCAATGAAATTCAACTACACACATTTGTAACAAACAAAACTAAACAATTCACATGAAAAATTGGTTAATGTCCGGCGGTCAAATTGAATTTCTGGTGTTTGCAAGAAACTGTTGTAAGTAAGAGAAGTGAAAATAAAAAAAATTCCTTGGCGTTACCCAAACAAAGTCAGGTAAAACCAGACGTCCAGATGTTAAAAGCAAATGTCCAGCATATTCACCCGTATATAAGTTACTGCAAAGACGGTAATTCTTTGCCCCAACCCTAATAAAATTTCAAGGTTCACAAAAGTAACTGTAAAAATTAAATCGCTTTTATAGGAGCCCAGTCAATTTGTACACCGACCTTCTGCAAGGTTGGGCCCTTTTTGTGTATAAATTGACTGGATTACTATAAAAGCAGAGTAACACTGAATTATAATTACAATTAACCAAATATTTAGATCTGAAACCAAGTGCGATCATCAATCCACCTATTTATCTGTAAATTCGAAGTGCTAAATGCAAGGGCGGTAGGATAAGCACTAAATTAAAAAAAAGTTTGCAATTGATTTAGTTATCAATTTAATTCCCAGAAATCAATTTCGCCCCATTCTAAGGTATTGTATTTATAAATTTGTATCCAAAGTTGTATTTCGCATTTTACATACAACTTGCTTAAAAATCGTTCAATTGTGCAAGATGCATTGTTGTAGTTCCGTGGAACTAAGGTGACCAAACGTACTCCCTTAGGGAGTTTTCTACTCCTTTTTTTGTGAACCGTACTCCTTTTAAAATGAGTACTCCAAAAGTACTACTTTGCATTCTTTTTTACTCCTTTGTACTTCTAAAAATATAAAAACTTGGCATTTAACTTTAACCTTTAACCTTTAAAAAAAGAGTTTTCCTTTATTATAGAAAACAAAGGATGTGATGATTTTATGGTTAAATATACAATCTGCAAAGGAGAATTTTCTATTGCGATTGGTGGACGAAGTGCAATAACAAAGCACATTGATACTAATAAACATAAAATATCTCTTTCAAAGAAAAATAATCACTTCTATTCTTGGGTGATGAAATTTCCCATTTTCTTGTTTTCAAATGATTACAACAAGGGTTGAATCTTAAGAATCGGTATTCCTAGGTAAAACCATGCAAATCGCAGTGTGTTTGTTTTAACGTGTTTATACATATAATTTTTTGAACTAATGAATTTTGAAATTATTTAAAAAACATATAATTGAATGGAGAAGACTTAGTGTTTTTATTCAAACTCAATCACCATATCTAATGAAAATTCATTTGTACTCCTTTTGTATAAAAAATAGTTGGTCACCTTAGTGAAACACAAGGATCCGCCAGGAGAGTCCAATCTGGTCATGGATATTCAATAAACACACAGACTGACTTCGTTACTGCTTGTTTCTGTGCTGCAAAATTCTAGACTGCCGTCAAATATTCTTGTTGAGTAATTATTACAAACGGAACACGATTTGGTGTTGAAAACGCCAGCTACAAGTCTTTTGTTAAGGGGGCCACTTGAGAAGCAAGATTCACAAGATGGCGCCACCGTAGTAAAGTGTCAATTTTGTAAAATCTCTTTTCATTAACAAGCTTTTTTATATAAAAAACTAGTGGTAGATATAAAAGATAAAAAAATGATCTAGGTATAGACATAAATTTGCCATGGAAAAACCTGAAAAAAGTATTTATTCAAAAATGTCACACTTTCCGACGCTTTTTGACTTAAATACTGACAAATGTGATTAGATAATGTACGAGTATACTTATAATTAATGCTTCCAGGGTGTGATCAGCAAGATTTTCTTTACTTTTAACAAAAAATTCAAATATTATTGAAACTTTGACATTTTTGAATAAATACTTTTCTCAACTTTTTCCTTGGCAAATTTATGTCTATACCTAGATCATTTTTTTATCTTTTATATCCGCCACTAGTTTTTTTATATAAAAAAGCTAGTTAATGAAAAAAGCATTTTACAAAATTGACACTTTTTACTACGGTGGCGCCATCTTGTGAATCTTGCTTCTCAAGTGGCCCCCTTAAATATAGGTACTACATACATAGATTGTGATGATTGTGACGCTCTTCACAGGTGAGTCTAGGTTTACTCAGAATTTAGTCCTAAATCACCAGGCGGGCACGAACGAGTACCACGAAGATCAGGAGAGCAATACGGCTAAGGCTGCGTAGCTCCCAAGGCCGTATTTAATGAAGGTATAGTCTGTTTTTTAATTAGAGACAAGAAATTGAAAGAACAAATTGCACTGGAATATTTCTAGGAAATTGTTTTTGGCGGTAAATATGAATTGTTATTTAAAAAATTTCTCGTTTAATTTATTAAGAACTGTTTGTAGTAGAACCAAAAGAGGTCAGCTGATGCGCAATGCAACCACAAAATTTAAATGAAACAACGAAATAAAGACATACCACTGAAACCACGGAGTTCACAATTATTAATGTACACAATAAGAACAGTTTTTATCATTTATACACATAGATGTAATTTATAAAAATGAGCTATAACACCCAAATTTAATCAGCTATTTCGACATTATGGTGATTGCATATTTTCCATAATTTAATCAGTGTAAAACTGGCCTGCTGACGGGTAATCATAGATCAATCGTTTGGCACAATATTTTTTAATCTTGTCTGGAATAAAAAAACGATATATAGTATGTGCAGTTTTATCGGCGTGGTATTGTTTTTATGGACGAGAACGGCAGCTTGGAGTAATTAAAGCGTTACTTTCATATGATAATATAACATAATATAGGAATACCTTGAGGTAATCCGTTTCACCAATATTCTGGACTCCTAGAAACTAGACTAATTGAGCAACTAGATACATGCAGAGTGATCCATCGTACAGTATTTTCGCGAAAAAACATCTTTCTAACCCCCTAAAAATTTTAATAATCTACAATTACCGTACTATAAAATAGGCGTTTTATTTTTTTAAATTTAATTATTCAAATAAGTCATAATAATAGTTTTGGTTTTCAGGGCATTGCGTTCAAATTGTCACAGAGAACACGTTGCCGAAATTTTTCCCTTGAGCTAAAGCGCTAGCGTAACCACAAAGAGAAACCCTACAAGGCAGATATGTTTCACAATGAAAAGCTTTGATATTCTTATTACCCTCGGATAAACTTTATGACACTCGTCTTTGGCTCATGATCTAAAAGTTTACCTTGGGTAACATAATATGTAGCTAAATGCTAGTTTAATGACATACTTACTATTGTTTCGCTATTGTTATTGACTTGCAGCTTAAAAAAAAAACAGGTTTTTCTGTGAAATTGATTCTACAACAACTTCATAGTAGATTTGAGGAATATACAAACACCCAAAGCGGCATTTTTGAGAACGGGGATATTATTTAAATTCGAGAATTGGGCTGGCTCATCGTACCTACCTCAAATTCTTACGTCCCTTGTTTCCTACAGAAATTAAACGTGATTGACCGTTCCCTCCCCTGGCCGACCGCTTAACCTTTCTAACAGGGTTCACTAGACCGCGATCCAAAATTAAATCTAAATTAGGTAATTGATTTAAATTAATTATTTATATTTTGAGTTTTTACGACTTTTTATTATTTAATGACGCAATTTATTTTATTGCCTTCAAGATTTGCTCCCCTCCATCCTAGAAAATTTTCTTTGGGCGCTCATGGTGCTGGTCATAAATAAATCCCTGAAGCTTGTAATTTTGTGTATTGTTTTTCATCTTATTATAATTATTACGCAAAAATTAGTCGGGTCCATTGAACCGGGTTAGCAGTTCTAACTATATTTCTTTGGGTATATGTAGTTAAATGTGATAAGGATTCAAGACCTCATCAATTTGCCAATTTTCCTAGGATTTAAAAATGTAATTTAATTTAACTTACACCATTCGTAATGGTCCCAATTATCGAGTAACTTTGGGGTATGACTGTAACCAATCATAACCGTAGAAGAACTTTGGTTCTAGATTTTTATATTAGTTACGCTCCCGCATCAGTGAAACATTGTTAGTTTTTGCTGCTTCTTTGTTCTGCTAGTAAAACAAATAGCAACCGTTTGGTAAACACGTTCCATTTTAAGAAAAGATAAATTCTTACTACAAATGTCTATATTATAAAACTTGTTATAAATACAAACATCAGACTTGAAAATTACAAAATATACACCCAACTGTTAACTTTTTACAAGTACATCTACAGTTTTTATAACATAATTTTTGTTCGTTTTCAATTACTTTAGAAAAGTATATAAAAATCCCAAAAATACTGCAAGAAAAATATTACTTTTTCACTTTGCGTTGTGACAGCCATGAATCAGTATATATTTTGGCAATCAAAATCGTTTTCAATTATATACAAGAAAACTAGAATTGTTGCATGTTAACTATATTGCAATGTAAATCAATTTCAATTAACATAATAAAATGATTAAATTATTTATAGTTATATGGCTTTTCTGTACTGGCATAACATACGTCATTACCTACTCACTATCTTACACTAGTTACTTCCAAATTACCTGATTTCTCTTATTTCATCTGCAAATCGTACCAGCTTAAATTCCAGCGCAGTTCATTTGGAGCAAACGTAAAATACAAGTTTACAAAATTCAGTGTTTTTTAAATGAAATTTATCAAAATGATATAAAAATATAAACAGGCAATAAACATTGTCATCAAACTATGTTCTAACTACAGTTTTAAAAACGATTAAATTTTTTTAACAAGTTGGCACAATATTAAGTAATACATTAATGAACAGATTATTTTATTATTCATGAACAAAAATTAAAATCAGCAATGCAAACTTGGATGATATTTGAATCTGGTATATAAAATTAAGTTCAATTAAAAGCATTTTTACGACAGTCACATAATAGCCTTATGATTCTTAATTATACAGCTATTTTTTTCCCTGAGTTTGAAATTAAAATTATATTATTTGCTATTATTAAGATTAGTGCATCGACTTGTTTTGCAAATTTTTCCGATACATTGATAAGTGCTTAACAAACATTAATTGCTAGTGGCTAGTTTGAAGTTATAAAAAAATTACATATAAGATGCAATCATGTTTTAAGCAGCCACCGTTATTATAACTTTGTCAATATTTCTAAAACATAAAACATATCGTTGTCAATTTATCGCTCGATAGTTGGAAAAATTTAACTCATCAATAAAGTAATAAGATATTAATGTTTTAATAGGATACAAAAAATTTATATCTGTAACTATTTTTAAGTAGAACAGAACTGTTGCTATTTAAAATGATATGTTTTGGAACAGAACTTGCTGCTATGTCCAGTTTCTGACTAGAACTGATTTATAATAAACATTTCTAGGAAAATAAAACAAGTAGCTATTGAACAGAATTTAAGTTTTTAATACTAGTACAAAATGCGACTCTGCAAAACGTTTTATAAATGTACACTAAAATGTGACTAACCTATATTTTAAGATGCAGATTGAGTTGCAATAAAAAACGTATGATATTAAAAGTGAGATTCAAACAATCCTAAAATCAAATTAACCTTGCAGCAATCTTCAATTTTAATACTTACTATACTTAGTTCCCCATTATATTTATATACTTTTTTAAAACAATGTTGTTTTACGTTAATGTACTACATCACAATTAATTAACTGGTAAAAGTAATAAAGTAATGAATTCTAATTTTACATTGCAATTTATAACCATGCAATAGGTCTTTTTTAATAACAATTTGAAACATCAACAGAATTCATTACTTCAATTTAAACAAAAACAACACAGAAAAATTAACAAAATGTGGAATATAACAACCAAAAGCTTTATCAAACTCATAGCTATACAAAACTTAATGAACTAGGTACTCTTAAAACCTGATGGCTTATGAGCTGTGTTATTAGCAAGTATTTTGCTAATACATATTTACAATTCTTTTTGCTAATTGTGGTTATAAAAGTACACAATTATCTACTAAAATTTATCATAAAACAAAAAAACTAAGCTAGCCAATCTTAATGATTTGTCAGCGCAAGTCGAGCAAACGAGTTATACTAAAGGCAGGATGCTCGCTCTCTCAGCTAGGCTTTGAAGAGGGCTGATGATGTAATTCAGATTCCCTTCTTATCACCATCTAAAACCATATCACTGGCTAGTGACTATTGTAATATATTTTAAAAATGAATTGCCAATGTGTGATTTTTTATACCTGAGGTTGTGAACTGGAAGGTCCAGGTCCTTGATATAATGGATATGGCTGTGGTCTTGGGGCAGAACGTCCGTTATCTGTATTTTGACGTACCATTCCACTGTTTGGATATCCTGAATTGGCTGGTGAATGCCTGAAATAAAAATAATATTAGGTACTAAGGCAAACAAAAAAATTATGCTGCATACCTAACAGTAGGACTAGGCTGCGTATTACCAGCAGGACTTCTGTGTTGATGGGGATACGATTGAGTTGGATCTGTAGGTAATCCATTTTCTATTGGTGCTGCAGAATGTTGCCCATGTGAGGAATATGCACTGCTGTGTCTAGAACGAGGAACTTCTACAGGGTGACTTGCAGCTACAGCAGGGTGGATGTTGTTAACTGTTGATAAGAAAAGAAAATTAACTATACATTTTATGGTACAACATTATAAATACCAGTATGGGGATGAGATGATTGTGCAGTTGCCGGTTGCCCTGTTAAAGGAATTGCCAACCTTGCATTCACAGCCAATAAATGATCTCTTCTTTGCAACAATGAACTGACATGTTCTTCTAAACGTAAATTTTCAGCACGAAGTTGGTGCAAACATGACAATAATGAAGCAACTGAAACAACATAAAATTAGTCTAAAAAAATGAAAGATCAACTTGAAACTTACTATCAAAATGCTGTGCTTGCTCCATTAAAAATTGTGAACCTTGTTCCCACTGCCTTTCTAATAATTGATCTAATGTTTGAGGAATGTTTCCACTATTTCCAAGCATGGATGAAAAACCACTTCCTCCTGATGCTGTACTTGAACCCCCAGTACTACTTGATCTTGCACTTGCTATTACCCTATGATGTAATTGGGGACCAACAAGATTGCTATTATCATTTGGAGTAAATATACTGTGTGCTTCTAGTTCAGAATTTAAATGGTCCGTCATTTTTTGGGCCATATTTGAGTTGGGATTTAATTGGTTACCCATCATGTGTGGTGCCGTGATACCATTTTGAAACCTTGAAACAAATAATAAATGAAAAATAATTGAAATAAAATGTAAAAGAAAACTACTTACACTTTTAGCCCATCTTTAGAATCTTTAGTGAGATTAGATGAACTAGAAACAGAACCTGGTACACTTTTTCTTCCTTTACTCCTTCGTCCTGTAGTGGATGAAGCTCCTTGACTTTCTGAACTAGGAGAACTTGGAGGTGATTCTTTGATGGGATTTTGTAAAGCGTTAGTAAAATTAGTAACAAGAGGTGGTGTAATATGTTGAGATCTGCTATTTCTTTTAACATTATTTGGTGTATTATTATATTGGTTGTTTGTACTATTTGTGCCACGTTTTTTATTCCGTCCTCCTTTTTCAGGTTTATCACTGGGTTGTGATCTACAGCAAATAAAAATATGTGAGTCATTGAAAACTTTGTTTTGATAACTTACTTATACCTTTTGAGGGGCAATTCACTTTCAGTTGGTGTTATCCGTTCCAATTCCATTTGCAACGTACTGCTACTAGCAACTGGTTGCTTTTCGTAAGTAATTTTCAAACCTCCACCGCTCATTTCCGTGGTGATCGTACCACTTCCTTGGTTACTATTGCCTCCGGCCATATTTATAACTAAAGAAAAAAATTCAATTACATATAAGAAGTCCTTAATGATGAAGGATTTATAATTTTTATATGCATACACAAGTTGTACCGTTAAAAAATAATATCCACAATCCACAATATTATTTAATATTATTTAATTTCCAATCTGTATTACTTTCACTGAAATCAATTACATATATAAAATGTCAGTAGTTGTAGAAATGTTAGGGACTGTTGTTCAGTGGCAAAGTATGTATTGTTTCTTATTTTAAATTGACACATGCATAAGTGGGGTTATTAAGTGAAGTTGACAATATTTAAAATTTTTGGCAATGCCAAGACATTTGCATAGTTTTTCTTTTCCTAACTTTATACTTTTAAATGGTGACTGAAGAACAGGCCCTTAGGTTTATTAATTAGTAACCATTTGTTAAAAAAATACCTAATGTTTCTTTAATCACCCTTGAATGTAATTTGGAATAAATTGTGAACACAATTATTGCTCTTTACAAAAATAAAATAAAACAAATTTAATATAAATAGATATTCATAATTATAATGATAGGATCAAATTATAGTCAAATTATTACATTTCATGATTCTGTGCATTTTTTAATAACATTGAAGAAACTAAACAAACTATGTACTTGAATTAGTGATAATAGATGTACTATTATCTCGTTTTAAAGGTGAATTTTTGCAAAGAAATGTTTAAGCTTCTATTAAATCATCATATTTTAAGATGCAGTTGTTATATAATTAATTTGATAAAGTTGTACTTCATGATAACACTTCAATGGAGCACAGAATTTTCTTTAGACGCAACAATAAACCATAAAACAACTTCATTGAAATCCAAATATTTCCATCTAAATACAGTGAAATCCGGTTATTATAGTCACAGCTAATATTATCAATCAGCTATTTATTATTGTAATCAGCAGATTTCAAAACAGTCCATATAAGATAAATTTCGGCTATTGTTATCAATTACGATAATTACACTTGGGGACGGATGATAAGAATACTTGGCAATTTTATGGTCTACCAAAATTTGTCACATCCCATATTTAACATGGCAGAACGTGTTACAGAATATTGAAGATAAAGTTTTGCTCATCGGAAGTTTGTTTGAAAGTAGTCATATTGCTTCATTCAACAGAACCGTTTTGTGCTATATTTCCTAATTTTAAAGCTACATTACTAATATAACTTTAAACTGATTACTATCAACATAAAGTTAAAAAAAAATCTTTTCACAGCCTTCTAACCGTTTCTGGAATTTTAAAGAACACATGATTTGTCTGTGACAATAACAAAAACATGTATGGCCATTTAGAACCAGGACATAACAAATCTCAACTCAACTTTACCCCTTTTCAAGAGAAAATACGTAATATTTTTAGAAATGTAGAATAATGCATAAATGTTTTATTAAGTGTACAATTTGTGATAAATGGAAGTTGTAGAAAACGTCATAATTGAAGGGGTTAGAATAAGAAAGGTATAAGTGCATTTTTTAAAATTATGGAATACGTAGGTTTTGTTAAAGGTGAGAGGCGTATTTATTGGAATAAAAACTATATAAGTGTTTTTTCATACAACAGAAGTCACAAGATGTATTAAAAATCACTTACACATTTTTTATTCCAATAAATGCGCCTCTCAACTTTAACAAAACACACCTGTTCCATAATCTACTTATTCCAACCCCTTCAATTGTTTGCACAAATTAAGTTTTATAATGAAATTTTTTTATGTTCTGTTTAATGTTATCAGGCGGTTACTGTTATTAAAAATGGTAAGTCCTAAAGTGATTATAATAAGCAGATTTCGCTGTATTTCCATTGCAACTAACCTAAAATACAGTACAACCTCACTCATACGAACTAATTGGGGCCAGGCTGTGTTTGGATTACTGTAATACAACATAACAAAGAAACAATCTTTAATTATGGTTTGTTACATTCCACCGGTGTGAGCTTTCATTGTTTCATCTCTAAGGAAATTGAATCATGTGATTATGACTTGTTAGACTGTTGGAATTATAGAAAACGCAATAATTTTGTTTGAATAATAGAGGAATCTATTTTTCGACCCGCTGTTCGGATTACTGGAGGTCCTGTTCAGCGCATTTTCGGATTAGCGAGGTTGTACTGTGCTTATGTTATCACAATTTACTAGACCAATGTTATCTTGTACACCATGTTTCAAAAAAATCAAGACATCCCATTAATGTTAATGTTGATTTTAAATTGCAGCGATGATAACTGCTTTGATCTTGTATTAACGACTGTTCTACAGAAATTTTTGAAATTTTTCGCACTTTACCACATTGTGTCATCGCTGCAATTTAACATTAACATTAATGGGATGTCTCCATTCTTTTGAAACATTAGTCTAGTAAATTGACAATAATAAAAAACGAAGTAAGTAAAAAAACTCTCTGGCATCTCAAAGTGCTAACACTAAAGTTGTTTATGTGAACAGACTTACAAATCCATTTAAGTAAATTAAATACTAATCCCAATAAAGTATTATATTATTATAAAGACACAGTAACTGGTAAGTTCTTCTCTGCACAGATTAGCACTAAAAAATATCTTCGTTTTTACGAAACTATAAAACAGCAGAATTCTTTTGTTACTATTTAATGGGTTTTTACATTTTCATTTCATGAAATTATTTTTCCTAAATTTTAAAATCACTAAAGCAATTCTTTCTACAAACAAAATTAGGTCTCTCTTGTAGTTTACACTCACATTAACTGGCATTTTGCTGTCTCCATCAGTATATGTTTTTTTAAACAAAATGTTTTAGATTAAATTAATACCTTCAACTTTTTTAATAGAAAATTAAACTTCAAGAAACTCCATTAAACATGTCTGTTACAGTTTAATCGTAAGTATTTAAATTATTATAATTGTTAATTAATAAATAAATAAAATAACAAATGGTAAATAATGAATATCAAATTACAAAAAATAGATATCAGCAGTACTGGGTATCAGAATCAATAAATATTTCATTATTTTTTGTATATGGTTAATAGGAAAATTGTTTAGTTGCCATTTTCTTTACATTCACCAAAAATATTGATGTAATAATTATAATTATTATTGTGTACCTGACAACATATTGAAAATTTTGTAAGATTTTACTTACCATTTGTAGCAGTACTTGACGAACTGTGATCAGTACTGCTGTTAAATTCTTGGGGTAGGTGTGAAAATGGAGGAGGTATTGCAACTGCACCAGTTTGATTGTTCGCAATATGAGGATGAGGACTTAAATTCGTATTGACTAGTGGTACAGATACAACTAATGAATTGATTGCAGGTGTTGACGTGGATTGAATGATGGACTGACTAGTTACAGAAGATGTTGTATTCACAGTTTCACTAGCTGTCCGAGGAGGGGTATTCTTCACTGCACTGGACAAGGTGGTGTTGACAATCGTCGATTGTAGAACAACAATAGGTGAAGGTAAACGTTCCGTTTTTGCCTACATATAAAAATAGTGTCTTACAATATGACCGACATTCATTTTAAATGCAAGTACAGTAGCAACATGCTCTTAAAATATTACTCTATTAACTTGCCTTTTTTGGTTTGTCCAAACTGTCACTACTACTTAATGTATCACGTCGTTCAATAGAGGCAGTGGTATTGATTGTAGAAGTATTAGTAGTAACACTAGTATTTAGGTCGGCAACAGTTATTGCAATAGGATTAAGCACTACACTAACACTATCATATGCTATTGATAAAGGGGTAGGCGTCCTAGAATTTGCCTTACGTTTTTTAGCACTTTTAACCTCTTTTGGATCTGGTTTAATGATGTCCGTGTCAACGATATCACTTTTAGTTTCTTTTATGGCCGGTGTATTTTGACTGGACACAGTTTTTTCACTTTTGATACCTATGTTTGATTCGATTACTACTGAAGCTTCTTCAGTAATTTTGGCACTTTTAATGCTAGCGTTCAACACTTTTATTTTATCTTTTTCACTCTTATTAGTAGAATTATGAACTGTTTTTTGATGTGACGAAGAACTAGAATTAGTTTTATTGGTGGAACTACTCAATTTTGCACTAGACGATGAATTTTTGTTGTTAGATGATGATTTACGTTTACCAGATGAACTGGGATGGGAAGACGATGATTTTCCAGTATTCGATGTACTGTTTGCTTCAGTCTCTTTTTCAGAATTTGAATCTGACAAATGATTTTCTGTAGATACAGGTCTATAAGGTGGTATTGTTTTTACATTACCTCCTTTTTTCTGTAAAAATAAATTAAATACAGCATATTTTAATATATTGAAGGATAAGACAATTATTAAATTACATCATTAGATTGTGTTTACTTATTACACAGTATTAAATTGTAAACTCATGATGATTTAAATAGTTCAATGGCAATGGTAAATATTCAGTTTTAATTTATATTTTTACTTAATTTTCTTAGACACCTAAATGTTAAAAGAGGATACAAGATAACAGATAGACAGATTTTCTTGTTGTAAGCAAAATTATAATCAACTATGTTTTCTAAATGAATAGAATTTACTTTGCTTCAAATTCAATTTAAGTAATAGCAATTTATTAACATTATATTATTAACATCTCATTTATATAAGGACTACCTTTCACCTAATGCTGTGAACACATTAACTGAATCATTTTAGTAATTTTATAGATGATTAGAAAACTTTCTTGTTTGCTAGTTCGTCCAAAATTACTTTTAGCTCAGTTTTGAGTAGGTCAGTTACATTTATCAACACAGAATGTAATAATAGTTTCAAATAAAAAAAAAACAACTTTTATTTTAAAGAAAGATGGTGCTTTTTGCTTCTCATGCACACTATACTTTTTGAGAGTTATGAAATTTTCTAATTAAGGTGACGATATGTAGAACAACGGAAGGGACAAATAACGAAAAATAATTGTTTTATTTTTGAGAAAAGTACTCTGTATTGTTCTTTTGTGTTGTTGAAGATCACTGTTCTGTTTAGAAAATTTTCCACTTTATTGAAAACCATGATTGGAGTATTTTACAACCAAATCGTCTAAGAATTTGATTTAACGTTAAAGTATCAGTTCGAGATAAAGAAATATTTGACTTATAAAAGTTTGAAAATTCGAGTTAAAAAGATACTTTTACATACAAAAACGTGGAACTTTCATGATCCATGATAAAACTTTGACTTTGAGAATAAATCAAGTTATGTAAGTCTGAGTTAGGGAAGTTCTATTGTATATGTTAGTAGTAACTTGTTTTAAATATTGTATTCTTAAGAAAGTTTTTAGTTATAGTACTCCTAATACTGTTTAGAAAATGTTTAGCAATTTTTTAACCCATTGTCGACAGTACTGCAGTGTAGCATAGCGACTGTCAAGAATAACATTGCTCTAACTCCACTTATGTGATTTGTTCAGGAGAGGAGGTTGAAAGTTTGACAACATACATTCTTTAATGCACGACCGCTTTATAATACTAATTTTTTAGAGCATTTAGAATAGTGTTATTTTGATGTTAGTATACTAACACGTAGAATAAGGAGTTAGAACATGAATGTCATTAAAATCCCATTTTCATGAAAAAGTGGAGTTAGAGCAATATTATTCTTGACAGTCGATAGGGCATTTTTGTCAAAAATCAAATTATTCACGGTTTTGTCTTTAATATAACATCTTTTGAATTGTCGTTAAAGAATACATAATGTAAAGCTTATCTTAAGTTCACATACAACGTATGAATGTTAAATTACAGAAAAATGACTATTTTTTACATCCAATAATGCAAAACTGGTATTTAAATTTATTATGCAGTATCGTCACCATAGTGACAAAAGGGTTAATTTATATAAATGTAAATAATTATAATTCTACCACAATAATGGTTCATAAAAAATTCATACCAATTTACTATAATGGTGCTGGCAGTAGCCACAATACTTGACATTATCAAGATAATTTCCCGCTTCTTCGCAAAGTAATCCCAGACCCTGGGCACAAGTCACATGAAATTGATGCTTACAGCCTGATTTATTACACTGCATGCATGCGCCAACAGAAGCATTTGAAGCTTTACCATTTTCTTCGCATATGTAGCACACCTGAGATGTGTTTAACAGTAAATTAATAGGTTGTAATACTATAAAAAGAAAACATATTAATACACTCAAATTAATTCATTACAATCTATCATCTGAAACATGAACAAATAAAAGTTTACACTCATTTCATTAAAATAAATAAATTACATAATCATTGGACCAACCAAGTTAATTGTTATGTGGACCTACTGTAATGCGAACTAAGTAGGAATTATCCAAGTTTAGACAGAATTTCTTCACCAAAACTTTCTCAGTAATATTTTGCAGAAATTGTTTAGACTATTTCAAAATTTGGTAGGAATATTAGCGGCGCAATTTTAAGCAAATATTTCTACCGAAAAAATGTTTACTGCAGAGCCGAAGAATTAATATGATCAGTTAAATATGTATTAACTTCGTAGTTTATAAATTACTGTACTGCAAGTAACATTTTAAAACCAGACAAACGTTTTGATAAACATATATTTTACAAAATGTCATCTTGTAGTAATCGGGTGTACACTGTTAATTTTATAAAAATAATACCAAAATAAAAAATTAAATTACAGTATTTTTTCTTCATAAAGTACATAGGCAATGTTAAATTACCTTACTAAATCTCTCTGTTGGAATCAACTGAAGTTGTATAGGTTCCATTGTAGTAACATTTCCAAATCGAACTTCTGGAATATAAAGAGCACATACAACATGAGCCCAACCTCCATTGTCGGTGCGCTTCAAAGCACCGTACTTGCTTGGGCACAGTTCGCATTTCTACAAAATAATAATAATATAAAAAAATATTTTCATCTACCTCAAAATGTTGTGATCTTGAATTTGAAAAAAATATTGTAAATTAAACGCTGACATTTACCTCACTGCCTAATTTTATAATCATCTTTTTGCAGCACTGACTGTGTAGAAAAACTAAATATTTTTAAACTTACCACTTTTGCCGATCTTTCTTGACTTTCACATTTACGACAATACCAAGGTCCTGTTGGGACAGTAACTATTCCATAACAAGCTAGAAAAAAAATATAACAATGAATAAATGGGAGTTATATTTTGAAGGATTGCTGTCGTAAACAGATTTAAAAGTGCAGTTTGAATAGTAACCAGGAGATGTTTATTACACAAATTTAACAAAACAAACACAGAAATCTAGAAAAAGATAAAATGTTATCTCAATGGCTGAAATACAATATAGGTGTAGACAGCAAATTTGTTTTACCAATAAATTCAAATAAAACTAACGCGTTAATGCCTTTATGTGTTCTTGATTGAAAGAATATATTAAGAAAAATGCGTTGAAATAAAAATATTAAAATAGACAAAAACCGCAGAACTATTAATAAAATATACCCAAGTGTTGCAATCACAGAGGAGGTCCAAAACATTTTTTCCTCGCTGAAAAGGTAAACTTTTGTACTGTATCGTGTATTTTGAATTAATGAAGTTGCGTAAAGTAAATTTTGTCACATTTCTTACATATTTTACTAAAAACTGCAAAAGCAATTATTGTTAAAATAAACTCTCAGTTTTGTAGTTCAGGTAAAAAGCTTTTTGTGACGTTCAATTGTTACGACGAACAATTGTTTGAATACCATTGAAAGCATCAGCTTGTTAGATTTTGATGTGAAAGCAACAAGCAGGTGTTTCGAAAACGTGCGTACTAGAAATAACGATGGTTTTTAATGGAAAAAAAAAAATTACACGTATATGGGTCTTGATAGATAATATGCGCTAACAGTTAAAGTAAACATTTGAACATTTTAGTCACTCGCGAGTATAGCGCACAGAATATTACTGATAAAAATTTAAATGCTTAAAATTAGGCGGGAAACGAGTTTTTGTTGCCGCCAAAACTACTCTCATTTGTCCCAGTTGTTTTCATATCTAATTGTAAGTATTTTTTTGTCCAATAAAAACTAAATACATATCATGTAATGCTGATGTAATCAACTGACTGAACACATTTGACTGCACGTAAAATTCAGTGTTATGATTAATTAAACTTTAATTATTTCAGGCACTATTTGTAATGTTATACACACCTTGATGTACAGCTACAGTGCAGGATTGTCCATCGCAATATACCAAGGGATTCTCAGGCCAGCCTCTGTCATCAGAACAAACACAACAGCCTCCTACCATCTCCTTCATAATGATTTAAGCACTGGTTGCTAAATTTGCGAGCTGACAATACCAACCCACATCATTATTGTTTTTCATGATTATCAAATGTTCGGTTGTACACACATTTCAACTCATTGTCGAAAAATTTTAATCACGATAAACATAGTTGGATAATTATATCTGTGGTAGTGGCACCAGAGTTTAGAAATGAACTGATCAACATCATTCTTGAATAGAAGAACTTTGGAAATTGTACATTTTTGAATTCATAAGAAATGTCTATTATTAATCAAGGTTACTGGAGAGCATTTTCAAGCTTGATTGAAATAATTATGAAGTAATACAATTTTTCAAATTAATTCTTTAACCTACAAGATTCGCTAATTCAAAAAACGTTTAATTAACTACATAAATGCAATAATCACTTTGACTTATTTACATTAATGGTTCGTGGCGTCATAATAATTTAGATCACCATTTTGCTTTAATAAATAAAACTTGGGCGAAAACTTATTTTAAACGTTATGTAACCATAAGTTTTACATGTAACACATGAAATTAGCACACATTGCACATTACACTGCATACAAATGCACCATAAACACATTCTGTTAGAGAGAAACCATTTTGTTTTTGTAATATTTTGCTTTGTGTATAACCCCACGCACATGCGCAGTTAACCTCAAAAGGCAAGGGTACGGTTTAGTAGCTGATTTGTAAAATGTTAATTTAACCATTACAAACGTGTAAGTATCATTTAGTTTTAAAATATTGAAACGGACGTCCATTTCATTATTCTACTGCGAATGACTGTAACAAACTCGTTAATATTTTACTTGTGATTTTTATGTAATTAACCTAAAAAACTTTACCCGCCAATTTTATATACTATTAACAATGATAAAGTTAATGAAATTTTTAAGGTCATATCAAAATTGAATGTGAATAAAGTTAAATGCAATAAAATCATGCATATTTGTGAGCCTATCCCAAATCTACAGTTAGTTTAACCATTTAGAATAATGTTTTTTTGGGAGGAAATAACCATCTATAGTTTATTCAATGAAAACAACAATAAACCACCAGCGTGATGTTCACGTGCAATTTGAAACTATTACTATAAATTTGGGGCGTTCTGACTTTTTTCGCTAGAAGTTCTGTTTACACTAAACACAAACTGCCGGGCACAAGCCAGTTACATTTGCAATTTTAGATCACTTAGCTAAAGGAAAGTAATTAATTGAATAAAAAGTAACCCATCTTAGGTTTTGTATCAATTTCTTTCTAATTTTCAAGCCAACTTACGTACTATGTTTTTGGGCATTCTTATTTTCAGAATGTCTTTTATGAGCTTTTCGATTTATTGTTAATGACTACTTAGGTTTTATACAGTTTTTGAAAATTATGGAACGTCTGGAACAACTTAGTTGGTTTGCAAGTTTCATCAAGTTTGGTTAAACAATTATAACAAAATTTCGATTTCGTTTGACATCTTAGGCACTATCGGTGGAACGGAGGGAAATATTTAAGCGAAAACCAAATAATATTTATCTTTAAATTATTTTATGTTATATATTTATCGGGTCGTTACAGTTAAATGAATTTTAATGTTTTGTTTTTTTTTTATTATTATTATTATATGTTTGTAAAAATTGTTTGTTTTCAGGTGCAATGGAACTAAATCGATTGAACAGTCCAAGTAAAGAATTTGGGTATTTAGTAGTTAATACAAAAAAGACCGTTTCTGAAATATTGAAATTCCATGGACGTTGACATCACATTGGCTATGATAATCTTATTGCCAGCAGCTTAGAACAGGGATGTCGTTGATTTATTGAACCACTCTTAAATTTCGGAGCCAAGATGTTCTTCTATACCCCCCTGGTTATACCAATATGGGTATCGCATCACATGGACAAAGTACTCTCAACAGTGGCGGATCAAGTCAAGTGGGGGCCCTAAGCGGTAAAAATAGCTGGGCCCAAATTCCTTGGCGCTAGAAAAATTCACACCTTTTTTTAGGGCCCCTAAAAGCTCGGGGCCCCCCGCGACCGCTTAGTCCGCTTATCGTATAATCCGCAACTGATGCTAACATATTATTCACATCATCAATGCAACTTATTGATGGATCGACTTTCACCTAAAAATTCAAACACAATTATGAATCTGATGATTACCGAATGAAAAAATTTACCACTATATTTGCAATGCGATCCTTGATATAAAAAGTAGGAGGATCAAAACTGGATTGGATAATAATGAATTTTTTGCTAAGATTGCTAATCAATTCAGTTGCTACAGATTCCTCGACAACATGATTTTCTGTTTTGATGATTAGTTCCTCCGGTTCCAATTTAATTTCAAATGGTTTGAAGTCATTAGAATTATCCATCTTGTGTCTTTGACAACTATACACACGCTTGGGAAGTTGATTCAGTTTAACGTGACATGCCAACAGTTTATTGCCTTCGTTTGAATTGGCACCATTTTCCTTATTACAAATTTCATTAAATTCTTCTGTTTTGGTTTCTATTTTGCAAGTATCCAAAACCTCAGAAAAGCAATCTACTATAACATGACATGCTAACATATTATTCACATCATCAATGCAACTTATTGATGGATCGACTTTCACCTAAAAATTCAAACACAATTATGAATCTGATGATTACCGAATGAAAAAATTTACCACTATATTTGCAATGCGATCCTTGATATAAAAAGTAGGAGGATCAAAACTGGATTGGATAATAATGAATTTTTTGCTAAGATTGCTAATCAATTCAGTTGCTACAGATTCCTCGACAACATGATTTTCTGTTTTGATGATTAGTTCCTCCGGTTCCAATTTAATTTCAAATGGTTTGAAGTCATTAGAATTATCCATCTTGTGTCTTTGACAACTATACACACGCTTGGGAAGTTGATTCAGTTTAACGTGACATGCCAACAGTTTATTGCCTTCGTTTGAATTGGCACCATTTTCCTTATTACAAATTTCATTAAATTCTTCTGTTTTGGTTTCTATTTTGCAAGTATCCAAAACCTCAGAAAAGCAATCTACTATAACATGACATGCTAACATATTATTCACATCATCAATGCAACTTATTGATGGATCGACTTTCACCTAAAAATTCAAACACAATTATGAATCTGATGATTACCGAATGAAAAAATTTACCACTATATTTGCAATGCGATCCTTGATATAAAAAGTAGGAGGATCAAAACTGGATTGGATAATAATGAATTTTTTGCTAAGATTGCTAATCAATTCAGTTGCTACAGATTCCTCGACAACATGATTTTCTGTTTTGATGATTAGTTCCTCCGGTTCCAATTTAATTTCAAATGGTTTGAAGTCATTAGAATTATCCATCTTGTGTCTTTGACAACTATACACACGCTTGGGAAGTTGATTCAGTTTAACGTGACATGCCAACAGTTTATTGCCTTCGTTTGAATTGGCACCATTTTCCTTATTACAAATTTCATTAAATTCTTCTGTTTTGGTTTCTATTTTGCAAGTATCCAAAACCTCAGAAAAGCAATCTACTATAACATGACATGCTAACATATTATTCACATCATCAATGCAACTTATTGATGGATCGACTTTCACCTAAAAATTCAAACACAATTATGAATCTGATGATTACCGAATGAAAAAATTTACCACTATATTTGCAATGCGATCCTTGATATAAAAAGTAGGAGGATCAAAACTGGATTGGATAATAATGAATTTTTTGCTAAGATTGCTAATCAATTCAGTTGCTACAGATTCCTCGACAACATGATTTTCTGTTTTGATGATTAGTTCCTCCGGTTCCAATTTAATTTCAAATGGTTTGAAGTCATTAGAATTATCCATCTTGTGTCTTTGACAACTATACACACGCTTGGGAAGTTGATTCAGTTTAACGTGACATGCCAACAGTTTATTGCCTTCGTTTGAATTGGCACCATTTTCCTTATTACAAATTTCATTAAATTCTTCTGTTTTGGTTTCTATTTTGCAAGTATCCAAAACCTCAGAAAAGCAATCTACTATAACATGACATGCTAACATATTATTCACATCATCAATGCAACTTATTGATGGATCGACTTTCACCTAAAAATTCAAACACAATTATGAATCTGTTGATTACCGAATGAAAAAATTTACCACTATATTTGCAATGCGATCCTTGATATAAAAAGTAGGAGGATCAAAACTGGATTGGATAATAATGAATTTTTTGCTAAGATTGCTAATCAATTCAGTTGCTACAGATTCCTCGACAACATGATTTTCTGTTTTGATGATTAGTTCCTCCGGTTCCAATTTAATTTCAAATGGTTTGAAGTCATTAGAATTATCCATCTTGTGTCTTTGACAACTATACACACGCTTGGGAAGTTGATTCAGTTTAACGTGACATGCCAACAGTTTATTGCCTTCGTTTGAATTGGCACCATTTTCCTTATTACAAATTTCATTAAATTCTTCTGTTTTGGTTTCTATTTTGCAAGTATCCAAAACCTCAGAAAAGCAATCTACTATAACATGACATGCTAACATATTATTCACATCATCAATGCAACTTATTGATGGATCGACTTTCACCTAAAAATTCAAACACAATTATGAATCTGATGATTACCGAATGAAAAAATTTACCACTATATTTGCAATGCGATCCTTGATATAAAAAGTAGGAGGATCAAAACTGGATTGGATAATAATGAATTTTTTGCTAAGATTGCTAATCAATTCAGTTGCTACAGATTCCTCGACAACATGATTTTCTGTTTTGATGATTAGTTCCTCCGGTTCCAATTTAATTTCAAATGGTTTGAAGTCATTAGAATTATCCATCTTGTGTCTTTGACAACTACACACACGCTTGGGAAGTTGATTCAGTTTAACGTGACATGCCAACAGTTTATTGCCTTCGTTTGAATTGGCACCATTTTCCTTATTACAAATTTCATTAAATTCTTCTGTTTTGGTTTCTATTTTGCAAGTATCCAAAACCTCAGAAAAGCAATCTACTATAACATGACATGCTAACATATTATTCACATCATCAATGCAACTTATTGATGGATCGACTTTCACCTAAAAATTCAAACACAATTATGAATCTGATGATTACCGAATGAAAAAATTTACCACTATATTTGCAATGCGATCCTTGATATAAAAAGTAGGAGGATCAAAACTGGATTGGATAATAATGAATTTTTTGCTAAGATTGCTAATCAATTCAGTTGCTACAGATTCCTCGACAACATGATTTTCTGTTTTGATGATTAGTTCCTCCGGTTCCAATTTAATTTCAAATGGTTTGAAGTCATTAGAATTATCCATCTTGTGTCTTTGACAACTATACACACGCTTGGGAAGTTGATTCAGTTTAACGTGACATGCCAACAGTTTATTGCCTTCGTTTGAATTGGCACCATTTTCCTTATTACAAATTTCATTAAATTCTTCTGTTTTGGTTTCTATTTTGCAAGTATCCAAAACCTCAGAAAAGCAATCTACTATAACATGACATGCTAACATATTATTCACATCATCAATGCAACTTATTGATGGATCGACTTTCACCTAAAAATTCAAACACAATTATGAATCTGATGATTACCGAATGAAAAAATTTACCACTATATTTGCAATGCGATCCTTGATATAAAAAGTAGGAGGATCAAAACTGGATTGGATAATAATGAATTTTTTGCTAAGATTGCTAATCAATTCAGTTGCTACAGATTCCTCGACAACATGATTTTCTGTTTTGATGATTAGTTCCTCCGGTTCCAATTTAATTTCAAATGGTTTGAAGTCATTAGAATTATCCATCTTGTGTCTTTGACAACTATACACACGCTTGGGAAGTTGATTCAGTTTAACGTGACATGCCAACAGTTTATTGCCTTCGTTTGAATTGGCACCATTTTCCTTATTACAAATTTCATTAAATTCTTCTGTTTTGGTTTCTATTTTGCAAGTATCCAAAACCTCAGAAAAGCAATCTACTATAACATGACATGCTAACATATTATTCACATCATCAATGCAACTTATTGATGGATCGACTTTCACCTAAAAATTCAAACACAATTATGAATCTGATGATTACCGAATGAAAAAATTTACCACTATATTTGCAATGCGATCCTTGATATAAAAAGTAGGAGGATCAAAACTGGATTGGATAATAATGAATTTTTTGCTAAGATTGCTAATCAATTCAGTTGCTACAGATTCCTCGACAACATGATTTTCTGTTTTGATGATTAGTTCCTCCGGTTCCAATTTAATTTCAAATGGTTTGAAGTCATTAGAATTATCCATCTTGTGTCTTTGACAACTATACACACGCTTGGGAAGTTGATTCAGTTTAACGTGACATGCCAACAGTTTATTGCCTTCGTTTGAATTGGCACCATTTTCCTTATTACAAATTTCATTAAATTCTTCTGTTTTGGTTTCTATTTTGCAAGTATCCAAAACCTCAGAAAAGCAATCTACTATAACATGACATGCTAACATATTATTCACATCATCAATGCAACTTATTGATGGATCGACTTTCACCTAAAAATTCAAACACAATTATGAATCTGTTGATTACCGAATGAAAAAATTTACCACTATATTTGCAATGCGATCCTTGATATAAAAAGTAGGAGGATCAAAACTGGATTGGATAATAATGAATTTTTTGCTAAGATTGCTAATCAATTCAGTTGCTACAGATTCCTCGACAACATGATTTTCTGTTTTGATGATTAGTTCCTCCGGTTCCAATTTAATTTCAAATGGTTTGAAGTCATTAGAATTATCCATCTTGTGTCTTTGACAACTATACACACGCTTGGGAAGTTGATTCAGTTTAACGTGACATGCCAACAGTTTATTGCCTTCGTTTGAATTGGCACCATTTTCCTTATTACAAATTTCATTAAATTCTTCTGTTTTGGTTTCTATTTTGCAAGTATCCAAAACCTCAGAAAAGCAATCTACTATAACATGACATGCTAACATATTATTCACATCATCAATGCAACTTATTGATGGATCGACTTTCACCTAAAAATTCAAACACAATTATGAATCTGATGATTACCGAATGAAAAAATTTACCACTATATTTGCAATGCGATCCTTGATATAAAAAGTAGGAGGATCAAAACTGGATTGGATAATAATGAATTTTTTGCTAAGATTGCTAATCAATTCAGTTGCTACAGATTCCTCGACAACATGATTTTCTGTTTTGATGATTAGTTCCTCCGGTTCCAATTTAATTTCAAATGGTTTGAAGTCATTAGAATTATCCATCTTGTGTCTTTGACAACTATACACACGCTTGGGAAGTTGATTCAGTTTAACGTGACATGCCAACAGTTTATTGCCTTCGTTTGAATTGGCACCATTTTCCTTATTACAAATTTCATTAAATTCTTCTGTTTTGGTTTCTATTTTGCAAGTATCCAAAACCTCAGAAAAGCAATCTACTATAACATGACATGCTAACATATTATTCACATCATCAATGCAACTTATTGATGGATCGACTTTCACCTAAAAATTCAAACACAATTATGAATCTGATGATTACCGAATGAAAAAATTTACCACTATATTTGCAATGCGATCCTTGATATAAAAAGTAGGAGGATCAAAACTGGATTGGATAATAATGAATTTTTTGCTAAGATTGCTAATCAATTCAGTTGCTACAGATTCCTCGACAACATGATTTTCTGTTTTGATGATTAGTTCCTCCGGTTCCAATTTAATTTCAAATGGTTTGAAGTCATTAGAATTATCCATCTTGTGTCTTTGACAACTACACACACGCTTGGGAAGTTGATTCAGTTTAACGTGACATGCCAACAGTTTATTGCCTTCGTTTGAATTGGCACCATTTTCCTTATTACAAATTTCATTAAATTCTTCTGTTTTGGTTTCTATTTTGCAAGTATCCAAAACCTCAGAAAAGCAATCTACTATAACATGACATGCTAACATATTATTCACATCATCAATGCAACTTATTGATGGATCGACTTTCACCTAAAAATTCAAACACAATTATGAATCTGATGATTACCGAATGGAAAAACTTACCACTATATTTGCGATGCGATCCTTAATATAAAAAGTAGGAGGATCAAAACTGGATTGGATAATAACGATTTTTTTGCTAAGATTGCTAATCAATTCAGTTGCTACAGATTCCTCGACAACATCGTCTTCTGTTTGGATGATTAGTTCCTCCGGTTCCATTTTAATTTCAAATGGTTTGAAGTCATTAGAATTGTGGCGTTACCGAGGTTCTCAGACCACCGAAGAAGAATTCATTTCTATATCGACGCAAACTACATCCGGCACAACGCGGACACTTGCATTGTGTTAAATAACATGTAAGTGGACCGCCCACGCCGGACCTTCCTGGAAGCTACCCTGGCAAACAAAAGACGACCCCTCCAACGGGAATATAAAAGCAAATTTTCAGTGAGCTTCAGGGAAGTCGTTCCGAATCCTTCAACCGGTCGAGTCATACATGTCAACGTGCACCATATGTTTATTATATTGTGTAAATACTTTTCAAGCATCAAATAAAACTCTAGTCAAAATTGGTGTGTTACTTAAACCCCAACACACTAAAGAATTTTCCATCTTTTGCCAATGAAGATTTATTCTGAGAAAATTAATTAGATTAGTGAAACTGATTACTACTTATTTAATATTTTCGACTTACGGTTAAATGAAAATATTTGAATTAGTTGTAATTTCTCCTTGACAAATCAATTTTCGAACGTTAATATCAGTTTATTCAAAACAACCTATGGCTTTAGAACGCGTTTTAAACCTGGTTTTAACTAAGAATTGGACCTGCACTTCGAGTTCTTAATTCTGATTCTGAAATAGCTGTATATTGGTTGCCTCGCTCTAAAAATGTAATTATTACCAACATAAATCTTAATTTCATAGATTCAGAATTGTACTAATTATTAATAATAGTTACATCAGTTTATATTTTATAACAAATATTGCATCGGAAAGAAAGACAAATTAGTACACTTTTCTTATTGGTGTAGAACTGCTGAAGCCCAAATGCAAACCTAAATAATTATAAATACATATAGGGATAATTGAAATAAAAAGATGGGACCAATTCAACTAAATTCCCTGTTATTTCTGGGTGGTTTTTATTGAATATCTCAAATTTTTTACTGAAAGAAATTCTGAACACTTATTTAATAACTAGTAGAAAACCTCAGCCCTAGAACGGGCTGACAGTATTTATTGTGCATTTATGCATTTTATTTATCTATTTTATTTATTATTTATCTACCATTTTATTTATATACATTTGCATTGCAATATAATGCATCTTGCTTTACTTACCTTTAAGCTCCGTAAATTGACGATATAAAAGATATAATTAGTTAATTTTTGACACTCAGCTTCGTCGCCTACATTAATCAATTTTTGACACTTTTGACACTCGCCTACTCTGATCCAAAAAAAATTGGGGGAATAGACCACCATCACCAGAGATTAAATATTTTTATTAAAAATAAATCTAATAACAAAATAGCAAAAACTACAATCACTTATGACTGAATGTTTCGTAAACATTCGCACCTAAAACCTTAATCTTCTAATTACAGCTGTTGGATAAAATTATCCGGAAACTTCTTAGAAAACAGTCCGTTAATAATTGGAATCAATTTAGCCAGCGGCATTTGCACTTGAGCGGGATGAACAAATTCATCCTCACTCCTGGAACTCGTCGGCAGCTCAGTAATAACTGGAGGGGCATAATACTCGGCAATTTGGTCCGACCAAAACATAAACCCTCTGCCGATACAAGACTGATGACATTTATAGAGTCTTTTACCCTCATGATCAACATGTACTTTCCAAGACTAGTTTTTCAAATAAAAGCTCTCTGACACTGTTGACATTTATAAGGTCTTTACCCTCATGTATCAATGTGTGTTTCTTAAGATTGCTGTTTTGAGTAAATGCTTTCTGGCACTCTTGGCATTTAAAGGTCTTTTACCCTCATGTATCAATGTGTGTTTCTTAAGATTGCCTTTTTGACTAAATGCTTTCTGACACTCTTGACATTTATAAGGTCTTTTACCCTTATGTATCAATGTGTGCGTTTTAAGACTGCTTTTTAGAGTAAATGCTTTCTGGCACTCTTGGCATTTATAAGGTCTTTTACCCTCATGTGTCAATGTGTGTTTTGTAAGGTGGCCTTTTTGACTAAATGCTTTCTGACACTCTTGGCATTTATAAGGACTTTTAACCTTATGTATCAATGTGTGCCTTTTAAGACTGCTTTTTAGAGTAAGTGCTTTCTGGCACTCTTGGCATTTATAAGGTCTTTTACCCTCATGTGTCAATGTGTGTTTTGTAAGGTGGCCTTTTTGACTAAATGCTTTCTGACACTCTTGGCATTTATAAGGACTTTTACCCTTATGTATCAATGTGTGCCTTTTAAGACTGCTTTTTAGAGTAAGTGCTTTCTGGCACTCTTGGCATTTATAAGGTCTTTTACCTTTATGTATCAATGTGTGCATTGTAAGATTTGCTTTCTTGATTAAATGCTTTCTGGCACTCTTGGCATTTATAAGGTCTTTTACCCTTGTGTATTAATGTGTGTCTGGTAAGGTCGCCTTTTTGAGTAAATGCTTTCTGGCACTCTTGACATTTATAAGGTCTTATCCCCTTATGTATTAATGTGTGTCTGGTAAGGTCGGCTTTTTGAGTAAATGCTTTCTGGCACTCTTGGCATTTATAAGGTCTTTTTCCTTCATGTATCAATGTGTGTCTTGTAAGATTTCTTTTTTGACTAAACTCTTTCTGACACACCTTAATTTCTTCATTGGAAGACGAGGTGGAAGGCCCTTCAAATATGTGGTATTCATTTTCATTTATCTTGTTGTGTCTTTGACAAGTATATCCACACGCTTGGGAAGTTGATTCAGTTCAACGTGACATGCCAACAGTTTATTGCTTTCGTTTGAATTGGCAGCATTTTCCTTATTACAAATTTCATTAAATTCTTCTGTTTTGGTTTCTATTTTGAAAGTATCCAAAACCTCAGAAAAGCAATCTACTATAACATGACATGCTAACATATTATTCACATCATCAATGCAACTTATTGATGGATCGACTTTCACATAAAAATTCAAACACAATTGTGAATCTGATGATTACCGAATGGAAAAACTTACCACTATATTTGCGATGCGATCCTTAATATAAAAAGTAGGAGGATCAAAACTGGATTGGATAATAATGAATTTTTTACTAAGATTGCTAATCAATTCAGTTGTTACAGATTCTTCGGCAACATCATTTTCTGTTTTGATGATTACTTCTTCCGGTTCCAATTTAATTTCAAATCGTTTGAAGTCATTAGAATTATCCATCTTGTGTCTTTGACAACTATACACACGCTTGGGAAGTTGATTCAGTTTAACGTGACATGCCAACAGTTTATTGCTTTCGTTTGAATTGGCACCATTTTCCTTATTACAAATTTCATTAAATTCTTCTGTTTTGGGTTCTATTTTGCAAGTATCCAAAACCTCAGAAAAGCAATCTACTATAACATGACATGCTAACATATTATTCACATCATCAATGCAACTTATTGATGGATCGACTTTCACCTAAAAATTCAAACACAATTATGAATCTGATGATTACCGAATGAAAAAATTTACCACTATATTTGCAATGCGATCCTTGATATAAAAAGTAGGAGGATCAAAACTGGATTGGATAATAATGAATTTTTTGCTAAGATTGCTAATCAATTCAGTTGCTACAGATTCCTCGACAACATGGTTTTCTGTTTTGATGATTAGTTCCTCCGGTTCCAATTTAATTTCAAATGGTTTGAAGTCATTAGAATTATCCATCTTGTGTCTTTGACAACTATACACACGCTTGGGAAGTTGATTCAGTTTAACGTGACATGCCAACAGTTTATTGCCTTCGTTTGAATTGGCACCATTTTCCTTATTACAAATTTCATTAAATTCTTCTGTTTTGGTTTCTATTTTGCAAGTATCCAAAACCTTAGAAAAGCAATCTACTAAAACATGACATGCTAACATATTATTCACATCATCAATGCAACTTATTGATGGATCGACTTTCACCTAAAAATTCAAACACAATTATGAATCTGATGATTACCGAATGAAAAAATTTACCACTATATTTGCAATGCGATCCTTGATATAAAAAGTAGGAGGATCAAAACTGGATTGGATAATAATGAATTTTTTGCTAAGATTGCTAATCAATTCAGTTGTTACAGATTCTTCGGCAACATCATTTTCTGTTTTGATGATTACTTCTTCCGGTTCCAATTTAATTTCAAATGGTTTGAAGTCGTTAGAATTATCCATCTTTTGCCAATGAAGATTTATTCTGAAAAAATTAATTAGATTAGTGAAACTGATAGATTACTACTTATTTAATAGTTTTGACTTACGCTTAGATGAAAATGTTTGAATTAGTTGTAATTTTTCCTTGACAAATCAATTTTAGAACATTGGTGTCAGTTCATTAAAAACAATCTTTGACTTTATAACGCGTTTTAAACCTGGTTTTAACTAAGAATTGGACGTGCGCTTCGAGTTCTTAATTCTGACAGTTAAATGCATTCAATTAGCTGTATAATTGGTTGCCTCACTTTAAAAATGTAATTGTTACCAACATAAATATTAATTTCATAGATTCAGGAGTTTACTAATTATTAATAACAACGGCGTAGCTAGCATGGGTGGCACCCGGTGCGGATATTAAGGTGTCACCCCAAGAATTAAAATTATTAAAATTATTAAAAATCCGATAAACGTAAAGTATGATTTTGAATTAATACAAATGAGAGTCGTTAATAATTAATAAATTATGATAGTAATAATACTGCTTTATTATACATTCTTTGACATTCATGTATAAAATTAAAAAACGTATAACAAAAAAAGAATAAGAGTAGAATTAACATACTCTCATATACATGTTACATACAAACACTTAAAATCTCTTCTTTCTAGCTTTAACAGCTGCAAACTCGGAAATCACCTCTTCAAAATTTATATTTTGTGTTGCCTGGTGTTCTATCGTTAATATGCCAAGATTGTTAAGTCTCATTTCGGTCATTGTAGCCCGCAAGTAATTTTTAATTAATTTTAATTTGCTGAAACTCCGCTCACAAGAAGCAACTGATACGCAAATTGTCAAAAATAACTTTAGTGCGATCATTAGATTCGGAAGAGATTCTGTAAAATCCCATTCCACGATGAATTTCAAAAAATCTAGAGACACCCAATTAGAAACTGTAACATTGGCTGCTTTTAAATGTCTGCTCAACCTTGGTATCTCTAAGAGAAGTTCTGTTTCTGATACCTCATCATAAAAAGAAATAAATTTTGATACAGCTAATTTCAACTCTTCAATGTTTGCCAAAAGCAAAGTATTTGTTTGCACAACCTCAAACAATGAAGCCACATCTTGAACGGATTTTGATCTAGTTCGGAGTTCAATATTGAATCGGTCAAGACATTCCAACATATCCTTTTGAAGTTCGGCTCTCAGTGTCAGACCTGCATCGGTGACCAACTCACCGGCCATTCGTTTTTTAGGACGAATTCATCTTTCCATTGGAATGTCGTAATCGTTCGATTTTTTTACAGCAAAATCTATTGCCTCTTTTACAATGCGACTCCGTTTTTCTTCAATATAAGGACGAAGTGCCTCTATTTTGATAGCTGATTGATCAACACTGAAGCTTTTACTTTGCAATGCAATCTGAGCACAATTTATTTCCCTTAGTACATCATTCCAAAAGAAAAGAAAGCAAAGAAATGTGAAATTACACACAGCAAGCAGAAGGTTCTGTGCAGCACCTCTGGTGTCTAAATTTTCTTGTTGATCACATAATTCCTCAACTGCAGCCACAATCCCATCGAAATTTTCAGCCAACACTTTTACTGCAGCATAATGAGCACTCCAACGCGTTGTTGAGAATCTTTTAACTGATGCTTTGCTGTGTTTAAGAAGCACTCCCCAGCTGCCAGTGGAAGCAGAACAAAATTTAAAAATTGTATCTACTGTTTCGAAAAATGTTACACATGATATATTTTGTGCAAATGAGTGTTGGCCACATAAATTAATTGAGTGATCTATACATCCAACAACAATTGCTTTGTTATTTTTTTCTTTAATAATAGCTTGCACCCCACCATATATGCCGCTCGTAACAGCTGCATTATCATAACGAATCACTTCCAACATTTGATCAATATGTGAAATGTCAGGTGTGCTAATCAAACATAATTCCAAAATATTTAACAGATTTAATTTCATTAACAAGCTTAAATTTTACGTGGTTCGCTTAAACATGTATGAATTCATTTTATATATCTGGCGATAAATATGATACTTTTGGTGATTTAACATGCTCCAAATTCAAGATGTGTTCTTTCAACACTACATCATATTTTGACAGTAGTTGAACTAGTTCTAAGAAGTTACCTTTATTAGAAGAGACTTGTCTTTCATCATGTCTAATAATCTAAATAAAATATGCTTCCACTTCTGTTTTTCAGTATCGATTAATTGCAAGGCTGCGTCATCTATTGTTTTATGCAATTTTAGCCTCATTTCCAAAATTTTCCACTTTTTAAAATTTTCTAGATGTTCACTTGATGTTCATGGTCGGATATTCTTAGATTTAGTTTCCACCACTTCTGAAATCCAGTCGTAAATGCTGTGGTGACAGCAAATAAACGACAGCAGAAGCAGTACAGGTTATTAGTTACAGAAGAATAAATCATCCATGACCGCAGAATTTTTACACCATCAGGCATTTCTTTGTAAAACCATTCTTTTGAAAAACGGCGAACATCACCTTTTATTTTTAACCCGTGCCTAGATACAGTGGCAAATGGTCCTACTTTATTTTGGAAATGTTCACTTCCTCTTTTTATTATCTCGATGCGAATATTATCAGGAACGGGTATACTCCAATGTGAGACATCTCTTAAGTCCTGAAGTGATTCATCCATGCACATACTGTCTTCGATAGTAGAAGCATTATTAGTACCTACTACCACTGTCATTTTCAGAGTTTATTTCAGATTTGTCTTCTTCATGGGTTATCATAATTAATTCTGTATTGTCGCCGTTGCTTCCTGAAGATGAGCTAATATTATCAGAATCGCTCCTCTTTTGATGAACTTTGGGTATCATCAGTTTTTTTCGCATATTTAAAGATGGATCCAGACATGCTCCGAACTGCATCCATTTTAGCCTGTTTGGCTTTTCTCTGCTGAAACCCACTTTTTCTTTTATGTGTATGAACTCCCCGTGGTATATTTATTCTAAAAAATATTATCGATTAGTAGGTACACTATCGTTGTCATAAATTAGAATTGTATATGTATTTGTACGGAATGTAGGCGGAAAAAAATGAACGGACCAATCCACTTACCTTGGTTTTTTTCTTTTCAACCACTTTTCAACTCTTTCATAAAACACTATTAAAACAGCAACAATTCACTTCACGTTAATTACAATCAACATAGTACAAAGGTGACATGACAAGTAACGTTTATTTCAGGGGAACCCCTAACCGAGCAATCGTTAAAGCTAACAACGAAAATAAAAGCAACAAAATTTTTGGGGAACCCCCGACCGACCGAGTTATCGCAATTGATAAATTAATTTATATAGTGTAGTGAATTGAATTTAAAATTTAAAAATTACGCCTGCACCGTCGGCAACCCGACACACGCACCGACTTAAGTGGCCCGATTATTAAGCCACGGTGAGGAGTGTAGAGGGCGAGACCGGTTTAAGAGAGCCGCGAAGGGTTGTGGGAAGAGAAGATGGGAGACGCTGAACGCGAAGTGACGCTAACATAGAACGTCCAGGGAAAAGGAGGTTTTTCCTCTTAATTCTTGTTGTTTGAAAGTGTTTTGTTCTTGTGGATGTCTCTTAAATTAGTGGTGTACTTCGTGAAGGATTCCTCGACCTCGGGTATTGTACATTTGATGTTTTTGAGGTTAAAGCGCGTGGGCTTTGGTTTTGTTTTGTGTGGTTTAGAGCCGATTGGGTATTGAGGCGTAGTTACGGTAATTAAATAACGAATCGGCCAAAGTGCGCTAGGGGTTCGAGCTGTTTTTTTCCTTTGGGGAGGATTAGCATGCGATTGCGTGTCGCGGGGGCGAAACAAACGGGGGGTTCCCCTGTTTACGGATACAGCGCGGTTGCGTCCTTGCGATTCGTGTCTAACTCAGGAGCGTGACGTCATGCAGCCGTTACGTTCGGGCGTGCCGATCAGTGGGGTAGTACCGGGTGTACGCGTTATTTAAGTACACACCCGGGCGAGCTTAAACCAGATTTGGGGTGACGCAAGAATTCAAGGAATCTGCGGGGGCGCCGATTACACAAGAAGACCTCGTGAGTAACGCCCGGTTTTACAGACTGTTAGGCCGATTCGTAGCATTCGCGTTTAGTGTTTAAATAGTTGTCTTTCTTGTTATAATTGTAAACATGGGAAATCGTCCTTTTATTAATTTAAATTATCATCTACGAGTAATGTGGGCATTTGGTGATCACCCCCGGGGACTGGTTGCAGCTCTTACCAGTGGCGGCGAGCAAGATTTTAGTGTTCCATTTCCTCGGTTGTGAGTATACGCATAAAGGTTTTGGAGGTCTATTATGCTGTGTATTATGCTATTTCTAACTGTGTATGTTTTTGTACTCGGTGGTGGTTAGTCCGGCCAATAACGGCTGGGACATCATTTATAGGCCGAGAAATTTGTTGTTTATAACTGTGTATGTTTTTGTACTCGGTGGTGGTTAGTCCGGCCAATAACAGGCCGGGACATCATTTATAGGCCGAGATTGTTGTTTTATTTGTGTCTAATTGCTGTGCCGTTCTCTCCACCGTTCGAAAAAGGCATTAAGGTAGAGTTACGGACCGCCCTCTACGGCGCACTGTAGTGTTGGATCGTGGGCCTGGAAAGGCAACAGTTCGTAGCCCGGTTAATTAATCGTAACAAAGAGTTCTTGTTATTTCATGCCTCAAGTGATAATAATGATGAAATCATGTTCATCATTCGTACTGCCTTGCCAATCAAAATTTATCCAGGTCTTCGGTGTGATCTCCGATATGTTTCAGATGATTCGACATTGCAACCTAAATATGCCACATGTGTTTATTGATCACATAACCACATCTCGTTTATGTTGTTTGTATGTTGTTTTTTTAAAAAGGGACGATTTCTTATGTTGTGTATGTCGGTGTTGTATTAATTGCTTCCTTTGCTTGTGTACTTTTTTTGTTTTACATGCCTGAGGAATCTGTTTGGGTGGAGGTTTCACAGATTCCAAATTATTGCATGAGCATTTGTTTCGTTTACTATTTAAATTTAATTAAAAAGGCATCCTCCACTATGATATTGTTTTATTGAAGACACCTCTTCCCCTAAAAGTCTCACCGTTGCATCCAGAACGCTTGCCGCATTGTGTAAACGCAACGAGGGGTCCTACCGACATTCTAGACGATCACAATTTTTTGGCCAATTTGAATTTCGCGGTTTATTTTTCGAGCGTTCGGGATATTTCAAATATTTGAATTAATTCGGCGGCAAGTTTGGGTCATTACAATAGTATGAATACCTTCATTAAAGTGGCTTCAAACTTAAGTGATTTATCGTTGTGATGGTTTGCGTAAGTTTTTTTTTTCACGTTCGGGTGTCACCCCCAAACGGGTGCCCCCCCCCCCTAGCTACGCCGTTGTTAATAATACTTACATTAGTCTATATTTTATAACAAATATTGCATCGGAAAGGAAGACAAATTAGTACACTTTTCTTATTAGTGTAGAACTGCTGAAGCCCAAATGAAACCTAATGCAGCTTGTGCTAACAAGCATATATTTCTATCTTATGAAAAATAACAAATCATGTCACTAAGTAATTAAAAACAATCAATGAACAAACAAAAAAAAAAAAACTCAAGGCATGACTGAAAAGAAAACTAAACATGGCACTAAACAAATTCTGAACACTTATTTAATAATTAAATATTTTTATTAAAAATAAATCACATAACAAAATAGCAAAAAACTACAACCACTTATGACTGAATGTTTCGTAAACATTCGCACCTAAAACCTTAATCTTCAGATTACACACCAGCTGTTGAATAAAATTATCCGGAAACTTCTTAGAAAACAGTCCGTTAATAATTGAAATCAATTTAGCCAGCGGTATTTGTACTTGAGCGGGATGAATAAATTCATCCTCACTCCTGCAACTCGTCGGCAGTTCAGTAATAACTGGAGGGGCATAATACTCGGCAATTTGGTCCGACAAAAACACAAACCCTCTGCAGACACAAGACACAAGACTGATGACATTTATAGAGTCTTTTACCCTCATGATCAACATGTGCTTTCCAAAACTGGTTTTTCAAATAAAAGCTCTCTGACACTGTTGACATTTATAAGGTTTTTGCCCTCATGTATCAATGTGTGTTTCTTAAGATTGCTCTTTTGAGTAAATGCTTTCTGACACTCTTGACATTTATAGGTAGAACTTGAGTTTATGGTCTACGCACCGATTTCGCCAATTTTTTGTTTTATGCATAAAACACACCGTAACAACACTCATTCCGCAAAAAATTTAGTGCGGAAACGCGTACTTTCCACAAAAAAAATGTTTATATTGAGCCATGTAGTGAGGTTATTTTGATTGACAACTACGTCAATGGTTTCTACTTTACCGACCAGCGTTCATGATTTCACTCGTGGTGGGAGTATTATATGCAGTGGTGGGCTGCCAAATTTTTAACAACCGGCTCGCTCCGGCTTGCTATTATTTCGGTATATGGCAAAAACGGTAAATGAGTACATTTAACATTTTAACAACCGGCTCGCGCGAGCCGGACCGAGCCGGCTCCAGCCCACCCCTGATTATATGGTGTGCTACAAGTTATGTGCAGAGTTCATCCACAATAACAAAACGTGTCGCGCATGGTATGCAACGTTTGCATCTTGAGCCACGCGCTGTCTTCCGCCACGTGTGTGTTTATCTGGACAATAAGATACTATAAATATTACAAATATCGCTTAAGCTTTAGTCTTCACATAGTCTTCACATAGTTTTCACGCAGTCTTCATGTAGTCTTTACGCAGCTCTTTACTTAGTTTGTAATTTGCTCGTATCTTGTAATCAACAAATAAATAAAGTTTTTTTAAATACCTCTCCGGGTTTTTGAAACTTAATTTACAATATCACCCTTTACATAATTATTATTTTCTTTATACCTTACCTGTGGGTAAGGTTTTGTATATTGGGTTAGGTTAGACCACGCGTTCGAAAGGTTAGACTGGGGGTAAGGTTTTGTTATAGTAGGTTAGGTTACATATACCACGCGCAAGTAAGGTTAGTTGTCAATCAAAATAACCTCACTACATGGCTCAATATAAACATTTTTTTTTATGGAAAGTACGCGTTTCCGCACTAATTTTTTTGCGGAATGAGTATTGTTACGGCGTGTTTTATGTATAATAAAAAAATTGGCGAAATCGGTGCGTAGACCATAAACTCGAATTTTTCCCATTTATAAGGTCTTTTACCGTCATGTATCAATGTGTGTCTTGTAAGGTTTCTTTTTTGACTAAACTCTTTCTGACACACCTTAATTTCTTCATTGGAAGACGAGGTGGAAGGCCCTTTAAATATGTGATATTCATTTTCATTTATCTTGTGGTGTCTTTGACATTCACACGCTTGGGAAGTTGATTCAGTGCAAGGTGTTGTGCCAACAGTTTATTGCTTTCGTTTGAATTGGCAGCATTTTCCTTATTACAAATTTCATTAAATTCTTCTGTTCTGATTTCTACTTTGCAATTATCCAAAACCTCAGAAAAGCGATCTACTATAACATGACATGCTAACCAGTGGCGGATCAAGTCAAGTGGGGGCCCTAAGCGGTAAAAATAACTGGGCCCAAATTCCTTGGTGCTAGAAAAATGCACACCTTTCTTTGGGCCCTCCCGCGACCGCTTAGTCCGCTTATCGTATAATCCGCTACTGACTCTCAAGTCTTCTTACCTTTATTGTTTTTATGGGTGAACTATACCTACTGAACATTAAAAAACAATTTTGTCAATTAAAAAGAAAATTGTTCACCTGGTTTTCTTGCAAACTTAATCATAACATGCGTCCTAAATTGTTAGACGTTTCTTTAGATTTTGTTGGGAAAAAATACATTTTTTATTGTAATAATAAATGTTTAAAAACTCGATTTTGTTTTTTTTGATAGAACAAGATGAATTTGTAGATTAAAATAACCGCCTTTTGATTTCTGTATTCTAATTACAGTCGAGCTCCTCTATAGTGACTTCTACATACATGTATAATGAGTTTTTTTCTATATTATGATGTAAAATCTCTGAATATAGTAATGCTTTCAAAAAGGTTTTTACCAACATTCTCAGGTAACAGAAAATGCAATGGATGTATTCAATTGTAATGTAAATTTGTGTAGTTTATTCTTAATTATGCATATTTATAAATAAAAAAATATTTTTCATCCACAATAATAAATCTTAATTTTTTGTTTCATTTTGAATATTGATTGGTTTTTAAAGCGACTGTCAAAACTGTAAAATTAAGCATGAATCTATATAGTGATATTTTTTCTTTGATTTTCGAACACTATAAAGGAGTTCGACTGTATTTGAATATTTAGGTACATTCACACAATTCTTGATTTATTTAGCCTTAAAAATTATTGTAAAATGCGTTAAAAAGTTATGAAATAGCCTTGTGTCGAATGGTAGGTAATTGGAGGTTCAATATTACTTAAATGTCCAAAATGTTTTATTTTAGTCGAGATTTACGTGTTGCGGACCCAATCGATTAGCTTTCATATTTACCGCCCTTTTCTATTTCAGATTCTGTTTGGTTGGTCATCATTATTATTATAATTATATGGTCTATGGATAAACCTCATTCGAATGACGACTGTACGAATTCTTGAAGCTGTTGTGTTCTAATTGGAAGGTTTAAATACAATCATTTGAACACATTAATTTTGATACCTGTCAATTTAACCTATAGATTGTCAGCTTGACATAAAACTAACTTGATAAGTTTTATCAGGAATGAGTAAGGAGCAGTTGAGTTTCTTTATTTTCAGTTAAAGGTGGTAAAAAAATACAGCATATGTCATGGAAGCTCCTATTGTTCTGCAAAAGAAACTTTATTTTTTGGTGGAACAATTACAGAATATGGCTCGTGATTTGCCACCGTAAGATTGCTGTTTACAAACCTAAATTTATTCCATTTACAATCTTTTGTTATAGTAAATATCAGATGCGTTTACCATATGAAGTATTGTCGAGCCTAGCAAACTGTCTGTTAAATGAGACTATTTTTGAAATTGTTAAGGGGTTAATGGAAATTCAACACGTAACTGAACAACATCTATATCAACAAAGGCTTCAAGTACTTACCAAACACCAATGTAAAATTTTAGGATAAAAATTCTGTTGAGATACATTGCATTCATTTTTAGTAGAAGAACAAGAGCACATGAATAAAAGTTGTGATGATTTAGAAGCACAATCAAAAGAATTAAAACTGTTACAAAAACAGGAACTTATGCAGTTTGATATGTCACTAGTTTTACAGTTGGACCAAAAAGTAGCAGATCAACAAGAAACACTTGAACAAGCAGGAGTTCCTGGATTTTATATCACAAAAAATCCTTTAGAAACCAAAGTACAAATGCATCTTTTAGATTTTATAATTCGATTAAGTAAGATGCACAAAGAATAATTAGGAATTATTTTATAAAGTATCGTTGCACTACGGAATAGTTTCTATGTAAAAAATTTTAAAAAAATGACTGCTAGATAAATGCAGGTACATATCGTGAACCGTCCAGTGAATGAACACCACCCAGTGAATGAACACTGCTCAAATAAACTGAATTATTAAGAACAATTGAGCATTTTCGAACTATCTTGAGCACGAAATAGTTCCATTAGGTCTCTACAGATATGATCCAATTATCGTTTTTTTCTTATCAGTCTATTCCAAAAAAAGACATTGCTCAAATCAACAGTTGGTTGCGAGTTGTAGTCAAATGTAGAGGCAGGTCCTATTTCATGGTATCTTTGAACATAATTTTGGAGTACTTTTATTAACTTAATTTTGCTTTTTTTATATTTTTATGGTAGTAAAGTGTTCCTGGAGTAGAAAATAGTAAAATACGTTAAGATAACATTTTGAATTTCTGTTATTTCGAAGTGTTCATATACTGGATGCCAAAATTGATAATTCCAGTGAATGAACAGATGTTCATTTACTGGTTCTTACCTTACCAGTTCTTAACCAGTGAATGAACTACTTTTGTTCAATATACATTATTCGATTGTCGAACTATGGTTTGAAGATAAGAGCTGGGAGTTTCTGCTGATTTTGAATTTATTTATTTATATTATAAATCCGAAATAGTAGTAGTAAACATTCCTAACATTACATTTAATTATTAGAGTTACATTTGTCGATGTTAATAGATAAATTTGAACGTGCAGATGTTTGAGTTTGGCTTCAAATCTTTTCGATAAAAATTCAGACCATTTCTTAAAAATAGGTGACTATTGAAGGAAGTACAAAATTATTTGATGCTTACTGATTTCCAGCGAGTTAACAGCTTCTTATCTCAATAACATTCAAAATATGTCAACTAAAATCGCTGATTGTCCATATTAACCATAGAGTACTAACGATCGTCAATTTGACGATTTGCTTACATACACTAAGCGACTTTAGTTTTTATGTTTTAAATCGTATTGAATTACAGATAAGAAGCTATTGACTAGCTGTAAACCAGTGCCCATCAAACAATTTTTTACTTGCTTCAATAGAGTCATCTATCTTCAGTAAATGGTCTGAATTTTTTCGAAAAGCTTTGAAGCCATATTTATTTCAACAAAATTAAACATCTGCACGTTCAAATTTAGGTATCAGCATCGACGAACTTAACTAACAATATTAAATGCGATGTTTGAAATAAATAAATAAATAATAAAATAAAAAAATAATAAATAAAAGCAAAATGAGCAGGAACTCATAGGTCTTATCTGTAAATCGTAATATCAGCAATATCGGCCATGGTCAAATTTTGCTTGACAGTAAACTATTAATTCCAGTAACGTTAGTATTCTACGGTTAAAAATAGAATTTGAAGTTTTGAGTGTGAGTAGTCAGGGAAGTAGGAAAAGACAACGGGATGGAGGTGTGTGAATATAGAAGACTTAATATTTTTTTGTAATCAACAACTATTTTGGCTTATTTCCTACATTTTTCAATGATTTTCAACAAAGTTTAATTTTGTAATCTATAGTCGCTCCACAATTTACCTATACCAACACTTTTTCTTGGTTCAATTTCTATTCAAATGAAGTTTTATCCTGGTTTTTAGTTCAAAAAGAGTTTTATCCAATTCTATTTTGCAAGAAGTCCGCCATTGGTAATTTCCAATTTCTGTTAAAATCACTATTATCTCCTGAAATTCAATGGAGTAGTTCCTTGCATGTATTTGTTTTTTATGATTTTCAGTATTGCTGCTATTGAAAAATCTTTGCTTTCTCCAATAAGTTAAAAATGGATATTATTCTTTTTGAATTTAAGCTCCTCATATATTTGCGCCAGTTGTTGCTAGGTAGCTTTTATTACTTTATCTAAAGTTTGTTTTATATAATATACACAATATATGTATATCTCTAAATATAATTCCCGATGGTGGTCTATTTCACAAATTTTTTTGAACGGATCAGAGTAGGCGACGAAGCTGAGTGTCAAAAATTGACTAATTATATCTTTTATATCGTCAACTTACGGAGCTTAAAGGTAAGTAAAGCAAAATACATTATATTGCAATGCAAATGTATATAAATAAAATGGTAGATAAATAATAAATAAAATAGATAAATAAAATGCATAAATACACAATAAATACTGCCAGACCGTTTTAGGGTTGAGGTTTTCTACTAGTTATTTTATAATAAGGAAAAATATTTTTTACTATAAATACGTTTAAAGTTAATTGATTGTCATCCACATTGGGTATGTTCATTTATTAGCTAAATAAGGGAGTTATGGACTCGTGTTTCTTTTTGGAGACGGTCTGTATAATATTCCCAATATTTATATATTATTTTATAACCAAGAAACAAATTTTAATTTACTACAAATACGTTTGAAGTTAATTTATTGTCATCCACATTGGGTGTTCATTTACTGGACGTCGCTGTTCATTCACTTGGTTTTGGTGTTCATTCACTGGGTATTTTGTACATCTTGTATTTAAATGTCTTTTAATAAATTGATTTGTAGCGAGTCTTCCAAATGATGCAATAATCTTGTGCTCTAACAAAATATCTATCGATACAACAAGTTATTAGCAACAAAAGTGATATTGGGGACGGAGAAAATAATTCTGTGAACGCAAATGTGACAACCGAAATGCAAAGTGTTCATTCACTGGCAAGGTCACCCTACCACTTTTTTTTTAAAACCTTTTAATGAAATTATTAGATGATTATTTTAAACTGTTCTTGGGAAAAGACTTTTTTGTGCCATTCATCAATAACTTCGAATGACTAAATAGTATTTATTTTACAAACTCAGTCTGCATTTCTATCATAAATCTTCAAATTTTATTTAACAATAAAATTAATGTATAATCATGACATTCATTTTTTTAATTTAATCTATCATTTATCAAAACATACAAGCAGTAATAAATAAGGTTTTTATTAATAACGTTTAAGCAGAAAAATTAAAAATTTGTTATTTTTTTGTTTATTTAAGTTTTTATTAAGATATTTGTCAATAGTGCTACCAAAACCACAAGTATTTTACATTAATATTTTAGTAAGAATAATGTATTTTAAAATTATAATCATTCAATATTCTACTTTTAAGAACAAAAGCTACAGAAGCTTTTATTAACTTTTTTTCATTAATTTTCTTGTTGCAAGTTTATTTGAATTTATTTTTTACTCAAGGTATGTTTAGGCATGCATATTTATACAATGTTCACCACTTTATGTGATTGTTGGTTAGTTATCTATCAACAATAAGATTGTCCTTATTATCACTTGTAATTGCACGAGAGTTTTCTTTTTATCCGAATAAATTTGCAGTTTTTAACGAGAATTTAATTGCTACATAACCGGATGAAACAAATTGCCCCTGATAAAACAGGAGTAGTTGTAGCTGTTTCGGGCAATTTATTAAATCTAGTTACCAGTCAGCAACTAAATTTGAGCTTAAAAATTGTAAATTTGTCAGGTATAAAAAGGAATCTCAAATGCAATTCGGTAAAGTTAATTTAATGAATAACGGCCGGTTCCATAATCACTTTAATAAAGTGACTTTTAAATTAAATTCCGCTAATTACTATGCCAACTTATTGTTTTTAGAACCACCATTAGTTAAAGAGGCGTTCGTTCGATTATGGAACCGACCGTTAGAAAATAATGACAACGATGTCAGGGTAACTTGATATAAAAGTTAGGAATAACTATCCGCCGTCAAAGTGATGAAATAGTATTGGCTAATGGTATTTTTTATAAGCAACTGATTAATGTGACCATTTTGTTTGTAGGCATACACCAATAATAATCATATAAAGTGGCTAACACTATTTGTTTTTTAAATGTCATTTTAATAATGATAGTTCCAATTTTTCTGGAGAAACTCGAGTTTTTCCATTATTTTGAAATGCAAATGTTTTGATAATTATATAAGTATTTATCATTTTTAATTTTAAAGATTACTTTTTTTAATGTACCTGTAACATAGTTTACCAAAGTTTCCTTTACTAACTTAGGCTCAATAGTATTATGACACGGTTGACAAATGTTTTGGTATATTTAGTTGAAGACATCAATTTAAATTAATTGGTTTCATAGTACTTAATTTACAAACTATACCATTGAAGATTATTAATTATGACTTAATATATTCAAATTTTGATTACAAATGGAATCATTCTTTAGGTTGTATATTTTGATTAAATTAGTTTTCTAATACTCACAATAGAATATATTTTAAATCAACTAGAAATATATATTTATCATATCAACAATAAAATCTAACGAAAAAAATAATTTAACTATACATTATTAACGAAACAATGTTAGTCATGCAAGAAATACTGCATAAAAATAAATTTTTCCTTAACAATTTCAATTTTCTAAAACAATACGGGCTGTCCCACAACCAGCGGAGAAGCACTTAACTGTAAATTCTTCTTAAAATCGCCTGAGAAAAATGTTTCTGCTTAAAGTAATTTTCGAGTTATTGTTAAATAAAGTCAGGCAATCACAGAAAAAAGTTAATTAACACTATTTATTGGTATTCCTAAGAAACACATGCGGTAAATGTTTGCACCTCCCTTCGTTGCACTTCAATCTCGAATTATGAAATCTTCTGTTATTAATCAATTTCATTTTACTGTAGTTTTGAAACTATTCAATATACGATTTTAAGAGCTTCTTCGCCAATTCTGGGACAGCCTGTATTACACTCTGCATTGTCATTCAAAGCTATTCTAGTCTCCAATGATGAATGTCGTTTTTCTTGTTGCTATTGGACTATAAAATTAAAACAGCTGTCAACATTACATACATCACAAATACTATTTTGTTTAGAATATGTAAAGGAGTAAAAAAACTACATTGGCACAGCAAAATATTCAATATAAAGTTTATGTAAATATCTTCATGTTAATTATTGAGATTTTTTTGGCGTGTTTGTTCCATATGAAGAAGCCTTACTGATTTTTGTCAATCCAATTGTTTTGTACAGTAATATAACAACTAAAAATAACAACTGTAATTAACGAAGTTAAACTTGTTTCATTACTTACATCCAGTAATAATGCTGAGGACGATAAGTATATAAATTAAATTTCCGCTAAACAATATACTAAACAGACTGTATAACATTGGACAGAGTATTGCAATTGACCAAAATATCATATTAAACACAAGATGGATTCTTGGTTTCAATTCAAAAGGAGCTATTCGTTCACACCCTGATGTGGCAAAAAAGTCGCCTGTTTCCACAAAACTTTCCTTTAATTTGTCCTAAAATAAAAAAGGACTTGAGAATTTTTAACAAATCAATAATGTACTTACTTTTCGTGCAAAGATGTCTTGTAGAAATTTTTCTTGTGCAGCTTCACCAGTGGGAACATCTTCCAGTGGAATTCTTCTCATATACATATGTGCTGTAACTGGGTGTCCACACAGTAAACTATTTATGGTAGGTTTATTAGGATCCTCATCGTTAAATGCTAACTCAATATCATATATGGCAGGAATTTTTCCCTGCATGGGTGGTAAACTTGCAATAAAACCTCTAGTTCTGGGAAGCAAGTGATATTTTAACGGCTGTAAATTTCTTTCTTTAGCAAATGTTACTGAAGCTTTTTGCTTATCGGCTGTAAATCTTGTACCTTCCGGAAATAATAGTAACTACAAAAATTAGATAATTGCATTGCAGGAATGGCAATGACATTTTAATAATATCTTACCCATATAGGATCAGGATGATCTGATAATTCAATGATTTGTTTATGTATTGTTTCCTTGTCTTTTTGAAATGATCTTTCCAAGAAAACAAATTCTGAAAACTTCCACGCCCAGCCTAATATTGGTACATATTGAATTACCTTCTTTGCATATGCCTTACAGTTCTACAAATTAAATTAGGTATGTTACATCAATTACGCCCAGTTCCATACTCAATTTAAAGTGGCTTTAAAGTTAAAGTCTGCTAATTACCATGCCAACTGATTGTTGTAACAATGAAGCCACCTTTAGTTAAAAGATCATTAGGCGTTGATTATGGAACTGGCCATTAAAGTCAATTTATTTCATACTGGTTTCTAAAGTGACGCTTTTTGGCCTATTTATGGAACGAAAAGTAGATCATTAAAGTGCTAGGCCTTTAAAGTAAAACTAGGCTAAGCCCGCGGGCGTACCGCCCTCATTGAATTTTCTCAACACTTTTTTCAGTATCTTATTTTTTGGACACTTTACTAACAGAAAACCGTGATTTGCAAATGTTACTAATGTATTCCAAAAGGATCATCAATTTTAAATTTCGTTGATATCCGGTAAATATCTGAAATTTTCAATGTTAACCTTATTGCAAATGCTTTATTAATCGGGAAATCACTCTGGAAAGTTTCAGTTGAAAATAAGTACAGTAGAGCGTCGATTATCCGAACGTCAATTATCCGAAACGTCAATCATCCGAATGACGATTTGATTTATCTGAACGTCAATCATCCAAATCGTCGTTAACTTTGCCATTACATTGTTGCGCGACTTAAACTTTCAAGTTTTAAAATTGATTTAAAAATTTGATTTATAAAGTACATAAATTATAATGTGATTGAAATATTATTTGTTGTTCAATATATGTTTATATTCTATCATTTTGAGCGTTTTAGTGCTTCCCCCTCCCTCATAAACTATGACTGTTCGGTCATCCTAATTTTCGATTATACGAACGGTAGTCGGTCCCAATTAGTTCGGATAATCGACGCTCTACTGTATTTCAGAAATTAAGGTTTGTTGGTTTGTTCACAATAAAAAATATAACAGCTTGGATAAATAAAAAATAACAAATATTAAACTTAAGTATAAAAAGTTGCAGAAAATAGTGTTTTTCTACGACAACATCGAAATATGTTATTTCACGAGCGTAAATTCAATCATAAACAACTACATTTTGTACAGAATTTCATTTCGCATCGGTTGCTAGGCAACAAATGCGAAATGAAATATTTCGTGTTCGGTTGCTAAGCAACAAATGCGAAATGAAATATTTCGTGTTCGGTTCACTGTTTTTGGTCACAAATATTAAGGCGGCCTAGAAAATCGAATGTCATCAGTTTGCTTCTGTCAACATTTTTGTACGTTGCAGATAATAATTTCGTAGTTATTTTCGATAACTCTTACAATTAATATGGAAAGTGATAGTGATAATGACTTGGAATTAACACCTCCAAACATAACTGAAGTTGCAAAGTTCACAACATTAAATTTATTACCGGAAACGTCTAAGAAAATGTATCAACGCAAAGTATGTTAAACGCGTTAGCAGAGGTTATCGTAGAAAAAGTGCAGTATGCAACGCGCACAAAATGGCAATTTTACACTCGTATGAATTGCTGCAGTACGAGTCTGCGACTCGTACTGCAATTCATACTCGTGCAAAATGAGCATCATTTTGTGCTTGTTGCATAATATACTATTTTCTACAAACGCCAAAAAAGACGACATTTACGCATCGCTATCGATGCGCAAAGTGCACTATTTTTTAACGGTGAAAAAATATTTTTTTTAACGCGACTATTTCATTCATGCAAATTTCGTCCAATCAAAATCCATCTTTTTAATGAAAAAATTGTTTCGTACGGACAAAATTTCAAAATAATTTTTTTTTTTTGACGTAGATAAAAATTTGTTTGTATTTCGTGGCAAACTTCGTGCTTTATGGCGCGTTCGACTGTCATTTTCGGCCTCGATCTGACGGTCTCGACCAATTTGACTTCTCACGCGCCATTAAAAAAACACTCATTTTGCGCACTTAATACAAAAATAACTATTTAATAATCACTGCATCTTTGCTAAAATTTAGTTATGCAATTTGAGAACAAATACTAAACTCGCCAAGAAATTACATTGGATAAATAATTTTCTGGACTCGTGTGACATTTGCGTGAATGCAAAGTCAAATCGCCACATTCGTTCTGAGTTTACCTAACATACAGTAATGAAATGACAGACGGATTTGAAAGATATGTGTAATTTACCTTGACTTAAGCTTCGATTAACTTTGGACGAAGAATTTTTTTATTTGAATTCACTTTAAAAATTATTCAACTACGCAGTGAAAGTAAATAAAACCGGAAATATAAACAAACATTACCATTGTAAGTTTATGTTTTAAGTTTAAGTTCATGTTCGCCATATCGGATTTGATAGTGATTTTTCAAAAATTCGTAAATCACAAATGAAATTTTTGAGAATGTAATTTTCGGAACGAAAGTCGTTTGTAATCGTCCCGCCTGCCGTTCCTGGTCCTTTTCGATTTTTTTTGAATATTTTTTTTTTCAAACAATTTTTTTGAAGGGGTACGTACGTCCCTTCCCTCGAATTTTTCGCAAAAATACGTCCGTCTTTGAAAAATCACAACTCGAAAACCGTCGGCCGCAGGAAAATTTTCGTTTCACATGAACCGTTTAGAATTTAAAGGCGCATAAATTCGGTAAATAGAAATTTTCCCTGATTTCGTAAATAGAAAAGTTATTCGAAGATTAGGAAGGGGGCGCCGATTTTGACGAAAAGCGATAAATTTTTGGTTTGTAAAATTCGCAGATCCTCCGCTGTTATGTTTGGAAACTCCTTCCTTCAACAAAAGTTATAGAGAATGTCCGCGACTACAGATTATTCCTCTGCAATTTTTCTGTGAGGTAATTAATAAAGATTTCGCGAATTTATTTATGAAATTCGCTAATTTCTCCTGTTGAAAATTTGAAAAAACGATTGATCGATCGGACTGAAAAACTTCGTTAAGAAAAGTCGCAGATCCGGTGACGGTTAATAAAAAGTTCTGATAAAGTTTTCGAAAATATCTAAAAATAAAGAGGCGGCGACCGTTCGTAGTGTAACGACCGCGACGCGCCAACCGCCCCGCGGGCACTCAGCCCGGGGGGTTGATTTCGAAGAGACCTCGCGCGGATATTCTAGATCGGAAAGGATCGATTCGTTGCAAGATATGGTTTTGGTTTAGAAATTTTGATCGATAAGAAAGTACCGAAAATTTGAACCTCTATTTAAGGGTGGAGCGGGGGTATAACAGAAACCTGTTCGCGCGACGATGTAGCGCTCGGCTTCCCCTTTCTGACGGTATCCCGCACGCTGCGTCCCGCTAATCTGCGTCCGTGAGATGGTGTGACTTTACCTGAAACGCTGTTTTTTCAGTTTTTAATATCTGTAGCGAAAATGAGTATTTATTCCGGCAATACCGACCTCACCACGTAGATCAGGGTCGCAAGACCTACAATTTGATGTATGAAACTTAAAATTCCTCGGAGCCGTTGATTTAATAAGTTACGCTATTATATATATACATTTTAAAAGTCCTAGAACTTTAAAATTTTACGTCAGTTTGTTTCTATGGCAACAACTTCAAATGACAATTTATCGGAGCCGGACACATTAAAGGTCCAATTTACAATTGCTTCTGCCACAACAGGAGAGTATGAGGTTCCGATAACATTCTTCTCTGACTGCAATATAATTTTTGAGCATCTCTTCTTATTTTCAATTGAACCCTCTAAATAACTTTCAGCCATAGTGGAACTCTTCCGTCCCTTATGTGTTTTAATATTGACCCAGGTTGCTCCGGCGTCTGCTAGCATAGTAGCTGAGCTATGTCGATAACAATGCCCTACGTACCTACCTTATTTGAAAAATAAACCAAGAGGATATGTTCATTCACAATCGAAATATTATTTTCCTCCTTCCAGTTACATAACATCTTGTATACCTTTTAGTACTGATTTTTCGCTTTTTTGGGTATTACATTTTGCTTTGCCTGATTAGCCTCATTTAAAATATAGAAAACGTCACGAAAAAGTAAAATTTTGATTTGTCATTAAGTAAACAAACTTCCGTTGCTATGAAAATTGCTCATCGCTTACTTATAATAAATTATTACGAATTGGTTGTCAAAAATAAAACGTCAAAATTTCTGTTCACAATAATTTAATAAGTAAAATATCCAGCATGAAATAAAGTTTTGTATGTATCTCAAACGAAAAGTAACTTAAAAGGTACTCGCAAGTAATTCCAGCCTCGGCTAAACGCCTCGGCTGTAAACAACTGCTCGTACTTTAAAGTTTCACTTTTCGTTCTAGATACATAAATAACTATTATAACTCGATCGCATTTGTAGTCAGTCGTAATGTAATATTAGTGGTAATTGTAAGAAAGTTGAAACGTACGTTTTCGAGTGCGGTATTTATAAGTCGATCAAAAGCGCAATCAGAATGGAAAAAATCATAAGTTTTTTGGTTCGCCAAATTTTATCTCTTAAGTTCCAATCCTTGGCAATATTTCAAATATTCAGCATTTTCAACACAATTACATTAATTATTTTTTCCCCCCTAAGTTTATATTATATTCTGAAAGGTACACGGTATCTGAACAACAGGCCCTATGTTATCAATATTTTCAAATGGCAGCTAAAAGTAACAAGCAAAAAAATTATTCACTTATTCTGAAGAGTCCTTGAAAAAGGCACTTTATTTGATACGATCTGGTCAGGTTTCAATTAGAAAAGCCAGTAGGCACTTCAGAGTACGAAGACCTACACATATTTCATACATGACACCTCATTGTTGGAAAGTCATAAATAAAAGCATTTTTTCTGCTTTATCTTAAATTTGATTTAATTCAAAAAGTAATAATTTTTTACAAATCAAATTGCAAATATTAATGCTACAAATAATTTGACAAATTTTGAAATAAAAAACCAAACATTGAAATTTTAACCAAAACTTCATTTTTGCAACAAACTTTAAACCATAACATTTTTGAATAAAGCAAGAAGGGACCTTTCAAATGAGGTACCACAAGCCCCCCATTACCATTTAAAAATTTAGGGGTTGCAACTGTCACTCGAAGGAGGTTGAGATTATGGATGAAATGTTCATTTTAGGTCAAGCAACAGAGCAAAATAAATGTCATAATTTGACATAAATACTACCCGGCAACCGACTGTGCGATTACATAAAGGACAGTTAGTAGATGAATTCTGCATAATTTCCCCACTCGAGGACCATAATTTTTAATTTGTTATAAACAATTTACAAGAAAAAATCGCGTTTTATTAAGTTCTTTGCTTGTAAAATGGGAACTAATGAAGCAACTTTAATGTTGTCAATAGACGAATTGTAGAGAATTAAATTACGAACAGAATGAGAGGTCGAATGTCCCGATCGAATAATTAGAACCGGAGGAAACCTGGAAAACCCGGAAAATCCAGTGTTTTCTAAAAAAATTCACAATTCCGCCATTTTTTAATTCTAAGAACTGAAACTTTTCACACAGATAGTTATTTATATGTACTTTGTGCGTGCAAAACCCCGATTCTGTCGGACTAGCGGTAATTGCACAATCACCATTTCAATTTTTTTCTACGATATTTTCGCGGAGGGCTGGTTGTCCGATTTAAATTTTAAAAACAGAATTGAAAACTAGACGTGCACGGCAACAAAACGTTCATTCTCGTTTTTCATAAAATGCAGTAAAATAGGTAAAAAACGGTCGTGAATATGAGTAAAAAAAGGTCGAGCACAAGAAAATGGTCGAGTAGTGGGGGAAGACCGGCCGCTGTGGGGAAGCACTGTATATAGAAATAGAACCGGGCTCCGCTTCTCCTCACGGACTGTTACCCCCCACTACTCGACCGCTTTCGCGGGGTCGACCGTTTTTACTCATATTCACGACCGTTTTTCACCTATTTCGCTGCATTTTATGGAAATACTAAGATCAACGTTTTGTTGCTGTCCACGTCTAGTTTCCAATTCTGTTTTTAAAATTTAAATCGGACAACTACAGGAGCAAGAAGCCCTCCGCGAAAATATCGCAGAAAAAAATTAAAATGGTGGTTGTGCAATAACCGTTAGTCCGACATAATCGGGGTTTTGCACACATAAAATACATATAAATAGCTATCTGTGTGCAAAGTTTCAGTTCTTAAAATTAAAAAATGTCGGAATTGTGAATTTTTTAAGACAACACCGAATTTTCCGGGTTTTCCGGGTTTTCTCCGGCTCTAATTATTCGATCGGGACATTTGACCTCTCATTCTCTTCGTAATTTAATTCTCTACAATTCGTCTATTGACAACATTAAGATTGCTTCATTAGTTTCCATTTTACAAGCAAAGAACTAAAAAAAACGATTTTTTCTTGTAAATTGTTTATAACAAATTAAAAATTATGGTCCTCGAGTGGGAAATTATGCAGAATTCATCTACTAACTGTCCTTTATTAAATCGCACAGTCAGTTTCCGGGTAGTATTTATGTCATGAAAAAATGCTTTATTGCTTGGCCTATTTACAGGATATTATGTAATAGACTAAAAATGACGTGTTTCGGGATTTTTTTTCAATATGCACAATAATTGAGATAATGAATTTATTCCATTTAACTGGCAATCACTGTATGTATTTGGATTATAAGTTGTTGTTCCCACATTATTATTAGAATTTTGTGCAAACGAACCCAGCCTAAATGCATTATTTAATTATCAAGCAGTCAAAGGTCGCTTTAATCATTCAAAATGGAAAAATATACCTTGCTATTCGCATGGTTATCAGTACATTATAAAAATTAATCTGAAGCAATTTAAGCTAGACTGTAAGATAAGCTAACTGTTAGTTAAAATAGCCTTTTTGCAATGCAAATGAGGAAATGAGTGTTTACAGCAAATTGTATATGGTACAAAAGTCGACAAGTATTCCGGATAAATGATAACTTTTTATCTGGCACAATTTATATAATTCAAGGGTCCAATGCAAGAAATTACTAAGTACCCTTTTTTCATGTTTTGAGATAAAGTCAGTTGGGGCAAGTGCGTTTTAATTTTTCAAAGTGACATTACAATCGATGATTAAAAAAAATCAGATATAGAAAATACTTCAAAAAAATTTGACATACTGTTTGCTATATGTATTGTTCTACAGTATAAGTAAGTGTTTTCGTAAATGCAATGATTATTTTTTCCTTTTTGACATTTTTTTAAAAACAAGCTGTTATATCACGCTTGCCCCATACAATGGGGCAAGTGTAATAATCTCTGTGCTTGCATATGTAAAGTGCACAGTATTGGCATGGGGTAAGTGTGAAGAACATAGTTTTTTAGTAAGTGTGAAATTTTCTCCATGTTTTAAAGAAATGAATTGTTTTATTCTAAACGTTTTTGGGAATGTGTTCAGAAATGCATGAACCACAGTACTTTAATGTTATATCCATATTGTTGTGCTCTTCTATGACAGTGAATGTCGCTATTACACTTACCCCGTTATCACACTTACCCCAACTGACCTTAATTCACTTTTCAATATTCAAAATCAAATTTAAGTATGATCAATTGTCATAACGTGAAGGTGAAGGTGAGGCACTTATGATAATTGATCATATTTAAATTCGATTTTGAATATTGAAAAGTAAATTATCTCAAAACATGAAAAAAGTACGTATAGTCTGTTTTCTTACGGTGTAGAGCAATATTTCAAGAGATAATCCGTTTATTATCTATTGGCAGTGGCGTTTCAGATTTATGTTTAGATTTATAAATAAGGCGTCAATTTGGACTGAGTGATTTCAGTATAACTGTACTTTTTCTAGTGTAATTTGTTGTTTGGTTCCGATTCCCATACTAAGTTATTTTAAGGCATTTACAAATGTTTGATTATTTCAAAATTATATTCCAACAAAAGTATAGAAAATTCCATGCGCACGCCTATGAGAAAGGTCTCAACAGGGGGTATTGCGATTGTGAGTGGAGAATGTATTGTCTAGAACCCTGTATTCTCTATAAGTGGCACATTTAAAAATATTCCCTTAATTTTTTTCGATTTATAATGGACATTTGATGTCCGTTCATTTGTGAACATTCAACACAATTTCACGGTTGTCAATTTTTATTACTCTACACAAGGTATAGTAACATTTAAAATATTGATTTAAAAACTATAAATTTGGATTAATTATGCATACAGCACCATTGCATAATTTCTATTTAGTTTGTAATTGTATTGTGACAATATCTGCAACATCACAAACAATAGTAAAAAAACTTATTACGGTATCAGACCCACATATTTAATTAATTTTGCACTTACTCCTAATAAATGCAGTTTGTCGGCAATCATCCATCCAGCTAACCAGTCAATTTCATATGTATGGTTCATGATACAATATGCATGTTCCTTTCCCCAATACTTGTTGAAGTCATCTTTATCAATGTACAGCAGCACCCGTGAACCAGACCACCAGTCACCGAAAAATACCAATTCTAAAAAATAATTTAGGCAAATTCATAATATTTCTGAATAACAGGAAGCATTTTTATTCTTACGTGAGTACATTGTCCAACACAAGTGCCAGTTGATTTTTCTGTACAAACGTTTGTTAAATGGTCGCAATCCAAAATAGAAAACACATTGTATTAAGTTCACTATTATTCCAGACGTAAAAAATGTGATGGCTAAACACAAATGAATTAGTTTGGAATCCTTTATAGTTTTAAATTGTGCAAAATCCATGATCAGTCGTATATCTTGTCTGCAACGAAAAATTACGGTTATGTGGAGATTCTTTTTAAATACTATCATACTAAAGGTACTGATAAGAAGTCTGGGTAAAAAAGGTTTAAATTGCAGTATTACTTACAAAATAAAATTGTGTTACTCCAGCGAAAAATATTGTCGTTACCCTGTTCACATAGAATGTACATTCATTGAGCATAAAAAATCTTGCATTGTTTACCTACAATAACATAAAAAATAGATCTATTTGGGGAATACGTATATTTGTTTTAAACAACAGAACCATTATAACGCACTTACTCTGAAGGCCTCCACACATAATGTGCATACACAATTAAACAACTTCACATTTTCAACGTAAAGGTAGGTAACAACGAACTAATGATGGGTATGATGTTTTGTATACGTCATAGAAGGATCAAAGTTGAAGCGGCAATTTATTTAAGCCGTTTATAAATCGGAGCGGAATGTCATAATTTTCGTAAAATTTGACACTCTAACCTTAAACCTGTGTTTTATTGGCGCAAATTTTTAAACGGTCACTATCGTCAAAGATTTAAGTCATACGGTTTATGGTTTATGTCTACAAATTTTACTTTAATTACTTTTTACATTCAATGGAACACCTTGAAAACGACGATGACTGCTACGAATATTTAATCGTCTCGGGCGATAAAGATTTCTCTAATTAAATTTTTTAGAAAAAATTGCTTTTGTTCGTATGACAACGTTGATTGTGATGTGTTTAATTTTAGCGGTTTGTGTCGTCATTCTATATTTAAATATTGTTAATTTATTCATAATTTCATTTAAACGAAAATAATTGTGTTATCATAAACCCGGTCTATTTGCAATATTTAATTCACACTGCTATAATTTACATAAGTCCAGGCACCTACTGAAATTTTTTGATCAGTCGTTGTTATTGTAATAAACTTAAGTGCGTACACATATTTAGGTTTTGCAATACCAGAGTTATATTAGTGATTCACCTACGGACATTGATATAGTTATATTAGTGACTCAACTACGGACATTGATATTAGTGACATGGACGCAAACAATATGATTCAGTAATAGTTAACATTTAGAATAAGTCATTGTTTTATTAGTGATAATGTTAAAGTTATAAAAGACCAAAATAATGGAAAATCAAGTAGATTAGTTAGATTAGTTAGATTAGTTGTAGCTTTAGTTCTGTATTTCTTTTACCATTAGTTATAATTGAATCGGTGAGTTGAAAAACAGTACAAGTCCAAAAATCTCATTTTGAGATAATCAACAATGAAAGTTTTAAGAATGTGATATGCGAAACTCGTAGACTTGGGAGTCTTCGTAACCCCGAAAAACTTTTCAGTCAGATCTGATAGATGCCCTTCTATGTCTATTGATGCTAAAAATCGTGTCAAAATAACGAAAAAACGAAAATAACGCGCGCTGGACTTGTACTGGTTTTGAATTCATCCACCGAACAGCAAGGGAATATTAATGAGTTCACTACACAAAATTTAAAAAAATATATTTTCAGTGTTTAAAATAAAATGAAACAGTTTCAAACATCATTATTTAGGTTACAGGGGCTTATAAAAATTAAAATAAACATATTGTACTAAAAAATTATTAGAAATTATGAAACTTCATCATTATGTTCTTCAGCAGCCGAAGTCGTTTTCCAGTTTCGAATTTGTTCGTAGAACGAAGTTGCCTCGGAAGGAATGTATTGCAGCAATTTCATCACATCAGCAATTTTTTTTTTCATTAATGGCCACGGGATTTGAGTATGCTTTGGTGGTAGGAAGTCTCTGATTAGTTTTGGGTTTTACCAACTTAAAAGTTGAATATGCTAAACCATCAATATACTCATAGGTCTTTACATACCCAGGAAGAAGCCCATCATAGACAAACATTCTATACCTGGACACTCCGAACGTTTCCGCCATTCCCACATTATTTATGGGTTTTGAAGTTTTTTTGTATACAAATGGCCATCAGGTTTTGAAGTTTATAATGTCCTGATGTGTTATACTTTTATTATATTTTTTCGTACTCAGAGGGTAGGTAAACTTGATCACACTTTCTTATTACTCTTTTAATGGTACCAAAATCACGGTCACATGCCAAGAATGAGTGACCACGTACCGGAAAATAGTGGTAGATCATGTTAAATCTTTTGCTTGCCTGCAGGGCCATTAAAAATCTCACCATAGTATTATTCCGGTTTTGACCGGGGCAGGAATCAGAAAAAAGGTGTAATTTCTTAACTTCAGATGAGATTTTAGTTTGTATGTAATCGTAAATGAAACTACACACCTCATTGGGCCCTTTATGAGCCTCTCCTTCGTGGTAAACGTAACAGTGTCCCGTGTTTTCGCTCAGGTTATGAATTTCAAATACGTTCACCCATAACTGCCTGTATTAAAAGACTTCTTGTACTGGAATGTGTGGTAGAGGCAAGTTCTGCATGAAGTCGAAACATATTGCTGCCACTTGTCACCGTGCTTTGCACTCTCGTTCTAAATAAACATGACTTCCAATCGCAACACCTTCGTTCCCGGTTGTGCAGGGATACGGATAACAAGAATGTCAGTTAGTAGAAAAGACGACACGGTCGAAAGTTCTTTTCGCTCGCTGGAGCCGAGATCGCCCTAAGGGGTAATGGTGTTTTATTTCATATTTATAATTCTACGACGAGCGTAACAATTGGCGCCCAACGTGGGGCCTTTCTGGAAGAGAACTTCCGGCGATTCCACGCCCAAGCCCAGCAAGCCAAGCATGATGTTACGGAGCGCACGAAAGGATCAAGTGTCTCCAGGAACATCCACGGTAGACGACGTCGAGGTCGTTGTCGTTCCAGCGATGTCACCAACCCTTCTGGGGGAGGGTTTACCTTCAACAAACCCCCAGTGGCGCCCAGCACCGACCAGCGAAGAAATTGTGGCGCAGCTCATCCAGAAGTTGTCCATGATTTCCACAGTACGAGTACCGGTTCGTTTACCTATTTTGATTTGTTATTCCGGCACAATTACCGAGTGTCCCGAATACTTCCTCGAGAGGTTGGAACGGTACTTCGTAGCAACGCAAGAAACGGACGAGCAAGAGAAAACACTCATTGCCGCCCAGCAACTTGCAGGACCCGCCAAAGCTTGGTTCGCTAACCACGAATTACTCCGACCGACGTTCGGAGAATTTCGCACACTGCTCAAGGCAAAATACGGGACAGAAAGCAACATATCGAAGTTGCACGAGCTTCTGTATACAGGAGCCCATAACCGTACCACAGAAGCCGTGGACGTTTTCCTACTTAGGAAACAGCTTCTGTGGTTGCGAGTACATGGCTCAGGGAAGGAGCAGGAGATGTTACTAGTTTTAAAGGCACAACTGGACGTTTCCATAAAACCGTATTTTGTTGTATCTTTGTACGACTCCATGGAGGCGCTCTTAGAAGCCGCCATAGCTGTGGAAGAGTGCTTACCGTCACCTTCATTACCGCTCAGTACAAGAGCTGTGACTCCTAGAGTCGTCTCGAGCTGGCGTGAACGCCCAGAGCCGACATCAGAACGTCCACTTCTCCCTTGGTGTCAATATTGTCCTGAACGACATTTTAATCGGGACTGCCCTGTTGCGAATCAGGGAAACTTCCAATCTGCCGAACGCACAAACCTCGGAGCGAACGGCGGACACTAAACGCAGCAGGTGAGTCTGTTCTCCGTTTGAATGCGCACATCAACGGAAAGCACTTGCGCGTTCTCCTCGACACCGCGGCAAGCGGAAACTTTGTGCGGTCCGGAGTGTGTCCAGCTCCGATCGTTGAGCAACAAAGTTTTCTCAACCTCGCAGCTACAGGCTGTAAAGCTACCGTACTTGGTAACCAGTGCTTCGCGATAACAATTAGTGAACAAACATATTCGTGTGAAGCCAGCGTAGTGCGCGAGTTACGGGAAGACCTTATTCTAGGCTATCCGTGGCTTAAACAAGTCGGTGCGACAATCGACCTAGAACGCGAGTGCGTGTATCTTGGACGCAACAAGCGCGATACAGTGTACTTCGTTGCACCAGACATGAAGATGAACAGTACTGCAGTGCCATCGACACTTGTGAACGGTTTTCCAAAACAGTTACAGCGCCGTTTTAGTGAACTCATCACAAACTTCGGTGAAGTGTTTAGCGAACGTGCGTTGACACAAACGAAGACCGTCACGCATGAAATCCGTCTCCATGACGAACGTGCCATCGCCCTCCGGCCGTATCGTTATAGCGAGGAAAAAAAGATTATTATTGATCAACGGGTGCAAGAGATGTTATCGCAAGGAATCATCGAGCATTCCAGGTCGGCCTAACGCTCCCCGATCGTTGTGGTAAAGAAGAAGGACGGTAAACCACGTTTCTGTGTGGACTACAGAAAACTGAACACCGCCACCGTCGATGAAGCTTCGCCACTTCCAGCGATTCACGAGACGCTCAAGGACATCGGGACTGCGCGCGTATTTACAGTGCTCGATTTAAAATCTGGATATTGGCAGATCCCAATGCACGAGGCTAGCAAATACCTCACGGCTTTTGCCACGCCTAATGGGTCTCTGTATCAATTCCGCGTCATGCCTTTTGGGCTCAAAAATGCACCTGCCACGTTCCAACGCCTGATGGCCCAAGAGGTCCTCGCTGGATATCTCAACCATTTCGTGATGGTCTACTTGGACGATATCATCATATACTCCAATACCTATGACGAGCACCTCGACCACCTCCATAGGGTTCTTGAACGCCTTCAGTTACACGAATTGTGTTGCTCAATTCCGAAGTGTCACTTTGGGAAGAAGGAACTGGAGTATCTGGGTCATATCGTGTCATCTGACGGCAACCGCCCCCAACCACACCATCTGGCAAAGATTGCCGATACACCACCTCCTCGTTCCCGCAAGGAACTTCGAGCGTTCCTCGGACTGTGTGGATGGCTCCGAGACTACGTTCCCAACTTCGCGGAAACTGCAGTTCCTCTGACCAACCTCCTGTCTGAGAAGCGGAAGTTTAAGTGGAGCAGCCAGGCCCAGGAGTCCTACACGAAGGTGCAAGAAGCCCTCAACAGTGCAAAACCCCTCAGTCGACCCGATCCGAAGCGCCGGATGGTGCTTCAGACCGATGCCAGTGACCTGGGAATGGGAGCTGTGTTGTTCCAGGAACGCGACGGCGGACGCGACATCATCGCGTACGCAAGTTCCAAGTTCAATACGACTGAGAAAAACTACCATATTAATGAAAAGGAATGCCTGGCCATTATATGGGCGACGAAACGCTACCGTCCATACCTGGAGGACCGACCATTTACTCTACGTACCGATAACCGGGCCCTCATCTGGTTGAACAAAACCAAGGACGATCGTGCGAAACTCACTAGGTGGTCTCTGCTGCTGCAGAGTTTCTCATTCACCATTGAGCATTGCCCCGGCCGTCTTAATGAGTTACCTGACGCACTTTCCAGGCAACCAGACGACACAGCACGCAACATCGATGTAGAAGACATTCAGCCACTCCTTCCACCGCCGCTACTGACCCCAAGACAACAACATCCGACTCCCTTGGTGTGTCAGCTTGAACAAATGACCGTAAGTCAGGAAGTTCGTCTCGCGCAAGACAACGACCTGGAAATTCAACGGTTAATAATAAAATGGCGTCAATTACAACCCTTGGACCGCGCCACCCTGACCGCGGCCGACCGGGGATTTCTTGATTACTACATAGTGTGCGAGGGTTATCTTTATCGCCAACACGACGAAAAAAGACTGCTCCTCGTACCAACCGAACAACAACCACGCATTTTATATTATTTTCACGACAGTGCACTCGCAGGTCATCCCGGCTCAGACGAGACGGAACGAGCGATCTCCGAGCAATTCCACTGGCCTGACATCTCCAACCGAGTCCGAAGATATGTCGCAGGGTGCCTGCTGTGCGCCCAATATAAGCGACGACCTCCACATCCCGCAGCACCGCAGCGTCCGCTTCAACCTAAACATCCATGGGCCACGGTCGCTTGCGATTTGATGGGACCATATCCGAAGACTCCATCCGGGAATAAAAATATCCTGGTCGTTACCGATCTCTTCACCAGGTGGGTCGAGGCCTTTCCACTAAAGGACACTCGGACCGAGACCGTCGCCACCTGTCTGGAAAAGGAAGTTTTCCAACGATACGGCTTCCCGGAAAGCTTAATCACAGACAGCGGGACTCAATTTAGCAGTAGAATGTTCCGACGCTGCTGCATCCGTTGGGAGACCCAGCACTGGGCCACTGCTCTCTATCACCCCCGTGCTAATCCCACCGAACGGCGCAATCAAGAATTTAAAAAAATTCTCAGAATCCACCTGGTTGGAAAAGACCCTGCCATCTGGGACGAACACCTGTCCATGGCGCTTTACTCCTTTCGACGACGTCGCAACGCCGCCACTGGACAAAGCCCTAGCCAGCTGCTGCTCGGCTACAATCTGCCCCTACCAAGTGCGTGGGACGGTCTTCAGCCAGTTCCAGTGGATCGTCAACAACGTCTGCAGCAAGCCCGAGACCACCAAGAAGACTACATCCACCGGAGAGCTCCACCTGCCCGGCTCGCTCCCGTATTTCAACCCGGTGATCTCGTCTTGATAAAGAACTTTACTGGAAGACGACGCCCTTTCGCCCAAAAATGGACCGGACCGCACAACATCCTCCGACCAGCTGGTGACGTCACATACTGGGTGCAAATCGGCAACGCCCGCTGCAAATACCATGTGGACAATATCAGGCCATCCCCGCTGCTTCGCCAGTAAAATAAAAATGTACATTTGTGGATTTGACAATAAAAAAGATCTCGGTTGCTCGTGGAAGTCATGTCTCAAAAGGGGGGAGTGTCACCGTGCTTTGCACTCTCGTTCTAAATAAACATGACTTCCAATCCCAACACCTTCGTTCCCGGTTGTGCAGGGATACGGATAACAAGAATGTCAGTTAGTAGAAAAGACGACACGGTCGAAAGTTCTTTTCGCTCGCTGCAGCCGAGATCGCCCTAAGGGGTAATGGTGTTTTATTTCATATTTATAATTCTACGACGAGCGTAACACACTTCCGGTTTTTCTTCTCATAGCTTAGTGACATCTCTTATTTTATTGTAAAACTTATTGGCACGTCTCTTATGGACCATCAACTCTGCTGCAGCAACTCGTTTAGCATTATCATTAAGATTTTTGCCCCAAGATTTTCACAAGTTGAACAAACATCAACCTGTGGTCGTCCAAATTTTATATTATAATATTCTTTAAAATAATTCAGATACAAGTCATATTTAATAACTCCTTCCAGATCAGGAAATTTTTTAATGATTATTTTTTAATGATTTCATTCACCAATCGTTTAGCAGTATTTGGGCATACGTGTTTAATTCTGTCCAATCACAACATTATTATAGTGAGAATTTTCTACTGTACATTATTCCCGCGAGCATAATTTCTAGTATTTTGTTTATGTTACTTGACAGCACATTTTCTAGTTTTGACATCTGTCGCCAGTTTGATTTTAGTTTATAATGAATTAAACTGTATTTTTATGCTGTATTTTTTATTTAAACGTTAAAAAATAATCTTCCGAATACCACTCGAGAGTGCGAATTAATTAGAAAATAATTCTCCAGTTATTTTTTCAAACTTGCTGCCATTTGGGAATAGCCACTCGAGCCCTACGGGCTCTCGTGTCTACTCCCTGGCAACAAGTTTTCGAAAATCTGTCGAGTTATTTTCAATTTATTCCCACTCTATTGTGATATTACTTATGAAAAGTATGTGCATTGTCTTTACATGCAATGTACTTGAAAGGTATTTTACTGTTTTAGTAGCATAGTGTGCAGTTTTTACTGGAAAAGACTCGATATGTTCCTTTATTTTAATCAATTTTTCGTCATCAATAGCTCGAGGCCTATTATTATGTTTCCCCCTTAAATCTTTAGGAAATTTTCCAGACAAAAGTATAGTAGTTAGTCGCTGAACCTGAATATGAGAAACGCCGTGCAAACCCATGTAAGCTACTTTGCAAACAGAAACCCGGTCACTTCCTTTCATTGCAAAATAGGAAAAACTGCTCGCCCTTACGTTCAAATTATTACCCTCTTGCTGATTATAACGAGGTTTGCGTCTTTGCACCGGCTTACTTTCTATCAATGCCATCAGGTAACAGTCAATTTCATTTTTTGGTCTACCGTCATATAAATTTTTAATAATGTTCAGTTTTTCACTGGCTAAAAATTTAGTAGTACATTTTTGTTTGCAAGAACAATTTGCTCCACAGTACGTTTAGCTTGAACTATGTTACCCTTACTGTTAGTGTAGGATGCACCGTACCGAAAAGCAATCTTAATTTTTTCGTTCGCCCAAGTTTCTGGGTGAGCTTTGCGTTTCTTTCCTCTGCTTTTCACCTCGTCACCACTGCTTTCTTCCTCTAGACCACTCATTGCAACTGATTGAAGCATTAATTTAAGAAAAATTACTAACAAACACTAATCAAAATACTAGTAAACACGCGTTGCCATAAGGTGGCGTTCCGATGAGTTCAAAAGCAGTATCAGTTTTGGACTCGTACTGTTCTTTGACTCATTGGACGGCCAGACTTGCTGAAACACCAATTCAATTTCACCAAATTGTACTGCTCTTAGTCTCAACTTATTCTTCTTCATATTTAAAGCAATTTTATAACATAAAATAAAAATGGCCAAATTTGGACTTGTACTGTTTTTCAACTCACCGATTCAATTATAAGTGTTAAGAACTGTAATCATTAAATAAAATTAATATTTAAAAAAAATACATTATTAAGTTTGAGTAACTTAATTCCAGTAGGTACCTACCGTGCGACTAATTAAAACCACATGCCAAAAATAATAAAAACTAATAAACTTTGACAGTCCAGATCTCGCGATGGATTTGTAAGTTCTGGCTATAGTTTTCATTGGATGACAGACGCGTTTGTGTATAACGACACGTGTCACGAATAACAAATAACAAATTTCTCTGTACAGAGCATATCATAAGTAATGTCGAAAACTTCGTGATCTATTTTAAGAAAATAATAGAGAATAACAATTCAAGAAAAAACTGGCTAATATCTAGTTTATTGTTTGAAAATGGTAAACGTATAGTAAGCAACTGACAAAAATAAATTTATAAATAAACGCTACATTAACGTAAGATACTTTCTATGTGTCCACCATCAGCAAAAGATAACCGAACAATATACTCTATAGTCAGTCAGTCAGTCTTGAGAGCCTTGTACATATTATACATTGAAGTTTTCATTTATTTAATGCAGTTGATTAATGATTTTCTGGAAATATTATTTGGGTAAAAAAAACATTGTTATAAAACATGTATCTTTTTTCTTTCTTCAAATAAGTTCAAGAATAACCTCCGCAAGTTTTCGAGATACACCCTGTAAAAATCTTCACCCAATCTTTGGATAAAAGTAGGATCGTTTTCATTAAACAATTAGTAACGATAATGGTGATTGATCTTCTTACCGACTTTTGCGTCCAAACTAACATGCGAATCGACAAGACATTCTTCGATCACAATTTCAAGTCTAAAAGTTATTTAACCAACCTGTGTGTTAATGAGAGCGATTAATAATCAAAACATTTTAATCAATATTAAAATGTCACCAATTAACACAACAGTTGGTTACAATATTTTTCCGTTGATCGAATACCACGAAATTGAAGAATATCTAATTTTATTTCATGACAAAAATCAAGCATACCACTAGATTTAAATTAATACATAATAATAATAATAATCTATCTGTACCGTACAGCACGTTCAAAATTATTTTTGTCGCTGAAACTTTTCACCGTCGTCGAGTTTGTCTTCGCCAAAGTGGCGTCGTCGAATTGACCGTGTCCGCAATATTACATTATACAACAAAACATTATTTATTAGTGAATAAAATTTATTATTAAAATTCTCTACTATCCGCAATTTATATTATTTAAAAATACTCTACTTGTATAATTTTAAACAATGTTTGGTCAGAATTTCTATTATCTACCAATGTAACATATTTACAGGATTTTTTATAATAAAACAAAACTGCTAGCAAGCAATACAAAGGTTACAATAATTAATGTAAATCAACCATAGATAATATTTTATTCTATGCTTTCGTATGGCGGCATTTTACTTAATAGCTTTATAGTCCAGACAAATTAGACAAACAAAATGCAAATAAAAGAAATAATTTATACTAGAACGTCAGGTTTTTACAATTTAACAAAGTACAAAAATAGATAGGTATTCAAAGTAAATGACTTTATAAGTACCTACATACATACTTGGAAATGGCGTTAACCTTGTATGGTAGCACGAACATTGAACATAGATACACTGATAAAAATGATGTTACATTATAATATAAAGAAAAATAAATTTAATAGAACAAATGAGCATTTTAGTGTACTCAGATGGAGTAAATATTTTTACAAAACATTTCCTTAAACCAAGAAAAGTTAATGGGAAGCTTCAAGTATTAATCTCTTTTGTCAAGCGAAATTTTTCGTGACAGTTACGTGACTATTTAGTTGACCAATTTTTGCCAGTTTTTTGACAACAGTTGGATTTTTAGAATGCACCTCGATTTGCCATATAACTGCAGGTATTCCTTCAAATATTGTTTGAAGACATTAGATCAAAACCATAAACTTTTCTTTTTTCTGTTTATTTTCAAACCATTAGTCGGACAAAAAAATAGTAGGCCTCTAGTACTAAAACAAAACCAATAAAATTCTTCACAAGAAAGGTTATATTTACCACAACGCTTATATTCCCGTAGAATTCTCACAATTATTATTGTTTATGGTGCAGGCCAATTAAACTTCTTATCAGAAAATATATCCATATACAGTCAAACTTCCATAACTTGAACTTCCATAACTCGAATGGTTCCATAAGTCGAAGTTTTTATCGTGAATCTTGGAGTTCACGTGCTTTTATACGTAAAATGTTCTCTTTAAGTCGAATTTCCATAAATCGAATATTTCTAAATCTTGAACCGATAATCTAATGTTCACTCGAATTTTTAAAAGGTTTTCCGGGTAAAATGTGGACATTTAATGCGATTTCCGATAAGAACCAAAAATAATAAATTTTGCAACGGAAACTCTGCAGTCCAAACATACGACCTTATTCAGCTTTTTTAACGATAATCCAAGCAGTATTAGTTTAGTTGTTGATGTGGTTGTATCGGTACATTTGTGATTAACAGAATGGAAAAACGACAACTGAATTGCTTATCAATCCAGCAGAAAATTAAAATCATTAGGGCTGCAGACAAAGGTGACCAAAATAAAAAAGATAGTGGTAGAAAAATATATTTTTCCGCAATAAATAAAAAAATGTGTACATTGCCATTTGAAAAAAAAGTTGACTGTAGCTTCGCATTGAAGTGAATGGGAAAAAATCCAAATTATTATCTTCTTGTAGTACTTACTCGACTAATTAATTATATATATATATTTTTTTTTAATTGGGCAATAAATAACTGAGTTAGAGCGTGGGACGTTTTTTAGGATCACCCTGTATAATAAGAGTTTGTCGTCCAGAGATATGTATGATGTTTTTCCAAATAGCCAGTAGAGATTTTTGAATCTTAGTTCAATGTTTTTTCTTTTTGTCCAAATATGGTGCCGTCAGGTAAGTATGTTGTCGAGGTGAAGTCCCAAGTATTTCATGGAACTAGATTTAGGTATCTCGATATCGTTCAAATAAATTAGTGGACATTGTTCTTTTCGCAGCGTGAACGGCAAGTGGCTTAATTTTCAATGATTTTAACCCTACATTTCTTGAGCCAGTCTTCAGGAAGATTAAGGTGGCTTTGAACTTGTGATGCAATATTTACATCGATGTGATTTGCAAGAATAATGGTGTCGTCAGCGAAAGTATACCATTTACAGGATCAGTTGGGGCGATGGGCGATCACGGCTTAAAGTAATAAGTGTGAATTGTCACCGGACGTATTCAGGTAAAAATTTGGATACTCGAAAATTTGTACAAAATTATTTAAAATTTTTTATTTGCATATTTACACATTAGGATTAGTCACTATGCAAAACTGAAAGTTTAGTTCATTTCGTTTAAATTCGTAAATTTACCTGTTAGCAAATATTTTAAAGTTACCGATTGAAAGTCCGGTACTGTTCTCGGTTTTACCTGAGCAAGCTATATTTCAATCTTTTGTTACGATGACTAGCGTAAAATCATTTATTTCTTATCTCTAACAACATCGCCCCAACTGATCGTGTATAGCCTATACCTATCGTTGTGGAAGAAGTAGTCGGGAGGTCTGAAGTAAATAATAGATATAGGAAGGGTCCGAGGACGGTTCCTTGAGGTACCCCTGAATTAATTGTGTATAGAGCTGGAATTTCGTCACTGACTCGTGCTCGAAATTGTCTGTGACTTACTTAGGATTCTAGTAACTTGTGGAATGAGGGGGGTAGGGTTTGTTGGATTTTGTCGATAAGCCCATTGTGCTAGACCTTATCGAATGCCTGTAAAATTTTTCCTCAAAAATAGTGTTTTTACTTAAGTGATCCGATGACACTGTTGAATTGTTGAGTGCGGTTTACGAAAACCAAATTGGTAGTCTGGTATCCAGTTTATTGGTGTGTTTCGGGGTCTAGGATTCATAGCACAAACCTTTCGAGAAGTTTAGAGATCACCGATAACAAGCTTATTGGGCGATATGATGTTACGTAGCTGAGGTCTTTATCGGGCTTGGGAATTAGTATTATGTCAGCTTCTTTAAACTCTGTAGGCCAATATTAAAATCTCAGAATAGCGTTGAATATGTATGTCAGGAGTACGATACCCTTTCTTGGGAGTTTATAGCATTATGAATGTAATTTGATCCAGCCCTGGCGTTTTCTTGAAATTTAGACGTTATACCTCAAATTTGATGTCCTTGGGTATAACTAGTGGAGTGGGATAGGGGGGAGCTTTAGGTGTTATAAAGTTTTCTGGAATTGGATCATTCATATCCAGACATGGTTTTAATTTTTATTACATAATGAGTGCTCGCTGTTCCCTTCTCTAAATCGCGGGCTATATCACTAAAATGATATTAATAGTAAGAAAAAGTAATTATTGTCTTATTTATTTTATTATCTCATTATTATCTTAAAACTCGCAGGTGTTGGTACCTATATCGTGATAAATTTACTATTCATGCGTACGTGAAACTTGTTTAAATTACGTAATTGTTAATTATGTAAACATAAAAATTGACGTTCTACGAAACGATAGATAATACAGGACAGGTTATTATGAGCCTCAGAAACAAACTATGGAAAATTAAAATGAAATATGTTTAAAAAAATCAATATGAAATAAATACAAAGTATATAATTACAGATGCAATCAGAGAATACTTAATGTAATAAATATTATTGAGAAATATTTGTGTAAAAGAATCATTCACTGATCAATTATTCAAACTAAAAAGACTGAGACGGCTAGACAGGTTAATATTGCTAAAAAAATGAATATGCATAATCATAAGAATATTTCAACATTGAAACAATGCCGACTAGCTGACGTAAGCGAAGACAATATTACTAAAAACATTTCAAATGTATAACCTGTATGTATATAAGCAATATTTAAATATTTTTGATGGAAACATTGAATTAAAAAAACAAACATTTCATTTAACTGTATTTGAATCAATAATAAGAAGTAACTATATAAACAATCTGAACAGTATGGAATTTACAACAGGAAATAGCAAATGTACGCTTTTCTTTTAAATACAAGTGTACATCCTGGATGTAACAGGAATGAGTACATAATCTTAATTTTCATTGGTCAATAGAACTTATCTAATGACAACTTACCGGGTCGGATCTAAAGGTCACGTCAAAATAAGGGGGACGCGAATAAAATGTGATTATGAAAATTAAGAAAACTATATTTAGAAAGTTGTTGCATTAGATGAGTTATTACTTAGCATTAAGGCACTCCTCCCTATTACACCCTATACAGAATGCACCAAGTTTTGTCTCCACCCCACTTTTTGGCCTTAAATATTATAGGAAAAAAACGAAACGTATACTGCATACGTTTTAGATATTAGTCTTTAGAGAGTTCATATTAGTTTTTTAAGATTGTTCCTAGAAGGTGCTAAAATAAAATAAAAAACTCATTTATATTAGATTTGCGATGAACTCGTTCTATGCAACATCATAAATAACTGACAGGAAATAGTTTCGGTCACAGCTACCCGCTTTCATTGTCGAGAAATTGTCATAAATTCATCAAATTTTCAGTGTTGCAAGATTAAACTGGATTTTCTTCAGAATCTAAAATATATTTTTGAATTTAAATTCAATAGTGTGGTGCGAAATTGCATAATGAACATTGTAGCAAGAAAATATATATAAAAGTATTAACTGCTCCTATAAAGCGAAAAAAATTCGCAATGACCTTAATAATTATTAAAAATAAATTAAATTTTGAAATAAGAAGCCTTAATATTCAATTAAGTATGTAAAATTTGGGTACCCTGACATAATTAGCAGTTTTGATTTTCGGGGTGGAAGCAAAACTTGGCGCACCCTATATACAATTTATACTTAATTAACAGGTTATTAATACTTATAAATTCCCGATTTGGATACGTTAATAATAAGAAAAACGCCATACAAGTGAATAAATACATTTTAACCCTCTTGCTCACGAATTGACACCTTTAAAGATAGAAATCTGAAATTTACTGCAATGTAAATATGATTTTTTTTTTTAAATTTTTAGTGTGAGTTTCACATTATCAAAATGATTCGTTTGGGCACAGTAGGGTGCCTACACAAGAAGCGCCAAATACAATTGTTTCTAACAAAAGCTCCAATATTTATACTGGGTGTTTCACATAACTTTCCGAGGCCTACGCCCAATGCACGTAACCCAATATTCAAAACTCACAACATGCTAGATACAAAAAAAATATTTAAGTTTCATGCTTTTAGAAACCCCTGACAAAAATAACTTTCAAAGTGACAATTTAAATTTCTCAAAGTATATTCAAACGATGAACGAGTGGATATGATTTATAATCTACGGCGAGTCTCACAAAAATGCAGTTGTTGCAGCCAGATTATACAAGCATCGTTACCCTGACCGTAAACACGCAACCAAGGTATATCACCAGGAGGATTTTTTAAAATTCGTGATGTTCAGCGATGAGGCAAAATTTTCGAATAATGGAGCAGTTAACCGCCACAACTGCCAATATTATGCCTTGGAAAATCCACACTGGATACGACCAAACCATTTTCTAAACGTCTTTTCAATCAATGTGTGGTGCGGTATAGTAGACGATTAAATTATTGGTCCCTATTTTTTTGAAAATAATAACACTTGCTTCGCTGATTTATCTTCACATAGTTTTCATTTTCATAACTTTTGTATTTATATTTAATTAATTAAAACAGTTCGAATAGATTTTGCAAATTTAAATTGTCAGTTTGACAGTTATTTTTTTCAGGAGTTTTCCAAAATATGAAACTCAAATATATCTTTTTTGAATCTAGCATGTTGTGATTTTTGAATATTGGGTTGCGTGCATTGGAGATAGATCTCGGAAAGTTACGTGAAACACGGTGTATATGCAAAAATACGATTTTCAAATCGACTGTCACCCGACACATAAACAAAATAAAAAATATAGCTGTACTCAGCCTATCATAGCCAAGTCATAATCTTCCTTCAGAAACTTATCTTTTAAATGAATTTATAATTTTGTGATGAATATACAGCCTGTTACACCAGTGATAATGCGCCTAAATATTTGAAGGATGCAACTCATAATATATTGCATAGGTAACGTGGTTTTTATACAAACGCGATTTGGAGGATTTTGCCTAAATGATGGATAGGAAGGGGTTCAATTAATCCTTGGCCACCGAGAAGCCCAAATTTTACACCGTTAGATTTTTTTCTGTGGGGGATAATAATCGTCCCAGTATATCAGAGACCAATTAATAATTTGGAACATTTGGAATATAAAATACGAGATGCATGCAGATCTATCACTCCAGAAATATTAACACATGTGAAGAGATCGTTTACGGCACGGATTCAGGCGTGTGGAGAGAGCAGGGGACAACATTTTGAGCATTTTGTTATATTAATGAATAAATATTTAGTTTAATATTATGTTTCATGCTTTTTAAAATCGGAACAAAAACCGCGTTACTTATGCAATGTATGATGGGTTGCATCCTGCAAATTTTTAGATTCATTATCACTCTTGAAACAGGCTGTATATATGGTAAAGCATACACTCAATTGAAAGAATAGGATGTTCAGAACCGATCACAATGTGATAGAAAGGCTAAAACAAGCTGAGCTTCGTAGGAAAAAACACAGTATAGGTTGTCCTCAATTGAGGACATAGTGAGCGAGAGGGTTAAAAACGAACGCCGGCCGTTCAAACTCAGGACACATTGAATTCTATAGAATAAGTTTTCGTATAACGAATTTTAGTAATATTAAACATAGTACTTAGTGGTAGTATTATTTTTGAAACTGAATCAGCATAAATAGTAGTTAATATGAATCGTCCGGAAATACGTAATAAATCTAGTCTTGGCATGCTTGAATGAGTAGCTTGATTTTATTGGTACGTTCCATTAAAAATTGTTTCTTGAGAATACTACTTTTGCAAACATGGTACACACGTCGGTAAGGTACGACTTTAAATAATTAGCCTTGATGGCGCTAATTGTTTTCACGTGAGAAACTCATGCTTGCCAAAGGATAGTTGATTATGGATACCACTCGTATAGGGTGAACCGTCCAGTGAATGAACACCACCCAGTGAATGAACACTGCTCAAATAAACTGAATTATTAAGAACAATTGAGCATTTTCGAACTATCTTGAGCACGAAATAGTTCCATTAGATATGATCCAATTATCGTTTTTTTCTTATCAGTCTATTCCAAAAAAAGACATTGCTCAAATCAACAGTTGGTTGCGAGTTGTAGTCAAATGTAGAGGCAGGTCCTATTTCATGGTATCTTTGAACATAATTTTGGAGTACTTTTATTAACTTAATTTTGCTTTTTTTATATTTTTATGGTAGTAAAGTGTTCCTGGAGTAGAAAATAGTAAAATACGTTAAGATAACATTTTGAATTTCTGTTATTTCGAAGTGTTCATATACTGGATGCCAAAATTGATAATTCCAGTGAATGAACAGATGTTCATTTACTGGTTCTTACCTTACCAGTTCTTAACCAGTGAATGAACTACTTTTGTTCAATATACATTATTCGATTGTCGAACTATGGTTTGAAGATAAGAGCTGGGAGTTTCTGCTGATTTTGAATTTATTTATTTATATTATAAATCCGAAATAGCAGTAGTAAACATTCCTAACATTACATTTAATTATTAGAGTTACATTTGTCGATGTTAATATATAAATTTGAACGTACAGATGTTTGAGTTTGGCTTCAAACCTTTTCGATAAAAATTCAGACAATTTCTTAAAAATTAAAAAATTATTTGATGCTTACTGATTTCCAGCGAGTTAACAGCTTCTTATCTCAATAACATTCAAAATATGTCAACTAAAATCGCTGATTGTCCATATTAACCATAGAGTACTAACGATCGTCAATTTGACGATTTGCTTACATACACTAAGCGACTTTAGTTTTTATGTTTTAAATCGTATTGAATTACAGATAAGAAGCTATTGACTAGCTGTAAACCAGTGCCCATCAAACAATTTTTTACTTGCTTCAATAGAATCATCTATCTTCAGTAAATGGTATGAATTTTTTCGAAAAGCTTTGAAGCCATATTTATTTCAACAAAATTAAACATCTGCACGTTCAAATTTAGGTATCAGCATCGACGAACTTAACTAACAATATTAAATGCGATGTTTGAAATAAATAAATAAATAATAAAATAAAAAAGTAATAAATAAAATCAAAATGAGCAGGAACTCATAGATCTTATCTGTAAATCGTAATAGCAGCAATATCGGCCATGGTCAAATTTTGCTTGACAGTAAACTATTAATTCCAGTAACGTTAGTATTCTACGGTTAAAAATAGAATTTTAAGTTTTGAGTGTGAGTAGTCAGGGAAGTAGGAAAAGACAACGGGATGGAGGTGTGTGAATATAGAAGACTTAATATTTTTTTGTAATCAACAACTATTTTGGCTTATTTCCTACATTTTTCAATGATTTTCAACAAAGTTTAATTTTGTAATCTATAGTCGCTCCACAATTTACCTATACCAACACTTTTTCTTGGTTCAATTTCTATTCAAATGAAGTTTTATCCTGGTTTTTAGTTCAAAAAGAGTTTTATCCAATTCTATTTTGCAAGAAGTCCGCCATTGGTAATTTCCAATTTCTGTTAAAATCACTATTATCTCCTGAAATTCAATGGAGTAGTTCCTTGCATGTATTTGTTTTTTATGATTTTCAGTATTGCTGCTATTGAAAAATCTTTGCTTTCTCCAATAAGTTAAAAATGGATATTATTCTTTTTGAATTTAAGCTCCTCATATATTTGCGCCAGTTGTTGCTAGGTAGCTTTTATTACTTTATCTAAAGTTTGTTTTATATAATATACACAATATATGTATATCTCTAAATATAATTCCCGATGGTGGTCTATTTCACAAATTTTTTTGAACGGATCAGAGTAGGCGACGAAGCTGAGTGTCAAAAATTGACTAATTATATCTTTTATATCGTCAACTTACGGAGCTTAAAGGTAAGTAAAGCAAAATACATTATATTGCAATGCAAATGTATATAAATAAAATGGTAGATAAATAATAAATAAAATAGATAAATAAAATGCATAAATACACAATAAATACTGCCAGACCGTTTTAGGGTTGAGGTTTTCTACTAGTTATTTTATAATAAGGAAAAATATTTTTTACTATAAATACGTTTAAAGTTAATTGATTGTCATCCACATTGGGTATGTTCATTTATTAGCTAAATAAGGGAGTTATGGACTCGTGTTTCTTGTTGGAGACGGTCTGTATAATATTCCCAATATTTATACATTATTTTATAACAAAGAAACAAATTTTAATTTACTACAAATACGTTTGAAGTTAATTTATTGTCATCCACATTGGGTGTTCATTTACTGGACGTCGCTGTTCATTCACTTGGTTTTGGTGTTCATTCACTGGGTATTTAGTACGTCTTGTATTTAAATGTCTTTTTAAATTGATTTGTAGCGAGTCTTCCAAATGATGCAATAATCTTGTGCTCTAACAAAATATCTATCGATACAACAAGTTATTAGCAACAAAAGTGATATTGGGGACGGAGAAAATAATTCTGTGAACACAAATGTGACAACCGAAATGCAAAGTGTTCATTCACTGGCAAGGTCACCCTACCTACTGATTGGCACTGCCGTATACCTACTGTTTGGCACTGCCGTATAGTCTACTTATTGTAGATATTTGTTAAGGAAATTGCCTATGTGATTCGTGAAGGAAAAATATTAAAATAAAGTTGAGACACCATCTGTAGCCACTACACCACCTTAAACCGCTTTATTTGCAAATACGTATTTATAAGGTTTGCGGTAATTGAATAAACAAGAATGTCCTAGATTAACGTTTTTAAATACGTCGCCAAAACATTTTTTTGGGCCACACATCTGTCTCTATTTCTCATTTAAAATAACAATGATTTTATTTGACGCTGATGCTTTGCTTAGGGACTGAATTAAGAAACAAGTCAGGACTTTATTAAGGTTTAATCAATAAAATACACTTGATAATGTTTCAATATAAGTTTCGCTTGTTGTTATAATAATGACGTATCATATTTTTGTGTATAAATTAATTGCGTTCCCTTAAATTTACTTTTTAAGTAGTGTTGCCAGAGATGGAACAAAAATTTATCACTTTTTCATCTTTGGCTACAAACTGATTACTAATGAAACAACTAGTTCTCTTTTTGATTCAGTGACGACTAACGAAAACGTCATTTTTAATTCCATACATCTTCATACATTTAGTTAAATGCCTACCTAACTATCTTTAGAGAAATAATTATTTTCATGCAATGAGTCAAAACAAAAAAATGTTAAGAAAACGAAAATAACTGTCAAAAGAAACAGAAAATTATTTCAATGCCAACCCATGTAAATTCTGTACAGTTACGCAAACAACAATACGAAATAAATTAAACGGAAAATTTTTCACACTACGGGAGCGGTAGGAAAGAAATCGATTTTAGGCAAAAACGTGGAGAGAAAATTACTTACAATTAATTTAATGGATAAAAAACATTTCAAAAATAGGATTTCTCGTTGGAAATGAGGAACTTATTGGTAGAAAAAGCAAAATTTTCAACTGCTTTTATCCAAAACACCCCTAAATGGAAGTGGCTTCATATACACATCAAGAAATATCTCAAAAATAGAGATTAAGGGTAGTCTGCTAGGAATATCAGTTGGCTACAGATGGTGTTAAAAGTAGCCGCTGCAGAGACAAAGTGGCTGAAGATGGTGAAATTATACATATCGTTTAAATAATTGAATTATGTACGAACATTTCCAGGATTTCAGCTTAAAAGCTGTAGCATAACTAAAAAATATAAAAACTCGGTTCAAGATGTAGCTTACGGTTATCTTAGACATTTGTTAATTTTACAATTACAAATTTGCTTAAAGTAGCTACAAATGGTGTCTCGACCCTACTACATGTTTGGAAGCTTCTTTCAATCCAAACATCCCCCCTCTCTCCCCCCCCTCTCAGTGTGTGACGGTGACTCTTTTGGTAGGTTGTCGATTGGAACTATATTCTGGATATACAAGTATAGTAGCTAAACAAATACAATTTCGATATCACAAAACGAAATATTTCCGCCGATTTGCTAGATACTCCCGGACCAGGCAACGCTGAGTCCGAGAGAGTCCGAAATCTTTATTGTCCGTGTAGCATACATATTTTTTTTCAATTGCAAATAAATTAAGGAAATACGAAGAATTAATACAAAACTTTATATGTTTTTACGAACGAACTGTGCAAATTATTTATTTATTTTTTTTAGTGATTTTTTTCAATTTTCATCCATACATTGGAACTAAAAAACACTATAATGTTAGAGTTTTACGAATTTTTCAAAAACAATAAAGGAGACGAATACAAAATGGGTGTGACACGGCTGAATTAATTCAGCCATGGGGTGTGGCACCCAATAGTCACTAGGTAATTTCACACTTTACACCACTAAATGATTAATCAAATAATTCAAATTTACAGAGAAATAAAATTACGTTAATTTAATATTAAGCAATGTTCCTTTTTATAACTGAATGATCAAAATTCAAAAACAATCAAAAGAACTGCACAAATTTGGCGGGTGGCTCTCCAGGCCGCCTAATGGCGCCTCTTCACGTTACGGCGTACCTTTAAGGTCTGTCGAATATGGTAAACCGGATGCAGAAACGCATCCACACGATTACGGTTTTTTGTCAGTTCTGTGTGAAAAGCCATAGCGTCAACACACGAAGCTTTAGCCATAGTTGGATCATTATTGGCTACAAAAAGGCGCCATGCACACAAAGTAAAACGTTCATTACTTGCTACCATTGAATCAAAAACTTATTTACATACCTATTTGAATTTTTCTTATTGTTAGTTTTTCAATCTTAAAATAATCTAATCCAAGACCATTCAAATTTTGATTTTTTGTTTTTGATTAATTAATTCCAACTTCTTGCATATCGACACTTCAGCTTCGTATCATATTTTTAGACTCGATTAGATGCATTTATAATTATTTAACTTCATAGATTTGTGTTGTCGAAGATGGATCTATCTAGAATTTTTTGTCTGTATTGTAAAAGTGCCAACAGGGGGTGGGGTAGGGTAACTTTGGTCTGTCATAAAACTCGAGAAAGCGACTTTTAATTTCTGTAAAGGGTGAAAAAAAACGAAATTTCAATGATAATGGTGTTGTTAAACTACACGAACAATGTTTGATTTTTTTAAAAGGTTCTTAAATTATACTCCATGTCCCATAATAACAGCAAAAGAAAATAAATATGGAACGCAAAATTTGTTATCAAGAAACTAGATTAAATTGAACAATAAATTAAAAATATTACTCCTAATTTTTATTTTGAGTGTTTAGATAGTTTCTAAATTTTTAAATTATTTTCGAGTTTTTTTTTGCTTGAAAACTCTATTTTTTTCATCTTGCTTTTACAATGGGTTGATAGTCAACTGAAATGAAACACTTGATTTCGATCAGTGGATGAAATTAGAAAAATAGTAATAATTAGGGTAAGCTAAAAATTGAAAGATTGATTTTGATTATAGGCTTCGCAATTTTGCGCTACAACATAACTTACAGTTATTATTATTATTATTATTATTATTATTATTATTATTCGCAAAGAAAGTGACTTTGACCCTTTATAAAATGTTGAAAAAAAGAAAATTTTTCTGTTTCGGAAACGTGCAACCAATTTATTAAAGAAACGAGACTTGCGGTGCGATTTAAAAAAACTGAGGCGCCGGATTGCTTTCCTATACACGGTCCGATATGCCTGTACGGTTTTATTTATCGTATGAAAATATCTATTTGCTCAGGTGGTCTGTGCAGGCGGCCGGAGCGTCTCCGTTTTATCATCCACACATTCCGGTATACCTGTTCAGGTGCACCGGAGAGGCAGACCGTAGAGATACACCGGAAGGTGTGTAGCCCGCTTAATAGTGAAGTCCGGGTTACTCCTCGCTTCCGTAGTCGAACAGGAACCAGTATGCACAGCACCTTAAGGGCGACGCTACTTAAGGACGAAGGACCGCCACCACCGCAGCGCTAGCGATAGAATAAAATCATTTCTAATTTATTGAAAACTGATAATTATAAATAAAATTTGCTGGTCTTATTATTGCATAATTAGTTATTTCAAGGAAAATTGCAAAAGACAATTGTAAGTATTATAATCATGATTCTCCCATGAAACTTGGATACCTCATTAAAAATGCACTGGAAGTTTATTTCTTATTGGTCTTAAGCAGGTCAATTAGAAGATACGATTTAGCGTAACTTCAGTGAAAGTAATGCTCTTGTAGATCGGACTTATACACACTATCATAAGAATGATTTTGTTCTTGGTCAATGGGATGGTATAAATATGTGCTGTTCACAAAAAACGATGTACGCTTACTCGCATAATTGTTTAAGATTATTTTTTTGTGAACTTCTGTATAGTTTATAAACGGTACGTAGGATGTTACGCAGTTTAATGTGTACAGCTTTTTACAATAAAGGCTAACAGGGGAAACCGAAACGAATCATTCGAAAAGTCATCCTTGTTCAAGTAGGGTAGCACTGTTAGTGTGTAGTCGAAATGTATCAAGTGCTGTATTGTTTAATGTTCGTTGTTATATTTGTTATTGCTGATGTAATAATTTATTACGATTGCATTATTATTTTATATTTTGTTGCGTTTTCAGGAAAAGAAATGTAAAACACCGCCCATCGCTCCATTAAAAATATCTGAAGTAATAAATCAGTGCCAGGATGAAATCAAACTTGCTATATTATCAGGTTAGTACTGTAGTTTGTAATTTATAGTAGCTATATGTTTTGGAGAAACAAAAACTATAAACAATTAATCAATAGTCTGTTTCAAATGATTCAGGCTGTAAGTACATTTTCCTTTAGTGTCTTGTTGACATTTCGTATTCAATATAACAAATTTTTATACTGTTATAAAAAAGTACACTTACGACCTGCTCCGAATCTTGTAAAAAATAAACAGATTATACCTTTATTATTATGAAGCCAAAGATTTATATCTTTAATTTAATATTGAAATATAAATTTACAATTTGCGTATTTTTCGAGTTTTGAACCACATACATACAGTGTTCAATTTAATTCAATGGTATTGACTAATAAAATTAATTTTTCAATGATTGAAGATTTCTTTTCACAAAAAAAGATTATTCAGTTGTAGAGGTACTTATAAGATTTTTTTAAATAAAGCATTGTTAATTGTTAATAATAAATTGTTATACAGTATGAAACAATGCAGTAACTAAATTGTTTGCATGATCCCCCAAAAGAACCACAAAACTTTTTAATTTATTTTGAAAATATCCCAGTGCATATAAGTGGACAAAGCGCATATTTCATATTGCTTAGTAATCAATCACGGAGTTGTTAATTCGGTAAATACGCCTGTTGACTATCTTAATTTTAGCCTTGGTTTATTTTTATAATTATAGCATTTTATTTTATTCAATGACTATAATTTTAATTTAAACAAATTACTGCCGTGATTAAAATAAATTAAGTTTTCTGTGTCATGAGTTCCTCCGACGTCACAAGAAAGTTGTATTGATACTAAAATAGGATTTGCGACAAATAGAATCAAACCAAGAAAAGTATAAAATGTAGAATAGAATGTAGGTAACCGTTGACATTTTGATAAAATTGTTTTATATTGTTTCAAGCAGAATATTATGGAATATAGACATTCGTCATAACATATTATAACTGTAATAATAATTGTGCGTTTATGTTAATCATAAGCAATAACAATTCATTGTTTTTTTGCTTAAATTGAGTTTGTTAGTATTGGAGCTACAAAATTGGTTAAATTACCATGGTAAAAAACAACAATTTTTTAAATGGAATGATGTTCTATGAATGGACCTCAGAGCCTAACAGTATCAAGTCACATAGGCGTATTTTGTGTTGCACACAATACAAAAATACTCCTTAAGTGATATGTGACTTAATACTGTTAGTCTCTGAGGTCCAGATATATTTTTATACAGCGGCTGTCTATAAACTATTTTACCAAATTCGGGAATATTATTCTTCACAGTGAGATAATTAATAAAGTTTTGTCATGGGTTCACAAACCACGAGAGTTTCGGAATTACGAACAATTTTTGAATTAAAAATACCAAATCTAGTTATAGTGTGCTTTCATTTCCAAAAACGATTAGAAATCTGTGCAAAAATATTTTTCTTACTGTATGTTGTGAAAATTGAATTTGATAGGAATTTATTATGAAACTATTAAAGCCATCAGAAATTTGTTTTTGTAACCTCATCTATGTTATAGTGTAGATTTTAATAATAGCGTGTTTATAAATCGTATTTTAATGTTGTCTAGTGTATTTATGACAAGAGCCTTAAATTTTACCTTCGTAAAGTTGCGGTAAAACTATTTACGATGGTATTAAAGCGTCCGCAATAAAAACATTTGCAGAAAGACATCCGACACAAAGCAACAAAGCCTCGTATGGCAAGTATTCTGTTGTGATTATGGTGAATAACTACAGAACAGACGATGCAACATTTCCTTTTTAATCATTAACATTTGTACAAATTTTACACAAATTTTACTGTAAATTTCAAAATTCTCAAAAAGATAAATCGCAACTTAATAGGTTTTAATTTGAAATCGACGGCTCTATCAAAATTTTAAATTTCGGCAACGTGTTCTTTGTGATATTTTGATCGTAATGACCTGCAAAACAAACAAAAATATTTTGAATTGTTTAGTTTTATAGCGGCCTGGCGCCGCGCCGTTGGGATAAGTAATTTTTTTTAAATAAAACACCTACTTTATAATAGGTACGCCAATTGTAGATTATTGAACGCGGGTATTCAATTTTTAAGGGAGATTAGAAGGATGCCTTTTCGCGAAAATGCCATACGACGGATCACCTTATATAGAGTTGATTTCAAACAGAATAACAGCTGAATTGTCTCTCTTATTGAAACGTTAATTGCTTACAAACTACAAGTAATTTTGTAATAGAAATGCATCATATCCTGCATATGTACCATCATGTTATACTAAAACCACAAGTTAAAAAAATGAACATAATAGTTAAAAATTAGCTCATAAAAACTTAAATTAACGCCATCTATTCTTACAGTCAATTGAACGCTCTCTCTTAAACAAAATTAAACTTTATTAATATAAAAAAAAATATATATATATATATATATAAATTCACGGATGCGTAAATAATAGTATATAAGACTTAGTTTGTAAAATTAGATTTAGTAGATGTACTGAAGATGGTGGCATAGCCACCGAAACGCGTCTATGTGAGTAATTTTATATTATTTTATATAAAATTTTTTTGTGATTAAAGGTTCTTGTTTTTATTTTCTTTATTAATATAATTACGTGGATGACAATGTTTGCATTAGATTATGGTTATGCTGTATATTCAGGGTAGATGTTCAAAAAGCCCGTCTCCGTAGACTTTTAATTAATGCTTTATTGACTGCCTTGTCCTTAAAAAAACACACATACCACTTGTCTAATAGTTTGGTAGGTATCGTTAACAAGGTCGGTGCAACTGCTCCAAATGGAAATGGTATTTAGGCGCAAACACCTAAAACGGTCAATAGGCGAAAAAACTGCTCAGAACGCGTTCTCGTAAACTAAAAACGACCACAAGCCAAATTCGGTTTGTGATTCATTTAATAATCGCATAAAATGCGTTTTTGTAAATTGAAGAAACCACGATGCGTTCTGGTTATTGATACTGATATCGCATGGTTATTGATGGCCCGATACGATAATAATACCTTAATAAAAATGGTTAAAAATAACAAAAATAAAAAGGTAGTGTGCCTAATCCTATAAATCTGAGAATTAAATTTCTGTAACTTTGACAGTATTTCTTTTTCTAATAGTGACAAAAAAATTCTTGGTAATTTTTAATAGTCACACCAACCTAACTGGAAATAATAACTGATAATGGTTTTAACAGGGGAACACGCACCTGAAAGATTTACGCCTATTTTTATTTTATCGCATTTTTACATTTAGGGACAAAGTTTTTTTTTTAAATTGGTCAAATAAATTATCCAGATTGCACAGAAAAGAATGTGAGACACTGAATTTTAAAATTTACCACCTGTTCTACACGCAAAATGAAAATTTAGTAAACGGTAGTTTACAATCCTGTCAGTTGTATGTATATTTACATAGTTTCCGATTGGTAGCGTTCGGATTTAGACTTTAGTTGCTAAATAACCATGTTTATTCTCATGACAACTCCAAAAATTAAAAAAATTATGACAAGCGGCAAAATTAAGAAGTCTTCAAGTTTCGTAGGTCCCTTGACACTCACATTTTTGCGTACAATCTGTACCATAATACAAAAACTGTGACTTCATCTACTATCTTAAATACATGACACTTTTGAAATTAGAAATTGTTTTATGATTTTAGTTAAATATTATGCAAATCGAGTCAGTTAAGATTAATTTTCAAAGTTAATAAATCACTGACCTATACATTTTTAAACCTAAAATTAAAATCACAGCCCATACCCTATTTGATCTTTTTATTGAGAGCGCGGTATACAAACGAAATGGATTTAATTCAGGCTAATAAAATTAATCGATAGTGGAATTGAGAAAGTTTATCTACTCAGACTTTGCAAATATTTAGGAAAGTGAAAGTCTCAAAAATTTTTATTAAAAGTTTGGTATTGGCATTTTTTAATTTTAATTGGTTAGTCATCGAATGTAGTTAAAGGCATTGGCCTGTTTTATGATATTGTTTCTTTTTCATTGCAATTATGAATTTAAAACAGTAAATTAACTTGTTCGTGACTTAAATCAGATTTTATAGTTGAATATAATCAATTTAATATCGACATATTTCCCAAGTTACCAAGATTTTTGCAAATTGAGGTTTTGTAAAGTTTTAATTAAGATTTGAATCAAATATGATTTAAAAAAGAAGGCTATCTTATAAATATTATATTCATTTTAAGCTCGTTTGAATAACTGAAGTAAATGTTTTACAGAAGCAGTAGCAGCTTTACGAGGGAATGACCATATTTCAAACCGCAAAAAACGTGAAGCATTTTCCGAAGACGAGAAACGCATCGCAGGTGTAAGTATAAAATTTCCGCGAGAGAAATGGTACCATGCATTGTGCACTTTCTAAACAGGCTGTTAATTATAAAATTTCTCTCCAACACCATATTTTACTTTGCTTTTTGCAATTTTCTCCTGACAACTTACTGGAAACCATAAAATTGTAAAAATTTCACAATAACCTAATTACATACGTCCTATTTCATTAAAAATTGCAAAATGTTCACAGTTTCTCACGACATTAAAATAATTGCTAGTTTCGATTTATTTTTAGTGCCTTCTACAATGTGTCTATCGCAAAATGAAAGCGGTAAATTCCAGTGGCTTTCCCACAATTGAGGGTTTGGTGACTTTATACACCGAGGGTGTTACCGACCGCGATTACTTCTTGGCTACGCTAGAATCTGTTCACAGCTGTGTTACCAAAGCACAAGAGAAACATATAACAACTCCACAATCGTTGGAAGGTGTGAACCAAATTAATTTGCGAAATTCAAGTTATATCATTGTTATTGTTTCTATTTTCAGAGAATGGAAAAACATGCGATATAGCCTTCGACGTGTTTGATTGTGTATCTGATCGCATTGGGGAATATTGTGGACAAAAATTATGAAATCAATTGTATCGTCAGTTAAAATAACAAGATCATACTCTCCTATTTAGCAATATACACTATACATGTATACATTTATGTGTTGGCATTAGCACTAGTCAAAAGCACACTATTTATTGTATCTTTATTTAAAATAAAGTTTTTTAAGTTCAACTTTATTATTTGATTTCTTGCGAAAATGAAAAGTGATTACAAGGAAATGACAATGTTTGTAGCACAGGATTCTATTGTAATTGCCGTTTTAATTTTTGAAGTGAACCTTAAAAAGAAAAAGAAAGAAAATAAAATTGTTTACGAAAATGAATGGGGATGAAGTGTATGGTGACTTATTGTAAAATTTTTAACTTAATTTGTTTATAATAATATACATTAATATAATCGTCTCCTCTTTTACCATCCTAGGGTGTTGAGGTTCGTTTTCGTCTCTGAATAAACTTCTGCTATTTTTCTTATCTTTAGCCATTTCTTTGGCCTAGTTTCAACTTCCACCCCTCTCGTTTAGTATATTTTGTACTGTACTGTTCCACTGTCTTCTAAGCCTGCCTCTTGTATTTTTCTCTAATGATTTCGCTGCCCAATTTTTTTTACTTGCCTATCTCCTCCCATTCTCACTAAGTGCCCAAACCAACTCAACTTACTCCCAACTCTTTTCTTATATCTTCGTTCCCCTTCTTGTCTATTCTTCTCCTAATACCCTGTTGCGATATTTCTTCTCAGCTGCTTGTATTCTCTTCGATTGCCTATCTGTTAAGATCCGACTTTTCCCTCCATATAGTAGAACTGGTAAATATAGTGCTTTATACACCGCTGTTTTTGTTTTTCTCCTGATTTCATTGTAGTGCGTAAGAAATGTTATTCGCTGATTGTATGCTGTTTAAATCCTTCTCTACGGTTCCCTTACTATCTATAACTGATCCCGGATATTTGTATTTGTTAATCTATTCTATCTCTTCCCCGTTTACTATGATATTAATTCCTTTGGTTTCATTACTCTAATGAGTGCATTCCGTTTTCCCGATAGTTAAAAACAGGTTTTGTGTTTCCCAGATTTCTCTCCACACTTAAATGTTCTTGACTAAGCCCTCTTGCAGAATTCTCAAGTACTACAATGTTATCTGTAAAAGCACATGCATCCTACATAGATGGGCTGTAGGTTTCTGTTGCACACCATAAACTTTTCTACTCTCTGTTTGAATTCTTTCATGGTGACTTACTCCTTCTGAAGTAGTAGATATTTTCGTTAGCTTATTGAATGTACCTACCTTTCTCACATCAATGAAGCACGAGAATCGCTTGGTTCTTATAATAATAGATAAAGTTTTAAGTTGTTTGGAATAAAGCGACAATTACTGAAATCTGCAGTACCTACCCCAGTTCAATTAGATGCTGATTGAAATGATTTTAGGTATTGTAATTATAGCATAATCTACAACAAGAAGGGCACAATCAAAAGAAATTATATAAAGGAAGTCATAAAAGAAATTAAATACTGGGTGCTCACGAAAAAACGTTCCAGCTGGTAGCATTTTTATAATACTCATTTTTGTATTAAACACATCATTCAACAGGAAAAAGTCTATTTTAGTCAGTCCAAAAGAGTAACAAGTCGAATTTTCGAAATTCGTTAGTAGATGACCCACAAAAAAAAATTTTGTGCGAAGTTCAATAGTGTAACGACTCAATTTTTTTTTAGAAATTTTCAAAAGTGTAAGTGTTATTAAGTCAATCATAATTAAATATGCCAAATATTATCCGTAAATTCCTTAGCACAAAAAAGTTGTAGTAAAGTCATTAATTTTCTTTAAATGCGATGATCTCGAAACTTGAATTTTTGACTTGTTACACTGTATAACTGAGGTATCGATCTTAATTAATTATTGTATTGATTGTCATTTTTTTAATTTTCTTCAATTACAGTAAAATCCGCTTTTAACGAATGCCGGATATAACGAGACACCGCTTATAACGAGCAATACACATGGAGAAATTTGGTTTACTGTGCAAACGCGGTTAAAAATGTCGGCATATTACGAGATCGGTTATAACGAGACCCAGGTTACACGGTTGTATTGAAGTTTCATATCAAAAAATCCTAATATAACTAGATCAAAATATATAACTTTGACTAATATTGATAATGGTTTACTTAGAAATGTGCTGATTCCAACTAATCAGGCTTCAGGCGGTAAAGAATCAGTTTCACTTAGGGCACCAAAAAATAATCATGTCAACCTCCGGTAAATTAAACGTAAAAGTTGGCATTTCCACCTCCCAACACGACTTCAATATTGCAGCCTATGGATCAAGGAATTATAAACTCCCTTAAATTTCATTTTCGAAAAGTGCTTGTGTTGCATTTGATAGAAGGCATTGAAATGGAAAAAGAGGATCGAGTAACACTTCTAGACGCCATTCGATTTGTAGACCGAGCTTGGAAAAGTATTACGCAAGCCACAATAAAAAATTGTTTCAAACATAGAAAAAGTTGGCCCAGCTGAAAATTGACAATGGGATGACGAAGTGCCTTTAAGTGAACTTTGTATCGCATTAAAGGCTGAAAAAATCAATTTTCAGGAGTATGTGACGGTTGACAATTTTATATGCACTAGTGAAATCCCAACCGAGGATAACATCGTTTTTTTTTTTACTAAATCTGATGATGATGTACCGGCCCTTTTAGCAGAAAAGATTTTGCGCACGGAAGCTAGAAAGTGCCTGGCAAAATTGGAGTTTTTTTGAAGCCGAAACTACTCTAAATAGTGCGAAACAATTTTTTCATTTTTTAGTAAATTAGAAAAATTTAATTGACGAAACAGACTATTGCAATCTATTTCGGTTAATAAGTACGCCTAAATTTATGTATGTAACAACTGAAACGTACACGCATTTTACTAATTTATGCTAACAAATAACATTTTCAATAAAAAAATGTCTTTACATAACAATCCGCTTTTAACGAAATCCTCTTATAACGAGCTTATTTCAAACGCCCGTGCGTCCTCGCTATAAGCGGATTCTACTGTAATTATTATTTTTCTTTTTTTAAATTTTAATGTTTTTAAATAATTAATATTATTATATATTATTAGTTTAATTTTTATCTCCCTCCCTCCTCATAACAATAAATGATACTGTTCCATTAGCGGGCAATTGCCGATAACAGTTAATAAATTTATTATGGTTTAATGCTGGCTGAATGTCGTCAAATCATACAGGCTCCATGCAAGTGATATGCTGGCCGAACGTCGTGAAATTGTGCAGGCAACGATTGCCAGCGTTGGCCCAACACTTCGGGTTTGGCAAAGAGGTACTAATTTGGTAAAGAGCTGATGCAGGCGTGTTTGTTAGGATCCCTTACTCAGCTTCGTGGGCTCTGCCTTGTATAGTAGAACCTCGATTAACCGTCACCATCGGGACCGGGTCTGTGACGGTTAACCGAATAGACGGTGAACAGAAATTTTACAATAAATGTGTACAGTTATGCAATTTCAATGATAACGCGTGCAAGTGGACCTTACACATTTATATTTATCAAACTAGCCTATAATAAGGTGTACATACTATACAAAATAATCAGTTATGTGGCGACTGACTACTATGGGCCATATCGTATTACGGGGTTAAAATGCACTAGGTAAAGGCGGACACTTCTAATATGTACATATCTAAGTGTTCTCCGGCGTCGAGCCTACCGGAAACTGCCATTCAAACAAAAGAGCGATCACCCTGAGGATGGTATAAAGACATCGCAACGCGTTTACAGCGCTCGCCGCGTTCATTTTATTTTACACTGACGAATAACAGAGAGAGGCGGTTAAAAGAGGTTATACTGTACCGCAAAATTCACTTCTCGCACAATAAGTGTAACTTTCGGAACTTGTAACAAAAATAACTATTAAAACTTAAAAAAAAAAAATTTATATGAAGTTTTAAGTTCATCGTTATTATTTGTTTTGCGAAAAGGAAAAGTGATTACGAGGATATAAATGACAACGTTTATTGTATTGTTCTATTGTATTGTCCGTTTTAATTTTTCAAGTGAAATATTATTACACTTTAAAAAGCAAAATAAAGAAAGTAAAAAGTCACACATTTATATGTGGATAAAGTGTATGGTGACTTATTGTAAACCTTTTAATCATCTGCTTGTAATAATATACAAAGTTATAAGTTATTTGAAATAAAGTTTTTGTTACTGAAATCTGCAGTACCCCAGTTCAATTAGGTACTAATTGGGACTACTTATTGTTGTAATAATAACATCATTCGTATCAACAACATTTTTTGGTGGTAGTCTATGAAACCTTTGATCGGATAAGTGCAAAAAGCATTAAAGAAAGTGCCTAAAAATATTAAAACAGTTGCTCCGACGACGCCTCTTGGATAGCTTGCATACCTTTTGCCACTGCACTGCTAAATAGTACTCTTTGTCCCAGTTTATTTAGTTAAGGTTCCTAATACTGTGTACACCGACATTGTAAATTTAAAAATCTGTAACAAAATGTTTATTATACTCTCAAAATATACATTGCAACACAGCACCTGCACCAAAACATTGCGATTCATATTTGTGAAACCGCCTGCTGTCATCGTTAATTCCTCATTTGCTTTTCGTATTATTAAAATCAGATATTTTTGCAAAGAAACATCTGTGCAATACCATGCACTACTATAAGCTGCCTCGGTGCAATTAGAACCCTAAAACGAAAATGTTAAACTTCAATCAACAATAAAGAGTATATTAATACTGCTTCAATCAGCTCATTGCTAAACCAACAATAACAAAACAACATTAACGTTATTAGAATCGGTATCATTATGAATTGCATAATTTGTTCGGGAAATTTTGTCTGAAATAGTACAATTCAATTATTGCTTAAAAGAATTGTAAGATCCTACTAATGCGAAAATAGAAAAGCATGTAGCAACAGCAGTGCTTAATAATTGGACAAGCATCATATACTGAAACAGTTGTTCTATTTCCTGACACGTTCTAAAAGGTAAATTTTAATTAAATAAAATATATGTCTTTTAAGCACTCACTTTATTACTAAATTATGTTGCTGAATGAATCTAATTAGCAGTTGCATATCCAGAGATTCTTTCGAAATCATTTTATCCTTAAAACATCTGATAAATTTGACTTTTTGCCTGTCATTCGCGGTGCCGTACATTTTTAAATTTGAACCGATTATTTTAAATTGTGATACGCAAGTCAGTACTAACGTGGCAAATAAAAGGTCTATAGCCATTCCAAGAGTGCCGCCAATACCAGGACATATCCATTCCCACATATACATAATTTCAAAATAAGGACTTTTTAGCGATTCGAAAGGTATAGGAAACGGATACGTCATTTCACCGGTGATTAACTTCATGGCGAAATATTGGGTAGCTCCCAAAGAGCCGACTGAATAAATCGTATAAATCACAATACGATTATATTTTGCAACATTTGAAATTTTATTTCGAATTTCTTTTGGAGCGGCAGTGATTGACAAAAAATCAAACCAGATCGTCGATATCACTTTTTGAAATTTCTTTTTGTTGACGATTAAAACTAAAAATTTTACTAAAATCTGCAACAGATTTTTGGGGGTTCATTAGATTGCTATCAATACTTACTTGAACATACGTTGCGATAATGGATATCGCCTGAAATACCATCGGTAAGTTGTCAATGTGTGAGTAACAGTAGCAAATTTGTAACAATGTTAAAATTCCCCAGTTTATTAAGGTCCAAAATGCAAAAAATGTAAACCAATGTGAATGATCTTCAGGCCAGAAACCAGTCCACTGAATTATTAACTTCAACAAGATAATGCTTCTTTTGACGGGATCATTTTTAATTGTACGTGAGAATTCTGCAAAAAAATGGTTGAAATTGATGTTTTATAGCGCTAAATTTACAGACCCGCGCCTCTTTGGAACTGTTTTAACATCGCTCTGTTATCTGAAACTGGCAATGTAAAAACGAGTTTCTGGTTTTTATTCAGCGCAAGTTTTATTAAATTTTCATTGCATACAAAATGTGAAATAAGCTATTCCTTTGAAGATAAACTTTGTAATTAAAGGGTAGATTTAATCGAGACAGTTTTAATTTTTAATGAGATCTAATTTGCGTGGTTTGCTTATTCTAAAGTCATTCCGGTAGCGACCAGTGCGGTTATAAGAACTCATGTACATTGATAAAAAAATATTTATCTTATATTCTAGTTTAATTCAAATCGTCGATTTTCTTCTGTTACAGAGGGCTAAAGATGAAAGAGAATAGAATTGTCATTAACATTGCTTGTGGACGTAGCTGCTTTAGAAAGAATTGTAAGTAATTGTAATGCACTTATTCTATTAAAGCAATGGATTTTGAATATTCGTGCATAAAAAAAATAATTTTTGTTTAATAATTATTATTATTACTCAATATTGATAACAATTAATGTTAACTGCAAAATTCGATATTGAATTATATTTTCTAGGTAATGGTATATTTTAAGAATGTAATCAATTGCAATTTAAGGAAGTCGGGGAAATTAATTACTAAATGTGTTCCTGCTTCTATAATTTGATTACCTGCTTATGATTGTAAATGGACCAGTTTTGCATCCACACTTGACCGAAAAAAAATATGATATACTTGATTTTTCAACAATTTAACGGTTCGGTTCCTAACTGATGTCACAGAATCTTGAAATAAAACCATTTCAATAAGCTTTTCTTAATAGAATTTGGCAAAAATCCAGTGAAACAAAAATAAGGGTTAAATATTTACAGGACCTATAGTACAACTAAAAACAAATTAAAATGTTTATTCAAAGCCTGCATGTAAATGCCTCCATACTCTCAAACGATCGACTTGAAAGATTGTCTCGACATGAAAACAATTTTGACTGGATGTTGGAGGGAGCTGGTCCGTTTCAGATCAACCTTTCCGTCCAAAGCTGTTGCAAAGAAGGTTTGTCAAGAGATTCTGGAATAAGATAAAAATATGACGTATCAAATTTTGAATGCAGCATTAAAGTATGTACTTTAAAATGAAAAAGCTTATTAAAGACAAGCAATATAAAATTTCGGAATGTTTTATCTAAATAAAACGTACATCGATTACAACATACGAATCAGATGATCCCGTGACGGTACGTTATAACCGAGTTCGACTGTATATTAAACATTTAAATTCAGGTTCGCAAGTACTGCTTTGCAAAATGTACTTGAACTGGAAATAAGAAATAAAACAAATTGAATTTTCTATATAGGTATATTACACATACGAAGGTTTTGCCCTATATGCATTATTTGCATGTGGAAGCCAGTTTTACAAACTGACACCTAAAGATTAGATCGGCTCTAGCGCTCATTTAATTAATGAACATTTGACGTAATTAATAAATATTGAAATTAAAAATTAATGATCAATTTATTACTATAGGTACATTAATGAAACTGGTAAAAAAATCAGAGGAAAAATATATAAAATAACACCCGTCCTCAGCTGAGTGACTCATCAAATTCAACAAAAATACCATATGAAAATTCATGTTTAGAATCGTGTGAAATCCAAAAAATTAACAAAAATTTAAAAAATTAAAAAATCAATCAAAAATGTAATTTTATTTGATGACGATAAACGGAATCGAAATTAATACACTAAGACGTTGTTTAGCACTCAGGATGTGTTCCTAGACGTCCAAGCGCTAACCGAAACAGCGTTGAACGAGGTCATTTTGACACATAGTAAATAGGGAAAGGGGAATACGAGACCGAAAATAAACAAATTTTATCTCTAAAATGATTCATATTGTAGAAACAGGCATATTTAATCCACCACAACTAACGCGAAATAAATTTTAATAGTAACTGGCGCCTGTCTCAGCGACCGAGAGTTTCTATAGCTTAATTATTATTGAAAAATATTATTTTATGTTAAATTTGAATTTATATATTGGAAACTGTGTCATTTCTCTACAATACAATACAATGAAATATAATACTGTAATTTTAATTATTTATTGCAAAAATTGTAGCTTGTACCCTTTTTGATAAAAGAATAACATTAGGTTCTTTTATAAATTAGCTTTCATCTTCAGTATTGTCTGAAAAATTGTTGTCCAAATTTTCGGGTTAATTATCAGTTACCTCCTTAGTGGTATTTCCTGGTATAGCTATGGCAGCCCCTATTTCTTGATAATAAATGCGATACACTGAAGAAATGTAGGGAATCAATAACGCCAGATTTTCCAAATTTCTGGAATTCAGTGAAATCGGATAATTATACTTACACATTCAATGATCGTAGAGATATGCATTATGACCGATGAAATTTAAAATAAAATAGAGAAAAACGATACATGCCACATAAAAAGTTTAAATAACCTGTTCAGACTCATCTGATGAATGTTCTTCACTATACTTTCGGATTGCACATAATCCTTGTCTAATACACAATCATTAGAGACCAAATCACAATGTTCATTACTGTTTTCAATATTAAAATTTCATTTTCTCTTGGCAAAAACGTGAATTTACTTGTGGCTTATTATTACACAAATATTTTCTTGGGAGAATAGCTATCACAAAAATTATCATCCTTTCAATTAATTTACACTTTAGCTGTACGCGTTTTGTAAACGATCATTTAATAATTGATTGATAGTCTTGATAATCCGTAGCACAAAAAGTTGATTAATTTCATAATGATTTATGCCAGTTAAATAAAGATTTAGATTTAGGAAATTTCGTATCTGCCTAAGAGTCAATAAATTTAATGTAACAAAACTGGCACAATAGAAAATGTAAAAAATTTGGCGTTCAATAAACCTACTGGAACTAATTAAGATCAAGTGTAATGGGAAACAAAATGCATATTGCGACATTTCCATACATAACTAAAGTAATATGTTAATACAGAGCTCTTAGATCGACCTCTGCAGCACTGTAAATCTGATAATTCCTTACGATTTCTAATTGTTCTTTTGTTTCTTAATCGTCAGGAATATCCAGCATTCTAAGTCAAGGCTACCTGCAAAAGTAAACATTTCTCGGGTAAAGCTTAAAATCTCTACAACTGTAACATTTGTGTCACATTGAAATCGATTATACATTTGTAGTGCCGTGATATTTTAACGAATAATTCACCTTGCATGAAAGGATATTGCAAATGTCTTCTAATCTAAACATCAAGGAGATTAATAGTTTTTGTTTAGAAAGAAAAATTGTACCTTACAATTATTTTTACTGTGCAAAATTGGCCCGTAAATTTACCAGTCAAGTATTTTTATCTTATCTGCAATCAATTTGCAGATACAAAACAGGTAGAGTTGGGTAATATTGCCATAGGATGCATGCAAGAAACTCGAAAATTCAAATTCCAGAAGCACTAATTGTAATCAGTAGACCAAGGAACGATTGCAAGGGCATCTAACATCTTCACGGTGGAGGAAACACCTTCTCAGATTTACAGTCGGGCTGTTTAATAAAAAACGGTTTTCATTGCAACATATTCACATGTTTATGCGGTTGTTTGTAAGTTTGACTATACAAAACAGCAAACGTACTTTTAAAATACTTATTATCACAACCCCACTATTTGTGTGTGGGTGCTGGTATAAAAGGATTTGCCAGATTTTTTTCAATATCATTGTTTTAAGGTGGTGCAGTGTAGAGTGCATTTAAGATGTGTACAAATAAAGTGAGTAAGGCAAGAACAATTCTAAAAAGTGTAGCTAACTTAAATGGATTAGTAACAACCCTCGTTTATAACATAGTAACATTTTTGTCTTATTTACATCGATTCTTATTCAATGTTGAAAAGTCAAAATTATATAATTCGTTAATTAATTTATGTGGGCCAATACAATTTAAGATTTTTTACTTCAATGCAGAATAATATTAAGTTTACTACTCGAATATTATCTTATTTGGCGAGTTGAAAAAAATGTATCTAAAGGTTTCGGTTATTGTGATCGTAATGGAGAACTAATTCCGGGTCCCAGTGCTTCAAAAAAGGGACCCGTATTCGACCTTATACAATATGTTTTGGGAGGAAAGAGGTCTGTTGTTTATACATCTTTGGTACTTTTTTCTTTGGCCATATTGAAAAGCGAAAGGTAATGAAATCGTGCATTCTTCATTTAAAAATTAAACAACTAGATTGCAAAAAACTCAGAGCTGCCAATTTAAATACAATATTAAAATAAACAATACATATTGACTAGCGCTCAGTGTTATTACAAAATAATCTAAATTTTGTTTTTTATAGAATATGACTGATTCTATCCAGTCATTTTGTAAAGAGCTTGAGAGTTATTACACATTTTTTAAAACAGTACCCATCTACATAATTGGAACCGAATAAAAATTAGGTTCAACACTTTTGCATTTTGTCATATAAAAAAAATAACGGGTTTTGGCATTGTGCTAATATTGTAAAATAGGTTTCTTGATTACTTGCGTAAATTAATTCCTGGATATGATCGCGAATTCCGCTGGATTTCCAGAGATTGACAAATCAATTACATAATTTGATTAGGTTAGAATATGGTTGCAAATTCAATCAATTTCCTAACGATTGAGTCGAGGCTTAATTTGATTGATGATTAATTCGTGGCACAATCGCAAAACAATCTACAAAATTAGCGACCATGACAGCGGATAAATTCTGAAATTTATTCAATATAGTCGCGATCCACAAAACCCCATAGCTTACCTACTTTGAACATTTATTAAGTTTAGTTGTAAAATAAATTGTTTATGCAAATTATCTAATATTTACTACATAAATAACAATTAACAAATTTAAAGTAATGATAGTACGCAAACAATTTTAACTTAATATTTGGCGATAGTATACTGCAGGTATTCTCATTTAAGTTCAAGAATAGCCGGTCCTTCAAAATCATCTACATGATCTAACCAGAACTTAGGTGAATAGATAAATGGTTTACTGTAGTCGCTTGCGATTTATACTGGTTAGGTATAAAATCATAATGAATATTGCAGGGTTCTAAAACCCGTTTAATGGAATGATGACTGTACCATCATTTGCTTTTATTGCACTTGCTAAACGACTCATAAACCTAGTTGACATTAAGTAGTGAGCAGTCGGTTTATTATACGCTTATTTTTGATCCATTCTGCCTGCATTGTAAAACTCAGTTTTAAGGAACCTTAAGTATTAAACCAGTCGAGGGTTCGTAACAAGTGTTCATTAATTCGGGCATAAGCGTTTTACAAAACGACTGAATTTACAATTCGCCTACAACTTACAACGTGGTCCATCGTATAGCATTTTTGAGACAAAACCTTTTTCCAGCAGCAGAAAAATTCTGAAAATTGGAATCAATATTCTTCAGTTGGCAAATTATTATTATTTTTTAATTAAATCAGTGTGAAAATTGAATTTGATAGCAATATATTATAAAACTACTAAACGTTCCAGCGTAGATTTTAATAACAAGCAAAGCATTTTAATAGTAGTAACTGGCAGAAAGTGAGTCTCATCATTAAGCGACAATATTCAGAGTCATATGGCAGGTATTATACGGAACTTATATTTTATTGTGTTTAGAAAAATCCAATTTACTAAATAAAAATTTGTAAGTCCGAGTCCAAAGTGAAAAGTACCTTCCTTGTAGGGTATTCTGTTGGTGATTACGGTTAGTAACTAGCACTTAAGCGACTATTAATAGTCGACTGAGATTAATGGTTATTAATTTCAAACAGATTAAACGCTCATTTTATAATACGATAATTGTGCATTACTGGCCACAGGTTTTCAATGTTTTAGAAAGCAAATGCTATACGATGGACCAACCTGTATATAATGTTGAAATGTGTCGTCGTTTAGAGGTATTCCATCAGAAATATCCAAATTCACTGTTTCACTCTATAAATAAAATATAATTTAATTTCCAAGTTGTTAAAAAATAAAAAAACATGAAATAAGAATGAATTAATAAATATGCCGTTTCAGGTTATAAAGCTTAACATCTAATTAAGGATAAAGGTTGCGCCATCAGCATACCTGCATACTACTCTCGTTTTATTGCATCCCATAGGAATTTGCTCAAGATATTGTATAAAAATAGCTAGAAAACTCCTCCCAAACTGATGCTATTATTCCAAGCTTATCTTGAAAACTTTCAACCTTGTTTAAGAATTCAAATTATTTAATAATGCAAATGTGTTCTTTGACATTTGATGTTTTCTTACAATCTACAATGCACAAAAACTTGAACGCGATCTTTGTTAATTCCTACTTATGACGAAATATAATCTTTATGTTTTGTTTTATATTTTACCATTGTAGTATTTTTAAAAACATCTTTATTACATTTTATTCATCAATCATTAACCCCATGCATTTGAAAATTTAAATGTTTTGTAATTTTACTTTTCCTAATTAAGTATAATTATGTCTAATATTAGAAACAAGAATTAAATTTTAACAGCGTGTAGAAAATATAATTGAATTTAAAAATTTTGCAGCCAACCAATTAAAATAGCATTACGTGGTCTCATCCTATAATATTGAAATTACCATCAACGCCAATTTGACATGGTTAACTGTTCCACTAAATTAATCTACATAATTAATGTGTTAAATAATTACTTACGTTATTTTGAAAGCTAAAATTAAAACAAAATCTAGATTGGAAAGGGTTTTTTATTGTTAACTGGTTTTTACTAATCGTCATAAATAATTTTGTGTGCAGTGGCCTTCATGGTTAACACCTTTGCTGTTAATAACGTTAACAACGGAACAAGTATTTTCCGCCGACGATTACAACATCTTAAATCCGGATGGATCGTATGTATTTGGATACAACAATCGAGAGTCATACCATTATAGTCGAGCTTCTCCGAGCAATGTAGTTGTAGGAGAATTTGGCGCGAAAAATCCTGCCACAGGTTAACAATGGCAAAAATATTCTTTGTAAACAATAATTAAAATATTTATTTTAGGTTTAAAAGATCGGACAACTTATACTGCAGGGCCGAGAGGTTTTCGTCCTCAAGGTGACAACATAGTCCGAAAATACGATCGCAACCAAAGTCCTGTAAGACCGATCGGGTCGCGAGATGATCCTTACTTTGATCCTAACGAAGATCCAAGTTATGAATTCGAATTTAACACCGCTACACATAACAGAGCGGAAGGTAAATCATCATTTTATGTGATAGTCTCAAACTAATCATTTGTTTAGTAAATGACAGGGGAAAAGTTAGAGGCCGCTATTCCTATTATGATGACGTCGGAGAACGACATAATGTCGATTACATAGCTGGAAAAGATACCGGATTTGTGGTAAAGTCGCCCTATCCGGATTCTCCCAGAAGTTTCGGGCCATTGTACCGTCCGAGGAGGCCTTTCCCGAGAGGACGGATATCTATAAAAAATGAAAACGACGGCCGTTACTCGTAAGTATGTTGCTCTTCCCAAAAAAAAACTATTATGTTTAAATTTATAGTTTTGTGTCTGCCGGTCCGGATCAGCGTCGTAGTGAGACGCGAGATTTAAACGGTGACGTCCGAGGCTCTTACACTTACCTCGACGATAAAGGCCTACGCCATACCGTTCATTACATTGCAGGACCTAAAACTGGATACATTGTACTTAAAAACGTAAAAGGTCCCCATTTACCAGACGTTTTCCCATTTGGGGTTCCGGAAACGTATCCATCAAATTTATATGGATCCAGCGATACTAACAATGAAGTATTTGATACAGCAGGTAGTTCTCACATCAAACCTGGAAACAAGGGCGATTCAAATAAAGACAAGGACTCATCATCTGGCAACGGTTTTGATAAAAATGATGACAAACTTGATGATTTTGAAACTCGTCCTTTAGATGATGGAGCTACCAATCGTCCAATCGGTGGAATTAGTAGTCGTCCAGATAGTGATTCTGGCAGTGAAAGCCGTCCTCAAGGTGGTTCTGCAAGACCTGAAGCAGGAACGTTTAACAAGCCATTTAATTTTGATGAAATACCTCGTCCAATTGGTGGCTTAATTAAACCAAACTTTGACGATTTTATACCAGACACGGAAGATGTAGACTTATTTGGTGAAACTACAAAACGACCATCAGTTGGTTCTGTAACACAAACTAGTAGTACATCTAATGGCGGCGCTTACAAACCTACATCCCAAGACGATGGATCTTATAAACCCACGTCACATGACGACGACGGTTCGTATAAACCTGACTCTAGCAAAGAAGATGATGGAGTTTATAAGCCTTTCCAAGATACTAACAAACCAACAGGTGGTTTTAGCAATAATCCGTCAGGAAGTCAAACTACTAATATTCCAATCAGGCCTAATAAACCAGTTAAGCCAAGTTATGATGATGAGAATTTAGGCCAATTTGGCAACAAACCATTCGGAAGTAAACCGATATCTGTTTTTCCTAGTAGACCAAGTAAACCAGTTAAACCAAGCTATGACGATGAAGATGAATTGAATGGTAATGGTAGTGTTAATCTGTTCGAAGACGCATCAGATTCAATACGGCCGCCAAGACCGATCAGACCACCACATCAATCTGATGTTCAAATTGCGATCAGTCATGAGCACGAAGCAGATAAAAGCGATAAATCTCCTTGTCGTTTATGCAAAAGCAGAACCACTGTTGTAAAAAATGTGGGCAAGGAAGTGTTTACAGTAAACGCTGGTGCTTCAGTGAGAGCACATGTTCAAGCTATCGATTTACTACCATACAATCCAACAGGTTTATCCCCAAGTGATCAACTAAAGATTGACAGTAGTGTAATTGAGGAACAATTAAATTCTGATGCGAGCAATATCAGCAACAGTACTTTGATTGTCGCAAAAAATTCGACGGAAGTTTAACATCCTAAATTTACCACCTAAATTGTCTACACTTATTTATTGTGAAAATGAAAGAATTTATTTTTTAATTCAAAATAACGACAATAAAATTAATTACTGCTATTCAGTTGTGAATAATTTATGTACATAAATTAAGTTGCTTCTTTTGACGCCCATGCTTACTTATAATCTGGATCGTCTGTAAATGTCAAGTACAAACATCTTTTTCAATCGTTTTGTTGGAAACTAACAGTGACTTTATTGAACAATGTATAAAAAATTGGCGTCAAGATAGAAAGTATAAAAAATGTAGTAATTAGCAAATCAATCAATTTTATTCGAAGCGAAACAGTTGAATAAGTAAATTAAGAAATTTGTATTATCTTTAAGATAGTAATTACTGCCGCAAGGTTACAGAACGCTATAAATAAGTAGGTGTTATTATTTCTTCCGATTAATATGTAAGAATGTTAACCAGGACGATCGCAACCTTGGGAGTGGCGCATCTCATTGAATGCCTTAATTTATCAATTAATCTCTTCTACTTAATATAATTTACATGTAACAAATACAAATAAGAATTTATGTTTTAGAAATTTTGACAATCATCATAAGCGACCATAAATAATTTGTAATTTGTATAAATAAATAATATCATTGTTGTCAAATTTCAGTTACCCATTTTATTCAATTCACGTAAGATTTATCACAAAAAATCCATGGCAAAAGCATCGCAAAAATTTCATCGTAGAAAATTAATCGCAAGGGAAGTTTATCGCAGAAAATTCATCGCGGGGAAAATTCAACTCAATTTAATTTACTGAGAATGAATTGCAGATCAGTTTTTAGGCAGTATTTGGAATTTTTTTCTAAAACTATCGCTGGCTGATTAAATTTGACAATTTTGACCAGATGTTTATCGGTTCAGGCTACAATAGACGGTGTGCACATTTTAAATTTAGCGCGTCACTGCGCACGCTATCGACGGACATTAGCAATGCTTGAGGGATAACAAGAATATGCGTGCTATTGAATCAGGTTACTCTTGGTACTTTTAATTTACTTCTGAAGTATTTTAATATTGGAAATATAAATTGGAAGTGCTAACAGAACTCTGAAAGTGTTTACTTGGTTATTTTTGCAAATCAGGTAAGATTTATGAAGTTAAATACATTGTTCGTTGTTTGCAATTTCATTTTTATCTTTACACTGTACAAATACATTTTTCATTTCACTAGAAGGAATGTGACATTGTTCTGCAACTTCACATGAACTACCATAAAAAAATTAGTGCTTCAAGCACAAATGAGTCATCTTTCATATCAAAGTCAATTAAACTAGTTTGGCAACAGAAATCTTGTTTTGATTCTTCAGTTTCCATAGGTAGTGGCAAAAGTGTTGCTAAAGCGCACTCATTTTCTGGAACCAAAGTTCGTTGGTCTTGTTTTGTGGCTGATTTATTTAGCAATCTTTAGTAGCGTTCCTTCTTGAAATTATCACTCGACATGCAAGTTCTCCAATAATTCTAAATAATTCAGAATCAAGTCTAGCATAAACTTGCTATCGGAAATTTACTTTTGGAAGTATACTACGATTATATGAAGGATCCTGAATTTCATCACGTTTTCAAATTCAAATTCTGTCATGCGATTTTAGTTGCCATTGTTCTTTGCTATCTTGGGAAGTGAGTGGATAAACGTTAGAGGTTACAATATTAAAACAGAATTTTGAAGATGATTTCTTATCTAATTATATTTACACTGTTAATCCAAATCTTTCTACGTTCCTTTTCGAACCATTTGTTGGGAAAACTGTAAAATTTCACACTGGGATCGGTGTTATAATATGTATTGTGATACCCAACAACACAACAGCTCAATTTAGAATTTCGATGAGCAATGAGCGAATTTCGTTCGTTGTTTATGACGGTGCTTTTTTAAAAAGAGTCATAAACTTGAATTTCAATTTTATTTGGATTATACAATTTATAAAATTATAACTTATTGCTTGAGAAGCTTCTAACTGACTGACAATCTAATCTTATTCTACGTTCCGGCTTATCATGAAGCCGAGGTGTCTTTTTACGTCGGACTGCTTATGTTGCATTTTCCATCTAACACCGTGGGATTGCGATGATGTAATTAGCGTATTCGAACTATTTTCACCTTCTTCACTCATTATCGATAATCGTTAAAACCAGTGTCACAATTATGTTATGCCGTTATTGCAACAAACCACAGAGACGACTGTTTAATTGTGTAAAACACAAAACATGTCATAAACGTACGATCGGTTTGTTTTCCCACCAAGATTGTTTAAACCTCCGCAATGTGGCGCACACGGCCTATAGGGAGTTTTTGCAATTTACTGCACGTGCGTAGACTTGTCGAAACCTTTCGTTCTTATTATTACTCGCAAGTCGTTTGTGGTGCCCGATATCGTGTTTCGACTCATACCCAAATTTTTAGCGTGTTATTATTGTAACAATAACAAAGCTTAAAATGAGTGTGATAGTGAAGAAGAAAAAAATAGTACGGATATGTAGAGCCAACGGCGTAGCTAGGGGGGGCGGCAGGGGCGGCCCGCACCGGGTGCCACCCGTTTGGGGTGACACCCGACCGCGAAAAAAAATAAAAACTTACGCAAACCATCACAATGCTTTTCAACGATAAATCACTTAGGTTTGAAGCCACTTTAATCAAGGTTTCATACTATATAAATTAATTTATCACTTGTGAGAACTCGGTCGGTCGGGCATTCCCCAAAAATTTTGTTGCTTTTATTTTCGTTGTTAGCTTTAACGATTGCTCGGTTGGGGATTCCCCTTTGTCATTGCTCATTTTTTTCGTAGATTCGGTACTACGTTGATTGTAATTAACGTGAAGTGAATCGTTGCTGTTTTAATAGTGTTTTATGAAAGAGTTGAAAAGTGATTGAAAAGAAAAAAACCAAGGTAAGTGGATTGTCCCGTTCAATTCTTTTTTCCGCCTACATTCCGTACAAATACATATATTTATATATATAATTTATGACAACGATAGTATCTACTAATCGAAAATATTTTTTAGAATAAATATGCCACGAGGAGTTCATACACATAAAAGAAAAAGTGGGTTTCAGCAGAGAAAAGCCAAACAGGCTAAAATGGATGTAGTTCGGAGCATGTCTGGATCCATCTTTAAATATGCGAAAAAAAATGATGACACCCAAAGTTCATCAAAAGAAATTGATTCTGATATAAGGAGCGATTCTGATAATATTAGCTCAACTTCAGGAAGCAACGGCGGCAATACGGAATTAATTATGATAACCCATGAAAAAGACAAATCTGAAATAAATTCTGAAAATGACAGTGGTAGTACTAATAATGCTTCTACTATCGAAGACAGTATGTGCATGGATAAATTACTTCAGGACTTAAGAGATGTCTCACATTGGAGTATACCCGTTCCTGATAATATTCGTATCGAGATAATAAAAAGAGGAAGTGAACATTTCCAAAATAAAGAAGGACCATTTACCACTGTATCTAGACACGGGTTAAAAATAAAAGGTGATGTTCGCTGTCTTTCAAAAGAATGGTTTTACAAAGTAATGCCTGATGGTGTAAAAATTCTGCGCTCATGGATGATTTATTCTCCTGTAACTAATAACCTGTACTGCTTCTGCTGTCGTTTATTTGCTGTCACCACTTATACAAAAACAGCATTTACGACTGGATTTTGGAAGTGGTGAAAACTAAATCCAAAAGTATCCGATCATGAAACGTCAAGTGAACATCTAGAAAATTTTGAAAAGTGGAAAACTTTGGGAATGAGGCTAAAATTGCATAAAACAATAGATCACGCAGCCTTGCAATTAATCGATACTGAAAAACAGAAGTGGAAGCATCTTTTATTTAGATTATTAGATATAAGTTTGTTTCTGGCTAAACAAAACCTAGCATTTCGTGGACATGATGAAGGACAAGTCTTTTCAAATAAAGGTAACTTCTTAGAACTAGTTCAACTACTGTCAAAATATGATGTAGTGTTGAAAGAACACATCTTAAATTTGGAGCATATTAAATCACCAAAAGTATCATATTTATCGCCAGATATACAAAATGAATTCATAAACGTTTTAGCGACCCACGTAAAATTTAAGCTTGTCAATGAAATTAAATCTGCTAAATATTTTGGAATTATGTTTGATAGCACAGCTGACATTTCACATATTGATCAAATGTCGGAAGTGATTCGTTATGTGAAAATTGTTAATAGAAAATTGGAAGTCAAAGAAGTATTTCTTAGATTTTTTCCTTTACATGGAAAAAAAGCTTCTGATTTATGTGATGAAATTTTCAAGATGCTCGAAAAGGACTGTTTAGATATTATGCTGTGTCGTTCCCAGGGTTATGATAATGCAGCTGTTATGAGTGGCATACATGGTGGAGTGCAAGCTCTTATTAAAGAAATAAATAACGAAGCAATTTTTGTTGGATGTATAGATCACTCAATTAATTTATGTGGCCAACACTCATTTGCACAAAATATATCATGTGTAACATTTTTCGGAACAGTAGATACAATTTTTAAAATTTTTTCTGCTTCCACTGGCCGCTGGGGAGTGCTTCTTAAACACAGCAAAGCATCAGTTAAAAGACTCTCAACAACGCGTTGGAGTGCTCATTATGTTGCAGTAAAAGTGTTGGCTGAAAATTTCGATGGGATTGTGGCTGCAGTTGAGGAATTATGTGATCAACAAGAAAATTTAGACACCAGAGGTGCTGCACAGAACCTTCTGCCTGCTGTGTGTAATTTCACATTTCTTTGCTTTCTTTTCTTTTGGAATGATGTACTAAGGGAAATAAATTGTGCTCAGATTGCATTGCAAAGTAAAGGCTTAAGTGTTGATCAATCAGCTATCAAAATAGAGGCACTTCGTCATTATATTGAAGAAAAACGCAGTCGCATTGTAGAAGAGGCAATAGATCTTGCTGTAAAAAAATCAAACGATTACGACATTCCAATGGAAAGACGAATTCGTCCTAAAAAACGAATGACCGGTGAGTTGGCCACCGATGCAGGCCTGACACTGAGAGCCGAACTTCAAAAGGATATGTTGGAATGTCTTGACCGATTCAATATTGAACTCCGAACTAGATCAAAATCCGTTCAAGATGTGGCTTCATTGTTTGAGGTTGTGCAAACAAATACTTTACTTTTGGCAAACATTGAAGAGTTGAAATTAGCTGTATCAAAATTTACTTCTTTTTATGATGAGGTATCAGAAACGGAACTTCTCTTAGAGATACCAAGGTTGAGGAAGGCATTTAAAAGCAGCCAATGTTACAATTTCTAATTGGGTGTCTCTAGATTTTTTGAAATTCATCGTGGAATGGGATTTTACAGAATCTCTTCCGAATCTAATGATCGCACTAAAGTTATTTTTGACAATTTGCGTATCAGTTGCTTCTTGTGAGCGGAGTTTCAGCAAATTAAAATTAATTAAAAATTACTTGCGAGCTACAATGATCGAAATGAGACTTAACAATCTTGGCATATTAACGATAGAACACCAGGCAACACAAAATATAAATTTTGAAAAGGTGATTTCCGAGTTTGCAGCTGTTAAAGCTAGAAAGAAGAAATTTTAAGTGTTTGTATGTAACATGTATATCGTCGGGTTACTGCAAAAACAAGATAACTCCATTTTATGCATGGATTAGTTTAGTGGTTCTCTAGGCCTCAAAATTGTCATTGAATGCACAGCCAAAACAAGGCAAGTGTTCGAAAGTGTTAAACGTGCTATGTTTCACGCTTTCAAACACTTATCTTGTCTTGGTTGTGCATTCGATGACAATTATGAAACCTAGAGATGAACTAAACTAATCCATGCTTAAATGGAGTTATCTGGTTCTTGCAGTAACCCGACGATATGAGAGTATGCTAATTCTACTCTTATTCTTTTTTTGTTATACCTGTTTTTTAATTTTATACATGAATGTCAAAGATATAATAAAGCAGTATTATTACTATCATAATTAATTATTAACGACTCTCATTTGTATTCATTCAAAATCATACTTTACGTTTATCGGATTTTTAATAATTTTAATAATTTTAATTCTTGGGGTGACACCTCAATATCCGCACCGGGTGCCACCCATGCTAGCTACGCCGTTGGTAGAGCTATTAAAACTTGTTTTGATAGTGAATTCTCAATGCCTGTTTTAACATTTCGAGATGTTCTTTTTTAATATTTTGAATTTTAAATATTTTATAATCATGGGAACTATCGAAAAAAATCGTATGTACAGGATGTCCCATCACTTGTGGCCACCCCCAAAATGGAGCTTTAATTAAAAGCTATGTATTTGAAATTTGGTGCACGTATGACTTTGGCATAAGGCTAGAAATTTCCGGTTTTAAATATTAATTGTCGGCGTTAGTTTTCGAGAAAAAAAAATAAAAACTGATTTTTTATGAAAATATTATCTCCCAATTTTGTCAAATTTCACTTTTCAGGATGAGTATTAACACATAGAGCAACTGCATGATCGAGATTTCGAAAGCCGCGTAAATTTTTGTCAATGGGCTAATGGAAAGATCCGCGAGGATCTAAAATAACTCAACATCCATACTTTAAATCATGTTCGTTCTCATAATCGTAATTTATTAGAGGACTTACAAAAATTTTAGAAATCTACAAGAATGTAAAAAAGGTTCGATTTAGGTACGCTCCTGATCTTCACTTCGACCGGCTTCCACGCGACACTGACAAATTTTTACAATGCCATAAATTGAAATCGTACTTACCAAAGGGACGACGATTGTTACAGCCATAAATGATTACATTTACTGTTAATATTCGAATATAAGGGAATTTTAGGCTAATTACAGCTTTTGATTTTTTTTTACTTTCGACGTCTTTGTTTCAATAATACTGATCCTGAAAAGTAAAATTTGACGAAATTGGAAGATAATATTTTCGTAAAAAATTAGTTTTTATTTTTTCCTCGAAAACTAACGCCGACAATTAACATTTAAAACCGAAAATTTCTAGCCTTATACCAGAGTCATACGTGCACCAAATTTCAAATACATAGCTTTCAATTAAAGCTCAATTTTGGGGGTGGCCACAAGTGATGGGACACCCTGTACATCTTGTCGTAAATCCGAAATCGCAAAAAATCTAAATATTAAAATTAAAATAATAATACAAATAAACATTACAGTGAAATGGGCTGACAAGAAACACATTTTAATTCCTAAATTCAATAAATTAAATTGCGATAAATTTTCCCCACGATGAATTTTCTGCGATGAACTTTTCTTGCGATGTTCTCTGAGATGAATTTTCTTAGGAATAATTTTCTGCGATGAATTTGCCAGACACAATTTTATTGCATACAGGAACTAAATGACTATTGCATTTTGATTCAGTAACAAACAACTCAAATGCAAATTTAAGAGCACCAATAAAATCCAATCGGTGTATAAAATTATAATCGACAAACATTAAAAAGTTATCTGTCTGTAACAGGGAAGACGGGCTCGCATATTGAATATGTTGAGCATAAAAACCTAATGAATTCGTTAGTGACGATATTGTTAATTTCTAAAAGCAGACGAAGTGGTCTTTAATATGGATTATGAAATGACCATGGACACAAATCAGGTACCACTTATGGGATGGATCTCGAAATAATTAAATGTAGAATTAGATCATCCTTGAATGTTATTCATTACAAAATTTGCTTCCGGATCTTACACCTTCGGGATGTTTTTCCACTCATTAATTAATTACTTAGAACAAGTAAAAAACAAGCGTTTGAAATAAAAGTATAATGCTATAAAGTAGCTTTTACGAAGGACGGGTTGTGCAGCTACTTAATCAGTCAAATTTTATCTGTATAAAAAAAAAACAATTAAGCTCAACTGAATTAAATTGTTTTTTACCGAGTCCAAATATATTTCGGACCTGTTAGCCATGTAAAAATGCGAATATGCATAGAGAACAACACATCCTTGTAACCTTGCGGATGCTCCAATCACAGATGAGCCATGTGGAGCAGCATATAAGATTTCAGGTATATAAAGTGATCTGATTGAAATCATTGTACAAACTAAAGTAGTGTTGGTAGTGTATTGTTTATGCAGGCCCACTAATATGGTTTCTAACATTACTGTAAGTTAGTACAATTTCACCATCCAGGTAAATAGTTTAAATTTGGTTGTTGTAGGCCTTGTTATGTTATCTTGCGATAACACAAGTATTAGGATGGGAAGCATTACCGGCTATTCCTACAGGAAGACGTGCACAATTTTATCTCCAAAATGAAAATGGTGGCTATAAATATGGCTACGACACCGGTGACGGTATAGCAGCCAAACAATCTGCAGATTTAAATAATCAAGTTGAAGGTCATTACTTTTATAAAGACAAAACTGGCGAAAATTTCGATCTGAAGTACACATCTGGGGTGCAAGGTTTCGTTCCTGAAGGACTTGAAAAATTACAAGGCAGCGTAAGAGGTAAACAATTTTATCAAGTCATTTTACCGAAATTAATTATCTGGAATGTTTTTAGCTGTTTCAGTTCCCATTTTCCCAACAATTCCAATTGTACCAACTTATCCCGTCCATACTTACTCGAGTCATTCAGAGGATGATCAAGTAGATACTGGCGATGCTTCTTACAAGTTCTACATCGACACAGACACCTATAAAAGAACCGAGGCATCTGATGCAAAAGGTAACGTCCAAGGCAGTTACTCGTACAGTGATGGAGCGGGACATTACGATCTAAAATATGTCGCCGGTTCAAACACAGGTTTTGTTGCCACTTCTGGATCACTTTCGATTCCAAATGGTCTTGATCCTACTTTACTTAAAAGTGCTCCGTTCGCTAGTCAATTCACAAGTGTCCCATCGTTTAAGACGCCCACATCGAACAACGATGGCTCATATTCATTTGAATATGCAACTGATGCTCATTCCAGAAAAGAACAAGCTGATGCTCAAGGAAACGTTCACGGAAGATACTCTTTCAAAAATGCAGCAGGTAATCACGATTTGAGTTTTGTTGCCGGATCTGATACGGGCTTTTTGGTAACTGGTGGCAGTTTATCTCAACCCAATGGCTTAACAAGTTCAGTGTCTAGTCAGCCTGCTTTTCTCGAACCGTCATTTAAACATTATGAAACTTCCTCGTCAACGTCTTCTTCCCCATCATCGGACGGTTCTTATTCTTTCCAATATTCAACATCTGATCAATCAAGAAATGAGCAAAGCGATACTAATGGTCATGTTCATGGTGGTTACTCGTATAGAAACGCGGATGGCAACCATGATTTAAGTTACGTTGCCGGATCAGGTACTGGATTTGTAGTAACCGGTGGCAGTCTGTCACAACCTAATGGTTTGTCCGCTTCCGTATCCAGTTCTGCTGTTGTACCTTCGCCTTCTTTTAAACATGCTGAAGCGATTTCTACACATAATTCGTTGCCTTCTTCCGATGGATCTTATTCATTCCAATATTCAACAAATGATCATTCAAGAAAGGAACAAAGTGATGTTAGTGGCAACGTACACGGTGCTTATTCTTACAAAAATGCTGCCGGAATCCACGATTTAAGCTATGTCGCTGGATCAAATACTGGGTTTTTGGTTACTGGAGGTTCATTGGCTACACCAAACGGTCTCCCAAGTTCTAGCGTTTTAGCCAAAACTTATCCGATAGTTCCATCTTTACCAAATTCTGATTACGTTAATTCACATTCTACTGATGAATCTGGCGATGATCAGTCCAATACTGGAGATGGTTCTTACAACTTTTCGATTGACACTGATGAGTACAAACGTCACGAATCATCCGACGCTAACGGTAACGTGCAAGGATCGTATTCATACAAAAATTTAGCAGGATTTCATGATTTAAGTTTTATTGCTGGGGAGAATACTGGATTTCTTCCTACGAGTGGCTCATTAATTGCCTCTAACAGTGGTGTTTCTGGTAATGAGCCCTTAACAAAATCTGCATTACCATCAAGTGATTCAATCGAAACATATAGTTCAGATAATTCAGATGATTCAGATAACTCAAGCGATCAATCAAATACAGGCGATGCTTCGTATAACTTCAGTATAGATACTGATGAATACAAACGACATGAATCGTCAGATGCTAATGGAAACGTAAGGGGTAGCTTTGCATACAAAAATAATGTTGGTTCTCATGATTTATCTTTCGTTGCCGGTTCTAGTACAGGATTTTTACCCACGGGTGGTAGCTTGAAAGCAGCTCCAGGTTTAAGCGAACCTCAATTAAATGCTGGATATCAGCAATTTAAGTCGTCTGTTGTACCTTAAACTTATTCAGTTCAGGTGCCTCATGTACATGTACCAGCAGTACCTCATGCACATATACCAGTATCTCAAATGCATGTGCCTCTACAACATTCCGCATATTCTCTTGATAATTTTTCTGTTCGAACTTATTTACCTCCATCTAATGAAAAGAAGAAATTTGGGTACATTTTTGATACAAAATATTAAACAATAATTTCAGAAGACGAAAATGGCCCCGTTTATAATGTACCGACGATGTTGTAATACCTATATTATTTTGTTTTTAAAAAAAAGTTCTAGCAATATTAAAAGTTTATAAAAAAAAATTTTTATTTATTTTATTTGCAAATGTGTAATAAATAAAATAATATGAATAAAACCACAATATACTTAATAAAATAAATGTATGATATGTACAAATAAAAACATTTATTTATTTTATTAATTTTTTTATTTTGATTATTTTCATGCATACAATATTCTTTATTCTTAACGGTCTTCATTCTTCAAGATTTGTAGGGTCGCTAATAAGATTTAATTGCTTTAACGTACGCCTAAATACAGGCAACACCTAAAACTTTTTTATTATCATCATTTCAAACGTCATTACGGTAAGTGCGTTGACAACGGAGGTCGTTCTCTAACAATGAAAATGAGTTTACAGCCTTCGGAAACCTTTCTGACAATACTGTTGCATTCTTTCTTAAATACATTTTTAAGTATCAACGAGTTTTTGTATAAACACATCAAATGGTGTACCAATTTTTACAGTATTTGTCATGCATTTATCAAGCTATAAAATACCATCCAACACATACATTATATTCTTCGCGCGTAACTACGGTGAAAAGTATTAACATCTAAGTCTGTCGGGCTAAGGTATGTAAGTATTTTCTTAATAATTGTTTTTTTTTTGCAAAAACGTGACAAGTCCAAAATTGTTATTCTTCAGAAAGTATAAATTTCCCTCGGATTTCTTACTGGAAACAGGGAAGCTTTGGTTTTATAAATTCCTATAACTTCGCATATTTGACGTTTTTACGTGAAAATTGTGAAAATAGCAATTGTTTTTTTTTAATCCAAATTTACTACCAACTACTAGTTATTTTATATTCGCTCAAAAAGCACCTGAAAAGTTACAACCACCAACCCGACGTCGTTTTGGACCCGGACGGAAACCCAAACCCCTCTTTCGATTGTGGGCGCGTATACGGAACTCGTCGCGGACCAAAAGTCAAAACCGTGTCCGGACGGCCATGATCCCAACCTGAACCCCAACCGGCAGCTACATCTCAAACAGAAACTGCTCCTCAACCGGAACCTGAACCTGCAGTTGAGAATCCTGACCCCCCCCCCCCTCACCGCTGTTTCAACTTGGAAATTTTCCACAAGCTTTTTTCACAAACGCCGCTTTCAACTAATACTCTGAAAATTGGAAAAAACTACGTCGCCTGGAACCTGCCGTTGCTGCTGATGGCGCGCTGGATTTGAACCGACCCAGCGGACCTTCTTCATCCGGGAGGCCCAGAAACGGCCACGTGTTCCAACCGCATCATTTCCGGCCGCAAGTGATGGAAGATAGAGATAGTGACGACTCGGACAACGACATGGATGTGCAACCGATCCAGTCTGTCCAGCCAGAAGAAAGTGAAAGTGACTGATGAAGATGACAAGTATAGTTGCCCATATTGTGGAATTTCTTTTAACGACCCAGTAATGCACCAAAAAAACCACACCACGACCGTAATGATCCGTACACCTGCCGGTTGAAAAATTAAGGATCAAAAATAAGTTGGTAGCTAAAACAGCTAGACTTTGAATTGTCCCCTTTAGCTTGGGAAGCTTTATATTGAAAATATTAACTACTGGCCAGTATAATTCTTCCTGGAGTAAAAAGGGCAGTCCATACATATCACCCACCATAAAATTAAAGATTTTAGCAAACTAAAAGCTATTTCCCATTGAAACCATCATTTCAGCAGGGTTCAATCTAGTGGGAACATGTCTAAACGTGACATTTTCAATAATATACACACGACAGATGAATCTGCCCAAAGAAAACGACGAGAAAATTTAATATTGAGAGCCTTGAAGGCTTCCTCATATAATTTTGATAGAAACACTGCGTCGGATAACTCCATCTTAGGTATTGTGTTAGGCCGTAAGGAGTTACTTTTGACTTAGTCTGACATGGATCTTTTTATCTTTTTGTAGAATGAATACAAATAAATACAAACACCGTATCCACTGATGGATGCATAAAGTAAGACGAAATGAGGCCTTCTGGTTTGGAGGCCTTTGGGGACGAGATCGTCCGTCGCAAGATATTTTTTCCAGGTAGAGCTTCTGCAATATGCATTTGGCAAATAGAGTGCAAGAACTCAAAATTACGAGAGATCAAAAATTCGCGCAACCTCTGAAAGAATGAAGCGCTTTATAATTTGACCGATCGGACGCTTTATTAATAGCGTACATGAGATTGTCAAATTGGACAACACATACTAGGCCAACACACAAAGGTCAAGCCGTTCAAGTGCGAAAACTGTAGTTACAGATGCATCAACAAATTCATGTTGACAGCGCACATGAAGTCCCACTCGACAGTCTATCAATACCGATGTCGGGACTGCTCCTCCAACTACTTATATTCGCTCAAAAAGCACCTGAGAAGTTACAACCACCAACCCGACGTCGTTTTGGACCCGGACGGAAACCCAAACCCCTCTTTCGATCGTGGGCGTATACGGAACTCGTCGCGGACCAAAAGTCAAAACCGTGTCCGGACGGCCATGATACCAACCTGGACCCCAACCGGCAGCTACATCTCAAACAGAAACTGCTCCTCAATTGGAACCTGAACGAACCTGCAGTTGAGATCCTGAACCCCCCTCACCGCTGTTTCAACTTGGAAATTTTCTACAAGCTTTTTTCACAAACGCCGCTTTCAACTAATACTCTGAAAATTGGAGAAACTACGTCGCCCGGAACCTGCCGTTGCTGCGATGGCGATGATTAGTTTAGAATTTGCATACTTTGTAATTTGCCGTGTCTTAGAAAAAATGCATAAAAAATTATGCGTCTGGCGAGGACCAAATTAGATCCTCGGAAAATAAAAGTGGAAATTTCCAAAATAAGAAGAACCAGAGCGGGAGAGGTTCCGATTGAAGTTAAAGGTGGAAATTCAAAAAACGAGCTTCTCAAGGAAGAACTTGAGAAGGCTTTAAGGAAAGAGAACGTACAAATAAGGACCTTGACAACTAATACTGAAGTAGGAGGTTTGGGATATTAGGCACCGAAAGAGAGGAAATAATTTCCACTTTCAAAAAGGCCACTCAAATGGAAAAAGGCGCCATGGAAATAAAGATACTGAAGACTGTACGACCAGGCATCATGTTGGCGGTGGTTGCTTTGCCCGCTAGATTGGCAAACCCACTGATTGAATCGCGGAAAATTGGAATTGCACCAAAAATAATACAAAATTCAAAAATGGGCAAATTTGCTCCCGGTTGTGAATAGAACCGATAAACAAACTAATGTCAGTTGCGGAAAAACGACACAGACGCAAACTGCTACTCTCACCGTAACCGAGATCGCCCGAAGGGGTTATCCTGTTTTATTTGGTAATAATTATTACCCCGAGCATAACACTATCGAAGAATTATGCTAAATCAAAGCCAAGGACGCCGTGTGTCCATTGTTCGCAACCGGTGGGTGTCAAAGGATTCAAAGCAGTTTTCGCTTCCTGCTTTAAGTAACGCTCCAAAACGAAAACAAGATTCAGCTGACCGAACCAATAAGGAAGAAAAACACAAGGAATGCACCTCCAGGAGAGAGGTAAGGGGTGAAAACAGCAAGCGGCGAATGAAAAACGAAGCAAGTCACTGAGCCGAGGCCGATGACGAGCACACCTCCGAAATTTTCGGAGGATGGAAAATACGGCCCACGAAAATGACAAAAAAAAAGTGGTTGGGGTAGGAGTGGGGGGGGATATTATCCCCGAACACCGGACAAACCTTACGAGAGGGCACGCAGGGCTTCACGGTATCCACCACATTAACGAACAGGAGTGCCTGGCCATTGTGTGGGTAGTGAAGAGGTATCGGTCGTACCTAGAGGATCGCCACTTCATCCTGGTGACGGACAACCGGGCATTGCTATGGCTCGTAAACGCTCGCGACAACGTGAAACTAACGCGTTGGTCACTGTTGCTCCAGCCATTCGCCTTCACCATAGTCTACAACCCAGGGAAGGACAACCAACTGGCTGACATCCTATGATACTGTTGTCAAGGGGACAGATAAACAAGTATCTGTCACGGACGGAAAAAGTGTCGGACGCATTTACTTTTACGTACGGTAATAATGAATAATCGTGATAAATATTACCCCCGGTAATAAATAATTTGCCTTCGTTTTTTTGGCTCTCATTATAAACTCTTTTTTAGTTGAACAATTTTTAAAGTGAATTCAAATAAAAAAATTTCTACGTCCAAAGTTGATCGACACACTTGTATTTCTAACGATAGTCACAGTTTGTAACTGGTTCTAGCGATATTTTGTAAAAAAATTTTTATTAATGGGGTGGACGACGAAAAAAGTGTGAACACGTTAATAGTTATTTTTGATTCTAGATTGGGAAATGCTACTTTTGCATTCGAGAGCGCATGCATTTATGGAGGCGGTTTTATATACCGGGAGATTATCTTACAGGTATACATATCTCCTATGTTTACTTTTAAAAAAAACGCGTCAACGTATTGACAACTATAGGCAACCAACATTACACCACAAATCACAAGGTTATTATTTTTCATTGTGAAAGGTTATGTTCAAGTATCATGAATAGTATTATGAATAGAATCTAAAATCATTTGAATATCAAAATAATAACAATTTTAATAAAACTATTAAATGGGATAACTTCCCAAAATTTGAGAAGTTATTAACAGAAAGTACATAACAGAAAAAAATAAACAAATAGCGTCATAGCAAGTGTTCAAAATGTCCACCTTCTACTTCTAAACAATATCCTAGCCGATCTTGGAACGCACGCACGGCATTTCTGAGAATGTCAGGATTCAGTTCGTTACATTCAGTTCGTATACGATCTTTTAATTCATCTAGATTTAAAATTTGGATATTGCGGTAAATTTTTGATTTTAGGTAACCCCAAAGGAAATAGTCATTGGGTGATAAATCTGGAGATCGTGGTGCCCATGGTATGGGGCCGTACCGTCCTATCCAGTGTCCGGGAAACCTTTCGTTTAAACAATTTCTTATAACATTTGTGGAATGCGGAGGGGCTCCATCCATTTGAAACCATGGTTCGTTAATGTTTAAATTTTCTATTGCCGGAATGATGTTGTTTACCAACAGATCTAAAAATTTGGCCGAATTAAGGTTTCCATCAATAAAAAAAGGCCCGATAAGTGTAGCATTAACTATCCCTAACCACACATTCACCTTCTGCTGGTACTGAGTGTGGGTCAAATTTTGAATATGGTGATTAGTGCGGGACCAATATCTAAGGAAAACGAAGGAACAAGGTTAACAGAATAAATTGGATAAATAAGAAATTATGATGCACACCGGAAATTTTGGGAATTGACCTCTCCATTTAATGTGAACGTTGCTTCATCGGTGAAAACTATCTTCGCTAAAATTTCATCATGTTCGTTTAACAAATTAAATAAAGTTTCACAAAAATTTGTTCTTTTTGTTTTATCCTCCTCAAATAACTCTTGATGATTGGAAAATTTATAAGATTTGTACTTAAATTCTTTTAGTGTTTTAAATATTGACGTTTTTGATACAACGAAATATTCAGCTACTTCTCGCAAGGATACCATCGGATATTGCTCAACGTAGCATAAAATATTTAATTTTAATTCTTCAGTCAACACATGATTGGTTTTAATCTTCTTTGTATGACCATTTACTATGCAGCCTTGTGAATTAAATTTTTTAACGATATTGTGCAGAGTTCTGATGCAAGGAATTGGTCTTTCAGGATATTTTATGGAAAATAAATGTCTCACGGTCCGCAAACTATTACCTTGCTGGTACCACATTAACAATTCAATTTTTTCGTCTTTGCTGTACATGATTATTACAGAAATTGCAATTTTATGTTAAAGTGACACTGAAAAATTAATTGACTTTTGTTGAAAGAGCCAACTTTTCAAATGTTGAGAATTTTGGTGTATACTTGGTTGCCTACAGATCGCAATAAAGCAATGCGTTGACTCGTTTTTTTTAAAAGTATACATAGGATATGTTTACTTTTAAGATAAGCTCCCGGTATATGGGGGGTGATGATAAACAACATTGTTTTGGGTATTAAACCTAAATTTAATACCGAGGCCAATGAAGAATTAATAATTTCCAGGACCATGGGAAATAGAAGAGCGGCCCAAGCGACCTGGAGACAATTGGTGGCCATCAGAAGTAAGTCCTTGCCACACTTGCCAACACCTTAAACCATGTTTTGACACACTTTTCGCACTTTTAGAATAGTTTTTGGCATTCGCTTACACTTTATTTAGAATGTTTGTGTTTGACAATAATTTTCTGGATATTGTGGAAATTTTGTCGACCACCGCTTATCACAATAATCTAGGTAGACGAACACATCAAACGTATGACTACAACTACAACAACACTTCACCTGCACTAGGTCCAACGTGCAGGAAGAGATTTCCATGTGAAGATTGGAAGTGGTGTTTTAGATTGCCATAAAAAAAAAACATGCTTTCGAAGACATTATCATTTTATGCCGTCGATATACCAGCAGATGGTGTTTATTGGGTAGTGTGCTTGGTACGGGTGCGATTTCGTAGTTGCAGAAATAGATTCCCCAAAAAATCGCATATGTGGTGTGCCGGGTACATTTTTACGTGAAAATTGTGAAAATAGCAAATTTTTTTTTTATTATCTATGTGCGCTTTGAAATTCAATACGTCAAAAATTTTTTTCATTTAATTATACAAATAGGGGCAGCATTAGAAAAAATTTTACAGTTATTTAGGTTAATTATGGGGTTAAGGGGGAACTCACGCGTTATAAAACATAGCAGAATTATGGTTGTTTTTGAAAGGAATTGCGGCAAAACCAAACAATCGAACGCCAAGAAAAAAATTGGGGACCCGTAACAAGACCAACTGAAGGCCGCTATCCGATAAAAATTGTATATAACATGATAGTTTTCCCTACAAAAATTGTCAAAACTCCGAAAAAAACCGCTTTGTTTCAGACTCGTTTTTTGCAGCTGCTATTGTGATTTTTTCATAAGAAATTGGTTTGCGGCTTTAATCTATCTTTTAACAATAATTCTGAATTAATTTGATTAACTCATCTTTATTATCCTGTTGACAATTCCAGCTAGAAAGTGCATTTGCATTGTCTTAAAATACGCTACGTGAATATTCCGTCTCTCATTTTCGCACTTTGTCGATTCGCGCTTTGCAAGTCGCTGTTATCGACAGTTTATGCCGGAGTTAATGTGGGTGTTATTAATATCAACATATGACTGATTCATCATCAGACGTAAAATGTACAAACATGCACTATTAATTTGTAAATTCTGAGATCATGGAAAGGTGACTGGATTTGCATCCGTTCTCGTCATCAATCACACATATAAATATGGGTAATTCTACAATAGAATAAAACCCCAATATTACATTTTTATATTCGTGGGATGGCGTACTCGTAGAGATTACGTACTGTTAGATGTTCTAACACGTGCTTTTATTTTAAAAAATAATTCAGGCCCCTCTTGTGACTATTTACAGATGCAATTTGAGCATTTGCGAATTTGCATAAAGGTAATTCAAGTATTCTGGCTTATGATAAAACAGCTTATAACACTGATTGATAAGTTTCGTTTGACGAATATCGATATATTTTAAATAATCTTGCATATCGTCGGTGAAGAACTGTTACCTCATAAGTCGCACTATGAAGAACTCGACAAATTTTTAAGAAATGACCGACATATTTTTCTGAATTAACTGGTATCAATAATTCATTTTTGCAGTGTGGTTAGTTACTAGGTGTCACTTCTTAACTGACGATATCACCTATTTTTGTTTTTACAAAAATGTTTACCAGCGAGTCGTTTCTCGAATTCGCCGAAATATTTTCCAATGATAGTGATTCCACTGAGATATTTTCCTATAGAACAGCGGAATTGCATTTTCGGATGTTGTAGGAACAGTTTTCAGTTGAATACATTCAGTTGTTCATAGATTCACATGAATTTACCGAACTAGCCAATCCGACGTTTACGTTTAAATTTAAATATGGCCTACCTATTGCAAAATTCTCAAAAACACTCAAAACTTTATCAAAATTTCATGTGTTAGTAATAAAAAATATTCCAAAACGCAGCTCGAAACAAGTTAACCTTAGTTACTTACCGAAAATAATTAATTATTGTCGTTAAAGAGAAGATTTATTTTCAAATATAGAACAGTCACTTCTGTTACCAAAAAGGCTGCTGACATGCGACAAATACACACAGTGGCGAAAACATATTTTCTTAAGATTGCTTAAGAAAAGTAAGGAAGAAATTTTAGAAATTGCAGAGAAAACTATAGCACAAAGAGAATCAGCATTATGGTTTGAAGAGAGGAAAAAAAGGATTACCGCTTCCGTGTTTGGTAAAATTTGCAAGCTGAGACAGACAACAGATCCCAATAAAACCGCCAAAAGTCTCCTAAAAGATTTTTCATCCCGGAGCACCGCTTATGGAATTGAATATGAGCCTATAGCAGTAAACGAGTTTTCAGCATACTTACAGACAGCTATAGAACCGTGTGGATTCTATATTGATGAAGAGGAAAGTTATCTTGGAGCTACTCCAGATGGGCTTGTTGGTACACAAGGCCTTATTGAAGTTAAATGTCCCTACAGCTGCAGAACATTAACACCAAAAGAGGCCATATTAACCAAAAAAATTACGTATGCCATACTGGAAAATGAACAAATGCATTTAAAGAAAAATCATGATTATTTTTACCAGGTGCAAGGACAGTTACACATCACCAAACGCGACTTCTGTTTTTTTGTTGTGTGGACACCGAAGGGTTTGATTTTTGAAAAAATTCAACGAGACGATCAATTTTTCGAAAACAACATACGCCCTAAACTTCGGGATTTTTATTTTAATCATTTGTTGTCCCATATTATAAAATTACCTCAATATTGTGTCTAAATATTTAATATTTATTACATAGGTACTGTAGGATATTATACATGTGAAAAAACATTGTAAACAAATAATAATGCTCGTACTTGCAAGGCTTTTAATTTTTTTTTATATTGTATCAACTTATCAGGTTCGTTTATATTATTTTAGTCGCCAATCAGTAAACATAAACCATAAAACTCCAGTTACAGTTAGCCACTCCAAATGTAGTACCCTTCGAAGCTAAATCAATCTCAGTAATACTTCGGTTACCTATTCAACTTTATTTCGCATAAAAATTACCATACGCGGAGTAAAATGTAGACAAATTAAAATTAAAATTAAAAATTATGCTAGCTGAAAAATGGGAGATCCCCCTTAATAGAACATATGCGACCACCGGCGTCGACACTGGTACCAATAAATCTAGGTAGGCAAACACATCAAACTTTTTTACAACAAACCATATATGTGGTGTGCGCGGTGTTACAACAAAAAACGATGTCATCATCGAAGAAATTAATATTATAAATTAGTATTAGTATTAGTATAATTTTAGCAAAAATGTAACGGTAAATTTTTTGACAGAGAAGAAGAAATATGCCACTGGAAAATTTTTACGTGAAAATTGTGAAAATAGCAATTGTTTTTTTTAATCCAAATTTACTTACTACCAACTACTTATTTTAAATTCGCTCAAAAAGCACCTGAGAAAACCCAAACCCCTCTTTCGATCGTGTACGTGTACGGAACTCGTCGCGAACCAAAAGTCAAAACCGTGTCCGGACGGCCATGATACCAACCTGGACCCCAACCGGCAGCTACATCTCAAACAGAAACTGCTCCTCAATTGGAACCTGAACGAACCTGCGGTTGAGAATCCTGAACCCACCTCACCGCTGTTTCAACTTGGAAATTTTCCACAGGCTTTTTTCACAAACGCCGCTCTTTCAACTAATACTCTGAAAATTGGAGAAACTACGTCGCCTGGAACCTACCGTTGCTGCTGATGGCGCGCGCTGGATTTGAACCGACCCGGACCTTCATCCGGGAAGCCCAGAAACGGGCACGCGTTCCAAGCGCATCATTTCCGGTCGCAAGCGATGGAATGATAGTGAGTGACGACTCGGACAACGACATGGATGTGCAAGCGATCCAGTCTCTGCAGCCAGAAGAAAGTGAAGGACTGATTGATGAAGTTGACAAGTAAGTATAGTTGCCCATATTGTAGAATTTCTTTTAACGACCCAGTAATGCACCAAAAAAACCACACCACGACCGTAATGATCCGTACACCTGCCGGTTGAAAAATTAAGGATCAAAAATAAGTTGGTAGCTAAAACAGCTAAACTTTGAATTGTCACCTTTAAGCTTGGGAAGCTTTATGTTGAAAATACCAGCTACTGGCCAGGATGCTTCCTGGAGTAAAAAGGGAAGTCCATATACCACTCACCATAAAATTAAAAATTTTAGCAAACTAAAAGCTATTTCCCCTTGAAACCATCATTTCAGCAGGGTTCAATCTAAACGTGACATTTTCAATAATATACACACACGACAGATGAATCTGTCCAAAGAAAATTACGAGAAAATTTAATATTGAGAGCCTTGAAGGCTTGCTCATATAATTTTGATAAAAACACTGCGTCGGATAACTCCAACTTAGTAGGAGGGTATTGTGTTAGGCCGTAAGGAAGTTTTACTTTTGACTTAGTGCATAAAAATCTGACATGGACAGCTTTTTATCCTTGTAGACTGAATACAAAATAAATAAATGCAGGCACCGTATCCACTGATGGATGCATAAAATAAGACCAAGGATCAATTTAAAATGAGGCCTTCTGGTTTGGATGCCTTTGGGAACGAGATCGTCGCAAGATATTTTTTCCAGGTAGAGCTTCTGCAATGTGCATTTGGCAACTAGAGTGCAAGAACTCAAAGTTGCGAGAGCATCAAAAATTCGCGAAACCACTGAAAGAATGAAGCACTTTGTAATTGACCGATCGGACGTTATTAATAGAGTACATAAGATGGTCATATTGAACACACATACTAGGCCAAGAGTGCTTGCTAGTGTGGTCGTGAGTGCCAAACTCGAAAATACACCTGGGTACCAATCGTTCTTTGGAATGTGTCCGAAAGAAGCTGTGGACGATTCGGAATCCAATTAAATAATTTCAAGCAACCAGCTTCCAAAATATTTGACAATTGTAAACATATTTGACAAGCTTGTGTCAAATCATACGAACCAGTCAGGAAGTCATCCATATGAAATCCTGCTTCATAATGCTAGAAATTTTAGGCAGAGAATTTTCGCATTCAATGCCTAATTGAAACAACGAACGAATGGCCAAAAATGAAGCCGATGCAGTACCGTACGTCACAGTATTTAAATTATAAACGCGCAAAGACTCAGATGGAACCGTTGGCAACAAGATTCGTTGCAGTGACCTTTGGTTAGGCTCGACTAGAACCTGCCTGCAAGACATATCAATATCGGACGATATCGCATAGATATACTGCCGAAAACAAACAGCAATTGAAAATAAATCCTACTTCTTGGTAGGACCCACCATTTGAATAATATTGAGCGAATGACCACTGGAAGTGGACATTGAACCATTAAAAAAACACCTCGAAGTTTACCCCATGATGAGGAAAAAATTTGAAGAAACCGAGGAATCTGGCACATCAGATGGCACGTGACCTAGATCTTCGTATTCCTTCATTAACATAAAATAAACTTCAAACGAAATTGGGTTGACCGTCAAAGATGTTTCTAAAGAAAAGAATCTTTGAGCGCAACCTCTCGAGAATAACCAAGAACCTCAGGAGGTCCTCATTAAAATGCGCTTCGCAGGAATATTCTTCCTTTGAGAACGCTCGCTTCGTCGGACAGCTCTCAAGTTCCCAGAACCTCACAAGCTGGTCGGGAATTTCCCCTGGACCATTGAAACGGCAACGAATCGTAATGGTAGAAGGGGCTTGCTTCTCTACGACCCGCCACTACCCAATCAAAAAAAGTCTTTTGCAATCGCAGATGACCGGGATCCATTCTTATTTGTTTCGGTTGATTAAAAAGAAGATCATACAAGTGCATGTTGCTCGGAGTTATGAACTCTTGATCACCTTGGCAACTGGGAATGTTGGCAGTGACCTTATCCAAAATCAAAAAAGAGAAAATGAAATTGTATCTTGAGTGATGTAAATGTAAGGTCACATCTGTTATTCAATCGTGATAAATATTACCCCCGGTAATAATTTGCCTTCATTATAAATTCTTATATAGTTGAACAATTTTTAAAGTGAATTCAAATAAAAAATTTTTTACGTCCAAAGTTGATCGACAATCACACTGTATTTCTAAATGATAGTCACAGTTTGTAACTGGTTATAGCGATATTTTGTAAAAAAAACACGAAAAAAGTGTGAACACGTAAAATAGTATATTATGCAACAAGCACAAAATGATGCTCATTTTGCACGAGTATGAATTGCAGTACGGGTCGAAGACTCGTACTGCAGCAATTCATACGAGTGTAAAATTGCCATTTTGTGCGCGTTGCATACTGCACTTTTTCTACGATAACCTCTGCTAACGCGTTTAACATACTTTGCGTTTTGATCTCCTTTCCACTCCAAAAAGAGGTTATAAGCGCGTTGATACATTTTCGTAGACGTTTCCGGTAATAAATTTAATGTTGTGAACTTTGCAACTTCAGTTATGTTTGGAGGTGTTAATTCCAAGTCATTATCACTATCACTTTCCATATTAATTGTAAGAGTTATCGAAAATAACTACGAAATTATTATCTGCAACGTACAAAAATGTTGACAGAAGCAAACTGATGACATTCGATTTTCTAGGCCGCCTTAATATTTGTGACCAAAAACAGTGAACCGAACACGAAATATTTAATTTCGCATTTGTTGCCTAGCAACCGATGCGAAATGAAATTCTGTACAAAATGTAGTTGTTTATGATTGAATTTACGCTCGTGAAATAACATATTTCGATGTTGTCGTAGAAAAATACATTTTTGTATTTCTTATTAAATAAAATTGTGAACTGAGTAATACGGGAACAGTCGCAGATAATTAAACGCACGTACCGAACCAACAGCAAAAAGAATATGGTTGCCAACAACGAACAGTCTGCCATGTATTGCGAGAAATTAATCAAAACTGTGAATGGGATATTACAGCTTTGCCCAGGATTAGATTTAGAGCGCTATTTCAGCGACTTCAATTACATCAATTCAATTGTCGTAATGCCTCCCAAAGTAAATCAAATTCGCTGGATGGGGCAGTAGCGACATCTGTAAAATTTTGATAAATATTGGGAATATTATCTCCGAACACCGGACAAACCTTCCGATGGCACGCAGGGCTTCACGGTATCCACCCCTTGTGATAATTCACAGGGGCCTTCCCTGAACAACCACGGCAACAAGCGCTGGTTGGAATGGATCCAAGGATTCCAAAGAAAAATCCGTCAACAGTTTGAACATCCCCCGAAAATTAAAGCAGCCTCTAGTGATAATTCACAGGGAAAGCGTCCGGGAAGGAGAAAAACAACAACAAAAAATAAGATGCCAACCCCCAAGCAGGGTCTCAAGGAGCAATACCTGACAAAAACTGGTCGAAAAAGCTATATTCAGAACCGAATGTAGTACAAAAGAAATATCGGGCTACAACATTAGAAAATATAAGCACACATCCATAAGGTAGTGCATCAATGAACAACACTTGCAACTCGCAGGAGTCCCAAAGGAGAAAGATAGAAATGAGAAAAATAAAACAAAAATATCCGAATGGATAGTCGACCTGCTGTACCACATTGGATGGGGCAGTAGAGACATCTGTAAAAATTTTAAAAATATTGGGAATATTATCCCCGAACCACATGTGCTTGAGAGGCTGCGTTTATTAATCTCACGACCCGCACCGCGACTGTCGTCTCGAAAAGGGGGGCGAATGTTACCAACCCGAGACAGACAGACGGCAGTCACGCGTGGCCGTGAGATTTTTATTATACGGTTGTTAGGGGGACAGATAAATAAATATCTGTCAGACGACGAAAAAAGTGTGAACACGTAAAAATACATTTTTACGTGAAAATTGTGAAAATGGTCATCTATCTGTTTTTAATGGATCTATCTTCTATGCAGCATGCAAACGTCTTCGGATCCTGTGTTGTCTGATCTTTTGGATCAAGTCATCGACATTGTGCCAGAAAACGTGATTTCTAACAATGCGGATCTTTTAAATTTGCTGGAGGACTCCGCCCAAAACAACAATTATTCCCAGAGGGAGTTGAGTGAGAAGATGGCCATCACCGTCATCCAAAAATCGTTGATGCAGTGCGAAAGCGCCGTGAAGGGGCCTTCTTCGCCCACTATTTCCGGGGACAGATAAATAAATATCTGTTAGACGACGAAAAAAGTGTGAACAAGTAAAAAGTTTTACGTGAAAATTGTGAAAATTGAGTCCCCTGCAGCGGTTATTTATTACACGACTTATAGATTCGTCGAAGAACTCGGAAGCAGAAAGGGACAAGTACTGCCAATACCGAATAATAATCTAATACATTTATTTTTACGTGAAAATTGTGAAAATAGCTAATTTTTTTTTTTTTTACTGTTAATAAATATTTCTTTTACTGAGGATGATCATCATCTGCCAATTCCATCGTGCAGAAAGGAATTTCCTAAAGCACCTTGGAAATGGTGGTGGAACAAAATATTCTGGCGACGAATAATATTAGTTGACGCCGATCATATGGAACCATCGTTCAAAGACCTTTAAGGCCATTTTTGATTTGAACGCTCGATCAAGATGGGCTTTGACAGAGACGCCCATACAAAACAAAGAATTTATTTTTACGTGAAAATTGTGAAAATAGCTAATTTTTTTTTTTTTTACTGTTAATAAATATTTCTTTTACTGAGGATGATCATCATCATCTGCCAATTCCATCGTGCAGAAAGGAATTTCCTAAAGCACCTTGGAAATTCCAACGTCGCTCAACGTTTTTTAAACATTATGTGTTTAGTGGGTAGTGTCCTGTTTAAGGGACGGTCATCAAACTTTTTCTGTGAGGATCATCTGCATCAATTCCATCATCGTGCAGAAAGGAATTTCCTAAAGCACCTTGGAAATGGTGCAAAGGATGCCATCAGAACGAACAAGTGTTTTCGAAGATTAAATCAAATCAAGATGGCAGGGACCATCTAAGGATTAAAAGAGAATGCTTCGCCCGTATCCGTATAGGCTCCACCGGCTCGGCGATTTCGTAGTTGTCGAATAATAATAATAATATAAATAATATAAATTAGTAGTAATAATAATAAATAATTAATAATAATATATTAGTATTAGTATAATTTTGGCAAAAATGTAAAGGTAAATTTTTTGACATAGAAGTCGCAAAACTTGTGATTACGAATGCCGACGACGACGATTAGTTAGAGGAATGTTTTCACAGAAATATGCCACTGGAAAATTTTTACGTGAAAATTGTGAAAATAGCAATTGTTTTTTTTAATCCAAATTTACTTACTACCAACTACTACGCAGATCACCGCCACTGAACAAAATATTCTGGCGACGAATAATATTAGTTGACGCCGATCATATCAGGAACCATCGTTCAAAGACCTTTAAGGCCATTTTTGATTTGAACGCTCGATCAAGATGGGCTTTGACAGAGACGCCCATACAAAACAAAGAATTGGATTTATATGTTTTATTAAAATTTTTAAGATGTTCACCATTTGATAATCTTCAAGTGAGTGCACTTACACTTACAAGTTTGTATTTATAAGTTAAGAGTCAATAGTTGCAAAACCCGACATCTGAGTTATTGTTACCGTTGAATTCAGCTTGTCAATTATTACAAAACTAGAATGTATGCGGGTGCAAAACCAGCTAATTAGACGATTTTTTTACAATTTTATAAAAGAAATCGCAATGTCCTATTTAAACTTCTATATCTATATGTTAGCGGCAACGCGACCAATAACGCAATTTTGGGGCCTAGCGGTCAAGAGAGGGGACATGATGTGTGAAAATAGCAATTGTTTTTTTTAATCCAAATTTACTTACTACCAACTACTTATTTTAAATTCGCTCAAAAAGCACCAATCCGACGTCGTTTTGGACCCGGACGGAAACCCAAACCCCTCTTTCGATCGTGGGCGTATACGGAACTCGTCGCGGACCAAAAGTCAAAACCGTGTCCGGACGGCCATGATCCCAACCTGAACCCCCCCAACAACCTGAACCCCAACCGGCAGCTACATCTAAACAGAAACTGCTCCTCAACCGGAACCTGAACCTGCAGTTGAGAATCCTGAACCCCCCTCACCGCTGTTTAAACTTGGTAATTTTCCACAGGCTTTTTTCACAAACGCCGCTTTCAACTAATACTCTGAAAATTGGAGAAACTACGTCGCCTGGAACCTACCGTTGCTGCTGATGGCGCGCGCTGGATTTGAACCGACCCGGACCTTCATCCGGGAAGCCCAGAAACGGGCACGCGTTCCAAGCGCATCATTTCCGGCCGCAAGCGATGGAAGATAGTGAGTGACGACTCGGACAACGACATGGATGTGCAAGCGATCCAGTCTCTTGCAGCCAGAAGAAAGTGAAAGACTGATTGATGAAGATGACAAGTAGAATTGCCCATATTGTGGAATTTCTTTTAACGACCCAGTAATGCACCAAAAAAACCACATGAGTTTCCACGACCGTAATGATCCATCCGTACACCTGCCGGTTGAAAAATTAAGGAACAAAAATAAGTTGGTAGCTAAAACAGCTAAACTTTGAATTGTCACCTTTAAGCTTGGGAAGCTTTATGTTGAAAATACCAGCTACTGGCCAGGATGCTTCCTGGAGTAAAAAGGGAAGTCCATATACCACTCACCATAAAATTAAAAATTTTAGCAAACTAAAAGCTATTTCCCCTTGAAACCATCATTTCAGTAGGGTTCAATCTAAACGTGACATTTTCAATAATATACACACGACAGATGAATCTATCTGTCCAAAGAAAATTACGAGAAAATTTAATATTGAAAGCATTGGAGGCTTGCTCATATAATTTTGATAAAAACACTGCGTCGGATAACTCCAACTTAGTAGGAGGTATTGTGTTAGGCCGTAAGGAAGTTGTACTTTTGACTTAGTGCATAAAAATCTGACATGGACACCTCCTTTTTATCCTTGTAGACTGAATACAAAATAAATAAATGCAGGCACCATATCCACTGATGGATGCATAAAATAAGACGAAGGATCAATTTAAAATGAGGCCTTCTGGTTTGGATGCCTTTGGGAACGAGATCGTCGCAAGATATTTTTTCCAGGTAGAGTTTCTGCAATGTGCATTTGGCAACTAGAGTGCAAGAACTCAAAGTTGCGAGAGCATCAAAAATTCGCGAAACCACTGAAAGAATGAAGCGCTTTGTAATTGACCGATCGGACGCTTTATTAATAGAGTACATGAGATGGTCATATTGAACAACACATACTAGGCCAAGAGTGCTAGTGTGGTCGTGAGTGCCAAACTCGAATATGGCTGGGTACCAATCGTTCTTTGGAATGTGTCCGAAAGAACCTGTGGACGATTCAGAATGGTCCAATTAAATAATTTCAAGCTTCCAAAATATTTGACAATTGCAAACAGCTTTAACAAGCTTGTGTCAAATCATACGAACCAGTCAGGAAGTCATCCATATGAAATCCTGCTTCATAATGCTAGAAATTTTAGGCAGAGAATTTTCGCATTCAATGCCTAATTGAAACAACGGACGAATGGCCAAAAATGAGGCCGATGCAGTACCGTAGCTCACAGTATTTAAATTATAAACGCGCAAAAATTCAGATGGAACCGTGCGCAACAAGATTCGTTGCAGTGACCTTTGTTTAGGCTCGACTAGAACCTGTCTGCACGTCCTATCAATATCGGATGATATCGAATAGATATACTGCCGAAAACGAATAGCAATTGAAAATAAATCCTGCTGTTTGGCAGGACCCATATAATTTGAACAATATTGAGTAAATGACGACTAGAAGTGGACATTGAACAATTTAAAAAGACACCTTGAAGTTTAGTTAACACCTCATGATGAGAAATCTGGCACATCAGATGACACGTGACCTAGATCTTCGTATTCCTTCATTAACATGAAATAAACTTCAAAAGGAACTGGGTTGTCCGTCAAAGATCTTTCTAAAGAAAAGAATCTTTGAGTGCAACCTCTCGAGAATAACCAAGGACCTCAGGAGGTCTGGTCTGCTTAAAATGCGTTTCGCAAGAATATTCTTCCTTTGAAAACGCTCGCTTCGTCTGACAGCTGTCAAGTTCCCAGAACCTCACAAGCTGGTTGGGAACTTCGCCTGGACGATTGAAACGGTAACGAACAATAATGGTAGAAGGGGCCTTTATACGACCCGCCATTACACAATCAAGAAAAGTCTTCTGCAATCAATCGTAGATGACCGGGACCCAATATTATTTGTTCCGGTTGATTAACAAGAAGATCAGACAAAGTCACATCACATTTTGAAGGATTACAAGAATTGACCTTATGGAGGTCCGACACGGAAATTGTCGATCTCATCGGCAATGACAATTTCCTAAAGATATTCAAAGGTTTCAAATTGGACTGTAAACCAGAATCCATAAGATTTTTGATTGATGCTGAACTTCCGGCAGGATCAAAATTCTGCGTGGAGTCGTTGGGCAGCAAAATCTGCGCCTCAATCGTCTGCGAGGGTTCATCTCGTCAACGTCGCCTTAAGAGCAGCACGCGCTCTTTTAAACCATACCAAATTCATACCAAAACAAAATAACTAACCTCTGCCGAACAAATTCACGAATTACCCTTGTAGGCGAATACGGCAGCAGCAGAAACCAGACCGACCAAAAAATCATCGTATATAATATCCGGCTCGTTTGGACCAAATGTTTATTCTTCGATGCACAAATTGATTTGATGTCGTCGCAGGAAGTAGAAAATATAAATAAAGTGGACTGTATCACTTAAAATAAAGGATTCAAATTGAACCTCGACTGCATCTCATGAACATGAAAAATGCAATGTTTATTTATAACAAAAAACTATCCATATTCCCTTGACTACAAAATATAAAAACAGTTACTAGATAAAATAGAAAAAAGTGGTAAACAGATACTTTAACAGCAATAATATCCGAAATGCTTTTAAAGCCAGGTTTCGTTTTGAAATATCATATTTCAAATAACTTATAGCAAGAAGACTTTTTAAAAAACAAGCTTTTATTAAGAGGTAGTAAAAATTTAAAACCAATTTTAATATTGACCTAAATGATTAAAAATAAAAGCGCACCTACATTTTAATAAAAGCTTGTTTTATTGAAAAGGTTATTTTCCTATAAATTATTTTTTAGTCTTGGACAATTTTAATATTTATTATCTACATTAACTTAATAGGATATAAATTCAACTCTAAGGTTATATTGGCTTTTTTATCCCACATTAATTAACAAAAATAAGATGTAGTGGTAATAACTTATAATAAGCTAAAACTGCAATTTTCTGTAAAAAAACACTGTGCATTAAGGGGTTAATCTTTTACTCGTTCTGTTTTAAATTAGTAACAATTATTAGTGTTCCGGAATCTGAACGGCATTTTTTCGAAGAAACAGTAGGTATAACTTTATTGTATATTCCAGGTACATAAAATTCTAAGGGTAATAACTTCAGCTCACAATGAAAAAGTGAAAGACCGATATATTAAAAGAAATATTTATGCGTGACGTTATTTTACCTGTTAAAGAATTGATGATTATTTTTTAATGATTTCATTCACCAATCGTTTAGCAGTATTTGGGCACACGTATTGGAACAGGGCCTAAAACGGGGTTGAAATTTAAAGATGGAAATCCTTATGGTGCGTCTTAAGAAAATGCACTGTAAGTAGGTACTATTATTTATTATGGTTCGTACTTTCGTACCTGGATTGAATATTAAATTATTTTTTAGACTGGTTGATAATATTTCGACTTTTTTCATATTGATGCATAAACTTTTCAGCTTTTGTAGATTAATAAGGGGAAATATTATGTATGTATTCATTTCATATAAACATATCATTTTTAATATTTTTGGGTATAAAAGTTAGAGATGGCTGCTGTTTACTGTATGGACATCTTCAATAGGGAACATATTCGGTTTAAATATGATAACTAATTTAAAAATTAGCAAAGTTTTGCGTAGTAAACTTTTTTTCTAATTTTTATTATAATATAACATAATCTACGAATATTTTGCTTGAAAATGCAAGCTTGAATATAAAAATTGTAAAGAAGAGAATTGGAAGATAGGTACCTATATGCAATGAAACAATATATTGATACTAAATTGCTTTATTAGTTGTATCTACGTAACATATTTAAAATATTATTATTAATTTTATTTGTGTAATACAAATTACTAAAGAAAGTTTATCCTAAATCACTTTCTTTCTGAACTGAATTTGATTTTAACAAATATTCAGAGAAAATGTGAACTTTAGAATATGAATTTTGTGATTTTAATTTATAAAAAAATGTTTCAATAAAATTCCAAAACATTTGGGACTTTTTCGGAAAATCTAAATTAAAAATATAAAATATTTTAATGCAAATATCTACAGCTCGCAGGAAATGATTAAAACTAAAGCGGATTCCATCGAAATAGACGAATATTTCTTTTAGGGATAGAACATCTTCACCTACAGCTAATATAAAAGGTTGAATCGCCTGTTTTTGTTTACCCAAAAACTTTAGATGATCCTCTACTTCTTGTGCACATTTACCTATGTACACGAATGATTCCTGTGAATCTTTAATCGTGAACCTCGTGGTGACTTTCTTGCCCAGTGCTTCATCTTTTTTGACAATTTTGTTCGTTGGTACAAAATATCCATGGAGAGACCATAGTATTGCCGCATCACGATTGCCTAAAATTTATTTTATTTTATTTTATTAATTTATTTGAATCTCCATGAAATACTGAATATTTTTATTATTATTAACTAATTATTTGTTACACTATAGTAAAATTGTGACACTTACTTTCACCGAGGTCATTATCGCGTTTCATCCTTTCTAAAATAGTTCGTATATTTTTGTCTTTAACGTGGCCTTCTACACACAAAAACGAAACAATCATTTCATGATATGATTGCCAATTCTTCAATAGACTGTCAGCTTTGTCATAATAAGCATTGAAGTCCATCTCAATCTAAAAAAAAATGATTAGCATACGTAGGTAAATTTGCAGTCGCGGTTAAATAAAATATTTATTATAAAGGGTTTTCCAATAAGAGGTGTTATTTTGAATAGCCCGTTATTTCGGTAGATGTCACTTTTGGAGCTGTAATTTTTTGACATTTGACAAGTAGAAACTACGCCATTAATAAAAATGGAACGATACACGCTTCAACAACGCATTGAAATTATTAAAAAATAGCGCAATCCATTAACCGTAACTGGTGCTCCAGCCTCATTTTCGAAAAAGTAAGGTCCAATGACCCCGCCGGACCATAAACCGCACCAAACAGTCACACGTTGAGGATAGAGAGGCTTTTCAACAATAACTCTTGGGTTTTCTGAGCCCCAGATGCGACAATTTTGCTTGTTGACGAAGCCATCCAGGTGGAAATGGGCCTCATCACTCAATATGATTTTTCGATGGAATTCCGGATCATTTTCATGCATTTCAAGGACCCAATCGGCAAAGATACGACGTTGTTGATGATCGGCCGGCTTGAGTTCTTGTGTTAACTGAACTTTATAAGCCTTAAGACCCAAATCTTTATGCAAAATACGGTGTAATGACGTTTTTGGAATGTCTAATTCCAAAGAACGACGAGGAATGGACAAACCTGGGTTTTCTTCAACACTTTCGGCTACAGCAGCAATATTCTCGGCTGTTCTTGAGCGACGTGCACGGGTTTTATTCTTCACATCACTAACTTGTCCCAACAGCTCGAATTTTTCCACCAATTTCTGTATTGCGGTCCGACAAGGTGCTTCACGACGACCCAAAAATGTTCGAGTTTTACGAACCGTCTCTGCCAAATTTTCACCATTTTTATAGTGAATTTTAATAATTTCAATGCGTTGTTGAAGCGTGTATCGTTCCATTTTTATTAATGGCGTAGTTTCTACTTGTCAAATGTCAAAAAATTACAGCTCCAAAAGTTACATCTACCGAAATAACGGGCTATTCAAAATAACACCTCTTATTGGAAAACCCTTTACTTATAACTTATGAGAAACATACCAGACGAAAACCTGATGGGTGCTTGTAAAATGGCCATTTTTCTAGGATAGCTGTAGTAGAGCATAACGTTTGAAGGTCCCTGAAACGATATTGCTTACATCCTTTCCATATGCTGTCAAACACTTCTGAAGAAAGATTGTCAAATTGCAAAGATCTATACATGTCTTCTGCGTCGTTTTCTGGCACTAAAAGTAAACCATTTAAACATTTTGAATTTACTTATATCTCAAAATGTATTTCTGTTGTCTATTTCACATTCAAAGATTCAAGAAGCGTAACCGAAGATCAAATCGTGTTCAAAGTACCGTTACTCAAAGAAATACCCTAAATAAAAAAACGTTTACCTGGAATTTTGTCTTGCCTGGATTTTCTTTGTTGGTCAGATTTTTGATCGGTCTTCGATAACAAATGTTTTGACACTGCTGTTTTGAATGAAGATTTCAAATTACAGCATTTGTTGTAAATTTTTCCCCTTTTGCATGTTCTATAAAATTCCTGTAAATACAAATAATTTGTATATTTTTACCTTATAATTAGGTATACGTACTATGAAAGATTAATTTTATATCCAGTTTTCCAAAAAAGTAGGAACATTCTCCTATTTAGACAACTAATCAGTTAAAAATTATATGCTCTTTTGGCATATAATATGTTATTAAATTAAATTATTTCTAATTTTCTGAAAACGTATTGTTTAAATATTTCTTGCAAATTTGGTTTAAAACTTATTTTAAACAATAAAGTTTTTCAAAAAAGAAGAATGTGTTTACTTTTTTGGCCCACCTGTTGTATATATAAAAATATGAATATTAAAAGTAAAACAAAGGCTACGTTTAGCGAACACTACGGCCATTTTGAGATATACAGTACAATCCCGATTATCCGAGTCTCGGTTATCCGAGTCTCCGCGTTATCCGAGCGACCCCTGTTTTTTAATTGCTCCGTGTTATTCGAGCTGATCCTGAATTTTATTCGAGTTATTCGAGAAAATTCGGAGAAATTCAATAAAAAAGTTGCATGAAGCAAAAAATCGGCTGACGTGATTATTTTCATTATTTAGAATTCCACTTCCGTTTATTTGATTTAGGGCACTATATGAAGTCAGTTACATATACACTACCATCATAGGTATATGTCCATAGAAATGTCTGAAATGTTAGCTTCGAAGAAGCGTAAGAAAGTGGTGGTTACTCTAGCACAAAAAATTGAAGCATTAGAACGTTTAGATAGGGGTGAATCAATTACAGTTATTGCTAGAGAATATGGTGTCGGCAAAGTCACAGTAGGTGATTGGCGCAGAAATGGAGATAAAATTAAGCAATGGCATAGTTTACAAGCTTCGGGATCTGGTAATCGAAAATGTATGAAAACAGGTGACTACGAAAAGGTTGTTGATAGCTTATATTTATGGTTCACACAACAGAGAGGCAAGGGAATCCCTGTGTCTGGCCCTATATTAAAAGAAAAATCCCTATTGCTTAATAAACATATTAATGATGTTACTCCAAATTTGACAACAGACACGTTCACTGCAAGTGATGGTTGGCTCGATCGCTGGAAGAAACGCCATGGAATTGGACAACTAAAAATCTGTGGTGAAAAACTTTCTTCAGATACAGCAGGCATTCAAAAATTCAAAGACGATATCCACAAACTGCTAGCAGAAGGTTACTCAATCGATCAGATCTACAATTGTGATGAAACTGGCGTAAATTTTAAATTGATGCCAGCAAAGACTTTGGCTGCTAAACAAGAAGCTTCGGCCCCTGGGTATAAGCGCAGCAAAGAAAGGCTGACTGTGATGGCTTGTAGCAATGCATCTGGGAGGCACAAGCTTCCTTTAATGTGCATTGGAAAATCTGCAAAGCCACGAGCTTTCAAAAACAGAGCCCAAGGAGCTTTACCTGTTTACTATAAAAACCAGAAAGCTGCCTGGATGGACAGAACACTGTTTAACATTTGGTTTTATGATGAGTTTGTGCCCAGTGTAAAGACATTTATGAGAGCCAACGGTCTTCCTATTAAAGCAGTGTTAATTTTAGATAATGCACCATCACATCCAGAAGAAGCAACGCTAAAGAGTGAAAACATTTCGGTTAAATTTCTTCCAACAAATGTTACAGCTTTAATTCAACCGATGGATCAAGGGGTTCTGGAAAATCTGAAGAGGAACTACAGACGCTCTCTTCTACAGCATGCGTTGGAAAAGAGCGATACTGAAGATCTAATAAAAGTTTTGAAGGATATTAACCTAAAACATGTCGTTTATTGATTGGCTGAAGCTTGGAATGCTGTGAAGCGATCGACTCTTGCAAAATCTTGGTCGAAGATTTTGACTGCTCGAGCACTTGAAGAGGAGGACGATGAAGAAGACATCAGTTTATATGAATTGATGACACGTCTAAGAGGATGCGAGGAAGTGTCACCAACCGAAGTGCAAGAATGGATTGTAGCTGATGATCCTAAGGAAAGTTTGGACGATCAAGAAATAGTTTCTCAAGTATTAAATCAAAACGATGAAAATGACTCCGGCAAAGAAGATGAAGGTAATGATGAAGATAACGAGCAGCTGGTATCTCATGGAGAAGGTCTGATGGCATTAGAGACTGCTTTACGATATGTTCTGCTCATTAAGCGGTGGCGAAATATTGCAGCAAGAAAAAGGTGTAATTGTGCAAAACAATCCAAAATAACATTGTATCTGTCAAATTAATAAACTTACGTATACGTATGTATGTAGTTGTATGAATAATGTCGACTTATGTATGTATTCGTGTAACATTTATTTTTTCCGTAAGTCTCCGTATTATCCGAGCAGGGGCTGGTCCACATTAGCTCGGATAATCGGGATCCTACTGTATATATAGAATTAGATTTTCGTCAAATTTGACGGGTACTGAGACCGCATGTACTATAGTGCCCGGTAAACGTGGATAATAAGCTTACCAGTTTTTCAGTTGGGAATCTTTCCAAAATTTCTTTTTCTATGCGATAGCTGGTGGCTAAAGTCATTTGAACATTCTTTTCTTCAAATGCCTGAGCAACAGCATTAATTAGTAAATATCTTTGTTCATCAGTGAATTTTGAAAATTTATTATAATACTCTGTCAGCATTACTCCCCTTGAGCTTTCATTTAAAATATTTGCCAGTTCAATCGTATTGCTCTTATCAGAAGTAGAAGCCCGTGATTGGTACGGAGTATATCTTAGAAGTGACAATGTGGAGCTTGTATTTATTGGTGAATGTGGAGATGGAAGATTATCATGATTGAGTATGTCATCGGGATTTTTTACATTTTGATAAGGAGCAGGATATGGGCACTCTAGAGGTATACCATTTGAATATCTCCAATTCTCTAAAGTATGCTCAAATAGAATTTGAGTACCCATGTCAAATTTTCTTAACAGCTTCTCAATGTGATGACGTTTTATTATTTTTAGTATATTAAGATATACATTTTCAACTAGAAAAATAAATACATTTTGAGTTGCCGATTGCACTTTTATTTAATCATAGTTTAGATATTTTGCATTGTTTAAGTTTAGTTTTTGATTTCAAACTTATAGCGTTCTTTGCAGTAGCAAAAGTGCCTAGTGTAAAGTATTTTTTATAGCTAATTGTAAGTAAAACTTTTTTTTTCAATGTTTCAATGTTTTTTCAATGTTTTGACATATATTGACATATGATAGACAGCTAGATAATTGTCACTTAAGCAAAAAGCATTATAAAATAAATGTATGTATTTAAACTTACCAACTAAGTGTTCAAATATTGACTCCAGATTCCAACTTTTAAGTAAAGTCAGTAATTCCTGCTTATCAGACTCAATGGTTTTATTGGGCAAAGAGTTCAAACTAGTCACATTATCTTGAAATGAAGAATCTATGGCATAAATCATTTGGGGAATAGATCCTTCATTGGTATTAATGGATAAAGGTCCAATATTAGAAAACCCGGTGCTGATGTTTTGGGAATTTGAATAAAGTACCTGATTATTCTGGTTATTATTGTTGGGTATAACGACGTTGTACATATCCACATTGTCTGAGCTTTGTTGAGGTTGAAAATCCATGTAATTACTGTTTGATGCACTTATGACGTTGTTTGTTGAATCATCTTGAGTATGGTCTTGCCTATTTGAATTATGTCCACTGCATGAGCTTTCCATTTTATCTGGATATAATTATAGCATATACAACGTATCTAGGAATATAGTTTTTTATGAATTTAAACTGATTATGAAAGCCCAAAACATAAATAATTTAAACTAATGAATTTTAAAAAATATCTAAATTTTTTTATTTCAAAATTAAATTTATTATTTTTATTTTTATTTCCTAATATTATTAATGCCATTATAAACACGTATAAACAAAATGTTCTTCAGAAAAAAAACATGATGAACCAAACGTTTAGCATAATTTCTACATGGTTGTAGTTTCAAAACATTTTGAAGGATTTTGAGAAATTTTTCAGATTCTAAAAGGCCGTTTTGTTTACTTTTTGTTACAAGAATCTCATAGAAATCCGTCGATTATGTTTTATAACTACAGTACGCAGTACGATCTCTAATACCAAGTGTGACAGGAATTGTGTCAAACTGGATGATTTCAAGTGAGCTAGTATTTTCAATAACTTCTTCTGGTTCATCTTTTATGATCACTTCTTCGTGTTCTAATTTAATTTCAAGTGCATCGAAATCATAATTACCAACATTCATCTGAAATGTGCAAGAATTTGATTTAACAAACACAATTAACCAAAACTATTTTTTTGATAAAACCAGATAGATAAATGGAAAACGTGAGAAGAGCCTCTCAGAAACTGGTAACTTACAAAAAATGTCGCGATTTGTAGTTTATTTTATGCAATCTTCATTTAGAAGTTTGATATTACTTTTAATTTCTTATAAAAAAATTGTCTTTTGTGCATTTTAAATAAATTTGGGATGACACACTGCTTACATACCTTCGATTTCAATGTGTCTTCTGATATGGAGGTTTCTGGGTGATCTTCTTCAACCTTCTTTTCAAATTCACAATTTGACGGAACAACTTCAATCTAAAAATGGAAATAGAAAACCTCAATTTATTTTTAAACTCAATCCTATTCAATTGTTGCGTTTGTAAATGTAAAACTGTACCTGAGTATTCAGTAACTGATCCTTGATAGCAAGTGATGGAAGACTTTGATCATATTTGATATCAAGTGAGCTGTTTTCTATGGTAACTTCTTCTGGCTCATCTTTTATTAAAAGTTCTGTTTGCTCTAATTTAATTTGAAATGAATTCAAATCATCGCAATTATCCATCTTTATCAAGAAATGAATTGAATGCAATTTAACAATGCTTGGTTCATGCAAGTAAATTAATGCACGTGCAAACCAGGTTCAAAATTCTAGACTTAACCTCTCCCTGCCTCGACTTTTCGATTTTCAACAACCATCGTATTTTATGCACTAAACTCACAACAAATTAACCACAGATAATAAAACATAAATTAACTTTAATATTTGGCAATTGAGGTTATGGCCACAGATAATATAACATAAAGTTATGGCTTCGGAGGAGGCCCTCTATGGACCCAGATAGTAACACATAGGAACTAAACTAAATTAAATTTTTGAATCAAATATTTAAAGATTTTCTGATTTTAATAAATGATACTAGGCAATTGAATTTACAGTTCTGATAGTAATATTTTGGAAACATTACCTTTTATAACAAAAGTTATAGAAAAAGTGATTTTCTATTTAAATATTTTTAAGGTCCGCGAACCGCTAAGTAATGCACAATTCTTCCGCTCAGGAGGCACCAAGTTTGCCCCTTAAAATGAAAAATGGTTATGCAACCAAAAAGGTAAGCTATTAATAAGGTTTGTAACTTAAGTATTGAACAGAGAAAGAACAATAATAAACTGTAGCCGAGTTAAGTGCGCCATTCATTAGCAGTTGGCCGGACGATGGATGACGATTAAAAGTGGCCTTGGACGGCCTGCAGTCCCGGACTGTTGCGCGCCACACACTAGGCAACAGACCGGGACTGCAGGCCGTCCAAGGCCGCTTCTCATCGTCATCGGCCGGCCGGCGGCCTCAAATTCACCACACACTTAACAGGCGGCCGGCAGATCGCCTTCATTCTCCATCATATTTTCACTAATCACACAGGTTTTTGGCAATTCTTAAAGCGTTTAGGTTTTGAAAATGGTAAAAAAAAGATTGTGCTTGTTAATGCTAGTGTTGTTGTTAAGTGAAACGAAATCAAGGAAAAAGTTTTGGGTAAAAGACTGGCTATTGGAACGACAAAAAATTTCACATATGCGATTAGTACAAAAATTAAGAAAATTTTAAAATTTAAAAAATTTTCTGCGCATGAATGATAATTTATTGTTTCAAAACTTTACTGAAATTGGTGAAACCATATATTACAAAAAAAATACAAGAATAAGAAACGCAATCAGTGCAGAAGAAAGATGAATAGCAACTCTACGATATCTGGCCACAGGACGTAGTTTTGAAAATTTGAAATATTCAACTATAATATAAATTTCACCCCAGGCTTTGGGCGTAATAATACCAGAAACTTGTCGATTGTTTGATATAATTCGAGTAACTTATTTAATCCTTTCTCTTTTAATAACTGTTTGAATATGATTTCCCTTTTATCTTCCAATTGTCTATATGTATTTATAAATTCACTAATAAATGGTACATTCTTTTTGTCCATTTTTGAAATAATTTTTAAAAATATTTTTTCACTTCAAGGATCACGCGTACAATAAACCTTATGAATTTAAAATTGATAAATCGTAAAAAACTGTATGATACAACATCACGTCTTCTAGGCTAGCAAAATAGCGAAATCATTTTGTAAACATAAAACTGATAGGACGGAAGTAATAATTTAATGCAGGTCAAGATCACGGCAACGCTTCGGTCCGAGCTGCAGCGTCTGTATATCAAGATAATATTTCTTTTATAATAATAATAAGAATAATTGGTAACTAATGAAAGTAAACTATGGGCTATTCCTCGATGATTCTGTAAGTAACATTCCCCTTCAGAGCCGGAGCACATTACAATGAACATAAATTTAATTGTGTTCTTGCCCTAACTGAATAAATCAATATCTATTGCTTCTCTAATTTTTTGTTAATTGGGAAGTTTTGTATAGTATACCAATTATTTTTAAAAAAAGATTTTTGAACTATTTTTTAAATTGGTTTACATTTGGGCTCATTTTAAGTTGTTTTATAAAAAAAAAAACAATGTTTTGCTGATCCAATTTCATTCGAGTTTTAAGGGGCAAAATGTTAAAAATTTACGTTTATGTATTATTGTAATGTTATTATCAGTGGATAACTATAGAAGTTCATCCATAATAGCAATAGCCGGTGGGAAATCGTCAGTCCAGAGCGAAGGTTTTGCGCGAACTGAAGGCCGCGGACTGACGATAAACTGTAGGTGAGTGGTGAAAATCGGCGAGAGGCCGCGCCGACTGACGATAAACTGTAGGTGAGTGGTGAAAATCCGGCGACAGTCCGCGCCGACTGTCGATCTCGCCTTCCGGCAAACTGCTAGTGAATGGCGCACTTTACCCGGACTATTTATTTATTTATTTATGTTGTATATCTTACTGCATATTTTCTGCAAAGATCTTTTATAATAAGTGGTTATTTCTCGCAAATTCTTCGCAGATAAATCCCAACTTTCGTGATAACACATCATCACGTCTTGTTTTATTTATTTCGATGCGTTTAATATTTTCATAGACGTACCTGCTATAATAATTAATCCCGTAACAAGCTGCAAGCACATTTTCAATTATGCAAAGAGTAATCTTTATCACCATTTTTTATACGCTCATAATTTGATAAATATTATTTATATTATTGTCTGCGGCGATAACGGCGGTAAAATGAGTCAATGCGATTGCTGCATTATTTATTGCTTTTTTTTGTAATTTTTTGTGACTAGATGCTTCAAACACTTTTAGCGACTGATCCAAAGATAGGTGTACTTCGAAAGAAACAAGACGGTTTGATTCATTTTTCGTGCAAATTTGTTTTTGTTTTTCGTGGAGTTATCTATTTGATATTTTCAATTATCTTACGGTAAGTAAGTTTAAATATTGCACAATGGGAAAAGTAGTTAAGAATAATGGAAAATAATCGAATAGAAGTCGTACAAAAAGAGCAAAGGCTATAAAAGCTGCAATGATAAAATCACTTCACATGAAAAGGATTAGCAGCAAGTGAGAATATTAGGATTGCGTGCAAATATTTTTAAATTTTTTAATCGTTCTTCCAGATCAGACAATTTACAGCCACAACCATCGGTAGTGTCAACAGAAATTAATGATACAAATGAACAAAATATTAGGTGTGAATTTACGAAATATGTAATATCTTCAAATTAGTGTATTGATTCAAATAAATTTTAGTGCATCTAGTGATTATGTTGCTGAAATGAATTCAACAGATATGAGTAATGCGTGGGGAACCGACGAAGAATTCGCAAGGTATACACGCAGATTAAAACAGTTTGAAACGTTATTATTATTATTATTATTATTATTATTATTATTATTATTATTATTATTATTAGCATTATGTCAGAGCAGTTGATAACCGAAGTCGCTTCAAACGAGGAAAAAATATCTGGTTACAGAATTGTTGATATTGAGTTCCTGTTAAGACGAACTTTACTTGTTGCCGAAAATCACGCTAGAAGTTGCACTTCAGGAAGATTAGAAATTGATAAAGAAATTACAACTGGCTTGAATTCCAAAATAATTTTGAAATGCAACACCTGTGAAAAAACGTTTTCATTTTTTACAGAAAATTCAAACCACGCTACTGTAAATAAGGCAGCCGTATGGGGTACTGTCGCTACTGGAAGCACATATAAACATACTGAAGAGTTTCTTAGCATTTTAAATATTCCCTCTCTTTCAAATAATATGTTTTATTCCATCCAAGATGATTTAAACAAGGTAAAACGCACCATATCATTGTGACGTTATAAAATTAGGAATCATTATAAACCCAATCTGCTGTTTAGTTATGGATAGATTCCTCGTGGTTGGAGATGGAGAACGCAGCCAAAGAGGAACGTCGAATCGCATTAGAAAAAGGGAATATTGATAGTGACGGCGTTCCATGGATTTCAGTTTATTTAGATGGAGGCTGGTCCAAAAGAAGTTACGGGCATAACTACAACGCAGCTTCAGGAGTGGTTTGTCATAATTATAAGGACACATTTTCGAAACGTAATACAACGTAATTACAACGTTTTTCAGGGAGTTATTATAGGACGGGAAACGAAAAAAGTTTTATATTTAGGAGTGCGAAATAAATTTTGTATTATATGCGCAAAAAATAAAGATAATAGTAATGGCCATACATGCTTTAAAAATTGGAATGGTTCGTCCGCAGCTATGGAAGCCGACATTATTGTCGATGGTTTTTGTCGAAGTGAGGAGTTATATGGATTGCGCTATAAAAAATTTATAGCAGATGGTGACTTTTCAGTTTTTGCAAAAATTCAGCAAAAAGTTCCTTATGGCAGAGAGGTAAATATAAGTACAATTTTAATTGTTTGCAGATACTACATTTCATTAGTTAATTAGGTCATTAAGGTAGAGTGTACCAATCACGTAATTAAAAATTACGGAAAGAGACTTCATAATTTTAAAAAAGATGCCAAAAACATTCCCGCAGTCGCCAGAAAGCAACTATCTGCAAAAGTGATCAACGCATTACAGAAAATCGCACAACAAGCGGTTTACTGTAATTCGCATGGAGATGTAACATCACTTCTAGATGATCTAAATAACGGCCCATACCACGTTTTTAATCATCACCTAAATTGTAAGGACTATTATTGTGATGCAATTGGTGATGTTAGAAATAGTAATTTAAGCGAGGTTCGTCATTCTGGCTTATTTCGTTTGGTACAAGGTAGCATTTATCTTAAAACGCGAAACAAACATACTTTTTGAAAATTTTAGGTGCTCTTAATTTAGTGATAAGGAAAGCCGGGTCTCTTGTGGACAACGAAACCACGAATAGAGCGGAACTATTCATGAGTATTATGTCCAGATTTAACATGGGAAAAAGATTAAATTTGATTCAAAGAGGATCATTTCAAGCTAGAGCCCATTTGACTTCGTTGCGATATAATGAAGGTGTAGTAGGGTTGATCTATTTGAAAATTATATTTTCGAAATAACATTTTCGACAGGTTTTACGTGGCACAATGTATGTTGGAAGAATGCCATGGGCAGCAGTCCTGGCAAGTACACCACAAAGTTTATGGCCTCCCAAACAAGATATAAAAAAAGGTTACAAGTACAAGCTTCCGAAAATGTCTCAAATTGTAAACGAAAAAGAGCCAGAAATAACAACGTTAACCCTGCAGTGGGCGCACCAATTTGAGTTACAAGTTAGGGCGCGCCGCGGTACTGAGTACCGCACGTAGAATAGTAGTGATTTCTACACATAAAACCCATTTTGTACAAGTATAAGTTAAAAAATGTATAGTGCAGTTAAAACAAATATTATTTTTTTATTACAGTAACTTTTACAAGAAAAAACAAAAAATTAAATTGGTAAAATCCATTTTTAATCTAATACCATTAATCATTGTAGAATCATACAATTTTCTTGAAATTACAAACCGTATTACTTCAAATCCGCATAAAAAGAGATCATAGTGTAATTTCGTAACTATTTTATTTAGGAATTTCATTTACATATTAGGGCGCGCAAGCGGTACTCAATACCGCAATCTGGGATCCCTTCAGGGAATGACCGATTGATACTAACAGATGAATTCAATTAAAAAAAAGGGTGGAGTGGATTTTAGTGGGATAGGTCAAAGACACATACACGAGCCAACATTTATGTATGACTAGAACCGCGTGTAGAACAAACAAAAAACTTAATTTCCGGTACTGAGTACCGCTGCGCGCCCACTGCAGGGTTAACAATGACTACGGCCCACTTGCACTACAACCTGATATAAACGAAGAAGAAATGAAAGCAGAATGTGCAAGACGGTTGAAAAATTTTGAAGTAAGCATTGTTGAATTAAATTGATTTTAGTATCGTTAATATTCGCCTGTAGATAAATGAGGAAAGAAGAGAAGAAATTGCAAATGCAACCGTGGGACAATTTGACAACCCTCTTTATCGTCTGGAACGAAGCGACCGTCTAACGGCTTCCAATTTTGGGGCGGTAATAAGACGCAGAGACTGGACACCGTGCCATTCCTTGGTGAAGCAAATTTTGACGCCCCAAAATTTTACGTCAGAGGCAATTGAGTACGGTAAAATAAACGAGGCTGTGGCAATTGCAATTTTTCAAGAAACAACTAATGCCATTGTCAAACCAAGTGGGTTATTTATTGATTTGCAATATCCGTATTTGGCAGCATCACCAGATGGTATAAATTATGCTATTACAAGAAAAGGATCTATGATCTAAAATAATATTGCAGGTTTAATCGGAGAGTCCGAAATTATTGAGGTGAAATGCCTACACAGTGTTTCCAAATTAGGAATATCTTTGGAAGAAGCAGTTCCGAAAATTCCAAATTTATGTGTAGCGTTCAAGGATGGAAAATTATCCTTAAGGCGGAGTGCTCACTACCTCAATCAGTTTTTAGCAAATTCTGACTTAATTTTTTAAAATTTTTAAACAATTTTTTTTTTTTAATTCTTAAAAAAATACAAGACATTGTAATGCAGATTTTTTTTTCGAAAATATGTGTAGCAAAAGAATAAAAAATGAAATTAGAATAATATCAAAAAATTAACGATGGTCACATATTCTATCACATATTCTAATTACGTCCTTGAAAAAATTAAAAAAATATTTTCAAAATTAAGCCTACAAAGTCTTAAATAAGATCAACCTGTAACAAAAAGTTTCGGGGAAAATTTAAAGTGAAACATGGTACAGTTGCGGCTAGTAGGGCGGAGCTTCGCCAAATTATCTGTGGAGTTTCGCGTACGACATTTATCAGTTCCGAGAATTCTAAACAAAAATAAAGATAAGTATTTTAAGATACCGATGCAATTACTATTCAGATCAGATTTTGTCAGTGTCTGTTTAGTGCATACTGCAAATAATACTGTATTACTGTTCTGTATACTGTATAATATTGTAATAGACAATGTGTGATAAACAAAGAAGACCTTATATACAAAGAAGTATTCGACAGAAAATGAAACGGTAAGTATAAATTTTAATAAATATAAAGTTTCGATATTCATATACAATTAACTTACAAACATGAGCTAAGCTTACTTATTATAACGATCCTTGGTTACCCTCATGTCTTGCTTTTTAAAAAAATTACGAAACACTTAGTCCCAAGTTACAATAAATTTAAACACATTTTAAAAATCTATTAAAAAAACACACATACACATACAAAACAATTTTTTTTAGATAATTATAGATACTTTAAACACATTTAATTTCATTTAATACTTATCCTCAGCTTGCTGAGGATGTTTTTTGAAACACGCATAATTTTATGTGTATGTGTGTTTTTTTACATATTTTTAAAATTATTTTTAAAATTTTGTTTAAATTTATTGTGACTTGGGACGAAGTGTTTCGTAATTTTTTTAAAAAACACGACATGATGGTAAACAAGGATCGTTATAATATCGACGGATTTACGCTAAAACGACATAAACACCATTTGGTAAACTTTACAGGAGGTAACAAAAACCGATTAGTTTCTTTGAAATTTTTTGTATCTTAATCAGCCAAACTTCTATTTGTTGTATTTTTGTTTTAAATTTTCTATCTCTTTAAAGGCCTATTTTTGATAACGATTTTTTTCTATTTTGAGGAATTAATGAAAATTTGTCGCAATTTTTATTTGTCGGTTATGTCTATTCGATAGTGGCATTTGTGCCATCATCCCTAGCCATTTTTACACAGTTCTGGCGTTTATGGTCCATTATGCCAATTTGATTATAACTTAACCTTTATTAATTATTTCGGCGTTTGTGTCGTATAATTATGAAAATTTGCGTTGCAAAACTTAAATAGGTATGGTGTAATAATTATATTTCTATAATAATTTTAAAAAAGAGCAACAAATTGAACACAAATTATAATTTTTTAAAAAAGTACAAAAAGAAAAATAACAAGTAGGTATAATTAAAAGAACCAAAATACTAATACTAATAATAGATTGTAATCTTTGTTGACCAATGTTGAGGGTCCAGGAATACATGGAAAAATCTCAGATAGTGGTTCAGTCAAAATCATATCATTAGTTGATAATATCATAGTTGAATCTTGGTTTATAATATTATTACTTTCTAATAACACAGCCGTTTTTTCTATTAACATTTCATCGTTTTCGTTATTTAAAAAAATTATATTATTTTGCAAAACTAAATCTAGGTCTTTTACAAAGAATTTAGAAGTTTGGAATTATTTGGAGTTTGAACGTCTACTAGAAAATTGAAGCTATTTGATTCAGTCTTATCGTTTGGTATAGTCATTTGCTCACAATTATTTGGCGTTTGAATGGGGAAAAGATCATGAACCAATAGCCAAAGAAGCTTTCGAAGAGGCATATTCCAAAAAAATTAAAGATTGCGGTTTGTATATTTCCGAAACGCATCCATTCTTAGCAGCTAGTCCAGACGGAATTATTGAATCAGAAGACGCAATCATGGAAATAAAATGCCCACATAAAATAGCAGCGTTGAGGTTAAGTCCTGCGGAAGCCGTTGACAACAAAAAAATTGATTATTTTTTGAAAGAGGGAGAAACTATTAAACTAAAAAGAACTCATAACTACTACTACCAAGTACAGGGTCAGCTGGCAATTACTAATAAATCACACTGCTATTTTGTTGTGTGGACTCCAAATGGCATAGTGTGCGACAAGGTATGTTTTGACTGAGGACCCCGCTATCACAGCTAGCTGCACACTGTGGATCCGTTATTAATATTTTTCTTTCCAGATCGTTAGGGATGATGAGTTTTGGTCTTCAAAAATGTTACCAAAACTCACAAAAATGTTTATGGAAGTAATGCTTCCAATACTTGCCAAAAATGAAGTGAAACAAAACCCGAATTAGGTAGGTACATATTATAAATATTTTTAGCATTTGCTCCTTTGGGAGAAAGGAATTTAATGCTAATATTATTCTTTTTTCACTACTAGCCATACCTACAGCATATCATTTTAATGTACTTATATTAGAATGCTGTAACGTTTAATTTTACTACCGTTTGTTCAGTGGCAAGTAAGTATTTTTTATTATTAATCTAAGATCAATAATGAAAAAAATTACAGTTTTTGATGATCCTATTACTATTGGAGAGAAAATACTTATAGAGTGAATTGCTATAATGGGCAGACACTATTTAATGACATTTTATACATTAAAATCGTTGTCTAACTAAATTAATGATTTTTGCAAATTGACCTATATCTGAATGTCAATTCTGTCAAAAGTATTTTAACAGTTCTCCGTTAAACGTTCAGTCCAATGCCAAAAGTACGAAAGGTAGGAGTTTACATGTTTATTCATACGATACATCATCTGGAAGTATTTCACCTTCTCGACAAATGTCAGTTTAGTTAACGTCACTTTACTTTTAGGTAAGTAAATGATCCACAATTTTTCGAGTTTTTGGCGGTGTAAATACAATATTTATACCTTCACTCATCGTTTTTGCAAAGTACTTTTCAAAAATTTGCTCAAAGGGCCATGGAAGCAAAAAATTATATATTTATTTGATTATTTTTTAGTGATTTCATTCACCAATCGTTTAGCAGTATTTGGACACACGTGCTTAATTCTGTCCAATCACAACATTATTATAGTGAGAATTTTCTACTGTAGAAAATTCCCGCGAGAATTATCTGACATCTGTCACCAGTTTTATTTTAAACTGTTAAACTGTATTTTTTATGCTGCATTTTTGATTCAAACATTAAAAAATAATCTTCCGAATACCACTCGAGAGTGCGAATTAATTAGAAAATAATTCTCCAGTTATTTTTTCAAACTTGTTGCCATTTGGGAATAGCCACTCGAGCCCTACGGGCTCTCGTGTCTATTCCCTGGCAACAAGTTTTCGAAAATCTGTCGAATTATTTTCAATTTATTCTCACTCTCTTGTGATATTACTTATGATTATTTTTTAGTGATTTCATTCACCAATCGTTTAGCAGTATTTGGGCACACGTGCTTAATTCTGTCCAATTACAACATTATTATAGTGAGAATTTTCTACTGTAGAAAATTCCCGCGAGAATTATCTGACATCTGTCACCAGTTTTATTTTAAACTGTTAAACTGTATTTTTTATGCTGCATTTTTGATTCAAACATTAAAAAATATTCTTCCGAATACCACTCGAGAGTGAGAATTAATTAGAAAATAATTCTCCAGTTATTTTTTCAAACTTGTTGCCATTTGGGAATAGCCATGGCAACAAGTTTTCGAAAATCTGTCGAATTATTTTCAATTTATTCTCACTCTCTTGTGATATTACTTATGATAATTTGTAATAAAAATATTCTAAATTCAAATATTACTAGTAGCAGAAAAAATTGTATACACCACGGTGGAGTGCGCTACATCAGTCTAGCGGTAACAGACCGTTTCGGTCTAAATTGGGACTAAGTTGTGTTATATTTTTGTTATATTACCTAAATATACAAAATATTTGTTAATTTTTTATATAATAAATTGCATACTAAGGACAAGAACCATTTTTCTAATCATTCCTGCACCGATGGTATAGTGTTCCATTGTTCTTATGATTTTTAAGACATGTTCGCATTGTGTCTACGAAGAATACTGTCATAAACGCAGGCACTGCTATTTCTGTATAGACCGACCGGTCCTTCAAGATAATCTTAATGGTATAATCAGAACTGTATTGGCCCAAATGTTTTTCTCAATGCCACAATTTATATACGTATTTATTCTGTATTTTATGAAATTGAAAAAAATGCCAATTGATGTGATAAGAAACTTCGCTTAACGCTATCAGGTCCAGAACGTATCCTTCGCGTTGAGCGGGGGTTACCTGTACCTACAAATACCAACCATCGTATTCGTACTATAAGATTAAAACTTCGCAAAACAGATTGTCCGGAGTGAGAATTCCCCCTTAGTGACATTATTTTAACAATCGACAAGTTCCTGCTAAAGGAGCTTCCATTATTTATTTTTTGTGTTAATTACCGCAGTTTCTTCGCCCATTCATTACAAATCAGCTGTTTTCACGGCTAAAAATATTTATATTAAAATTCTAAGAAATTATTTGTGTAAATTCAAGGTTATCGTCCGAGACATATATTTACAATTCCTTGAACCAATAACGCACGAGGAGCAACCATAAATTAGATTACTTAAATGGTACAATGTAATATCTATCTTTCATCTTTTCTCAGCGCCTGCGGCGTCTGCATACACTTCCAAAACGTATGTCTTTGAATAAAAATCTTTAGAATAAACGGCACGCCTCTTCCAAATCTTTGTTTATTCGAACTGAGAATTCCCTCTTAAAAAGATACCATGCTTATTTTTATCAAGTATTTTGGATCAACAATTTTATTTTTGGGAAATATTAACAAGGGTTATATTTTCAGATCCAAGGGCAACTACACATAGCGCAAAAAAATAATTGCCATTTTGTTTTTTTTGTGAACAACACATTACCGTTGTTCATAGAAAATATAGAACGAGATGATAATTTTTGAGCTGCCGAAATGGAACACAAATTAACGAAATTTTATTTAAAATGTATTTTGCCCGAAATCATCCTCGGTAATTTGAAAAGAGGTTTACCTTGTTTAGACCCGGCCTACATTAAATCGGCACGTGACAACAAAATTTAAAAAAAGAAAGTCGGGTAATTTAAGACCGGCCATTAAACAAAAGTGAATGATAGATGTCACCACGGTTCAAATGCAAACCCCTCGTATAATGTAAATTACACTCATTTTATGAAACATATCGTTTATAAAGAAATATGTTGGTAAAATTAATGCGTCAAACTTGTTCAGAATGGTATTCATATTATAATTCATTGGCTGTGTAGTAGTTTATTTTATGTTTTAACACAACCAAAAACCAGTTATATTTTATCTTCGAATTCAATGATAGAGGTGTTAGGTCATAGAAAAAATTGCCGCCAACGGAGTTTACTCAATATTCCAGTTCAATTCCTAATATTTTCGATGCGAAGTACATTTTTCGATTCAAGTTTACAGTTCCATGAAAACACGGCCGACGCGTTAGCTGAGAAAGTTTGGATACCATCCACCAGAGGGTACGATTATAAATTTACTAGCAGTTTGACTCGTCTTTCATGGGTATTTAACCCTAGAGTGGGCGCGTGAATTTACATATGTAATCCAATGTTCTTATTTTCATCAGTAATATCACAAGAGAGTGAAAATAAATTGAAATTCTAAAAATAGAGTTGATTTTGTTTGATTCGGTATTTGCGGGCCATCTATGAAGCGAAAAAATTATTATACTTTCTTAGCTTAGAAACATTTGGACTGTGGGCTAAAATTGTCAAACCCCCACCATTTTTGGGCCGCTCTTAAGGGAGTTATCGCAGTTTGAGTAAAGAAATGTTTGTAGTCGATGATCTTACAGACATACGTTTTGATCGCTGCACTCTTTATGAAGTTTGAGTTCATAATTGACTTACACGCATTTACTGGATTTGTTGTCCTTGTCGTCTTTTTTCTGTGAATTGTCGGCTTCATCATATGATGCGAGCTTTCTGCTAATGCATTCGTTTCTAACGGAACAATATTTGTAATTTTCATTGCTTTGCGCACCCTGTAAAATCTTATGATTCGCCAATAAGCCAAAAATGCAATATATCTAAGCAACTTGAACGTTTATATCTAGGCCAAGCAACAGAGCAAAAAAAATGTCATAATTTGCCATAAATACTACCCGGAAACCGACTGTGCGATTACATAAAGGACAGTTAGTAGATCAATTTGGCATAATTTTAGACTCGAGGACCATAATTTTTAATTTGTTATGAACAATTTAGAAGAAAAAATCGTTTTTTTTTTAGTTTTTTGCTTGTAAAATGGAAACTAATGAAGCAATCTTAATGTTGTCAATAGACGAATTGTAGAGAATTAAATTACGAAGAGAATGAGAGGTCGAGTGTCTCGATCGAAGAATTAGAACCGGAGAAAATCCGGAAAACCCGGAAATTTCAGTGTTTTTTGAAAAAATTCACAATTCTGACATTTTTTAATTTTAAGAACTGAAACCTTGCACACAGATAGCTATTTATGTGTATTTTATGTGTGCAAAACCCAGTTTCTGTCGGACTAACGGTTATTGCACAATCACCATTTCAATTTTTTTCTGCGAAATTTTCCAGGAGGGCTTCTTGCTCCTGTGGTTATCCGATGTAAATTTTAGAAAGAGAATTGGAAACTAGACGTACAGGGTAACAAAACGTTCATCTTCGATTTTGCATAAAATGTAGCGAAATAGGTGAAAAACGGTCGTGAATATGAGTAAAAACGGTCGAATTGTAGAGAAATAAATTACAAAGAGTGGTCGAGTAGTGGGGGAAGACCTGCCGCTGAGAGGAAGTTTTTTACATAGGAATAGAACCAGGCTGCGCTTCCCCTAACGGGCTGTCACCTCCACTTTCACGGGGTCGGCCGTTTATACTCATATTCACGACCGTTTTTCACCTATTTCGCTACATTTTATGCAAAATCGAAGATGAACGTTTTGTTGCCCTGTACGTCTAGTTTCCAATTCTCTTTCTAAAATTTACATCGGATAACCACAGGAGCAAGAAGCCCTCCTGGAAAATTTCGCAGAAAAAAATTGAAATGGTGATTGTGCAATAACCGTTAGTCCGACAGAAACTGGGTTTTGCACACATAAAATACATATAAATAGCTATCTGTGTGCAAGGTTTCAGTTCTTAAAATTAAAAAATGTCAGAATTGTGAATTTTTTAAGAAAACACTGAAATTTCCGGATTTTCTCCGGTTTTAATTCTTCGATCGAGACATTCGACCTCTCATTCTCTTCATAATTTAATTCTCCACAATTCGTCTATTGACAACATTAAGATTGCTTCATTAGTTTACATTTTACAAGCAAAAAACTATAAAAAAACGAGTTTTTCTTCTAAATTGTTCATAACAAATTAAAAATTATGGTCCTCGAGTCTAAAATTATGCCAAATTGATCTACTAACTGTCCTTTATGTAATCGCACAGTTGGTTTCCGGGTAGTATTTATGGCATGAAAAAATGCTTTATTGCTTGGCCTAATCGTATAAACAATGAAAAATGCACTACGCAAACTAGTGTTAATAGCCATATGTAGTATGTTTGCATTTACGTAGCGTCTAAACTATCATCCGATTTTATTATGATCCGGGTGTCAATAGTGGCGTTACAGTTTTTTAAACTTTTTCTTTTTTTCTGTAGTCAGGTTACAGTTTTTTAAACTGTTTAAATCTGCTTGTTTTCCAATAAGGACTATGATCCTTACGAAGCATATTTCAACGTCCAAAACGATTGTAATATTTTTAAATGATGTTTATTCACTTATCTGTTCGTACGAACACCAAAATAGAATTGTCAGACACAACAATTTTTTTTAGCTAACGATATCAAGACATCAAACATTCCGCCCCGCCGTATTACGATTCACTATAAGTCTGATGACACATTATGCGGTTTGCGGTTTGCGGTAGCAAGTGACCTTCATGCCGCTTTTCTGAAACACATTGATTCAAATGTGAGGTGTCACACTTGCCGCTATGTAAACATCTGCCGCTTCTTTGACCGCGTCCTGTCGCGGTCAGGCGGCAGGCCGCGAGGAGTCTGATACATTATTTCTTATGGAGCATGACACACTAGCCGCGCGGTAGGCAATAAATTACTGCATTTGTGTACATGTATAACTTTATAAACATAAACTGTTCAAAGATATGATTTCGTAAACATTATCTTGTTCTTTTTTTTGCTTCTAATATACCTACTATTTAATTTCTTATTTTTAATTTAAATGAAACAGAGATGTAAGGGAGATTTCATATACATATTTATAATTATTATATAGATCATTAATCAAATTTCCAGTTTTGCTGTGATGCACTAAAATATTATTCTTAACAGAATTCGTGTTTAAACTCGAATATTTCTTGGAAGGTTGTGATATTAAGTATCAATTAAAGGAATATGGGTTTAAAAATTAATGAATAGCTCAGATTTAAATCCAATTGCTTTATTTAAATGTTAACTTAAATAACATGAAATGGAATAAATCCAGTCATCTGTTTTTAAAAATCGCGCTGACCAGACATGTGTAACATAATACCTGCCTAAAGGTTGTTTTTAAAGTAAGCGTTAATAAACAGATTTCTTTGAGTGTTTACTACAACTTTTCATAAATGTGAGATTTATTTTTGTAGCATTCTAACATCAATAATGTTTAACCCTTTAACTACGGATATCTCCAATAGACGATATAATGTAAGTTTTGTCAGCTGTAGTCAATAATGAAGGTATTCTACGTAAAAGTATATGGGTTGAAAAAACGGTTAGTCTTTCTTGTACGCTAATGGCATCACTAAATGCAGTTTGTTGTTTCTGTAGATCCTGTCTCATGAGAGTAACTAATTCGTCAAATGAGCCAATACTCATTCTGTAGTAGTTAAAAAATTTATCGGGGTATTCCCTCAATCGGTGGTAAAGGCATTGAAATTGGCCGCCCGTTTTCCGTAAACTATTATTTAAGGGATGGACCCAATACCTTCTTTTTTTTGACGTCGTTTTCTCAAAGCATAAATGATGCACACTGTCTCTTCGAACGTAAGCATATTGATAACTGAGACATCTTTCACATGCATCGAATAAACTTCAGGGAGGGGCATAACCGCGCGGTTAGAACCGCGTGTGTGAACGCTGCAGCGCGGTTTTTGACAGCATGTTTACAATCAAAACGAAACCGCGTGTGTGACATCGATTTGCGGTTATAAACATTATAATCTTTGTTTATAAACGCAACCGCAAACCGCAAAGTATGACACCCCACTAAGACATTTCAGTGAATTATTGGTAAAAGCGGTTTGCATATATCTGCAAAGGATTTGTGAGAAGTATGCACATAAATAAGCTAGATTTTTTTTTGTTAACTAGCAGTTTTTTATATTTTAATAAATAAATAAATAGAAATTAATGTTGCATTCTTACTTTCTTAAAAATTTTGTCTTAGCCCTGATGTGTCTATTTCATTTGAATTTTGGATAATTAGCGAAATCCACGATATATAGATTTTAAATGATAGAGATAAATTCTATAAATTCGGAAATATAAAATCATTGCAAACCTCTAATTTTAAAAATTTCCCGCAATTTTTCTACCATGCCGTCAATCAAAAACTTACATATTTGACAGCACATCTGTGAGTAAAAGGACGAACTATTTGACTAAAATAATCATGGCTGCGAATATATTTACATGGAGTCTTATGGGGAAACAAATTTTCCCGAAAATGTAAAATTTAGACATATTTATCCAATTTGGTTCGCGGAAACTGTTTCTTAGGTGCTAAAGGAACATTTTTATGTAATTTGTTGACGTTGTGTTCGGAACGCAATAAAAAACGCGATCAAATAATACTGTATTTCGACCACAACTTTTAGATTTTTTTTCAAAAATATTCACCGTGTTATCATAAAAAAAACATGTCATATTAAACTACTATATGTTTAGTATAAGTACCCCGAAGGAATTTCTGTATTATAACTTACTTCTTGAGCAGAACTGACTTCGCTGGCACACTACATTTAAAAAAAATATTGTTTCCAATTTTTTTCTTCTTAAGTTATCAACTTTCTCGCAATAAAAAAAATATTTTCTTACAAGGCAATATATTCTCTATAAGTGCTGTAAAGTGCATTGCAAAATATTTCGTAACTCTAAAGATTTCAGTAAAAAACCCTCACTACTACATTTTTGCGAGAATTGCACTTTCGGAGGTTAATTTTTGAAAACTAGGCACTTCTTCACCAAACCAAATATATCATTAGATGCGGTAACATTATGTTTACAACTGTTGCTTCGCAAATTATATATTGATAAGTACTTTCTAAGCTTAACTCATTTTCTTAAAACTCTGCATTTTTTGAGGTTCGTTTCCCCAACCTTAATTTATCAATTAATCTCTTCTACTTAATATAATTTACATGTAACAAATACAAATAAGAATTTATGTTTTAGAAATTTTGACAATCATCATAAGCGACCATAAATAATTTGTAATTTGTATAAATAAATAATATCATTGTTGTCAAATTTCAGTTACCCATTTTATTCAATTCACGTAAGATTTATCACAAAAAATCCATGGCAAAAGCATCGCAAAAATTTCATCGTAGAAAATTAATCGCAAGGAAAGTTTATCGCAGAAAATTCATCGCGGGGAAAATTCAACTCAATTTAATTTACTGAGAATGAATTGCAGATCAGTTTTTAGGCAGTATTTGGAATTTTTTTCTAAAACTATCGCTGGCTGATTAAATTTGACAATTTTGACCAGATGTTTATCGGTTCAGGCTACAATAGACGGTGTGCACATTTTAAATTTAGCGCGTCACTGCGCACGCTATCGACGGACATTAGCAATGCTTGAGGGATAACAAGAATATGCGTGCTATTGAATCAGGTTACTCTTGGTACTTTTAATTTACTTCTGAAGTATTTTAATATTGGAAATATAAATTGGAAGTGATAACAGAACTCTGAAAGTGTTTACTTGGTTATTTTTGCAAATCAGGTAAGATTTATGAAGTTAAATACATTGTTCGCTGTTTGCAATTTCAGTGGAAACACAAAACAGACATGGATGCCGTAATCACTTTCGGTTTTTTGCCCACATTTTTATCTTTACACTGTACAAATACATTTTTCATTTCACTAGAAGGAATCTGACATTGTTCTGCAACTTCACATGAACTACCATAAAAAAATTAGTGCTTCAAACACAAATGAGTCATCTTTCATATCAAAGTCAATTAAACTAGTTTGGCAACGGCAATCTTGTTTTGATTCTTCAGTTTCCATAGGTATTGGCAAAAGTGTTGCTAAAGCGCGCTCATTTTCTAGAACCAAAGTTCGTTGGTCTTGTTTTGTGGCTGATCTATTTAGCAATCTTTAGTAGCGTTCCTTCTTGAAATTATCACTCGACGTGAATGTTCTCCAATAATTCTAAAATAATTCAGAATCAAGTCTAGCATAAACTTGCTATCGGAAATTTACTTTTGGAAGTATACTACGATTATATGAAGGATCCTGAATTTCATCACGTTTTCAAATTCAAATTCTGTCATGCGATTTTAGTTGCCATTGTTCTTTGCTATCTTGGGAACTGAGTGGATAAACGTTAGAGGTTACAATATTAAAACAGAATTTTGAAGATGATTTCTTATCTAATTCTATTTACACTGTTAATCCAAATCTTTCTACGTTCCTTTTCGAACCATTTGTTGGGAAAACTGCAAAATTTCACACTGGGATCGGTGTTATAATATGTATTGTGATACCCAACAACACAACAGCTCAATTTAGAATTTCGATGAGCAATGAGCGTATTCGAACTATTTTCACCTTCTTCACTCATTATCGATAATCGTTAAAACCAGTGTCACAATTATGTTATGCCGTTATTGCAACAAACCACAGAGACGACTGTTTAATTGTGTAAAACACAAAACATGTCATAAACGTACGATCGGTTTGTTTTCCCACCAAGATTGTTTAAACCTCCGCAATGTGGCGCACACGGCCTATAGGGAGTTTTTGCAATTTACTGCACGTGCGTAGACTTGTCGAAACCTTTCGTTCTTATTATTACTCGCAAGTCGTTTGTGGTGCCCGATATCGTGTTTCGACTCATACCCAAATTTTTAGCGTGTTATTATTGTAACAATAACAAAGCTTAAAATGAGTGTGATAGTGAAGAAGAAAAAAATAGTACGGATATGTAGAGCTATTAAAACTTGTTTTGGTAGTGAATTCTCAATGCCTGTTTTAACATTTCGAGATGTTCTTTTTTAATATTTTGAATTTTAAATATTTTATAATCATGGGAACTATCGAAAAAAATCGTATGTACAGGATGTCCCATCACTTGTGGCCACCCCCAAAATGGAGCTTTAATTGAAAGCTATGTATTTGAAATTTGGTGCACGTATGACTCTGGTATAAGGCTAGAAATTTCCGGTTTTAAATATTTATTGTCGGCGTTAGTTTTCGAGAAAAAAAATAAAAACTGATTTTTTATGAAAATATTATCTCCCAATTTTGTTAAATTTCACTTTTCAGGATGAGTATTACCACATAGAGTTACATCAGCAACTGCATGATCGAGATTTCGAAAGCCGCGTAAATTTTTGTCAATGGGCTAATGGAAAGCTCCCCGAGGATCTAAAATAACTCAACATCCATACTTTAAATCATGTTCGTTCTCATAATCGTAATTTATTAGAGGACTTACAAAATTTTTAAAAATCTACAAGAATGTAAAAAGGTTCGATTTAGGTACGCTACTGACGTTCACTTCGCCCGGCTTCCACTCGACACTGACAAATTTTTACAATGCCATAAATTTAAATTGTACTTGACTTTGCGGACAGCCTTGAGGATCGTTAGGGCCATAAATCATTACATTTACTGTTAATATTCGAATATAAGGGAATTTTAGGCTAATTACAGCTTTTGGATTTTTTTTTACTTTGGACATCTTTGTCTCAATAATACTGATCCTGAAAAGTGAAATTTGACGAAATTGGGAGATAGTATTTTTATAAAAAATCAGTTTTTATTTTTTTTCTCGAAAACTAACGCCGACAATTAACATTTAAAATCTGGAAATTTCTAGCCTTATGCCAGAGTCATACGTGCACCAAATTTCAAATACATAGTTTTCAATTAAAGTTCAATTTTAGGGGTGGCACACCCTGTACAACGGACGGTTTTAGGTTCCCCATGAGTGTCCGTTATGAAGAGGTTCTACTGTAGTAAAATGATTTCTCATCTTAATAATAAGTACAAAAATACACAAAAAAGTAACAAGATGCAGAACATAAACTTCACAAAATCACAAAACCTTCCCAAAGAGGTGACAACGTGCTACACAAGCCTCTATAACTCAGCACAGTGTCGTCAGTTTTGAAGGAAAATTCTTGAGCATGTAGTTTAAAGTATGGCGGTTCAATTAAAACGAACTCCGCAAAAAGGGCCTATCGGTCATCTACAAAATATTTGAAAATCTATGAAAAAGTGATAATGCATTGGTTACATGACAAACAACAGTTGAAAAGAATTAAAGAAAAAAATATTTTTTACGTTTTTTCAATTTCTCCTTTTTTTCTTCAAGTTGTTGCTGAGCGTCAAGAATAGTTTGCGGTTCTCGGATTGCCATACTTCTTGTATGCCTTGGATCTATCAATTCAGGCAACAAACAATCATAATAAAATTCACACAACTTTTCTTTCATATTTTCTCTCCAAAAAATATCATCTTTATTAATGTGTGTTGTCTTCAAAGGGAATTTGTTTCCTGTCCATCCACCAAAAATACAATTTTCCTTGTCTGTTACCTGTAGTTGGCCCTGTATTTGATAATACGAAGGGTGCTTTATATTTACAACTAGCTGAAGTGCCCGGCTTCGCTCGGTGTACAAAATTTGGTGGCTGTAGGATACTTCTTTTCATGCGAAAATCTAGTTGGGCGATCCCCCCCCCCCCCAAGATGAACTTGTGTACAATATTTGATAGCTGTAGGACATTTCTTTCTATGCGAGAATCTGTTTCGGTGATACCCTCCTACCAAAATGTACTTGTATACAAAATTTGGTGGCTGGAGGACACTTCTTTCTATGCGAAAAAATGATTGGGTGATAAGCTCCATCCCCACTACGTTGCACTTGTGTACAAAATTTGGTGGCTCTAGGATATTTCTCTGTGCAGAATTCCCCCCCCCCCCCGCCGGCATCAAACTAAGGCCCCCCACTAACATGCACTTGTATACAAAATTTGGTAGCTGTGGGACACTTCTTTCTGTGCGAAATTCTTTTTGGGGTAATCTCCCTCCGCCCGGCATCAAACTAAGACCCCCCTACTAAGATGCACTTGTGTACAAAATTTGGTGAGTTTGGGCCCCTCCCCTCCCCAACGGCACCGAACTTTACAGGAACACTCTCCAGGTTATGTTAGAGTATTCCCGAAAATTTCATCAAAATCGGTTCAGCGGTTTCCGAATCTATAAGCTACATCCATAAATACATACACACAGAAAGAAATAGTCAGTCTAATAGTAAAAAAACGTGTATTTGCAGCTGATTTATTTATGTTTAAGTATTTAAATTGTCGAAAAGTACACTTTATTAACTATAGCTGACCCGACAGACATTGTCCTGTCCAAATTTCAATAAAAATCACTTTAAGTTTTTCGAAAATTTTCAATTTTTTAATTTAAATAGATAATTGTACATACAACGTTTCTAGCTTAAACAGTATGAGCTGTGCGTTGATCATCAGTCAGTCAACTTTTCTTTTATATAGATTTAATAATTACATAGACCACCTTCGGTGTTATGAGAGTCTTGATGAAATGCCCGTAGATAATTTAGAAGAGCTTGAAGAGGTGTAGACAACTTTGAAGCCTCAATGAGTATTGTGCGCTGTTAGCAACAAAGCAGATAGATATGCTGCGATTAAAAAGAAGTGCGGTGTCCCACTCAAGTGATTTTCGCCAAGAATTTGTACTCCAAGAACGCCATGTCGATTGCAACAAAAGCCGCCATCCAAATGAATCTAAATAAAACCCGAGTGTTTTCTCTTTTTTTACTCAAGACGATAGTGGAACCAAAACTTCTTTTTTTTTAATATTTTAAATCGAACTGTACAGCGCAGTGGTTCATTTTTTTTACTTTCATATGTAGATTCATGTTTTCTGTTCTTGTACGGTCTGGAACATCAACATCATGCCAGTGAATCAGTAGCTAGTGTAAATGCGTTTCTTCCACATAATAGTTTTATTTTTCAAAGTTCAACTGTTACTTATCACCATTTTGTTTTTGGTTTAAGTTAACGTTGTCGGCGCTGATATAGATTACTCGTGACCACCATTGAAATAACTTTTAGTATCGTTAATATTTAGGTATGTAAATAATAAATTGTGTTAACCGAGCAACATCGTGTTTTGTGCTCGTTTAATGTAATGTCAGACAATATAATATGCTAGAAAATGATTTCCGCTACAGAGACGCAACACATCGCTTTACGTAGAGGGGCCAGCCATTTCGTTAACCAATTGTTAAGTTTAACAAGTTGAAAATGTCCCGGAAATTAATATTCATAATCTTATAAAGTTAATTTGAAAATGAACAAAATACGAAAAGATTATAACTCGTTCTGAATTTACGTACTGTCACTGAAAATATAGGATTCGGAAAACAAACTTAAATTGACCATTTCCAGACACCTCGTACATATTGCCAAATTGAAAATTAACAAAAAGTTCTCGAACTTATAATTTCGCAAGTAAAAGTTTGAACAGAACTGAACATAAAAACAATTAAAATAACTGATTGATGGTTATTGATGTTATGAGGCTCTCAAAAAATAACTAACGCTTAACAAAAGAAAGAAAGAAACACTACGACCTTAGGTACTTACAATTATTTTGAATGGCGATTTTTATTACAATCGACATGCGTTCTTCCCGTTTGTTTGCGAAAATCACTTCAGTGGGACACAGCACCTCTTTTTAATCGTAGTTTATCTATCCGCTTTCATGTTGCAAATAGTTGTGTACATCTCTTCAAACTATTTTAAATAATCTGCACGAATGTCATCATAAATTGTCGAGTTTCCCAAGCGCCACATATCTATCGAATTGAGAAAAATTAGTCTGAACCGCCGACAGCTTGCCTGAGTTGCCATAAGTTTAAAAGAAATAGTAGCGTAGGTTTTGGAGGGTTCATCGATGACGTTAATCGGAATCGCTATCCTGGCCCCCGAGCTGATGTCAGTGCAATCGATAGGAATCCGTATTGCAGATGTTCTCGGCTGATCCAATACGGAAACGTTCCTGATGAAACGGTTAACGGTTGAACAGGGAAGAACTTCCGAGACTCAAGGTCGTACTTGTTTCTTCCCTTTATCGATGGTGGGTGTTCGAATCTGTTCAGTGCGATCGGATGTTGTTGAAGTGATCCTAAATTAGTTTTGTTTAACACTAAACTATTAAATCCAGTAATGTTGGCTTTCTAAAAATAAACTAATTCAGTACTTCCTTGTAAACTGCATTAGTGGTATCACCCAGCGGTTGTCCAGTTGCTACAGCTTTCGTCTTTCATGCAAGGCCAATTGTGATTTACGGTTCCTCTGGCCCATGTTTGACCTGACGTTTGACCTGACTATATCGTAAAGCTAGCTGACCCGACAGACGTCCTGTCCAAATTTCAAACACCATTTTGTTTATTGTAATGCTTTGTGATACATGACCTTTAGTTGTGTTGTCTGGCGCGTAAATAAACAAAACTGATGGTTTCCGCCCCGGGGACATACAATTGACAATGCACGAAGCTATGGATTTTGTAGGTTAATGCCGCAAACGCTCAATGACTGCCCTTGCAATTTGTTTATTGTCATTGCGAATGCAAGCCGCACTGAAAACTGCAAGCATTTAAATTCGAATATCACAACAGAATCACAATATTGAACTGAAATTAAATAACTGAATGACTCCACCATAACCGCATGGTTTATTTACAATTGAGAATGACAGTTGTCAAATGTCGAACTATATTTAGCCTTGGTCCCAGTTTGATTTTTACAATTTCTTAAAATTTTAAAGGCAACTTTTAAAAAATATCTTTCCGTCATAACCTGGCTCGAAGTATTACAAAAATTTTAGTAAAAGAATTAGCCAAATCTGTCTAGTAGTTCCGAAGTTATGGCGTTACCAACACACGGTATTTCATTTTTATTTATATAGATAGATATATTCTTTCGTTGCGAGATATAATTTCCAAAACGTAGTTTTTTTCCTTTGTATCGCTTCTTCGGGTTCCATATTATAGGCTGATGCTGGACATTTCACTTCCACAATAAAATTTTCGTTAATAATACCATCAGGTGTGGCACCTAAAAAGGGAAAATCCTTTTAAACAAATAAGCCACATTCTTTGCTTTGTAGGTTTTCTTGAATTTCTAATTGTTTCAGCGCTTTTTTTTTCATTTTTCCTGCCATGTATAACAGCAGGTGCATGCAGTTCGCTACCATAAAAAAGCTTTTGAACCAATTTTCCACAATTAGTGGTCTTTCGACGTGTACACACGATAAAAAAATTTGATGCTGTCAGTAGCTTTCGACGATACTCTAACCATTACCCACTGGTGGCCTGTTCAACTGTATCGCGCCTTTCAAGACAAGATCAGACTGATGTCGAAATTTTCACTGATGAATCCAGATTTGGATATTATCCAAATTCTCGTCGGACAAGAGCGTGGAGACGATCCGGAAATGTGGAAGGTTTGAGGCACGTCCACGAAGTTCACAGTTACAGAGGTAGTGCCAAAGAATAGATACATAAATGAACAAGAAGCGAAACGAGATGGAAATCCTTTGTTATTTGATGTCATGGATTTTGAATGCGCAGGTCTGGCCAAAGTGTCAAAATCTTCTCACGACCAATAACAGGAATGTAAGATACGGGTTATTTTCAAACAACGCCGCGAATATTTATTTACAAATAAAAAAATTCTAAATGATCAAAATAACAATTCCATAAAATCTTTAAATATTTTATTCACAATTATGTATTAAATTCTTAATGGTAATAGAAAAAAAAATTAAAAAATACTTTTATGAATTTTTTGTGATTATTTGTACATAGTTTTAAATTCATTAGACAATAAAATTCAATAAAATCAATTTACCTAATTTATTTACAAACTACAAAATTCAAAATAATCAAAATAACATTAAATAAAGTCTGTACATATGTTTTATTTACATGCATGTATTAAATTCTTAAAAAAGATAATATAAAAAAATTACAAATGTAAGATTTTGATGACTTTTTTTGTGCCTATTTGAATTTTTAAATTCATTGTTATTGCGTTTTAGGCAGTGAAAAATTTTCATTCGGCAAAATAATTTGCACACATATAGTTTCGGAAAGTTAGGACTCGAAGGCACATAATCAATTTTGCTAAATATTTTTACAAGTTCCCAACCAACATTTTGTTTTATTGAAAATGCTTCAAAGTTCAAATTAAATAAATTGTCCATTTGTCTAACAAAATTAATAAAATCTTCATTAGGCATGACTAAATTTCCAAAAGTTCTGTTATCTTTGGTTTCGTATGCTTTCAGATGACAAAATAAATTAGAAGAATTTAAATTTTTGATTTCTAATTCCTTGCATACGGTACAATTGTGAAATGATAACATTTTTTTGTACAAATAACCACAAACGTAAAACAAAGCATAATTGGTTTTTGATAACTTCTACAAAATGATAACTGTTTTGTTCTTCTAACTGCACTATTGCAAACCGATATGGTTATAGGAAGAAGAACTCGAAAGGCCAAATGTTTTGTTCTTCTAACTGCATTTAATTCGATTTAGTCTTTTTTGAGAACAAAGGATCCTCTTTGGCTTTCTTCTTTTTCGATTTATCCGGCGTATCTTGATCTGCACCCTCCTCTTCATCTTCGACTGGGTTGGTGCTGCTAAAGTCTATTATATCAGGAACTTAAGGAATTCCATAGTAAACTTTAGTTTTATAGTCTTGTCGTGTGGTCTCGTCAACAGTGACCCCTGACGGCGTCAATCTAGCTTTTATTCCTAGCCACAACTTTCATACATCTTTGTGTAAAACATTTTCTTATAAAGAAAAAATAGTATTGCCATAGAAAATCTACGATTTATACTCTATAAAAAACTTATATTTATATTTTACAACTTTATTGTAAACTTTCCATCCAGTGCTCCTGAATTATGTTGAGCAAAACAGAAGCTTTCTATCGTGCAAATGCCATTTAAACGACGAAAGGGTACGTACCCCTCTATTTTCTGATTATAAACTGGTTGGATTTAAACGTGTCGGTTCGATCAAAGTTTTTCGCGATTTTCTCTACTTTTTCTATCTATCGGTACGTACTTTTAAAGCCCCCTTCAGGGGGGTTCTTATTATCTCAGCCTCTCTTTGAATTTTGGCCTGTAAGCAATTCCATATCCTTAATTTTTTCTTTCTTTCTTCATCCCACTCCTCCGTGTCTCTTAGGTATTGTTGTATTCTGAAATTTCTAAAGCGTATTACCGGAGGTAATATTATCCGATAATTTATCACGTTGTGTTCAACTTGATTTCGATGGCTCGTAAATTTTCTTCAGTTTCGGCATCTAAAGAGTTGGCCCAAAAATAGCCAACATCAATGATATGACTAACGCGAATCAGTATGCATTGAGTGTCTCTCTCTTTTATTGTCTTGTCGTGTGGCCTCGTCAACAGTGATCCCTGACGTGGCGTCAATCTAGCTTTTATTCCAAGGCACAAGCGACAAAAGGGTGAGATGTAGAGTGATTATTATTAAATTTAATTAGGTAATGACTTGTTTATGTTTGGAAATCAAGTTTTTTTGCGGTTTATGCCGCAAAGAAGGAAATGGCCAACGCCACCTATACATTTGACCACGGCACCGGAAGAAAAATGAGCGAAAATTATCCTAATTTTGAAAAATAATGGTGCGTTAATGTAATTACTCACTTTATAGTAGACATCAGAATATACTGCTTATCAGATGGTTCTCGTACATATCTTAATTCTGGAGCATCCTTGGTACCAAGCGTTGTTGAATGAATTTTCAATATCCAACGCTACGACACAGCAGGGTTCACAGTAATTCTGCATTTTCAAATTCCCCGACTTTTCCAGGTTTTCCCCGACTCTTTACGAGTATTTTCCCTGACCTTTTTCTAGTAATTTGTGCTCTTAACTAAACCGGTCAAAACTTTTCCTATCTCATCTCAGACATTTTTCCAGGTACATAAACTAGATTTCCTGATTTTTTTTATAAAATTCATAAATTCCCTGACTTTTCCCTGATATTTTGATTTATTTGTAAATTCCCTGACATTTCCAGGTTGCTGTGAACCTTGCAGAGCTCTTTATTATTCCTTCTGGCGGTGAGTTCCCCGACAAATGCGTTCAGTGCTCCCGCCGTGCCTTGTCCTGTCCTTAAGCCGTACTGTTTTTCAGACAATAGGTTTCTGTCCTCGATCCTGCAAGCCTGCGTGCACTTAGCTTGTCTAGCTACTTTTCTAATCCCGGAGCAGACAGATCGGCCTAAATCCTTTGCTTGCCGGTTTGGGGACCCAGACCACCGTCGCCTGTTTCCAGATTTTTGGGAACTGGCCCTCCTGCAAGCATTTGTCGAAGATCTTTGTGACCCAGCTTAGGCAGGTGTTCGCCAGCCGGACAATGGCACTGCTTGGGATGCCGTTCGGGCCTGGCGCTTTGTTAGAATCCACCTCTGTCGCGATGTCCCGCACTTCGTTGCTTGTTATTATTCTACCCCCGGTCCCAGTCCCATGGTTGCGCGCTCTCTCTTTTGGTTCGCGCGTGTTGCGCTGTCTTCCCTCCTGTTGAATTAATGGGAAAGTATCTCCTCAACAGCTGCTCTTCATCCACCTCCTCTTCGTTCGTAACCCAGGTGCCATCCAGCCTCTTGGTAGAGTCGGGAATAAAAGATTTCTAGCAATTTTCATTTAATTGTACTTGAAGTCAATAACAAAACCCAAAATTCGAAACTACATTAAAACTATAAGTAATGATTAGTAGAATAATTTCGTTCTTATTTGACGAGTTAACCTCCTAACACATGTTTCAACTGAAAAAACAAATATTAATATTCAAAACAATTTTCAGATGTTGTGGTCGTAAACGTTCCATTAATTTTGATATAAGGTTTAATATGCGATAAAACTTGTCTAATATATTTCCGATCTCACTAAGAACATTTAACGAATTCATCATTTTGGTGACGTTATAAATTAATAAATATTAAATATTAAAAAACAAATTAATTTCAAAGCGCACATAGATAATAAAAAAAAATGTATCATTGTTTAACACCGCGGTGGGCGCGCCTGTCGTTGTTACGTGCATGATCGCGCTTCGGTCTTTTCCCCGCCTTTGTTATTTTTGCAAAATTTTTGAAGAATTGACTTAGGTATTATTAAAATTTATTAGTACGTAAATTTCATTGAAAAAAACCTTAAATTCCGTATCTAGCTGGTTTGGATTTCATATAAATTCTAAAAGGGCAGTGTCCCTTGAATGCTTCCAGCATCTCGTCAATTGTGCAATATTCGTTGACGTTCATAAATTTTTGACAAGAAGAAACGAAATCTGTAAATACATCTCGTATAGGAGCTAACTTATCAAATTTTCTAGGCAGCTCAAGATCAAACCAGATCGAATTATTAACACCTTACCGGCGGGGCACGATTCTGCGAGTCAACCGCGAAAAACGGGGCGAGTTAATGATTCGCGCGGTTTTTGCATATGTGCAGTAAAATCATTACAACTTGTTTAATAATTAATGTATTTCGATGAAACTTTTACAACATGTACACAATTGTTTATACAAAAAATAAAGAGTATAATAACCGAAAATAAATTATCATTCCATCGTTGAACATAATATGAATTAAATTTTAATTGTGAATAATAAAAGAAATAATTAATATTCCTTTTATTACGATAAGAGACGAAACATGACATGATAATTATATTAGAGATAAACATATAACATAGAAGACATAAAACTATAATTGGAGTTTCGAAAAAATAACAATTTTTAAGTTCACGCACTCTCCTTGAGAAGATGAATTTGTTAACGCAGCGACCTTCTACAAATGCGCAAAGAATTTCAGCAGGTCATTGCCCCTTAGGTTTCGGGGGTGTAGATAGTGGCACAATTCTTAAAAACTGAACCCGCATATCTGGGTCACTGGGAAACTAGGTAGTACCTGCAAATGTCCCTTCTTTCACGAAAGCTCACAGCTTCAGTATAAACACTTTAGTTTTACAATTAGTTTTACAAGCTCACAATACAATATGGTAAAATCAATGCAGTAGACATTTAGTTATGTTTATTGTGTAAATAGTTACTATCAATAAATTAAAATACAAATCAAGGTGTCTCATTTGGGAGAACTGAACGCGCAAAGAGAAACAAGGAATTGTGGCCTACACAAAAACAATAATTATAAAATAAACTATAAACTATACATATTAAAAAAATTCTTAATTTTTGTACCTTTTTTTGGTATGGTAAATGTCAAAACACTTTCCTCTATGTAACGGAACGCCACAAAATTTGCACATAAAAGAGGTATCTCCTTTTTTTTTATTTACACGACACACACGACATCCTCTACGCACATTTTTTTTCTTTTTTTCACTGAAAATTTTTATTAGCACGTGCTGTCGCAGAGTGCCCGATAATCGACCAGGTGGATCGAAATACACTACTCCTGGGGTTGGCGTTACTTGGCCACTAGAAGGACTTCCAGTAATTTCCGGTAATTCAGCGGTCAACCATTCTTCGGCAATGGTCATTAAAAAATTGTAATATTTTAATCTACTGCCGGGATTTAATTTTTGAAATACAATAAATGCATTCAAAAGTGCACAATTTGATAAAAAGAAGGACACTCGCTTCGTCCACTTCCTTGTTTTTCGCATGATTGAGTAAAAAGCCAAATACTGATCGGCACGATCTACCCGTTTCATGTACTTGTTGTACTTGATGACGCAGTTTGGTTTCTTGACAAACATATTGGTGCTTCTGTCTCGTTTGGTGGTAGTTGAAAAATGTCTGTTATGTATTGTAGAAATCATGCGAACATCACCCTTTTTTTTGTCTTTCCAAATTTGCACCAACACTTCACCTTTTCGACGATATGTCGATTGTTTATATTGTAATTTAACTTTTTTTAATATATCCGGTAACCCTCTATTTACACGTATGGTACCGCATATTCTAAATTTATCTAATAATAATGTTTCGGCCAAGTTCACAGAATTATAAAAGTTGTCCATATACACGTGGTGCCACAAGTCCCTAAAAGGGCTTAAAAGCGACGTAACGATGTTTAAAAGTGGCCCTGCAGTTCCCGTATAAATATTAAAATTACTGATATACGCAGTGTCCGATTCGCACACCATTCTGCAGAGGATGCCATATTTAACAATTTTACTGGGATTATAAGTCTTAAATAATAATCGGCCTTTCCACGGAATCATGGCCTCATCTAAAGCTAAATTTTGCTTCGGCGCGTACACAGTATTAAACTTTTCCGTAAAAAAATCGACTAACCACCGCACTTTCACTAATCGATCTGTATTATTAACGGGCATTTCATCGTTATTGTTGAAATGCAGAAATTGGAGAATTTGTTTAAATCGATCCCTCGGCATTGCTTTTGAAAACATTGATGTTCGGATTATTGGTCTGGTAGACCAATATTCTTCAATGGTTGGTTTATTTAATATCCCCATCAATATTGTTAGCGCGTAAAATATCTTCATTTCCTGGATGTCGACATCTTTCCATTTGGCCGATTTCTTTCCTTCCCTATATTTTTGTTTATTCTGTAGGTAATATCTGTTTGTTTCCCTCGTCACCATTTCAAAAAACTCATCAGATAGGAACAATGAAACAACACTCTTCACAGTTTTCGGGAAAAATTCTAACTCCTGCGTCCCCAAGAAAATTTTCATTATTTCTTCGCGGGTCCGACTCTGACCAATCCAAGTCTAGGTCCACATCAGAATCACTGGACGAAGAAATACGCATAACGCGAGGACGACCTCCGGTTCTAGGCATTGCGATGTCGGAGTCGGAGTCGGAATCTTCGTCGTCTTCGAAATCTTCATAATCACTTTCGTTGATAACGCTTCCCTCTTCAGATAACTCATCGTTGTAAGTTTCAAATAAATTTTCGTCTTCGAATTCCATTTTCACACTGTAACGTTTTCTTCTTCATGTGTCGCGTTTGACGTGGAGATGAGAACTCTGTGGCTTCCTCGTTGAGGTTTTCCTACCCTGATTGCTACCAGTAATCAGGGTAGGGATGATAGTAAAAGAACTTCGTGAGAAACAACGCTTAAGAGATTTCGCATATGAATACTTACACAAATCATTCACAACACTTAATTATTGCTATCTAGTGTCGAAGATGGAACACAGACTTTTCGCATGTATTTCTTATCGCGTTAAGTACAAGAACTTCGTGAGAAGCAACCCTTAAGAAATTTCGCAGACGAATACTTGCACAAATCATTCACAACACTTAATTATTGCTATCTAGTGTCAAAGATGGTACACAGACTTTTCGCATGTATTTCTTATCGCGTTAAGTACAAGAACTTCGTGAGAAACAACCCTTAAGAAATTTCTCAGATAAATACTTGCACAAATCATTTACAACAACTTTGTAATTGTAAATCTTCGATGATATAATGTGTAGGTTACAAGCAGTACTGGTTACAAGAGACGCAACACTCAACTTTGACATAATTATTGCTATCTAGTGTGGAAGATGAAATGCAGACTTTTCGCATGTATCCGAAGTGAACGCGTACCACGGAAATAATAATAAGTAATTAAAGTTAAATTAGTCAATCTTGTTATATTGTCCTTTACGATGATAATTTAATTTATACCTACATAAAAATGTGCTTATCTAACACATAAATCAATTAATTAATCAAACAAATCAATAATCGAAGAAAGTGCATTAAAAATTCCACAATCGAAATATCGAGTTTATGAGCCACTCCAAATAATCTCCAGATGATCAAGTAATAAATTTAAAAAAGCATTATATTGACCACATGTCATCAAAATTTAAAAAAAAATAGTTAAATTTAGTCCAGTTAGCCTAGGCCCTACTGTTACATAACACAGATGCTTGTTTATAATGATTACCGAATTATTGTGTTTGTTTTCCCCATAAGAGTCATAATAAAGCAGTATTTTGATAAACAGTTTCGAATTATGCATTTCTATTACGTTCCAAACATTTTCAAATTGTTTGGTTACACTACTTCACAAGGTTAAAAATATAATTAGATAAAAGCAAATATTGCAATAACCGTAAAAACTTCATCAAAGCATTTAAAACTCAAAAAGATATGAACGGCAGTTCGTGTCAGGTGTCAACCAACGATTACGGGATCCTACAATTTTTAGAAACCACTTTAAACTACAAGGGTAAACATTTAAAGACGAGTGGTTTTTTTTAAACCCAAAAAGAATTTTTTTTGTGGGAACATAAAAATGCAAAAACGTTACAAGTTCATTTCACATGACATTTTAGTAACTAATTTGTTATAAAAAACTTTCCAATCGGTCACTAATACTTTATATTTAAACGATACGGAAAGATATCGGTGCGCAAATAAAAAAATTCTTATGTGTGTGTTGGTTATAGTTTTCTGTCGAAAACTAATGAATTTAAATGAGAGATGACACTACTTATACATATCATTTGACTATTATTGAATATCGTTGAAAAGCATTAGTGTTGTACCCGTTTTAAAACGATGGGAACAGAAAAAGCACTACTGCTGTTCCCGGCGTACGAGGTTGGCCCAATTTTTCGCACTAGCGCTGTGCCCGCCGTTAAGGTGTTAAGATCGCGCGTAATGGAGTCTTGATTGAGTCAAATACGGAAGAAATTACGACTCTTCCCTCTAATAAACTGCTGGAGGAGATTGGCTTGATGGCATCTGTGCCTTTTTTTTTTTTAAGAGGAGGTAACCTGTGTGACTACTAACTTCCTCCCCCATACGTCTACCTCACCACGGGAACCACATTAACATTACGTCAAGTATTACTTCGAGATGAGTGACTGTTTAGTTCCATTTACATCTTATCATTAGATCACATCTTTTGGTAAGCTTTCACTCACACTTTTTCACCTTTCGTTTTCTTTCCCTTTTACCTATCATTCACACTCTCTATCACTCTCTCCCTCTTTGATCATCTTAGATTGAATTGTGAAGAAGGCATCCCTTGACTCCCCTTGGTAATGGACCCTCTGGCTGTCAAGGCTTCACATGAACTTGCATCTTTAATTGTGATGTTCGTTACATCCTAAATGACTCAATAAGATTGGTTAAATATGATTCAAAAATAATTAAAAGAAATAAATAAATAATTAAAAATTTTAAACCTAGGAGGCTTAGAATTTTTACTATCAAAATCAAAGTAGTATATTGAATAATTTTTTGACGTTTCTAAAATTTTTACATTTTTCGCCGTAACTTTACAAATAAACCGATGGAATCCGTCTCGCGACTTTACAAAAATTAAATGAAACTTATTTGCTCCTAATAATTACTATAAACGCTTCACGAGTAAAAAATTACAAAAATCTTCAATTGGTAAATTTTGACGTTTCTAAAAAATTTTAAACAGATCGAAAAAAAAAATTATTCAAAATACCTCATATACATTCATTCTCTCAATCACACAACCTTTAACCTTCAATCTTCGTCAGAATCTGATATCACATCATCTCTGACGAGGAGTTCCTCCCTACGAAATTCCTCTTGCAGTTTTCCACGCATAATGTCCCGCATCATGTTGGTTACTGTTTTCCAAGATTCCTCGGAATCCAATAATAACTCAGAAATATTATTCTGGTCTATATTACAACCCATTTTAATCCTAGCATCTCTTCGGATGCTTTCCCATTCGTCACAAATGAATATAGTATGTTCTGGCGTGTCTACCTGCTGGCAAAACCAGCAAGTATCGACATCCGCCTTTTTTATCCAATTGAGATATTTTCCGAAAATTCCGTGTCCGGACATGGATTGTGTTAAAAAATAATCCATTTCTACCCACTTACAATTGAACCATTTTCTAATATCTCTAACGAAAATTTTTACCCAACCTAAATAATCGTCCCATTGTTCTTGCCAAGCTATCATTAAGAATTCGTTTGCCAAAGAGATATGATCTTTGCCCCTTAAATAAATTTCCGATCTTACGTTCGCTTTCATCCACAAAGGAGGCATTCTGGCAAGCACCTGCACTGCCTTCGTGGATATTGTTCTATATGCGGATGTTATTCTAATGGCTAACCTCCTGTTGACCCTATCGAGCATGTTTTTATAACGCTCGAATCTTAGGGCCTTTATCCAGGCAGGGGCGCCGTACAAAATCACGGAAATGACCACCGAGGACAGTACTCTGCGTTTGCCAGCTTTCGGACCTCTGATGTTCGGCATTAGCCTTGAAAGCGTCGCGGCTAATTTCATTCCCTTTAAACATACCTCTTTAACGTGCGTCGTTAATTTTACATCTTTGTCTAACCAGACACCCATATATTTAATAGCATCCGAGCTATCTAACCTAAAGCCGTCGATATCGATCGATGAGCTTTTAATTTTTTTTCTCCCTGCCAAAAGTACCATTTCTGTTTTTTGCAGGGCGATCTTGATCCCCATGCCATCCAGCTTGCGTTTAACTCTACCGAAGGCGTATTGTGCTTCCTCTCGTAGCGCATCCTCAGATTTAGCCTCTACAACTATCGCTAAATCGTCTGCGTACGCCACGAGTGTCACATCTTTTCCCAAATCGAGCTCTAATATCTCGTTATAAAATATGTTCCAAAGGGTTGGACCAAGAACCGAACCCTGTGGAACACCGCTGGTTACATTAATCCGTTCTCCGTGAGAAGTAACGATGCAGCGATCTGATAAGTATGATTGTATCATCCTTATTATGTGAACCGAGATATTAGCTCTCTCTAATGCCGAAATAATTCCTGCCCACGGTGCCGAGTTAAACGCATTCTGTATGTCAACAGTTATCATCGCACAGAAACCGCGATTACTATACGCCAATCGATTAATTCGATTTGGCACTTCGAGAATTTTACTGACTGCATCTATCGTAGATCGCCCTGCCCTAAATCCAAATTGATTATCATTCAAAACACTTTTATCCTCTAATTCCCTCTCTAACAGACCCTTAATGATACCTTCGAACAATTTACCCGCGACATCGAGCAGACATATCGGTCTGTATGTGATTAAATCTCCTTTCCGCGGTTTCTCTATCAATACTAGGAAAGCAGTTTTCCAGATGTTTGGAAAATCACCTGCTTTCCAACATTTATCCAGTACCCTGGCTATGACCTCAGGTTACTTTAGAGACAAAGATTTAATCACCTCTGCAGGAATTCGATCGGGACCTGGAGCCTTACCCGCTCTGATCCGAGACGCAGCATCCAATACGTTCTCTTAAATGTCTCTGAAGAATCCTATTTGCTTGCCTACAAGAAACGAAGCAAAAAATGAAACATTAGATAATTTGTAATGATATTCACTTACTGTTGTCTTGCACGTTCTTCATGATTAGCAATTACAAGGTGCAATAAACCATCAAACGCCATTATAATGGTGTAAGTACTTATTTTTTGCTTGCCAATAATTTTACTGGCTAGTATTTGACATCCACTAAAATATTAAAATTAAAGGGCACATTTAAAGGATGCCGGTAAAAATTTAATGGACTTTAGATTTACAGAATTGCTTCTCGTTTTTAATGGTACCAGTAATTTTTATTGGTCCATTAAAAAGTTACAGAATAGACCCTTTTGTACCACTAGTAGGCAAACAAAAAAACGTAATTCTAAGTCAAAAAAAACATTCTTAAGGAAAGTCTATAAATCATGTGGAGAACATATCATAAATACACCATATTATTTTGGTTCGCGAATAGGAAGGCTTCTTGACCGCCTAGGATCTACCAACTCCGGTAATAAGCAATCAAAATAAAAATTTTCTAATTTTGGGTAAATTTCATTCCAAAATGAGTCGTCACGTAGAATGGTCTCAGTTTTTATCCCTAAGGGTGTCCAAACTGTGAGGATGCAGTAGTCTCTTTTGGTAATGTGAAGTTGGCCCTGTATCTGATAAAACCAATTGAAGGGGTGAGTGGATAAAGGTGTCATGTAACATTTTTATGAAAATTGATTTTTTCATTTAAAACAATTCCTTTTGCCGTATTCTTTCATTGATTAATTTTTGGAAACTCAGTTTCACTTAGGTATAGAATTATCAAATGCTAAAGTTGTTACATTATAGGGAAAAGGTACCAAAAAATTATATTCAAATGCTTATATCTCGTAACTTAGGTTTATGTACATGACACCTTTATCCACTCACCCCTTCAATTGTGTTTTTTGTTAACTTCTAAACTAACGCCACTTAGTTTCCAGAATCTAATTTTTTTCTGTCGGATTCCTTCTTCCGGTGTCATGGTTCTTGCTGAAAAGGGGCATTTTATTTCTACTAACCCTTTGTCTCGTATCAAGCCATCCGGGGAAGCTCCTAAGAATTGTTTTTCAGAGTCGATAAATAGACCACACTGTATGACTTTAATATTTTGTTCCTTCATTAGGTCCAGTTTTGCAGTATTTTCGTGCTGTATACCATATTCTGTTGCGCTAGTGCTTATAATGTCCTTATACAGCAATAACGAAACTAAGTTTGCACATTTTGTCGTTTGTCTTCGTTTACATATAGTGCCAAAATGGGATGCAGTGAGTAATTTCCTCCTTTCATCTCGCCATTCAATACTGTTGGCTTGACTTCTCGTTCTTTCCTCCAGTTCTAGAATTTCCGAGGGCGTCCTTTTTAAAGATTCTAGAAACAAATTTTTGGTTTCTTCAAATTCATGGCAGGACAGATCAGGTTTTTGACACTTTTCTCCGTAATCAGTTGACTGATGGCAAGATTCGTTAAAAAGTCGTTTTTGTTTTAAACCCCTTTTACGATTCCTACGAAGCTCAAATTTTTTGTACGAATTACCAGGACTTTTTCCACATAATGATTTGTGAAGAGTATAATAAGCCGTCTTTTTGGTGTTATAAGAAATGACAGACGCAGAACATCAATTTTCATATTGTCGTCCTAATGCGTAGTTGATGCGTTTCCCACCTATATGTTTACAAATCACGTTGTTGAACTGTTCAACAGTGTTGCTGTCAACATCATATATTAAACTTCTTGAATGATTTGATAGAAAACGTATTATGTCCATAATTTTAGGATACAAACCCCCCCTTGTTAATTCGGGCACTAAAATATCATCATCGGGTGCTGTTTTTAAACAAAAATATCCTAGTTCTGCACATTTCTTATGTTCACCAAAAATATGACTGGGAATGTTGATAATATCTCGACTAAGATGGGGATAATTGTTAATTCCTCCTTTTTTGCGATACTTTATAGCCTTCACAACTGCTATACGCATTTTTATATTTGTACTCACTTTTCGCCTTAAATGGAGGGGTCCACTTTTTGTAGAATTTGACAAATCTCTCAGTTTGGTGCAAAAATTTCTCAATAAATGGTTACGACACTCGATTTTTTGTATTGTCTTTCTATAAGGATGAGCTTCCAACAACTTCTTGTAGCAACTGCTGTCACCATCTCCTATGAATTTACTATATCGTAAACCATACATATTTTCGCTCTCTCTAAATCCATCCACTAGTATTGCAGCTGCCATAGAACTGGACGAGCCAGTCCAATTTTTAAAACAACGGTGTGAAGCTGGTTCCTTATTGCTGTTATACGCTCTTGCACATGCTACACAATATTTATTTTTGACCCCAATATACAACACTTTCCTTGTTCTTAATCCGATTATGGCAGCAGCTCCAGAAAGTGATGAGTACTTCGATCTGTAGGATCGCTTTCCCCAAGTACCATCGCAGACAACTGTGACTTCTGGAACCCCATCAGGACCAACGTCACCAGCTGCAATTGCAAGATCCTTTTCTTCTTCTGCAGCTTTATTCATTTCGCTAACAGCGCTCTCTTCTATTAAATCGAATACTTTGTCTTGAATATTCTTAAATTTTCCAGCTGAGACTGTTGGTAAATTTAATGAACTAAAGAGTTCTTTCATATTTTGATATCCACAACCTATTGATGTAATTCCTTGTACAATGCTTGTATTTACATCTATTTCTAATTCAGGATCAGCAGTACCGATTGTGCCTTCAAAATTACACATATTGCATTTAAGGGTGAATGTTGAGATTGAACCTTTTTTTAATTCGTTTACGAAAACCATATTTTCTAATCTGCAGTTTAATATGTGACTATGATTTTCTAACTGAACCAATTGGGTGAAAAAATAACCGAAATCCAAAATCCTTCTTCCTTCAATGGTAATTTCTTTTCTAAACTTTTGACCGTCCGGAACCGCCACATTTGTTTCTTTGGGGGATCTACTGCAGTACAAGTCGTGTATGCTGTTTGGTTCACTAGCAATTAGTTCAGAAACTGATGGTTCACAAGAAGTCGCCATATCTGAATAATTATTATCATCTACCGGATTACAGGAAGAAGTCGAAGTCGATGGTAAATTTTTATTCAAAACTGTATTTTCTTCGGTTGAAACAGGTGTTTCCTTTTTTAACTTTTTCCTGTAACAGACATTTACGTAAAAGCGGTAAAAAATTTGTTTCTTTTAGTTAACTATAGTCTGTTTAAAGAAAGACTTACCTCCACATTTCTAAATAATTAGCGCAATCATTTTTTTTGCGCTTTGCAGTTAAATAAAGTCTCTTCTTAGAACCTTTGCGATAATCCATAACGTAGATAAAATTGTCACTTGGCGGAAGATAGACACCGTGGTGGAAGTATTATATAGTATGGTCTTATACACAGATGCACATTTAAATTCACAGAAACTTTGATTAGGTAAGGTACAAGCCAGTAGTAATAACTTCTAATGGTGTGTCTATACCTACCGATCTAAGACCGAAGTGCAAAGAGTTATGAAAATAGGAAGCCGTGCTTCTCATTTTTATATGTATGTTGGCGACCATAACATCCTGTTCTCATGAATCAGTAATCACAAGTTAAATTGTAAATTTAACAAAAAAATCCGTAATCGGCCAGGAAATTGCAAAAAAATTGCAAAAGTCAATAACATCCTCTTCTTATGAATCGGAATAACGGAAGCTGAATCATATTCGTGAAATAATTTGTAAGTATAATCAAATCGGCGTGGAAACTGCAGAATAATCTTTAAATTTGTTAACATCCTGTTCTTATAAATCGTAATAACGGAAGCTGAATCAGTTAATCATGAAATAAATTTTAAATATGACTTGTGTTAACAGAAAAATCATAATCAGCAATACTGCAATACTGACAAGAACGTGCTGAAAAATCTGATTAATTCTAAAAATCTTCGAACTAATTGAACCTATGAAATTTTAATCCAAAAAATTTAAAACTAAAGGGGATGATACGCCTAAAAAGAATGGAAATCTTATTACATAATATTACAATACATTTATGTTTTTTAAATTATTACGTTTCAAAATAAAGAATTAAAAACTTTATTTCAAATAATCGTTCAAATTTCCTTTCTGCTGGGGGCTGGGTTCGCTTAAATATGTTGTTAAACGGGCGCCACAAGCTTAAATTAAACCTGTTCGGATCTTAGAACTCGGTCGAGTATCTCCTAAGCTCGAAGGAGAGGGTATCTTCCTTCAAGTAAAACTTATCCAGAGACAGATCCTCTGGCGATATTAAACCAACGGGTAACGGCACAAATCAATATATTATATACATATTTACAGGCATAAAGAAAGATACAATTTAAAGACAACTCAAAAAAATATTTAAATGCAAAGATAACAAACTAAACTAATCTAATCAAAAGAATTACAAGTACTATCAATGTTTACACTGTGATCAATTCCCCAAATGAATTGATTATTGTATTTTTAACATTCAGTCACCGAGGACTATAACCCAACGGCGTAGCTAGCATGGGTGGCACCCGGTGCGGATATTGAGGTGTCACCCCAAGAATGAAAATTATTAAAATTATTAAAAATCCGATAAACGTAAACTATGATTTTGAATGAATACAAATGAGAGTAATTAATAATTAATTATGATAGTAATAATACTGCTTTATTATACATTCTTTGACATTCATGTATAAAATTAAAAACCAGGTATAACAAAAAAAAAATAAGAGTAGAATTAACATACTCTCATATACATGTTACATACAAACACTTAAAATCTCTTCTTTCTAGCTTTAACAGCTGCAAACTCGGAAATCACCTCTTCAAAATTTATATTTTGTGTTGCCTGGTGTTCTATCGTTAATATGCCAAGATTGTTAAGTCTCATTTCGGTCATTGTAGCTCGCAAGTAATTTTTAATTAATTTTAATTTGCTGAAATTCCGCTAACAAGAAGCAACTGATACGCAAATTGTCCAAAATAACTTTAGTGCGATCATTAGAATCGGAAGAGATTCTGTAAAATCCCATTCCACGATGAATTTCAAAAAATCTAGAGACACCCAATTAGAAACTGTAACATTGGCTGCCTTTAAATGTCTTCTCAACCTTGGTATCTCTACGAGAAGATCTGTTTCTGATACCTCATCATAAAAAGAAGTAAATTTTGATACAGCTAATTTCAACTCTTCAATGTTTGCCAAAAGCAAAGTATTTGTTTGCACATCCTCAAACAATGAAGCCACATCTTGAACGGATTTTGATCTAGTTCGGAGTTCAATATTGAATCGGTCAAGATATTCCAACATATCCTTTTGAAGTTCGGCTCTCAGTGTCAGACCTGCATCAGTGGCCAACTCACCGGCCATTCATTTTTTAAGACGAATTCGTCTTTCCATTGGAATGTCGTAATCCTTCGATTTTTTTACAGCAAGATCTATTGCCTCTTCTACAATGCGACTCCGTTTTTCTTCAATATAAAGACGAAGTGCCTCTATTTTGATAGCTGATTGATCAACACTCAAGCCTTTACTTTGCAATACAATCTGAGCACAATTTATTTCCCTTAGTGCATCATTCCAAAAGAAAAGAAAACAAAGAAATGTGAAATTACACACAGCAGGCAGAAGGTTCTGTGCAGCACCTCTGGTGTCTAAATTTTCTTGTTGATCACATAATTCCTCAACTGCAGCCACAATCCCATCGAAATTTTCAGCCAACACTTTTACTGCAGCATAATGAGCACTCCAACGCGTTGTTGAGAGTCTTTTAACTGATGCTTTGCTGTGTTTAAGAAGCACTCCCCAGCGGCCAGTGGAAGCAGAAAAAAATTTAAAAATTGTATCTATTGTTCCGAAAAATGTTACACATGATATATTTTGTGCAAATAAGTGTTGGCCACGTAAATTAATTGAGTGATCTATACATCCAACAAAAATTGCTTCGTTATTTTTTTCTTTAATAATAGATTGCACTCCACCATGTATGCCGCTCATAACAGCTGAATTATCATAACCCTGAGAACGACACAGCATAATATCTAAACAGTCCTTTTCGAGCATCTTCAAAATTTCGTCACATAAATCAGAAGCTTTTTTCCATGTAAAGGAAAAAATCTAAGGAATACTTCTTTGACTTCTACTTTTCTATTATCAATTTTCACATAACGAATTACTTCCGACATTTGATCAATATGTGAAATGTCAGGTGTGCTATCAAACATAATTCCAAAATATTTAGCAGATTTAATTACTTAATTAAGCTTAAATTTTACGTGGTTCGCTAAAACATTTATGAATTCATTTTGTATATCTGGCGATAAATATGATACTTTTGGTGATTTAACATGCTCCAAATTCAAGATGTGGTCTTTCAACACTACATCATATTTTGACAGTAGTTGAACTAGTTCTAAGAAGTTACCGTTATTTGAAGAGACTTGTCCTTCATCATGTCCACGAAATGCTAGGTTTTGTTTAGCCAGAAACAAACTTATATCTAATAATCTAAATAAAAGATGTTTCCACTTCTGTTTTTCAGTATCGATTAATTGCAAGGCTGGGTCATCTATTGTTTTATGCAATTTTAGCCTCATTCCCAAAGTTTTCCACTTTTCAAAATTTTCTAGATGTTCACTTGACGTTTCATGGTCGGATACTCTTGGATTTAGTTTCCACCACTTCTGAAATCCAGTCGTAAATGCTGTTTTTGTATAAGTGGTGGCAGCAAATAAACGACAACAGAAGCAATACAGGTTATTAGTTACAGTAGAATAAATCATCCATGAGCGCAGAATTTTTACACAATCAGGCATTACTTTGTAAAACCATTCTTTTGAAAGACGACGAACATCACCTTTAATTTTTAACCCGTGTCTAGATACAGTGGTAAATGATCCTTCTTTATTTTGGAAATGTTCACTTTCTCTTTTTATTATCTCGATGCAAATATTATTAGGAACGGGTATACTCCAATGTGAGACATCTCTTAAATCCTGAAGTGATTCATCCATGCACATACTGTCTTCGATAGTAGAAGCATTATTAGTACTACCACTGTCATTTTCAGAATTTATTTCAGATTTGTCTTTTTCATGGGTTATCATAATTAATTCTGTATTGTCGCCGTTGCTTCCTGAAGATGAGTTAATATTATCAGAATCGCTCCTTATATCAGAATCAATTTCTTTTGATGAACTTTGGGTGTCATCTTTTTTTTCCCGCATATTTAAAGATGGATCCAGACATGCACCGAACTACATCCATTTTAGCCTGTTTGGCTTTTCTCTGCTGAAACCCACTTTTTCTTTTATGTGTATGAACTCCTCGTGGCATATTTATTCTAAAAAATATTTTCGATTAGTAGATATACATACTATCGTTGTCATAAATTCGAAATATATGTATTTGTACGGAATGTAGGCGGAAAAAAAAATTGAACGGGCCAATCCACTTACCTTGATTTTTTCTTTTCAATCACTTTTCAACTCTTTCATAAAACACTATTAAAACAGCAACGATTCACTTCACGTTAATTACAATCAACGTAGTACCGAATCTACGAAAGAAATGAGCAATGACAAAGGGGAATCCCCAACCGAGCAATCGTTAAAGCTAACAACGAAAATAAAAGCAACAACATTTTTGGGGAATCCCCGACCGACCGAGTTATCACAATTGATAAATTAATTTATATAGTATGAAACCTTGATTAAAGTGGCTTTCAAACTTAAGTGATTTATCGTTGAAAATCATTGTGATGGTTTACGTAAATTTTTATTTTTTTTCACGGTCGGGTGTCACCCCCAAACGGGTGGCACCCGGTGCGGGCCGCCCCTGCCGCCCCCCCCTAGCTACGCCGTTGCTATAACCAGAGATGAATCTATTACAATGGAAATATTAATTATTACTTAGGCAATCTCTTGCTATGGATCAAACATAAAACCAAACCCCTCCCTTATAATAAACCGTTCGTTTGAAGCCTGAACTTGAACAGACCTTAATAATCGTTATCGGAGTTCGCGCGGCGATGCCGAGTATGCAATCAATCTGCCTCACGTGCGAAGCGTTTACAAAATTTCGACTATTTCAGTGAAAACTCAGAACGAGGTAATGGCCATTATCCGGTGTGAGGTCAGTGACCTAAACGTCGTGAATACGCGTATTACACCTGTTTTCGGTGGTAACGAATGACCGATCACCCGGGGTTTTATGTCAGCCCAGGATCGACTGAAGGCCTATCCTGGATTCAAAATCGTACGGAAAACGTACAATGATTACCCAAGCAGGATAAATTTACAAATTATACTACATAACCCCCCAAGGGGTTCCCGTCAAAATAACAGTACAAGCTAAGAAACACTCATCTGTCCGGCGTCCGTAAGGCGACGTCCCCTGACAACTACTAGGGCCGTGATACAATCCAGGTGAAACTCCTCGATAGGACCGATCAGTCCAGGACTCAATCCTCGCTTAACGTTCTCCCGTCCGCCAACACCGATGATCGCCGTACTGCTCCCCTTGACCACGAGGAATCCCTTCAGACTGTATGCGGGTAGCGTATGAAGATCCAACAAGTGAAACAGCAGGTGCACTCGTAAATGCCAGTACCAGTGTAGATGTGATGCGATGCAAGTAAGTGAACTGCAACGCAGCCGATGCGAGCTTATGCACGTCCACGCAGTCTATGCCAGCGAGCAAGCAACCAAACAACAAGCAAGCAAGTAAGTCGCAAGTAACAAATAACAAGCCTACAAGAGAAATTAATTATTAACCCGAGTATAGCAAACATGTGGTCAACGAATTTTGACATTCCACATAAAAAAAGAAACCGGATTTTTCCGGGTAAAAATATCCATCTGTATCGCGTCTGCGATACACACACGGAATCGATAAGGAGTCTAATTACCTTCCGATGACAAACGGCTTAAGATTAGGATGGATAAGTTGTGCCTTTTTTTTTAAACCGACAAACAAGTCGAGTGCTTTTCCTTCCTGGGAACCGCACGAACGAATACTTGTAGACCCAATCCGACAACCTGTCGAAAGGAAGGACCCCTAAGATTTCACCTGAATCACTACACCAGGAGGTCTCCCTTATAATTTCCAAGTATTCCCACAACCGACTCCCTCGAGCTATCAAATATGACTGACTTGAGTTCCGCTCCGGCCATCTTATGGCCCCTTTACTACTTCCCGATCTCCACAAATGGAACCCTCAGACGTAATGTATTTGAATTAAACCGCCAATTACCGATTCCCTAAACTTCTGATGATACAATCTTACTGTGGGAAATTAACGTTACAATAATTTCTGCACTATTCCCCAATGTATTGAATTAAAAAGTGGTGTAAATTGCATTGTACACATTAAAGAATATAAATGAAGCAATAATTTGCTTGCAAATGGTCTGGTGTGCGATTCTCCACTTCGTTCGAAAAGTTTCGTTCGACGAACAATTCGTACGAAAAGTTCCGGACGAAACGGTCAACGCGCATTCTCGACTACGATTCGAAACTTGAGTTTCGAACGAAATTATAATTCGAACGGTGACATGACAACAGTGCAAAATTTCTATGATCCTAATACATTAAAATAAAAAACTCCAAAACGACGTTGGCGGCATACTAAATTTGAGCGTGATGATGCAATCCATTTCAACATTCGCGCCAAAATTACGTACCTCCAAGCGCATTACTTTAATTTTTCATTCTTTGTATACTGGCGCCGACATTAAACTGGCGCCGGCATTTATATATTGATAAATTACAACTTTTAGTTAGTCCATTGCTTACGATTTCCGATATCTATGACCTCCAAACTTTCAAAAACTTAAGTACCGACCAACAGTATTGCTGTCTGATGGACACAATACTAATGACAGTATTTATAGAAAACTTCGACTGAGTTTATCAGAGTGCTCTATCAGTTTTTGCGCGAAATAGTTCAAAAAACGTTTCATTTTACAATGGAAAAAAAAATTTAAGATTGGGAAATATAAGCCCGCAACAAAAAGAAATCATGGTGGAATTTTTGAAAAGGCATCCGTTGTTACGATTAGGAAGGAAAATGGTAGGGCTCCCAGGACTGTACGCACTGTTGAAAACGAAGAGGTTATTTGAGATGCTTTTGAAGAAGGTACCGAAAGCATTAGAGGAGTTGCACAGGAATTGAATATTTCGAAAACTTCTGTACATCGAGTGATGAAGACTGAACGACGACATCCGTATCATTATACGCGTGTGTAACATTTGCAGCCATAAGATTACCCTGCACGACGGGAATTCTGTACATGGCTTTTAAATCTAGAAGAAAACACCCCAAATTTTGTTTCTCGGATTTTGTTTTCTGATGAATCAACTTTCGGGAGAAAAGGATGCTTCAATGCGCATAATTGACACATCAGGGCTGCTAAATTTATTTGCGCAAAAAATAGATAAATCTTAACGTTGCACAATTTGCAGGTTATATTGCTTAAACGTCAATTTTCGTATACGGAATTCAAATTCGAATGCAAATTTGTGGGCGATGTAAAGGTCGTATACGAAATGCGCTTCGCCAGTTCCAGAATACCAATCGGAGATTTTCGTATGACAATTCGCTCGAACACCAAGTTTCGTATACGAAACTCAGTCCAGAATAGCAGCCCTGATTAGCGAGTGATTTTTGGCACGTTTTCACGCACGAGTGTTTTAAAGTAGATGTTTCCGTGCCTCAGTTGCGTGCGCATTTCGCTTGTTTGGAAGCAGGGAGTGCAAAAATATACATTACTTAATTTCATCTTGTTATACATATGATTGAACCATCATTCGTTTGAAGCTATTAAATTTATTAAAAAAAAAATTTTTTTGAATAAGTATTTTTTCTAAACTCGGTAAATATATAAATATAGTATATAAATTGGAAATACGCCAGCCACATAACTATTTCACTCATTGATATTTCAACTAATCATTTACCATTTTGGAATGGGTGCTAATTTTTAATTAATACAATAAGAAAATCTCAAATTTTATTGATATTTTGATAGTATTTAAGTATACAATATTTATTAAAAATAGTATTACAGTAGGTATTATTAATGAAATTAAGTAACTTGTTTTCTTTTAAGTCATTCCTTTTCAGCTCCGTTTTCTTTACTTAAGGCATTTTCATAAGCGTCTCTAGCTATATGAACAAGTTTACTTTCCATACTTCTTCCAGTTTCTTTAACCATTCCACTAAAATATCCACTAGTGTTTTGTAATAATTCATATGGTGCTCCAAATTCAACTACTTTTCCAGCATCCATCACTAGTACCCTATCAGAATCCATGATGGTATTTAATCTATGCGCAATTGTTAATACCGTACAACTTTTAAAATTTTTGCGAATTGTTGTTTGGATTAAAGAATCAGTTCTGTAACAAGGTATAAACATTAATGTTTAGTACCCCCAAAAAAATGTATTACTCACTGAGGATCAACATTAGCGGTAGCTTCATCCATTACTAGAATTTTTTTATTTTTTATGATAGCTCTTGCAAGACAAAGTAATTGCCTCTGTCCTGCACTAAAATTTGAACCACCTTCTGTTACACTGTGATCTAAACTATCCACAGCATCTTTCAATTCCACCTAAAAAATAAGTCTTAGAATCAACAAGTAATATCTTATTCATCTTACATCTCCCAATGCTTTCCACAACATTTCATCAGTGACTGTTTCAAATGGATCCAAATTTTTTCTAAGTGATGTTGAGAATAGCACAGGTTCCTGTGGAATAATTGAGATATTTTTACGTAAATCATTCAATTCTATTGTATGTGTGTCAATTCCATCAACATTAATGGTACCTTCTACCAAAGCCAATCTAAATAATGCAGCTATCAAAGAGGATTTTCCAGCTCCTGTTCTACCCACAATGCCAATCTGTAATAATCATTTATATTTGCAGAAAAATATTTGCTACTTACATACCTTTTCCCCTGCTTTAATATTAATGTTTAAGTTATGTAATATTGCAGCTTCTTCAGGAACATAGCGTAAACTCATATCTTTAAAATGAATAATACCTTGTTGCGGCCAGTCTCTATGTGGTTTCTGAGTCGATTCAAAAGGTCCTTCTTTATTTACTTTTGTGTATTCTATACTAACACGTTATATATCTGACAGATATTTATTTATCTTTAGTTCATAATGTTGCATAATGTTTGCAAGGTATTGTTCTAATGAACTCCAACTTTTAAACAAGTTCTGGGATCATCCGAACCTGTGCCCATCTTAGGTGCGTTCGGCTTGCGTATTTGGAGCTGGAGTAGAGTGGTGTTTGGGGCGGTACAGAGTGAATCACGTGACATTAGGAGTGTGTGGAGTAAATGAGCAATAGTCGAACGGAACGGGGTATTTTATTTGACCTTCGGTAAGTTCGGTTTGACAGCAGACATTTATGGTTAGGTCAGACTTTAGTTTTGAAGTTAAGTTTTCACTAGCACTCGTTTTAACAATGAACCAGGATCACGCCCGTAACCGAAATATAGCAGTTGTAATAGAGTACGCTAGAATTATATATGAAGATTCATCTGATGAAGAAAACGAAACTATTCAAAAAATTGAGAACTACGCGGAATGTACAATACCTCAAATGAATGATCAGCAATTTCAAAGACACTTTCGCATGGATCCAGATACATTTGAAGATTTGCTTCGAAGAATGTATGCAGTTCACAACCAAAATAATAACAATCATGTAGGTTATCCCAGAACAGACCTGGAGAAGGAAGCAATGATTATGATCTGGTACCTTAGTAATATGGAGAGTTTTAGGTATAATTATTGCCGTAGTTTGTTTGCACAATTCTGTTTATGTTATGTTTCCAGATCAGTGTCGGAAAGATTTGGAATAAGCAAATCAACATGTTGGGCTGTACTTTATCGTACTTGCCAATTACTTCTTAATATTAATCAGTATTATAAAATGATTCAGTGGCCTTTAAGGGAAAAACAGGAAGAGAACAGTATCAACTTTGCAAGAAACGGATTTCCTGGTAAGTTTAAGAGTAATGACTCAAACATTGGGAAAAAAAAAGTTACAGATAGTTTTAATAGAAATTTGAAAAAATCACTCCTCAAAAATTTAATAATTGAATTTTATCTCTACACTTATTTAGCTATACATGTAATTAGGCATAGGCACGGAAGTCTCTCATATCTCATACAATTACCTTTATATAAAATATTCGTTATGTATCTTGTTATCATTTGGAATAGCTATTAACAATCAACATTTTCAGGCATTATTGGCTCAATTGATGGAAGTCATATATCCATTCCAGCCCCTAAACGGTACCCAAATTCGTATATAAACCGGAAGAATTACCATTCGGTTTTATTACAGGGAGTGTGTGATGATAAAATGTTGTTTATTGATGTTTATGCAGGGGAGCCAGGTTCAATACACGATTACACTCTGTTTAAAAAATCGGATCTTTATAGGGGAATTCAAAATAAGCAAATAGTGTTTTATGAAGATATCCATCTTGTTGGTGATTTAGCATATAGGCTAACTCCTAATATGATGGTGGGATTTAAAAATAATGGACATTTGACACGCCTCCAGAAGAACTTTAACGTGATGCTTAGCAAATCGCGTGTAGTTGTTGAGAATGCTTTCGCGTTATTAAAGGGACGATTTAGAAGGCTGAAATTGCTTGAAACTATCAGATTAGATCTGACAGCAATGCTTATTGTATCCAGCTGTATACTACATAACATTTGCATATTAAAAGGAGATTTATTTATTGACAATATTGATTTGGAGGTGGAACGTCAGGAAGAATGTGAAAGAAGTGCAGACAATATAAGAGATATTGATGAAGATGCTGGTATTCGCCAAGCGCAAATTAAAAGAAATGACATTGCCAATGCTCTGCCTGTAATAATTCCAAATTAAAGAATATTAGGAATAGCATTGTAGCATTTGAATTTTGAATGGTCACTCCTGTCACCGTGCTTTGCACTCTCGTTCTAAATAAACATGACTTCCAATCGCAACACCTTCGTTCCCGGTTGTGCAGGGATACGGATAACAAGAATGTCAGTTAGTGAAAAAACGACACGGGCGAAAGTTCTTTCGCTCGCTACAACCGAGATCGCCCTAAGGGGTAATGTTGTTTTATTGCTATTTTTTTTTAACACTACGACGAGCATAACAATTGGCGCCCAACGTGAGTGCCTTTCTGGAAGAGAACTCCCAGCGATTCCACGCCCAAGCCCAGCAAGCCAAGCATGATGTTACGGAGCGCACGGAAGGATCAAGTGTCTCCAGGAACATCCACGGTAGACGACGTCGAGGCCGTTGTCGTTCCAGCGATGTCACCAACCCTTCTGGGGGAGGGTTCACCTTCGATAAACCCCCAGTGGCGCCCAGCACTGACCAGCGAAGAAATTGTGGCGCAGCTCATCCAGAAGCTGTCCATGATTTCCACAGCACCGGTTCGTTTACCTATTTTAATTTTTTATTCCGGCAAAATTACCGAGTGTCCCGAATACTTCCTCGAGAGGTTGGAACGGTACTTCGTAGCAACCGAAGAAACTGACGAGCAACAGAAAACGCTTATTGCCGCCCAGCAACTTGCAGGACCCGCCAAAGCTTGGTTCGCAAACCATGAATTACTCCGACCGACGTTCGGAGAATTTCGCACACTGCTCAAGGCTAAATACGGGACAGAAAGCAACTTATTGAAGTTGCACGAGCTTCTGTATACAGGAGCCCATAACCGTGCCACAGAATCCGTAGACGTTTTCCTACGTAGGAAACAACTTCTGTGGTTGCGAGTGCATGGCCCAGGGAAAGACCAGGAGATGCTAAAGGTTTTAAAGGCGCAACTGGACGTTTCCATAAAGCCTTATTTTGTTGTGTCTTTGTACGACTCCATGGAGGCCCTCCTAGAAGCCGCCATAGCTGTGGAAGAATGCTTACCGCCACCTTCAGTACCGATCAGTGCAAGAGCCGTGACTCCTAGAGTCGTCTCGAGCTGGCGTGAACGCCCAGAGCCGACATCAGAACGTCCACTTCTCCCTTGGTGTCAATATTGTCCTGAACGACATTTAAATCGGAACTGCCCTGTCGCGAAACAGGGAAACTTCCAATCTGCCGGACGCATAAACCTCGGAGCGAACGGCAGACACTAAACGCAGCAGGTGAGTCTGTTCTCCGTTTGAATGCACACATCAACGGAAAGCACTTGCGCGTTCTTCTCGACACCGCGGCAAGCGGAAACTTTGTGCGGTCCGGAGTGTGTCCAGCTCCGATCGTTGAGCAACAAAGTTTTCTCAACCTCGCAGCTACAGGCTGTAAAGCTACCGTACTTGGTAACCAGTGCTTCGCGATAACAATTAGTGAACAAACATATTCGTGTGAAGCCAGCGTAGTGCGCGAGTTACGGGAAGACCTTATTCTAGGCTATCCGTGGCTTAAACAAGTCGGTGCGACAATCGACCTAGAACGCGAGTGCGTGTATCTTGGACGCAACAAGCGCGATACAGTGTACTTCGTTGCACCAGACTTGAAGATGAACACTACTGCAGTGCCATCGACACTTGTGAACGGTTTTCCAAAACAGTTACAGCGCCGTTTTAGTGAACTCATCACAAACTTCAGTGAAGTGTTTAGCGAACGTGCGTTGACACAAACGAAGACTGTCACGCATGAAATCCGTCTCCATGACGAACGTGCCATCGCCCTCCGGCCGTATCGTTATAGCGAGGAAAAAAAGATCATTATTGATCAACAGGTGCAAGAGATGTTATCGCAAGGAATCATCGAGCATTCCAGGTCGGCCTACTGCTCCCCGATCGTTGTGGTAAAGAAGAAGGACGGTAAACCACGTTTCTGTGTGGACTACAGAAAACTGAACACCGCCACCGTCGATGAAGCTTCGCCACTTCCAGCGATTCACGAGACGCTCAAGGACATCGGGACTGCGCGCGTATTTACAGTGCTCGATTTAAAATCTGGATATTGGCAGATCCCAATGCACGAGGCTAGCAAACACCTTACGGCTTTTGCGACGCCTAATGGGTCTCTGTATCAATTCCGCGTCATGCCTTTTGGGCTCAAAAATGCACCTGCCACGTTCCAACGCCTGATGGCCCAAGAGGTCCTCGCTGGATATCTCAACCATTTCGTGATGGTCTACTTGGACGATATCATCATATACTCCAATACCTATGACGAGCACCTCGACCACCTCCATAGGGTCCTTGAACGCCTTCAGTTACACGAATTGTGTTGCTCAATTCCGAAGTGTCACTTTGGGAAGAAGGAACTGGAGTATCTGGGTCATATCGTGTCATCTGACGGCAACCGTCCCCAACCACACCATCTTGCAAAGATTGCCGATACACCACCTCCTCGATCCCGCAAGGAACTTCGAGCGTTCCTCGGACTGTGTGGATGGCTCCGAGACTACGTTCCCAACTTCGCGGAAACTGCAGTTCCTCTGACCAACCTCCTGTCTGAGAAGCGGAAGTTTAAGTGGAGCAGCCAGGCCCAGGAGTCCTACACGAAGGTGCAAGAAGCCCTCAACATTGCAAAACCCCTCAGTCGACCCGATCCGAAGCGCCGGATGGTGCTTCAGACCGATGCCAGTGACCTGGGAATGGGAGCTGTGTTGTTCCAGGAACGCGACGGCGGACGCGACATCATCGCGTACGCAAGTTCCAAGTTCAATACGACTGAGAAAAACTACCATATTAATGAAAAGGAATGCCTGGCCATTATATGGGCGACGAAACGCTACCGTCCATACCTGGAGGACCGACCATTTACTCTACGTACCGATAACCGTGCCCTCATCTGGTTGAACAAAACCAAGGACGACCGTGCGAAACTCACTAGGTGGTCTCTGCTGCTGCAGAGTTTCTCATTCACCATTGAGCACTGCCCCGGCCGTCTTAACGAGTTACCTGACGCACTTTCCAGGCAACCAGACGACACAGCACGCAACATCGATGTAGAAGACATCCAGCCACTCCTTCCACCGCCGCTACTGACCCCAAGACAACAACATCCGACTCCCTTGGTGTGTCAGCTTGAACAAATGACCGTAAGTCAGGAAGTTCGTCTCGCGCAAGACAACGACCTGGAAATTCAACGGTTAATAATGAAATGGCGTCAATTACAACCCTTGGACCGCGCCACGCTGACCGCGGCCGACCGGGGATTTCTGGATTACTACATAGTGTGCGAGGGTTATCTTTATCGCCAACACGACGAAAAAAGACTGCTCCTCGTACCAACCGTACAACAACCACGCATTTTATATTTTTTTCACGACAGTGCACTCGCAGGTCATCCCGGTTCGGATGAGACGGAACGAGCGATCTCTGAGCAATTCCACTGGCCTGACATCTCCAACCGAGTCCGAAGATATGTCGCAGGGTGCCTGCTGTGCGCCCAATATAAGCGACGACCTCCACATCCCGCAGCACCGCAGCGTCCGCGTCAACCTAAGCATCCATGGGCCACGGTCGCTTGCGATTTGATGGGACCATATCCGAGGACTCCATCCGGGAATAAAAATATCCTGGTCGTTACCGATCTCTTCACCAGGTGGGTCGAGGCCTTTCCACTAAAGGACACTCGGACCGAGACCGTCGCCACCTGTCTGGAAAAGGAAGTTTTCCAACGATACGGCTTCCCGGAAAGCTTAATCACGGACAGCGGGACGCAATTTAGCAGCCGAATGTTCCGACGCTGCTGCATCCGTTGGGAGACCCAGCACTGGGCCACTGCTCTCTATCACCCCCGTGCTAATCCCACCGAACGACGCAATCAAGAATTTAAAAAAATTCTCCGAATCCACCTGGCTGGAAAAGACCCTGCCACCTGGGACGAACACCTGTCCATGGCGCTTTACTCCTTTCGACGACGTCGCAACGCCGCTACTGGACAAAGCCCTAGCCAGCTGCTGCTCGGCTACAATCTGCCCCTACCAGGTGCGTGGGACGGTCTTCAGCCAGTTCCAGTGGATCGTCAACAACGTCTGCAGCAAGCCCGAGACCACCAAGAAGACTACGTCCACCGGAGAGCTCCACCTGCCCGGCTCGCTCCCGTATTTCAACCCGGAGATCTCGTCTTGATAAAGAACTTTACTGGAAGACGACGCCCTTTCGCCCAAAAATGGACCGGACCGCACAACATCCTCCGACCAGCTGGTGACGTCACATACTGGGTGCAAATCGGCAACGCCCGCTGCAAATACCATGTGGACAATATCAGGCCATCCCCGCTGCTTCGCCAGTAAAATAAAAAAATGTACATTTGTGGATTTGACAATAAAAAAGATCTCGGTTGCTCGTGGAAGTCATGTCTCAAAAGGGGGGGAGTGTCACCGTGCTTTGCACTCTCGTTCTAAATAAACATGACTTCCAATCGCAACACCTTCGTTCCCGGTTGTGCAGGGATACGGATAACAAGAATGTCAGTTAGTGAAAAAACGACACGGGCGAAAGTTCTTTCGCTCGCTACAACCGAGATCGCCCTAAGGGGTAATGTTGTTTTATTGCTATTTTTTTTTAACACTACGACGAGCATAACACTCCTCAACCGTAACTGACAAGATTTGAATGTATTTTTTAATTTTTTTTACAAATAAACTTATATTAGGTACATTTTATCGACCAATTTTTCAAACAGCTCATTAAATTTGTCCATTCGAGCCATTTTTTCATTGTGGCGTTTCGTTGCTTCGCTCAGCCGTGCCTTCCGCTTCAAAGTAAATAAACTCACGAATGCTTTTGATACGTTACCCGATCCTTCCAGCTGCACATCAGCAGAATCAGTCTCTTTCACATCAGCTGATGCTTCCTGGTCTGCTTCACTTTGCTTCGTTTTGTTATTGTTTACGACGAGCCCTACTAAATTCGAACAAGTAGCCACCGGATTTATCTCTGGCTTCTTGTACAGGGTGTCCCATCACTTGTGACCACCCCCAAAATTGAGCTTTAATTGAAAGCTATGAATTTGAAATTTGGTGCACGTATGACTCTGGTATAAGGCTAGAAATTTCCGGTCTTAAATGTTAATTGTCGGCGTTAGTTTTCGAGAAAAAAAATAAAAACTGATTTTTTATAAAAATACTATCTCCCAATTTTGTCAAATTTCACTTTTTAGGATCAGTATTATTGAGACAAAGATGTTCAAAGTAAAAAAAAAAATCCAAAAGCTGTAATTAGCCTAAAATTCCCTTATATTCGAATCTTAACCGTAAATATAATGATTTATGGGCCTAACGATCCTCAAGAGGCTGTCCGCAAGTCAAGTACAATTTAAATTTATGGCATTGTAAAAATTTGTCAGTGTCTAGTGGAAACCAGGCGAAGTGAACGTCAGTAGCGTACCTAAATCGAACCATTTTACATTCTTGTAGATTTCTAAAATTTTTGTAAGTCTTCTAATAAATTACGATTATGAGAACGAACATGATTTAAAATCTGGATGTTGAATTATTTTTTTTAAGTCGACGAGGACTTATTACATTTTGAATTAATCTTTCGTTAGAACCTGTTCAAAAGCATGTTTTATCCATAAATATTTAATGACTTTATTGCTAAAGTAACTGGTATCTAAAATGATCTATCCTTTTTCAGAACCGCACTGAAAATATTGTAAACGAAAAATATTAATAAAAGTAACGCTTACCGCATGCAGTTTATTATAAGTGATGTTCAAAGTGGTGTCCATCCCGTTCTATGCACATTTGAAGTCTTCGCTCAAATGACGCTTGAACAGTGGCCGCTTTATTTAAATTATTTAACGTTTGAAAAGCATAACTATGCGTGCTTGCATATCGTCTCTAGTGGTGGGTGCAGTTCGATAAACTATTTCTTTGACGGCGCCCCATAAAAAGAAATCCATTGGCGTCAAATCAGGAGAGCGCGCCGGCCAAGGAATTGGACCTCCACGTCCAATCCATCGAAAAGGGTAGTGTGTATCCACCGCGTTTCTTGCAACTTGGGCAAAATGAGGTGGAGCCCCATCTTGCTGCAACCACATATTTGGAATAACGTTTAGAGGGATATCTTCTAATAGATTGTCAAGGTGGTTTTCTATAAATTCTGCGTAAATTTGTCCATTCAAGTGACGGTCAAAAAAGAAGGGACCTACTAATCGATTATTGATTATTCCCCCCAAACATTAATGGACCAGTAGTTTTGAATTCGCTGCTCTCGCATCCAGCGGGGATTAACTGGTGACCAGTAGTGAAGATTGTGTTTATTAACTTGCCCACTACTCTTAAATGAGCATTCATCTGTAAATAACACATTTCTAAAAAAGTGTAGATCCTCACGGAGCTTTCCATTAGCCCATTGGCAAAAATTTACGCGGCTTTCGAAATCTCGATCATGCAGTTGCTGATGTAACTCTATGTGGTAAGGATGATGTTTGTGCTTTTTTAATATCCTCCCGTGTCTTCACTGATTTCCCTAATGCTCAATTGGGGATTATTATCGGCGAGATTTAAAACTGCAGCTTGATTGACTTCATGCGTGACCGTGGGATTCACTGTCGTTTTTTCTTTGCCCTTTAAATTTCCGTTTTGTTTCAAGGAATCAACAAGTCTTTGAAATATTTTTCTTTCTGGCGCAACTCTTTGAGGAAAACGCTCGGCGTAAATTTGAGCAGCTTGAACAGAATTTTGCCGTGCTTCTCCGTAAATTAATATCACATCAGTCTTTTCTTCGAAGGTAAAGGTAACCGGCATTATAAACGAAAACTAATTAAAACACACGGAAATAAAACATAGATAAACACTTTTTGGACAAAGTTACTCTTCAAAAGCTGAAGTTGAACTGATAGCAAAAGTAATACACCCACCCTACGTTTATAACTGACAGTCGATTTTTACGACTACCTACGTTTACTATTGAAAAATGCAATTCCGAAGCAACTTTAGCAATAAAGTCATTAAATATTTATGAATGAAACGTGCTTTCGAACAGGTTCTCACGAAAAATTCAACCAGTACGACAACAATAATCCGTGAAACTAATTTCCAAATTTACGGGGATGACAAAGTGAGCCTCGAACGAGTTCCGAAATCATTCAGTGCGATATTCATCAGCCCGTTATTCAAAATCTTTCGCATTCAATTTTGAACTCAAACATTAATTAAAAATGTAATAAGTCCTCTTCGACTTAAAAAAAATAATTCAACATCCAGACTTTAAATCATGTTCGTTCTCATAATCGTAATTTATTAGAGGACTTACAAAAATTTTAGAAATCTACAAGAATGTAAAATGGTTCGATTTAGGTACGCTACTGACGTTCACTTCGCCTGGTTTCCACTAGACACTGACAAATTTTTACAATGCCATAAATTTAAATTGTACTTGACTTGCGGACAGCCTCTTGAGGATCGTTAGGCCCATAAATCATTATATTTACGGTTAAGATTCGAATATAAGGGAATTTTAGGCTAATTACAGCTTTTGGATTTTTTTTTTACTTTGAACATCTTTGTCTCAATAATACTGATCCTAAAAAGTGAAATTTGACAAAATTGGGAGATAGTATTTTTATAAAAAATCAGTTTTTATTTTTTTTCTCGAAAACTAACGCCGACAATTAACATTTAAAACCGGAAATTTCTAGCCTTATACCAGAGTCATACGTGCATCAAATTTCAAATTCATAGCTTTCAATTAAAGCTCAATTTTGGGGGTGGCCACAAGTGATGGGACACCCTGTACATTAACTTGTGCATAAGTGAGAAATATTCCCAGTGGCGATGTCCCTTTCCTGATTTATGAATGTAGTATTACGTCAATATATCTATTTTACATCTTAATTTAAATTTTAGTGTAGACAATTGTAAAAAAAATTTAATAAATTATTGGATATAGAAAAATTCTTTACCTGAAGTATTTTTATGGAGTAATATGCTTTTATATGTCCGCTTCAACCCCTTCCATTTAGAATCGACTTTAGTCGCACTAACTGTTCTCCCAAATTTCTGGGAAAGCTCGTTTGCCACTTTGGTCCAGAAATTTTTTTTCATATGCAGATCGAACTGTTCTCCTGCTTCCTCCACCTTAGTGATTAAGAACAGCACTGCATCGCCAGTCCACAGTTTTTCTGTTGGCGATTCAATCTCGTCATCACTTCCAACAGTTTCAATCTGGAATGCGGCCTGCACTTCTGATGTGAAAGGTACATACTGCAACTCTTGGGCTAAAATTTAACTACTCATAAAACTGTACAAGTAAAAACAATTAACCACTTACTCAATTTATGTTGTAACAACAGCTGGTTGTTACTCAACATTATCTTACCGTCTGTGCCTAGCACAACCGAGTGCGTATCCCTGCCAAACGTTACAGTTTCCATATCCATCGTAATTTAATAAATTAAAATATTAAACAAATTAAGCGGCTTTGATGCACTTTGTATACAGGCTTCGGCAAAATTTTGCTGAAATCTGCTTGGTTTTCTTCATGTTGACCTAGGTGGGATCCCTTATTCCCCAAAGTTTTGGAAGGGATGTTCATTTAACGTGCGAACGAAATATTTACGATCTTCTCAGGATATCTAAAAATTTAAATAGCAAGTTTTGGAATCGTTTCTTTGGGTGGCCCGGTAGGTCGTAAAGCGATTAGTCCAACAGGCACTTGACCATCGTCGGCTCTTGAATCGTGGGAGAATTTTTGGGTCGCAAAAACTGCACTGTATCTCGCCACAAGTCGAAAATGCAATTTACTATGTTCCCCGAGGATTTTATCAAAGAACTCATTTTTAGGCAAAAGAAACTTTGTTTGTTTGTTTTACAATTTTTCGAAACTGTTAATAAAATTTATAAAAATTTATTGCGGCGGTGATATACTGTATTTGTAGCGCAAATCTGTATTTTCGTAGACAAATCGTTTAGGCATTGTTTTACGGGCGATTAGGAACATCTTGTTTAAAATTTAGAAAAAACTTCGCAAAATAAACCACAATCGTATTCACAAAATACGGAAACCAGGTAAAGGCGAAAAAAATAAAGTAGGTAATCAATCAAATATTTTATTACTATATATTACTACAAGTACAATTTATTCCTTTTCTAAACGAATTTTAAGATATTTAAAAATGTGTTCGTTTATATTACAAGAACCGGCGGATTTTCAAATTTGACAGAACTCTTTTAACCTTAACCCTTTCAGTCACACTTCTGTAATATTTAAACAAAAATTCTGAAACTTGGCATGCTTGTTATTTCAATTTTTTCGAATTTTTTGAGCCTATCACAATTAATAAGGCTCTTTTGACCTTAGAGATATGTATTGTCCCTCCTAAGGTACAAAGTGACTTTAAGGAAAGTACAAAGTGATTTTAAAGAAAGCAAAAAAATTTTAAACAAATGAAAATACTTATTTATTATCATGGTATTCTAAAAAGCAATTTCTATCTAACAAAATGCATGTCCCGTACAAGGGACATAATGACTGAAAGGGTTAAATTACGAACTGAGCCAAACTGAGAAAAATGAGTCTGTTCGCGAGGTAGTTCAGTTGGGGTAAGGGGGGTGCAAAAAATCTCACTTCAGTTAAACAGTTGATTTGTAAAAAGAAAGCGTCACGAAGTGAGCCGGCTCAAAATGAGCCGGGATCACTGAGATTCTGTGTAAAAAGAACGCGGCTAATATAACATAAAGTTTAACTCAAGTGATTGATGCGCATGCCCGCACTAGATGACCAACCTCGCGTAGTGGTGCGCGTAGAGAGCAGTAGAGCAATCTCTATTAGCCCTACTCTGTGCATTACCGAACGGTGAGGGAGCTGCTCCTTTTACTCCACTGTCAATACCCGAACGGTTTAAGACTGCTCGGCACCTCGAGACTAAATTCAATGGTTTTGTACGTTGTCCGTACAGTCGCATTTTCAAATTTGAAAAGAAGGTCGCTATCTTATACGACGAGTACACGCTAGCCAGACGACTTCCACTTAATTACAGTTTGATATTATGTCAATTAAGCTTGTTATTAATTAAAATGTCCAAATTCACCTAGTCTTACAACTTCCTGTACGGCTCCAATTTTCAACATTTTGCTTTAAAATTGTAATGGTCTTGTAGCTTACTCATTTACCGGCGGCCCTCACTATATCGTTTTTCTTCATATACTACCGTTTTTTAATTATTTCAATGTTTGTAAATTCATGTAAAAAAAATTGCCGAGAAATGGTCAAGAAAAAGATCGCCTGAAGTCATCCGTCAGTTTGATTTATTGGGGGCACTCAAGATACTAATGTCTTGTGGTCTAGTCGGATCCAGCAAGAGAATTCTAATTTTGGTATATGAAACATTGAATGGTAACGCTGCACATTTTGGGTCTATTTTAACTACCTGTTTCCGACCTTCTTTTATATGTAAAAGAAATATCTTGGCGAAGAATGAAAGTTTATTTTAAACGTCAATATTCTCACGTTTTTTAACAGTGAACGTCTTAAATTCGGATAAAATTGTAGGTAACGACATCCAAATAAGCGATTCGCGCAAATAAGTCGCTTTGCAATTTTGTTGACTTATGTTCTTTTTGATGTTTTGATGTTTTAAATATCATTACAACTCACAGTCGCAGTCATTTGCGATTTAAGCTGGTTAGATATAAAGCAATAAGGGTTATTGCAAGATTTTAAAACACAAATATGCATACATAAGACTTTATTTTAATAATTTTTCACTTCCCTTCACACTTCTTTCCAGGCTTAGGACTGGCACAATAATTATATGTAATCGACACATCAACCAACTTTGTTAGTTACGATAGAAAAATATTGCGGCGTGTTTAAAAATGTGTATCTACATGCCATGTTTTACATACCTATCAATTCTGTAACGTACTACTAAAAATAATTATCACTGCCATACTGCAATTGATTTTTCATATTTGCAACATCTGCACTATTATCTATATTTATTATTACCTCAGAGTATACTAAAATCATGATGCCGGATAAATAGATAAAAATGCAGATATTTGAAAATACGAAAAACCCGTTATTCACGTAATAAATTAATACTATGTAATACCTATTATATTAATTGTAAAATTGTATGCATCATAAATTATATTACTTTAGTTCAACTAAAATATTGTTCACAGAAGTGTGCATACTGTATCTAGATAAATACAACAGTAGCCACAAGAATTACTTACTTAGATTATATTACTTAAAATTATCATTTTTGACACGGTTTATAAAGGTTTCAAACTTGAATTGATGGGTTAAAACATTGCGATATTTAATCTAAAAATACAATTAATAATTTTAAAATTTAAATTGAATTAAGGTGAACTACTTACAATTAATAACAAACACATGTTTAAATAATAAATAACCATTTACTATATGTACCCATAGACAGCCAATAAGCGGATTTATAAGTTGATGCGATTTAAATTCTAAAAAGAGGAAATATAAGTTTATACAAAATGATTACGTTAGGGTTGCAACAAGTCCTTGACAAGAATGTTTCGAATTTGTTGGTTTCTCGCAATTCGTGAATCAACTATTTCCGGTAATAGCGCATTTGTAAAAAAAATTTGTAAATTATTAATCATTTTTGTTTTCCAAAAATTGTCGTTGCGTTTTATTATTTGACAAGCTATATCTTTTTTTGTAAAAATTACGAAGTAGCAGATGTCTCTATTGGTAACGTGCAATTGTCCTTGTACTTGGTACATATAGTTGTGATTATCCTTCAAACTAATCGTACCGTCATCGTGCAAAGTACACGATGTAATTAATTTTCTCTCGATAGCTTCTTTTACGGTATAATCCCTTGCGGAGTAAGGACATTTCACTTCAATAGTGGCACTATCTCCTATAACGCCATCAGGAGAGGCTGCTAGAAATTTTTTTTCATTGTCTATAAATAAACCGCATTTTTCGACTTTCAAGCCATATTGCTTTTCAAATGCCAATATTGCCCATTTTTCATTTTCAATACCGTATTGCATAGATGATGATTTTCCCCCTACCTGAAAATTGCAGTACAGCAGTGATTTTACGGTATTACCTGTGTTGGTATTGGCCCTCAACTTACAAATTTTTCCAAAATTACTTCCCGTTAATCTGGTTCGTCTGTGCATGTGCCACATCGGATCTGAACTTTGATTCCTTGTATTTTTTTCAATTTCAATCGGATCAATTTTAGATAAAGTTTGAAGAAACTCGTTTTTTTTAATTTCATATTCATCCGGTCTCATATCCGGAATATCGTCTTCACTAAAACCGTAATCAGCATCTTTGCTATGATATTTTCTTTTTTTTTTATTAGGAACACTCTTTTTCTTTTTCTTATCGAATTTGGTGCAGTATGCGTTCGTAAATGTACCTACCCTACCTTCATTTATTTTGTTAATAAGAATTTTAATATATGCTGGCCCATTATTATAGGCCATTACTGCCGCGTTACATCGTCCTTCATACGACCCTTTTAAACAAAAATTTATCCTTTTCCCCCCCACTAATTTGTTGACCAGACTGTTATAATTTTCCGCGGCATTAGTGTCGACATCTATTAATAAACTAGAAGCTAAACCGGCAACCCTATTTAAACTTTTCGCGAAATTTAAATATAACGAGCTATTTAAAAATTGATTATAAGCTATTGCTGATGAACTTTCCTCACTACGTTTATTACAAAAATAATCGCAACAATTAGAATGATCGCCAAAAATATGGTTAGGCCCGTTTAAAATATCCCGTTTCAAATTATTTATTTTTAATTGCAAGGTAGAGTTTTCTTGTTTACGATATTTTACAGCGCTAACCACTGCTGTCCGAAATTTCAAAATATTTGCTCTCAAAAATGAACGCAATTCTATATTACCCCCACTAAATTTTGACAATTCCCTGAGTTTCGTGCAATAATTACGTAATATATGATTTCTACATTCAATTTTTTGAATAAAAAAATTTATTCCGTATGGGTTCGCCTCTAATATTTTTTTATAAACGCTACTGTCACCGTCTCCTATAATTTTATTATATTTTAAATTATTCATTTGCATTGATTGTTGAAAACCTTCCAAAATTATACTGGCTTCCATTGAAGTTGAAGTCCCATTCCAGTTTTTAAAACACTGGTGTTGCACTTTGATGTCTTGATTTTGATTTTTAATGCATAATCTGCAATATTTATTTTTTACACCGATATAAAGAACTTTTTTAGTTCGTGCTCCAATAATGCAGCCTACTCCCGATAAAGCGTTATAATTAGTTTTGTACGAGCGACGGGCCCAAGCCCCATCTACGATTACAGTAATTACTGGGGTACCATCTAGGATATCACCAGCTTCTAAAGCAAGCCGGTACTCCTCTTTTCCCGCTGTAATCATATCATCTAGAGCCAAGTCCTTTATATAACCGAATACAATATATTCATATTGTTGAAAAGTTTTTTCCGAAATTTGAGGTATATCTATAGTTCCGCAAAATTCTGACAGTTGTGTGTAACCTGTTCCTATGGCAATTGTACCGCTTATTACAGCTTTATTTATTTCCGCTGTATTTTCATCTGTTGAAAACGACCCTACCAATCCGCACATTTCACATTTATATTTAAACACACTATAAAAGCCAAACCTTTGCTCCCCTACAATATTAATATCGTAAAAACTACAGCTGAAACCGTCGTGTTTGATAGCTTTGAGAGAATTAAAAAGATATTTAACATTTACAATACGACGCCCACATAATTCGAACATTTGCCTATCAGTACAGTGAATATTATCGTTATTATCATTATTACCCGATTCAACATGTAATTGTTTCTTTTGTTGTGATCGCTTTCCTAAATTTTTTTTGCTTTTCCGTTTCGCAGAACATCGTAATTTTGTAACACGGGCCATTATTTTTACGTAATATTAATGCATACAAATAAAATACTACTTATATAATTATGTAACTTACAATTTAAATATTCTTAATATTTAAGTACAAACACCAATCACTATAAAACTCTACAAATATAAATATGGATAATTTAGTAATATACAAATGTTTTAAAACAGTTTTGAGAAATAAACAGTTTTATGACAATTTAGGATATTTTCTCGCAACGACAAGCGAATTGAGAATGATGGATTTTTGTATAGATAGTTTGGTGCACATCTGGAAACGACACTGGCGGGAAACTTGTTGCCGTTAGTGAATAAAAAAATATCCTGTACCGTTAGTCAATTACTATTTCATGTACGTACAGTGAATGGAAGTGAAAAATTGTTTGTTATTAGTTTGTATCAATTAAACGATATAGGATGCACATTCGAAAATTGACGGGAAATATAAATAATATTTTTCAAGTAACAAAAACTCGTTACGATGTTAAAGACGAACTTTTCCTAAGATACCTGGCGTTTGCAAAGAATAAAGGAGCGACCCAAACACGTGTCGGGCGTTGTAAATATCTGGAAATGGTGAGATATAAGTCGTTTCAAGAGAGTGATCTATAGCTACTTGACGGCGCTCTATTGTTGCAATTATTTATGACCAAGGTGGTACCCTTGGTTGCCTATCATTTAGTTGAAGAACGATCTCGTAAAATTGTAGTATTGCAGTAAACAAGTTTCTCTGCCGAGAGCCGTTAAGAGTGAGTGGAGTAAAAGGAGTGAATAGAGCTGGATACCCGAACGCACCTAAAGTTGCACTTGCGCATCAGTGTAGGCGGCAAAATAAAGTGAAAAGTTTACCTAGTTAGTGATTCACATTTTTATAGATAAAGTGAATATCATAGCGCCCAGAAGAACTTATAATTTTCAATGTGAAAATTGTAAGAAAAATTTTACACATAAAAGGGATTTTAATCAGCACAAAAAAGCAACATGACGAGAAACCTGTCAATTTCACGTTAAAACATATTGTAAATATTAAAACCTGCCCTCTCTGCGAATATAATAATGTAACGACTGAAGAAATATTATTGCATTTTAAAGAAACTCACGACTTAATAATGCAATCAGAAAATTTCATCTGTACGTCATTAGACCATTTTGAACAGTGGAAAGCCAACATTGAAAATGATACCAAATCACAATTCGTAAAAGAAAGAGGAACTTTTACTACAAAAAATAAACAGAGTATTATTAAATACGTGTGTCATAGATCCGGCAATTTCATCACAAAAAGTAAGGGATAGCGGCATCTTAAAACACAGGGTACCAACAAAATCAATGATTTTTGTCCGGAAGCCATCAAAGTTGTGTTGAGTGAAGATGGAAAGTGTGAAGTAAATTTTTTGAAAACGCATGTTGGTCACGAACATGATTTAGGGCATTTATTCCTGACAAACATAGAACGCACAAATTTAGCTGCAAAAATGTCATTGAAAATTCCGTTTACTCAAATTTTGGATGAAGTCCGTGATTCAATACACGAGTCACAATTAGATCGAATTCACCTTCTCACGAAAAAAGATTTGTTTAACATCGAAAAAAGTTTTAATTTAAAATCTACTACAGTCCGACATCAAAGTGATGCAATTAGCGTAGAATCCTGGGTTAATCAGATGAAAAGTTCCGGTTCTATTCTATTTTATAAAGCGCAAGAGACAATGTCGGAGCAGTACCCAGAGTTAAAACATGAAGATTTTATTTTAATTATAATGAACTCTGGACAAGAAGAAATGTTAAAAAAATATGGTTCAGACTGTATCTGCTTGGACGGAAGTCATGGGCCAAATCAGTATGATTTCGAATTATACACCGATAATTTTTTAAGTCGTTTTGTGTTCTAGATTGTTCTGTACGTGGCACGTAGATCGTGCGTGGCGAAAAAAATTATCAAAAATTAATTGTAAAGAAAAGCAGGTACCTACTTCATTTTTAAATTCATTTGAGAATTATTTATTTATTACAATTATTTTATCCAATTAGGTCATGGTTTATAAATTCTTGAGGACCATGCTTCAGGAACGAGATGTTCCAATATTGACTGCAATGCTGGACAATTTCATACAAAGTACTTCTGCGGATCAAGGAACTATAGAATTTAGTAACTATTTCCTGAACAATTATGTACGAAAAGTGGAGTCATGGGCATATTGTTTTCGTTTGAATAGTGGCTTGAATACGAATATGCACATTGAACGAATGCATAGGACCATCAAGTACATTTATTTTAACGGTCAGAAAATAAAGAGATTAGATAAGGCGATCGGTGCAATCATGAAATTTGTGCGTGACAAATTATTCGATCGTCTTATAGTCATTAACAAGGGTAAACTTTGCTCTAAGCTAAAGGAGCTACGACTGCGGCACAAATCTAGCGAAAAACTAGACGTAGATTTAATTGTAACGAATGGCGATTATTGGGAAATACCATCGTCATCCAATAATAATTTTGAAATTTACATGATAGGAGAAAATCGCGCAAATTCGTGTGATTGCAAATTTGTCTGCATAGAATGTGATGCATGTATTCACAAATATTCCTGTACATGTATTGATTCTTGCATTAAGTGGAATATGTGCAAGCATGTACATTTGTTATGCAGACATCTGAAGCAAAAGGGCCAAGGAACTTCTCAGCTACGGGCAAATACTGCAACTGGTAATAATCGTTAATAACAGTTACTTTTGAAAATTAAGTTAGACATAATCCAAAATACAAGGATTCAAATCCCTAGATACTATACTTCTTATATTTTATTGGTTTAGTTTATTGCTTTTGTTTATATTTTCATTTTTAGATGATGACGAGTATAACTCAATTATTCACGATTCTTCAACTTCCAAAGAAACGTTTGGCATATTGCGTGCACTAAATCCAGCAGGAACAATTAATACAACCGGAGAGAGAGTTGGTATCGAAAAAGAACATTTAAAAGCAAATTTAATTGAAATCATTGATAAAGTGACATGCAGTGAAATTGATAGCTCCAATAGCTCCGACTTTGATGGCATTAAAAAATAAGCAGTTGGAAGTTCAAAAATCATGTGTTTCGATCTCTCCACATAACAAAAAGATAACTCCCCAACGGCGGTTGTTTTCCACGAAGAAAAAAAGAAAAACGGAATCTTCCAATCTAAAAACACCGAATGAAGAGGAAGTACAAAAATTGCGTTATTTGCAACGCTAGATGCGAAACAATAAATTTACTCTAAAATAAAATAATAATTTTTGTTGCTGCAGCTGGACATTTAAAAAATTTATTTTCATGAAACTGCGCTGCCTAACAATTTATATAACAATGGAATCAATGTTGCATTTTTTGCAAAGTTCTTTTTACTAATTTTAGAATAATTTTGCTATTTTTATTTTAAGTTTATTGTATTATTTAACGCTCATTCGATAAATACTAATAAATTAATAAGTTTTGACCCAAATAATTGAGGACCCTAGAAGCCAAGGGGTATAAGTGCCAAAACCATAGTTTCGAGATAATTGAGCTCAAAGTTGTGGATTCATGATAATTTAAAGGAAAGTGGCTAGTAACTTGTCAACAGATAACATCACTGGGTGCGAAATTAGTTATACCCTTTGGCCACAACACAGAATGCATATTTTCGGACATCATAATGCATTTAACTCATTATATTGAATTTGTCACTTATACCCCTTGGCTTCTAGGGTCCTCAATTATTCTCACTGAAAAAAGACTACAACAACATTCAAAATCATAATTCCACAGCGGTTTGAAGTTTGATGTGTGGAATAGCTTAAAATGCAGGCAGTTTCAAATTCAAGGGCGCCAATGCGTTCTGGAGGATGCGCGTAGGTAAGGAATGGAAATCGCAGGCGGTCTGTAGACGCTTGTGAATTAACAGGTGAATTGGAATAGTTATTTACGTATCATGTGCGGAAACAAATGTTTTGGTAATGAGTGCCCGATTTGCAAACACGAGTGGGCGTAGCACACGAGTGAAGTGCAAATGGACACGAATTCCCTTATATTGTTTACGCACAAGGTGTGTATGCTATTTTTTGCACTAATTTTTACCCCAAAATAAAATAAATAAATAAATTGAACCGGAAACAACTGTCAGCTGTTAAATGTCATTCGAAATTTACAACTTTCAATTTATAATTTCTGCACTATTCCCCAATGTATTAAATTAAAAAGTGGTGTAAATTGCATTGTACACATTAAAGAATATAAATGAAGCAATAATTTGCTTGCAAACGGTCTGATTAGCGAGTGATTTTTGGCACGTTTTCACGCACGAGTGTTTCAAAGTAGATGTTTCCGTGCCTCAGTTGCGTGCGCATTTCGCTTGTTTGGAAGCAGGGAGTGCAAAAATATACATTACTTAATTTCATCTTGTTATACATATGATTGAACCATCATTCGTTTGAAGCTATTAAATTTATTAAAAAAAAAATTTTTTTGAATAAGTATTTTTTCTAAACTCGGTAAATATATAAATATAGTATATAAATTGGAAATACGCCAGCCACATAACTATTTCACTCATTGATATTTCAACTAATCATTTACCATTTTGGAATGGGTGCTAATTTTTAATTAATACAATAAGAAAATCTCAAATTTTATTGATATTTTGATAGTATTTAAGTATACAATATTTATTAAAAATAGTATTACAGTAGGTATTATTAATGAAATTAAGTAACTTGTTTTCTTTTAAGTCATTCCTTTTCAGCTCCGTTTTCTTTACTTAAGGCATTTTCATAAGCGTCTCTAGCTATATGAACAAGTTTACTTTCCATACTTCTTCCAGTTTCTTTAACCATTCCACTAAAATATCCACTAGTGTTTTGTAATAATTCATATGGTGCTCCAAATTCAACTACTTTTCCAGCATCCATCACTAGTACCCTATCAGAATCCATGATGGTATTTAATCTATGCGCAATTGTTAATACCGTACAACTTTTAAAATTTTTGCGAATTGTTGTTTGGATTAAAGAATCAGTTCTGTAACAAGGTATAAACATTAATGTTTAGTACCCCCAAAAAAATGTATTACTCACTGAGGATCAACATTAGCGGTAGCTTCATCCATTACTAGAATTTTTTTATTTTTTATGATAGCTCTTGCAAGACAAAGTAATTGCCTCTGTCCTGCACTAAAATTTGAACCACCTTCTGTTACACTGTGATCTAAACTATCCACAGCATCTTTCAATTCCACCTAAAAAATAAGTCTTAGAATCAACAAGTAATATCTTATTCATCTTACATCTCCCAATGCTTTCCACAACATTTCATCAGTGACTGTTTCAAATGGATCCAAATTTTTTCTAAGTGATGTTGAGAATAGCACAGGTTCTTGTGGAATAATTGAGATATTTTTACGTAAATCATTCAATCCTATTGTATGTGTGTCAATTCCATCAACATTAATGGTACCTTCTACCAAAGCCAATCTAAATAATGCAGCTATCAAAGAGGATTTTCCAGCTCCTGTTCGACCCACAATGCCAATCTGTAATAATCATTTATATTTGCAGAAAAATATTTGCTACTTACATACCTTTTCCCCTGCTTTAATACTAATGTTTAAGTTATGTAATATTGCAGCTTCTTCAGGAACATAGCGTAAACTCATATTTTTAAAATGAATAATACCTTGTTGCGGCCAGTCTCTATGTGGTTTCTGAGTCGATTCAAAAGGTCCTTCTTTATCTACTTTTGTGTATTCTATAATTCTTTCGACACTAGTCATGTGGCTGGCTACTTCAGCAGTTTGTTTTATTCCAAACTGCAACATCCCGGTTAAAATAAGTGATTGGGATATTGCGAGACCGACACTACCACTTAAAGTTGTATCTTAAATAATTTTACAATTAAAAGGAATCCATCTTTTTTGGTTAGAAAATTACCATAATTGAATATCAAGAACTGAAATGTAGTTATGGCTAAGAAAATCATGCTTATTATGTCTAAAAAGAATCCAAATGCTGTTGTACTTGTAATAAATAATATCCATGATCCCGAATGTTGATCTTGCAGTGCATCAAATTCTTTGGAAACCAAAGTTTGGGCACTCGAAGCTCTAATTGTACTTAAACCTGACAGGGTGGCTGTTATGTGTGAAAATGCTGGCGCTTTTGCTTAAATATAAGAAAATCTATTAATATAACAAAACAATAAATGTGTAGGTAACTTACTTATTGCTTCAAGTCTTTTTACATCTTGGGCACTTGCTAAATATATTTTTTTTATCCAGTAAAACATTATTGCCAAAAATACTGCTACCACAATCATCCACGGTGTTATAATAAAAACCATAATTAAAATACCGCTCATAACTAAAAATATTTGTATGGTTTCATGCATTGACAGAGGCATTATCTCATCAATAGCCCCTATATCTTTAGAAAATCGGTTTAGAATCCTTCCAGATGGGTTAGTATCAAAAAATCTCATCGTTGCTTGTAACACATTTGCGAACATGTTATTATGTAAAGTTCTTGAGGAATTCATACAAATTTTAAAAAAGATAAATGATCTTAGAATTGTTAAAATGATTGCTGCTATTATGAAATAAGCGTAAACGTATATAAATGATGTTTGAGATGGAATTTCTTCATCATTCATTGAGGAATTTGTGAATATGGTCTTATTATTGTCAAAATCGTCATATAAATTTGTGTCATTTTCAAATAAAAATTCCGTTGTAGTAGAAATATTATCTGCAGATGATATATCACTCGTTATATTTTCTGGTATTAAACTAGTAATATCTCGTAAATAACGAACTTCTTCTTTATTTGTCCTAAAATAATTATAATTATAAATATGGCTTCATAGTATCATTTTGCAAAATCTACCAATGTGTCAGCCACAAATCACCTCCGTTACAAGCAGCTTGTGCTATCAATAGCATGACAACAAAAAAAGTAAATAGGAGGATTCCTGCACCAGCTTTGAAATATTCAATATATAATGAATTTGATATTGCACCCTTTTCCATCAATTCTTGTGTTTCTTGTGGTTCTTGACCTTCATCTTCATCAATACTTGTGCTCTAATTATTTAAGAAAATATACAGTGCCTGTCATATTGTTCGCACCATATGGGAAAAACTTTCATCTTCGATTTCTTTAAAAATATAAATCTGCCAAAAGTTAGTGTATATTCAAAAACGCCAAACGAACTACTCGGATTCTGCAAACGATTTTTGGTTTCAGAGAATGGAATTTATCGAAACTTCAAAAACTGAAAAAAAATCATAATTTTAAAATAAAAATTATTTTTGAAGAAATTTGGATAATATTAGTTAAATATTCAGTAGATGCGATGCCAATTATGAAATCAGATGAGTTTCTTCAACCGATGTCCAAAAAAATTGTTATTGTTTAAATTTCAACTTTCTCTTACAATTTCCACGCGTAATCTTGAATTTTAATTATTTCAAATCTAAATATAGTTGATTTGTTTATTTTTGTCTTAAAAAAATGAACTAAACTGGTACAATCTAATATTACAAATGAAATTTTTATTTTCAAAAAAAATGTTGTCATGTTATTTTACATTTTTGGTGCAAAGCCTTTTTATCACGAAAAAACACATTTTAAGTTTCAGCTTGTTTTCTAATTTACTCAAAATACATGTGACTTAACAATTTATGTAAATAAATTTAAAAAAAAGTGTATTATTCCGTTAAACGCACTAGAAAGTTATAGTAATAAGATCATCGTCATATTTTATACAAATTCGTGGGTAGCCATGGATATTTCACAGTATCAGTTAATCCTAGATTAATTGCATTGTAATAATTGTTGTAGTTATAACAACGACTGTTTTGTATTTAAATTATTGCTAATTTATTGTGCTCCAAATATTTAGTTATTAAAGATTCCACACCACACGTTCATATTGATTCCGTGCTTCTATTTGAAAATCTGAATTTTCATCTGCCCATCAACGGCCATTCTGCGAATTTACAACTCCATTGAAAAAAACTATTCGTAAAATTTGCAGCTGGTATCCTTCGTCAGTGGTCCAATGACCATGTGGATGTTTAAATTTATTTGCAATGGTTCCCGTACTTTTAAATTTTGAATTTTGAGATATTTTTACCAGGATCTCGGTGATTAAAAATTAAATAGCTCTGTCTCTCTCAACGTTTCATATTTGTCACCTACAATTAAAGCAATTTCAACTTTCTCACTTTTACTTAATTTACGTTCCATTGTGAAAATACTAATGATACTGTCAAGCATAAAACAGTTATTCGCCTGTTGCAATTTTCTAGTGCGTTTAACGGAAAAATACGCTTTTTTGTATTTATTTGCATTAATAGTTAAGTTACATGTATTTTGAGTAAATTAAAAAACAAGCTGAAACTTAAAATGTGCTTTTTCGTGATAAAAAAGCTTTGCACCAAAAATGTAAAATAACATGACAGAATTATTAAAAATTTCATTTGTAATTTAGATTGTACTACTTTAGTTATTTTTTTTAAGACAAAAATAAATAAACTAACTATACTTAGATTTGAAATAATTAAAATGCAAGATTAGTAAGGGAAAATTGAAATTTGAAAAATTTGGACATCAGTTGAAGAAACTCATCTGATTTCATAATTGGCATCAAATCTACTGAATATCTAACTAATGTTACCCAAATTTCATCAAAAATAAGTTTCATTTTAAAATTATGATTTATTTTTAGTTTTTGAAGATGCACAAACTTTTTACAGATTTAGATTTTTAAAGAAATCAAAGATGAAAGTTTTTCCCATATGGTGCAAACAATATGGCGGGCACTGTATAAACAAATCTTTTAAAATAAGTTTATAATTACCTTGGAAGTTATAGTAAACTTTTTAGGATTGTCACTATCTACAACTCTTTCTGGTGTTTCTTCTGGTGTGGATTCTGACTGTAAGTGAGCTAATTCATTTTCTGATAATTCCTCGTAGGTTCCGACTTTTTCTACCTGTCCCTAATGTCCACTAGATAAAGCTAAATTGCAATTTAGATCAGAAACAACATACTTACATTATTCAGAACAACAATTAAATCAGCTTGTTTTAAGTAGTGAAGCTGATGTGTAATTAAGATTCTCGTTTTGTTGCTTAAGTACTTCATAATACATTCTTTAAATAAATGTTTACCAACATGAGTATCAACTGCTGAAAGTGGATCATCAAACAAATATATATCTGCATTTCTGTACACTGCTCGAGCTAAATTAATTCTCGCTCGCTGTCCCCCGCTTAACGATACGCCCTTTTCTCCAACCAATGTTCGATCACCGTAAGGCAACAATTCAAAATCTCTTTCAAGAGCACATACTCTAATAACATCTTGGTATTTAACTTTTACATACGGTTGTCCAAATAATATGTTATTTCTTACTGATGATACAAAAAGCCAAGGTTCTTGGGAAGCATATGACAAATGCCCAACAACTTCTAATTTGCCACTGTTTAATGGCAATTCTTGTAAAATCATTTGTAATAAAGAACTTTTTCCTGCTCCGACTGGGCCAACAACTACACACAATATTCCAGGTTTCACGTGTAAGTTTATGTTACTTAATGTATCAATTATTGGGGTCGGTATCCAACTAGCTTTTGCATTTGATATTTTAACTGTTCCATTAAGCGTTAAGTCAGTTAAAGGCACATACGGAATGGATTTTAAATTTTCTTCTTGCAGAAGAAATTCCTCCAAACGTTTGACAGAAACTTTTGCTTCTGCAAACGTTGCTAATCCAAGCGGGAAAAAAATTGACATGTACAATTGCAACGAATTAAAAATTTGTGCCACAGAAAACACTTTATTTCCTGTTAATCGATTTCCTAATAGGACGTAAGTAATCACAGTCAAGAAAAGTGTTGCCCTCTCCGTAATAACCCTAAGCGACAATGATAGACCTCTAATGTATGATGTGGTTGTAATCACATCAATTTCGGATCTAAAACGAAAAAGTTATTAAAACCTACTAACAAACTTTAAGTACCATGTTGTACTTTCGAGCCAATTCCACCAGTTTTTCAAAAGGTTTCTCCCATGCATACATTTTTATAACTCGAATTCCTGACGTTATTTCATTCATCAAACGAACACGATAATCTGTTCGAGTAGCTATTTTAAACCGCAATTTTCCCTGCCATCTAGATAAGTAACCTGCAAATTATTATTCATCAAATTATATATCAGGACTTAATTATTTTACCTTGAATAAGTACAGATTGTAAGACAATTGCTATAATACCAGCGATGGCTGCAATTCCTATTATCTCATACATCAAGAAACCAGCAGCAATAGCATGAAGAGGCATAATCCAAATATAGTGAATGAAACAAGCAGCAATATCAAATCTTTGGACGTCATTTGACAACAAATTGATTATTTGGCCCACAGGGGTATGCGCTTGTGATGATTTATTTAATCGGAGAATCTAAATTGTTAGGTTTGATAAAAGTTCATAGTGAACATTGAATGTTAGGTACCTTTCGGTAAATCAACGATCCACATGCTATACGACATCGCATTCCTATTCTTTGCATTGCAAGAAATGTATGGTGGCTAGATAGAATATTTAGAAATGTGATGAAAATGAAACCAACAGATAATAGCCATCCTGTTTCAACTGTACCAGAATTTATTGGATCAAAATAATTTATATACGCTGATAATAAAATTGGCTGAAGAGATCTGAAAGTTTGATGTTAAATTTAAAATAAGCAAATTGTAAAATTTACCTCAAGATAACGACTTGGAAACATATTATTAGTCCGTAAATTGAACAGGATTTGATAAACGTTTTCCTGATAGCACGCAACAAGCTCGGCTTTTGTTTATGCTTCTTCGAATAGATTATTTCATTTTCCCAATTCCTAAAATTAGCAATTTGTGGATGAAAAAAATTTCATTTTCATTACAACCTTTCCAATTCATCTCCTAGAGGTTCAGAGAGGTCATCCTGTTTACAGTTGTATAGATCTTTAATTTCCAAATTGTTATTATATCCATGCTTAAAAAATGGCAATGTCCAGCTGTAACAATAATAATAATTAGTAGTAATAATTTCGGTTATCTGTCAACGTGTTATCGTAAAACCTTAAATTTTAGTGAAACTGGAGTTGAAATTCATAGAAGTCTGATAGTGGACATTTACGGTTGCTCATACGTCCAAAATAACTTATACTCAAGTACATAATTATTACAACCCTATGAATTCAACCCTTAGTGAAATCTACCTTTTAATAAATTTAATAATGTTGTCAAAAATTATTTTCGATTAATCCAAGGATTCTAAAAGTGTAATTATTTCAATATGATTAGAAAAGTGTTGATGTTTTATGAAATTTCTTGTTACACGAGTCTTAAATAGTTTAATGACAGATATTTTTGTGTTTAACGATACATTAAACCATTATTTGCATATTATTTACAGTGCAACGTAAACTTTATTATAATGAGATTGGAAAAGTGCATGTAAAACAAGAAATAGACAATATAAGTGAGGTAGAATAATGCTTGTTAGTTTTTACTATAAACACACTGTTCCCGCTTCGAAATGTATTATTTTTTGTTTTTATTGAAATTCGCATTGCGCAACAAAGAATTTCTGAAAATTTGAGTTAACATTAAATTATTTGGTTCGAAATTTAGAAATATTATGAAAGTTTGGAAGTTCGAGAAAATTTTACATGTGTAATAAAAACGAGTAAACTTCAAGAACCACGAAAAAAAACGACTTAGATAATAACCCGAGTTAGGCAAGTTTCACTGTACCTTAGTTTTGCAGAAAAATAAGAAATACTTATTTCATGAATAATTGAAAAGAAACATTACTATTGGGAATAAAAAAAACAGGGTCAGTCGGGTTAACATTTTGTTAGGCCTAAGCCATTAAGCAATGACGCTGATTGAAAACTAAATTATTTGCCAATGTCAAATGCCGCATTCATGGCCGTCTTTAGACAAGTGGAGACCCAGGGTACTTTAGGATATATTATATGGGTGCCCTTTAACAGAAATTTGGTTTATCAACCAGAATAAAGAACAACATAGATTACAGGGCTCTGGGCTCGAACCTAGCGAACCCATGCGTAAAGATGGGCCTGGCCGCATTACTGTAATAATAAACGTCGGCGTAATAATATATGAAGTTTTAATTTTTCCTTCTTAATCTTTTTACGATGTATTGTGTATACGCGTAAAGTTTGATTATTCCAAAATTTGTATTAGCATTCCACTTGAAGCTGATAAGATAAAGGTAAAACTATGCAGGTGGGTGCTTTAATACCATTTATTAGCAAGTAAATCGATTAATTTTATTTGAAATGAGGGAGTTTTTTTACCAAAATTCGATTTATTTTTCGACATACTTTCCTTGTAAGTCGATAGTATACATATACCGGCGTATAAGAGGGTTTTGAAAGCTGAAAAAACTGGTTGAAAATCGCACGACGTCTTTTATGGCGTGTACAAGTTTGTTTTGACGTTCTGAAGACTGACTGAAAAATCTCATATAATATCGTATCCGCGTCACAAGATATTGAAGGCCAAAGGTCACAAAAATCGATTTTTCGCAATTATCTCATTTTCTATGCGTGATATATCAAATAAGATAATTATGTAACTTGTAAATCATAAAATTATCTACAATTTTTATTTCATGTATTTTTCTGCATGATTAACCGTTCTCGAGATACAGTGCGAATAGTGGTATGCGGCCATCCCTATACAGCAGGGGGGGCAAACTTTTAGATGTTGGGGGCGACTTTTCTGATGAAAGTGTACCTGAGAGCCACTAGGTTTTTTTACAATATACTTACGAATTGGTGTTTTTTTGGTGTTACATGTATGCAACGATATGTCATGTTAGGTTCGCGGGCGACTTCCAGAGGCCTTGCAGTCGACGCTTTGGCCACCCCTGCTACATAGTATTACGCTATGTAAACTGCGGAGCCTGGTATATATAGTTCGCTAAACAAAATTAATCTTCTGGCAGTTTTTTCTGCTTTCAAAACTCTCTTATATGCCGGTAGATGTATACGATAATCGAAATTTAACTTTCTTTTAAGAGGGAATTCTCAGTTCGAATAAACAAAGATTTGAAACAGGCGTGCCGCTTATTCTAAAGATTTTTATTCAAAGACATACGTTTTGGAAGTGTATGCAGACGCCGCAAGCGTTGAGAAAAGATGAAAGATAGATATTACATTGTACCATTTAAGTAATCTAATTTATGGGTGCTCCTCGTGTGTTATTGGTTCAAAGAATTGTAAATATATATATCGCGAACGATAACCTTGAATTTATACAAATAATTTCTTATATAAATATTTGTAGCCGTGAAAACAGCTGATTTGTAATGAATGCGCGAAGAAACTGCGGTAATTAACACAAAAAATAAATAACGGAAGCTCATTTAGCAGGAACTTGTCGATTGTTAAAATAATGTCATTAAGGGGGAATTCTCACTCCGGACAATTTGTTTTGCGAAGTTTTAACCTTATAGTACGAATACAATGGTTCGTATTTGTAGGTACAGGTAACCCCCGCTTAACGCGAAGGATACGTTCTGGACCTGATAGCGTTAAGCGAAATTTCGCGTTATAAATTATATATATATATATATATATATATATTATAAAAAATCATATTAAAATTCTGAAAAAAAAACACTTAATAAAATAAATACATATTATTAATATAAAAAAATCTCATGCATAACAAACTAAAAGAAATAAATGTCATACAAAACATAATTATTTATAATTCATTCATTTTGTTCTACGTTGCAAAAATGAATCAAGATTCCCTTGTTTGGCCTCTACGTTTATTATACAAAATTTGCAACCATGTTTTATAGCACTCACTCTCTCGTAATTTCGGTCGTTTTCTTCGAACAACTCCAGCAGCTTTTTTAATTTTGTATTTTTGTTCGACACTGTAGACTCGGGCAATTTGAAATTTCTTCCTACAGTTGTAAATTTACCACTCTACACTTTCTATCATTTTTAGTTTCTTTTCTAAACTCACTACATTGCGAATTTTCTTACTCGCATTTTCACGAAGGGATAAAAATATGTAGTCAATTTAATTTACATGCATTTGACACTGCAGCTAAGATTACATACACTGACGAATATTTGTATATACTCCCACAGTATTTTTTAGAGGATGGATTTTGGGTTTAAAATCTGTTTATTATCACAAGGAGCAGTGCGTACCTGTAAATTCCAAATTTATTGTGTAACTTTACTTAAAGATCTGCAAGTAAGCAAATTTTCATTGTGTACACTGCTTAAAGCGTGAAGTCATAAATTAAACGCACTAAATGTCTGGGCGAAGAATACTGTAATAAAAGTGAAACTGTAGGAAGGTCGTTTAATAAAAACCTACCGATTCTAGAACTGCCAACCGTTAAAAGGGATCAGCCTTTTACACAAATTTAAAAAAATAACAATTCGCGGTATAACGAATTTGCGGGGGTTACCTGTATAGTGTTGCATTTTGGAGATGGCTTTTACGGGCCTGCAATAGTGATTATCCGTTTTTACCGACCCTACTTAAATGATACCAACCGGAACGCGTCTGTGGCGAACTACCGAAGTTCAGGGCAGTCCGTAGGAATAAAAATTTATTTCTACGCAAAATTGTCAACAAGACATTTACCAAAATTATTTACAACAAACGAAGTTTCTTATCACATCATTTGACATTTTTTTCAATTTCATAAAATATAGAATAAATACGTATAGAAATTGTGGCATTGAGAAAAACATTTGGGCCAATTCAGTTGTGATTATACCATTAAGATTATCTTGAAGGACCGGTTGGTCTATACAGAAATAGCAGTCCTGCGTAATGACAGTATTCTTCGTAGACACAATGCGAATATGTCTTAAAAATCATAAGAACAATGGAACACTATACCATCGGTGCAGGAATGATTGTGGATCATTTACTTAAAAGTAAAGAGACGTTAACGAAAATAAGATTTTCCGCGAAGGCGAAATATTTGGAGCTGGTGTATTATATGATTATACATATAAAATCCCATCTTTTGTACTTTTACCATTTAATCCCTTAAATTGTACCTTCCCATTATAGCAAATCGTTCTAAAAATATTTTCTTTCTAAAATTGAGTGGTTCAAAGCTGAAGTGGACCAAGTCCAAAATCACGATTTCTTAGTTGAACCGTCCAAAAGATTGCCTAAAACCGATACTTTTCAGTGCTGTAATGGACCAAGTCCATAACTCTTTTTTGTACTAATAGGTGGAGGTAATGTATTTTAGCTGTGAATTATTTCTCAAAACGTGCAGTGCTAAAGTGAACCAACTCCAAATATTGTCATTACAGGACCGAAAAAGTACCATTGTGTTCGAATTATATTTTATCTTAGTATGGAAAACGGTAAGCTAACGTAGCAAACGTTGTAAATCAATTGAAGGGTCTGCTGCAAAAAAGGAGGTAGCTCCATTATATCGCTGTTGGGAGGTAGCTCCAAGAATCATCCACGTCATCTGGATGATATTTTTTGAATGAAAATACTGTTCTAATATGTAAACACCATAATTATTGAAAGTAACCAACAACAATATTTTTACATACCTAACTTAAAATTTGATTTATTAAACTTTTTTTTTGGTTTCCCAACAACAGGAAAAATTGGAGCTACTTCCTTTTTGCAGCAAACCCTTCAATTATTACTTGATTTCACATATGAATTATTATGACAGTAGCAGATTCTGGGGACGATGTACCTCTTATTCAACTTGTATACAAGCCAATCGTGGACTCCATGCAGTTGCAGCAATGAATGAGAATCCACAAAATTCCGAGGAAAGCCAACGTGGTCGGAAAAGATCCCGAAGAGAAAATTTTTAAGAAACAATGGCAAGTCTAATAAGTCAAAAAATAAAATAGTCCCAGAAAAACTTTTAAATATTTATTTTGACTGTAAATGCCGTGGCATGGTTAAAAAGTCGGAAGTTACAAGGAAATAGCCGAGAGATGGGTCAGGGAAAGAAAAGTCCTCAACGTTTCAATACACTGTACTTGTAAAGAAATGCAACATAAACGTCTGTAAGAAGTTTTTTTTAGGAGTGCTGCAAATTAGTTAGGGTATTTGCTGTAACGGATTATCGCGGTAAAAATATTTCAACAAACAAAATCTGAAATCATTGCACACATTAAATTTTTTCCTTCATACCAAAGTAACTATAGTAGGAAAGACAACAAAAAAAAATATTCAGCAAAAACAATTTGATCTAACACTCCAATGATGCTACCAACTGTTTAGTCATAAATTGATAAAAAGTTCCCCACCCATGAAAAATTATAAAAAGCATACTAGAATTAATTATTAACCCTAGACAGGTCGCATCAAATTGAGGAACGTAACCGGTCGCGTGGTTGACTTTGTCAACCACAACTTTTTATTTGAATTTCTGGCTTTTAATCAAACAACAAACTGTTCATTCAATTTTTTTTTGTTATATTTAGAGTATTAAAAGATTTGTGGACAAGTTTTGCATCTGAAATATTAAACGCTATCAAGGCATTTATATAGAGTGTCTCCAAAAAACAAGACGAGCCCATAGCTCTCTTATTTATCGGAAAATTTCAGTTATCTATATACCAAGTTAAATGGTTGAGAGTAGACTACAAAGTAGCATAACAAAATCACATATTACCCTAAGGGCATTAAGGCTATACCGTCACAACATTTTTTTTCAAATTGAAATATATGCATTTCTTTACTAATTCTGCTAGAGATTTTTATTCCGAATACAATAATATATTACAAGTATACGCTTACATAAGAAAGATTAAACAAAACAAAAATAAAACACCATTTAGCTTGTGTAAAAAAAATAACACTAGCTTTGGAAACAAATGATGAGCACTAAGTAAGAAGCTATCAAAATGCAATAAACAATAATAAAATAGAAGAAAAAAAAATTTGGGCGCGTGGTTGACTTTTCAACCAGCCCTGTTTCTAACTCCTTTTATATTACCATTAACACACTTATTGAGTTTACTGTCTCGGATACAATGCTTACTGGACAGTAAGGAACTAAAGATAAGGTACTGAAGGCGGCAGTACCCCAAGACTTTATATAATCAAACAATATCGCCTAAATACTCGGATGGTTGACAAAGTCAACCAACGCGACCGGTTTAGGGTTAACAAACAAATTTAACGTCTTTAAGTCAAATTTAGGTATTATGGACTTGGTCCACTTCAACATTGAACCACTCAATTCTAACAGTCACCAAAAAATGTAAATTTGTTCATTATTAATTAAAAAAAATGATTTACTTGTCACTGAACAAACGGTAGTAAAATCTCATCTGAATAGTAATTGCATCGGTATCTTAAAATACTTATCTTTATTTATGTTTAGTTCTCGCAACTGATAAATTTCGTGCGCGAAACAGCACAGATAACGAACGAAGCACCGCCTCTAGCCGCAACTGTACCATGTTTCACTTTAAATTTTCCCCGAAAATTTTTGTTACAGGTTGATCTTATTTATGACTTTATAGGCTTAATTTTGAAAATATTTTTTTAATTCTTTCAAGGACGTAATTAGAATATGTGATAGAATATGTGACCATCGTTAATTTTTTGATATTATTCTAATTTCGTTTTTTATTCTTTTGCTACACATATTTTCGAAAAAAAAAATATGCATTACAATGTCTTGTATTTTTTTAAGAATTTCAAAAAAAAAATTGTTTAAAAATTTTAAAAAATTAAGTCAGAATTTCGTAAAAACTGATTGAGGTAGTGAGCACTCCGCCTTAACTGAACTATCGACTTACAGTAGAACCCCTCTAATCCGTCACCTTCGGGACCGGGGGTATGGTCGGAACGCAAAAAAGGTCGGATTATCAGAAAACAGTAAAAACATATACTGTAACGAATACAGAAAACACTGTCGTAAAACCAGCGAACAGTAAACACTAAAACTGCATAGCTCAGCACAAAAAACACGCTACATCCGAAACGATAAGAGAGATGACGGGGTACTATAAACAATGGCGCGACGGGTGGTGAGTAACTGACGAGTTTTCGCGACTCGGGCCACGGTCGGATTAACCGGAGTGACGGACTAACCGAGGGCGGACTAGAGGGGTTCTACTGTACAAGGAAAGTATGTCGAAAAATAAATCGAATTTTGCTAAACGAACATTCCCTCATTTCAAAGCCATTAATGAATCATAACACCCTCGTATAGTTTATATTATCTTATTGAACTTTTTCAATTATGAAATTATTATTAATTTATTACTTTATATTATGATTATGTTAGTTTTCTATTAGTTTACTAATTTCGGCACATCCACGTGTATGATAATGATTTTAGTTCAATATATATAATTATTGTAAAGTAATAATAACATGTGTGTGTTAAAAAAATCGGTGTTAAAGAAGGCTTGTGTTTGTATCTATGTATGTATGTATGTATGTATGTATGTATTGAATACATGAAACCAGAGTATAAAATATTGCAATCATACAGTAGTTGATGTCATCTAATTTCAATATTGTCAAAGTTCAAATACATTGAAAGTAATAAATAATTTCTTTCCACATTCATTAATTCGTTTATTTGTAGTTCTGGTATTTACAAGTATGGATATTTTTACAACTGTCAGAGATGCTCTACGCCCTACAATAGTATTTTTTTTGCACAAGTCCACATTTTTTTGAACCCACCTTACCTAATTAGGTAGTATATGGATAACTTCAAATAAGAAATAATGATAATTTTAGCGAGTTACTACAGTAAGATGAGTTGTGTATTACACAACTTATCATGCTGTCTGTAAGTAGCTATTAAAAGCAAGGTTGCAGTAAACCTTGAAGTATTAGACATTTGAAAATTTCACGAGAAAAATAAAACTCGCTTCTTAAAAATAACTGTAAAAATAAGTTCCCATCCGGGAAGTAGGTGTATTTCCCCCCTTACTTCCGTCTATCTATTATATGTATGAATGAAATAATATTTCTCTTGCTTATTAACGTTTATTTAACTTACCAAAATAGTAATTTTGACAATGGATTGGCAACATTTTCTGGATTGGGATTATCATATTTTTTGCTTGAATCCATTGTGTAAGTACATCAAATTGTAGTAACGATAAATATTTAAATCACATTTGACGCATTTTATTAATTAGTATCACAATAAAAATATTTTATTGGTCGGCACATAAGCAAATTGTTCATTTATTGAACCGTTTTCGAGGTCACTCATTTACTATTGAATTAAAAACAAAAATTTATTATTAAGTAATTGATTAACACGGCTATTTGCATCTCTGCAAATGAACACTACTATTCATAATAACCTACTAAATTCAAGCATGTCGATGTCTTGTATGTACATGGTCATGCCGCGGTTGTCACGCCTTTTGCCTCTGCATGATATTTTCCGACCCTTCTTACAGCAGTGACTGTAATATTTACTATTTTAATCTTCCCGTTGCTCATGAATGCAGAATTTATTTCGCGATAACCTATTATCTGTATAGAGTTTTATTTCGTTTCTTATCGCAAGTTAGTTTCGCCAATAAACATTTAAAAATGTATAAAAATATAATAACACCGACTGTTCAAGCTGCGGTGAATATTTTATATTTTTTTAATAATTAACTGCGAAAAAAATCGTTTTATGCGGCTTGTATCATTCAATCGATTTTCCCCACATCTAAAACATTTTCAAAGAGTTTACAACGTTGGATGACGGGTTTTGCTCCCCACTTATGTTACGCAATCGAGTTAAACTTGACTGCTTTAATTAAAATGTTCGTCTTGGGCAATACATGTGCAGTTTAAGAATTCTGACAATGAAACTCATTGTGTAAAACAAGTACCCGTTTAATATGTGTAATCAAAAATTAATAATAATAATTTGATAACAAATGCACGATATAATTAAATAAAACAAAAGTACTTGAAATAGAAAACATACTGCAATTCTAAGAAATAACTTTAAAGTTGTCTGCCTACCTAGTGAAATTTGTTTACAAGTTTGCATTTTTAATGCTACTAACGTGCAGACATAGGACCTCGTTACTAACCGCGGACTCGGAGACCAATACAGTAGAATCCGTTTATAGCGAGGACGCACGGGAGTTTGAAATTAGCTCGTTATAAGATGATTTCGTTAAAAACGGATTATTATGTAAAGACATTTTTTATTAAAAATCTTATTTATTAACATAAGTTAGTAAATGTGTATACGTTACAGTTGTTACATATATAATTTTATGCGTACTTATTAAGCGAAATAGTCTATAATTTTCATCTGCTTATTATTCAATACTGTTTCGTCAAATAAATTTTCTAAATTTGCCAACAAATGAAAAGATTGTTCCGCACTATTTAGAGTAGTTTCGGCTTCAAAAAAAACTCCTCTATTTTCCCAGGCACTTTCTAGCATCCGTACGAGAATTCTTTTCTGGTAAAAGGACCGGTTCATCATCATCAGATTCAGCAGTTTCAGGTTCAGATTGATTGTATTTTTGGTACGCATTCTCAACGATGTCATTCTCGGTTGGGATTTCACTAGTGTATACAAAATTGTCAACCGTCGCATACTCCTGAAAGTTGACTTTTTCAGCCTTTAACGGGATACAAAGTTCACTTAAAGGCATTTCGTCATCCCATTGCCAATTTTTAGCTCAGGGGCAACTCCTCCTAAAAATCCAGCATGTTTGAAACAATTTTTTATTGTGGTTTGCGTAATACTTTTCCAAGGTCGGTCTACAAATCGAATGGCGCCTAAAAAACGTTACCCGATCGTCTTTTTTCATTTCAATGCCATCTATCAACTGCAACACAAGTACTTTTCGAAAATGAAATTTAAGGTAGTTTATAATTCTTTAGTCCATCGGCTGCAGTATTGAAGTCGTGTTAGGAGGTAGAAATGCCAACTTGATATTTTTTAAATTGGGCACGTTTGGGTGGGCTGCACAATTATCGATGACAAGGAGAATTTTTCGATTTTTCTTTACTAGTTCTGAATCCCAGTCATGAAGCTCTTCGATAAAAATTTCGGCCGTCAAGCACTTTTGTTTGCGCGATATTTAACCGGTAAAGACTTTATGCCTGCAAAACAACGGGGTTTCTTGGACTTGCTAAGAATCAGTAGTTTTCGTTTTTCAGAACTGTCGGCGTTTGCACAAAAATTAAAATCGTTACCCGATCCTTCGATAATTTACCGCCACGGCACTTTTCATTTTGGAATTTAAGAGTCTTATCGGGAGTTAATTTGTAAAAAAGACCTGTCTCGTCTGCATTGAAAATGTCCGCTTCGGCATAACCATGTTTTATTTGAGGCCAGGAGTTAGATAGCCAATTTTCAGTAACGGTGCGGTTCACAGATTTTGCCTCCCCCACAACTTTGCCTTCGTTTATGTTATGCCTTTGTTTAAATCTGTTTATCCAACTCATGGAACATTCAAAGTCAGCACCATAACCCAACGAAATACCGGATTGAGTGGCTTTTTGCTTCAAAATTGGTCTACTCAAAGGAATGTTTGCATTTCTTTGGATTCGAAACCAATTAAGGAGTGCTTCGTGTAGGTCTCGTTTCTGTGTTGTTCTCTGTTTTTTTCTTTTAGTATTTTCGATAAATGCTCTACTTAATTTAACGTCGTTCTTCAAAAATGTTGACAGGGTTGAACTAGATAAACCATATTCGTTACAGACTACCGATTTAGAGATACCGTCATGAACTTTCTGAAAGATCTCTTTTTTTTACTAACTGTAAGCGGTTTACGTTTTAATTTACCGGAGGTTGACATAATTATTCTTCGGTGACCTATGCGAAACTGATTCTTTGCCGCCTGGAGCCTGATTAGTTGAAATCAGCACATTTCTAAGTAAATCATTATCAATATTATTCAAAGGTATATATTTAGATCTCGCTATATCAGGATTTTTCGATCCAAAACTTCAATACAACCGACGTTATAACCGGAGTCTCGTTATAACCGATCTCGTAATAGGCGAACATTTTTAACCGCGTTTGCATAGTAAACCAAATTTCTCCATTCGTATTGCTCGTTAGAAGCGGTGTCTCGTTATATCCGGTATTCGTTAAAAGCGGATTCTACTGTATTTTAAAAGAGGAAAATTCTGGTTTCACAATATTATTTTTTAAACTTTTTCTTTGGATTTCAGTAAAAAAACTTTTTCTGACAATATAACAAATTTTATTCTTTTTTTTTGCATAAAATTAAAAAACGATACCAAAATAACTAACACGACTTAAATTTCTAATCGTAGATTTACAAATTGGTCGGTCTCTGAGACCGCACGTTAGTAACGGAGTGGACTATACAGTTATACCCCGAAGTTACGCGATAGGTGGACTGATAACAAAGAGCTTAATTCTGAGTGCACTTCTCAAATCCAATTGCTTTGCAAAACTGACAACTTAAGGCGGAGTGCTCACTACCTCAATCAGTTTTTACGAAATTCTGACTTAATTTTTTAAAATTTTTAAACAATTTTTTTTTTGAAATTCTTAAAAAAATACAAGACATTGTAATGCATATTTTTTTTTTCGAAAATATGTGTAGCAAAAGAATAAAAAACGAAATTAGAATAATATCAAAAAATTAACGATGGTCACATATTCTATCACATATTCTAATTACGTCCTTGAAAGAATTAAAAAAATATTTTCAAAATTAAGCCTATAAAGTCATAAATAAGATCAACCTGTAACAAAAATTTTCGGGGAAAATTTAAAGTGAAACATGGTACAGTTGCGGCTAGAGGCGGTGCTTCGTTCGTTATCTGTGCTGTTTCGCGCACGAAATTTATCAGTTGCGAGAACTAAACATAAATAAAGATAAGTATTTTAAGATACCGATGCAATTACTATTCAGATGAGATTTTACTACCGTTTGTTCAGTGACAAGTAAATCATTTTTTTTAATTAATAATGAACAAATTTACATTTTTTGGTGACTGTTAGAATTGAGTGGTTCAATGTTGAAGTGGACCAAGTCCATAATACCTAAATTTGACTTAAAGACGTTAAATTTGTTTGTTAACCCTAAACCGGTCGCGTTGGTTGACTTTGTCAACCATCCGAGTATTTAGGCGATATTGTTTGATTATATAAAGTCTTGGGGTACTGCCGCCTTCAGTACCTTATCTTTAGTTCCTTACTGTCCAGTAAGCATTGTATCCGAGACAGTAAACTCAATAAGTGTGTTAATGGTAATATAAAAGGAGTTAGAAACAGGGCTGGTTGAAAAGTCAACCACGCGCCCAAATTTTTTTTTCTTCTATTTTATTATTGTTTATTGCATTTTGATAGCTTCTTACTTAGTGCTCATCATTTGTTTCCAAAGCTAGTGTTATTTTTTTTACACAAGCTAAATGGTGTTTTATTTTTGTTTTGTTTAATCTTTCTTATGTAAGCGTATACTTGTAATATATTATTGTATTCGGAATAAAAATCTCTAGCAGAATTAGTAAAGAAATGCATATATTTCAATTTGAAAAAAAATGTTGTGACGGTATAGCCTTAATGCCCTTAGGGTAATATGTGATTTTGTTATGCTACTTTGTAGTCTACTCTCAACCATTTAACTTGGTATATAGATAACTGAAATTTTCCGATAAATAAGAGAGCTATGGGCTCGTCTTGTTTTTTGGAGACACTCTATATAAATGCCTTGATAGCGTTTAATATTTCAGATGCAAAACTTGTCCACAAATCTTTTAATACTCTAAATATAACAAAAAAAAATTGAATGAACAGTTTGTTGTTTGATTAAAAGCCAGAAATTCAAATAAAAAGTTGTGGTTGACAAAGTCAACCACGCGACCGGTTACGTTCCTCAATTTGATGCGACCTGTCTAGGGTTAATAATTAATTCTAGTATGCTTTTTATAATTTTTCATGGGTGGGGAACTTTTTATCAATTTATGACTAAACAGTTGGTAGCATCATTGGAGTGTTAGATCAAATTGTTTTTGCTGAATATTTTTTTTTGTTGTCTTTCCTACTATAGTTACTTTGGTATGAAGGAAAAAATTTAATGTGTGCAATGATTTCAGATTTTGTTTGTTGAAATATTTTTACCGCGATAATCCGTTACAGCAAATACCCTAACTAATTTGCAGCACTCCTAAAAAAAACTTCTTACAGACGTTTATGTTGCATTTCTTTACAAGTACAGTGTATTGAAACGTTGAGGACTTTTCTTTCCCTGACCCATCTCTCGGCTATTTCCTTGTAACTTCCGACTTTTTAACCATGCCACGGCATTTACAGTCAAAATAAATATTTAAAAGTTTTTCTGGGACTATTTTATTTTTTGACTTATTAGACTTGCCATTGTTTCTTAAAAATTTTCTCTTCGGGATCTTTTCCGACCACGTTGGCTTTCCTCGGAATTTTGTGGATTCTCATTCATTGCTGCAACTGCATGGAGTCCACGATTGGCTTGTATACAAGTTGAATAAGAGGTACATCGTCCCCAGAATCTGCTACTGTCATAATAATTCATATGTGAAATCAAGTAATAATTGAAGGGTTTGCTGCAAAAAGGAAGTAGCTCCAATTTTTCCTGTTGTTGGGAAACCAAAAAAAAAGTTTAATAAATCAAATTTTAAGTTAGGTATGTAAAAATATTGTTGTTGGTTACTTTCAATAATTATGGTGTTTACATATTAGAACAGTATTTTCATTCAAAAAATATCATCCAGATGACGTGGATGATTCTTGGAGCTACCTCCCAACAGCGATATAATGGAGCTACCTCCTTTTTTGCAGCAGACCCTTCAATTGATTTACAACGTTTGCTACGTTAGCTTACCGTTTTCCATACTAAGATAAAATATAATTCGAACACAATGGTACTTTTTCGGTCCTGTAATGACAATATTTGGAGTTGGTTCACTTTAGCACTGCACGTTTTGAGAAATAATTCACAGCTAAAATACATTACCTCCACCTATTAGTACAAAAAAGAGTTATGGACTTGGTCCATTACAGCACTGAAAAGTATCGGTTTTAGGCAATCTTTTGGACGGTTCAACTAAGAAATCGTGATTTTGGACTTGGTCCACTTCAGCTTTGAACCACTCAATTTTAGAAAGAAAATATTTTTAGAACGATTTGCTATAATGGGAAGGTACAATTTAAGGGATTAAATGGTAAAAGTACAAAAGATGGGATTTTATATGTATAATCATATAATACACCAGCTCCAAATATTTCGCCTTCGCGGAAAATCTTATTTTCGTTAACGTCTCTTTACTTTTAAGTAAATGATCCACAATCATTCCTGCACCGATGGTATAGTGTTCCATTGTTCTTATGATTTTTAAGACATATTCGCATTGTGTCTACGAAGAATACTGTCATTACGCAGGACTGCTATTTCTGTATAGACCAACCGGTCCTTCAAGATAATCTTAACGGCTCTCGGCACAGAAACTTGTTTACTTCAATACTACAATTTTACGAGATCGTTCTTCTACTAAATGATAGGCAACCACGGTACCACCTTGGTCATAAATAATTATGCACAATAGAGCGCCGTCAAGTAGCTATAAATCACTCTCTTGAAACGACTTATATTTACATTTACAGAATTTACAACGCCCGAGACGTGTTTGGGTCGCCTCTTTTATTCTTACAAAAATTCGTCTTTAAAATCGTAGGGTGACCTTGCCAGTGAATGAACACTTTGCATTTAGGCTGTTACATTTGCGTTCAGAGAATTATTTTCTCCGTCCCCAATATCACTTTTGCTGCTAATCACTTGCTGTATCGACAGATATTTTGTTAGAGCACAAGATTATTGCATCATTTGGAAGACTCAGTACAAATCAATTTATATAATAATAATATAATATAATAATGATAATAACGATAATAATCACTGTACTGATAGGCAAATGTTCGAATTATGTGGGCGTCGTATTTATATTTCCCGTCAATTTCCGAATGTGTATCCTATATCGTTTAATTGATACAAATTAATAACAAACCATTTTTCACTTCCATTCACTGTACGTACTTGAAGTTTTATGTGAGCAGGATATTTTTTTATTACATAATTGACTAACGGTAACAATTTTCCCGCTCCGATAAAAATTAATGTACCGAAAATATGTGATTATTGTTAATCTGGCGCGCGGTTGGAGCGGCGTCGTCAAAACGGGGCAACGTCAAAATCGCATCGAGGGCCCGATGGCGGTGCATGTGACGCACAGGACCGAATGTGACAGTCGACTATTAAGTTTGTAAATGCGTTAGTGTGGAGGTAATTATCGTCATTCGATGCGTCAATATAATCGGAAACTCTATTCGATTTTTGAAATTGAGATTTAGAGGTGCGTTTAATGCGATCATCGATTTTACACGTTGGCTAATAACCAGGCAACTGTCAGAGTGACACTGATTGTTTTCAAAATGCGAAAATGCCGTTGCTTGGTAACTGACAATTTTCAAAAAGAATTTGAAACATTGGTAACCAATCATTTTGAAAAACATTGTCACTTGATTATTTTGAAAAACAATCGAAAAATTTGTTGCCCTGGTTACTAATTATTGCTTACGAAAACAGCCAGAGTAAGGTTTATAATTCTAACATTTCCACAACATTAAAAAAAAAAACACTTTGAAACATTAATAGGGAGCTAATAGTTTTGAAAAAAAAAATGTTATTTAGTAACATTGACAGTGACAATTTTGACAAACAGTTTGTGACACAGTCGCCTCGGTAACTAATAATTTTGGAAACAAAAACCGTTCGTTTGCTTAAACATTGTTACCCAGTAACAGCCAGAGTGAGACTTGAAATTTCAACACTTTTGAAAATGACTCTTTGAAACATTGGTAAGTAGCTAATAATTTTGAAAAAAAAACAACTGTAACCTTAGCTATGAAAACAGTTTTATTTAGTGACATTGCTAATTTTGACAAACAATTGGTAAGTAATAATTTTAAAAACAAAAACCGTTTTCTATGATTTCAGGTAAATCCGCTTTTTTAAAACAAAATTTCAAATTTGGAAACAATGTATTGTTCCAAAAGTGGGTGTTCATACAATCAAGTCATTTTAAATGAAGAACGTTGAAACATTATCTAGCCATAAATGTAACAAGAAAAGAAGCTAGGTTCGTTTCTTTCGGTTAGTTTTTATTACAGGCGGTAAGGTAGTACATAAGTTTCCTGGAATTGCAAATTCCACAGTGCATTGTGTTTTGTTTGTGTCAAATAAAAATTGCTTAAATATTGGGAAATATAGCTTAAACGCAACCGTTAACTACTTTTTAATTTTTCTTTGTAATTAAAAAAAAATTAAAGAGAAAAAATACGATAAAGTAAAATGTTGCCAAAGGTTTGATTATTGTTTTCAATACGATACATTGAAATAATCAAAATGTTGAAGATTTGGACATTTTAATTAATAACAAGTTTAATTGACATAATATCAAACTGTAAGTAAGCGAAAACCGCCCGGATAGCGACCTTCTTTTAAAATTTGAAAATGCAGTCAAAGGCGCCGAGGGAGGGTCTTACGACGTTTACTGTTAAAGCAACCGTAGTGGTTCATTTTATTTAGTTTTTTTCGCCTATTTCGTTTTGTTGACTTAAATTGTTTTTGAAACGAACGGATTCAATTGCATGTTATTAGTAAAAGAAAAGAAAAAAAACGAAAATTTGTTGTGATGTAATTAGCGTTATTTAAATATTGTCATTAGATTGAATAAAACTTAAGTTATACCCTCACATGTATTTATTATTATCCTTTAAAGTTTATCGAAATAAAAAACGAGAGAATATTGACGTTTAAAATAAACTTTCATTTTTCGCCAAGATATTTCTTTTCCACATAAAAGGTCGAAAACAGGTAGTTAGAAATACCGAAAATGTGTGTAGCTTTGTCATTGAATGTTTCATATACCAAAATTAGAATTCTCTTGCTGTGTTAAGCCACACCGCATGCCATTAATACTCTGAAGTACGGTTGTAAATTAAACTGACGGATGACTTCAGGCGATCTTTTTCTTGAACATTTCTCGGCACTTTTTTTTACATCAATTTACAAACATTGAAATAATTAAAAAACGGTAGTATATGAAGAAAAACGATATAGTGAGGGCCGCCGATAAATGAGTAAGCTACAAGACCATTACAATTTTAAAGCAAAATGTTGAAAATTGGAGCCGTACAGGAAGTTGTAAGATTAGGTGAATTTTGACATTTTAATTAATAACAAGCTTAATTGACATAATATCAAACTGTAATTAAATGGAAGTCGTCTGGCTAGCGTGTACTCGTCGTATAAGATAGCGACCTTCTTTTCAAATTTGAAAATGCGACTGTACGGACAACGTACAAAACCATTGAATTTAGTCTCGTGGCGCCGAGCCACCTTAATGGTATAATCACAACTGAATTGGCCCAAATGTTTTTCTCAATGCCACAATTTCTATACGTATTTATTCTATATTTTATGAAATTGAAAAAAATGTCAAATGATGTGATAAGAAACTTCGTTTGTTGTAAATAATTTTGGTAAATGTCTTGTTGACAATTTTGCGTAGAAATAAATTTTTATTCCTACGGACTGCCCTGAACTTCGGTAGTTCGCCACAGACGCGTTCCGGTTGGTATCATTTAAGTAGGGTCGGTAAAAACGGATAATCACTATTGCAGGCCCGTAAAAGCCATCTCCAAAATGCAACACTATACAGGTAACCCCCGCAAATTCGTTATACCGCGAATTGTTATTTTTTTAAATTTGTGTAAAAGGCTGATCCCTTTTAACGGTTGGCAGTTCTAGAATCGGTAGGTTTTTATTAAACGACCTTCCTACAGTTTCACTTTTATTACAGTATTCTTCGCCCAGACATTTAGTGCGTTTAATTTATGACTTCACGCTTTAAGCAGTGTACACAATGAAAATTTGCTTACTTGCAGATCTTTAAGTAAAGTTACACAATAAATTTGGAATTTACAGGTACGCACTGCTCCTTGTGATAATAAACAGATTTTAAACCCAAAATCCATCCTCTAAAAAATACTGTGGGAGTATATACAAATATTCGTCAGTGTATGTAATCTTAGCTGCAGTGTCAAATGCATGTAAATTAAATTGACTACATATTTTTATCCCTTCGTGAAAATGCGAGTAAGAAAATTCGCAATGTAGTGAGTTTAGAAAAGAAACTAAAAATGATAGAAAGTGTAGAGTGGTAAATTTACAACTGTAGGAAGAAATTTCAAATTGCCCGAGTCTACAGTGTCGAACAAAAATACAAAATTAAAAAAGCTGCTGGAGTTGTTCGAAGAAAACGACCGAAATTACGAGAGAGTGAGTGCTATAAAACATGGTTGCAAATTTTGTATAATAAACGTAGAGGCCAAACAAGGGAATCTTGATTCATTTTTGCAACGTAGAACAAAATGAATGAATTATAAATAATTATGTTTTGTATGACATTTATTTCTTTTAGTTTGTTATGCATGAGATTTTTTTATATTAATAATATGTATTTATTTTATTAAGTGTTTTTTTTTCAGAATTTTAATATGATTTTTTATAATATATATATATATATATATATATATAATTTATAACGCGAAATTTCGCTTAACGCTATCAGGTCCAGAACGTATCCTTCGCGTTAAGCGGGGGTTACCTGTACCTACAAATACGAACCATTGTATTCGTACTATAAGGTTAAAACTTCGCAAAACAAATTGTCCGGAGTGAGAATTCCCCCTTAATGACATTATTTTAACAATCGACAAGTTCCTGCTAAATGAGCTTCCGTTATTTATTTTTTGTGTTAATTACCGCAGTTTCTTCGCGCATTCATTACAAATCAGCTGTTTTCACGGCTACAAATATTTATATAAGAAATTATTTGTATAAATTCAAGGTTATCGTTCGCGATATATATATTTACAATTCTTTGAACCAATAACACACGAGGAGCACCCATAAATTAGATTACTTAAATGGTACAATGTAATATCTATCTTTCATCTTTTCTCAACGCTTGCGGCGTCTGCATACACTTCCAAAACGTATGTCTTTGAATAAAAATCTTTAGAATAAGCGGCACGCCTGTTTCAAATCTTTGTTTATTCGAACTGAGAATTCCCTCTTAATCGGGCTTTGAAGTCTTATCGGAGTTAAGCGGGCTGTAAAGAATAAGGGAGAAGAATCGGGAAAGTCAAGACAGCGTAAGTCGAGATATCACTGTATACATTATAGTAGACTCTCGATTATCCGTAACCCGGTTATCCGGAACTCCGCATTATCCGGACCAGACACTTTTTTTAATTGCACTGTTTTATCCGCAATTGTTTTTGAAATCCGTTTCATCCGGAACGCCGAAATATAATTCTTAGAAATGCTAGCAACAATTGTTTTTTTTGACTGGAAACCGAAAGTTTCAAGACACGTGCAGTACTCTGTATTTGTAAATATAAATGGGTGTAAAGATGTTGATCAAAATAATTTTGTAAGATTGTTAAAAACTGATGAGCAAGAAGAATTTACTGACTTAAATATTTGACGGTTGCGACACAAAATGACGGACAAGATGAAGAAGACTGCATTACTAACAGTGAAAATGCAGAAATATCCCGTGGCGATGCCTTGCTTATAGGAAGATGAAAATACACAGAAAAAATGTACTCAACTGAAACAATCTTCCGTTATTTCGAGTCAACGTTGACCCAGAATTTTTTTTGTTTTTATTTTTTTGTGATGTTATTTATAAAATAAATTTAAAATTAAATTACTTAACTCAATGTTTTATTTAAAAATTCATAGGAAATTATATTAATACCAAAATATGTACACATTTTATGGTAAGAAAAGTTTTTTAATTATTTTGCTGTGTTATATTATAATGTTTATAAAAGACTGGAACTACCCCACATTATTCCAGATAATGGAGAATCTACTGTAATCATAATATTCTGCAGTATTTTAGAATAATCAAAGGGAACGTTGTGTTAGACAATGTCACAAATGAACAAAAAAAAATTGCAAGAGGAATTGTTCTTTCTTTTTTTTCAGAATTGAGGTGCCAACGGTATACGTTTCTTTTAGTCCCAAACTATTCAAAGCAATGAATTACAGATACCTACAAAACAATTCTGTTATAAAATTTTGAGCGGGTACCCCTTTAAAGACCCGTACCTCGAAAAAGTAGTTAATTTTTTTTTTTTGTTGCTGAGAGCAAATCTACAAGGTGAGCGTGAATTTTAGGATAAACCGTATTACTTGCATATTTTTGTTGTTTCTACGAAAGTGCGATAATTCTGAAGAATGTACTGTTGGATATAGGCTACGCCAGTGCAAGTGTGATACATGGGTGTCTTACAAAATTTACAAAATTACTTTTGTTAGGCATTTGTTACATATGCCCTGTAGTTGAAAAGGGACAAATAATTACTAATTTATTAAACAACCAAATATGGCATCAGTTATAGGCAGTAATTTGAAGGGTGGTTGATCAATTTTTCCCTACCACCAGAAAGGAAAATTAATTATCTGCTCAAAAATTGATAAAACATATTTCACAAATGGAAGAATTTTACAGGTCGGTTTCCTGCACGAAAATACAACAGTAATTGCGATGTATGGGTAAACAATTCAAAAGTGATCATAGTATACGATATGACAAACAGATCAAACTATGTTAGACCAAAAATTGGTAACGTGGATAGCATTTTTCTTGGCATAACGTTAAAGGGTGTTTTTTATAGTTCTTTGGTTCTATCAACACCAGTTCTGAGGCTAAAAAGGTGGCAACTACTTAGTGAAGTATTGAAAACAAACAAATTCACAACTCTTTGGTATTCCGATCACCTTGGAAGCATCACCTTCTTTTTGAAACTAATAACGCATGACATGTTTCAAACCATTTTGTAATTAGCTTTCAAATCACATCTACTAATTTTTTTTATGTGAATATGATGTGATATATCAAAAATCAATGTTACAGAAATTTGACACATTTTCTTGGGAGAATATTTTATATTTTATTAGTATAGGTATAATGAAATGTTAAAGTTTTATGTACAAGCATTCATTTATTTAATTATAATCAATCCTCAATAATAATCATATAGCCAATGGCCTACAACAGTTCTATATCAAGTAATAAATTTTTTATTATAATATACACATCTTTTAAAACAAGCATAGATGATTATTCTTACCATAGGCCAGCTATTCTTTAATAATTTAACAAAGTATCTGTAACATTAAACTAATTATTTCAGTATTACTGCTAAATATTTAAACAACGTAACAATTGAAAAATTGTAAAGCTTAAACGCATTGGAACTGGAATGTGCACAAATGTTTTCTTATCTCTTACATATTTGGTAACAAAAAAAGAGTAAATAAAGAAAAGTAGGTACATTATCAATTGCTTGCATTTCAGTTTAATAACATTTCGCTGTTTCTCTATTAGGCTTTTTTAGTGTTAAAGTATAGTAACCTTAAGTTTGTCTCTACTATTGAACTACGTTGTCCTCAAAAAGGACAGGAAGTATTTTTATCAGGGCAAGCTATTAGAACTATTTTATTTTTCAAGCCCAGAAATGATATCACTTGTGAATGATAATAAAAAAATAAAATAAAATTCAACTTTGGCCTTCGTAACGAAAATACGTATTAGGTATAATCTGTTTGTGTTTGCATTGCAGTTACAGTTAGTGATTTTGATTAATTGTTTGCGACGAATGATATCATTTCGGCTAAGCTTGTTATAATACAATTCTTACAGGGCGAGTAGAAAGCGGGATATGTTATATTCTATCGACTAATCTACGCTGATATGTCCATTTTTTGGAACACCGATCATATTTGATTTGCAAATAGGAAATAAGTAAATTGCAAAAGCAAATATTGAGCGTTATCGATTTCACTGATAAGGCCATTAATTTGTGCCACATTCGGAAATATGGCTCTTATTAAAAGGAATTGGTCTTGTTAAAACGAATTTTGGAAATATTTCCTACCGGAAAATCAAACATGGCTTACATGTTAAAACGTTTAACTACTTAACATCGAGTGTGTGCATTTATGAAAAATCTACAAGACATTACAAAATGTACAATTACAGTTAGTTTATTAGTGGTCGATGAGCAAACAGTGTTACAAAATGCCCGGTTAAGCGTGTATGTGTGAATATGTGTGTGCTCTATCTATCTCCAGTTTTTCGAGGGGAAAGGGCTTAGCCGTGCGCTTGCATCGCCGCCTGCTTTTAACTGATAAGAGGATTATTAGTGGCTTTTTAAATTCGCTTCTCAATGCAAGTACCTAACTAACTAGTTTAACATACTCCTTTTACAGTTTACTTTTAGTCTACGCGTATAGAAAGAGAAACAGATACAGCAGGCGTCACTTTTAATAAGCACTATCAAAATTTTCAATATTGTATATGTTGTCACACGTCACCAACATGGCGATCGGAAATATAGTATCTACATAACATTAACTGTGATCTCTTTAGATACATCTATTTACAAAATTGGCGAGAGACATCTCGTATTTTAGATAGATTAATTTGCACCATTGTATGGATATGTTTGAGTATTAAAAACGCAGGGCGAGCGTAAGTAATAATAATAGTAATAATGATAATAATAACAAGACGGTATCGGAATCACGTACTTGCTTGCGCGTACGTTTTGCCGAATCCGCTAATACTAATGCGGAGGCACTAGAGATCTACACTACTAAGAGTATGTTTCTTTTAGAGTATAGAGAGTAGTATAATATTATTTGTCAACTAGGTATTTGTTTATTATGAGATATAAGGCAGCGAAGATAAGTAGCAGAACTAGATATTATTTTTAGTATTTATCATTTATATTAGTTGTAGGAATGGTGACACGAAAGTACTGCGAACAATACTGACACGACTGATGATATGCATCTTTGACACAAGGATTGCATCTTGATATGTTAAGACATATTACAACCTAATATGGTTTTATTACGAGTAGAAAAATGTCTTTTCCTTCAAAAGATTGATGCACAGCCCTAAGAACTAACAGTGTGAAAGATGTTAGGCCCTAAGAACAATAAGCTGCTAAGAAGCATTTTTTTTCACTAATATCCTCGCTTCTGGCCGTTACATTAATTATAATTAATTATATGGAACATTGTTAATGTTCGTTCTTGAATTATGTTTTTGCGACTCGACAATTCCAATCGCATTGCAGCCACCCGTCCCCTAGGCCGGTGAAGTTTTACACAAGCCAGCACGGAAATTTCCTACTTGTCTCAGTAAAATAAGCAGAAAAAAAATATTTTTTCGTTTCTCAAATATTGTACCAATATGGCACTAACATTTACAATCTGATCCATTATTACTTTTATTACTTCACCCTATGAATCATTTTTGGTTTCAAACGGTGCCCCTTGTTTTCACTAAAAATCTAGGCGCTATAACAATCGCCTACAAGCACCTTTCTTCGGAATTAAGCGGTTGTTTTGAATAGTTAAATCTACAAAAGATGCCTTCGCTGTAATGTGATCGTCAGGAAGATGAGCATTAAAACCATGTCGCTGGCGTTCTGAACGGCATCACTCCGGCAGACTTGGCTTGGAGGCTGGTTTTGAAGATCCGCTGTAACAACCATTTAAATAAATACAATTGCCGGTATGACTTTGTTAATAATTATGCACTATCACCACGGTAAAAACAATTACATTAGGTAAGTTCATTTTCTACTTCTTGTTGTAATTCAATATGAAGATAATGCTATTACAATACAAATTTAAATTTTACATTTTATTGTTCAACACTTATCCCCATATAAAACACAAATCTTATTATCACAACAATACAGTGATACTCGACTTACGCTACCCCACAGCAATAATGATTCTAATTGACGATTTCATTAATTGTTATTGATTATTTTAATTGTACCTTGAAAGCATAGCTGCAGAATTAACGTATTGTTGTAATATTAACATAACTTTTGCAAGGGCACGTCGCCGTCGTTTTGATTACTCGCATTGTCATATATGTAGTAATGAAATTTCACTGAAAAGGTTAAAAAAACGGCAAAGAGGCTAGGGAATGATCAATATGACTCAAAAAACCAAATACCTAGATAAAATAATCATTGCAGCAGATTATCGAATGAGGTAAAATGATAAGAAACGAACGCAGCACATTAAGGTTTGGAGACCGAAAATTTGAAAGCGAAATTAAAATAAAATGAGAGAAGTATCATCTAAAGCCGGCGTCAGACGATGCGCCAAACGTTTGACTCGAATGTTGGACTCCAACGTTTGGGCCAAAGACTCGACGATAGGTGTGGCAAATGTCCTGCTACATTATGGGACGATACGTTTGGTTCAAATGTTCAGTTGCGGTTGATTCGATGGTGTAGGATTGATCGAAAAAGTAGTTGTAAAACAACAGTAATATTGTTGTCCTTTTGCAAATTAGTAATGGAAACACTTGAAAAAAATTAAAAACTTTGCACACTGTAACATAGTAATGATAGCTGCCTCAAAATTACCTTTAATAAATAAAAATTATAAGTTATAACTTTAAATTCACTATTTAGTTTGGACTAATCGTCTGGCAGTGCATCAAAAAAATAACTAATGTATTTCCAAGTGTGCCGTCGAGCGGAAAAATCCTTTGACTTGTGTCAAGAATACCGACACAGACGGAACGTGTCCAAACACGAACGTTGGACGCTGGACATTGGTAGCTCGCGGTTCGAGAATCGGCCACACGATGCGACCAACTATCAAGCGTCCAACATTTGAGGGTGTTCGTGGCAGCGTCTGGAGCTGGCGACGTAGAAGAATATTAAAAAATAAACAAAATGAACTGAAAATGTAAGTGGTACTTACTAGATGTTCTGTGATCCTAGCAAATATCTCGCACGGTAAATTGTCATTTTTGCAAACATTTTGGTAAAACAAATTTTAAATATGCAAAGTGTTTATAGAAGAATATGGGTGAAGTGGCCTATGAAATTTAACACCAAAAACGAAAGTTTAAGAAGAAACCTTATTTGGCAATATTCTGAACTACGTCTTATTGAAGTTTTGTTGCAGTTTTCTTGTTTTTAGTTATTCATATTAAACAACCTGTCATTTTTTTTGATGTATACAATTTTTTCATTTGTTATTTAATATTTTTTAATTTTTCGACGTTGATGTACGTTCATAATTCGAGTGCAAATATACGTCCATGAGACGTCCTGTGACCGTCCAAAACGAATCCGTTTATAATCTCAAAAGCGTCCAATAAGCGTTTGTTGATGGATATCCACGATTCGGCTCGACATGGACGTACATTAAAAGTCCGAAAAGATCCCAGTCTTAATCCTAAAAACGTCCAATAAGCGTCCACCGCTGGACGTCCATAAACTGACGTCCATATGTACGTTCAATTTAGTCTGAAATTGGACGTCCATTGGATGCACGACTGATACATTTGTGTACATCCAATGTAAGTACGTCCAATATACGTCCAATAGATGTATATGTGTTACGTGGGAATTAATAAAAGACAGCAGGATTAATTGACAACTAATACCAACAACATAGGGCTACACTTCATACAACAGCCTAAAGAAATATTATGGTGATATAATCGTAAGTTAAAGAATTTATATAATATACGTTGTCTGATTTAATCGATTAAAAACTGGAAAAATTAATGGAGGAAATAAAAAAACTCTTGTCGTAATTAGCAAATATTTTAGAACATGTTATTGGAGTATAAAGAAAAGAAAAGTTTGAAAATGTCTAAGCGTATTGTTCAGCGTGAAACGTGAAACGTTAAATGGGTTGACATAACGGGAAAATTGTAACAATTTAGGAGTAGCAGCAAAATTAACAAGTCCTCCAATTTTGTAAGTTACTTTGACTTATATTCTTAAAGACTGTCTTGTGGATTAAAATGAATACATAATAACAAATGGAGCAATATCTAGAGGGCAGGAATCTCAACCAAGATCAGAATATTTTTCACAGACTTAGATAATTGTATGTTATGTTGCAAATAAAACTGAAAATTGATAATAATGTTTGTTTATGCAATTTATTTATAAGCATGACGTAATAAACATTCACGCATCCTTTACAACTAGCTCGGGGAACTTTATAAGTTCCCTAATTTTATGGTTGATTATTAATTATTTTAAGAAAAGAGTTGGGAAATTGGGATAATTTACTTATTTAAATGAAGGTATAGGCTATACATGATCAGTTGGGGCGATGTTGTTAGAGATAAGAAATAAAAGATTTTACGCTAGTCATCGTAACAAAAGATTGAAATATAGCTTGCTCAGGTAAAACCGAGAACAGTACCGGACTTACAATCGGTAACTTTAAAATATTTGCTAACAGGCGAATTTACGAATTTAAACGAAACGAACTAAACTTTCAGTTTTGCATAGTGACTAATCCTAATGTGTAAATATGCAAATATAAAATTTTAAATAATTTTGTACAAATTTTCGAGTATCCAAATTTTTACCTGAATACGTCCGGTAACAACTCACACCTAAATAACAGCTTTATTACTTTAAGCCGTACTTTAACGATATCGCCCCAACTGACCTTGTAAATGGTATACCAGGTCCAACATTTCGCTTTCAATACAAAATTTAGTAAAATATTCTCATTTCTTGGATTCTTTATTAGCTTTTGAAGAACCATCAAAATGTTGGAGTTTGTAAATATTTTCATCGATTTTAATATGTGAAAGATATAAAAAAGTCACTTTAAAGTTTACTGACCAGTCATTTGTGTAAGTTGAGGTAGATACTTCTTCCAAAAGGCACACTGCTTAATTCTTGGACCTCGGCCTGTGGCAGTGGAGTTAGTATCCAACGTCATATATTCTTTTCCGTAAGCTGTGTGCAGAGGCCAAAATGTAGGAGTCCAAGCTCCGCTGGGTGATGTGTTTGGATTGCCAGTCTTGGCGAAATTAGCCCAATATCTCATGATTCTTTTGCTTAAGTCCACCTCCTGCGGTGTGTAATGTTTATTGGGGTTTAGTGGTTCTCCGAACACATAATTAATTTCGTCAGCGTGCATAACGCCTGTCCAGGACGGCCAAGGATTTGACCCCGTTCTGTGCTTATAGTAGTACATGAAAACTTTATTTTCAGTTTCAGCGTAACGATGTGCGAATTCGTTCACATTGCATGTGAAATGATAATCTCCGACCATCTTATCTAACGCGTTCCTATTACTGACGAGGTCGTCTGGATTCATCCAGTCAGTATACTCAAATACTATCGCTTGTCTGGCGACAGCGTTCACGTAGGGGTTTAATTCTGTGACGGCTCTCAGAAACTCTTGTCTATTTACATAAACATTCTCTTGATTTTTGAATAACTCAGTGAGATAATATATTATAAAATAATAGCCTTCTTCTGTGTTCGAACCCATTAGTATGTTGGTTTTCTTGAAATTTTTATTTGCTAACGCTCGTATGGGATGTTCATCCAAGAATGCCCCGTCGATGATGGGTACGAAAGGAAATTCGCATATGCCTAACGTCCCCCATTCGTTATTCACCAATTCTTCAGAATCTTTTTTTCTCAAACAGTCAATTGCCGCTGAAAGATCTTCGCGTTGATGGGGGCAGCCGACTGCTTCTGCAAGTCGTAACCCCCGTAATAAACTCTCTTCTCGGCCGATGATAGCCCACGGTGCGGTGGCGCTACCAGATTCCATGATCGCTTGCGAGAATAAATTTCTAGATAACGGAGAAAGTAAATGTAAGGATACTGAAACGGCTCCGGCAGACTCGCCGAATAAAGTTATATTATTGGGATTCCCTCCGAACGCCTCGATATTGTCTTTCACCCATTGAATGGCCATCATTTGATCAAACATCCCCGCGTTACCGGGAACATCCGACGTTCCAAAATAAAGAAATCCTAAAGATGCCACGCGATACTGCATTGAAACTAAAATTATGTTCTCTTCAGAAACTAGAATGTTGTGATCGTAGACGTCCAACGTGTTGGTGCCGGAATAGAATCCTCCACCAAATATCCACAGCATAATGGCTGCGTTCTTTGGGCGCGGCTTCGGAACCACCACATTAATATACAGACAGTCCTCACTGAGCGGAGTATTAGGGTTCCACATAGTGGCCCCGGCAAATTCACCAAAAACAGTGTCTATAATTTGCATGCACGAGTTCGGATGACTCGTGGTATTTAAAATATTATCCCACTTTTCTGCAGGTCTGGGATGGCGAAATCGCAGATTTCCCAGTGGTTTTTGTGCATAGGGTATGCCTAACCAAGCATCAACGTGTTTCCCTGTGGCCGCTGTTAACGTAACGCCGCGTATTTTACCCTTCTTTGTTTCTATAACTAATGGATCGCTTTCGGAATCACGCCTTGAGAATTCTCGGTGGTCATCGGGTGCGTCCCGGCGAAATTCCTCGGAATCTCGATGAGGGTCGAAAGGATCTCTTGACATTTGGAGAGCTTCTGGGTGCGGTTCTTGATCGTGATGACGGCTGCGGTGTGCATTCGGAAGACATGAGGGTAACAGGAAGCCTATCAGGAACCAAGGGATCCACGCTCCCGTCATCGCGTTCAGTAAAATTCTGTAGAGAAAAAATTAATTAAAACACGAAACTGGAAATTGATTTACGTATCGTTTCAATTCCAAGAGCAGGTAATATGAGATTCCATCGGTCAGTTTTGATGATACCCAGGCCTCCAATTAGTAAGTTCCCCAGACTGTAATTAACGTAGTTGCGGGGATAACCGCCCTAGGCTGTGCAGCTCAGTATTGTATACACGTCTAATGGGATCATGTTACCTTTATTCTATGTAGGTACGTTCTTACTACAGCTTGTTATTGCAATATTTTGCGGAAACAACTCAATATGTATTAAATTACATGGTTATTTCGTTAGTAAGAACCGAATTTAATGACATGATGTTTTACTTTTTTATCGATTTGTTTTAATTAATATTTGCAAATTTGGCTTATTAATATTCATTTGGAATGCCTGTGAAATGAAAGTGCTTAACGAACAATTACAAAACATATATATAAAAATATACATGCAAAAAACAAAAACAATGGTGATAAGAACATAAAACATAAAATTAAAATTAATGATGCAAAGTTAGAACAAGTGATAATAAGTTGTGAAGGAAATGTGAATGACGAAATAAAAGATAGAATTCCAAAAACAGCAAGACTTTTTAATTACATAAAGAATAGGAAAAACGAAATAGTTGAGAGCACAAAAGCATAAGTGGTTAGAAAAATCGTAAAACCAATCCTCGTTTAAGAAAGTGAATCATCAACAACTTCGGAGAAACATAAAAAACAATTAACAAGTGTAGAAACGAGGTTTTAAGAAAAATAAAAAGAGTAATGAACAAAATGAGAAATGAAAGATATGGAGAAGATTCGGATATAATCCCAATAGAAAAACAATTGTGGTGGCTTGGCCATGTGCAAAGGATGGAGGATGACCCTTTGCCTAAGAAAGTGTTTGAAGTTAGATAATTTGGGGAAAGAAGGAAAGGAAAAGCAGAAGTGAGAAGAGCGGCCCAATGAAGAGAAGGAAAGCGGACAGAACTATATTTATGATAAAAGTGTGACGAAGGATGTTTTCGAAATTCAACTAGGCACACAACCTTACACCGAAAAGTAGAAAGGTTTTGAATTAAGCAAGCAAGCATTAAATTACTTGTTTATTCCATTAGTGCGAACCGAATTTAATGACATGATGTGTTACTTCCATCATCGATTCTTTTTAATTAATATTTGCAAATTTGGCTTATTAATATTCATTTGGAATACCTGAGAAATGAGACTGTTAATCATCATTTGCGCCCCATATCGAACCAACATCGACCTCGCGTTACAAGAAAAAAATATAAAAAGGAAGTTAAGTTAAATTAACCGCCAAGAAATTTCTGCTTACTGAAAATATTTCATGACTGCTAATTTAAACAAATTGCTACGTTTAATAAAAGTTTTTATAATTGCGTTCAAAAACGAAAACTCGAAGCCATACTTACGAAACGAATGTCAACAAGATATTCTGCACTCTCGCATATTTTCGTATGTTGCAAGGGTTAGAGCGGCTTTAAATGCATATCTAAAACAAAGAAAATAATCGAATTAGAAAAACAGATTGGATGTGAGAACTGATTAGAATTAACATTTATTTCCCTTTGTAAAAAGTCGTATCAGTGCATCAAATCACAGGTGTAAACAGTATTGTGCACGCAATATTTCAATACATCTAAAAGTTGCTGTTTAGATTTCTATCGTCAACTATACATTAAACAGCAGTGCAAAAATTTTTGTCATTTCTTTTTATCATTTGCAATGCAAAAATTTATATTCTCTGCGAAAGGTTAATGATGTCTGTTTTTACACAAGGCTTTATACTTTGTTCGAATATAAATCGTTATGTAATTCAGGAGCTTATCGTTAGCATCCGCCCTAACAAATAAACCTGATGGACGTAGGAAGCTGACCATCACGCTGCTAAAGCCGACTTAATGAGGGACATTCCAGATAGCAATCATTACCTTAAATGCTAAATTATAATCTTATCACCTTGTTTCAAATGATACTTATTTTAAAAATAGATGGATAATATTGATATCGTGTATTAAATCATTTCAAGGATCTTCGAGAGCATCGGTGGTTCAGTGGTAGAATGCTCGCCTGCCACGCGGGCGGCCCGGGTTCGATTCCCGGCCGATGCAAGTTATTTTGCTAACTTTCAGTTCACTGTAATACTTTCTTCTGAATCTTCAATGTTTTAGATAATCATTAGACGAAATTTTCAAGCATCGGTGGTTCAGTGGTAGAATGCTCGCCTGCCACGCGGGCGGCCCGGGTTCGATTCCCGGCCGATGCAAATTATTTTATTGACTTTCAAGTAAATGTTCTTTATAACACTTTCTTCTTGGATCTTCGATATTTTAGATTATCGTGAGATATAGTCTTCAAGCATCGGTGGTTCAGTGGTAGAATGCTCGCCTGCCACGCGGGCGGCCCGGGTTCGATTCCCGGCCGATGCAAGCTTTTTTATTTTTTCAAATCTGATTTCAATTATTATACAGTTCGCACCAAATAGAATAAATTCAGTATATCAATTATTGTGCATATTTAGAAAAAATCCCGAACCAAGTCGTTTTTAATGTGTAAAGTGAAAATTGCATCCCTAACCTCAACCCATTTCGAGTGACGGTTGCAACCCCCAAATTTTTAAATTGGAAATAAGGGCTTGTGATACCTCATTTGAAAAACCTCTTTGTGCTCTATTCAACAATACTATGGTTTAAAAATGTATTGCAAAAATAAAGAGTAAATAAAAATTAATCTCTTTAACGAAATTTGCTAAAACAAACTAAACAATCAAAAACTAATAGCGTTTCGTTCTTGGTAATGTAATACAATAAAAAATATATCAATCGGCGTTTTAAACAAAACTACAACTAAAAATGTTGATAAGTTTTTATGTAACTTTATGAACACTTCAAATTGTTTTGTCTTCTCAACATGAAGAACGAAACGCTAGTTTTTTTTCTCTGTATTATTCCATCTTTCTTGATTTATCTAATACTATTTTATGTTTTCATCTTTGTTTAATCTGGGCTGTGATATATCCTGCAAGTCATAGAGTTATTATTAAGCTTTACGATTTCGAGTAATGTTCTTTTAACGTGTTGAAGCGCAGAAAATACATTTTTCTACTCCCACATAAATAAACTACCTATTGCAACCAGATGCATAATTTGTAAACGCCAAATTCCAAGCTCTGAAATGAAAACTAAAAGAAAAAACTGCAGCGTAATAAATTTGCAGCTACAGTAGGTGAGGATTTTGTATTCATCACTAGTATTAATTGTGTTGGCGATAGTGTCAGTTAATGTCATTGATGTGTCAAAAAAATAATTTCACGGAATTCTTTTGTTAACAATTTAGTAATAACAGATAAATCGTAGAAAAAGTATAGCGATGTCGGCGTATAAAACACCGTTAAACAGAACTTCCCAGCTAGCAGACGTACGTCATTTTGACGTCATTTTTTGGTCAGGCACTACGTCAATATAACCAAGAAAATGACGTCAAATTTACGTCTTTAGTACGTCCTTATGTCACAGCCTCACGACGTCATCTTAGGACGTAAATATGACGTCATTTTAGGACGTAAATATGACGTTAATATGAAGTCATTTTAGGACGTAAATATGACCAAAAAATGACGTCATATTTACGTCATTTTAGGACCATTAAGGGACGTATTGATATTGGGGAATAATGAAAAGAAATCTATTTATTACAAAACGATTTTATTGTATTTTGCGATTTGGTTCAAATCAGGAAGTGTGCAACAACGGAAATGACACACACTCCCTCAAGTTTGAATAAAATGCATTTGCATTTTACATCACTAAGTCTATAACATTTATGTACATTACTTAAATTATTTACAATATAAATATGCAGCGCAGTGGATTCAATTTGGTAACTATATAAGGATTTATATTTAAATTCTTTGCCTATAATTGCAGTAGTACCATTACTTTGTACCACAAAATTGAATATTCGAATCAATTTACCATTAATAAGGCAATGGCTGTCCGATTTGGAATAATTATATGACATTAAAACAAAATTTTGATATAGAATTTTTCTGAATTGAGCAGTATTATTTGAAACGCATTCTACGAGTGGTCCTAAGCTATGATTTAAATGATGTGAAACAATATTTTGATTACACGTAGTTATTGATATAGTATTTTCCATTTCACAAACTCTACGATAAATTTGTGCTAGTGGCTTAGTACTTGATTTTAGTAAACGTTTTCAGAATGTAACGAGGCAGACGATTGATACTGCTACTGCTGCTGGGATACTGCTAGCTGCAACTGGAGTAATTAATTTTATCATTTGTAATTCCATATTCTCTATAACTATTCATATTTAAATAATTAACGCTAACCCTATCTGATGAATCTAGAGATGGTGGCCTAAGGAGAGTTTCTTTCTGTTTACGTTTTTTTTTTAGGAATGTCTGATGAGTCTGAATCCACTTCGTCACTGGAATATTGAAGTACTTTTTTTACTGTCTTTCGAGGTAAAGGACACTTGTTTAAATCATCGGTGTCTAAATTGGAGGTGTCCTCAGCCCTTTTAATTTTCTTGTTGCCCTTTTCATAATCATCTTTAAATAATACACAAAAATATGATTTTATTATTCCTTGCAATATTGAAATAGACAAAAATTATGTCCCAAGTTGTATAAAAAAACCGTGAAACAATTTTTCTGTTGAATAATACAACTACAAACCTGTTGTAAATAATATGCGATGCACTTTATATATTTGCCAGCTTCCGTCTTCAGAAGGCTCTTCACCAGATCGTAGCAATTTGTTGAAATTCGTTTTATTTTTAATCGGGGCCCAATAAACTTCTTTTCTTAAAGGTGTAAGCCACGTGTTGTGGACTAAGGAAATGCCTTGGTCGTTCTCGAATTCAATACCAAAATAAGTCATCTGAAAATTATTTATTCGAATATCGAGCAGTGCATTTTCTACCAAAGCAATGAAGTTGGTCAATTTTAACTTATCTTCGCAATTATAATCACACTACCTCTGAATTACATGAAGGTTTGTTGGTTTTAACGGATAGGTTAGGTTAGGTTTCGTGATAGTTCGGGACAGAGGTTCGGGAATGATTTCAATACCTCGTTGCGAGGCGCCTAATTCAAATTGTGTGTGTGAATTGTTGTACTTATTATTGTCTATTTTGTTAAAATCACGAATTTAAATAAATCAAACTACCAAAAATGAATCAACACAAAATTTTATAAAGCTATAGTAGTGTGTACACAATATTCGGTTCCTCATGTAAATAATAAAATATTTTAAATTGTAATAAGGATCTGTTAAAAATACCGGAATAATTAGAGTACTCCACGATTATTTATAAATTAGGAATATATAACGTCATTATGACGTCCTTTTTGGACGTAAAGACGTCAATGACCAAAGATGACCAAAAAATGACGTCAAAATGACGTACGTCTGCTAGCTGGGTTTGGGGAAGTGTGACTGTACACAAAACTGTATTCTGGTCTTCTATAATTTCAGGTATTTAAGATTCGAATTAACGAAATACTACTATATTAAGGGGGCCACTTGAGAAGCAAGATTCACAAGATGGCGCCACCGTAGAAAAAGGTGTCAATTTTGTAAAATGCTTTTTTCATTAACAAGCTTTTTTATATAAAAAACTAGTGGCGGATATAAAAGATAAAAAAATGATCTAGGTATAGACATAAATTTGTCATGGAAAAAGTTGAGAAAAGTATTTATTCAAAAATGTCAAACTTTCAATAATATTTGAATTTTTTGTTAGAAGTAATGAAAATCTTGCTGATCACACCCTGGAAGCATTAATCATAAGTATACTCGTACATTATCTAATCACATTTGTCAGTATTTAAGTCAAAAAGCATCGGAAAGTGTGACATTTTTGAATAAATACTTTTTTCAAGTTTTTCCATGGTAAATTTATGTCTATACCTAGATCATTTTTTTATCTTTTATATCCGCCACTAGTTTTTTATATAAAAAAGCTTGTTAATGAAAAGAGCTTTATTGACACTTTTACTACGGTGGCGCCATCTTGTGAATCTTGCTTCTCAAGTGGCCCCCTTAAACAAAAGTACAACGAGCTAGAGGTGTTTCCAATCGCCGTCGGTTTACTTTTGAATCACTCTGTATTTTAAATAACACCAAAAGAAATCTTAAAAATTGGTAAATGTTATATTTCTCTACATAAATTTGCTACGACATAAATTTTGCAAATGCATTAAAAATGTAAGAAATAAACAAATTTCAAACATATGATAAAATTGAAGTACTATATTAACATACAGTTTGTATCTACACCGTTTCTTTCTTTAAAAATTGAACATACACCGTAAATATCCTAATGTTCAATTTAAAAAAAAATATTGTCAATCAGTAGTTCAGATTCCATCTATTCTTGATAATACAAATAACTTGATATTTATATCAATTTAAAAATAAAGTGTTGAAGTTGAAGTTTAAAATTTTTGAAATTTAACATTTATTCGAAAGAAAAAAAGATTAGTATTGCGAATTAGTACAAAAATAGCAATAATTTCAGACAAGTCAGTCTGTTCAACTGTTCCAACGTATTAACATTACAATTTCATAATCGAAAATAAGTTGACATGAAAGTATACTTATTGTTAGTTGCATACATTGAGTAAATTGAACATAAGGATATTTACATAGTATACAAACATAAATGTTCAATGTTACAGAAAAGACAAGGTGCAAGTGTGTAAAAAGTAATAAACTGAAAATGCTGAATTAACGCAACTTCTACAATTAAATTTTATGTTCACTGAAAAACGTACAAAGGAAATAGAAAAGTAAAAACAGACTACACTTATGAAACATTTAATCAATTCACTGACACATGAACCCGTGAGATATGTTCCCTGCCAGGTTGCTATTTTTAACAAATCACAAGGGTGCAAATGTAAATACACTAAAATTTTAATTTTACGTATACAGACGATTCTTTCAAAATTTTAGAAAAATAGTATTCAGTTTCATTTCAAGTTAGAATAAAAATATTAGTTTCGATTATTTACTTTGAAAGAGAGTAAATTGCTGGAAAAAAACCGTCTTTCTGTTCTAAACTGGCGAGTACAAGCAAAAGCTCATAATTTTCAAAATTGCATTTCACTCGGTGCCTTAAATGGATAACTATAATTCCACCTTTTGAGGTCAAAGCCTTGGATAAATAGCCAAATTTTTTAAATATTGTTTAGAAATTTTGTGAATAACCATCATTTAAATGAACAATTGCTGCAATTTAAAAAAGGAATGCTGACTAGAGATGATTTTGTGACTTGTCCCGTTCACATTCCCTGAAATATGAACCTTTACTATCGATATGCTTCAATATTCATTCCATATAAGATTTCAATAACCGTAATGAAAATGTATTGCAGCTCCGGGAATCACGCCGATAAAAAATCTCCACTTGCATAATTAATATTAATTTACAAAAACCGTGATGAAAAGACTGGGCAGGGTATCCAATTTTGAAAGTAATTAGTTGTTTTTGAAGCATCCTGTGATTTTCAATACGTTTTTCCAATTTTTAATAAGAGTGAACTTTCGAATTTACAATCGAGACCAAAACTTTAAGTCGGCATTATTATAACAGTCACTTATCTTCTAATTATCACAGAATTAGATGTAGCCGATATCGTTAATCTGCACAGATTACTGTTAATCGAAAAATGTGTTAGACTGAAGTAAAGCGGATCATTTGAGTCTTGCAAATCTGTCGGTAGAAAACTAAATTTGGATTACAGTTAGTCATTTATTCCCCATGTGCCAAATTATTAACTCTAAACTATTTACATTTAAGCAATTCAATAATGATTTTTTTTTGTTTAAGTAAATAGCTTCCACTTTGTTCATAAGTTTTAAAATTAATTTTATTTCGATTCTTCAAATTAATCACACAAACTGCTTCGCTTGTTAGTTTGGTATTTTTATCGATTCAGTAAAATTGAAGGAGTATAAAGCCTTGAACAGCCAATTATAAAGATTAAGGGGCGATTCAGAAATAGTGGACTGCGATCTTTGAATACGACAATACAAAATTAACCAAGTCTCATCACAAATCTATTTGTTCGGTTTTATTCATGAAACAAAATTACTGTAAAGTATGAGTATCGTTTTATTCAATTCCAACAGACCGAAACAGTTATCTATCAACAATTATTATACAATCGTTTCCACTTTCAATTGAACTTGTGAATACCGGTGTCTTCTTAATATACAATGAAGGAGTTGAAATGAAAACCGTGTTAAATGCTTTTTCATACAATTTAAGATATTCAATTTTTTCTCTAATGCGTACGCACAAATATTTCGCAGGCACATTATATTGATGCCAAAGAACTTTCTTAATTTTTTACAAAATTATTGAACTAAAATTACGGTTTTCATTTCAACTCCTCAATTCCTTTTGTTTAATAATCATAACTATTTTTTGTGTCGCATGTCATCATAATCATTTACACACAAGTATACGATATGACCAACATTTTTTTCATGCTTCAGGTAAAAATAATATCATTATCGAGATGCATAACTGAAGGGCTTTTAACTAACTTATTTCCTATTTATTCAGATTAACTGGATTGCATTGGGTACTCATCTAACTTGAAAATAGATAAAAACAATATGAAAACGATGATCACATTGCCACCCAACTAAACAGAGAAATTGTTAGGGCAATTCTTCTTTACCGCTATAATACAAATGTGAACTGGAAGAACATAAATGTTACTTACAAATGACCGCATTTACGATTCCTGCTGTTGATAACGACATGCAACGCCATGTTAATTGTACAAGAGATTCAGATAATGAATTAACCTTCAATATTAAGTAGAATAACGCAATTAAACATAATTATTCTTCAACAATTTCTTTTAGAATATTGTTTTTTTTTTTACTTGGATAAGAACATTTTATAATTATTATTATTATAGCAGTACCATCTAACATTCAGTTGGGTACGAATAAGTTAACAGCATGCATTGAATACATATGTCTATGTGTTGAATTCGATACGTCAGGAAAAGATAGAGAAATAAAAAAGAGAAAAACAGAAGCCAGAGGAACCATAAGATGTTTTTGACATAATATTATGTATTTATTTTGGTCTAAATTGACTTTTAATTAAAATAGTTGTGACAGATGTTAAATCTGTTCCCATCCTAGCCAAGTTTTGCTATGCAACGAACATTCCTCTCAAGCTGGTCTTGCATTTAAGAACAGCTCAGTTAATCTATACTTAAGATGCGTTGGTGCAACCGACTGTAAAAGATTTAAACTTAGACTTAAGTGCATTAATTAAAACACAACATTTCATGTCATCAAAATACTGTCAATATGTGAAAAAAAATAGTTTCAATGGCATTCGAAAATAGTGAGTAATTGCTAACATTAGTTCACACATTATATTCTATAGTACATGGAACGTAAATATGAATCTAGTATTTTGAATGTAATTAACAAAACAATAAGACAATGTAAGTAACTTATTTACATTAATGTCAAGGTTCTTCATGACACTTTCTTCTTGAACCTTGGACGCGAGCGACATTCAAGTAAATGCTTTTTGCAACACTTTCTTCTTGAATCTTCAACGTTTTAGATAATCATTAGATGAAGTCTTCAAGCATCGGTGGTTCAGTGGTAGAATGCTCGCCTGCCACGCGGGCGGCCCGGGTTCGATTCCCGGCCGATGCAAGTTATTTTGCTAATTTTCAGTTCACTGTAACACTTTCTTCTGAATCTTCAATGTTTTAGATAATCATTAGATGAAATTTTCAAGCATCGGTGGTTCAGTGGTAGAATGCTCGCCTGCCACGCGGGCGGCCCGGGTTCGATTCCCGGCCGATGCAAGCTTTTTACTCACTTTTAATTCACTGTGACACTTTCTTCTTGGATCTTCAACGTTTTAGATAATCATTAGATAAAATCTGCAAGCATCGGTGGTTCAGTGGTAGAATGCTCGCCTGCCACGCGGGCGGCCCGGGTTCGATTCCCGGCCGATGCAAATTATTTTATTGACTTTCAAGTAAATGTTCTTTATAACACTTTCTTCTTGGATCTTCGATATTTTAGATTATCGTGAGATATAGTCTTCAAGCATCGGTGGTTCAGTGGTAGAATGCTCGCCTGCCACGCGGGCGGCCCGGGTTCGATTCCCGGCCGATGCAAGTTATTTTGCTAATTTTCAGTTCACTGTAACACTTTCTTCTGAATCTTCAATGTTTTAGATAATCATTAGATGAAATTTTCAAGCATCGGTGGTTCAGTGGTAGAATGCTCGCCTGCCACGCGGGCGGCCCGGGTTCGATTCCCGGCCGATGCAAGCTTTTTACTCACTTTTAATTCACTGTGACACTTTCTTCTTGGATCTTCAACGTTTTAGATAATCATTAGATAAAATCTGCAAGCATCGGTGGTTCAGTGGTAGAATGCTCGCCTGCCACGCGGGCGGCCCGGGTTCGATTCCCGGCCGATGCAAATTATTTATTGACTTTCAAGTGAATGTTCTTTGAAACATTTTCTTCTTAGATCTTCGATATTTTAGATTATCGTGAGATGGAGTCTTCAAGCATCGTTGGTTCAGTGGTAGAATACTGGCCTGCCACGCGGGCGACCCGGGTTCAATTCCCGGCAGGGATGCAAGTTACTTTTTATGGCTACGTGAATGTTTTCTTGCAACAGTTTCTTCTTTAACCTTCGTCATACCTTTAAAACAATCAAAACCAAAACGCAATTTTTTATAAAGGAATGCGTTGTTGAAAACTGAGTCTTGATCTGATTCTCCTCATATACGGGATGAGTCAAGTTTTACCGCTGTGCCCATAATACCTTGAAATTCTAGTTTCTGCTTTCTCAATGAATTCTGATCCCTCTGCATTTAGTAACTCAACAAAGTACTCACTCCATCTTCCCAGAATTTCCTCCTCACTTGCAATAATGTTCCCACTTTTGTCCTTGTAAAATACTGCTTTGGGTTGGAACTCCCGTTTTTCATTTTTTATTCCTTGGTATAAGTTTCTAACCTAGTTGTTTTTATAATTTTCTTCTATTTCCTGCAGCACTTCTTGTTTATACCTTCTCTTCTTATTCTTTAATATGGTTTTGACTTTCTTTCTTTGTCGTTCATAATTATTTCTTGCTTCTATTGTATCCTCTGTCAACATTCTTAAGAGCAAATTCCCCTAATTTCTAATGCCTCTGTGCACTCCTCATCAAACCATTTCCTTCTTCCTTGCCTCCTCTCTTTATTACAATATTTTGCACCTTACTCTATTCTATTTTTTAATTTCATCCAGTTTTCTACTATACCTTGTCTGCCTACTATACTTTCCAGCTCCTTCTTTCTCTGTCCATCTGATTCCTAATGATCGGTATTACTTCATTCATGTTTATGTTATTCTTTCTTTATTTTTTCCATCATTTTACATTTGCTTTTGAATTTCCTTTGCATTATTTTTTATTTCCTCTAACGTTTTCTCCTTATTTCCACAACCCAAGTTTTAATCATGTTCTTTAGCTCTTCCATTTCTTCTGACTCTATTTGCCTCTTAGATTCTGGCGATCTGGCAATTATCTTGCTTCTTTCAAAAGATCTTAATTCTTCTTCTCTCCCGCATTTCTTAGTCACTTCGTTGACAAGGTGTTTGATTGAACGCGCTCGAAACATCAAGTCGACCTTGCCGCGTTCTACTTCCGCGCACTTCCGATCTCACTCGCACCTCTAGTTCTAGTTCTATTTCAACTGCTTACTTGACGCGATCAAATTCCACGCACTCCCGTTCTAATTCATACCGTTAACGCTATCTCAAGTGCTCACTTTACAGTTCATCGCTTGAAATGACAATCACACCGAAATCTCCGCTAGTTCGGGTTCCTAACCCACACCACCACTCCACACGCTCTTCAATTCCCCTTTTTACCAAATCTCTCCCCAATTCACAATCACTAAACCTATTAATCTTTACTTTTGTTTACTTGCGTGACGAAGACGTGTACACATTACTCGCGTCGCCGTACAACTCAACACTTTCGATTAGTGCTACAAAATTTTCAAATTATTTTTATATGAAGCCAAAAAGTAAAACAAAGAGTAAAAGGGTAAAATTTCGATGTTTGGTTTTTTATTTCAAAATTTGTCAAATTATTCGTAGCATTAATATTATTTTGCTATTTGATTCGTAAAAAAATTACTACTTTTTGAGTTAAATCAAATTTAACATAAAGCACGAACAATGCTTTTATTTATGACTTTCCAATAATAGATAATGCGGTTTACCACTGTAACAATAGTTTATGATCAACCTATCAAACTGGACGAAACAGCTTTTCAGTTGTCGATCAGTTGTCGTCAGACCTATTTTCTTAATTAAATTTAGTGACTGTAATAAATAAAAAAGCAAGTACCCTACATCCGGTAAATTGGTCTACTTATGTTGTAAATCATTTAAAAAAATACCTTCTAATACGGAAGTGGCTTTATTTAATAAACTCCAATTAGTAAAATTATTTTAAGGACAGCAAATTGTGTGAAAATATTTTACTGTTCGTACATCAAAAAAACTAATAAATTGAACAAGTAGTAATTGAGATAAAGCCACCGCCGATAAAACTTGACTCACCCTGTACAGGTTGTTAGTAAATGTGTACCTGTTAAAAACTTACAGGATAGGTAGGGAATACAGAAACGATCAATTTTCAATGAGACACAGGTATCCAAAAATGCGCCGTCTTCGAATTATGTGTTCTTATAATAATAGATACTACCTTAATTATTGAGAAAATTTTTATTAGATTATAATATCAGTTTAAGCTAAATACTGTAAAAATTGTTAATTATGTATTCGGAAACGACTGGTTTTCGAGCAAAGAATAAGGAATATTGATGATAGTGAAACGTTATAATAATTGTTGAAAATGCCGACGACCAAGTTTGATCCAACATCCGAATCATATTGCCACTTATCAAGAGGGAAACCGTACGATTTTCTTTTGAAAATTCGCTCGAAATTTAAATAGCTTTGGCTCAAAAAGTATTATTCTCAGGCAAATGATTTTTGTTTTTAATTATGAAATATTTGCTGTAGGTACTACTTTAAAAAAGGACTGAATGATTTTTTTGTCAAACTACTTCTTCATGCAAAAAAAATCGAGGAAACTAGAACAAAGCCAGAAATTTCGTCGTTTCGACGCTCTGGTGAGGTCGTAAACTTTGCCTTTTTAATAGTGCCCCTATACATACATACAACATACCAAAAAATCAGAACTACCCGACCTTTTGCATCTGTGCCCCCCTTATACATCGTAGATTGACTGAACTGTGGATTCATTTTAAATAGTCTCTAGCCTATGAATTTGTAAGACATCCACTAAAAAAAATTCAACGTTTAGTTATTATAAGTAACTGTAGTGTGAGAACGGTGCATTTCCTATTAGTTTGTAGCACGTATTTATTAACACCCTGTATAATACGAATACATGAAATATTTTTGTTTAAAGCATGAAATGCGTCTATATATGTGCTAACAAAAACTGTATTAGCCGGTTGTTTAGTTAATACTTTTAAGCTCGGAACTTTAGCAAACCCGGAATTAAAAAAATAAAAAACTAAAGATTGTGCTGGCAATGCTGAAAATTTGATTCACTGCATACTTCACTTAATATTTTTATATAAAATATAAAAAAATAATTCGTACATACTTTGTTACATGAACACGTGGAATTATTAATTGAAGTATACAGTGAATACAAATTCCAGCATTACCAACACAATTTTTAGTTTTTTATTTTTCACCCCAGGTTTACTAAAGCTCTAGCTTCAGCCTTCACTGAACAATCGGTCATAAGACTATGACTTACATTAGCAGGGTTATTTTATCCCTTAACATGATTAGCAAAAATGCCTTTGGCCATCAAAAGAGGGAAGTATGAATTAATTAACGACGCACATCATTAATTGAATGGGTTTTTGTACAAATATATGTATGAGAAGTATTGCACACACAAGAGCAGATTGTATTAAATGAACAAGTTTGTTGTACAAAAGTTTCGAGTGAACGTTATATTCCTCTTCATTACTTGTATAATGATCCCCAAACTGTGCAATGAGTAGACGTTCGGTGTGCACAACTCCATTATAACCGCTTTACCACCTATTATTAGTTCGCATATTGCGTTAACGGGGAAGTACACTTGAAGGAAGCTTACGCGATGTTGAATTTGAGGGTTCCCCAAAAACACTGCTGCTGGTTGACTATTATGATTCATCAATAAAGATAATATTAAATTAAAACAACAAATTTAAAAACAAGCAGTAAACTTCTTGTCTAAAAATTTCTTGTGAATAATAAGTTAATGATCATGTTATTAGAGGAAAACGAAATTAGGTTTTATATTGAAGTGAGGGTGCGGATTTTGAATCTGAAATGAAAAAGTTTTGATATATCCACGACCCGAATATGTTTCAATGATTGATTTTTAATTCATTCTGTCAAGTACCAGATGACAAATGATCTCAATAATTGATTAATTGTTATTCACGATGAATTACAACTTTAAATTATTAAACCATAACTAATTGTTGAAAAATTCGAATTTAACGGTTTAATCCGAGCCACTCGTTTCGCTCACCTGATCCTATTATTCATTTACAAATTATCGACTACTGTAATACCTGTTACAATTTCATTTTAGATTCTAAAAACAGTTTGCCAAACGAATTACTAAGTTGCGCTATAAAAAAATAATCTGGTCAAATCGATATTTTATAAGATTGAAAGGGGAGTTTTATTCAGACAATTGTATCGTCCCATACGCGAGAACGCATCAATAATACAAAGGCTGTCAGTCTTCAATGGTTGAGATGTCAGCAGGGTTTTTCTCTTTCTCTGCAGTTCCTTATCATTTTGGCGAACCCTACATAAATTATGTATGAAGAAAGCCTAGAAAATTGTTAATGATAACTTTTAGAACTAGTTTAACAAGTTAAATGGATTTGTACGATTACAGTATTCAATATTAATTTCATAAGTTCAGCGAGACTTTTAAAAGTGAAATCACAATTTGCAACGGTTGTTTGGGAATTGTTTGTGGCATACGTTGTAACCGCAAGTTCATGTAAATTTTGACCGGAATATTATGGCTTCTGACAGCTTTAACCAATAATAATACAACTTCCTCCGTCGAAAACAGATATGTACATGAATGCATTTCTCTAGTGACTCAAAATGTTACTCAATATTCAGACATTAAGTAAACGAGAATACTGAAGTATTTTTAATGGACTATTGTAAAATAAACAGTTTTAAGAGGTTTTTTACGTTTAGGCTGAAAGAATGTAAACCTACGATAAAAAGTAGCTGTTTAAAGGAACGAAATAAAAAGAGGTTACAGTAGGTTATTGGCAAAAACCGATAAGTTCGCGAGGGCGTCACGCAGTTTCCAAACTCGTAACGTAGTAAACTGATCTTAAAACGGTGAAAATATATCGCAGGATAACACAAAGTTTAATGGCTGCTATTAAACCGGATCCATTTTATTCGGAATAACTAAAATCGTAATAAAATAAACATTACTGTGCAACTATACAGGGTGTTTTAAGAATAGATGTGTTAATTTTAACCTCTAAAAGAGATTACCAATTAAAATAAATTTTCACTATAGCATTTTGCAAAAAAAAACGATAAGTTTTCATAATTTTTGGGTTCTGTTTTTGACCAAGTGATATTATTAATATTATGCGATCAACGTAGTTAAATAATGATGTGTTACCTATCAGGTTTGCTAACTATATGCATCTTGGTAATTATAGGCTAGTATAGTAAATAACAATGATATTTGAAACACAATATAAAATAATACTTACGGTGGTTTATGAGTTTCGCGGTTTTGATGGCGTTAATTTTAGTTTAAATTTCTGGAGTTTGATGGTCCGTTTTATAATACCTTTTTATCTGCTTATACAGAACCCATACCTTTCCATACGGTAAGTCCTCAACTTACTCAATTAATAGATAAGTCGAAAAGTCGGGTAAGTCAATAATTTGTATAATATGTGTTTGTTTGAGTAAGTGATATATTGGTAAAAGTAGGAAAAGTGTTGAATGCGGTAATTTCAAATAGCGCTGTTACTTTCTAATTACGTATCAGCAAGTTATTTTCCTTACTTTTAATTCATTGTTCATTGTGACACTTTCTTCTTGAATCTTCGATATTTTAGATAATCATTAGATAAAGTCTTCAAGCATCGGTGGTTCAGTGGTAGAATGCTCGCCTGCCACGCGGGCGGCCCGGGTTCGATTCCCGGCCGATGCAAATTATTTTATTGACTTTCAAGTAAATGTTCTTTATAACACTTTCTTCTTGGATCTTCGATATTTTAGATTATCGTGAGATATAGTCTTCAAGCATCGGTGGTTCAGTGGTAGAATGCTCGCCTGCCACGCGGGCGGCCCGGGTTCGATTCCCGGCCGATGCAAGCTTTTTACTCACTTTTAATTCACTGTGACACTTACTTCTTGGATCTTCAACGTTTTAGATAATCATTAGATAAAATCTGCAAGCATCGGTGGTTCAGTGGTAGAATGCTCGCCTGCCACGCGGGCGGCCCGGGTTCGATTCCCGGCCGATGCAAGCTTTTTACTCACTTTTAATTCACTGTGACACTTTCTTCTTGGATCTTCAACGTTTTAGATAATCATTAGATAAAATCTGCAAGCATCGGTGGTTCAGTGGTAGAATGCTCGCCTGCCACGCGGGCGGCCCGGGTTCGATTCCCGGCCGATGCAAGTTTTTTGCTTGCTTTTAATTCACTGTGACACTTTCTTCTTGAATCTTCGATATTTTAGATACTCATTATATGAAGTCTTCAAGCATCGGTGGTTCAGTGGTAGAATGCTCGCCTGCCACGCGGGCGGCCCGGGTTCGATTCCCGGCCGATGCAAATTATTTTATTGACTTTCAAGTAAATGTTCTTTATAACACTTTCTTCTTGGATCTTCGATATTTTAGATTATCGTGAGATATAGTCTTCAGGCATCGGTGGTTCAGTGGTAGAATGCTCGCCTGCCACGCGGGCGGCCCGGGTTCGATTCCCGGCCGATGCAAGCTTTTTACTCACTTTTAATTCACTGTGACACTTTCTTCTTGGATCTTCAACGTTTTAGATAATCATTAGATAAAATCTGCAAGCATCGGTGGTTCAGTGGTAGAATGCTCGCCTGCCACGCGGGCGGCCCGGGTTCGATTCCCGGCCGATGCAAATTATTTTATTGACTTTCAAGTAAATGTTCTTTATAACACTTTCTTCTTGGATCTTCGATATTTTAGATTATCGTGAGATATAGTCTTCAAGCATCGGTGGTTCAGTGGTAGAATGCTCGCCTGCCACGCGGGCGGCCCGGGTTCGATTCCCGGCCGATGCAAGCTTTTTGCTTGCTTTTAATTCACTGTGACACTTTCTTCTTGAATCTTCGATATTTTAGATACTCATTAGATGAAGTCTTCAAGCATCGGTGGTTCAGTGGTAGAATGCTCGCCTGCCACGCGGGCGGCCCGGGTTCGATTCCCGGCCGATGCAAGCTTTTTACTCACTTTTAATTCACTGTGACACTTTCTTCTTGGATCTTCAACGTTTTAGATAATCATTAGATAAAATCTGCAAGCATCGGTGGTTCAGTGGTAGAATGCTCGCCTGCCACGCGGGCGGCCCGGGTTCGATTCCCGGCCGATGCAAATTATTTTATTTACTTGCAAGTGAATGTTCTTTGTAACACTTTCTTCTTGTATCTTCGATATTTTAGGTTATCGTGAGATGTAGTCTTCAAGCATCGGTGGTTCAGTGGTACTTTACTTTCAAGTGAATGTTCTTTGTACACTTTCTTATCTTCCACTTTGGTTTACTCTCATATGACTTATTCGTCTTCCGGCCCTTTAATCATAAAACTGCTATGGCTCTCTCCATGGAGCGTTGATTTGCTTGTAACATGTGACTTATATTTTTTGTTAATGACCATGACCATGTTTTTAATGCGTATGTTGTGTTTGGTAGTGTACATTGGGATAAGTTAGATCTAAATACACTACTAGTTTGCTAAAAGCAGCCCATCCTAACCGAATTCTTCTTTTTACTTCGTTTCGTTGCTTGTTTATATTAACTCCAAGGTTTTGTTATGTAATTAAACTTCGCTAGTTCTTAGATGTTTTTCTTTGTCGGTACATTATGCAATCCCTATATTCTTTGGTTCCTTTAACCTTTTTCTTTGTTCCAGTACAAGATCATACATTTATATTTCGTTGCTTTCACTCATTAATACTTCTTGATCTCTTAGATTCTAGAAGAATCATTCCGTGCTGTTAATTGTATAGTGTTTCTTTTCCAAAATCATTTTAATCTTCTTCTTTGGTCTGTCGATTCCGTTTTAGATCTTCCGTTTCTCAGACTAGTTTTGTTGGTTCTTTGAGCAACAAACTGTTTTCCGGTGGGTAGGTTGCTGGGCTGAGTGGCCTAAGCTACTCAATCCACCCATCAATGTTACAGGCGAAGACTTTCTGAATTTGCTATTTGGTGTATGGTATTTGGTATGCCTACATATTTTAGACACATCCAACTTCGATAAATATAACTTTAATCAATAGGTGCATTAAATTCTCAATTTATGTAACTAACTTATTAAAATTAAGTTGAAAAACTCGTTAAGTTAGGGGGTGCTTAATTGCCATTGTGTACACATGTTTTCTTCAATAATATATTTAAATATAAATATAGCTTTTGCATAATAAAAACATAATTACAGAAAATAAACTGATACTAATTTGTGTTCCTATGAATCTAGGCGATTTGAATCCAATAGGTGTGGTTTATTGTGACGATTAATTTCTTTTAATTATATTATTAATTAATACTAAAAAAAAAAAACCGTACCCGTAAACGCTTTCGCAGATTTTATTTTTACATATTATGTTTTGTGAAAGAAAATATTTAGCTATTTGAAACACAAAATTATTAACAATGTTTACAGAGAAGCTATTATAAAGTTTTATCTACCAAATAAAAACATTATTAAGAAAAGTAAAGTTATATGTACATACCTAGCAAATTTGTAGTAGCAATATTTGCTTTAGGGAAACTTGTCTTTCATTTTTCAGAAATTTTATGTTGAAGAAGACGTTCAGAAGTAGGTGCTTGAATTTATAAAGACCGACGACGTTAATAAATTAAAGATAGATTGCAGTCATAGAGCGTAATAAGTGGATGTATGAAATATGATACTTTCAAACTAAGCGAGTGTATCATCATGAACTGTATAATGTGTTTCTCATCTCACGGTTACGTATCTGGGTTGAGTAATAAATCGTACTTATTAATATTCATTGTTTTCATACTGAATTGTTTCCACCACAAAACAATTACTTCTCACAGCGACAGAGTGCTCGTTCCTTTTTAATTGTTCCATCTTGTCGCTTTTCGGTCGAGATGCTTATGTCGTTTCTCCACTAACAATGTTAGTCTTGAGACATTTTTATTGTTAGAAGTGCGCCTCTTGTGAGCCAAAAGCTTGCAGCATTCTTCTAGCATGTCCAGTTTCTGTATTTTTTCCTACATTTGCATCACAATGTGATTTATTTAACCTGATTTTAAATTCAAGACGTTTTATCTCATCAATAAAGTTAATGGATTGTTTCACCTCCTTGTGTGAAGAAGGGCGCGCTGCACGGTATTTTTACAGCATAGCAAATAGTTTTATATCATTTTGGTAGACAGATTTAACGAATGAATTTTATTTTTAAGCAGATCTTCGAGATTTGTGGAAAGTGTTTTGGTATATAAGTGCAAGGACACTGACAAATAACGTAAGGTCGAATCAGAGCCTACAAACTCGGGGCGAATTTAAAGCTGCTGAGATTACAGAAGCAAGGGTAGCGTATACGCGGACCGAGTTCACGCTGCAGATTCAATCTACGGCTTAGAACCCGTGTCAAAAGACATTTGTATGGGCAACAAGTCACATGTTCATTCGCTAGAAAAACTTTATCTCTTTGCTTTTCACAAAATATTGAATTTATATTTGTATGGAACGGAAGAACCTATACATAGAGTCTTTATTCGCGAGAATACAATTCCGATACCGATTGAACAATTTGTCGAGTATTTAATAATTAAATGACAACAAAAGGACGGGCCTTTTGTATGCGTGTAATAATCGCTTTTCAGTGTCCTCGTCTTCGCACAATACCCTGACATATCGACAGGTACGTTTTATTGGATTCGACGACTATTATAAAGAAGATACAAAAGATAACGTACGGATTATCAATAAATTATGGGCACATCTTTTATCGTTTCTTCTTTTATACGCATGAAGTGGCCCTAAACTTGTGACACAGTTTTATCGAATAAACTTTTACAGTAATCAAGTTTATAATTAATTAAGTTGCTGTATAACAGGACTTCCTAAAATACGCGTCACGACCCCACGCGGGGTTGTGTAACTAAATGTTGGGATAACGAAAAATTTGGAGAATTCAAAGGTTTATATAGCTAAAATCACAAACCAGTTCTATTGGGTCATCATGAAAGTCTGACAGTTTAGTACGTTTCAGTACGCTAATATGAGATATAACTTAATTTAACATTAGAACCTTTTATTCAGAAAGAAATGTTATTTCAGGAATAATTTTTATAAACTTCGGTCCAGATATATCGATATTCGAAAGTAAATTATCTGATGTTGATATAATGTGATCTCGACTATACAAGTTGGTTCATCGTATAGCATAATAGTCGAAAAATTCGGAAAATTGGAAGTAATATAACTTCAATTCCCAAACTACAAAATAACGAAACTATTTTTTTTTTAAATTAAATATTTTCTCCAGTCACATCTACGCTACAGCGTAGATTTTAATGATAGGAAAATTGACATTTAAATTTTAATAGTGACTGAGTAAATCGTTTTCTAATATCGTCTAGTCAAGTGTTTAATTGCAATTGTATAATAGAATCCGTAAGTGACACGCTCGTAAAGCTAGTGATAAAACTTGTCAGGGTGCTTTAAAAGCTTTTGCCAAAAAATATCTGTAGAAGGATATCTGGCACAAGTGGGTCTCATCGATAAGCAACAACATCCGGAGCCGTAAAGTAGGTATTCTATCAAATCAGTACGAATGAGGCTTGTTTGAATGAACGCATATTTCGTGAAAACTTTCGACAATAAAATAAAGAAAAGTTTTTTTGAAACTAATTTTAGGAGGCGTTTATGACTGCATACAACAAGGAGGTTGCTATTTTGAACATCTAGGTAATGTAATTTCAAGGTAAATAGAAAGGTTTTCATTGTGCTTACAAGAATACAATTTACTGAACCAACACTTTTTAATTCCGGATATAAAATGACAAATATCTGCCTTGTAGGGTATTCTCATCATGATTACGGTTAATAATTAGGGGTTAATCTGCCAAAGCTGACGCGAAATAAATTTTAATCGCGAGTAGCGCCCGTCTCAGAGACCTAAAGTTTTAATAGTTTAATTATTATTGAAAAATATTATTTTATGTTAAATCTAAATTTATATGTTAGAAACTCCATCCTTTCTCTATAATACAACACAACTAGATTTAATATGCCATTATTTTTATTCAACTAAATAATTCCATTGATATTAAAATTATGTCACTTTTTTGTAACACCTCTAAAAAAAAACAAATCATGAGATTTTCTTTCCAAAAAAAATTTGGTACTAAGTTTTAACATCATAAGCTACAAAATGAAAAAAATAAATAAAAATTTTTTTTTTACAAAAATTATTTTACTTACTGGCGTCGGGTCCCACACACGGTAACGACGCAAAAAACACAAAAACAATACAATGTCCGCACACGTCGCTAACATACGAAAGACTGATGATATCGCTGTCCAAAGGAGGCAGCTACCCGAAGAATCAACCAAATTTATTGAATAATTTAAAGGTTATTTAGCGCCAGTTCTGCCAGGTTAAGCGACCATTATCTACTAAGATTTTCGATTTTTATGAGTAAAAGTTTTTCAACGCTTATTAATTTGAAATCGATAACTTTCTCAAAATTTTAAATTTCGGCAAACTGTAATTGTAGATTATCGGCCATGGGTTTTTAGTTTTGTAAGGAGATTAGAAAGATTTTTTTGCGAAAATGTTATACGATGGACCACAATGTACCTGCAGTGTGCTTTCAGTGGGTCAAGCTTACAGAAAAACGTTTTCCTTCTTTCCAGGTTTTTGTTTGTGCCAAATATTGTTTTCCTTGAAATGCAAAAATTAAATTGTATAAAATACGGTAACGCTAGCCCACACCCTGCTAATTGTACAGAAATAAACATTTAATATAAACATTTTACGTGATAAAATAGCTACCTAACTTCCTTCATTTTTCCTTTTAAAGTTTCAATGTCGTTTTCCAATTATTTTTTTTTAAGTAAAGTTTAATGGAAGTATTGATTTACCATTTCATTGAAAAACTAACGTACCACACTATACGGTATGTCATGAAAATCCGAAGTGATCACGTGATATGCATGAACTTACACGTGATGACTTGTACGCTTGTTATTAAAAACCTAATTTACACTGCTCCAATGACTACCACAAAAGGAAACGACACGCAATTGTGCCGGCAGCTTGTGTGTATTATAGCGTAAACGGGAGTTGTTACGAAGAAGGTTACTGAAGGTGACTAACGCCCCAAATTTAAAGTAACTAAAAGTAACCACATGCTTAAGTTAATTTGCTTCTTACCGATATGGATATTACACATTAACTTTTCTGTAACATTCACTTATACTTGTAATTTTTAAATTTGACTTTCTATTGATTTGCAATAATTTAGCTTGGAAACTATTCTATTTGTTGTAAATGTGGATTTTTTTCTTTTCCACGGATAGGTAAAAATTCTAATACATTTCCTAATTTAGCTACAAAAATAAACTTACAAGGCTTTTAAACTTTTACTTAAATTTGCTTATTCTCAACAGTTCAGATATACATATGTAGCAACAATTTTTTTTGATATTGTAACATACAGCAGATGCTCGATAACGTAAACCCCGGATTATGGAAACATCACGCTAATGTAAACACAAAATTCATACTATAGAATCAAACGGAACGCCCGATAATGTAAACAATCTGTACAGCTCGATAACGTAAACAGTTCTTGGCGACAGCTAGGTCACGCAGCTTAGTCGACTGGATAGGTGTTTATGATGAAGGAATTGGGCAAATTTACACAAAATAATATTATTATTATATTATAACTTACTTTTCCTCTAGGTGTAAGACATTTCTTCAGTTCCGTAATACTGAACCGATAAATACTTTATTGAAAGGTAAATATTAAATTTATCGAAAATCAACTACTTAGCTGCAATGTTTTTTATCACCCACTTAATGAGATAATTTAATTTTCTTCTTTATTTTATTCAAGAAAATTTTGTTTACAAAATTATTAGTTTTCGACCAAGCAATAACTTTGATAAAGAATGACATTTTTTGTAAAGTTGAAAATAAAAAAGTTATTTGTCTTTTTCAGTCGTACTGGGGACACACTGTATAAGTATAGAAAACGGTTTAAAAATTTTGTTTGGTATTTTTGTAGCTCGAATTTCGATTAAATACATAGATACTCTTATTGTATAAATGTTTTTCTCATCAGTGAAACGGGATTAAAATAAGATTGGCTCCTGCCGGAAAGATAAAACACGAAGCATTTAATGATTTTTTGAGCGCGCCTTTAAATATTCTTCCTTGATCTCCCGTCTATCGATTTTCTAATATTTCGCTTTTCCTTGTGGGTTATGGATATTTAAATAGCCACTTGACGTTTCTTACGAGAGAGGCTTTTTTTAGAACATACGACAATAACTGAGATGCAGGTTATTAAAAGTGACTCGAAGACCGAAAGCCACATTTCACATCAAAGGATTAGTAGTGATTCGAGAATTACAATTTTAGCATATTGCAGACGAACGTTTCCAACGAATGTCATAATACGGAGTACGGCATTGGAGTAGATCGATGGGCCAGTGTAGCAGTGCATCCGCAGCGACCGAACTTTGACCCGACAATTTCGGCCATACCTACCCCTGACCTACTCACAGACATTTTAAACGATGAGAAGGTCAGACAAAACTACCTACAAGTGAAAATTTACCCTTTTTTAAGACCAGGCCCTCTCACCTTTTGCGTGTTTGCAGGGGAATTTCTTGCGAATATCCAACGGTGGTGTGCAAAAATTCATCGATTGATTATGGAAATGATGAAGCGTAAAAAGCACGAAATAGGACACGAAATCGACCAGACGCATCTTAGAGGTAACCGTAAACAAACCGATGATTAAAGCTCGACTTGAAGGACTAGATAATACATCTTCATTGAAAAGAAGGCACGTTAAAAGCACTATCAGATTTGCACGATTGCATATTCTAGCAATATATTCCGGTATAAACAAGCTTTTTAGAACAAAATTTGCATACTCATTTAATTATTCAGTTATGTTAGGTACTGTCGACTCACAAAAGCCTTTTTGATTAATAAATTATAAAAAGAAACATAAACCGACAGTACATAATAATTTATTTTATATAGCCATCCACCTCAGGCAAAAATAAAAATTTACATTTAGAAACCAAATAAAAAATTTAAATTGACCGAAATCACATATTCTTAAAGCTGTTTCTATTTACGAAGCCAATAAATCCTTCTTAGTTTTACGATCTCCCCTATCCATTACGATCCATTACGAAAATTGTTTGTTTAAATGTTAGGTTGGTAATTGTTCAAGATGACCTATATAAGAAGAGCACGAAAAAGGATCGCGTGCTCTTTATCAGTAAGAAAATGATTGTTTGGAAATAAAAATCATACTTATCACCAATTGTTTTTAATTTCACGTCTTGTATACAGTGTGTCCTAAGATAGACGGGGAAAGAGGAAAAACTTTTTTCTAAGTAATATTCAGACTTTGTTTTTCTGAAAACGAAAATTAAAATTGTGACTTTGTTCAACATTTGCATTCCTTTGATGAACACACTTGCCTGTTTACTGGAAAGAAACCATTTGTAGCCACTTAAGTAAATTTGAAATTAAAAAATTATCAAATGACTAAGTATAACCGTAAGCCACATTACTCTATTTATACTTTGAAGTCAGTCTTTATATTGTTTAGTTATGCTAAAAGATTTTAAGCTAAATAGCTGTAAATCTTTATAATTTAATTATTTAAACGATATGTGCAATGTCACCAACTTTGGCCACTTTGTCCCGACAGTGGCTAGTTTTAACACCGCCTGTAGCCAGATGGCATTTCTAGCAGACTACTTCTCAATTTCTATGTTTTTGTGATATTTTTTGATGATGTATCATAAATAAATGAAACCACTTTCATCCAGGGGTGTTTTGGATAAAAGTAATTAATTAATTTGTGTTTTCTACCAACTTTTTGATGGTATATCAACCCTACAAATCCGTGCAAAAACTTTTATAAAGAATAACGTTCTTCTGTAAAGTCTTTCAGTTCATTTCAAGAGACACTGTATAAAGTTGTTCATGTTCATTACGTGACACGTTATGTAGTGTATTCTTGATTCAAGGGCAAGCATAATGTTGAATGATGCAAAATATTGTTTTGCTTAATACCGTTTATAACGACCCTTGCCACAAAGTTTTGCTTGTGTTAAACTGTTACATGAAAATCATAATCGTCTAGTACGTGTGTATTCACTTGGGATCACACATTCCACAGGTACAAGTTATTAAATCTTTCGTGGACATGGGAAGCTCACATTACCGCACATAAAGGCACACTGCAATTCAAACAATAAAGAACTACTTACTTGAAAAAAAAACACCAAATAACCACAAAAGCAAATATTTTCCTGGCTTCCCTTTGCCTTGCTTTAATGGTAATGTAACACTAACGTCTAAAACAAATCTAAAGTACGAGAAATGAGCTTAAAAATGTTTAGCTCTGATATTATTTCTTATATGATAAGAAGATACCTACTTTGCATGCTAAAATGTAAGCCAAACACGCAATCCATGTACAAATGTTAAAAATTTGCAACGATAAATTACAACAGAAGTATTAAAAATACAGGGGTGCATAATTACCATTGTACACGACTCTTCCTATAAATATCGCAATTTGGAAGAAACCAATCTTCGCTCAGCGGAGTATTGTAATTAGTTCATTCGAGCGAAATGTGACCGCGTGCAGCTGAGAAACTAAAAACATAAATCGAATGTGCAAGGGGGTTGCATGTAATTACCATAAGTTTAATTGGCTCATAAATATGTTCAGTACCACTGTTTAAGTGCGGCATGTCGCAATAACTACACATATACAGTTCAAAGATAGATAAATATCACTGTCAACCCATTTCGCCTTGAAGTTAGCGAATATTAAGCACGAGAGGCTTCAGAAATTAAAACTTGAACCACTAATTACACTTTTTGTTCCGACTAGAATCTATTATGAGATAAAAAAGTGATTTATGACCAATTACTGTCAGTAATTTTGTCCACTATCAAAAGAAATATGGTAATTTAGATAAGTAAATTTCTTGCGTCAGAAGTTTTGGAACTAGTACGGTTAACACGATTAAAAACGTTAATCAACAATAAGAACAAAAACTAAACTTTGGGAATAATAATGGATTATTAAATTTTACCGAACTTACCGGTTATTAAACGTAATCTCAACAGCGAACAACAATGAAAGGATAATGTCTGTAATTAACCGTTGTCGATATTAATTAAATTTATTATCGCTGTTTTAGTACTGACAACTATTATAATACAAACACGGCTGCTAAAATATAACTCTGCTATATACGGTTTTAGTAATTATCAATTATATTATTATATTAATCATCAATTATAATACCTAAGTAGAATTTCGTTGTAACAGGTTACTTGGCCAATTATAGTAGATGTTCTTACTATTATACCAAGAATGTATAACACAGTTGATTTAATAAGGAATAGTACACTGGAAAAAATGCCACCTAAAATTTTTTTAAAAACCCATTCTTACATTAAGAACTGATAAAAGTCTTGTATTTAGCACGATTCTGCTTGATATTAGCACGAACAATATTAAATCAAGCAAACCACCGTTTTAGATTTAGAACGGGGATTCTCAATTTGTGGTGACCTCACTGAAGGTTTTGTTCCAGATGAACGTTGGGTCCAAGGGTTCTATAATACAATTGTTTAGAAGCCTTGCGCTGGGTCTAGCTGAGCGGATACAATTATACGGAATGTTATAAATTACTTTATGGCCGACATTTTTTTGCAAGGGACTGTTTACTGACAATAAATAAATTACTTTAGAATTTCTTACAAATTTAGTTGAAAAACGTTACACCAAACTCGACTTGCAGTAAGAAAGTGCATATTACGGTGTGCATTTTCTGTATTTTTATTGTAAAGTGAATTTTTAATAACTTACATAATTAGTGAATGTTTAATTGTGAATAAATAGGAAATATTACAAGTGATTTAATGTGTCGAGATGAAGATGTTAATTCAATGCAATATTAAATGATCAGCTTCAAAGACCATTTCTAAAAATGGTACTGAAATTATGGGGATTTTCTGATTCTATGTGTGATAAATTCGCATGTAAGTAAATTTGTGGTAATTATAATTTTTCCCATGCTTTTAGCTTACCGAATGAATTTTGTAAAAGTTCTACAAGTTTATTCAAGCTATTAAATGAATTGTTTTTTAGTTTATTTTCGTCGGAACGAAAAGTAAGAAGAAATAAAAAGAAATCAGTTGCTTCTATAAGAGAATTAATAGTAATGACGAAGGTAATGAAATAATGTTGATTTTCTTTTATACATTTAGTGTTATTTATCTATCTTGTAACAAATTTTACTTTTTAGCGGATGTAGAGCTCTTTGTAAGAACTTAACAAAACACAAGCGTGACTGAAGTACGCAGATTTGCGGAAAGGAAGTCTGCATAAAGTGAAATCGTCATTATTGAAGCATTCAAACTGGTCTATATTCGTAAATTTTTATAATAATATATCCATGGTACAATGTAAGCATTTTGTTTGTTTGTTTTTCTTGAGAGAAAAACAATTTATTTGTGTGGCGGTCAAAATTTATTGAGAAGGTTAATGATTTCGATGAACTTCCATACATACGTACATCTGTTACCAAATGATAATGTGGTTCTTAAACTAAAAATGTGTTTTTAAACAGGATGTGATGTGATGTTAAATTTTCACCTACTAATAAAAATACGTATGAGAAATAACTTTATATTCTAAAATTCTTTCAATTCAAGCATTCCACTCGACAATTCATAAAAATTAGAAAAAAATGATTGTATTTGCAACTGCTTATTTAATATAATAAGGCCATCTTTAATTCTTAGATAAGAAAACACATTACTTAAGAACATGCTTAAGTAATTAAATAAAAGTTCTTAAAATAAGAGCGACCCTTTCTTTCTTTATTTCTTTCTGTTTCCCGAAATATTTCATTTTTCGGCCTTGTAACATAAATAACTATTTCGTTGTTTCTCTGCTGCATTACGGATATTTTTGATCCTTACAGCTGTTCTGAATATTATTTCTTAATTTGAAAATTTGGAGCAACAACAAGTTTCCAAATGCACCTTTGCAAATTTAAGTAATTTAGATAAAAAGTTTGATAACTTGATAACACAACTAAATTTAATAACTAAGCAAGTTGCGTTATAAAAATATACAGGCTGGAGAAAAAGTATGGAAACCCCTAGAAATCTTGGGGGATCAGTAAAAACAGAAATAACCAAAGTCCATACCCTAGGTAATTTTCAACGAGGAATCCAAAGACGACCTTGAAGTTGACCTTAACCTCATTTTCAAGGTCATTTAAAGCTCAACTTTGTTTTTTAAAATGGGAACCCCTATTTTTGGTCCCAGAATCGAAAAAAGCGGGAAATTTTACGTTCAAGTATGTGTTTAGATCTGGGGTTAACGTCACCTCTACGGATTAAATAATGGTCAAAGTACACTATCATGGGATCTCGCAGGAAAGTTTCATTTGAAATGACCTTTAAAGTTTTATACGGATTTGTATGAGTTGATTATAATTATGTACCCGGTAGGTCTGTACATAGTTACAACATACCACTAACAATAAGTAATTATTTGAGTGCACAGTTACAGTTTATTTCGGCACCAAAAATCAAAACTGTTTATTATAATTGCATCACAAAGTATCGTGGTCCATATTTCATATTTTTATTTTTGAAATAGTGTTTCCTAATTCTGAATATTTACATGCTGCTTGCTGTTTAGTCCAACATGAAGTTTATTGCTTGATACACAATTTAACGATGCAAGATAAAGATAAATTCAGAATTAATGGTTACAGGAATTAACTCCCAAATGGCTGTTAACATCTAGAATTTTAAATTCTATTATTTATTAATAAATGTTTAAGTATAATTTTTTGAGTCGAACGTAAACAATATGTAATTACTATTCTCATTTAACAGTTTAAATTGTAAAGATCAAGTGCAATTATTTTTGTCTTTCTAGCAGAATGAACTTTTGGCAGTTTGAAAATTTTTATTTAAGCCGGATAGAAAAAAGATTTCGTAACAAGGCTAAAGGTCATCGTTTAAAAGGGGAGTCCAAATAACGTGGACTCTCGATAAACGCATAAACGGCTGTAGGGATAAATCGACAGATAGAATAAAAGGTACTTATGGTGCCTATACAACGTAACATCAAACATAAAAGCTCGTTTCCATTTGTACGCGACTTCTCTAAATGCCTGTGATCTAAGAAGGCACAGAACAAGTAATTTGTAATTGTTACTGCAAATAATGACTAATTATTCCCCATAAATCTAATTTTAAATCATATTCTAAAGATTTTATTCGAACAAATAAAATAATAATAATAATAATAATAATAATAATAATTTAATCTACGATGGAGCAGCGACAGAAGCGCTCGAATTCAATTTGAGAACTATGAATTTTGACAAATATTATTCAATGCTATCATGGATTTCTAATTAATTTTTAAAATAATATGTTACCATTTACTACGTTTATAATAAACTCACTTCGCATTAACAGAACTGGGTTTATTGTAGCTCAGTTAATTTATATGCCGACCTTTTGCAAAATTGAGTCCTCTTTTATTTACAAATTAACTGGGGTACACCTAAACGTAGTAAAACAGATAGATTTGAAATGTATATGTTAACCTGCAATCGGAACCTTTATTGATAACAAGAACAATAAATAAATAAACATTAAATATCAAAGTACAATTTTTCAATTTTTATATCTATAAATCTACTTCCACTTTAATCATAGTATGAAGTTTTAGTTTTTAAAAATTGTATTCAAGACTAAATTATTTATTTATCGATAAACTTAATTTGATGAGATTTTATTTGTTAAAATGTTTCAGTAACATTTCTATTTGTGAGTTTCCAATTCATCTGAGTAATGTGTAATAATTCAACACAAACCTTTGCATATTGTCCACCTCTCTATAGTGATCAATAGTAGTATATCCCAAGGGCTGTTACTATAGACCAGCTTGCTATTACATAGCCGTTTGTAAAGTATTACCAATGGCATTACCCAACAAACCCAAATAAATTCAGTATCTCAATTATTGTGCATATTTATAAAAAAAAATCCCGAAACACGTCATTTTTAGTCCATGACATGATATCCTGTAAAGCGAAGTTTTCATCTCTAGTTGCAACCCCCAAATTTTTAAATATGAAGTGGGGGCTTATGATACCTCATTTGAAAGGTCTCTTCAGTTCAATCAAAAACTAAATCAAAAATATGTATCGTTATGAATAAAAAGTTTTTATGTTTGGCACATGATAGAAACCGATAACTAAATCATAAACAACAAAAAAAGCATAAACGCGAGTAGAAAATTGAACATTTACAAAGTACTAAACCATGTAAGCAACGAGTGCACATATGTGGCAGTAAAATATAGTAATCTAAAGTTTTATAAAAACTTCCTCTATCAAATGAAATAAATTATAATTAAAATTGTCAGTTCAACAGAAGTTTTCAAACTTGTTTAATATTTGCGGCATGTGTGAACGCCACACAATTCTTGAAGTCAAAATAAAAAAGAGAATGCATTATCATAAAAGGAAACTCGGTGGAAAATGAAACTTATTAATGAAACAAGAAAAGAAAAAAACTGTAAACGAAAAAGCGATGCAGGAATGACGAAATGCAGAACCATGATGTGTAGTTGTTGGATACCAATATCAACAAATTTACTAATTTTCTATATTCTAAAAATACAATTACAGTGGAACTCCTCTAAATCGAATCTCCAAGGGACCGTCAAAAAAGTTGGAGATCGTGAAACCTTAAAATATATAAATTACAACAAAACATTATTTGTATATTATTTACAGTAAAAAGTAAGCTTTTATTATATTGAGAGTGTACGAAAATTCCACTATATCGCCATTGCCCAGCTTTCCCTTCAAATATATTTTGAATAGAAAATTTTAGAAACAAATCCGATTCCAGCAATTTTGTTCGTTTATGGGATCTGTCTATAATTGGAGTTTTTACTGTATATATTATTTCAGACTATAATAAAAAAAAATAACGTGATATTCTCTTTTACAGAAACACTGCACGAGTGCACGAGTTTCATTTGATGTGTCATCTTTATTTCCCAGTATTCCAATTCAACAAACACTTTCCTATCTTGAAGACTTACTGATCGCCAACGATCTGGAGAAAACGGTGGTCAAAGAATACATGTCATTAACGGAGTTGTGTATGCTGCAGAGTCAGTTTAAAATCGGGGGCAAATTCTATGAACAGACAAGTGGTACTTCCATGGGTAACTCGTTATCACCATTCTTCGCGGAAATTTTCATGGGCCGATTCGAAACTGATTTTAAATCCAACTCGGTTTATTTCCCAAGAATTTGGTTTAGGTACGTGGACGACATCTTCGCTATTTTCGATTGCCAAAACCATAATCTAATCGATTTCATTGCCGACCTCAACAGCCAATATCCAACTATTAAATTTACACATGAAATAGAAAAAGATGGAAAGTTACCGTTTTTAGATGCATTGGTGATCAGGAAGAACAAGAAAATAGAAATAGATGTATACAGAAAGGAAACCAGTACATGTCGCTATATAACCAAAGATTCGAGCCATTGCCAACAACATAAAATGGCTAGTTTTCAATTTATGGTTCATAGACTGCTATCTTTTCCTTTAACGAAGCAAAGGTACTGGAAAGAACTTACAACCATTAGGAATATTGCGACAAGTAATGGTTTCAATTGTAACATAGTAGATAACATTATACGTAGGAAACAATTCAAATTGTCCATTCAAAATTGTACCACTTTTAGCAGCGATACCGATCCTAAGGTCAGATTTGTTAAAGTTCCTTACGACCCAAGAGTTACAAATGGCCTTGGTGGAATCTTTAACAAATTTGACCTTAAAATAGTTTACAGTAATAACAATAGATCATTAAGTAGTTTGTTGGGTAATCCGAAGGACAAAAATAGTGATAGGGATATGTCAGGTATTTACTAGATTAGTTGTAGGGATTGTGATTTGGTATATATTGGGCAAACTAGACGTTCTATCATTACCAGATTCAAAGAGCATATGGCTCATATCAAATACAATAGACCAGAGAAATCTAGTGTTGCCCTGCATGTACTAGAATGCAACCATACAATAGGTATAGACAATTTAAAATTGGTTAGGGCAGAATCAGATTATAGGAATTTAAATAGTAGGGAAAGTTTGATTATATATAAGAATAGGAAAAAATTATTAAATAGTGATATGGGCCCCATTCCCAATACCCCATTGTATAGATTACTAGATTTGACTAACCATCCGTGAAACTCACTCAAGTGTTAAATTCACGGATGCGTAAATAATAGTATATAAGGCTTAGTTTGTAAAATTAGATTTAGTAGATGTACTGAAGATGGTGGCATAGCCACCGAAACGCGTCTATGTGAGTAATTTTATATTATTTTATATAAAAATTTTTTTGTGATTAAAGGTTCTTGTTTTTATTTTCATTATCGACATCACAGGGTTCACTATATATATTTTACTTAAAATGCAGCAAATATTCTAACCTAGATCCATCAGCCTTGTAAAAAAAAATACTTCGAAGCTATAAAATTCCTTGTGAACGATACCAATCTATCAATTCAATTATTAAATTGAATCAAGTTCAACGAATTTCTCTAAAAAACTTATTAAATAGATATCAATAGTTCTCTTAAAATATTCTCCGCCGGTTTTGATATAATTTACTTCTCCGGAAAAAACACGGAAAGTAATTAGATACCCCGATATTAAAACACATTAGAGCCTAAACGTTCATAAAATTTTTATTAAAAACTTTGTCACCTTAAATAAAAAATAATCTTTTTATACATGGAATGTGAAAGTTGCCGAACAAAAATGGCAACAGATGTAGCTACAATAATAAAAAAGTTCATTTATGTTGTCCTAAACCGGAAGCAATTCCAGCGAGGTAATTACCGTTTGGACTACCGCAATAATTTGCCATTAGATGCTGCCCTTTCTGATGACAGTGGCGTAACAGACAACTGACCGAACTGTTACCTTTTACAATTCCGTTCGCGTGATCACTAAAAACACTTTCAATTCCTCGACCCGACCGACTTAATAATAAATTTGATTTTTCCTTTCGGTGCGTTAATTTAATTATCTTTAAGGGAGTGTGCATATATCAACAAAAGGGCACTAATTTGATTATATTCTGTTGTTTTATAACATTTAAACGTGCAAACACACACAACTACACTCACATTGTTCTGCTTTATAACGAGTGATTTCCTTCAAACAAAACGTAGCGAGCACGCAAACTTGCGTAACCTTCGGATATTTTCTTTCCCAGCTTTCGGAGAGACTAAAAATGCAGACACGGCAGACGTTTCTATTAGAACGCGAGGCCCATGTCAACATTCCTGACACTTAGCTCATTTGCCTTTTGTTCCGCGCCCTCTCACTCGGTAGCCTTTTTATCCGCCGTCTTTCTCCCCGTTTTATTACTTCGTATATTAAAACAGTGACGCGGAATTTTTTTAAATCTTTTTTCATAAAAGAGGGTGACGATCTCGTTATTAGTTTGTCGGAGCGAGATAATTAAATTAATTTGTTTGCGTTTGCTTGCGGTGCGTGCCCCTTTCCGGTGCAAATTTCAATGGAAGGAAGGGATTACTCTTTAATCTTATAGTTAAAATACAATTTATCATTCGAAATTAATCGGGGCTTTTTCATATTGAAAAATTTATCACGGAACTAATCGCTCGGATAAATTCATCGTAGCTCCTCTTTTTCAACTTGAAAGTTATCGCCGGGTAATAATATCAGAAATGATGTTTTGCTGTTGGGGCGTCGAATCATCCATAAAACGCCAGGGAAGCGGTTTGAATTTATGAATTTCTGTAACGTCATTTCATGAGGGATTTTTTTTCACTCCGCATAATTTATTTTCTGATTAACATATTTAATAGATATTTAATAGATAACCTTGCTGTCAATCAGAGATTAATACTACTACCTCTAATTGGTTATGAGAAGTTTTACAATCGACTATAGATACAGTGAAAGCTCCCAAAGGCTTGTAGTTCTGCCCATATTTTGGTATTTTCAAGAGGTGGACTTAGAGAATTATAATTACTGAACCCATTTTTATTCGTATCTCTAAGTTTAAGGCAATTGAAGGGGTTAGAATAAGAAGGGTTTTTAAATACATCTTGTGACATCTGTTTCCTAGTAAAAAAAAATGAGGTGAATGAACGTTTAAATTTTGTCGATATCAAAAGGGTACAAGTGCATTTTGTTTAACAATATACTAAACAAGTGGATTTGTTTATGAAACGTGTTAAAGAAAACGTTCTTTTTTGTGTTTTATTCATTATTTATTCACAAAATAGCTATGGAAAGTGATGAAGGTAAGTAACTCGTGCGTTTATTATTATATTTTTTTATTATTTACGGTAAGAACTGGTTTTATATTTGATAGACCTCAAAACTTATGACAATCTTCTTTGCCTTTAGATCTATATCGGACTGATAAAGGTGAAGAATACATTCCTTCGTCACTGACGACAATATCTCCAGTAACTCACATTCGTCAGGTGATGACGCCCATTTGACACCCGCCAAAACCAAAAAAGGCAAATACGTCAATCGGAATGGAGAATTAACAAACTAAAGCAGGAACATCGAAGCAAATCATTGCAACCCTTTAATCATATATGTCGGTATAAGTACAACATATATATATATATATATACAGGATGTTCGCGAAAAAACGCCCCAGCTCCTAGCGCTATTATTAGAAGTCCAATTGTAACAAACGATAGTCAAATTAAATGGTTTAAAAAGTACTACAAAGTGTAGCTCAAACATAATTTTTACCTGTTTCTCCATTCAAAGGCCAAAGGTCAATTTCATTTTTTCAAATTACAACCTTATATTTTTCTTTGACAATTTGATAGATTTTTTTTCTGAATTCAACGATGTATCACAATCAATATCTCTGATTTATTTTAGGGTAATAAAAAAATTAAAATAATAACTGATATTATTAGCAGTAGGCTTTGAAAAATAACTGAGACATAGCGGTGGCTATGGAAACGACGTGTCACAAATAAAAATTACTATTACTATTACTATTGTTGTAACAATGGTATCCATGGTAACCGTGACATTTAACTGGAGAATAGTATATTATGATATAAGTTTTAATCTATGTAAAATTAATCCTCATATTAGTTTATTTTTACTCCGCCATTGTTTTTAGATACCTAATTTCACTTATAATCTCAGATGTTGTCCTTTTTGGAAATTTAAAGATGAGTGTCTTGAATTGGATAATATTGTTATTTCTTCTTTGGAAAAAATTTTGAATATTAAATTTACAATTCGATCTTGGACTCAAGCCGAATTACCAATCCGTTTTGGTGGATTAGGTATAAGGTCTATAATTGATATTTCCTTGCCTGCCTTTTTGTCTTCTATATTTTCTAATTCTGAACTTATTATGTCCATTCTACCTTCTAGTTTCTCTAATTTTGAAATTATATCCCTTAACGAGGCTGTTGATTATTGGAAGGAAATTTCTAATTCGTCTTTACTTCCAAAAGAACTTTCTATTCAAAGAAATTGGGACTAACCTATCTGTGAGAAAATATTTCAAAATTTATTATCTTCCTCAAATATCACAGAAAAGGCTATCTTATTAGCTGGATCTGAACTTGAATCTGGAGCTTGGCTTGAAGCTCTTCCATCTTGTAAATTAGGTACTCTTTTAGAAAAAAACATCTTACAAATTGCTATTTCACTTACAATTAGATTGGGGATCAATTTCTGTCATCCTCATATCTGCTCGTGCGGTTCTTCTGTAGACTCGTTGGGCCATCATGGTTTATCGTGCATTAAAAGTGCTGGTAGACTCTCTCGTCACAGCTGTATTAATGACATTATTAAACGTGCTTTCTCTTCTGCCAACATTCCTTGTATCCTTGAACCTAATGGTATTCTGAGGGATGATGGCAAACGTCCAGATGGTATTACAGTTATTCCATGGAAAGTAGGTAAATCCTTAGTTTGGGATTTTACTTGTACGGATACACTTGCCCCTTCTCATTTAACTGATTCTTCATTTTCTGCAAGATCTGCTGCCCACTTGGCAGAAAATCTTAAGAAAAAGAAATATAAGTCAATTTCTGATGATTATTTTTTTGTCGCCTTCGCTGTGGAAACTTTGGGTCCTTGGAGTGCTGATGCCCTTTCTCTCCTTGAAGATTTGGGGAGGCGTATTGTGCAAACAACGGGAATTCCTCAAGCCAAAAGATATTTGAAGCAACGAATAAGTTTGGCTATACAAAGAGGCAACGTTGCTAGTGTTCTTGGCACAGCTCCGCTTTCTTCTTCTCTTAATGAGTTATTTTATTTATTCTAGTTATTACTTATGTTATGTTATTTTACTTTGTTTGTTATATACATGTTACTTTTTACTATATATTATTATACTAAGTACAGGTAGCCCTCGGTTTACGCCGGCTCAATTTACGCCGATTCACAATAACGCCGCTGAGCAATTCACTGTTTCGCTGTGTACATAATTGGGTAATTCACCGATTCTTCCTATGTTAAGTGCGCCATTCACTAGCAGTTTGCCGGAAGGCCAGATCGACAGTCGGCGCGGACTGTCGCCGGATTTTCACCACTCACCTACAGTTTATCGTCAGTCGGCGCGGCCTCTCGCCGATTTTCACCACTCACCTACAGTTTATCGTCAGTCCGCGGCCTTCAGTTCGCGCAAAACCTTCGCTCTGGACTGACGATTTCCCACCGGCCAGATATTTAACTTGATTGAAAAATTTACGCGAGGCCAACGTTAAAATATTGCTATTATGGATGAACTTCTATAGTTATCTACTGATAATAACATTACAATAATACATAAATGTAAATTTTTAATATTTTGCCCCTTAAAACTCGAATGAAATTGGATCAGCAAAACATTGTTTTTTTTTATGTAAAACAACTTAAAATGAGCCCAAATGTAAACCAATTTAAAAAATAGTTCAAAAATCCTTTTTTAAAAATAATTGGTATACTATACAAAACTTCCCAATTAACAAAAAATTAGAGAAGCAATAGATATTGATTTATTCAGTTAGGGCAAGAACACAATTAAATTTATGTTCATTGTAATGTGCTCCGGCTCTGAAGGGGAATGTTACTTACAGAATCATCGAGGAATAGCCCATAGTTTACTTTCATTAGTTACCAATTATTCTTATTATTATTATAAAAGAAATATTATCTTGATATACAGACGCTGCAGCTCGGACCGAAGCGTTGCCGTGATCTTGACCTGCATTAAATTATTACTTCCGTCCTATCAGTTTTATGTTTACAAAATGATTTCGCTATTTTGCTAGCCTAGAAGACGTGATGTTGTATCATACAGTTTTTTACGATTTATCAATTTTAAATTCATAAGGTTTATTGTACGCGTGATCCTTGAAGTGAAAAAATATTTTTTAAAATTATTTCAAAAATGGCCAAAAAGAATGTACCATTTATTAGTGAATTTATAAATACATATAGACAATTGGAAGATAAAAGGGAAATCATATTCAAACAGTTATTAAAAGAGAAAGGATTAAATAAGTTACTCGAATTATATCAAACAATCGACAAGTTTCTTATTATTATTATTACGCCTAAAGCCTGGGGTGAAATTTATATTATAGTTGAATATTTCAAATTTTCAAAACTACGTCCTGTGGCCAGATATCGTAGAGTTGCTATTCATCTTTCTTCTGCACTGATTGCGTTTCTTATTCTTGTATTTTTTTTTGTAATATATGGTTTCACCAATTTCAGTAAAGTTTTGAAACAATAAATTATCATTCATGCGCAGAAAATTTTTTAAATTTTAAAATTTTCTTAATTTTTGTACTAATCGCATATGTGAAATTTTTTGTCGTTCCAATAGCCAGTCTTTTACCCAAAACTTTTTCCTTGATTTCGTTTCACTTAACAACAACACTAGCATTAACAAGCACAATCTTTTTTTTTACCATTTTCAAAACCTAAACGCTTTAAGAATCGCCAAAAACCTGTGTGATTAGTGAAAAGATGATGGGGAATGAAGGCGATCTGCCGGCCGCCTGTTAAGTGTGTGGTGAATTTGAGGCCGCCGGCCGGCCGATGACGATGAGAGGCGGCCTTGGACGGCCTGCAGTCCCGGTCTGTTGCCTAGTGTGTGGCGCGCAACAGTCCGGGACTGCAGGCCGTCCAAGGCCACCTTTAATCGTCATCCATCGTCCGGCCAACTGCTAATGAATGGCGCACTTTAGACTGATTTTCGTTTCAGTGTTGAGCCGCGACGTTGTGAATTCTTTTTTCCAAAAAATGTAAGAGATCCGAAACTTTGAAATTTCATTTGTTTTTCTTAATATATTTTAAGTTTTATAAGACGATCTATTGTCGCACGAATAAGTTTGGGGCACGACGAGCGAAGCGACGAGTGCTCCAATGTCAGAAACTGGCTATTAGTTTGTGTACCTATTGCCTATTGCAAAACGCAATATTGATGAAAGTATCGACGATATTAAATATAACAAAACAAGTGATAATTTTTATAAAGTAAATCTAGGTAAGCATACAAGTAGATTGGAAAAGGAGGTTCAGCACCGACACTCCGTAAGCCGATCTAGAGAAGAGATCTTCTCCCTATATGTTTATTGCAAGGCTTATTTAAATAAACAAAAATTCCTAGAACCGTTGATTTTCAAAGTAGAACCAGTCCATTTTGCGAATAGAATAGTTAAAGCTAATTAATACAAATTAACATAAAAATTATATTTTTGATCAATCCACTAAGTAAGAAGTGGAATACATGTGTATCGGTATGTCTTGTATTACAAGTGAGACACAACTAATTGGAGTATATGTTGTTAAAGTTCCACATATTTGCAATAATGCGTTCAATAGACAAGCTCCGTTTCGAATTATCCCGGCGTAAACTGTGCCACTGTCTACACCAAAGGTAAATTTTGGCTACTATGCTAACTATCGCTGCAACTTAAAAACAAAAACCACAGGAAAATATAAAATTATGATGGATTTATTACCCTATGTACCACCCATTCATCATGAATACTTTAAAAATCTGGACCACCGAAATCAAGAAACTTGAAACTTGAAACTATTATTACTAAATATTTCCTCTGATTTTATCCACTTTACCCTATAAAATTAAAATTATTTTTCTGTTTTATTGCAGCTTTTCGCAAGAAGTGTGAACTGTTGCAATAAAATAAATAAGTTAATAAAAAAAATATTAAATTTTTTGGTTTTATAATTATATTCCATTCAAAGAAAATGAACATGGGGAGAAGACCTCTTTCTCTATCACCTTATGGAGTACCGTTTGTAGTTCATTGACATGAGACCTAAAACCTCTGGACCGTTATCTTCAGTAACACATTAAAGATAAGCTTAAGTCGAGATATTACTGTACACATACAGTGCGCGCCTGGGAAATGGAATAAATTAATTATCTCAATTATTGTGCCTATTAAAAAAAATTCCCGAAACACGTAATTTTTAGTCTATCACATGATAACCTGTAAAGTAAAAATTTCATCCCTAACCTCCCCCCCTTCGAGTGACAGCTGCAACCCCCAAATTGTTAAATAGAAGGGAGGGGGCTTGTGATACCTCATTTGAAAGGTCTCTTCATGCTCTATTCAAAAATGATATGGTGTAAAAATTTATTCCGAAAATGAATAGTAAAGGAAAATTAATATGTTTAACGAAATTCACTACAACACTCCACTACAAGCCCCTCCCTCCTATTTAAAAAATTGGGGGTTGCAACTGTCACTCGAAAGGGGTTGAGCTTAGGGATGAAATTTTCACTTTACACGATATCATGTCATAGACTAAAAGTGACGTTTCGGGATTTTTTTTTTCAATATGCACAATAATTGAGAAAATGGATTCATTCCATTTCTCAGGCGCGCACTGTATTTAGATAATATGTATAGTTATTACAGATTTTCTTCGAAGCAAGAGAACAAGCTTCGATCAAATGAAGCAGCTAAGTATTGGCAATTACAACTTTCATTCACATTTAATAACATTTGAAGTTTGATCAAAAAACCGAAGACAATTTCTCTCTGGAAACTGGGACTCTTCCTTCTAAATTTTGTTTGTTAACACATCGTCATGATGCCCTTAACAAGAACATAAAGTTTTATGTTTCGACGAAACAAAAAAAAAATTCAAAATCAATTAGATATTGTGAAGTGAAACCTGACAGGTAAAGTTTTTCTAAGTGCGAAATCAACAGTAATTTTTCATTACATACATTCTGCAATGGTCAACTTTTAAAAGGTACGATTTTAGCAAAAGTTTTTCCACGTTCTTATAAATAGTGCATGAAATACAGCCTCGAAGTGTCAGTAGTGTACGTAAAAACAAGTACGTGGCTGTAATGTTGCAGATAACTGCAATGCCGTTAATCTTCCTATGTTCAATTAAGAAGCACTGCTTTGAATAGTTCCGAACCTGTGAATCATGATAGAGCAAAAAAAAACAAAAATATGTATAATGTGAATAAAATTAAATCGTTTTTAACATTTATTTCATAATACGTACGCATAATACATTTTAAAAACCTTTCAGGTTCAAATCTGTCAACTTGATGAAAGTAATTGTCACCAACATGTATTATCTAAGGTTTAAATTAAATAAAACAGCTATTACATAAATGATATTTACAATGTTTCCTTATTATTGACCAACATGTTGTGTCTCTATCATGGAAGTTGAGACGGTATTTTCCGAATGATGACTCTCATCCAAATACTTTTGGTTCAAACTCTTCTCACTACTGAAAATTGAAAATCTGTCGCCGCCACTGTGCTTTGAAATGCAACTTTAGTTTGAAGCCTTTGTCGCACTGTTTACAATTAAGCAGTCTCTTGTCTCTACAACTTCGTAATTTATCATGAGGTATGTCCCTAGTGCAAAAGCTTCGTCGTAGTGTTAACTTTTGAAAGTTTCTCCACGCTAATTTAAAAAGCGTTGAGCACTATTGACATTCGAAGGATTTCTCATCGATGTGGATCGCCATGTGTGATTTGAGGTCTTCCATTCGTTTAAACACTTTGTCACAGTTCTGACATTTAAAAGGTTTCTGATCGCTGTGGACCACTATGTGTGATTTGAGGTTCTCCATTCGTTTAAAAGCTTTGTCACACTGTTGACATTTGAAAGGTTTCTGATCGCTGTGGACCACCATGTGTTTTTTTAGGTTCTGCATTTGTTCAAAAGCTTTGTCACACTGTTGACATTTGAAAGATTTCTGATCGTTGTGGACCACCATATGTTTTTTGAGGTTCTCTATTTGTTTAAAAACTTTGTCACACTGTTGACATTTGAAAGGTTTTGGTTCGCTGTGGGTCATCAAGTGTAATTTCAGCGCCGCCGTTCGTTTAAAAACGTTGTCACACCGCTGACAATTAAAAGGTTTCTGATCGTTATGGACCACCATGTGTGATTTGAGCTCTCCCACTTGTTTATAAACTTTGTTACACTGTTGACATTTAAAAGGTTTTTGATCACTGTGGGCCATCAAGTGTAATTTCAACTCCGCCATTCGTTTAAAAACTTTGTCACAGTTCTGACATTTAAAAGGTTTCTGATCACTGTGGACCACCATGTGTTTTTTGAGGTTCTCGATTCGATTAAAAGCTTTGTCACACTGTTGACATTTGAAAGGTTTCTGATCGCTGTGAACCACCATGTGTTTTTTAAGGTTCTCCATTCGTTTAAAATCTTTGTCACACTGTTGACATTTAAAAGGTTTTTGATCACTGTGCGCCATCAAGTGGAATTTCAACTCCGCCATTCGTTTAAAAACTTTGTCACAGTTCTGAGATTTGAAAGGTTTCTGATCGCTGTGGACCACCATGTGCTGTTTCAGGTTCGCCATTCGTTTAAAAACTTTGTCACACTGCCGACATTTAAAAGGTTTCTGATCGGTATGGACCGCCATGTGCATTTTGAGGTTCTCCATTCGTTTAAAAGCTTTCTCACACTGTTTACATTTGAAAGGTTTCTGATCGCTGTGGGCCACCACAGGTCTCTTGTGGTTATGAATAAGCTTATGCGTTTTGCTTGTTTTCTTTGGAGTAGAAGATTTGTTACATCTGAACGGCTTACCAACTGAGCGAGTTTGTCTCGGTCTATTTAATTGTGAGGTTTTATCAAACATTTCATTACGTTTGTCTCTTCTCAACTGTTCACCTTTGCATGTCGTAGCTGATGAATTATCTTCCATCGATTCTTCATAATGACCACTGGCATTTGGTTTAACTGATAGTGAGGGTTCATTTCCTGTCTGATTCTCTTGACGTTCGACTTGAGTGAAATTTCTTGAAGACTCGTCAAGCAGAGGAAAGTACGTTTGTTGTAAAATATGAATAATTTTCGAAATATTATTCATATTTTTTGTCTTAATCTTAAAATTTTAACTTTTAATATTATTATTACTATTGATTTTAGAACATAATATTTTACTTGGATAAAATATATACCTTAGGGCGATGAGTAATTATCAAGTTTGATAAAACGAAATTGTTCCAATTCTTGAACAAATATAAATGTAAATATATTTTAAAATTATGTAATAGAACTATAAAGCTAAGAAAATTTATTGACTTACCAGATAGAAACAAGTTTCTGTATGGATTTCCAAAGATTCTTTTTGTTATAGCAAAGTTAAGTAGTGTGGTTTAGATGGATTTACTCGGTTGCTATCTAAAATTTTACACTACTATTATATTAAAGTTTAGATATTCCTGAGTTGTGTTTTGTTAACGATTGAATGTTATTATTATTGGTAGTAACATTTAACACATCTGGCCACCAGCTCTTAAATATGATTTTTCACAGCGCGTTATCTAAAGTAACAAATGCTTCTTTTTTCATTGTAGTAAAAAGTTACCCAACAGCTCTCTGTCTATCAATGACATTGCGCAATGAAAAAATTTAACAGCAGGGTTATTATAAATCAGTACAAAATCCGTTGAACTAAATTTTATTTGAGATATCTAGATATCTTTATCGGGAAAAGATCGTGTCTGTTATCAACGTTTAGTTTGAAAGTCACTTATCGTTCCCCAAATTTACAAATCGATAACCCTAAAGATGTTTTTGCCTGAATTGTTATCGATTACATAACTGCTTATTATGGAGCATTTTACCATGAACACTTTCAACACCGATCAGTCAACTCAACTCTACAGTTCTATATCGACCAATTATATTCTGTTAGTCCCGGTAAATGATCTGCAATGCAGATTATGTTTTTAAATTTTAGAGTTGTTGCAGTTCTTCAAACGTTGCAATTGAACAACGAGCTGGACCTCCATCATATCTCTAAATAATACATACCGCAACCATTTTATGACTCGAATTTACATTATTTATACATGTTACCGCAACCATCCACATCTACGAGACCATGTGCTGCAGCAATTTCGACGGAAATTGTTGAACTGGTATATCAAGAGTTAAATCAGCAGTGGTTAGCGCAAGTGGTCAATTTCCAAGAACAACACTTTAAATGAAACACAAACAAACAAAGTACACGAGAACAACTTTTTTTGTTCTTAAACTACAATTAGATCTACAATCACTCACAAATCTGAATAAATTGTGGCCCTAGATTTTGTTACAGTTTGCAATATTCAACAGTTTAAACATCCATAGATACCTAAGTTTTTTATGACACTTTATTTTTGGATCTTTGATATTTTAACTTATCGTGAGATACAGTCTTCAAGCATCGGTGGTTCAGTGGTAGAATGCTCGCCTGCCACGCGGGCGGCCCGGGTTCGATTCCCGGCCGATGCAAAACTATTTTGCTTATTATCAAATACCGTATTATACGGACTATTATAAGACTTAGGGCCAGTTGCAGAAACGAAGTTAACAGCGGTGTCAATTAACAAAGCGGTAACTAGATCTATGATTGGCTGCCAGCAAACTTCAGTGTACTGGCATAGTAATTTCTAGTTTTTGGACGTGAACATTAACGTTGTAGAACCCTTACTTTATTAAATATTAGTTTTATTTAAAGTATTGTTCGATTTATGTACATTTGCTTAACGATAACATAAAATAACATAGCATAAGTAATAACTACAATAAATAAAATAACTCATTGAGAGAAGAAGAAAGTGGGGCTGTACCAAGAACACTAGCAACGTTACCTCTCTGTATAGCCAAACTTATTCGTTGCTTCAAATATGTTTTGGCTTGAGGAATTCCCGTTGTTTGAACAATACGCTTCCCCCAAATCTTCAAGGAGAAAAAGGGCATCAGCACTCCAAGGACCCAAAGTTTCCACAGCGAAGGTGACGAAAAAATAATCATCAAAAAGTGCTTTATATTTTTTTTTTAAAGATTTTCTGCCAAGTGTGCAGCAGATCTTGCAGAAAATGAAGAATCAGTCAAATGTGACAAATGTATCCGTACAAGTAAAATACCAAACTAAAGATTTACCTACTTTCCATGGAATAACTGTAATACCATCTGGACGTTTGCCATCATCCCTCAGTATACCATTATTTTCAAGCATACAAGGGATGTTGGCAGAATAGAAAGCACGTTTAATAATGTCATTAATACAGCTGTGACGAGAGAGTCTACCAGCACTTTTAATGCACGATAAACCATGATGACCCAACGAGTCTACAAAAGAACCGCACGAGCAGATATGAGGATGACAGAAATTGCTGCCCAATCTAAGTGAAATTGCAATTTGTAAAAAGTTTGTTTCTAAAAGTGTACCTAATTTACAAGATGGAAGAGCTTCAAGCCAAGCTCCAGATTCAAGTTTAGATCCAGCTAATAAGATAGCTTTTTGTGTGATATTTGAGGAAGATAATTAATTTTGAAATATTTTCTCACAGATAGGTAAGTCCCAATTTCTTTGAATAGAAAGCTCTTTTGGAAGTAAAGACGAATTAGAAATTTCCTTCCAATAATCAACAGCCTCGTTAAGGGATGCAATTTCAAAACTAGAAAAACTAGAAGGTAGAATGGACATAATAAGTTCAGAATTAGAAAATATAGAAGACAAAAAGGCAGGCGATGAAATATCAATTATAGACCTTACACCTAATCCACCAAAACGGATTGGTAATTTGGCTTGAGTCCAAGATCTTAATGTAAATTTAATGTTCAAAATTTTTTCCAAGGAAGAAAAAACAATATTATCCAATTCAAGACACTCATTTTTAAATTTCCAAAAAGGACAACATCTAAGATTATAAGTGAAATTAGGTATCCAAAAACAATGGCGGAGCAAAAATAAACTAATATGAGGATTCATTTTACACAGATTTGAAGAAAGTAAAGAAAATGAATCAATTTGTTTAGAAATTAATGCAGGAATTGCTGCATCGAAAATAGGACAACCAAGAATAAAAAGGTCTTCAACATTACAAACGTGAATACAAGGAGCTAATAACTCGAATCTCTCCAAAATTGAAGACTTGTCTAATTCCGAAACATTATTAAGGCAGAAAAGTTCGCATTTATTGAAATTAAGAACCAAACCAATTTTCTTAAATTCGGAAATTATCGTTTCTAAGTCTTGTAAGACATCAAAAGCTTTACCACCTAAAGAACCATCATCTAAGTACCAAACATTTAATTCTGAATTGAAATTCTTAATAATTTGATGAATAGATAAACTAAAAATTGCAGGACCGAGAGGGTCACCTTGTTGACAACCTACCGAGGATTCAATAACATTTCCATTAAAGAATAAATTTGATTGATAAGCATAACTTAGGTAACAACGATATTTGAAATTGGCGTATGCAATACTCTTCTCATTTTTAGGAAGGGTTGGACAGCAGTCATTTAGTTACTCAACTATTGGGACGCAACTGAAGGTTTAGAAATGATCGTACTCACGGCCATGCAAAATAATTTCTTATTATAATACTATGTATTCTGTAAGTAGGTAAAATTGTAGGTACTATACAATTTCGAGTACGAATCATTAAACTGCACAAGTTTAAAATATACCTACTTCCAAGTAAGGTTTATGACAACATTACCGCAAGATTCAGAAACAATTGTGAAGGTCATTGAGGAGCAATCGTCCAATTTTGTAATTAGTTTCAAATATCGTTGATACTATAATAAAACCAACAGGTATAATTAATAGGAACTATTGTCCTTTTCTAGAAAATACTTTGAGTGGCCTTTCAGGTGATTTTTCAGTCAGAAGAGCTATGTGGTTACAAAGTGACGGTGTGCCTGCCAATCTTACCTTGGCGTTGAATATGCTTCGAGATGGATTGGAAGAGATGACGCTATAACCGCAGCCCCCCGATCTTAGGCTGCTAGATTTTTTTCTCTCGAGTTATTTAAAGGAACAGAACATTAATGATTTAACACGCAGGTATCATTAATAACCAGGTAGTTATATCATTTATACTTTCTAATCATCTGAATGGAAAGAACTGTCGTCATTTTCTAAATGTTTCTTTGGCAGTCAGAACGGTTATACTGTTATAAAATAAAAGGACGACTGCGCATTTTGCTTCAGAAGCAAGGAACTGGCTTGTCATTTCATTTCCTGGAAGATGGATTGGAAGAAGTGACCCCATCGCTTGGCCGTCGCGGTGCTTTATAACGTTCCCAATTGTACGAATTTTAAATTGCTTATATCTTGAAAAATAATCTATAAAACGCAAAAACAGTTCTTATTATTTTGAGTTTTGTTTGAAACATAGAATATCGTGGTAAACTTTTTGTTTAGTCGATTAGATTAGTATAAAGAAAAATAATCGATATACAGTAAGCGCTCGGTTATATGAATCAATAGAAGCCAAGGGCCGTCATAAAATCGAATTGTTCACATCGATGGTGTAACGGACATGTTGTAAGCGCAAAAATTAAACTTGAGAAAGCGCAGTTTAAAAGTTCAAGTTTTTAGATCAAATCAACATATTTTGCAACACTTTTTTAAATTTTTTAACGCTTGGGCAATGTAAATTACTTTGTAATTTATGCACATTAAATTGTTAGGTAAAAATGTAACTTTTTACGCATTTAACACAATTTCATCTAAAGTGTATACTTACAATATTTGTGCGCTACACCATAGACATAATCGTAAGCAATGTAACAGTGTTATTATTCATATTATTCTACGATTGTGTTATTTGTTTTTATACTCTCTTCGCAACCAATATTTTGCAATACGTTTTTCCTGCAGTTTTGCAATAGCAGTAATTCAATGCAAATAACAGCCTTATTAAATTTAAATATACAACTCTTGATAAACTTATTTCAATTGTTTGTGTAAATTTCTAGAAAATTTTTTAAATATTTTTTACTCCTACTTCTTTTTCAAGATATTCCCATTCTTCTGCTTCTGTTAATATGAAAATTTAAGTTTTTCTTAGGTTTTGATACAACTTTGTTAAATAATGTTAATGCCGAGTTTTTAAAACAGCTTGTACAGTATTTCAGAACTTTGGCAACTGTTTCTGACTTTCTAGCGCAGACAAAATTTTTTATCGAGGATAACTATTTCTCACCAAATCAATAATAAGAAAGTTTAGAAGAGTATAAAACCCTATCGGGGTGGGGTGTACACTGTACACAGTGCAAATATTTTTTTTATAATTCTTTAGAATTTTGTAAACGCATTTGAACAGCATATTGAAGAGTTAATCCGGCATTTTTAAGACACCCTATATGTTTTATACTCCAGAAAAGTGGTTCCCAAAGTGTATTCCGTGGAATCCTGAAGTTTCCTTTTAAATCAGTACTCAAGCACTTATAATTTGTAAGGAATATTGTACTAGAATTCATTGTATTTATGGACTCATAATTTTTTGAAATCTTATAACAATATTTGTTCATTTAAAAATATCTCCATGAAGATGTTTATCCATTGTAGACTTTTAGGAAAATTGTTTTTCTATTAAAAGATAACCGTGTTTTAAAGTAAACTCAGATTGTATATTTTTAGTAAAAATACACCAAAATGTTAATTCTGCAGAAAAATGTTTTGCAAAGTAAATCACACAGAAATATACCTAATTAAGAATAAAGGAAATTATAGTCCTTCTGGTGGTGCGTCCGTCGATGTGGAGATATATTAGTGCAGTATAAAATATTATAAAACAAGAAGTGATCTTTAACGTAACTAAATTTAAATTTTGAGAAAAATCTCTGTAATAATAATCAGCGTGGCGAACAAGACATAAAAGCATCAAATTAAAATCTCGAAAAAATAGTTTTTTAGGACTACGGTTAGTATAAGTAACCCAAACCTTAAGACATAAAACAATACAGTAAATACATCTTACAAATGAACAGACCTCAATGAGACAATTCTAATGTTTATTACTTAATAATTAACTATTGGGTTTACCTACATTACAAATCTATATTGAATTGGTAATAATAGGTATGTTTGTATCAAACATTTTCTGATTCATTTGTATTAAAATATACCGAAAAAACAGCTTTTTGTGATTGCAAAATAAATTATTCTACCGGTGAATACATGCCCATTATTTTGTCAGTTTGAATCGATAATCATTATAAATTAATACAGTCGTTATTGCAATATTCAAAACTCGATAATTTATTTTTAGGTCCATTTGTGTGTGGGTGTGTGTGGTGTGTGTGTAATTCTCTAATGTGTTACACAATTTAACTGTCTACGAAAAAATGGTAAACAAGCAGAGAAGAATAATTTTGCGTTGTGTCGTTTAGAATGTTCATATTGTGATTGGTTGAAGAAAATTTTAAATTTGTTTGATCTTGAGGGAAATATTTAAATACGTAGTTTTGATACAACTTTTATAGGTTATAACACACGATGACGATATCTATGTTGCAGCAGTGGTAAAACTCATACTAATCACAAGTGTACTAATGAAACCCATACTTTCCGTCAGCGTTTCCCAAACATTTACTACCATTTACTACCATCTATTTAAACTCGACCATAAGGGCCTCATGAGGCGACCTTTTATTCTCGTTAGTTATATTTTCTTATTATTTATTATATGACAAATAACTATTATTCTTCTAATGTCGAAGGACATATATTCTCAAAAACTATTTGCAGTATTGTACAGGCTTTATCTACTTCTGGCATTCTATTTTCATTTTCGTGCTCTTGGAAAACAGTAAGAAATTTAGTACGTATTAACAAAGTTTAAAATATGCTCTCCCTCCATCAGCTAGATACCCCAACGGGAATGATATATTAGCCATTAGATACCCCACAGTTGTGAGTATTATTTTAGTGAAACATTGATGCCAAGGAAAAGAAAACGTCAACGTTGACAGAAAACTTGTCACTTTATTGACAACAGAACGTTACGCACTAAATAATATGCTATAACTGCAAGAAACCTTTTTAGCGGGAAATTAATATACAGGCTGTATTGTAGTGTCCACCAAAAATAACATTCAATTTCTTGTATTTATCTTTTTACTGCACGTTTTGCGGAACGATTACGGATAAGTTTCCCAATGTATAAAACAAGCGTAGTTCTGTTATGAGTAAAAAGAAAATACTTGCTTCATTATAATATCGTAAAAAACGGTGTGCGAAAGTTGTAAATCTACGTTGAAATGACCTGATAGGCTTTTTCAGATTCGCACGAAAGATATAAGAGTTAAATTTAACAGAAACTCTTTTCAACATTTTATCAGTTGTGTAAAGTAGAGCAAAACCAGAGGTTTGTCCGTCACAAATCTCGTTTCTTTAAGCGTATCACACAATACTGTTATGGTAAAACGTTATACGTATAGCGTAAGTTATAAGTAAACTGAAATGTAAGAAATGTACGTTATACAATGCAGTAGATATGGTATACCGGGTTCTTATTTTAAAATTGAACATACAATGTAAATATCCCTATGTTCAATTTTAAAATAAATTTTGTCACTGCGTCAATGTATGCAACCAAACATACTTTTAAACGTCAACCACAGAAAATAATAACGTTAAGTTATATGTTTTTAAATTTGTAAGAACCAGACGTTAAAACAATAAAACGATTTATTTAATGGAAAATTACAATAAATTTTCGATTTGGTCTCTTTCGCATTCTAAACAAATTGGTACAAATGTCAAATTATTTGTATTATCAAGAATTGCTGAGATCTTCACTCAATTAGCTCAACCAAGTTTCCAGAACTCCTCCGGACACAGATTTTACCACAAATTCGGAATTTAAACGTTGATAACGTGTGGTTTCAAATGGATGGAGTGCCACCCGATTCCGCGGGAACCATCACACGTTTTATCAACGATATATTTCAAAATAGGTGGATAGGAAGATATGGCCCTATAACTTGGCCAGCCCGGTCACCAGATTTAGCCCCAAACGACTTCTTTCTTTGGTGTTACCATAAATCACAGGTGTACAATAATGTACCACCACAGAATATTGCACAGTTACGACAGCGAATACTTGAATTAAATCCCGTTCGTTTAACAAACGCTGTACAAGGATTTTACAATCGTTTGGCGCATTGTTTAGAATGCGAAAGAGGCCAATTCGAAAATTTATTGTAATTTTCTATTAAATAAATCGTTTTATTGTTTTAACGTCTGGCCGTTACAAATTTAAAAACACATAATCTAAGTTAACGTTATTATTTTCTGTGGTTGACGTTTAAAAGTATGTTTGGTTGCATACATTGACGCAGTGACAAAATTTATTTTAAAATTGAACATAGGGATATTTACATTGTATGTTCAATTTTAAAATAAGAACCCGGTATATCTTATATATGTTATATGTTATATGTTACATATATGTTATATATGTTATGTTATAACCAATGATATGGGTGAATTTAATAATAACCGTAGATTATTGTCACAGCTTTATGCAAATTCTATAATAAACATTAATTCGTACTACAAAATAAGTTCGATTATCAGTTGGCGGTTAATCTTACTTTCAGTTCACCAATTGATCTTCCGTGCTGGCCGGAGCTGGCGCACATGGAACCAACCAACCGTGGCGCAACTGTTGGTCTCTGGGGAATCCCCAATTATTTTTGTGTTTAATTTTTAACAACCGCATCGCTGATTTACCAGGTAAATGCGAATGCACGAAATGCAGTGTTTCAATACTAACCAGAAACGTAAGTCCAATGTTCTAACTATGTAACAGCCGTTTTATGTGCTAAAATCACCTTTGTTTTGTTCCTCTGACATATGTATTTGCCTAAATGCATTGTTAAAAAATTAAAAATGAGATCTTTAGATTATCCGTGTTTTCAATTATCCGGCAAAGACTCGGTCTCGCTTCGCCCAGATAATCGAGATTCTACTGGACTTTTATGCGGAAGTTCCTATTGTCACAAGTTCTTCTGATTTATAAGTCACAATTACACAGTACCGTAAAACGGGGTTAAGCTGACCGCTGGGGTGAACATGACTAAAAATATGAAAAAAGATATTTGTTGCTATAGTTTTAAAATAAACAAAGGTTTTATGTTTCTTAGGGGTTAAATTGCTGATACATACCGGGAGCTTATCTTAAAAGTAAACATATCCTATGTATACTTTTAAAAAAAACGAGTCAACGCATTGCTTTATTGCGATCTGTAGGCAACCAAGTATACACCAAAATTCTCAACATTTGAAAAGTTGGCTCTTTCAACAAAAGTCAATTAATTTTTCAGTGTCACTTTAACATAAAATTGCAATTTCTGTAATAATCATGTACAGCAAAGACGAAAAAATTGAATTGTTAATGTGGTACCAGCAAGGTAATAGTTTGCGGACCGTGAGAGATTTATTTTCCATAAAATATCCTGAAAGACCAATTCCTTGCATCAGAACTCTGCACAATATCGTTAAAAAATTTAATTCACAAGGCTGCATAGTAAATGGTCATACAAAGAAGATTAAAACCAATCATGTGTTGACTGAAGAATTAAAATTAAATATTTTATGCTACGTTGAGCAATATCCGATGGTATCCTTGCGAGAAGTAGCTGAATATTTCGTTGTATCAAAAACGTCAATATTTAAAACACTAAAAGAATTTAAGTACAAATCTTATAAATTTTCCAATCATCAAGAGTTATTTGAGGAGGATAAAACAAAAAGAACAAATTTTTGTGAAACTTTATTTAATTTGTTAAACGAACATGATGAAATTTTAGCGAAGATAGTTTTCACCGATGAAGCAACGTTCACATTAAATGGAGAGGTCAATTCCCAAAATTTCCGGTGTGCATCATAATTTCTTATTTATCCAATTTATTCTGTTAACCTTGTTCCTTCGTTTTCCTTAGATATTGGTCCCGCACTAATCACCATATTCAAAATTTGACCCACACTCAGTACCAGCAGAAGGTGAATGTGTGGTTAGGGATAGTTAATGCTACACTTATCGGGCCTTTTTTTATTGATGGAAACCTTAATTCGGCCAAATTTTTAGATCTGTTGGTAAACAACATCATTCCGGCAATAGAAAATTTAAACATTAACGAACCATGGTTTCAAATGGATGGAGCCCCTCCGCATTCCACAAATGTTATAAGAAATTGTTTAAACGAAAGGTTTCCCGGACACTGGATAGGACGGTACGGCCCCATACCATGGGCACCACGATCTCCAGATTTATCACCCAATGACTATTTCCTTTGGGGTTACCTAAAATCAAAAATTTACCGCAATATCCAAATTTTAAATCTAGATGAATTAAAAGATCGTATACGAACTGAATGTAACGAACTGAATCCTGACATTCTCAGAAATGCCGTGCGTGCGTTCCAAGATCGGCTAGGATATTGTTTAGAAGTAGAAGGTGGACATTTTGAACACTTGCTATGACGCTATTTGTTTATTTTTTTCTGTTATGTACTTTCTGTTAATAACTTCTCAAATTTTGGGAAGTTATCCCATTTAATAGTTTTATTAAAATTGTTATTATTTTGATATTCAAATGATTTTAGATTCTATTCATAATACTATTCATGATACTTGAACATAACCTTTCACAATGAAAAATAATAACCTTGTGATTTGTGGTGTAATGTTGGTTGCCTATAGTTATCAATACGTTGACGCGTTTTTTTTAAAAGTAAACATAGGAGATATGTATACCTGTAAGATAATCTCCCGGTATATTACAGTATCAGGCAAATATAACACAGTTTTTCTCTCGGATGAAATAAAATTTAAAAAAAATATTTTGTCTCGAGCTGAAAACATACCTAAAAATTAGGTGTTCAAACTTTTATCTGCAGAAAGTGGTAGTAATAAAATTTCAAATATCATTTCTAAGTTCAACTATCATCCAACTACTCTAAGTCGCAAATATACATTAAGATTTTAACATAGTTGATGCTTCGTGAAGTTACGTCAAAATTACAAAAATTGTGCAATATTTTGATGATTCTGGGGTGAAGCTGACTGACGTGTTGAAACTCGGCATGTCTTGTAAGTACCTAACCTAATTTTGTTTAACCCTAGACCGCTATTATAGTACGTCGATGCGACACCTTGCTTGCATACAATAAGCGACTTTAGTTGATATATTTTGAATCGTATTGAATTATCGACAAGAAGTTGTTAAGTCGGTATAATCCAGTACCCATCAAACAATTTTCTACTTGCTTCAATAGAGTCACCTATCTTCAGTAAATGGTCTGAATTTTTGTCGGAAAGGTTTGGTCATATTTATTTCGACAAAATCAAACACCTGTTTGGAATTTTTGCTACCAGTGCTAATGCTAACAGATTTTTCTAATGAATTAAGTAAAACTTTGGAGGGGATTCCCCCTGCGTCAATATTTAACTATGACGAAAGTAACTTAAGTGATGACCCTGGCAAAAGAAAGATGATTTTCCAACGCGGCGTTAAATATCCAGACAACGTAATAAATTTTACCAAAAGTGCAGTGACAATTATGTTATGTATATCTGCCTCTGGCGACATATTACCTCCTTATGTCGTGTATAAAGCGGCAAATTTATGGGACTCTTGGCGCGAAGGTGGACCTAAAGGCGCTCCATGTTGTGAGAAAAAATGTTGTGTAAAAGGGACGCGTTATAATAGGTCTAACCACGGATGGTTCGATGCAATCTGCTTTGCAGATTGGTTTAAAACCTGCTTTTTACCTCATGCAAAACTAATTGATGGACGAAAAGTTCTGATAGGGGACAACCTTTCGTCCCATTTCACAAGAGAAGTTCTCCAGCTGTGTAAACAAAATAATATAGATTTTGTGTGTTTGCCACCAAATGCAACCCATTTGTGCCAACCACTGGACGTTAGTTTTTTCGGTACAATGAAAAATTACTGGAAACAAATCTTAATTGACTGGAAGAAAAGCAACCCAAAAACGTCCGCGGTGGAAAAATGTTTATTTCTCAGATTACTTAAAAGATTGTTGGACAAGATAGCATTAACTGCCAGACAAAATGCGATCAGTGGATTTTCCGCTTGCGGCATTTATCCACTATCCAAAGAAAAATTGCTCGCAAAAATTCCTCACCAAGAAAACGTTCCTAGACCGTCAGTGAGCGAGACAATAGTCGATTATTTAAAAGGACAACGTAATCCCAGTAAGAAAATTATACCTGCTAAAAGAAAGAAATTAGCTGTTGTTCCTGGGCGATCAGTTGCTGCAGAGGATAGTCCAGATCATCCACCAACTAGAGAAAAAAATCTACTGTCCATAAGTAAGATACAGTCAGTAAAGCGTAAGTTAATGTAGTCTGATTCTGAATCTGAAGAATTCGTTTAAGTTCAAAATCTGTGTTGAGTAATATTAAATATTATTATCTTTAGCATGTAGTACACGTTTCTACACATTAAAAATGCTATTAAACGTCTTTAAATTATTTTTATTACTGATGTTACAGTCAACTTCGCCTCATCTCGTCTTAAAATCACTTTAACAAGCAAATTCAGTAGGCGGTCAACTTAACCCCGTGCGGGGTGAAGTTGACTAACAGAGGTTTTTATTTTTTTAAGTTGCAAGACATGAAAATATTTTAAAAATTGCATGAGGAGACTGTAATACTAATTCATACCCATAATGTGGTACACACTGAAATATACTTTTTTATTTACGTCATATAATTATTTGCACTCAAAGTTGAAAATCGGTCAGCTTCACCCCGTTTTACGGTATAGTGTATGTTTATGCGGGCGGATTACAAGGTTTTACTTACAACCGCGTTTAAAAAATAGGTTGAGATCGCAATATTAAACGGTATAACAAACACAAATGCATGTATTGGAAACCTTTATCTGTTTTATCGCGACTCGATATACAGGAATATCTTGCTCATTACTGTTTTGATTAGTACTGGTTTTGCTGTAATACGGTTTATAAAGTTTCATCAAAATTTGAAATTTATTACTGCATTGCTGCCTGATTTTGCACTGCTTTATATTTATTATTGTCTTCTACTTTTACCTATGTTCTTTCGCCCCAAAAAATTGTGAGAGTTACAGTGACGGAATAGTTTCCAGCCATTATTGTTCATTGTAAATTGAACTAAATTCATAAACTGCTTACAATTGGTAGCATTATTATTATTATTATTTATAAACTGTTATAATATTGTCAAAATATTTGACGTAAAATTTTAATAATTCAGTCAATTGAACTATTATTTTGTTCGAGTTACTTTGTTACTGCGATATTCCTCTTATATGATTCAAAATAAATTAAAAGTTAAATACTTGTACGTTTACAGTTCTGGAAAAAATAATTTTGATTTAACAAACCTCAGTTACAAAGGTAAAAATTTGAAAAAAGCGCTGCTACTGTAATAAATTTGTTTGGAAACTATTCCGTGGCCGTAACCGTAACTGCAGTGCGGTTTTATCTAATCCTTATTTAAAAATCGTATACTGGGTCTTTTCTTAAACATTGAATAATAAACAATGTAAATATCCCTATGTTCAGTTATTAAAACAAATTGTCATTCAGTCAATGTATGCAACCCAAAGATGCATCCAAACATACTCTCACGTCGACTTATTTTAGGTATGTATTATTAAATTATAATGTCACGTTGGAAAAGTAGAACAGACTGACTTGTCTGAAGCTATTGCTATTTTTGTACCAATTCACAATATTAATCTTTCTTATTTCAAAAACATGTTAAATTCCAAAAAAATTTAACTTAAACTTCACAACTTTATTTCTAAATTGACATAAATGCCAAATCATACTACTGATTGACAAGAATAATTATTGTTTTAAAATTTTGAATATAGGGATATTAAACATTGCATGCTCAATTAAAAAAAAGACACGGTATAGCGTTCACGTGCTGCACTCGCACTCTCCACCTGTTTCTACCCATACGAGAGAGAGAGAAAGACTAATGTTTCAAATATATAGTAACCAATAGAAATTCACGGTTCCAGTTGCACCTGAACAATATGTGGTACTTTATCTAGCCGTAACGTAGGTACAAATTAGGCGTACTGTACAAGGTATTCCTGTATTCTTTAATCTTTGACATTTTCCAAGATTTCTTTATTTACCTCTACCGAACAAAATTTACTCGCAATCTTCTGAAAGAAAATCACTAAGGTTAGATGGTGTTTTGCTGGTGAAACGCAAATATACTTTTATTCACAACGTTCTATTTAGTGCGACCATCGTTATCGGCAACCAACATAACTTTGGATTTTATAGTTTGCGTGCCTTCAACATTATCCTTTCCATCCCTACTTTTCTTTCTTTGAATTCATTTGAGATCTTTTCCTTTTCTCGACATAAATTATCTGGAGAAGTTCAGTTTTTTCCTATCCTATTTTATAACAATTCTACCTATTATTTTTAATTGTTTTATATAAAATTTTCTTCTATATCGACGACAAGATATACTTATATTCATACTGTTTTTTGAAAATAACTTTTGCACATATGTTGGTATCGTATTTATCATATTTTCCAATATTATTCGTTTATTACTTACCTCCATATATTTTCCTGTTATTTCTCCATAACTAAGTTTCATTTATCACAAATCACTTGTACTATATAAAAATGTCGTCAAAAAAATTAAAACGTTAAGATGTGTTTCAATTTTGTGGTATTGACATAAATTTTATAACTGTTTTTAATGTGTGTTTTAATTTTTTATGACGACATTGTTATATAATAGGTACAAGTGATTTATGATAAATTAACTTTAGTTTTGGAGACGAGAAAATATATGTAGGAGTAATAAGAGTTTACCAAAACGTGAAATAGTATAAAAATAAAATTATTAGTTTAGTAACTTGAACGTGTGCCACTCGAAAAACAGTTACTATCTATCGGCAATTTCATTTTAAATATTGTCTAAAGTAATTCCCTTCAACAACAATGCACTTCACTATTACTTCTATTCATTGATTGAAAGCCTCAAGTCAATCTATGCGTGATTCGTTTGCTAGGTAGATAGCAAAATAGTGTCTAAGTTTCGTCAGATATTACAGTTTTGGGAAAATATTGATGTCTGTCATTGTTTAATGCAAATAATATTGCACATATGACCTCAGGCTCAAGTGGCCTCAAAAATTGCAAAAATGAACGATAATATGATAATGTGATAATACAATAATAATATGTGGAAACTTTAATGTGCAGATCGGTAGTGGAAGGTGTTACAAATACATAAGTGAATACGGAATCGGCATAAAAAATGAGAGGGGCGACAGTTTATTACAGTTCTGCGAAGGGAACAAGAAGCTTCTAAATATATGGTTCTATGATAAAAAAGAAACCAAATAAATTACATTTTGATAAATGAAAGATATCGAAACTAAATTATGTAAGTAGAGTTTACCTGGGTGCTAATGTCTCCCCAGATCATAATCTTTTAATAGCTTAAATACACATCAAAATCAAAGCGAGATAAAAAAGGAAGATCCAGATAAATACAGGGTGATGAAAAAAAGGTGCCCATGATTGATATCGGGACAATGCTTTCTGTTGAAGCATTGTGGAAATCGCAACAAAAGTGGTCCAAGTAAATTCTGTTTGTCTAAGAGCACAACGTGGACATACTGCACATATTTCTTTTTCTAAAGAATTACTTTCAGGTAGGCATACTTCTTGTATCTAAGCAACCAACACTGACAGATACTGTCACTTGCGTAAGATAAACAACTGTCACGTTGACAACTTTTTTTATTTCAAAAGAATTCAATGTAATTAAACAGTAATACACAACAAACAGGTAATTGAAGGGCTCTATGCAAAAAGTCCCTAAGTGACGTAGAAATTTTCTACTATTTACGCTATTTCTGATAAGAATGGATGAACTTTCGATCGCACTTACTGATTTCCGTTTAAAAGACCCCTAACCATGTTATTTAGTAAAAAAATATCAATCAAAATCGAAATAATATAATTTCCAAATCAAATTGAAACAAAATTTAAATATCTCAAAATACGAAAAAGTGGCTTAAGAGACTTCTTGCATAGAGCCCTTCGTTTGGATTAAATTTTATAGCAACTGCTCGAAATGTTTCCCTTCAACTTCAATGCACAGTATTGCTCTTCGAATTAAGTTTTACTTTACTCTTTGAAGCACAAATTTACTCCATAGCGTTCCTGATGTGCACGAGGATGCAATGCGAAGGGATTTTCGGTTGCCCATATGTGATTATTATGCTGATTGAATATGCTGTCTTGAGAGAAATAGCACTCATCTGTCCATAAAATGTTCTCTATAAACCTAGGGTTGTTACCGTGACGCTCAAGTAACCATTGGCAAAATTGCACTCTAGAAAGATAGTCGCCTGGACGAAGAGCTTGCACCTTAATGTAGTGATAAGGATGATAACGTTCATCGACGAGTATACTTTGTATTGTTCGATAATCTACTTGAAACTGTCGCGCTAATCCTCGTATACTTTGTCCTGGTTCATTCTCTACCGCTTCCACAACTGCTTCTTCCAACGCTAGTGTACGAACTTCACGAGGTCGTCCACGATTTACAGAAATCGGCATTACTTGTCTATTTTCCCTTAATCTTTGCTCCACTCTTCTAATTACTTTAGCATCTGGATGTCATCGATATGGATAAAATCTAGCATATTCCCTAGCAGCTTCTGAAGCGTTATTATCGGCTGCACCCAAGCTGAGCAACATGTCTAAATATTCGCTGAAATTGTATTCCATTTTAAGACTTTAGAGCACTTAACTTGTATCGTTCAAATTTGACAAGAGAACTGACATTGAAAAGTGAATTATTGTTGCCAACGTTTCCTAGGAGATTTACGATGTTGCGACATTGATAAATTTTCCTCTGAGCCACGAAACCGTACTTTTAACATCGGTAATAAAGTTGGTTTCAATAGATTTTTTACACTTTTTCTTTTAAAAGCACCATCAACTGCATCAAATTTAGACCCTAATAATGAAATTATTACAAAATTGTTAATCGTATAGATTTTTATTGTCTGAATAGGAAAGCTTATATCTTGGTGAAAAGACAACAAATTTTGTTTTGGCTTTCAAATTCGTGTTTCGTTAGAAATCGTCTATAACATGTCGCTACGCACGGGTACCTTTATTTCATCACCCTGTATGTGTCACCTAAAAAAACAAGATGATCTACAAACGAAAATCAGCAAGAACTGCAAAAATGTATATGAAAATGGTGTTACTTTAAACCAGCTGTAATGGAAACTACGAAAGCCATCTTGAAGAAAGACAAATTCACATGAAAGCAAAAATGAATTACTAAGGAAATCTTTAGTCTCATGGGTAAGGGAAGGAATTTTAAAGAAAAAAGTGATCAACAGTATAAAAAAAGCTCAACAAAGATCGAAACTTCACAAGCAGGTTTCTATAGGAGAAAATATGACCAAATAAATGAACCACACGCAAAACAAGATAAGTTTAACGTTTGCAAAAAAATCAAAGTCGCAGGCACTCGAAAACATAAACAATTGAAGTGTACAGGGAAAGAAGGATGTATGTCCATATTTCTAAATAGTTCAGGAGAGTGCTTTTGGCGCTCGGATTTGCTATGTTGGCTATGTAATGCAAATATCAAAACTAACTATATCTCCTGACTAACTGCTTTTTTAATTTAAGCTTGGGCCATGGGATAGTACTCAATTTTTGCTACAAAATGCCATAGTTATCTCATTTTCGATCGGAAGTGGACATAGCTCCTTATTTCCCTGTACGCTTCTATTCATTATACTGCATACGACAAACAGAACGAAAACTGAAAATATGAAACAATTCGACAGTGTCAATGTTCAGTATAGACCTTCGGCTGCCGTCAAACGCCTTTTTGTACATTACCGACAACCGGCTCCTATTAGTTCCTTCCGACCCCCCAAACCCCCCTCTTCGAAAAATAGACACACAATCACGAAACTTCGACGTGAACACAAGTGAAGTGAAAATAAGTGAATTTAATTGTGACTACCCGTAAGTACCTTTATTCCCTTTCTCAAACAGTCAGAGCATAAGGAATAAGGCAAAATAATTGTCAATTATGCAGGAATCGATAAATACAGTGTCTGGTGACTTATTTTATCTTGTTCAATACATATTATTTTACGAGAAAATAACATAGAAAGACTTATACCGCCTTCCCTAATGAGGGAAGATAAAATAAGGATTTAGAATGGAATAATTCTTCGAGTATGAAAGACTAAAAACTAATCTTGAAATAAATTTTAAAATGCTGTATGTATTGAAAACACTGAATCCTCGAAACTGCAAGCAGAAACTATTAAATTGATAACGGAAAATCAAATCCATATTCTACTAAAACTGTTTAATACCGTATACAAAATGGATGTTATCAACTTTTATAACTCTTCCGAAAAAGATGAATTCCAAACATTGCTCACACTTTAAAGGCATTCTTGAAGGTGATTCACAATAGAATTTAAAGAAGACTGTACGAAGATATCAGTGACACGTAATTTGATTTCTGAAACGGCCCTGAAATACGGGGAGCACTGTTTGCACTCAATGTCATGTCACAATAATGCCTACAGCTGATTTTTAAATGAGAGGGACAGTAGGAAGGCACTGAAAAAGAAATTGGTCAAGAGCGAGTCAGGCTCGCACAATTAGGGTTCCGTACTAAAATAACAATAACAAAATTAAACTTATATTTAAATCTTATCCAAATTTGCTTGTGGTAACTGAAATATGAATGAATGCTCTTACATTGTACTGAAACATTAGTAAAAGCGTTGTTTATTACTGTGTGTTCCCTTGTAAAATGGGTTATATATAGGTTAAAAAGTCATCGCAAGTTTCTACCTACTTACTTACTTATTTTTTTCCCGCAACTATTACGTTGCCGAAAAAACCTGCAGTTTTCCTGTAATCTACGGCTTCATAATATCTACTAATCTAATTAAAATCAAATGGTATGCCGACATGATTCTCTTGGCAGAAACACTCGAAGATTGTAGAAGTAAGTGAAGAATATGGACAAAACAAAACAAAATATATACTCAACAAAATCAACTCAGGACAACTGTGATGTGTTTGTAAAGAATCAATCTATTAAAAGGATAAGAAAATATAACTATCTATGTGCAACTATTAATGGAAGCAATAACAGCTCCCAAGAAATACGAATTAAAATCGAAAACGAAACAGGTTTTCAGCGGTCTTGCGTTAAAAATGTGACTGATCAAATGCTACGTGTACTGCAAATACTACCTATACTACGGAATTGAACCATATATACTTTAAATAGGACTGATGTGAAGAGATTGGAGGCGCTCGAGTTATGGATGTATAGAAGAATGTTCAGGATATTGTGGGTAGAGAGAACAACTAATGTATAAGTGATGTGACGGTTGAATAAGGAAAAGGAAGTGTCATTAACAATTAAAGAAAAAAAAATTATATGTGGGACACATTATGAGAGCAAAAACGTATCAGCTACTACAGGTTATTGGACAGGGAAAAATTATGAGAAGGAGACGAACCTCATAGCTGAAGAACCACCAGAAATTGTTTAGCTGTACCAACAACCAATTAGTTAAATAAGCCTCAAAAATAAAAATCGCTTCGATGGTGCCAACCTTCGGATCGGAGATGGCACCTAAACAAAATGAAAAAGAAATGCGTCTTTGTGAACCAAAACTAGCATTGGGAGAAGTATCCAAGTCGGTATATATTTAGTAGCAATTATCACTTCCATTGTAAAGACACGCAAGATATTAGTACAGAAGCATCAACATTTTTTTTTACAAATGTAACGATAGTCATCTGCATATGTTTTTTTTTCTTTTGTTTAATAATGGCACGCAAAAGATTAATTGCAATATTCAAGAGAACGTAATTACTACACACGTAGTACAATTACACCCTTAATTTGCATCTTTCATAAATATTTACCAAGTTAAGTTTTATGTGACGATTAACCCTAAACGTCGGACATTTTCTTCTGCTTAGAGGAAATAACATTATTTTCCATCGATTCCAACTAAAAAGTTAATGTACAATCCGAAAATTCTTAATCAATTATAGGACCAAGCATTTGCCCCAAATACCAAACACACACACACACCGTCAAGGTTAACCTCAGGGAGTTTAAATCCACGCTTACAACCGTCATTTTTCGTTGTCGATTTCAGCTGTGCGGTTGAATTTGTATTAAAAATTCTTCACACAAAAAAACATTGCAAATGCGAAACGGAAACTTCGCTGCATATATAAAAAAGGATAACTGAAAAGGATACGTAGATACCGAAACGTTAAAATAAACCATATTTGTGCCGAGTGTTCATCGATCGGCGTGTCTTTCCTCGTTTACGTCCCCCTTTTCCCTTCCATCTCGCGTGGAGCATCCCCATCCCCCTCCCTCTCTAAACGTTGTTACGTTTTCCCCTACTAAGAGAGCTTTCGCCGATAGATCCTCCGAACAAAAGGGGAGCTTGTTCTTTTTTGGGGGGAGGAAATTCGTTTTGCCTTGTTCACCCGTGGATGAAAAATTCTATTTGTCCTTTTGAAGAGTCGATGGACATTGAAATCATATTAGCTACTTATATCGAAAACCGTTTATTGCTGATGTGCACCGTACTACTATTGCTTTAATTGGCAATTTTACGGCAATTTTGACGATTCCAGACCCCAATGCGAACAGAAACCCACCGCGACTTTTCAATTCATAATGAAGTTAGTTCAATTTATAATCCAAGTACTAGTTTTATTATTATTCTTTTTCAATCACCTCATTTCATACGCTACAATCCACGTGATGAAAAATTTTTACTGTCATTTTTCCTTGGAACAATATAGTAGAACAAAATCTTTAAAAAATTTAAATGCAAAAAATTTCATATCTCGAATATTTTTAAGGATTTTTTGAAACTAATGATTTTACTCATTACAAAGTTTATATCAGAACCATGTAGCTCTGTGTACAGTCTTGTTATTATAGATGTATTATTTCAAAAATTTCCATTTTGAAAAACGTATCCAAAAAGTAAAGCATATACAGGGTGATTTATCGTATAGCATTTTCGTGAAAAAGCATCTTTGTATTCCCTAAAAAATTGAAAACTCGCGGTCAATAAAATCTACAAATACCGTAGTACCTACAATAAAATTGAGATTTAGTTTTTTGCATTTCATTAATTCAATGGCATCAGGGCGCTATAAAGCCAAATAAATCAAAATATTTTTGTTTTGTTTTTCAGGTCACTTCGTTCAAAATATCATAGAATTTTAAAATTTTGAAACAGCCATCGATTTCAAATTAATAAGTGTTTAACACTTTTCCCAACAAAAATCGTAAATTTGGTCGACAATGGTCGCTTAACCGCTAGTTTCTAACCGTGCGCACATATGTATATATGTATACATTTATACAGTCATAAGCGCCATAAAATTAACTTGAAAAAATAGTTTTCCTTCATTTTAATGCCAAAAGTTCTTAAGAAATGTGCCTCTAATTACATTCAAATTCAAATCAAGTTTCATTGACTGATGTTTTTAAATTCCATAGAATACCTGCCGTGCGGCTCTGGATATTATTGCTTATCGATAAGACCCACTTTGTGCCAACTGTCCTTCTGAAGATGTTTTTATTCCAGTCGCTTTAAGAGCCTTTCATTTAAGGCTTCTGCCATAAATAATAGTCGATTTATTCAGTTACTATTAAAATCCAAATGCCAATTTGCCTATTAATAAAATCTACAATGTAACTTATGTGAGATTGCAAAAATAAATTCCTGATAGTTTTAATAGTTTGATAATAAATCGCTGTTAAAGTCAAATTTTACACTAACTTAATTTTAAAAAAAATAATTCAGTCATTTTGTAGTTTGGCAATTAAAGAATATTGCTTCCAATTTTCAGAATTTTTTGAATACTGGGAAAAGCTTGTATCACAAAAATACTGTACGATGAACCATCCTGTATACGGTAAAACTTCAATTACCAGTCAGTAGCTCAAGATTGGCGCTGTAATATAAAATTTAGGGGATAATAAAAAATGGCGGTCACTTATGAACCATTCTGTAATAATATTAAGGACAAACTTAAATTGAAGAACGATCATTTGCGTACAGAAATCAATTACAATGTATTCGTGGTTTCACTTAATCCCGGTTGAGGTTTTTTCTTCCAAAATTCGTCGAGCAGTAGGGGCGCCTATCGGTTATCGTGCTGACGGTTGCCGGAGGCTCTCAATAACCGGTGCTAGCGACGAGTATGAGAATACTGTTCTATATTATACATGCCATTATTATATTCTCAAATTAAATTTAGAACACAAAATTTATTACGGTGACGTAAAACATTTAAAATTTATAGCATTCGTAATTATCCGAAGTTTTTGGTGTCTGCGGAAAGGCTTGGAAGCAATCACCCGAGGATACGGTAGTTCCATTGTACAACAGCGAACTACTGACCCTAATGGTGTTACACTGGTCGGCACTGTTTGACATGGAAAACGATGCCGCTTAGTCTTGCAGAACATGAACGATGATTACAAATATACCTGGATTTTCGAAATATCTGGCCCGCTGTTCATTTTGAACATAAGACACAACCAAACAACAACGACGCAAATTTGGGTCGACGCAAATTTTATTCGTACCATCATAATAATCCACAAATTGTCAAATAAAGTTTTCTTAATCTTTTTTATTTTATTTTACTTGTAGCTTAGCTTGAGCAGCATAGCCCAATTAATATTTTTGTTCTTCAAGATGTTAAAATGTAACAATTGCAAAAATGTGCCGAGTCCTGCTAATTTCTTGACAATTTCTTTCATTGTATTCTTTCTTGGAGCTGTAATTTGTTAAAAATAGTTGCTTTGAGATATTACTTAAATAGGTTCTCAATAGCTTCGTGGTACATACATAATATGTACTTACATTTTGCTTAAAGTTACTTCCAAATTATGAATCATGTACGTGCTAACAACCGTATCCCTGTTTAACAGCACGTTATAGAGTAACACAGTATTTGTTTTGATGCGGCACTGCTGCGCCAATTACTAACGCACATTATTTTTCTTCGAAAATGATAGAGACTTAAGTTTAACTTGAACAATGTATGCTTTAATTTTAGTAATCACAAAAATTAAAAAACGACCATTTAACAAACTTAAAAATAAAAAGTAAAAAACGGAAATTTTCCAAAAAATACATTAATTTTCCCTGTGTTTACAACATTTGTAGTAGATAATGTTCAACAATGATATAGCTGCTACTGGGTGTTTCCTGAGTATGTATAGAAAATGCAGAAGGTAAATCCTATACAAAAATTAAACCTACTTGTATCCTACCTATTAGGCTTCTCTGAAAAGTGTCGCTTTTTCAAAAATGAAGTAAAAACGTTGCTTTTAATTGGTATCAGGAAAATAGAAATTATTGGACATTTTCTACTAAAACACTTCTCATTATTCTATTGCAATTAATATTTCAGTAAACAAGAAATTTGCCAGCACTTAGTTTACTTTATCATTCTGTTTTTCAAAAATGAAGGACTTTCAACACATATGTATAGAAATTTTTGTCTTGGAATAAACCAACAGCTAGTAAATTTTATACAGGTTCTTAAGAAATACTATACAGTGTGTTTCAAAAACTGTCGAATATTCCACACACGTATAGCACTTATCAAACTGAATAAAACATCTTAACCAACATGCATCCGCAAATAAACTCTTTCAGATATAGAAAAGATTTTATATTTTGAGCAATTAATTGTATTGCAGTAAAAAACGAATAGTAAAAAAACTAATATGTTATAATATTTTGAACTGCAAAAGATTTAAGGTAAGTGTTTTACACGTGTGGAAAGGATAAATGAGGAAAGAATAGCTCACAAGTGTACGAATAAACGACCTATAAAAAAAGAGCATCTGCACCAAGGGATCGGTTCTGAGTTGGTTTTCTTCACGAAAGACAAACAGTAATTATCCCTAGTCGAAGGCAAAACAAGAAGAAAAATAAATATAAAATCGTCTTTATGTCGGAAGTAGTTGGTTTGCGGACGCGAGTTGATTAAGCTTTTTTTATTTGATTTGATAAGTGCTGCACCCCAAATAACACACAAGTCCACGAGACGTCTCTTGGACGTCCAGTGTAGGGCTTAATGTGCTATTAGGGACGGTATAAAATATTCTACCTTATTCGTCTAAACACCCTATACATAGCTTTTCAAGATTTTTTTTTACTAAAAAGAAAACAGATGGTAGGAAATACATGTCTATGCACGATCGTCTCACATATGGTTATGTCTTATGAAGCCAAATACCGGCATAATTATTTGAGCGCGGAAGATAAACTGATAACATCAGGGAGCTCCAATTTTGCCTATTTACTAACATTTAAAATACATTCCGACAGTTCTGGTGTATTTCTCTTGAACATGTTTTCCCGTATATCTTGGATTGTAAGAAAAGGGAAAAATGTAGCTCCTATAGATTGCACTGGACGTCATTTATTTCCCTAATTAAGTTGTTAGATTCACGAATGTGCTAAGAATAGTTGTGGTCCACACGTTAGCCCCAATTTTGTATGCAATGCTTGGGATTAAATTTGACAAACTTTTACTGTTAAGCAAATCCCTAAGCGCAGAACTATTGTTCACATATGTGGTGAAAATATATTATCTTGCATGCTTGATACCAAGAAGAAACAATGCATTCAACCCCTTCAACAAGTCGAAGTAAAATTATGGCAAAAAATAAAGTTGGTCCCAATAATTATATTTTTTATTAATGTTTTTAAACAGTAAACTTGTAGTCAAATTAAAATTGATGGGAAATCGAGAGTCCGATAATTCAAGACTCGCATCTGATGACAGTAGTTCTAACAATGGTGTTAATTGTATTAGTCATTATGAATTCCGTTCGCTCATGAAATATAAATCTAATTGTACGTTTTGGCTTTTTAGCAATTTCGCTGTGAACATATTTCATGTTTGCACAGGCATTATACTAGCACATGGAAAATGAGCGCATGAAGTGAAGTTTTAGTTTGTGTTAGCACTAAATGAATTATTGAAAACACGATTGTTTGATTTCAAAATATAGCAAGATTCGATCCTCTGCTGTTTGCATTAAAATCATCTTGTGAAATGAGTTAATATAAGCGAAGCTAGTTTATAATTTCTAAATTTGCTTAAAGAGGATTAAAGAAAAAAGTTGTTTTTAACGTATGTTTTTTGTTAATATCTCTTTGCATGTTTCCTTTATCCGCGTTTGGTAAACACATTATTTTCCCATTACATAACTACACAATGAAATAATTTGCTGTGGTTAAAAATATGCTACGAAATAAATTGGTACATTTGTCAGTTGCAAGAGCCACATTTAATTTATTAGAAGCACTTGCAACTTGTACATTATTAGTGACCTCGTTAAATCTGCCACTTAAAAGTTTTATAAATAAATAAATCGTTTGCAACACAAAGAAATATTTTTAAATGTTGAGTTTTCAGTTACGTTTACACTGATTTCTTTGCGTTGCTGTAAAAAAGAAAAACCTGAATAAGTTCTTTAACCCTGGAGTAGTCGCTATACTGAAAATAATGCGATTGGTCACGTGTGAGATTTTCTCCCTCTCAGCAGGTTTCAATGAAATAAATCATTTTTAAATAACAACAAATAACAGAAGAAGCAAATATAACAGAATAGATTCGGTTAAGAAGGAAGACTATGAATTAACTTTCCACAGGAAACGAATTTCTGGAGCTCATATGAGATCACAATAATTCCTAAAGGAATGCATAACCCCACAAGATAATTGCAGCAACAATAAATAATAATTACTTGAAATAATCACCACCGAATAATCTGAAAAAGAATTATTTAATTTCTGAAATTGGTAAACTAAATCACAAAATCTATTCATTTTTATTTTCTTCTATAGTTACAAAATAAAGGCAAGTGTTCAGGGCAAATTGCTTTTTTGCAAAAATTCGATTTTTGTCTTCTTGGACAAAGAAAATAGTACTGAATGTCTATGTTGTGCATTTTTTTGTAGTTTTTACTGATATGCAAGAACTCACAAAGATCGAAAGTAGTCGCGTAATGAGAGAACATCTCACAAACCAAACAGACGTAATTACAAAATTACTCTACTAATTTGTAGTAGTCTTATCAATAGAGAATAAGGTGAATTTAAATATTTTGTACCGTCCTATCAAGATCATGGCGAAAGAATATTGATTGTTAATTAGAGAAATCGACGGTGGCGTTATTACTTTGTCAAGGAACATCCTGCATGTAAAAATTTCTCCTAAAAGATGTGAAATCGATCTGTTGTTGGATTTTTCCAAAACCTCAACATTTTCAAATTTATGGAATTTTTACACCTCATGTCATGTTTCAGTCATACTAATAGTTTTAAATTTCATAGAATACTTGCTGTACGGGTGTGGAATATTGTTGCTTATCGATGAGACCCATTTTGTGGGAAATATATGCATATGTTTTTATTGCAGTCGATTTGTAAGCCTCTCATTTAAATAAATAATGATCGACGATATTAGTATACGATTTATTCAGTTAAAATCTAAATGTCAATTTGTTTTGTAGAACCTAATATACCGTCATGTTCACAGTTAAGAGGTCTATCAAAATCATGACAAAAAGATTAGGTTGATATTAAGAAAAATCAAGTTTGACGTTATTACTTAAATAAAAAATACCTCTATATAAAATGTTGTGTTAAAGGATGTGAATTAAATTTCAAAAATAAGTTGTTTTTGGCTTTTTTTAAAACTCAACAATTTCAGATTTATCAACATGTTGCGGTACTTTTGCCGCTAATAAATTGTCTGCACAACAAATAATGTAAAATTTTATTTACTAATTTCACAAACCAAAAAAAATGTAGTGACTTTTTTAACCGTTTCCATCGAGGTGCATTGTTACTGACTGAGAGTGGCTTGCGGAAGGACGACGTAATTAGTATTGTGTGACATTGCTGACACAGGAGTCCAATTAATAACTCATTTGTGTAAATTAACAAACGAGAGAGTGTTCCTGAACTGTTTAAATTGCACTTTAAGACATTTAATTCTGCATCCGCTTCAATTACTTTCCGCTTAATTATCTCACTACATCTGTTTTTGATATTGTTCTCGTTTATTAACACCTATTTCTGCTAAAATATTCGAGCCACTCCGAGGAGCTCTCAATTTGTCTGAATGAATAGCTCAGAACCGCTTGACGTATTAAATAGAAAATTGTCAAAGAATCGCACGAAATTCTGTCTGTAAAAAAATATATATGTAGCTTTATTTTTAAACAGAGAACAGAAAGCATGTGGAGGAAGGCAATCGTAACTTTTCTCTTTTGAACACGGTTAAAGCCGTTATACCTCGTTTCCTACCTTGAATAATTCACTTCGGAGAGACAAACATTAGCCTGTCTTTCGTTTTCCTACCTCTTGACAGAATTACAATTAAATTTTTTGAATTCTACTGAAATAATGAACCATTCGATTTATGTTAGCATTAGTTTCTATTATCTTAAGTGGAAATACAGGTGTATTAGATACCCGGAAATTGCATCGCTATAAATTCAATGTTAGTAATCCAGATAGAACATATACATTTTCCTCATTCCAACAACGACAGTTTAGTCTGGGAAATGGAGGTACCTTCCTCTTGATACACATTTTCCGCTAGCCTAATATACAAAATGAAAATGAAAATGTTATATTTTTTGGTACCACCGTAGTTTGGCAATAAATAAACATGGAAGCGGAAATTCAAAAAAGTCGTTTATGTTTCACGCACGTATGTACATAATCGATATTTTTCTTATAAATAAATACAATAAATAATATACGTACACTTATATAAATTTTCTTGCATCAAGTATTTTATTTATCATATTCAGATTCTATAAAATGTTCCACACGTTTTATAACTGCCATGTCAAAATGCAATTGTACTTTGGCTTTAACGTACACTGTACATATGCATAGTGACAACGATATTTGGAATTGGCGTGTGCGAGACTCTTACTGCTTTTATAAGGGTCGGACAACAGTCATAAATTACTCAACTATGGGGATGCACTTGAAGGTTCAGAAATAAGCCGTACTCACGTACTCATGCTAAACAATTTCTTATTATAATATGGGGTTCTCTAAATAGATAAAATTTTGGGTAAAACACTCCACAAGTTTAAAATGTACCTACTTCAAGTAAGATTTGTGACATCATTATCGCAAGACTCAACCCATTGTGAGGGCCAGTGAAGCACAATCAGCTTATTATGATGAGTTGTAAATATCATATATCATATATATCATATATATCATATATCATAGCCCTTTCACAATGTTGGTAATGTTAATGGTAATGTTAGTGATAATGTTAATGTTAATCGTAATGTTAAGTCTCTTTGTTCACAATGATGTTAAGGGCGATACGCTCAGTTCCGTCAAATTACTATTTCAAGTGGGCGTTTTCGATATAAAACTTTAAGCTACGACAAACGTATGCTAAATTCGTCAATGTTACAAGAAGATCGACGATTATAGGCTTGCCTGGACGTAATCAGAATATCTCGATTTGGTTTCTTAATTTCGTTATTTCTAGAAATCATTTTAAAAAATCTCTGTATTGTTGTTGTGTTACAAAATTTATAGTAAAGCCGTTTTTTAAATTGATATTTTTCTTGAGGGCCCTTCAAAAAATTTGGAAAAAAGACTCTCCATCTATTGAAAGGCATCTTTCAGGAATTTTCATATAAATTTGGTAAAATTTTGATAGAAAATAAGCTTAGTAAATTTTTTAAAAAAGGATTTCGAGTCTAGCCAGTTAAAACATGGTGATTGACAATCTAATATCACTATGACAATCTTTTTGTAATGTCAATTGAAAATTTCAAAATAACGTGTTTTTATTGGCGCATGTTAGGTTAGAAGTGTTAAGTCAAAGTCTAACATTACCATTACCATTAACATCATTGTGAACGTAGAAATGATTATGTACTGTTTTGGATATAACATTAACATCATTGTGAAAGGGCAGCTAGTTTTCGAAAAAAAATAAGAACTGTTCTTTTACAAAAATAATATCTCCCAATTTCGTCAAATTTCACTTTTCAGGATCAGTATGATTGAAACAAAGGTAAGCAAGGTACGAAAAAAATTTCAAAAGCTGTAATTAGTCTAAATTCCCTTATTTTGGAATCTTAATCTGTAAACAGTCGTTACTACCTATAAGACGGTTTAATTTGTGGCATTGTATGAACTTACCTCTCTGTTTGACGGTGTTGTTATTTAAAGCAAAAACATTTTTGCGACTTGCTTGAAATTACACTGTGCATACATTCCACAAAATTTGTAGTCTTAATTTTTCCAATATTATACTGTTTTGCTTTTGTACGACGACGTTTGGTTTATCATTAAAAAAAAAACGAATACGAGTTTGTGGTAGTACATCACTCCATGAAATAGACAAAATTTTGTGGTCATCATTAACGTTGGCGGATCCTGTACTTAAAAATTCTCCATTGCGCATGGCTATTGAAATTTAATAGAAAGCTATACCGTTTTCATCATTGAAAATACAGTCAAAAGTGCATTACGTCCTTAATTAATTTAGCTCGCTTTGAAGAAAATTTATGAGGGATGACGGGAGATTTTTGTTGGGTTTCGCAAAAGGAAACGTACAATATCAATTAAAGTTTTTCATTTTCAGTTTTATAACAACTGTTGAAGTTGTATAAACCTGCTTGTTCGGGTATAATAAAATAATAGAAGCATTTGTTTTCAATTAATAATACTTGATACAGGGGTGGCCAAAGCTCTTTGATAGTCCGAGCCATTTTTCCAAATTTGAAATTTTTCGCAAGCCGCAATTAAATACATACACATACGGAACGATAATAATTTGTTAAAATATAATAGCACAAAAATGAGAAGGGAACTCGGGTACATTTATCGAGAGCCACAAATAATCCTTCAAAGAGCCGCATGTGGCTCGCGAGCCGCAGGTTGGCCACCCCTGTGATATATTTTTAGAGAGATCAAAAGCAAACTTGGTTGCAGGACCATGAAAAAGATGTCCATAAGTTGCACTTTATATTAATATTAATTGTATTATTAATTTACGTGACTTTAACACGGTTTAATAAGCTACAAATATGCAAAAATATGTAACTTAAACCCAATTTATAAACCAAATTGATAGGTGGCATTAAATTCTTTAACCGAAAATTTTTCAAAATTTTGGATAACAAAAATATACTTATATCTTTAACATAGCGGCAAAAAGTTAAAATTTGTGGACTAATGCAATTAATAAAAATACGTCAGAACCGTCAGTATCAAATTATAAAGTCGATGTTTGAGAAATTCGAGAATACTGAATGTTTCAACACCTGCTCCAAAAAATGTTTACATCATAAGTTGCTATGGATTGTAAAATGTTGTGATTGTTAGAGTCATATGAAATAATTTTCAAAGCAATGCTGTATAAACTTGATTCGCAGATAAAGTCTGACCTTCCAATGTCGCTGATGCAGCCCAACATAGGTACTTGTTCATAATATGCGACTATGAGATTTTTAATTAATTTTTTTTTCTAATTAAAATTGTCTAATTTTGATAAAAATACTTTTACTAGCGATATGCTGTTTAATATTTGACAAATGCAGAAAGAACCAAATAGTCGCAGCTAATTTTTCTGACGATGTGAAACTGAACTTTTGACTTTTATCGATATAAAACTCAGGGATAACTTTTATTAGACAAAAGTAATTAAATTAACTAAATCTCATATCAAAATGTGTGTAACAACCAAAACGGCACAACGAAGAAAATAATTATTTATAGCACATCGTTAACTTCCAGCTACATATGGTTTACTTATTAACTTTTGACTTTGCTTTTGACACGTTATGTCTACGTCAAAACGTTGTAATCAATTATCCCGACTACCTACACGTTTTAAAATGCAATTTGTCCAAATCACAGCCGTAAATAGGTTAAAATTCTCAACGACGACGCCATTAAGGTTTATATTTAGCAATCAATTAAGGTTCTCCTTTAATTTTTCTATAGGAAATTTGAAGCTCCCTTAAAATCAGTAAGATGAGCAAAAAGGTTTGGTTTTCATTAAGTTAAATTGGACTGCACAAGTTTTCTCTCTGATAATCGATTCGATAGACTTTCGAAATATCGGTAAAGAGAATCTCGGATGAAACGTTTATGTCGCAAACACAAACTTCAGGAAAATGGAAGTGTATGATATTTACGATTACTCACTGGAAACTAGAAACCTTATAAGAAATACGACGTAAATACAAATCCTCAAATTAATTAATTTAATACTATTAAAGAACCGCCCGACAACCAACCGTAAACATAATCCTCCTATTAATTTCTTTATAGAAAATTAAATACAACCGCGCTCGTTGATTTGGACTTGAAAATACTCACGGCAAGTAAATTTTAAAGGAAACTATAATTTTGATTGGTTCACAGGTAAAAAAGTGAACAAGGTTTGAAGGCATTTTTCCTGTTCTCGATCACATGACTACAAATATTTGATGCATTGATGAGTACATGACCTTTGATCTTTAAAACACTAACCCCGATTATTGCGGCTGTTAGTTTTATGCCTCTGCCATCTCATGTGACTACCGTAATTTCGTTGGTTACTAGCATGATGAAATTACTGCATTTTAGTTGTCAGCTACAGCAATTATGTTGCTCATAATGATTTTATGCGATGATTATTTTAACAATTATTTTCGTATTCTAATATATTTCATAATGGTTTGACAAATTTTATTTATACAGCCTGTTTCACCAGTAATAATGAGCCTACATATTTGGAGGATACAACCCATTATATATTGCATAGGTAACGTCGTTTTGTACAAATACGCTTTGGACAAAGGGGAATTTTGGATCCTCTGCTAGCTATATCGCAGCAACTTAAACAAAAACACACTATAGGTTCTAGAACACAATTGAAAAATAAATTATTGAAAATGAGCGACAAAAATAGCTCAAGAATTCGATAAATCTGAAACTGTTGAGTTTTGAAAAATCCAATAACAAATCGATTTTTAAATTTAATTTCACATCATTTGATATAACATTTTTATAGCGTTAATTTGACAGTTGAAAGATCTATGGTTGATATTTAAAAAACTCGACGATGACGTCAGTACTTTGACAACAGTCACTCTATAAGTATAAGAATATTATGTTGTTTTCTCATCGTTGAGATACATATGGAGAACTGAATTAATTTTGTAAGTAACCCTGACATCTAATTAGACCACCAAATCGATATATTAATGTGTAATGGTTAAATAATCATGTAGGTAAATATTTTATTGTTTATGTACGATACTAATCTCTATCATTTTCTGTAATAATTCAAGTTTAATTTGTTTATTGTGTACAAAACTTTTATATTTTAGATTTTCTAATTTTGTGCATTATCAACATTCACAAAGTAGATCTTGTAAAATTTAAATTTTCTAAATTGCAACCCTTTACAATTTACTTACACAAATCGGAAATGTTGCAAAAATATAAATTTTGGGAATTGCCCAAACTGGACAGGTAATTTGTAGAATGGCTATATGCATTACGAAATTTAACGATTCCATAAGTTGCATGTAAAATATGTATTGATTACGTAGTTACGTACGCTACTGCAATTTCAGTAGAATTTGTTTGGCATTTTCAATTCAGAAGTACAGAGGTATATTCATTGGCAAATACAGTGCTTAAAACTATTATGTGAGCGGTTGTTTTAATCTTCCAACTTTTTTAGTGGAAGCAATATGCACATTAAACTAGACATTTTTGAAAGGCACAACGCTTAAGTTAATAAACTCTACAAAAAAGGTGAACTTATCAATTATCTCCAAATAAATATATATATAATATAATTACAAAAACAAAATCGTTACCTAAGCAAATTTTTATCGTGTATAAAGTAGTTTAGTTTGCACGAATTGAGGATTCAATAACGCGAATGTGCTTCATCAGCACCAATTATATCTCTTTTTTTTGCATACTTCAAAGATCTTCCTGTTGTTTTTTATCCAAATATATAATTAGGGATTATTTTAACTGCTGGATGGTGTAAGGTGTCTAGCATAAAAATCCCCAATATGTTCGGTATGGTTTAATTTGAGATGTACTGCATAGCAATTCATGAGTTGAAAAGTATTTAATCTCTGTATTTTGCCAGCAACAACCCTAGTAGCACAAAAGTCGGAACGACGTAGAAACCGCATAGAATCTAGGTAGAATCCCGACCTCGGAACTAGGTTGCCAATGTAACGACTTTTCCGAATCAAAACTGAGTCGTTTCGGCAAAGGTCCGAGGTCGGGATCCTACGTTGAGTGTGCTACTAGGGAACCTACGGGATGGAAGCAACAACTCTTACAGAGAAGAGCACAAACAGATTCAAAGTAACGTAAAGGGCAATGGAACGATCTATGCTAAATTAGCCTGAGAGATCGCTTAAAAAATGAAGAAATAAGAAGAATGTGAAGAGTGGCAGTTGTAAGTTTAAAAAAATAGCTCAACTTAAATGACGGTGGGCAATATCGCACCTCGGCTGCAAAAGTAGTGGCACAACTCAAAAATTTTAAAATATTTTTGTCCCCAAAAATATATTACAATATAATTACTACCACACTGTTATAACATCAAAAAGTATCACATATGGTATTCTAAACAATTTTGTACTAAATTATGAATTTTACCAGAAAAAAAATGTGGATTTTGACAGAAGAAAATCAATCACTTTTTCAATTTACACTAAACTTGTTATTTTGAATTGTGCCACTCTTGCAGCCGAGGTGCAAATGAGCCAACAAAATTATAGAATGGCGCCGAAGAACATGAAAAGGAAACGTAGGAAGACCCCCAAAACGTTGGTGAGATGATTTGCAAAGAGCAGCTGGCAAGGAAGTGGTGGATAAATACAAGATGAAGAAGAAAATAACAATCGAAAAGTGCATATACTGCCAATTAAAAGATTATTGATAATTAAACATACAATTTTTAGATAATGATTAGAGGATTTTTAATTTTGATTTATTTAGAAGAAGGCCCAAAACTGAGGTTATCAAATTACGGATGAGAAGTGATGTTTTTAAAAAAGAGGGAATTACTAGAAGGTTATCCAGACGAGTCAACGAATGGACACCACCAAACCAAAAGACAAAAGACACTAACCGAAACAATATTCGAAATAAGACATTATATACCAGGGGTGGTCAAACTTTTAGATGTTAGGGGCTACTTTTCTGATGAAAGGTACCTGAGGGCGACTATGTTTTTTTAGAATATACTTACGAAGTGGTGTTTTTTGGTGTTCATGTCAGATTCGCGGGCGACTTGCAGAGACCCGCGGTCGACGCTTTGGCCACCCCTCTTATACAGAAAACGAAGAATCTACGACATTTTAGATCGTTTCAATTTTTATAACCGCATTAATCTTCCTAATAAAGTGATCTGTCTAGAAAATAGTTTAATATTGGACAGGATAAAGTTTGAACCCTTTAGAACTTGTCAAGTTTTATGAAGTTAATTCGCTAGGCAAGGGGAGCGCTCGGATTAATTTTGCATCCAAGTGATGCATACGAGTCGGCACATTTGAAGTAAACAAGCTTCTTAATGGAAAACTAACAAAGTTAATAAAACTGCGGGAAAATTGATGTAATTACTTAACCGCAACGCAAATCTTCACCGGTGAATAACGGCGAGGGCAAAAACCCGAATTGCATTACCTTGTTTGTCTATAATTTAACGTTTTTAAGACGCATTATATCAATCAAAGAAATTTGAATATCACAGAAAAGGAAAAAATCATTTCGTGACAAACTGCATTTGAATATTCAAGTTTACGGTAATTTGAGGACAGACAGTGAAAATTTACAATTCTGAAGTGACAAAATTTACATAGCAATAAAATTTGGGGCGTACCAAGTTAATTTAGAAGAGGTTCGAAAATTTAAATGTTCCGGTGTATGGACGGGTTGACACCGATGGTCTACTTAAACGTTACAACATTATTGACTTCTTTATTAGCCTTTCAGTTTGGAAACCTATACTATGTAAATGGGCATTCATTGTGATGAATAAAATGGCCATTACAACACGTCAATATTGAACTAGGTAAAATCATTCCGAACAAATTCATCATTTTTCTTTGAACATTTAATTTGAACTTATTTGTTTTCTCCTACTTCAATTATTATTCCCACAAATCAGTCATAGGGTGCATTGTATTACATCAGCAAATATTTGTGCAAGTCTTCATGTTATTTTTTTAATTTTTGAAAAATGATCTGAAACATTTAATTAAAACATTTTATTATAATCTTGACCCAATTAAAAAGCGCAGATTTGTTAATTGCAAGTGGTTCTTCATCCATAAATTTTATTTTCAGCGTTTCGAAATGGACAAAGGAACGGTAAGCATTTTATTTAAATATCCCTCTCCCCGTTCTCGTACGACTGAAACATGAAACATTTTTATATTCTGAAGCTTTTAAAAATTATTCTGGAGGAAATAAGCACTATAAAATATGCAGTTTGCATAAGAGTAACCTTTTTACGAGACTAATAAAAAACTGAAATGGTAACACGTTTCGCGAAAATTTATTTTTCTCCAAAATTAGTGACAGGAACAACATTTTGTATCGTGTAAAATACCAATAAAAGCACCAAAACGTAGATAACTTATCTCCGTCGGTAAATAGACACCATTTGTATTTTTCGGTTATACAGTATTACACGACAACAAAAAAGCGAAAAAATGTGTCCATAAATTATTAACAATAATGATTTGATTATATCTTCAGTGATTTATTTCTCATTGGTTCATGCCGTGTAATCATTTACAAATCTAAACGGTAAGTTTTAAGTTAATAATAAATGTATAAATTTTACAAAATATACACATGCAGACATATTTATTTGGTCATTACACTGCACAAGATTAAATTACTACTTTTATATCGTGTAATATTTTAACTTCATTTTTATCTTGTGATTTGTAAAATTTAAATAAACAATATTCAATCACATTTCAATTTAATAATACGCTGTAGTCGATTTAGAGAACGAAAAAATGTCAATAATATCAATGTAATTGTGCAGCGTTTTATGCGACGCACGTCAATTTGTCCCACATATTGCTCTGTCGGAGAAATCTTTATTTTATTCCCTAAATCAAAGTTTCCTGTCACATCGGACATATTTAACTGCAATTCAATCAAACGTAAAGTTAAAAAAACAATATCAATTGCTTAAAACTGAAACTTGTTCAGATTTTGGAATAAAAAAAATTCTTGCAAAAATTGTAATTGTTAACGGAATTTGCGGTTCGGTGACATATTTCGACGGTGTTAAAGCAACAATAGTCCCAATAATGGGTTTTTGGTTTCCGGAGCAAGAGTGCTTTAGAAAGAAAGTTATACTGCATTTAATTATTTAAATAATCATAATATTCCCTTTCTTTCTTATTTTAACCATTTTCATCCTTTGGATGTAAGTTCCTCTATTGCTTTTTCATTTTTCGTGATCCTATACGACGTTACACCAGTTACACCAGCGATCCTTTTAATGTTATCACTCTCTCACCAGCGGCCGTACTACTTCTCTTTTCTCTGCTCATGATCTCCATCTCACTATCTTACCACTCCAGTTTTCCTGATGTCGAACAACATCACCCGCGCAGTCCCACTTCAAATCGGCTATTGTTTTGGTAATATCCTGGACATCAGTTTTTTGTTTTATCCAAGTACTTGTGTTTTGAGCTTCTAGTGGGATTTGGATTCTTTAGGCAGTTGATTGGTTCTGAGCTTCTCAATGTTAGCCCTGGTAAAGGTTCAAGTTTCGGCTACGTAGGTGATAACAGGAAGGATGCATTGGTTGCATAAATTGGTTTTTACTAATTGGGGCATATACATTAGCAGCACCTCTTTCAATTTGCTATACGCCGCCCAGGTGAGTTTCAGTCTTCGTTAAATTTTATTTTCTTGATTAGGTTTTCCTATAATCAGTTCGCAATTTATAGAAAAAAACATCCTCAAACCATGAGAAAGCTTATTGAAAAAAACCACAGAATACCAAATTCCCTTTTGGGTTGCATTTCTAACTTTTCTATATCCTTCGACATAGTGGAAGTGTGGACAGTGATGGAGGCTTTAAAGAACGCCGGAAGTTTCAGACATATCGATTGGAAGGATAGGGGAATTAATAGAGCTAAAGAGCAACTGTACCAACTTAAATTTACGAATACCAATGATGTTCAAGAACATAGGATATGCTTCAAGTAGGGTTCGATTAGAGTTAAACGTTAAGAACACCAAATACATGACCAACCAAACTGACATAGAAAAGAAGAACAGAGTTATCAAAAAAGTCAACCACTATTTACTCATAGTATTGCTATTGCTAAATTGTCCAAAGTTCCAATTATATTGGGTTTAATTAAGAAGTAAAGACATTGGGGGTAGAACGCCATCTGGAAAACTACAACAACAAAATGGTAATTTTAGCATAACGTTCAGAAAACCGACCACGTTAATGGAGATCGTCAAATAATTTAATAAAATTATTGAAGTTAAACATGATTTTCTACCGTTTTTGAAGGCACACTAATGCGTCAGTAAATGGCATTTGTGTGTCACAGTAAAAAAACCTATGTGTCACGCTTCAAGTGCTGTTAAACAGTGGCCCAGTTGACTTTACATGATAATGTTAGTAAGTACTTGTTTAAACAACATTTCCACGAAGTTGTAGTGTAAGTACTACTACATTTATTTTTGAAAAAGTTACTGTGCATTTAAAGACGAGTGTGTCACTGAAAATGTACAACATGAAAAGGACTTTGACTGGGTTACTATTGCCAACCCTCTTCCAAAATTGTGAAAAATTAAAAGTAAACATGGCGTCCAGATTAAAGAAAGCTATCTGTCAACTATAAATTTTGCGAATGACCAAGTGCTATTAAAGATGATTTATCACATTTGATAAGCCAATAAAACAATTTTAAAAAACTACGGAAGGGCGAAATTAATGAATTTAAATCCAACAGTTGTTAATGGTGGCCGAATAGAAATGGAAATAATAATATAGTGAATCACAGTCAAGCAACAATTATAGTATTAAACAGCATAAAGGTGGATCAAACCCCTCACGAGAAAATTAATACAGTCAAACTTCCCTATAACGAACTTCTATTTAACGAACTTCTCTTTATAGCGATTTTTTGAGACCCTTCACCCTGGAGACGTTTGTAATGTATTTTATACTCCTTAAAACGAAGTGAAAATTTCCGTATAACGAATTTTTTCCCCCAACTTTACAAATTTTCAAGATTTAAAACGGTTTCTTTTTGCTGTTTTACTGTAACTTCGGAAAAAAACTCAGTTGTAGTAATATTCCTAGATGTATCCAAGGTTCAACATTGTATAAGGGATTAACCGACGAAGTAAGTGGCACTAATTTAAGCGGCCAAAATTTTTACAACATTAAATGGAACCAACAAAGTTTTACTGCGTCAAAAAAATTTTATTTTATTACCATACTTTGCCTTGTCTTTTAAAAATTGTTTCATAAAAGTAGGGTGGTCTAATTTATTCAATTAATTAAATAACTACGTAACTGCATATTAATCCTTTTGCGACCATGCAACATAATGTCTCCCCACGTAAATTTTAAAAGTACGTTGTTTTATGTTAAATAGATAAATCGTATTACTTCAAAAATTCTTGTAGACCTGAAAGGGTTAAACTGAATTTTATTTTTTCAACATGAATTTCTATATAACGAAGTTTCTCTAGAACGAATATTTTAAGGTCACCGTGACGCTTTATTATATCTAAGTCCGATTGTATGATCTATAATGGACAACACATTAATGTATGGAAAAGTGGATGATAAAATGAAGAATTAAATAGAAATTACCAGCACCTCGTAGAATTTCCATGAATAATAAGTTACTTTTTGATGGCCGCTCATAAACAATCATTCGAAAATATCTACAAATTTGTTAAAACAAGAAATAAAAAAAACTGCGCTGGAGAACAGTAGGATTTAACAATCTTCTGAAAAACTATCTACATTATGAACTTAACATAAATTATACAATTACTAAATTAGTTAACATAGTTTATGCAGCAGTGGTAAACTTCGTATTACACACAAGTGTAATTATGAAAACCATTATTAAATTACTCTAATCATGATTTACGGCAGCGTTTCCCAAATATTTGCTACAATTCTAAAAACTGCTGGTGTATCTGATACACGTATTGTTTATTAGTATAATAAATATTTAACGTAAAGGATATGCAAAAGATTTTACCAAATCACTAACTGTGATTTGAAACACAAAATTCTCAAAAAGGCGTTAGTTAAAATGTTGTATAAACTATTGTACTAGACAAGAAGTATTACAAAATATAACCAATCGAAAGAATCATCCCAACTCGCTATTTTTTCTTATCTAACTATTCTTTCTAGTAAATAACTATAAAATTTTAATTTATTCTAAACTTGAATGTTGAATGCTCATCAGTTCAAAATTGAAGGCACTATTAGATGCATCGGAACTAATTACCAAATGTAATTTTATCACTTCAAACTAATCATTGCAATTATTAATTAAAAATTCGTTCCAAGTATACGTTAATATTGTTAATAAAAATTTTCAAATAACAACAATATACTTCAGACCAGAGTATAGACAAATTTGGTTACAACGTAGATATTTTGACCGTAAAAGAAAACAACTAGCCGAAAATCAGTACTCTGGAAATGTCAGTATGGTGTAGAATTTGGAGTTTCCTGCACTGCCAGAAGAACAAACGCTTCAACTTCAAATATAAGAACGCCCATCGGAATAGTTAGGCACCTATTTACTATATAAGTGCGTGTAGTGCAACGGTTTATCCAACGCTTCTTAATAAAAATAAAAATTTTGTATTTCTCATGACAGCATATTTTTACGGTTAACCCGACTGTATGCTGTTCATCAGTGTTCTTTAAATACGTTGCAAAGTTGACCTTATCGTGACGTATTCAGCAGAGTTATCAACTCAACTCGCAGTAAAATGTGTTATGACAATCAAAAATTCACTTTTGCATTATTTTAGCATAACCACTGCTGCAAAATCGACTTTGTTATCGTGCATTTTCTGATAAGTATTGAGTAAAATATGTAATACATTTGTTTTCAAATTTTAAAAATTAAAAGCATGAACACCGTAATTTATTTGACAATAGCACAAAATGGTAAGTTAGGAACTATAAATCAAGCACGATTACATACCTGCTTCCTATTATAATAAACTAAGAGATATCGACCATTCGAAATAACAACCGCAATATATTTACTTCGTACAAGTTATTTATTTGAGCTTGATTTTACCAATAATGATCCAACATTGCTAAAGTTTTTCTTCAAAAAATTGTCTAGTTATTTTAATATTATTCCAATTGTAAGGATTACTGCCAGTTACTGCATATTACCACTTGTAATATGTTTATGAATGGTGTCTGATAGTAGTGGAGCAATCTGGTGAAAGAAAATTTCTTGAATGTGTGATACCCACAATTTTTCTAGATCATAATTCCATATATTTTAAATCAAAATAATTCGTAAAAATAAGGAAATTGTTTTGTTCATTAAATAAGAATGTACGTATGAATGTGTCATTATTTTTTCAATGTGTTTTATTTCTCTAAATAATTAATGCGTTTAGTACAGAGCAATGTTCGTTTTGTATTTATAGACTTAAATTTCGTAAATATCTGATTTGAACCAACCGTGACTGCAACCATTTTTATCATTATTATGATTATGATTATTTACAATTTCTTAAGAAATAAATAAGCTTACGTCTAAAATCATGCAGATCCTACGTTCCATTTTGAATACCAAACTAAGCTTCCATCTGTAGCAGTAATACAATATGTAGTGGCAAGGTGCTTAATTTTACTTAATGTAGGTAGTGTTTAAGATTATGTAGATATATTATACGAAATCATACCAATTCAACAAATTTTAATTCAAGACCAAATTTTAACAGAATTGCAAATCTTGATTAATTAAAACGTTGCATTAGTTTCAGCCATAAAGAACTCTACTATGGACAACAATATTACAAAGTTAAGTTCTGCTTGGCACTAACGTGTTTTTTTGAAGTGATTGTGTTCAGAGCTTAATATCTGCATCAACGTTATTAAAAATCAATTCAAGTTACAAAATACAAAAATATATTTAATCCAACGCTAATATATTCATTCTTTTCAAGGTATACAGCAAAACATGTTTCTGGTTGTGATGTTTTTTTTTCTGAAATAAAGTGTACCTACTCGAATAAATAAATCAAATAAATGTACCTCACATTCGACAAACTACATTTTTAGACATAATAATAGAAAACGGAAAAACTTTTACCTCGTTGTAGCTGTCGATGCAAAGAATATGCACACGTTTCAAAAATAGTAAAAAAGTGTGCACACCAAATAATAATAAGCCCAGTCAACCTGCAAATAGTCAATAGCGGTAATAAGTAAAGGTTAAAGGTAAACGCATTAGCTTGCATTATTTTAAGTGCTTGTATTTCAGTATTATTACATGAATATGTAAATATATACATTGTTTAATTAAATAGTTTATGTATCTTGTAAACAATAACTGTAATTCAATTCCTTTCAATTTAATTAAGATTCGCGAAGAAATTGGTTCGTGTTATTTAATTTACAAAGTGCGAGAGCCTTCGATTAATTCTACCAAAAGCCTGTAATTTGACTTTGCTGAATAAATAGGAAAGAATACATTTTTCTAGCTAGATAAAATTGTTAAATTATTTTTAAGTTTTAGTATTTCTCAGAGGCGATAAAAAATTCTATTGATTAATTTACTTTGCTGCTGAGTTAAAGGTTTGGAATCTCGACATCAGCCTGTGCTCGAATTCTAGCCGGAAAAAAATTGACTGAAAATTTAATAGTAACCGGGTTTCATTTGAAATTGAACTGTTATTTCAGTATAATAATGTTATTTATGAGTTACATGTCTTCAATTTTATTATAATTCTCAGAATTACTTATGCGAATCTCATCTAACTTTTATAGCAGTAGCAGTTCAAATTGTAACCTGGTACCAGATTAGAAATTGTAAATAGGTAGCTCAAGGGTCTAATTAGACATTTACAGTATATGTTTAATGAAGATCTGTGTGTAGCGTAGAATAAACCATATAGGTAATTTGTCTAACTGAAATGAATAAATCACCTTTTGATATAATGCAGCCCATTTTACACATTGAAAATTATGTATAGATTTACGTTAGTTGGGTTGCAGTACTCCTGCAATAGTAACTTCACTCTTTCAGAAATATTTTTCATAGTTTACCCAAAATGAATATGAGTAAAAAACTAACTTATTCATAATTATGTCATTGCAGTTATATGATTTTATTTTACTTATGGCAATATATTTTATACAAAACATTTTTCAGCTATCTACAAAAATGTCAATTTAATAAGTTTAAAACTATTTTGAATATACTCAAGTAATATTTTGTTTTAATTTTACTTTTGATTATATGAAAGAATGCAACATTAACACAAACGGTTAATAATATTTAACGGTGTGCGCAGTACAAAGAAACAAACACTGATAAAGTTCGTGCTCTCCATTAACCCAATTTCAAACCACTTCTTTTTCGTTGGTTGTTGATTTTTGGTGGTACGAAAACCTGATGAAATGATTACAAAATTTCGAAACCAGTTTGATTACTTAATACACTATAAAATTATCGCTTATTTAAAGAAGTAACAACAAACTTCCTTAATCGCCAGAGCCTGGAGCACTAATGTTTTAACAACGTCTTTTAAAGAGATTACGTTGTTGTACTTCTATTTTATGTAATCACCACCTGTAGAACTGTAGTAGACTCAAAAACGACCTAATATTTTAAGTTATCTTATACATAGGCCAAGCACTTCCACAATGAACTATTTCAATTTAAAAAAAATTTTTTTGCACATTTTCATAGTCATGTTCCCTAAAATGTAAAGGTTTAAGGCAGAAATGGTATTAAAAATGCATATTAATGGAGTTAATGTAAATTATTGATAACTTAAAGCGCAGACTTTTTTCGGTATTAAATCTGCCCCTTCTCCATAAATTTGCAGGAATTTAAAAGTCAAATTCTTTTCATGCCGCTTAATATTTCTTCAATCCATATTTAATAATAGCTGAAATTCAATTTAAAACCATTTTTGATGTGTAAATTCGAAAATTAAGACACGCAAGAATTTAACATTAATCTACAGTTTTTACATTACGCATATATTTTCATTTGCAATATTAAAACACGTTCATCTAATTTCATCAATTATCGGAAATTGGATATTTCTTGTTCAATAAAACATTTTTTGATTTTATTCGCAAACTTTACTTTCAGTAAAACCGCAAATCAGTTTCGTGTCTAACTTTAACACCACATAAAGTCACGAGATTATAATAAACAAATTGGTAACAATAGCAATGATAATAATAAACAGGACGTACCAGTATTAATTAACGCCACTTTGAAGCTGAGAGCCACAGTACACTTATCACTGAATTTTACCGCCAGTGCGGTCCATACATGTTAAATGCTTATATGTATGTGTATGTATATTATTCTTTGGCAGATATCAAGTGCGATCTTGCTCTCGCAAACGCTGGCGCTGCACTGAATAGCGTCCCGGCGCTTTTACGTCAAAAGCTTTATAATCGAACGGCAAGGTTTGTTACTTCGGTAACTTGTATGTTGGTACCACGGATTCAATTCGACAGCGTTCTACAATCACTTGAACATCTTGATTTTAGTATTTTACAACAGATGATAGCATAATGTACAATCTTGTGCGTAACAAAAATGTTTAAATTAAGCTGTCACCTTTCGAATTGTGTAGAAGAAGTGGAATTTTATAGGTCATTAAGTAAAAATGCACTATCAAAGAAGTTATAACCTCAGTTACACTATGGAAACATGGAAAAATAGATAACAAAAAAGCAGAAATTTAACACTTCCAAAATATTACACAAGTTTAATATTTTTTACCTCAATTTACAATGTGAAGTATGAACAGGAATGACTTTTGCAGTATTCTACCTACTACCTGCATTCCGTGTTGCGTACGTGTTGTGTTCAACTGGTTATTTCAAATATAGTATAATTTCCAGACGAGATGAAAATTACGTATTGTTCGTGAGGTGAGAATTTGTCAACGAGCTGCTTTAATAGCGAGTTATACAATCTCACAAACAAAAAAACGTATTTATAAAAAAATATTTATAAAATAAAATATTTATAAAATAGTTATTGTAAATGGCGCATAAAATTTACATCATACAAATCCTTGTTAACGACCAAGCAAACAACTCTAGCATCGATTTAGTGTTAACTCTTTAGTTATGAAGTTATCGATGGTCAAAGGTTGTAATTTGTAACTGGTTTAACAGATGGAATATCACTCTTAACCCTACCAAATGTATCGCTAAAATTTTTACCCTTAGAAGATACAACAACCCAAATCAGATTATTATGAATGGAAACCCAATTCCATGGAACCCAAAAGACAAGGCGGTGAAATACCTGGGAGTTAATCTGGACCAAAGACTAACATGGGGAATTCATATTAACACCAAAATTAGTGACTGCCATAACAAAATGAAACTTCTCTACCCAATATTAAATAGAAACACCCCACTGAAAATCGAATGCGCCATGTTAATATATAAATCTATTTTATGAGCGGCCCTCATGTATTCCTGTGTAGTGTGGGGAACGGCGTCAAATGCCCACATAAACAAACTACAGGTATTACAAAATAAAGTGCTCAGGCTGGCAACAAATGCACCATGGTTTATTCGCAACGACCACTTACACCGCGAATTAAACATGCCTTTCATTCAGGACTTTATAAAAGCCACTGCTAAAAAGTTCTTCAATAACCTGGGGACTTGCCCAGCTACTGATCACTACATGCTTGGACAGCGATCCACCAACCTTCGCCTAAAACCAAGGCTACCCCAAGACGTGCTTCTAAATGACAACGACTAATGCAGTGACCAAACTAACCTTGCTAAACCAGCTAATCACTACCAACTCTGACTTATTATAATTGTGTAGCTAAATTTTATTGTAAAACTGCTGTGTATGGCCCAAGTGCGCCGATCCGGTGAATATATATTTAATTTAAAAAGGGCTCTCTGTAGATAACATATGCCAATTATGAGCGTTATAATACCCGTGCCTGCCAAAAGTTGATTCATCCGAAAATAAAATTCGCGAAACAAAATTTGGTTCCAACATTTCTTGGTTTAGCAACTACGTGCAGAACTCCCTTCTAGCAAGGTAATCATGTGGCTGTAAATGTTGTACACGAATGTAATGATACGGATGTTGTCGGGTATTTTTCAAAACTCGGTATACCGAACTACTAGAAATACATAATGGGCGAGCAACTTCGGCAAAGCTTCTGGCACCATCTTCTGCAACAGCATTTAGAATTGCTACTTCATTCTCAACCGTACGCGCAGTCATGGGAGGACCACCAGACACTTTTCGATTTGGTAGAACTTGACCTGTCTCGTGCGTCCTTGCAATCGCTCGCAGTATTACCTTGTGATCAGGGCGATTTCTGTCCGGAAAACGTTCGGAAAAGACCCTCGCTGCTTCCGTGGCGTTACGACCGCATTCTCCAAAAATTATAAGCATTTCGAAATAATCAGCCGCTGAATACATGATTATGGACACATTAAAACGTTTTGACTTCACTTTACCAAATTTAATTTGACAGTGACATTTTTCAAAAAACCCAGGCACCCACATAATTTTAAAGATTTGCTTTTTTCTTATAACCTAGTAACGTAAAATTACGACACACACCTTGAGGGCGCCTGTCTCTGATTGGTTAACTTTAAGTTGTCTTTTCTCTACTAGGTACCTTTCAAGTTAGATTTTATTTTCTTTACACACATCTTATACCGTCTCGCGTTTCCTCATTTTCCCTAGGGCGCGAGTTGTGAAAAACCCTGTATTATACTGTCACTTAACATTATTAGCAGATGTCAAAGATGTTTGCAAGCAGTAAGTGCTCATTTTGAGCACCTCTTGTAATAAAAAGTCTCGTTCGAAACGTGAAACCGAGGGGATGTTCTGATAGTCCAGTTATCAACGCACGACCAGTTTTCAAGCAGATAATGGTTACAATGTCTAACTCATTAAAACTATGCTTTTACCCCAAATGAACACTTGGGAAAAAGAGATAAAGAGTAGTGATACTTAAAATGTATCAATTTCTGAAACGGCAATTTGCGCAGCAGCAATTTCCACATCAAGAATTTCCACAACAGCAACGTCAGCTTATAAACCCAACCTTGCAATATCCAACAAAACTATTAACTTATAATATGAATATGTCCTCATAAAACAAATAAAATAGTTACTAATTTCAATAACAGTATTTGATTTTGAATTGTAAATTAATTCAATAATTTTAAAGAATAATGATTTAATTTCAAAATCCAACGCAGCATGCGATCAAGGGTGCAGTGAAGTTGCACAACGTTGTCACATTTAAGAACTTTTACTTTATACTCATTTGTAAATTTATTTATTTAAATCGTTTATTAACAGTGCAAAGTGACCTTAGACAGTTACTAACCCGTTAATTTTGGTAACTAACCAGTAAAACATTAGTCAGTTAGCAACGTTGTTGATATTTGAAAATTATATCTAGTTGCTGTCTTGCGTATAAAATATAAAAAGTTACATTCATGGTTCTCCTTGTATTTGGAGACGCAACTTCAGATAGGTAAAACATTTTTTTTGACAATTCAATTCTTTGATTAATATAATTATTAGAAAGCACAGATTGTGCCAGGGTAACACAATCACAAATATTTGTTCTAAGAGGTAATGTACCAAACTACAATAGAATCTCGGTAAAACGTGCTAATGACTAGTTGATGTGGTGCCGATTAACTGCACGGTTTACTGAAATAATATTTAAAAAGCAATAACATGTTTTATTTAAATAAGTTTATTATCATATAGACAGACATTTATATAACTTATACATTTTTATTTACTAACTACTTGAAGTAGTCCGCGTTTTTAATTCACTTTCTTTGGAGCGTTTATGTTTTACGTTTAGCTCCTGACATGATGAAAGTTAGTGAGGAACTACAAACAAAATAAAGAAGCAAATTGAAATGTTTTTAAATGCTTATGTGAATTCTGGAAATTATTTCGCCCATGCCGCACGGTTTGCTGAACAAAAACACCTCATAAAGACTGTTTAGGGCGGTTAACTGAATCGAGCAATAAACACAGTTTACTGAGAGTCCGGTTTACTGATGCACGTTTTACCGAGGATCTACTGTACTATTAAAAACTATTATACACTGTTATATGGGAATACCATTATTGTTCTAGAACGAATCGTTCCTCCATATCACATCTTATCAATTTTCTCCAATATAGTTGCAAATGTAATTTATGTCGCCAATTTCTGGCAACTGATTAATTTGTGTCCAGGACTTCTAACACACTTTAGTATAATGGGTTGTCTAAACTTAGCAATATAAATTACATTTTAAACTGTATCTGACTGGACAAGGTTACTTAGTAGATATTGAAAGAATTTAAAGTAAAGTGCTTATAATAAAGTAAATACTTATACAGTGTGTCGACCTTAACTGGAATAAATTTAGTAAATGGGAACTTACATTTTATTTAACTTTTTCATTTTTTCCCCTTTATGTGGACATATGTGATTATAAATATAAGTATAAATAAATAAACTTACTTTTTATTGTTCCTTTGATTTTCCACAAAAAAATTTTAGTAGACTTAATTTAACGTAAATTTTAAGTTACGTCATATTTTAAAAAAATACACTTTAAAAAGTATTTTGTCACAGATACATTAACATACAGATTTACATTTACTTACATTTTACTCAACAAATTCCCAAAACCAATCATTTTGCAAATGTTTGACACGTTCTTCCAACATTTTTTGTAATATAACTAAATGGGGATGCTGAAAGGTACCCTCAACGTTTTCTTTTTAACGCAAAGGTATACCTTGTGACCCCTCTAAAACACAATTTTAACACCCATTTACTTTTGAGATTTTGAGAGGGAGTAGCTGTCAAAATAATAAAATTTTAATAAACAATTTTTACTTAAAAAGGGGATTTAATGCACATTCTGACATTGTTCAGCATTCCCACTGATATCTACCTGAATTTGTGCCTGATGGGTTCTTTGAGTTCGTCGATACTATTTGGTTGTATCTCGTAAACTTTAGCTTTACGGTATCCCCATAAAAAGAAATCGCATGCGCTCAAATGAGCTTGCCAGTCTCTCAACTGAACCTCGTCTTTCAATCCATCTGTTGAGGAAGATTTTGTGTAAGTAGGTATATTGACAAACACCGCAAGCATAGGATGGTGGTGCTCCGTCTTGGTGGAACCATATTCTTTCGTCGGGTAAATTTGGGTTCATTGATTCAAAATGGACCAACTTTTAATAAGAGACTCATATCCGAAAACGCACTATTTTTGAGCAAAAACTGGATTTACTCGTAATGGTTACTCTGCGCGAAAACGGTACGTTTTCGGATATGAATTTCCTATTAAAAGTTGGTCTATTTTGAATAATTATTCATTAACATCCTTTTTACATACGTCGAACAGCAGAATGATTTTGTTGAAAATTTGAATAGATATGCGAAATACTTATTAATTGATTGCATCACAAATACATATTTAGACACAAGAAATCTAGAAATTCTTTATTAAACAAAATATTTTTATTAAAACTTCATTTATTCATATTACAATACTATTAAAGAATTGAGAATACCTATTTTCTCCATTTTTCATTTTTCAAAAAATTTAAATTAATAGTACCATACCCATCGTTGACATTAATATAATTAAAAACTCTTGTTTTGTTACCAGCCAACATTTCATTTAATACTGTTTGCGTTGCATTACTAACAACAGCATCAATTTGGTTTTGATATTTATCAATAATGCGAGGAACCATATCATTAATTGCTCTACTGATTATTTGGCTAAACTGTTCGTTGTGTATAACACCGCTGACATCCACCTGCAAATAAAAACCTGATATGTTTAAGTTGCTTAATTCTAGTTTTCAATAGATTTATTTGTAAAAAAAATATCAAAATGATTTTTTGATTTGAATTTTTTATCTTTACTTTAATTTAAATGCTTTTTTTGGACTGCTTGAAATTTTCGCCGGCAATATCCGGGCTGGATGTATTTTACACGCCTCTCATTTAAAAGTTCCTTCAGTTCTTGGAAGTAAGTAATGAAAAACACTCTTACATCATCTTATCTCAAGAAACTGGCTCTGAATATGCAGAGACGGATTCAAATTATACCTCAGCAAACCGAAACAAACAGAACAAAGAATTTAAATGTATGCTTCAAACCAAAGTAATTTGAACCGTACTATCATTTTAGATGAAACAAACAACTTCTTTTAGTTGCGATAAAATCAAATACATAATTCCTAATCCTAAATCATTAGTTTTAGCTGCATGTAATGTAATATTTCTAGCTTGGTCCTGCATTGTTATATGTCAATGTTTCAGAATTATTAATTAAACATCGACAGAAAATTTTGAATTATGAGGTTACATGCTGTTCTTTTGATTGAATTGAAATGGTTATTAGAGAAAAAAGAATATAATCATTAAATAAGGTGTCACGCACGTTAAGCCATTATTCAAAATAAAAAATGTTCATTTATTGTATCCTTATCACATATTTTTTACATCTGGAAGTACTTAACTATTCATTTTTACAATCGTTTATCTTTATCTTTAATTTATAAAACACAGGTGATTGCTAGTAAAAGTTAAAAACTTACCGTTGTATTTCCGACAGCCAGTGTTAGATTGCTTCCAGTAATTCGATTCTTCAATATATTGTACGTTAAAATTCCGCTTAGTTTGGAATTATTTACGTGAATACTGCAAAATCGACCAAGAAATTATAATTTATGCAATATGTAAACTGACTAAATGTGACCAAACATATTTCGACATATCATATCATATCTGTAATAATCACCATTTATCTAGTGATTTGTTTCAAACAAACTAATACTAAGGTGTTAGTAAGTACAAAATATTCTTAACCACATACAATCAAACTCAGTAATTCGTAAAATGGGTTTAACACAATATCAGTCAATATAAAGAAACACCAATAGGTAACCGGAATTTTTCGCTGCTACGGTGAACATAATTTTCGGATACAATAAAAAAAATCACTTTAACTAATAATAACATAAAGTTTCAACAACAGAAATTTGGCCAATAAAGTTATTGATATGACTCTGATCATCTAATCAGTGGTAAAAGTCATATTATTTGCATAGGAGAGTTATGAAATCCATTATTAAACTACTCGAATTATGATTTCCGCTAAATCATAATATTCTAACGTAAGATCTAAGGGTCGTTGTTCACTCACAGTGGAAATATAAGTATAATCTGAGAGGGGGGGGGGGAGAATAAAAAACTATGCAATTGTGTTGGCAATGCCCCACTTGGTTATGTCGAGACACCAGTTGTAGTTCACTTGAAGCAAATTTGTAATTAAAAAATTAACAAATGACTAAGAATAACTATAAGCCGCATTATACTGTATTTATATCTTGAACTGAGTTTTTATATTTTTTAGTTATGCTACAGTTTCTAAACTGAAATGCTGCAAATCTTTATAATTTCATTATTTAGGTGATATGTGCAATTTCACCATATTCGGACACTTTGTCCATAGAATGGACACTTAACACAATCTGCAACCAACCGGTAATTCTAGCGCCCTGTTTGATAGGCACTGGTTTATAGCGCGTTATCAGCTACTTAACTGTACCTCAATACGATTCAAAATATATCAACTAAAGTCGTTTATTGTATGCAAGCAAAGCGTCAAGGTGACGTACGATAGCTGCATAGGGTTAAGCTATTTTAATTTATAATTGGCTACTGACGTATCACACCAATGTTTTTCGGTCAGCAAAACCAATAGCAAAAGAAAAGTTCTTACCTTACGTTGCCATTACCGTATAAGGGAATTAAGTCCATCAACGTTAGGTCACCATTATATTCAGTATCAGCAGTAATATCATCAAAAACAAATACAAAATCCATTTTATATACTCCTATCCCAGCTAATCTTATTTTCAGTTGAGAAATTTCAAAATCCAACAACCCACTCACAGTAATATTATTCAATTCAGCATTGCCCCTGAAGATAAATTATTATATTCCGTTCCTTGTTATTGCTTACGAAAGAATTACTTAAGAATTTCACTTTGTGACTGGTTATACGCCCAATTTGTTATAATAAGGGGATCTAACTGTGGCCTCATTTGTGCTTTCAACTTTTCTATGTACGATTTTACTACATTTTCAAATATTTTCAAATCTTTGAAAGGCCCCAGATTAATAAACGAGTCAAATTCCAAATCACTCGAAAATGATGATGTACTTTGTAGTAACAAACATACTAGTAATACAGCACATGACCGATTCATAATTTAATTTTGAATATTTTGATTTTGAATTATATAACTCACTATATGCACCTACTTCTGTATATTATTCTGTAAAACTATAATTGAACTATGTCGAGTTGCTTTTATAAATAATGGTAGGTTTTTAAAAACGTTTCTAGTTCAATGGATTAATTGTGAAACATTTCAATTACTTATCTAGAAAATTTAGAAAAATGTAGTTATCAATACTACAGTATTGATATTCAGTATTTACTGTGTTAAAAAATGTAACTTTTAAATTGAAACAATTCATTGCATAATTACAGTCGATTCTTGGCATTTTGTCCCCATTAAACGGCTGCCCCTCTTAACCGGATTTCACATAAAATTTTCAATTTTTTAGTAATAATTTAATAACCAGAAAAACAAAAATAAATTTTAACATAAGTAACAAGCTTTTTTTTCTTTTTTTTTTTGTTAAGAGGAGGTAACCTGTGTGGCTACTAACTTCCTCCCCCATACGTCTTTCTCACCACAGGAACCACATTAACATTACGTCAAGTATTACTTCGAGGTGAGTGACTGTTTAGTTCCATTTACATCTTATCATTAGATCACATCTTTTGGTAAGCTTTCACTCACACTATTTCACCTTTCGTTTTCTTTCCCTCTTACCTATCATTCTCACTCTCTATCACTCTCTCCCTCTATCATCAAAAAATTGCCTCTTATTAGTTTGCTTTCACACACACTTTTACTCATTTCATCTTCTTCCTCCTTTACCTATCATTCACACTCTCTATCACTCTCTCCCTCTTTGATCATCTTAGATTGAATTGTGAAGAAGGCATCCCTTGACTCCCCTTGGTAATGGACCCTCTAGCTGTCAAGGCTTCACATACACTTTCGAGCCTTCAATAAATTAAAACACCTCCAAATGGAATAAATTCAGTATCTCAATAAATTTGCATATTTATAAAAAATCCCAAAACACGTAATTTTTAGTTTATGACATAATATCCTGCAAAGTGAAAATTGTATCCTTAAGCTCAACCTCATTCGAGTAACAGTTGCAACCCCCAAATTTTTAAATAGGAAGTAGGAGCTTGTAATACCTCATTTGAAAGGTCTCTTCATGCCTCCATTAAAAAATGCTATGGTTTAAAAATCTATTGCATAAATCAAGAGTAAAAAAAGTAAATCTGTTTAACGAAATTCGCTACAACAAACTAAAAAATCAAAAACTAATAACGTAAAGTCGTGTGAATTATATCACCTAAAGGCAGCCAAACGTCTGCTGGTGTCTCTATTAATATTGTCCCAATTAAACGTTCAAATTATGTATTAGCTTAATAGTTCGGTTTTTGTGTTCAAAGATTTGTCGCAAATAAGAGGCTGCCCCACTTAACCGGCTGTCCCTTTTAACCGGCTGCCCCTCTTAACCGGCTGCCCCTCTTAACCGGCGTCCCCTTTAAGAAGAATCGACTACAGTAGATTCCGCTTAATTGGACCACATAGGGACCAGAACGTTTTGGTCGGATTAAGCGGCTGGTCCAATTATCCGAAATTCAAATAAAATAGAGTCTTTGAGGGCTAAGACAAAAATTTTTAAGTAACTAAAAATGCAAGGATGGTTCTTTGACATGAGGTACAATAGACCCTCTTAAATCTTGTTAGTTACTGACAATAAAACCAAAAAGAATAAAATTTAAATGTTTCTGGATCGTCTTGCAGATCACCCGTGGAGCAAGGGTAATTTAATGCTAACAATTTATGCTATGTTTATATTATGTCTACGCAATAACTTGCAAACACATAATCAACCGGAATTTTAAGAGTTTATATACTATTTGAGCACAATTTTTATATAGAAATCTTACATTAAGCGGCATGTTGGTCGAAATAAGCGAAGTAAATTCGTGTTGTTTTCTCGATTAGCTTCTGTTCTTTAAGATTTAGCCCAATTAAGCGGCTGGTCATATTAACCGGTGGTCCGATTAAGCGGATTCCACTGTATTTGGTTAGTAACAGGTATACAAAAAGGCTTTACGTCCTGGGCGGCTAACTATTAACAAACCTTAATTTTTAATAAAAAACAAACAAACAGGAGCAACTTGTATAAAAGGACAATTAACGAAACTTCATTTGCTAATAAAAAACTACCTTCAATATTATTGAGAAATCTATGAAAACGGGTACAATTTTTTTGTACTCGAGTATAATAAGCACAGCCTAAAATTACCAAAAAAAGTGCGTATTATATTCTAGATTTTAAGGTATGTCTGTGCCATCTTCAAATTTTAGTTAAATTTAACTTATACCGGACGTTTTAAAAAACAGGCTTGGCTATCAAAAAATAAAGTAATGTCTATTGCAAGCTTTAGAATTTATTACCTGCCATCACTGTGCGATTATAACATTGTTATTTTGCAAATTCTAAAGCTTACAATATTTTATTTTTTCACGGTCAAATCCCATCTACGGTTTTTTTTTTAATGCACATTATAATAATATCACAAACTGATGTTTATAAAAGACATATACATTTAACAATCCATAGCCGCCCACCAGCATCGTAATATACTTTAAAAATAAATATTCCTAGCGCCATATTGCTACATAATGACAAAGTCGTACGTAAACCGGCGTATTTATAATACTTTAAAAAATTAGATAAGATTAATTAATAATAAAATCGTTTTAAATTTCAAAAAGAAAATACTCGTGTGCGCTTGGCTTATCTGATATGTACAGCTTTTATCAAAGCATTGCTAATTTAATAACACTTATAAAACAATAAATACGCAATTAATAAGAATTAAATTGATTGTAGAGTTTTGTTTTGCTTGATAATCAACACCTGCTCAAGTACTTTCGACTCTAATTGAAATCAAGAGAAATGGATACTCTCATTTTAATTGAAATGAAAAAGGCTCGTTTGAAAATTATTGTTACGAAATTGTTTAATTGTAGATGCAAAATGTTATTATCTGCAGAAGATTTAATTGTTTGTAATTGAAAATATATTATTTATTATTATACATTATTATAAAAGTTACATTATTATAATTTAATTTAATTACAATATAAAACATTGACAATATGTGAAATAATTGCGTAGAGGCGGGACCAAAAGTGAGCCTGAGAATACTACATGAGACCTGAAAATGTTTACAGTCTTGGAGAAAACGAGGAAAGCAAAGAAAAGTTAGATGTGAGTTGCGAACGCTTTTATATTGCGTAGTTCGCTACCCGCGACCGATTTTCGTCATTTTGTGTAGATTCATGAGATGCTAAAGTTACATTTACATTTCGTTCACAAGAAATATTTTTTATCTTTTGTATCTGCATTCATCTCCTTCTTATAGGTATACATACCGCCCCTTAACTCTCATTTTCCACTGTCTTTTATCCAAAACAATTTCGATTAACACCCACGTAAGGACAAATTTATATTTATTGTGGTTTTTTTGTATGTTTCAAAAGAATTTGTCTTATCTGTCTTAAATTATTTTTTCGAGAATACATTACAATGACATGCTCGACGATCTCGATCCTTTTCTTTTAATTCGCCTATTAATTTCGATAAAGCTTAATTGGTCCTTGAGAGTTGTGTTTTGATGTGAACACTTGTTTACAATTAGTCGCCTGCGTTTTAATGAGACTTTGCCTTTTGGTCCTTTCCTACACCTATGCTAATGCGCATTGTGATTTTTATCAATCTTTAGTGCCGCACAATTGGCACCTTTTATCATTTCGTATTTATCTAATAAGTGTTCTTTTATTTAAGAGGCACTCGAAAACGAAAAGATATAAAGACGAGTGAAAAGCATTTTTTATTCACACTTTTTTTGAAAGTGGTTGTATAGTGAGTGGTAGGTGCTGTTACTCGCAAGTTTATATTTTTCAACATTAATATTTTTATAGATTCATCATGCGCGCAGTAATCATTTTGACGGTCTTTTTGGCCGCATTTACTTACACACAGGCTAATGTCGGTACGTATATTTAACTGCATTATAAAAACTGATCTGTAAATTGGGTTGCATAACACAGTTATTTGAATGATTGTTTCTTTTAGATTGGTTGGACATTTGGTCCAAAGCCGGAACTTTAGAAGAACTGGTAAACAAATCTTTGATGCAGTTCGCTGAAACACTTAAGAAAGGCGACCCAAACACCAATATCCCAAGTTTCGATCCACTTCGTCTAGACATCTTCCAACTTCTGTTGAATAACCCCTTAGCTTCGTATGTAATCATTAAAATTCTTACAATTTTATTAATAAAATCAATGTTACAGAGCTGACTTGACTGCCACCAACCTACTTGTAGAAGGAGTGCCATATTTCACCCCTTACCACATTGTTGTTAGCATTATGACAATGCATTTTGAACTTGGAATTCGTTTTCCCAGACTTTTTGCTTCCACTGGCTTCACCGGAAATGCTGAAGTTTTAGGAGTTATGCCAATTTACGGTACCGGAAGTTTATCGTAAGTAGTGGCGCATGCCGTTTGTGAATAGATTGTTTAAAATTTCCTTTCAGCGCTGAATTATTGGACTTCGACGTTATGATCCAATTTAACATCGGCGTTGATCCCGTAACTAAATTTGTGTTTTTGGAACAAATGCACGTCGTTCCAGGACTTGGCGGCGCTACTGTAAGTAACAAAAATCATAATCACTGGAAAATGAAGTTTATCTTTCGTTGTAGTTCAACTTCCTTGGACTGTTCGACAATGATCCTCTTTCAGCAATTGCAGCCGCAATCTTAAATGAAAATTTGCTTCCACTCATCAACGACCATCAAGCAGCTATCGATGGAGTAATTGGCCCGGCAGCACAAGGCTTCGCTAATACTTTCTTGGAAGGAAAGACCATTAATGATATTATTAGCATTATTGCCTCCGGTCAAAAGGTGTAAATCAAAGACACAAAATCTACTGTTCACCTGATAAATTACTATCTTATTTCTTTAATGATAATAAAGACACCACAGTGATAATCTGACCATTATTTAGTAGCATATCCCTAAAATTACTATTCCAAAATTTATTTTTAAAAAAATTCTATCATTGAAATTTTGAATTGTTAGGTGTCTTTTTTTAGAAATTATAAGTTATCGAAATAATTTACATAAATAAATACCTAAGTAATTTACATTACACAAATTTTCTCGTCTTTATGTATAATTACTCTTCAGCCGCAAATTCATAGTTTAAAAAGCAACAAGACTCTTCAATTTGAATTAAAAATATCTACATTTATAACGTTTAATGTTCCATTTGTGATTTTTCTTATTCCACCTAATCGTTAGCTGTTAGGCTTTGTTCTAGAAACAGGTCTAGAAATCTGTTGAGTAGGCAGCAATAGTTGCTCCAATCAATAGAGAATATATACCGACTTCCATAAATCAAAGAATTATTACTGTTGATGAAAATTGGCGAGCTCTACAGGTGAACGCCGTTACTAAAACGACCGAACGAAAATCATAGGCGTAAAGATGATTCAGTTAGTCCATTCCACGTGCAGGCGTAGTGGAGTGTGTAGTGCAGTGCAGACGATTCGTATACGCGCGCCGAAATAGGACAATAATATTTTTTTAGTGGACAAATCTACTTTAATAGCATTTATTAAAAACGTTTGTAGAATAAGAGTTTATGTGATTCATAACTTGCAGCTCGAGGCAACGTGACATTACATCTTTGTTCTTACGAAATTGCCGGTTTTTCGTGTTTGCAGATAATTATTTTAGTGCCAAATAAACATCAACCTTTTTTTTTGAGGGATTTCCAAACATAACAATTGTTTAATTTCGTAAATGTGTGAAAAGTGGCAATTAATTACATAAAATTAATGAAAATGGTGAATACAATCTTTTTGCGTTATAGTTGCATTTCAGCATTGTTTACGAACGTTTTTGGCATCACCGATTACTGTTCTGTGAACACCTTCATCAGTAATGAAAACTACATGCAATTCACTAAAGAACCAAGTGCCGCAGAATACGCCGTAACTGAAAAATTCAAGGGCTTGCACTGTTGTGCTAAAGGCTACCGGAGTATAGAATGGTCAGTATTTATTACCTTTTCATTAATTTCTTTCCCGGTTATTGCATCATATTTTCTGTGAATGTTATGAATGATTCCCGGTTGTAAACATTGCGGCACGCCTTGGCTAGCGAGAAGATTTTTTATTTGCAACAGTAAAACCACCGTTTATGGTAAAAACGATGATGATAAATTGTGGTTCTGTAAATAAATGAAACTGGCGATTCCATATCGGAATTTGTATAAGACGAAATTGTGGGAGACCGGCTTGTACAAGTTTTGAATTCAAACGAGTCTTAAAATCAATTCAAGAATTGAAAATATATGTACATTATCAACAGTGCGCAAACTTAGCATATGTTTCATTCAGTTAAATTTTTCACGACCTGTGCATGATGTATGTGTATAGTAATTTAATTCGCAAGAATATGCATGATTATGCATAATTCTTTGTTGGCAAGTGTTTTTCGCACTGCAACAAACTTTCTTTAAATTTATTAAACCGATTATTTCTTTTATTGAGCTTTCTATTCGCACATTTGGTCAATACCGTCATTATCTAAAACTAGTAGTAGTAGTAGTAGTGTTTAAAATTGATTATTTCCTTCATGCACATACAAAGTCCCAGTCACCATGGTTTTCCTCAGTTTTATAGCGATTAAATTTTGACGTTTCAAACGTGTCAAAATTTACCCGATTAAATTTTGACGTTTAATAGCTGCTGAATTTTTTTTGCAATCATCAAAGATTCCTCGACAAGTAAATAAATAATTCGTTGTAAAATCTATTTATTCAAATTAATAATCAGGAAATAATCATGCCGAATACCCCGCGTGCATGAAAATAGCCTGATTAAATTTTTTCGTTTTTGTCGCAACGTTTTGCGATAAAGAAATATTTCTTGTAAATTTTCCACCCAAAATCCCTCGTACTGCGCACTCGAGATTTTGTTACGTGGCAAATTTGCTCGACATATTTCTAGGCAAAACATTTTGACAGAAACGTCAAAATTTAATCGGCTATTTTGATGCACTTGTGATATTACTGTTGAATATACTACCAAATAGTTGACGGAGCTACTTTCAAGTTTCCATTAAATTAAGTAAAACATTTTTACAATTTAAAATAGTTTATAACTTACAATTAGAGGACAGTATTTTCTTCAAGTAAACGTGAACATAAACAGATAACGGCAATAGATTCAGTAATTTTTGAGTAAAATAAGATACAAAAGTTTCAGTACAGTGATGATTCTTTAAGAAAGGTTTACCAAAATTCTCAGGAAACAGAATTTTCGGAAATAGAAAATACAATGAATGTGTTGTAAATCTGGTTTTCCCAAAATTCTTACTACCTAGAAAACCCTTCGAAGAATTTTTTGCATATCGAGTGAAACCTTCTACGAACATCAAATGATTTTTAAATGTATTACTGCACAATCAAATTTGGACAGATTTTTTCATCAATAAGTAAATGTTATGTTATGTACCTAGTTATGCAATTAAAATGTGTATTTCTAAATAAAAAAATATTTTTTCGTACACAATAAAACTTAATTTTTTGTTTCACTTTGAATATCGATTAGTTTTTAAAGCGACTGCCAAAACTAAAAAAAAATAAACGTTAATTCGTTATAGTGATGTTTTTTCTTGGCTTTTCGAACATCAGCATAGAAGAGTTTGACTCTATTTTCATTTGGAAACTATGCTTTCAAAATTTTACTAGTCTATTCTAAGTATGGTTGTTTGGGGGGTGATTCAGGTTGAGTGAATTAAACACATTGAACACTTGTCTTGAATTAACTATGTATTTAATTAGCGGACTGTATAATAATTATGTGTTGCCATTACGGCGTTCAAGATAAGAGTCCTTTTGCTACGAGTACAACCACTCGCACGTAGGTGGCCATTGCCAACTTAACAAAAATGTAATTTAAAAGAGCGGCGCCAACATGCCCCCGCACGTTGAAAGCACAAGCTTTCAACAAAACATTTATAAATATAAGCAAACATTAAAGAAAAGTAGGTATAAAGAACAATTTGAAATAAATACATGGAAGTGAAAGAAAAGAAAACATTAAAACGCAAACGAATTTCCTGTCGAGTCACTTTCACAAGATTGACCGTTGCACACACTAGTCCAAAGACCTAATTCCTTCACTGCAATGGAAGGGGGCACAATTTGGAGAACGCACGTTTTAGGAGACCTGAAGAAGTTCGGACAGTAGCAACTCGGCTTATACCATCCTTTCCAGGGTGAAGATTAACGATTTTTCCTAGCTTCCAGGAGAGAGGTGGTTGATTGTCAGCCTTTAGTACGACCATATCGCCTTCTTGCAATGAGCCTTTGCTAGAATGCCACTTAGCGCGAGTTTGAAGTTCTGCGAGGTACTCGTGATGCCAACGGCGCCAAAAATGTTGACTCAATTGCTGGATTCTCTGGAACTGATTCAAGCGAGCCATGGGAATCGCAGAGACGTCAGGATCAGGTATTGATACCAGAGGCCTCCCAATCAGAAAGTGTCCAGGGGTAAGGGGTTCAAGGTCGTTAGGATCGGAAGATAAGGGACACAAAGGACGTGAATTTAAAACTGATTCTATCTGTACAAGGAGAGTATACATTTCTTCAAAAGTAAGTAGAGCATTTCCCGCTACCCTCCGCAAATGATGCTTTACAGATTTTACACTTGATTCCCAAATTCCTCCAAAGTGAGGTGAACCCGGTGGGACAAAATGAAAGTTAACTTCATGATTAGAAGCTAACTCACTTATTGATTCAGAGTTTTTCCCCAAAAATGAGGACAACTCTCGTAGTTCTGACTTAGCACCTACAAAATTTAAACCATTGTCAGAGTAAATATCATGTGGTTTACCTCTGCGAGCACAGAATCTTCGCAGAGCCAAAATAAAGGAGTCCGTTGATAGTTCGGTCACCAGCTCAATATGTATAGCCTTTGTCGAAAAGCATACGAAAACTGCTACATAAGCCTTTGTACCTTTACAGCCGCGCCCCCTTTTATTCTTTATTAGCATGGGGCCAGCATAATCAACGCCTGTGACAAAGAATGGAGGAGATGGTTTTATTCTGGCTTGTGGTAAATTACCCATAATCGGAAATACAGGTTTTGGGGATGCACGAAAACACTTTATGCAGTTGTGCACAGTACGACGAGCTAAATCTCTACCGCCTAGAGGCCAAAAATTACTACGAATTGTTGCCAACAACAGTTGAGGACCCGCGTGAAGCAATCTTTGATGTTCACGCAAAAATAGCAATTTGGTGAAACGATGTTTGGCAGACAAAAGCAAAGGGTGTTTCTTATTATAATTAAAGCTGGAGTTTACCAGGCGACCTCCGACTCTAAGAAACCCTTTTGAATCTAGAAAGGGATTGAGATTCAGTATTATGGCGCTGCGTAGGGATTTGTGATCTCTTAGTAAAGTAATTTCAGAGCAGAACGATTCTCTCTGTGAAATTTTTATTAACGTAGCTTGAGCGTTCTGAATCTCAAGAAGCGAAAGTGGCCCAAGACACCTGTCATTTGGAGCCTTACAAGAATTTACCTTGAATCGAATACAGTAAGCAACTATGCGTTCCAATCTACTTAAATCTGAAAACTTCGCGAAAGGAAATTGGGGAATGTCAATATTTATCATTGATGTAGATTCACCCTTCAAATCAGGTAGGTTTGATGAATCTGAAACCTGTTTCGGCCAAGAATTTTCAGCTAATGATAGCCAAGAAGGCCCATACCACCATAAAGATGACTCTACGAGTTGACTGAGAGGAACACCTCTTGAAAGTAAATCTGCGGGATTGCTCTTGGTAGGTACGTGTCTCCATTTTGAGAAAGAAGTTGTGTCTTGAATCTCAGACACTCTATTGCATACAAATGTTTTAAGAAGGTTTGGCGTGGTTTTCAGCCAACCAAGAACAACTGTCGAATCTGACCATAGAAAACACTTGTCGAACTTAATTTGAATTGATCTCATGACAACTGTAGTGAGACGAGAAAGAATTAGTGCCGCGCACAATTCAAGACGAGGTATTGTCAATGCCTTAAGGGGTGCTACCTTTGTCTTAGCAGAGAGTAATCGGGTCAGAATTTGACCGGAAGAATTAATGGAGCGAATATATAGGCAACCACCATATGCCAAAGTACTGGCATCAGCAAATCCATGTAGCTCAACATATTGAGGGTCTTTGCATAGTACATGCCTCGGAATGTTCAGCTCGGGTAAATGTTCCATCTCAGAGCAGAAGGACGACCATCTAGTTCTAAGTCTTTGGGACAATGGTTCGTCCCAAGACACTTTTTCCAGCCACAGTTGCTGGAGAAGCATCTTTGCTATAATTGTATACGGACTGAGAAGTCCGAGAGGGTCAAAAATCTGAGAGGTCTCTGACAGTATTGACCGCTTTGACACAATACTAGAAGAAGAAGATAAACTTGTGTACAAAAAATTATCTTTCTTAAAAGCCCAAACGAGTCCTAAAGTTTTGGTATGTTCATCTGCACCAAAGGCTAGTAGATTTGGATGTATATCAGATGGATCTAAATTTGAAAGGACTGATGGCTCGTTGGAAATCCATTTTCTTAATTTGAAACAGCCACTATCAAGAATCTGTGAAATGTTTTCGCAGATATGTCTAGCATTTTCAACTGTGTCTGTTCCAGTAAGTAGATCATCGACGTAGAAGTCTTCCAGGATTATTTTTGAAATTTCAGCATGAGAAGCCTGACAGTCATTGCCAATTTGAGTAAGGCATCGTATAGCGAGAAACGGAGCGGAAGCAGTACCATAGGTGACCGTTGATAGATCATATGTTTGGAGGACTTCAGAAGGATTTTCGCGCCAAAGAATGCGCTGAAGGGGTCGTTGATTGGGCTCTATCAGCACCTGACGGTACATTTTCGCTATGTCTGCGGAAATGGCAATTGAATTTTTTCGAAACCTCAGTAAAAGGGAAAATAAATCTGATTGAATGGTTGGACCTACCATTTGAATATCGTTTAGAGAAAAGCCACTTGTAGTAGTCGCTGACCCGTCGAACACCACGCGAAGAGAAGTAGTTAGCGAAGATTCTTTCAACACACCGTGATGTGGGAGAAAAAATGAATTTCCGACAGGCTGTTGACCACCTGGCGACATGTGTCCTAACTGTTGATATTCCTGCATGAACCTATGATATCGATCACTCAACACCGAGTTTGATTGTAATTTTCGTTCTAGATTGAGAAAACGTTTTTTAGCATTTTCAAAAGAATCACCAAGTTTGCTAACTGGTTCCTTAAAGGGTATAGAAACGATAAATCTTCCGTCATTGTTGCGACGGTGAGTTTGCAGAAAATGAGTTTCGCATTTATTTTCTTCTTCAGACAGTACCTTTGTCTCAGGAATATCCTCTATTTCCCAAAATTTACACAATTGTTCTGAAATTTGTACAGTTTGAGAAAAACCACAAGAAATTGACGAGAAATTACTATGTTGTTGGGTGTTACCGCTGACAACCCAACCTAATCTAGTGTTTTGCAACATGGGTTTTTCTGCTCCCAACGATCGTTGACCAACGCATATCGTTTCCCAAAAATAATTAGCTCCAAGCAAAATATCGATTTTACCAGGAACGTTGAAATCTTTATCAGCAAGTTTAATATTGTGTGGTATATCCCACTCACGTTTATCCACTTTGAAACCTGGGATAATGCCCGTGATATGAGGGATGACTAAGCAGTCAGCTTCTAAATGAAACTGCGAACAGTTAGAATGTAGTTTGATTCTACATCTTGAGCTAATTTTTGTAGCATTATTGCTGATTCCAAGGATCTGCAAATCGATAGGAGAACGACTTAATTTGAGACGCTTACATAAGTTTTCAGTTATAAAACTAGACATGCTCCCAGAATCCAACAAAACCCTAGCAGAGTGCAACTTGCCATTTATATCTTGAACCTGAACAGTTGCAGTAGATAGCAAAACTGTACTTTGACTAGAGGCGAAAGCAGAAAGAGTGACATTTGCTTCTGTTGAAGCAGTTGCTGCTTCCGTAGAAGGTTTATCAAAATGCAAGAGAGTATGGTGCTTCGATTTGCACTGCTGACATGTATACTTCGATTTACATTTATTTATGAAGTGGCCCTTAGCCAGACAATTTAAGCAAACCTTTAATTCTTTGGCCTTCTCAAGGCGCTGTTTTGCGTCAAGTTGTTTAAACTTGTCGCATGCATTTAAATAATGAGACGAGAGAGAACAAAGAGGACATAGGACAGGTGTAGAAACCAATGATTTTGACGTATGACGTTCAATATTGGATTTTTGATTTCTTTGTTCAATAGTTTCAAGCATTGTCGCCTTTTTCTCAAGAAATGCCATTAAATCTTCGAGACTAGATAAATTATCAGAATTATTCAAATTCTCAAATTCACGAACTGTGATAGGATCTAACCTTGAATTTATCAAATACACTAGAAAAGATTCTCTCTGATCCTCCACATTTACTAACGAGTCTAGTGAACGAAGATTTTTCTTCACGTTATCAATTAATTGGCGAAGTCTTGAAAAGGATTCTTTAGATATACTTTCTATGTTAAACAATGCCTTGATATGATGATATATTAATACCTTTGAATTGTTGAATCTATCATTGATGCTATCCCAGGCAATTTGATAATTCCCTGAGCTAATAGTTAAATTTTTAATGGCGTCAGCAGCTTTGTCTGTGCATGAAGCGCGAAGATAATGTAATTTATGGACTTCTGTGAGACCATCATTTTCGTGAATAAGGCTTGTAAATAGATCTCTGAAATTTAACCAATCTTCAGAGTTACCATTGAAAGTAGGCAGCTTTATGGCCGGAAGCTTCACAAAACTTGAAGGTGACCTACTATTTGCAGATCGCTGTGACAAATTAGTAATACTAGGTGGAGATTGCGACTCTGGTAAAATAACAGGAGGATTGCATTTATTTAAAATATGTGTTGCTAAAGAAATTGCCTTATAAAACCGCCGTTCGAAATCATCGATATGCTCACGTTCGGCATCTACGTCAGTGCTATCATTTTCTATTTTACTTTGTATATCATCAAATGATTCTAATAATCCGCGTATCACAGGAAGCCTTTCTGTTAGTTCAGTGACGTCATTTTCGGGCAAAGATCCTGTGCTCTCAAAAACCACGTTAATTTCACGCAAATAATTTTCAAAACGTGTGAGACGGCCTTTAACAGCTCCTCTCTTTTTAACGTTGTGTTCGTTGTCCATATTTTAAAAATATAACTCGAAATAAGAACACACAAAACACCTGTAACTTACTCAAATAGATTTGGAGACGCCACTGTCTCCGCGTTTCCAAGTTACTTTCTACGAAATACACGAAATTGTACACACCTCTGTACAAAGAACAATGAATCAATTCAATATAAATGTTTAAATAGCAAATCTGTAAAACGACACCTGCGGAATGCTCGCGTAGAAAATTGTGCTATGTCAGCACGACAACATAAATGCAAGCAAATAGAATCAATTTTAATTCAGGTATCAAAAGAGAAATGAAAGGACGTATAAATACCTTGCAGTTTCTGATTGAGAGACCTACCAGACCGATACACAATATCCAAGAATCGCCTGGGTCGGTCTAAAGCGACATGAAAAAGATGGCGGGCGAAGAATCCCTCCTCGTGGCGATGAATCCACGAAATCTTCAATGATTTCACTCAATCGGGCTCGATGGACCAATGTTTGGGGGGTGATTCAGGTTGAGTGAATTAAACACATTGAACACTTGTCTTGAATTAACTATGTATTTAATTAGCGGACTGTATAATAATTATGTGTTGCCATTACGGCGTTCAAGATAAGAGTCCTTTTGCTACGAGTACAACCACTCGCACGTAGGTGGCCATTGCCAACTTAACAAAAATGTAATTTAAAAGAGCGGCGCCAACAATGGTTCTATTCTTGATATTAACTGACTTACCTGCATTCCAATCTTTTGTGATGTACTTATACTAACTAGCGTAAAGTAGATTTTGTCCCGTCTTTTGCAAAATCCCGTCTACTGACATTCAACAAACTGTAAGTCGTCGATAAGACAGTAGAACTGAATAAATCTTAAGTTTAGAGAATTTCGGCGAAAGTCTTCCTATTACAACAAAATGGTACATAAGTTCCAGCGCAAAATGAAGCAGTGTTAAACAAGGTCATTTCCGATCATAAATCAACTGTGACGAGCCGCAAGATTGCATGCGAGTATCAAAGCAACAAAATCGTACACGATTTTGGGAAATACCAATACTACCACGTAATACTGAAACAGCGTTAACCGGGGTCTTACTGTACCTTGCACCTTAACGGATAAACTATTGAGTGATTCTAATTTCACTCTTGTACTAATTTGCTGTCTTATCACTTTTACATGAAATACATTTTTAATTTTGGTGTCATTAAACGTGTAATAGGTATAGATTAAAAGTCTCAAAATTTCGATTATTTTAAGAATAAGGATGCGATTTATGTGGTTCATTATTGTCTACAGTTCAAGATTTTCGTCGTCAGGAATTTAGATTTATTCAAGCCACGTCAGGTTATACCACGTTAAAGCATCTGAATACATTAAGTATACTATTTGTTAACAAATTGATATATATTTTTTTTGTAACTCCTGCAATCAAAAAATTTGCATGGTAAAGAAATAATTCCAATTGCCACATTTAAAATGGGAATTTTAAAATCACCTTTTCGATTAAACCAGCTTAAGAAATAATTTTTGGACAGAATACTTAAATACATCCATATTACTTATTATAAATTTATACATGCTTCTATCAACTCTTGATATGCAAATGTTTACATTTTCTGTTATCGTGAAAAATACACTTTTATATCGGATTCCTCCCAATAATTCCGCTCGCAATCTTTTCGGCCACTTTAGATTGGTGAAATAATGAGCCACATAATCACAAATTGAATTCAGCTTTTTTTTGTTCTGTAATCCGCACACCAAATATTTACGCAAATAGCTAAAAGTAACCGCTACTAAACTGTCATAAAAGATAAAATTTATTGCCGTTTGTTATTTTAGCCTCTTTGCGAGAAGTACAATAAAAACCTTCAGACGCGATGATCAAGTAAATAGCCGTAAAGACAGCAAGTACGCCTAAAAAGGATGATCTATTTAGATGCGAATGGGCATGTATAATCCCGCATTCACAACATAAGCAAATATAAACGATAGATTATAAATGCGTTTAAGAAACGAAAAATTTCAAAGTGGCTTAAATGTGCGTGGCTAATATTAACATTTTGTCTAAGCAAAAGATTTGCTGCTTGAAGTTGTGTAATCATTTGTATTCACGACGCTTTCGACTGAACGACTCACTATTTGCGATTTTTTCTGGCGAATTACATTTTCTTTTTAAACGCACTGATTATTTGGCGGAGTTCTTCGCCTCAGTTGTAACACATCTGTTATTACAGAGGGCTAGTTTGTAACCCGTTCGCAAGCACACAATAATTGAGTCGATTCGACAACCCAGACGGGCGGTTCGAGCGATTGTCTCGTTCTTGTTCTTCTTTTTATAGTCCACAAGCCACTTACCTTTGCGGTTCCCGCGCTATTCGTTTTGTTGCGGCTGGAGATTTTTTTTGGCGGACCACACGCGGCAATTTCTTATTAACTTGCAGAAAATTGGCGCAATCCGGGGATTTGATGATGGGACCATAAAAGAACCGACGCGAATAATTATGAAATCATTTCTGTCAATGCGATTATTATGCGCGGTCCAATTATATCTAATTATGCCATTTTTAGATGAATAGCAAATAATTTTTATGTCCATTCATTCGGGTTTTTTTTATCGAGGAGCAGACAAGTGAACAAACGAGTTTGCATAAATTAAATCATGAAATCGAGATAACACCAGAGTTATTCGCTTAGATTAAAAGAATTTGTGCGGTTAATGTATTATAACTGGTCGGAAGATAATAAAACCAGACTTTCAGCTCCATTCTGCATTGTTAACGAACTTAACCCAAAAAGAAAAAAATCGAACTCGGACTGCGTTTCATCCGGACATCTAAATTTTGTATCTTGTTCGGCCAGTGGCGTTCCACATGTTTCTTTAAATTGGTTAATCCTTTGTTGGCGGATTTGTCAGTGATGTGTCCGTTACGTGAACCATAAATCCGGCAAGAGCGTTTAATGTGCGGCACTGCTTGAAGTGACCACACCTGCGACCAGAGACGTCTTGTATACATAATCTTGTGGATGTTATCAGAATTTCAGCATTTAGATGACATCAGTGTGGTATAATCGGATTTCTCTCCCTGGCCAAGTCCATTAAGAAATTTTGTCGTTGAGAACATTTGGAAATGTATTTCGCACGATACAACTTTTGTTGATCCTCGAGGGCGACCGGATTTATGAATTAAGATTGCAAAATCGCCCAAACCGTTTTAAGTTAATTCGATTTATAATCAAACTAATCCCTTATTTTACCGTACATGTTATATGTCGATTGTAAACCCAACGTTGATAGAAACGAATTTTCGAACGAAAAATGACGCAAACGGTAGTAAATCTGACTCACATGTTTCAGACGACCGCAAGTGACACTTTGCCAAAACAGAATTTTAACCACGTTGATATAGAGCTTCAACAATGCTTTATACAAATAATGCAAATAATATAATAAGTAGCGATTTACGACAAACAAAACCTTTTTCCATTATTGTAAGTATTATTTGTCAAGTAGGTGCAGTAAAAGTCGTTTATAACGACGTCGCTTATAACGATCAAAACCTAGATACAATTGGTTGGATTTCCATATACACATATGCTTTTAACATTCGGATATAACAACTGTCGTTATAAACGACTTCCACTGTACTAATATTAGTTTCTATTAATATTTAAGTTTTGTTCAATAGTTTGATACGATGCAAGTAAATTTCGAACGTTATTTTGTTGTACATTGATATCAGTAATTTTAATATACATTGACGTTCGTTGTCATAAATCCACTTTAGTAAATTTTCATCCGACAAGTTACAAAATTTAAGATAGGTCGTAATTAATAATTAATAATTTTTTGTAATAATTTATTAGTGTCTTTAATAATTAAAGAACTTTAAATTAAATCAATTCTCCGTTTTTATAAATCCAAATTCGTTTGGATCACGACATAGTGGAGATATTGAAAATTACAATAAATAACTAAAATCGATTGCTCTTTAGTGTACACCGTGTTTTTTAAATATGTAGGATGAATGCCACTATTGCCCGACCGGCCATCTTTTCAAAAATTATATGATTATATGATATGTGCCAATTGTTTGATAATAAATGCGTGGGCGCTCGACCAAAATACATCCCCTGGCCGAGAACGGGTAAACCATGTATTTATAGACAAATAAATATTTTAAAAATTTTATACTTGCCACTAGGGCATTATGATACATTTTTATATAATACGACTATCTAATTTACCTTATGTCATTGATTAAATATAACTGTTTGTCAGATATGGTTGCTGTAGTCTTGAAATTTTGTTGAGAAACTGCCACCAGATGCGTTGACCCTATGGGATTCATTTTATATTACATAACAAGTGAGTTATAAATAAATTGATGAATTATAATTTTTATTCTTCCAACTTGCTTTTCGTTTCTAAACAAAGTTAGTTATAAAGAAACTTGATCAAGTCCTTTAGAGGTCTTATTTGATTTTACAACATAGTTATGTCGACTTGGTTTAATCTGGTTGCCATCCTTGTTCTAATCTAGAGGAGCAGAAATTTTTGTTTAGGACTTACGAATTAACTTCAGATTATTTTTTCTCTGAACAGAATAAAGGGTTACTTTAAAATTATAACTTTTAAGAATTTTAATTTTTGTCTGGTGTGCCTTTATGACCTTGTTCTGTTGCTTACTCCAGAACAATTATGTCGTACCGAATTGTTTAGTTGTAAATGACAAACCTTGTTGGAATTATATATCATTACTAGCAATAAGCAATATTTAAGTGAGTATTGAAAGGAGAATAGTATTTTAAGTTAAGCCAATGTTATGCACATTACGGTGTCCATTATGTTCATTCAACTTACCTAAGAGTAGTCACATGCGGTTTCACTTAACACCTTGTTTACACCTCAAATAAAGAAAATACTTTAAGTTCGTTTTAGAAAATCATGTTTTTAAACAGTTATGAATTTAAAGTAAGCGTTTTTTAAGAGCCTTTGTGAGATTAACTGCATTATATTTCATCCATTTGAGCCTGATTGAGATACCGCCAATCATGATAGGATTTGAAATAAATCAGAACATCACAAGACTAAAAAGTTGATTTAAGTAACTGCACCTTTGAATTAAATATTTGCACGAACGCTCATAATGTGGTACAAAACAAAGAATTGACTGTCATAAAAATTTTATTTGTGGAAGCTACTTATGACAGAAAAATTTTCATATGCCCATTGAGATGATTAAAATCAACAAACTTGATCTCAAGCAAGACGTAAATTTAACTTTAAAATGATATCTCCCATTGTCAGATGGAAGTCGTTTGCTTTCGTGCAATCAATTGATTTTAGCTTAATTAATTTTATTGATTTGTCGAAGATAAGTATGTAACATGTCAGTCAGCACGCCTTATTGTATCCGGTGAAAGATCTCCCATATTTCCTTTTGGATGTTTTTTTTTTTTGAAATTTGAGTCACGTTCTTAGTTGCTATCCAAAGAGGATGGCCCACACGTGTCGATCCTGTTCAAAAATATTAATTAATGCGAGGTTCATTGATACTAGTGATAAATTGTCGAGTTCGAAGAAGGAGAAAAAACTATCGACCAAAATGCTATTGCAATTAATTATTGTCGTAACAACCACCAGTGAATTTAACCATGTTTTACCATGCCGTAAATGCTTATCTTCTTCACAGTCGATGCGGTCTGTTTCTGGGGCGTACAATGAGCAGCAGGGGATTCAGAGAACTTTGCGTTGGCAAATTCTTTGTCGAGTGCAAACCACACATCATCTATGTATGTGTATCAACGTAGTGCTCTACATATACACCGCAGATGTTCATTATTTATATTTTCTTTGTTTACACTTCCATCTAATGTAATTTCTCGGAATTAACGACAGTTTAAATACTAGTTCTACTTAATATTAATACATATTAGATAAATATAATAATTTACTTGGTTTACCATCTTTCCGTTTGTAGATTTGTTTCCAAGAAAACTAATTAGGTAGTTGGGAAAACAACATATTTTTAAGTTTATTTTTGCTCTGAATTTAAAAATATAAAATTTAAAAATGCAAGCGTTGCGGGATTATTTACCGTTCGACAGTTATGGACCGGGTGTAAACTTAACGACAAGACTTTTACATTTACTTACCCTACTTAAACGTATATTGTACAGGGTGTCCCATCACTTGTGGCCAACCCCAAAATTGAGCTTTAATTGAAAGTAATTTATTTGAAATTTGGTGCACGCATGCCTCTGGCATAAAGCTAAAAATTTCCAGTTTTAAATGTTAATTGTTGGCGTTAGTTTTTGAAGAAGAAAAAGAAAACTGATTTTTTATAAAAATAAAATCTCCCAATTTCGTCAAATTTCACTTTTCAGGACCAGAATGATTAAGACAAAGATATCTAAAGTAAAAGAAAAATTCCAACAGCTGTAATCAGTCTAGAATTCCTTTATATTTACATCTCAAGAGTAAAAGTATTGATTTATGACTGTAAATAATCGTTAGTTGTTATCCCCAGAAGTAAGTGCGATTTAAATTTATGGCATTATAAAAATTTCTCCGAAACTCGAAGTAGGTAACTGGTACCTCGAATGGTCTATCCCTTATCCATAACCGCACCGAAAATATTTCAAACGAAAAATATAATAAGTCGTCTTCGAGTTAAAAATAATGATTCAACATCCTCACTTTAAAGCATCTTCGTACTCATAATCGTAATTTATTACAGGACTTGCAATTTACGCAAATTTTAGAAATCTACAAGAATGTAAGGTATCCGGCACATATACCGGTGCCGGCACGGTTTGTGACATTTTTATTATGATTTGTCGCTGGTCGGCTGTCCTCTTGAATGCTTTTCCAGAAAACTGCTCCCGAATACTCACACAAATCATAATAAAAATGTCACAAACCGTGCCGGCGCCGGTATATGTGGCGGATACCTAAAAAGGCTCGACTTAGGTACGCTTCTATTGTTCATATCGACCGGCTTCCACTCGACATTGACAAATTTTTACAATGCCATAAATTTAAATCGCACTTATCTCTGCGAATAGTACTAATGACTATTTACAGTCATAAATCAATACTATTACTCTTGAGATGCCAATATAAAGGAATTCTAGACTAATTACAGCTTTTGTATTTTTTTTTTACTTTAAATATATTTGTCTCAATCATAATGATCATGAAAAGTGAAATTCGACAAAATTGGGAGATAGTATTTTTATAATGAATCAGTTTTTACTTTTTTCCTCGAGAACTAACGCCGACAATTAACATTTAAAACTGGAAAGTTCTAGCTTTATACCAGAGTCATACGTGCGCCAAATTTCAAACACATAGCTTTCAATTAAAGCTCAATTTTGGGGGTGGCCACAAGTGATAGGACACCCTGTACAGGGTGAGTTAAGTTTTACCGCCTGTGGCAAAATAGGCCTTTAAAATAATTTGTCAATTCTCATAAATTGCATGAGTAATTTTATATTATTAAGGTACATAGAAATCAAGAAAAAATCTTTTTTTTTTAATCAAGTAAAATTTTGTCTTTTTTTCAATTACTAATTGTTCAATTTATTAGTTTTTTTGATGTACGAACAGTAAAATATTTTCACACAATTTAGTGTAATTGAAATAATTTTAGTAATTTGCGTTTATTAAATAAAGCTATTTCCGTATTAGAAGGTATTTTTTAAATGATTTACGACATAAGTAGACTAATTTACCAGACAATGGTATTGATATAGGGGTGCTTGAAAGATTATTTATGGCGGTCACTAAACTGAACTTAAGAATGTAAGTCTATCAGCAACTGAAAAGCTGTCTCGTCCAGTTTGATGGGTCGATCATAAACTATTGTTTGGATGGTAAACCGCATTATCTATTGTTAGAAAGTCATAAATAGAAGCATTTTTTGTGCTATATCTTAAATTTGAATTAACTCAAAAAGTAATCATTTTTTTACGAATCAAATTGCAGATATTAATGCTACGAATAATTTGACAAATTTTGAAATAAAAAACCAAACATAGAAATTTTACCCAAAACTCTTTGTTTTACTTTTTTGGCTTCAAATAAAAATATTTTGGAAAATTTGTAGCACTAATCGAAAGCGTAAACTTCAACTGATGTAACATGTAAATTGCATACTTTCCCCTCAATCTTTAATAGGTATTATGGCCTGGGCGGTAAAACTTAACTCACCCTGTACATAGTGGTCCATCGTATTGCATTTTCGCGAAAAACATCTTTCTAATTTCAGCAAACATTGAAAACCCGCGGTCAATAATCTACAATCACCGTACCGTACCTGGGCGTTTAATTTTTTAATTAATTCTAACTGGGTTAGAACGCTATAAAGTCAAATAAATAAAAATATTTTTTCTGTTTTTTAGGTCATTACTTTCAAAATATCACATAGAACACTTTGCCGAAATTTAAAATGTTGAAAGAGTCGTCGATTTCAAATTAATAAATGTTTAAAACTTTTTCTCAATAAAAATCGTAAATCTTAGTCAACAATGGTCGCCTAATTGCTAGTTACTAACCGTAATCACAAACACAATACCCTACAGGACAGGTATGGATCATTTCAGGCCCGGACTTAAAAATTTTGATTCACTAAATGGGATTCTTGTAAACACAATGAAAACCTCCCTAATTACCTTGAAATTACATAAAATATTCAAAATAGCTACCTTTTTGCTCTATGCAGAGTCGTATTGTTAGTTTTAAATTCCATAGAATACATCACGTACGGTTCTAGATATTGTTGCTTATCGATGAGACCCATTTTGTGCCAGATGGCCTTCTGTAGATGTTTTTATTACAATTATTTTATAGTGGAAAAACCAAACGTGATTCGAAGGATTAAATCGCGAATTACCACTCAAATTAGATGTGACCTTTAACGATGTCGTCTCATCAGTACTTGCTCGTTTTAAATCGATAGCTTCGCTTTTTGGAATATTAACAAAAAAAGTGTGAGCAGACAGGCAATCTCTTTTGATGGTATCTAATAGATTACCTACAAAGATTTATACTGTCCCGAAATGAACGTCCCGGTGAATGTTTCTGAATCGTTTGCGTTAGGTCATAATTAAATTAACTAAATCAATCGATTTCATCAAAAATCGCCACTGTGTCCACAACTTTTAACGCCTACTAACTAGCCTTATGTAAGAATAAGCAATCAATTAAAATTCTGATAGATCGGCTAAAAAACCAAGCGCGCACTCAATAAAAAATGTGCTAAGGTAGATTTATTAACAGGTAATATATAAAATTTGGTCAGGCATGATGTTTGACGGATACCGTAATCGTAAATATCTATCGAAATAAGATAAGCTCGGCTTCATGACTACGAATGACGACAGAGTGATCGCATGATAAATTGTTGCAAGTATGTATATATAAGTGATTATTACGTTCGTGTATCATGGATGTGTTTTTCTTGGAAACGTCGTACACATGTGAACAGTTCTTTATTTCCTTTCGAAGTTGAGAAATGATGAGAATGCTATTCAACGAAGCCTCGTTATCGAAATCGACGACGCCGGCGTAGGTGGCGTGCGAAATTTTTATTTATCATTGTGAAGCGGACATTTTTTATTCTAAATGCACCCGCAAATCACTAAAGGTACTAAAAAATTCAACCCACGGTATGCCGTAGACAGAAGACATCAGAATGCGTTAACGGACGTTGATGAGTGCGATTACCGCTGGCAAGGTTTGAACACGCGCACGCAAATATTCAACGCTGAAATGTTTCAAATGAAAGACAGTTTCATTGCATCATACTATTATTAAAAAGGGGAACTGTTATTATTACTATTATTAGAAAGAAATTCCAACTAGTCTTATTTCTACCAACATGTTATTTATTACTTACTGATAAAACGATTTTACTATTGTATTATGTTTATATTTAACTGTTAATACAAATCATATCGCTTTGAAATGATGCATTTATTATTGTCCATTTTTGTCAATGCAAAGTATGATACGTAAGACAAAGTGTTGCAAACTAGCTATATACAGAGTTGGCGAGACGGTGGTTGAACCTGTTTCTTTCTCACGATCCACAAATGGCACCAGGTAATAGTGCACACACTTCATACTAACAGAACACATATATAATCGTTAATGACCAAATAATAGACGATATACCATAAATGCGCATAGAAGGGATTTGCAATAGGTAGATTCTAGGTTTACGCCAACTTTCACACAGACGTGAAAGATCTCAAATCCGTTTGAAACAATGTTTCAGTTCCATTTATTTTTAATGTAATTCCGCGAATGATTATAAATTTTTGAGTCGTCTTTAAATCAAAACAATGTATGTAAAACATACATTTTTTACCCAAGCAAACAAATGTTGAATTTTATTTCGGCACGACCAATTTATTCGAACCGCTTGTTTTCCGTTGTTCTTGGACTTGTTCATCACATGTAATTTTCAACCGAGCAGGTACCAAATACGAATTTAACATGCGATTATAAAATTTAATGACCCGGTCGAGCCATTTGCCTTTAGGAAATAACCTGAAAATGAGGTTTGCACCGTGTTTTGAACTGCAGTCGAGGAGTAGTCGTCAATTTTAAAAAAAATTATACCACGCGTTCAGTATTCCATTGTTTGTTGGTTTTAAATGATATCGCAAAAATAGCGTACATTATTAAAGCGATTATTTATCATTGCTTTGTTTGTTTAGGATGTAAATATGAACGCATGACTTATTATTAATAAACTGAACTTGTGCGTATATTTTTGTTCTATCGTTATTCTGTTTTGATTGCATTATTGCAAATCAATTGGCGATGAGATCACAATTTGCCAGGACATCCGCCATATGAAGTTTAAATTTGCGCATTGTAAAAAACATTGTCGAATAGGGAAAACCTCGCAGCACCGATTCGCGTACTTTCCTAATCACATTGTTTGCAAATATTAGTTTTTACATCAAACAGAGAGAGAAGTTATCGATATATTTTCGGATTCTTTGTGGTCAGAAGTATGTGCAATCATGCACAGCGTTACTACTGATAAGAATTCTGATCATTTGATCAATGAACTTTTAAAGCATTAAAAACGATGCCAGAAAAAGCAGCAAACACAGACGAATAAGTTCTCATAATTTTATCGATTGAAAAAATGTTTTCAATTCTACTCACGTTGCTGCCAAGTCTTCGTGTGTGTACGTATGAGTAGCCTACAGATTTGCCACTATTGGCGAAGATAATAATTTCTTAGTTCAACTTTTAATTTACTACTACTTGGTTAGAAAATTCATTTGGAAACAATCATCTATTATGTACCAAAAAAAATAGATGCCATTTATTATGACAGATTCGTAATAGCATTTTTGAGATAAAACCTTTGTTCAGTAGTCGAAAATTTCTGAAAATTGGAAGCAACATTCTTCAATCGTCAAACTACAAAATAGGTCTTTTTTTAATTAAATCAGTGAAAATTGACTTTAATAGCGATTTATTGCCAACATATTAAAGCTATCGTAGAGCTCGTGGTAAGACCTACCAGGGTAATTTAAAAGCGTCTACAATAAAAACATCGGCATCGGCATCGGCTGGTACTAAATGAGTTACTGTTACAGAATTTAAGCGACTATTGCTGACTAAGATTTTCGATCTTTCAAGGGTAAATTTTTAGATACTCATTAGTTTGAAATTGACTGCTCTTTCAACATTTTAAATTTCGGCAACGTGTACTTTGTGATATTTTGAACGCATTGACCTGAAAAGCAAAAAATTATCTTGTTATTGCTGGCTTTATAACAACCTGACGCCGTTGGAATAATTAAATTTAAAACAATAAAACGTCCATTTAATAGTATAGAAATTGTAAAATATTGACCGCGGGTTTTCAATTTTTTATGGTCATTAGAAAGATCCGTTTTCGCGAAAATGCTGTACGATGGACCACCCTGTATCTTTGTAATACCTTCAAGATAAACAATATTTGCTAAGAGTTGTGTATGTAAAGAGACCTACATTTTAGATAAACAAGCCGGCTGAACGATGCTTGCGGATGAATGTGTAATCGTTCCGCGGCAAGGCACATTATTTTATATTTCCAGCTATTGCTGATATAACGTTTACAATCGAAACCGCAATAAACCGCACATAGATTACTTACCAGGTATTTTTTGTTAATCTTATCGAAATTTTGTTGTAGAAGTAGCAGTCATTTCTAATTTTTTTTTCATAACACAATTGACAAATTGATGGTAATAAAGTACAAAAATTTAAAAAAAGTTTAAAAGTTGACCTCAATTAAGGCTGGGAGCACACGGGTGAATCAAATCTACACGATTACTTAAACTTTCGGTTAAAATAACAGAAAACGTCTTAGGAATTTTTTGTTAATAAATTTACAGTTCAAACGGTTCTGCGAAATTTCCACGCCGAAATACCTGGAACAAATTGCGTCTATTATCAGCTTGATAAAAAATTCGTGATTATCCAAATATTCAATAATTATAGCTATCTGGAGCGGTTATTTTTGCAATTACTTTTTTTATTTTAAGACGATTCGTTCACTTGTAAACTATTTATGTATTTGTCGATAGTTCTATTACTTAAATTCAAATTTATTTATTTAAATTTAACCTTCCTATAAATCCTTGAACTGATGGCGCTTAGCCGAATTAACTTGATGTCTGTTGGAAACCCTTCTAATTGTAAAAAGAAACATTGGTAAAATTAATGAACGTTGCATTTGACCGATATGTCGTTTTCTGTAAATATTTATTCATTCATTCATTCATTATTCGTACGATATAAATCGGATGAAGGGAATACCGCAATAGTATAATGTCATGTGCGTTCTCCGTGGTCATATAAATGTCTGTCTAGATCCACACGGAAAGCGAAAGTCTGTAAGGTCTTTTATCAGTAAATCTACAGACATTTTAAGCACTTCTATAAAAGTCGTGTGTGTGTGTTTTATAAAGTCCGGTGCAGTTATTCAAGTAATTTTATAGAAATGTAAAAACAAGTTTTTAATAAATGTCGCTGCTGTGGGAAAATGCTTTTCTTTTGTTGCCGAGATTTATATTTAATAAATGGTATTGTTTCTTTTCACATGCAATTGTGATTGATGAATTATACTTATTGTTAGTGATATGTTTAACAACGACGTGAATTGACCGTTGACCAATCCTTACTTTGTCAAAAATTTAAAAATGATTCAGAAACGGTGCAAAGTAATCATTTTCCTTCTGAAATTAATTGATTTAAACATTTTTCCGATGATCGTTGATTTACGGACCGGTTTAGTGAATAGGAAATCGTGCATTAATGACCCTCATTAATGAATGATTTTTCATTAATGCACGATTTCGGTAACTAGGCAACCAAAAATATTTTAAGGTATTTCTAATATTTCAATGTAAACACGAAGCTTGATGTCAAAAAAGGGATCTTCTCCGATTAGCTCCTGATGATTTTTAATCAACTGTTACATACTATTTAGTGTTGAAAGCGGATAAGTCACTGAGATGACGCCTTGCAACAATAAAATTGTGATTGCATTTACTGGTTCTTAACCTCACTTTTTTATATTGATAATCCAAAAAAGTTGTTGCAAAAACAATAGGACCGGTTTGCAGGTAAGTAAACATTTTCCTTCGTAAATTGCATTGTATGACAAAATGAAAATAAAATATACCAATAAGCACTACAAATTGAATTAATTACTTACTTTATGTTTGGTAATACTATTTATATAAAAGTTAGCAACAATAAAATAAGTAAACTTTATAAAAAGTTCAGTTGGAATGTCACAGCTTTGACATTTTTGTAAGTCATGGCACCGTTGATTTGATTAATTTGATTTGTTAATTTAAACTGCGTGGCATGCTTGATTTCAATATCTATTGAAATTTTTTACACGGAAAAAATTACATTCTCTTCAATTTCATAACTTTCGATCACCGGAAAAATAGTGTAACCAACTTTTGCGTTAATCGGCGATTAATAATCTCGACAACAATTAACGTGCTCGCTACGCTCACACGTTAAACTGTCTCGATTATTAATCGCTCTCATTAACGCACTTGTTGGTTAAATAACTATTAACGTTCAAGCATTTTATTGCTGCAACAGTTAACCCACTAAAATTCGAATGAGTCACTTATTCACTTTGTCTTGGACTGTTTCCGTTATGACCGTAAAAAAACATTTTGATAAAATCCAAATTTCACGCTTTGTGCACAGTTTCTCGAAACTGTTACACCGAAACCATTCCAGGAATTTCTGATGGAAAAATAATTAAAGCCTTTAAAATACAATACGTATCTGTGAAACAAAAACGGTTATCTAGAAGCAAAACGTGCACAACAATATTTCGCCATTTGAAAAGCTCTAATGGTAGTAAAACTAGGTTACGGTCTAAAATTCTCGGAAACAATTCGACTTCTTTTCCTGGGAAAATAATGACAGAAAACTACAATTCTCATTTTTAGACCGTAAAACATGTTATTGGAACCACATTTAAGTTTTTTCTCTAAACAAACAAGTGATGAAAACAAGTGGTCGTATAAATCGATTATTAGTTTAATGACATTTTTGTGGAACACGATAATACCAATTACGTTCTCTTTTAGGGCAACCGTATATAATTTGCTACTTATCAAAATGATTGGGATAACAATAGTGACCCGATTCTTTTTTGGACGGTATAATGCAATAATAATATAATGCACGGCTGTTCTACTTTAAAAGTGCAAAGTTGGTTTACTTATATTTTTGTTCTCAGAAAATCTGGCTCGACTATTGTTAATCCGAACAGTCACGAGCGCGGCCATGACTGAATAGCACTGATCATTTTGCTGATAGCTCCCTGAACAATAGTCGCTTCAAGGGATAGCACTATTGTTTGAAGCATTGTATATTATCGATGAGTGATCACAGCCCTGGGAAGAAATGCATCGGCATGAGGAATTCTCTCATTTACTATTACTCTCCGGATATTTCGGTTAAAACGAGAGGACGAATGCATTTAGTTGAAACAATGCGATATAATTAATGGATCTGAAATCAGATTATTGTTATTATACAACGAGAAAAAAATTAAAAAGGATGACTCGGCATTTAAGTGGAGCGATATTTATTTCAATTAGGACTTTTTAAGTCTCATCATTGCTTTAAATTATTTTTTCTTCGAGTTTTAATATTACTCATAAACTAGCATTGTGTACTTGTGGTTTATCTGTTACAAGCCCTCAATAAACAAATCTATGAAAGTGTTTTCAACGCAACAAAAGAATGGAATAACTTCGATCCGTCTATCATGACATAAATAGAAAATAACGGACGATTGATTTCAATTCGATCAACTCATTTTAAAATGTGTTGAAGCTGATACCACTCAATTTAACAAACAAATGTAATGCTTGTTAATCCCTACGAGCATCATAATGATGAGGGTGTTTCGGTTTCGTTGAATTTGTCAAATAACGACTTAACTTGGAATGCCTCCGAGAGGTAAGAATTCAGTGTGGATTAAGGGTGTGTTTCTGGGAAAAAGGGCGGTTCAAATTAAAGAGAGCTATAACTAACGATGACAGCTAGTGAAATATAGATCTGTTTTAAATTACGGTTCAGTTACACCAAGTTAAAAAATTCATATTTGTTCAGTTGCGCCGGCGTTCTCAATATGGTAGTGCCCAGTGAAAGCATCATAAAAGTCGATGATAAAAAATTTGTAAATAACGTTTGTGGAGCGATGAGTAATTATTTTTAATAACTACAAAAAGTAATTTTATTTTTGCGGTACTGACCGCACATGTATACAGACATATTGAGTTGTTAAGTGTTTGTTTTAAAATTTTATTGCTCTTCCAGTTAGTAGTAGAGCTGTAAAAGGTTGTAAAACGATCAACTTCCTTGTAGGTAACTTAGATGTATATGAGAAAACAGTGGCGTGAAGAATGATGTTGGTACCAAAAGAGCTAACAACGAGGGAGCGACCGGTTAATACATATTTAGAGAAAATCCCGGATGCCGCATGTAAAATTTTGTTGCCTTCCGAGAAGAAACCATTTGGAACCAACTCCAAATTTGCAATTGAAAACACCGCCACTTCTTGTAAGAAGCATTCGAGAAACGTTCAAAAATTTGGGTTTAAAATTTTAACAATTGATTTACAAAATTCTTAGAAAAGAAACGTTCAAAAATTTGGGTTTAAAATTTTAAGAATATAGGTCTATTTATTGACAAAATTCTTGGAATTTGTTAAGTGTACCATCTATTACGTTGACAGTTTGTCGGTGTTTAAATTATTATTGTTTCATTTAATTAATGCTGGCAATAATGAGTGCTTAATAACATAACCTAAACAATTTGGACAGAATCACTTAAGTTATGGCCGGTTCAGACGATCAACATATATAGTCAATACAAAAATATTGTTAATACCGCCGAGATCAATAGTTTTAATGTCAGTATTTTAGGTCACACGTTCAATAATATTAAAGAAATTAGAATAGTGTCTGAACCGCCCATTACAGAATATTGAAGTTTCTTGCGAAATAGTCTTATTGTTTTCTTCCACAGAAGCGTTTTGTGCTGTATGTTCTAATTTTAAAACGACAGTTGTAAAACGCCAATATGAGTTAATTACTACCAACACAAAGTAAAAAAAAGATATTTTCTCAGCCGTTTAACGTTCCTCCTAATTTGAAAATACCAATAGGTATGTTCCTAAATTATACATTTATTCAATAATTATTGTGCCATTCAATAAAAAGGTTGAATTAAACTAGCGCTAATTTACAAAATAGCGACAACCTGTAAATTGAAAAAACAACATTGGTACAATACGACAGTTACCGATTTCACAGTCGAACAAATAATTTATTTGTATTGTGCTCGCAGATGAACCGAAATGTAAAATTCCCCAACTTAATTGCGCGTATTAATCTATAATTATACGTAATATTACATAACACTACTAACAAAAGGATTTTTATGAGTCACCGTTGAAGAAACGCAAAGAAAAAAATGCCAGCAACCTATAGAAACCATAAATCAATATACGCACAGGTAAACCTTCAAACTTGTTAGTCTAGTGTTTCATTCTTCTCCATGTAACGTATAATTTAGTAATTTTAAATTTAATAGACAAAAAAGGGGTTAAAAAATTAGCAGACTGGAATTTATGCCTGCTTCCTTTCGTCCAATTGTTTTTTTATCCTGCAGATTTGAAACAAGTTCGACCTTTAAAAAAAAAACGTTGTAGGTTTCACTAAAATTTTAAACATAATAGAGTTATCTCAAGGTGATCTAATGTTACCTAGGCGGTTCGAGCACACCCTACAAAGACAACCCCAATAAAAGGAATGACACGTGACTCCTTTGTATTTTTTTTATCCATGACGCCTTCGAAGTTCATTAAAATGAATTTTCTTGGAATTGACAAGTAGAAAACAAGCATTAAAACGATAATGGATAAAAAAAGAAGTTATTCTGAAGTTAGATCGGTGATCGTTTGTGTAAAAAAGGGCTTGTAAATACCGAAGCTTATTGTATTGGGCATACAAAATTTCATAACGAGACAAGTGTATAATCACACGATACTTTAAAATGCAACGCTCATAATGTGAAATGATAGTATATCGTGAATAACTACCTCCGCCGTACAAGTTGAGAATTTCGAGGCCCGCCCATGAGATGGACACTTATTGAAATTAAATATAAATAACAAAGTACCTTTATTTCAAAGAACCAGTAAATTTGAATCACTTTTTGCATACAACATTTACTTTTCGCAGCAGATTGATCTATTCGATCTTTAATAACTCAACAATTTAACAAGCTGCATAAAGTAAAATGTGCAATTTTAGCTTACATTCTGAGAAAATGAACAATAACTATATGGCTTATAATTTTTCATATTTAGACGTGACGATTATGTGTCAGCATGTAGTTTAAAAAATATTGAAGTCAAAATTTGAACCTGACTGGCAGCCTCATTTGGTATATTCACCTTGGACGAAACAAATGTTGAGATAATAGTTAATGAAGGCGTCGTTCTTATTAGTCAAGTTACTACCAACACTTCAAGTCAGGTAACTTGAAATGACCAATAAGAAGCAGATATTTTCAAGTTAGTTTCAAGTTGCAAGTGAAGAAGGGCTTCTTGCAACTGCTAAATCTCGTTTACATTAGTAAAGTTACTTGAACTTAAATCAATTGATTGCAAGTAATTTTACAAAGCAAGTAAAATGTCGAACCTTGAAAAAATATTTAAGTCAATAAAATAACTGGTTCTAATTGAGCAAGCTGTTACAAGTTACACGTACTTTACAATTACAGTTGAACTCCTCTATGGTGATGTTCGAAAAGCCACGAAAAAACATCACCATATGAATACGCTAAATACAAAACTGTATTTGCAAGAACCAGAAAAATCGAGTCACCTTGCTTACTCGTTGTTACAGTAAATGTAAAGTTACTTACATAACATTTAAATATTGGAGATGAACGTACTTTAAGTTTAAGATCCAATCTAGTATCGTACCTAGCAACATTTTTTATTTTGTTTGTAGAAGGATCAACAAATAGATAACAGTATATACTTATGCCCTTAAAAGAAAAGCGATAACTAGAAATTTATTATATTTGCAGTGTAGTAATATTATTTTAATGTGCAACTTTTAATGAAGCAATTTCTTCTCCATGAACGATTTTAAGTACAAATAGTTCGGGTACTGAGAGTTATTAAAATACAATAAAAATACAGAACACACCAGACTAGAGTTTAATGGATTTGCAGCAACGATTGTTTGGTTGAATTTGCGGGCACACAACTACTATAAATGTCCAATGTTACCTATGTTTTAGTAAAAGATACCTACATAAATATAACGCTACATTTCGACGTGCGAATCTAATAACATCGTATCTCAAAATTCACAACTTTAGAGGAGAGACAAAATAACTACAGTGAAACCCCGTTTTTACGTTTTTGAAAGGACCGACAAAAAAAAACGTCAATGGAGGGGAAACGTAAATTAAGGGCAATGAAAATTTTTGTTTAAAAAATCGTACATATTAGTTTGGGTTCTTGCAATACTATAATTTCTTCGTACTTGGAAATTCTTTTGTACATGCGCTTTTTTGCCATGGGACGGACATTGTATGGCACTTGTTTTAATTGATACACAATTCTTTATTATTGTAGTCAAAGTGGTATATCAAAATTACGCGCGAGCGAAACGCGTTCTTTCACTTTTTCGAGAATCAATAACAAATGAAATAAAAAATTGTCCACCTAATCACGATCACGAAACTTTAAAAAGTGCAGGCGTGTCTAAAAACTGCTAACATTTCAATGCTTTCCATAAATTTAATCGAATGTGCTAAAATGAATAGAATCTTTAATTTTAATAAATTTAATAACTGAATTTTAAATATTTCTAACGTAAATTGCGGGAAAAATAAACGTAAAACCCGGTATTATCTACATTAAAATGAAACGGGATTGCAAAAATTAGACGCAAATAACGGGAAAACGTAAAATGCGGCGACGTAAAAACGGGATTTCCACTGTAGTTCACTTTTGCAATTCTGCATAACTTTTTAACATACGATGTTATAGTTTTTTTCAATAATATACTAAGTTTTTATTTAAACAAAAAACCGTTCGTTTTCACTGTCAAAAAGAGATTTTTTTTTACATTGAATGGTTAAAACTAAATTTGCTAAAAAATAGAGTTACGATGTTATTAGATTCGCACGTCGTCGGTTTGATTGTTTTGAAAATATTTTAGTACTGCAACATTTTATTGTAGATAGATGGTAATGAACGTATTGCAAGAAAATTGTGAATTTTATCAAAACTTATTTTAATTAAAATTTATCCTAGAGTTACGAAGTTACAGTCACAATAAATGAATGTAAATTCTTTATTACACAGTTCACTTAGAAATTTCGGTTGAAATTAATTGTTCAAAATTAATTCTTTAATTTTGAGATTAATCTGTCCCTTGAATATTAATTATTTGAATGGTTGTCGAAGATTAAACATCTCTATAATTAACTCAAATCAATAAAATAAAAAATCTAAGAAAAATTTGAAAATTGATTGCGCCTTTCAAAAATCTGTTACTTAGCTCAAATACCAACTTACATAAACTGAAACTGCCAGATTTATACATGTTTAAAATTGATTGTTTAATAGTTATTTAACCAACATGCGCGATTAATAATGGAGACAATGTTAATATTGTTGAGATTATTAATGGCGATTAACGCAAAAGTTGGTACAATATTTTTCCGTTGATCAAATCTTACGAAATTGAAGAAAATGAAATTTTTTCCGTGACAAAAATTTCAGTAGATATTCGAATCAACATTTTAAATCAATATATATTCAAACCAACGGTGCCATGATTTACAAAAAGTGTTAAAAGTTTAACAATCCATCTGCACTTTTTATCAATTTTACTGGCTGTACGGTTGCTAACTTCTATAAATAGTATTACTATAAACATAACGTAAGTAGTTAATTAAATTTGTATTTCTCATTGGTATATTTTGCATTCATTTTGTCATCTTACATTTAAATAAAGTGTCATTTCAATTTAATGGTATATTTTATTGCCTAGATACCGAAATCATGCATTTATAAGAAATCATTCATTAAAAGCGGTCATAAATGCATGATTTCCTATTCATTAAATCGACCCGTGAATCAACGATCACCGGAAATAGTTATTTAACCAACAAGTGCGTTAATGAGAGCGATTAATAATCGAGACAGTTTAACGTGTGAGCGTAGCGAGCACGTTAATTGTTGTCGAGATTATTAATCGCCGATTAACGCAAAAGTTGGTTACACTATTTTTCCGGTGATCGAAAGTTATGAAATTGAAGAGAATGTAATTTTTTCCGTGTAAAAAATTTCAATAGATATTGAAATCAAGCATGCCACGCAGTTTAAATTAACAAATCAAATTAATCAAATCAACGGTGCCATGACTTACAAATGTCAAAGCTGTGACATTCCAACTGAACTTTTTATAAAGTTTACTTATTTTATTGTTTTTAACTTTTATATAAATAGTATTACCAAACATAAAGTAAGTAATTAATTCAATTTGTAGTGCTTATTGGTATATTTTATTTTCATTTTGTCATAAATTGTAATTTTAAATTAATATTCAAATGCCAATTCTGAATGTCAACTGAAAAGAATAAAATTAACAATTCAAAAGATATAAACATTTAATGCCTATCACATAGAACTTGAAAGTTCTCAACAGATCAACTCACTAACTAAACCAACTAAATGAAATACAAAATCTGACCGTTTCAGAAACAAGCGGCGCCTTAGTTACAAAACTCCTTCCGCATCCACGAAGATAGTTGCTTTGAATTTCCTAATTGAAAATTGAATTTTGCATTTTATTTGTGAAGGCAAACTCTTTACGTTGATACTTGTTAGAATAAAGGTTTGTTTTCACTTAACAGTAAAAGTCAAGACTTTTATTGCTGCAACAGTGTGACTTTTTATTTGGACGTTAATTTGAAATATAAATATTTAACAATATGGAATTGACTCCCCCCGAAATAGTAGAGACGGCGAAGAATGCAAGTCTGAGTTTGATTCCCGCAAAAAGCAGAACAATTTACAAGAAAACCTATGATGAATTTGTTTCATGGTGCAAAGAAAAGCGGGCAGTGCACTATTCAGAAACGGTTCTGTTGGCATATTTCTGCAGTATAGTAGAAAGAGGCTTAATAGGCAGCTTATGGCCAAAATTTTCAATGCTGAAAGTCACATTAAACGTCAAAGAAAACATCGACATTGGCAAATATACTAAACTAATCCTGTATATCAAACGGCAAAAAGAAGGTTATGTGCCGAAAAAGTCACGGGTAATTGAAAAAGAACAATTACAAACATTTATTTCCGATGCACCTAACAGCCTCTTTTTAATGATCAAGGTAGGTAAATCTACAAGTTAAAACTATTAAACATAATTATATTTGTATTCCCAAGGTTGCTCTAATTTTTGGAGTGGCTGGTGCACTAAGAAAGAATGAATTGTTAAAATTAGAAATTAACGATGTACAAGATTTAAATTCAAAATTTTTAATCACAATTAGGGCATCAAAAACAAAAACTAATCGAATATTCACGATAGTGGATAATGAAGAAAAGACGCTTTTAAAATTGATTAGAGCCTACATCTCATTGAGACCATCACATACACCACACAAACGATTTTTTGTTTTTTTCAAAAATAATAAGTGTTCAACACAGCCTGTTGGAGTTAATACATTTTCCAAATTACCATCGCAAATAGCAGTCTTTTTAAAACTAGAACAACCGCATCGCTACACTGGGCATTGCTTTCGACGTTCTTCTGCTTCAATACTTTCCGATGCTGGTGCAGACTTTGCAGCCATTAAACGACGTGGTGGTTGGAAATCCACTGCTGTGGCAGAAGGATACATAGAAAATTCAATCCAAAATAAGGTTAATATAGCTGAAAAAATCCTTTCAAACTTCATACAAACTCCCCAATCCTCAACCAATTCAGATGCACACAATTTAATATCTAATGATGTAAATTTAAATTTAAATTCATAATATCATCGAACTGATAATCAATCTGCACCTACGATCAATTTTACTAGCTGCACTATTACGAACTTAAACATAAATAATATTACTAAGCACAATGCAAATAATTAGTTATTAATTAAATGTGTTGTATTTTTATGTTGTTTTCAGCTATATTAACCTTATTTTGGACATTACATCTTGTTTAATGAAAGTTACATTAATTTGACCTTGTAAATATATAACTTGTTCTGTTTTTTTTGTTAAATTTTTTATAAAATGTATCAAATATTTAGTTCCGATCTTCTAATAAAAGTTTCTCGTAATAGTTCATATTGCACCTACAAGTAAATAAAAGCAATGTCTACCTCATATTTACGAAGGAAAATGTTTACTTACCTGCAAACCGGTCCTATTGTTTTTGCAACAACTTTTTTGGATTATCAATATAAAAAAGTGAGGTTAAGAACCAGTAAATGCAATCACCATTTTATTGTTGCAAGGCGTCATATCAGTGACTTATCCGCTTTCAACACTAAATAGTATGTAACAGTTGATTAAAAATCATCAGGAGCTAATCGGAGAAGATCCCTTTTTTGACATCAAGCTTCGTGTTTACATTGAAATATTAGAAATATCCTACCTTATATATTTTTGGTTGCCTAGTTACCGGAATCGTGCATTAATGAAAAATCATTCATTAATGAGGGTCATTAATGCACGATTTCCTATTCACTAAACCGGTCCGTAAATCAACGATCATCGGAAAAATTATTTGTTTGTGAATTGGCAGAGTATTGGTTTTGAGTCATTTGGACAAGGTGTAAAAACTAGTTAAAAACGAATCGTCGCGTCGTTTGCATTTCATTACGGTACGACTTTCCCCACTAAATTGGTAATTCCGCTAGAATTCCCGGTAATTTGTGAAAGGCCATGATTACATCTTAAAAATTTAGTCACTGTATCTATAAATAATTTTTTATTTTCTTGTACGGGTTTATCAATGCCGTTACTAAAAATAATTCATTGAGATTGTGACGATTAAATTATACCGGAACCGCATTAAAATGGCATTATACTCGATTAGTTTTTTTCTGTTTTAACGTGACGTTTATTAGTACCACATCCACGCCCAAATTTCGTATGCTTTGCAATCGATCCATATTACATTCATCATCGAACTCGTTCGCCCATGTACCGATCAAAAGATTAACAGTTTACTTGATTGAATATTCGTGGAAATATTACGGATAAGTCTTTGAAGTAGTGATATTCTTGAACAGCAAGCTGTAATGAGTTTTAAATTACAGGGAAAAATTACTTCGGGTGAAGGATATCTCGTGCGAGCGACTACTTTTTTGGTACTACTGCTGTATCTATGTACGGCGAACAAACTTGCTCGTCATCGTGCAGGTCTGTTTATGTTATTAGACACAAAAAGATTTTTTTAATGCACTCTAAACCTGCTCAATGAGATTGGAACATTTGTAAAATATATGTGCAGTTTACCTGAATTTAACGAAAGAATGTGCATTGTTAACTTTCTCTTTGAAGTTTGGTTCGAGGAATGAAAGTTGAAATTGCTTCACCAATTTTTTTGTTTTGCTGGCTGCAAAAGATATTTTGCTGATATAATCTTTTTTCTAAGCATAGCTCTCTCACATACAATTATTCAACTTCACAAAATTCCGAACTACTGTTATATTTTTTGTTTTTATTTGTAATAGTTGAGAAAGGACTTCAAAGGCATGAAACAACCTAATAGTTAATTTAAATATCGCAGTTCTTAGTATTGGAATTAACAGCATTATTTCTTACTACTCAGTATGTATTATCAATTAATTACTGGTATTGATCGACTCAATATTTTTTATTCACATAGCACTACCTAATAAGCCTTCCTAGAAAGCTTATCATTAATTGGCATCGTGCAATTGCAGTTATGCTTTCCAAATTAGGCTGTTCAGTATAATAATATCGTTAACTACAAAATTCTCTATAATAATTATAATTTATATTATAAGGGCGAAAAAACAAATAGTTTTTCGTCCGTTTAACATATATAATTTTTTATTCAGTTGCAAAAAGATTCAAGAAATTCTTAGAATTGGTACAAAACTATTTATTTTTCTATGATACATACATGCAAACATATACAGGTGTCCCACGAGTGATGCATCAAACTGAGAGGGGTTGGAGAGGGCAGCAAAACAAGTCATTTTGGTTAATAAACCTCTGCCAAAAAATGTGTAGTTTTGGCAGTACAGTAAATAAAAGATTCGCCGGGTATTGGACATATTCAGCCATGTTGACGTCGTATTTTGGAGGTTTTGACCAGTATTTGCATCAAACGCGATCCCCAGATTTGACACCACTAGACTTCTTCCTATGGGGCCATGTTAAAAGCCTGGTATACGAGGATAACTGCTGCCCTCTACAATCCCCATCAGTTTGATGCACCACTCGTCTCCTCTTTTACCCTTCTAGGGTGTTGCGGTGTCCTTTCCTCTCTGAATAAACTTCTGCCGTTTTTATTATTAGTATTATTATTATTACAGGAAATTAATTGCGGAGGCCGAGAGCCTATAACGCAATACAAACTAGGCATTGAGTAGCTAATACAGTCTAAATAAAAATAAGTAAATATATTAAGATAGAGCACTGTCAAACTGCTTCTTGAAACGGCAGACATTTATCGCAGACACCGTATTTTCAAGAAGCCCATTCCACATGTCAAATGATCGATTGGTCAGGAAATGCTGTCTAGTCGTAGTATGGAAATTTTCTTTTCGAAACTTATACGAATGACCCCGAAGCCTTGTATTGGTCGATAGAGACAAAAAATTGCTCACTTCTTCAGGAAACATTCGGTGCGTGATACAATACATCTGTATCATGTCCGTCCTGTCTTGTCACTTATTGAGAGGGACAATTTTTAGTAAATTTAAACGCCCACTGTATGGAAGCCTAGCGAAATGAGGAGTCCATCTGGTAACTGCATGCTGGACCCACTACAGCAACACGACATCCTTCTGCAGATAAGGTCGCCAAACCGGTATCGCAAACTCTAAGTGTGGTCAAATGTACATGGCATACAATTTAAATATGATCTCATAACTGGGAGTAGGGAACGCAAGCTTAAGCTTATAAAGGGTACTTCTTGCTTTGTTCTCCGCTTTTGCGCACTGCTCCGACCACATTAACTTATCAGTCACAACCACCCCCAGATCAATGCTATATATTACACGTGGATTGTTGGTACCAATATGCATCACAGCACACTTTGCAGAATTCAGCGGAATCAGCCAGTTGTTGCACCACTCAACAATACCATCCAATTTCAGCTGTAAGTCACACTTTGAGGAGTTACCATATATTTTTATATCATTAGCGTAGGCAGCGCAGCCATCGGTCAAGGAAAACAATAAATCGCTTGAATACACAAAAAAAAGCAACGGTCCCAAAAACCGAACCCTGCGACACGCCCACTGACAACCGGTTTTAATGATGAAACAGAATAACCAACCCTTACTGAAAACTGACAAGATGACAAGAAGGAATCAATCCATTTCAACAGAGATCCACAAATCCCATAACTGCGCAATTTATAAACTAACAGATCGTGGTGAGGAACTTTGTCGAATGCCTTACTAAAGTCTAAATAAATCACATCTAGATGCTGCCCACTGTCTACTATCTTAGTCCAATCCTTGACCGAAACTAACAGGTTGGTTGTAACAGATCTTCCAGGCAAAAAACCATGTTGGTGTTGTGGAATAATTTCAGAACTGACTAAGAAGCACAGCAGGTGCTTGACGAGAATTTTTTCCATAACCCTTACAAACTACGGATGTGAGACTGACCGGGCGGTAGTTACCTGAATTTAGTTTGTCCCCACTTTTAAATATGGGTGTAACAATAGCTTGAAGCCAATCACCAGGTTAAATCCCAGAAATGAAGGATTCGGTGATAGTTTTAGTTATAGGGACTGTCAAACTCTCTGCGCAGAGTTTTAACACTTTTGGCGAAATATGAGCAGGTCCAGCGGCAGTGTCGTTACATAACTTTTCAAGACAGTCCTTCACTACATCAATTGTGATGTCGATATGGGATAAGTCGGTATTATTACCATTACCATTACCAATACCACCAGGAACTTCTTATTTTCCGGGCGCGTCTACGATTGAAAACAAATTTCAGCAAGAACATTTGCAGCCTCAAAATTATTTGAACAAATATTACCATCCGTATTTCGTAAGATAGGGATGGATACACGCGATGAAAGATGTCTCCGAACATAAGAGAAAAAAGCTTTTGGTCTATGTATGAGTGAATTTTCGTGCCGGATCCTATCTTTAGCAATTTCTTTGGCTGAGTTCCAATTTTCACCCCTTCTCGTATAGTATCTTCTCTATTGCACTGTTCCACTTTCTTCTAGGTCTTCCTTTTTATTTTTCTTTAATGGTTTCGCTTCCAAAATATTCTTCCCTATCTCCTCCCATTCTCATTAAGCTCCCAAACCAACCTAACTTTTTATCTTCCAGTATTCTTTTGCCCAACTTTTTCTTAAATTTTCCTTACTCTTCTATTCCATCCTTCCAACTCCTAATACCCTTTTGTGATGCTTCATCGTAGATGCTTGTATTTTCTTTTCCCGTCTTTCTGTTAGGATCCAAACAGTAGGGCTAGTAAATACAGTGCTTTATACACTGTTATTTTTGTTCTTCTCGTAATTTCATTGTGCGATAGAAATTTCTCATACAGTGCATTATAAATGTTATTCGCTGATTGTAATCGCCTGTTTAAAGCCTCCTCTACGTTCTTCTTACTATCTATAACTGATCCCAGATATGTATCTGTTAACCTGTTCTATCTTCCCTGTCCACTGTGATATTAATTTCTTTCTCTTCATTACTCATTGCTACGCATTTTGATTTCTCGATGGTTAACAAGTTTTGTGCTTCCAGAATTTCTCTCCATATTTGAATGTTGTTGGAAGTGCTAAATTTACCCGACTACTAATGATATATATATATATGGGAGGTTGTAAATCAGACCCCACTGTAGCCTGGGGTTATCAGGTCCGGACTAAAAATAAGCGCTTTCTATCCATAATGACCTGTGCATTCACATTACGCTGTTTTCATATTAATTCTTCTCAGTTATTTAAAGCGAACTGCAGCCAGTGTTTCATTGACTTTATGTAAATCTTATATTTCAAAGTCTAACTACGCCCTTATACTGAACGCATGGCGTTACTACCTGGCATCTCTGGGACATTATTTCTTCAAAAAGCTTTGCTTGATTTATTGGTTATGATTTGAAAGTTGTAAATAACATTTCTTACCGACATCACTGTCATGAAAAAAATTGCTGAAAAAATACATGAAAAATAACATAAATGAGCGTCACAACGAAAGGTGATAAAAACTGAAAAGGAAATTTGGTTTTCACTTACTTGAACAAGTAGTATACGCACCACACTCCTTCGTGCAATTTATGTCCGTGAAATGTTTAGAATATTCGGCGCTAGTGCCTTGAAAACTGCATGCTCAGACAGTAACCTCCGACATAAAGATTACTCTTTCGGGGCTAGGTATAGTTCGTTCAAGATGTCATGAACCTCCACAAAGAAACTAAAACTCGTTTTGCCATACAATAAACCGGTTTTCTCCTACCACCTGACCTTTTCTATAGCTTTCTTTCAATCTTTATTTGCTGATGTCATAGTCCATACGGTCTTAGATGGTCTATACGTAATATTCTATTTGTGTTCAGATGTTGCAACCGAAAAGCACTAATTTAAGGTGTAATTGAATAAAAAAATAAATTATGACTTCAATATTATACACACGCAGAATGGTTAAAAGCAGTTCCGAAATGGTCGTAATGTCAATATTTATAGCCATAATGTCTACGTACACAGAAGCTTGTGTGATGTCTATTTACACTGCAAATAAGTTTTCCAAAGTGCTTGTATTTCAACACCATTTTCGCTCCTTTGGGCGTTAGACTGCTAATTAAATTTTACAAATGCAATAAACTTCGGTTTTAAGTCATAAAGTTGAATTGTTATTTGTGATTATTATAACGCATAAGCGAATTTATATTATTTCTGCTTACTGAAAATATTACCATTATTATTTATTAAGCAGATGTATCTATCAGTTGCATGCGGTCATTGGCCGTCGATGTTTCTGAATTTTGAACCGTTTAAAATTTAGATTATTGCAAAAATATACAGTAATCCTTGTGGATAGTTTTTGAACTGTTCTTAATTTTTTTGTGACCACACACAGCGAGTTCGTGATTAACGGTTGTCTTGTAAAATAAAATTACGGTGATATACACTTTTTGAAGCGGAAGTTCTACATGAACATGAAGCGACTTCCTGTAGAGGTGAAACAATGATGTATACAGCAAAAAGCGAGACAATTGTATTGTATTATTACTAATATAAGAGTGAAACAGCTAAGTGAATAGATCTTACGGATATCCTTCTGACGGGTCACTGCACTTACTTATTTAGTACTTCTGAGTATTTCTGATCTAAATTTTGTGTCATGTGCAATTAATTTACAAGCACTCCGTCACGCTTGACTTAACAAGTATTATTTTAAATAAAAATTGCTTCCAAGATGTATTTGCTAATCTGTACAACTTATTACAATACCATCAAGTCAGGTAGGATTAGGGTAACCACGGATGACTTACAATTGGCTTAATATCTTTATTTTTTGATAAAATGGTATCATTAAACGGAAGTAAACATTGATAGAGAACACGATTCGTGGTTAATTGCGGAGATAAAATACATATTCGAGGAAGGCGCAAGTTATTTGCATTGTTTTGTTTCTGGAAATGTAATCAAATTAATTATGTTTTCGCTGAACAACGGACATACATTTTGGTCGGTATTTTGATGTGATCCATCATTATTCAGTGAAAGACAAAGCAACTGCTCAACTGGTAGGCTTCATTTACATCACAAGAAGAATTTGTGTTTTGTTTCTTCGCACTATAACTAATCACAATACATAAACAGACATCACGAAAAGAGATACTGCTAAGTTAGTTTATTGTTAACTGTAACATGTAAATAAAATTAAGCAGTTGAAACATGAAAAAAACCGTCGATTTCAGACGTTTTGTCTATTTCTGCTTCGATCGATCTTTTAAACATCCGGCCAGAACAAACTGGAATTTGTATAAAACGGCTACCGTGAAAATCGTGTAAAAAACTGTGTATAACCGAAAGACAATTTGGGAAGATTTTTTTCTTTCGTTTTACCTCATTAGGTATTTACAAAATCTACCGAGCGGTGAAACATCATTCACGTTTTTAATCTATTTCAGGCTTTTCGAGGAAACTTCCATTATTATGAATTTAAATTCCGAGAACATTATTAAGGTGACCTTGCGCTGTTATCACGAATCAATGCAAAGGTGTATGTGGCCTCTTTTCATTAAATTTAGTTTTCCATGAAGCACTTACATAATTACACCAAGAGTTCAGAGCAACTGCGGTAAGTGCAGGAAACGGTTACAAACGTAAAAAGTTGTCACAGTCATACTAGACGGTTAGGGTTCGTTACCGGTAGCTTTTTGCTATTAAGCGCAATAATACTTAATGCAGGTCTATTTCCACCGATTGATGGGTGTCGTATTGAAAACGGTTGTTTAATAAAAGTTCCAGTGACATCTGAAACAATGAAAGAATTAATAATTAAAAGCATTTAATATAAAAGTTAACGTAATGGTTCTGTAACTCGTTCACCAATGATTGATCAGCACAACGTTCTGCGTAAAAATACCGCATTCTCTTTACACACATAAAAAACATACATTTATAATAGTTCGGAGAAGTACACTCATTTCAATCGGTCGATATTAACTATCCACATTGTCGTTTTCGTGTGACACGTTCAAGTAAAGGGTTCACAAAAGCTGCATACAAAGATTTTTCGTGGTGCTTTGTCTTAAGGGGGATTTCGCGCGGTATAGAACATAGCAGAATTATGGTTGTTTTTGAAACGAATTGCGGCAAAACCAAACAATCGAACGCCAAGAAAAAAATTGGGGACCTGTAACAAGACCAACTGAAGGTCGCTATGGGATAAAAATTGTATATAACATGATAGTTTTCCCTACAAAAATTGTTAAAACTCCGAAAAACATCGCTTTGTTTTAGACTAGTTTTTTGCAGCTGCTATTGTGATTTTTTCATAAGAAATTGGTTTGCGACTTTAATCTATCTTTTAACAACAATTCTGAATTAATTTGATTAACTCATCTTTATTATCCTATTGGCAATTTGATCTAGAAAGTGCATTTGCATTGTCTTAAAATACGCTACGTGAATATTCCGTCCCTCATTTTCGCACTTTGTCGATTCGTGCTTTGCAAGTCGCTGTTATCGGCAGTTTATGCCGGAGTTAATGTGGGTGTTATTAATATCAACATATGACTGATTCATCAGCAGACCTAAAATTTACAAACATGTAATTTCTGAGATCATGGAAAGGTGACTGGATTTGCATCCGTTCTCGACATCAATCACACATATAAATATGGGTAACTCTACAATAGTCAGTTACCGTTGGTACTTCAACTGTGTACTTACATTAAGTTTTGAATAAAAGTCTTCGAATAAATCAGGGGTCCCCAACTTTTTTGCACCCAAGAGCACATTTTAGAATGCCGGTCGGGCGGCGGGCACCATTTTTTTTTTTATAGTTGGACATAGCAGGGGTCCCACTTGTCCTAAAATCCTAAAATTTCCTAAAATTTTGAGTGTGTCCTAAATTGTCCTAAAAAGTCCTAAAAATTTGTTTCATGTCCTAAAATTTTTTGTCAGCTACTGTAAGGTGTTATTTTGCAACCACATTGAAATTGCTAATATACTGATCTTATTTAACTTTTTTAATCATGAGATTATTTATAATTTATTACCTTATATTTGTCTTTTTCCATCGTCATGGTATATCTTGCCCACGCTGCTAATATGCTGATACAGCTAATTATTAAACCTACCACCGAAGCCACCCTCAAACAATTTTTAATCGTATTTTACGTTCGCAATTTCTGTTACTGTTGCGATTTGGTAACGTTCGGTTCGATCATTTGTTTTAATTTAGTGTGAAGTAAATGATAAAGGAAGAGCTTCTAAATATCTCAGAAAAAACAAAACAACAGAAGGAACCCAATTTTTTTTTTTAAGATCCATGATGTGAGCATTCATTTAAAATGGCCAGATAAACAAAATATTGTAAATTATGGGAAGAAACATTTTCGTGGCTAAAGCAAACGAACGATCCATTCAAAGCAGTATGTTCGATTTGTCGAACGACATTCAAGATTGACAGTGGTGGCTCCAGTCAAGTAAGCAGTCACAGCAAAAGCAAGAAACATATTCACTTAGAATCTAACCGTAAGAAAAATTCGATTCAACAAATTTTTGCAAGTCAGTCTGTTGCAACTGTTAATGCAAATTTAAATATACTGAGTAAAGAGGAAGAAATATTAAGATCTGAAATTTTGTGGTGTCTGAAATGTGTTGAATCAAATTTCTCATTCAACAGCAATGCAAATGTCGGACAATTATTTAAGAATATGTTCCCGGATTCTGAAATTGCTAAGAATTTTTCCATGGACTGTACAAAATTAAAATATGTGGCCCAATTTGGGATTGCTCCATACATCAAACATCAAATTAAAGAAAAGTTGTATGGAAACCCTTATACTTTTTATTTTTGATGAAACTACAACGTCTCAGGTAAAGAAGCAATTAGATGGGTATCTACAATATTTTTCATTAAAAGAAAACGAGAGGATTCCAGCCATGTATTGTGGATCAATGTTTTTGGGGCATTGTAATTCAGAAGATCTTAAAGCACACGCTATGAAATTCATAGAAGAATATCAACTTGATCATACACTTTTGATCTATGTGGGAATGGACGGACCTAATGTAAATAAGAAATTTTACAGACTTTTAATGAATGAATTAAAGGAGGTGCATCATACTTCTTTGTTGAATATAGGAACATGTACTTTGCATCAGATACATACGGCGTTTAAGAAAGGTTTAGAGAAGCTGGATTTCGATTGTGACTTGTTTATCAATAATTTGAATTTCTTCTAGCGCTTGAAGAGCAGATTTCCTAGAGGTAGAAGAGATTACCAATGTGACAGTAGAGTATCTTCTCAAACACGTCAGTACAAGGTGGTTGAGTTTAAAAGTAGCTTTACAAAGAATCAAGAAACAGTATGTCAATATAAAAACATATTTCTTCGAAATCTTGCCCAAGTCCAAGAACTTCAAAGAAACTGATCGATATAAAAGTATTGTAAAATTTTTAAAGGACCCTGCCTAGTTTACATTAATTTTGTTATTGATGCTGCATTAATTTTGGATTTTTTTCTGGAAAAATACCAGTCGGATACATATGCTAATTCAGTGCTTATACGATGATGGTGCTTTATTGTTATATAAGTTGATGTCAAGATTTATCAATGATAATTTATTAAATTATGATATTAACAAGAAAAAAAGACCCAAAGACGGTTGGCTCAGAATTGTTGGATGTAGATCTTAACGCAGTAAATAACCATTGTGAGATGGTTGAATTAAATGTGGATACAAAATTGGCACTTGGCATAGCAAGTCGAGATTATATTTACATACTGAGTTTTTAAAATTTTTCATCAAAGCAACAATATATAACAACATTTTAGAGAATTGATAATTGTATTTTATAATTGTTGTTATTTTGTATTAAATCATAATAAAAAGTAGACATGTATTTCTTCAAGTTTTTTTTTGTTGTGAGTGATGTGATGGTCTGATCAAATGTCCTAAAATTTTAAGCGATTGTCCTAAAATTTATTAAAAAATGCCCTAAAATCATAAAAAAAATTGGTAAATTATTGGTGGGACCCCTGACATAGTCAATAATACATACAATTTTTTTATCGTGGTCGCACAGTGGCGGGCACACGTAAAACGGTCGGCGGGCGCCATGGTGCCCGCGGGCATAGGGTTGGGGACCACCGGAATAAATAATATACAAGTAGCCCTCGGTTTACGCCGCAGTTCCGTTCTTAAAAGAGCCGGCGCAAATTGAATCGGCGTAAAGTGAACCCATATTTACAGTAACGTATAGGGTTAAGTTCTACATAAGTGTAGAAGAAGCAAATAATTTTGTTTATTAATATAATATAATGCAAAATACATATACAGTAGAACTTCCATATAACGAAGCGTTACGGTGACCTTAAAAAATTTGTTGCATAGAAACTTCGTTATATAGAAATTCATCTTGGGAAAAAAATTCCAGTTCAACCCTTTCAAGTTCACAAAATTTTTTGAAGCAATACGATTTTAGGCATTAAAATGACAGGGTAACTATTTAACATAAAACAACGTACTTTCAAAATTTACGTTGAGACACATTATGTCGCAAGGTCGCAAAAGGATTCATATGCAGTTACGTAGTTATTTAATTAATTGAATAAATAAGACCACCCCAATATTATGAAACAATTTTTAAAAGACAAGGAAAAGTATGGTAATAAAATAAAAAAAATTTGATGCAGTAAAATTTTGTAGATTCCATTTAATATTGTAAAATTTTTGCACGCTTAAATTAGTGCCACTTACTTCGTCGGCTAATCCCTCATAAAATGTTGAACCCTGAATACATCTAGGGATATTACTACAACCGAGTTTTTTCCGAAGTTACAGTGAAATAACAAAAAAAAAAAATAAAATCTCGAAAATTTGTAAAGTTGGGCGGAAAATGTTGTTATACGGAAATTTTTACTTCGTTATAAGGGGTATAAAATGTATTAAAAACGTCTCCAGGGTTCGCCAAAAAAATTCGCTATATAGACAAATTCGTTAAATAGAAGTTCGTTATAAAGAAGTTTGACTGTATTACAAACTTAATTTTTAAAATGTGTTTTATGATAAAGTAAAGTGAAATGTTTTTATTAAAAAATATTAAGAAAAACAAATGAAATTCAAAGTTTCTGATCTCTTGTATTTTTGGAAAAAAAATCTCCACCGTCGCGGCTTAGTAAATACTTCAACACTGAAACGAAAATCAGTCTAACGTAGGGAGAATCGGTGAATTACCCAATTATGTACACGGCGAAACTGTGAATTGCATAGCGGGCGGCGTTATTGTGAATCGGCGTAAATTGAGCCGGCGTAAACCGAGGGCTACCTGTACTGATTAATTTATACACATAAAGGAAAGTTATCTTGGAGCTACTCCAGATGGGCTTGTTGGTACACAAGGCCTTATTGAAGTTAAATGTCCCTACAGCTGCAGAACATTAACAGCAAAAGAGGCCATATTAACCAAAAAAATTACGTATGCCACATTGGAAAATGAACAAATGCATTTTTCTACTTTGGTATCATAAGTGAGTTTTTGTAAAACTAAAAGTAGTGTCACAAAGGAACTTTTTGTGAAACCGCTTTTTTTTTTTTTTAATACTTATTACGTTGGTATTGCTGTAATAGCACGCTGGCCGGCGTCGGGCATCTCTACCGAGCTCCTGTCAAGGTCAAGCCAAGTGTACAGCTTAATTCTTCCATGACTTATTCACAAAAATATCAAACTCGAGATTTTAAATTTGAAGTTTTAGTTGACATATGACACATGAGAAATACCAACACAACCAGCACCTAATTCTAAAAATCTCTAGAATATTTAGAAAGCACAATTTTCAAATTTTCATGAAACTAAGAGCATAAAAGTAGAAAAAATAGTATATTACACTCGTTTTTTAAGACGCATTGTCGCACTCGTGACATTGGAGCACTCCTCGCTTCGCTCGTCGTGCCCCAAATTTATTCGTGCGACAATAGATCGTCTTATAAAACTTGTATAATAATATACTGATTATTTTTACCAGGTGCAAAGACAGTTACACATCACCAAACGCGACTTCTGTTTTTTTGTTGTGTGGACACCGAAGGGTTTTATTTTTGAAAAATTCAACGAGACGATGAATTTTTCGAAAACAACATACGCCCTAAACTTCGGGATTTTTATTTTAATCATTTGTTGTCCCATATTATAAAATTACCTCAATATTGTGTATAAATATTTAGTATTTATTACATAGGTACTGTAGGATATTTTACATGTGAAAAAAATTGTAAACAAATAATAATCGCTCGTACTTGCAAGGCTTTTCATTTTTGACGACTATATTGTATCAACTTATCAATATCGTTTATATTATTTTAGTCGCCAATCAGTAAACATAAACCATAAAACTCCAGTTATAGTTAGCCACTCCTAATGTAGTACCCTTCTAAGCTAAATCAATCTCAGTAATACTTCGGTTACCTATTCAACTTTATTTCGCATAAAAATTACCATACGCGGAGTAAAATGTAGATAAATTAAAATTAAAATAAAAAATCGCGCTTGTTGAAAAATGGGAGATCCCCCTTAATATATTTTAGCAAGTCACAATACGTGTGTTCAGCGCACTCAGCAGCTTAGAAAGTTTAGTCACGTTAGACGCTGAACGCTACTGTTGACAGTAAACAGTTTACTAAACATGTCGTTATCATCATCTTCAGTTTCCGTCTTAGGCATGTTTGCCTGTTACTGTTTCCACCTTTTCCTCAACCTTCCTGAACTTCTTCTTCCTCTTGACCTATATTCCTGTTTTCTTTCTATCTTTAACCATTCTGCCTGCTAACATGTTCTATCCATGTCAACAGTCACTTGCGACAAAACCTTACATTTGATTGGAAGTGTGAGTAGTGGCAGATCTAGAGAGATGTAACAGGTGGGTAAATGATTAACAACAAGAAGATGCTTCCATTTTGAAAAGTAAATAAGCTGCCCTTCAATATTTTTAAAACATAACCAATAAATTAATTTGTCAAACGACATGAAGTAAACTTACCATTCAAGGAACTCAACCGAACTTAACAAACATTTATGTTTAGAATCAACAGTTGAGTGCGCTGAACGCACCCATTGTAAACATTTCTTATTATCGTTCCAAAAAGAATACTTTTTTAAATCGAATCTCCAAGGAACGGTCAAAAAAGTTCGAGTTAGGGAAACTTCAAAATACAGAAACCACAGCAAAACATTATTTGTTAATTTTATTTTATTGAGAAAAGTGCATGTAGAGAACAAGAAACAAAATATATAAGGGAACTCTAATAATGGTCATTTCACAGCGGAGAAACTCGAAATTACTATTTCGTGAAGTCACATTAAGTACTGCTTGACATTATTATTATCAAAAGTCACAGATGTCAGAGATGCCAAAAAATATTTACTTACTCAATTAACTGATATATTTATGGTTTTAAATCAGTAAGAAAGTCTGACCTTATGTTTCATTTATTTCCAAAAAGAGAAGAAAAATAAATAAAAAGTTGGTTTATCAATATCTGAAATAAAATTTAAATGGAACTTACAAAAAAACGCACAAAATTCATTTTACTTATTTTTATGTCGTTCAAATTTAGTACTAGTTGCTAAAATAAGCAATTAACACTAAGGGCCAGTTGTAGAAACGAAAGCTAACAGCGGTGTCAGCTAACAGAGGGTTATGTAGATCTATGATTGGCAGTTTTCTGGCAGCCAATCATAGATCTACGTTAGCTCTGTTAGCTTTCGTTTCTGTAACTGGTCTTAAAATCTAAAAATCGACAGCGAGTAATTAATGTGACGTCAGAATTGAAGTTTCCGATATTACCGATATTTTTAAAGTGAATCACCAATACACTTAGTTCCCATTCCAATATGTATTATAGGTATTTTGTTTCTTAACGGACTTCACTTCAGTCGAAGCATTTTGCAATCGACTTGGAGAGAACATTTTACCTCTAAAAATGAGTGAACTTCAAGACCCACGGTAAAAATGCATCTTGTACATACTACTACTATAAAAGTTCGAGCTAGGGCAGTTTCACTGTAATCTAATGTTCATCAAAAACTGTTAACAAGCACCGTGGGTGTTAGGTTAATGATCAAACTTTTATGTATTACCTGTAATAAATCTTGTCTCCTCTTGTTCATTGCAGGCTACAAACTTTATAAAATAGTAATTTTATGTTTTTATTTTAGTGTAAGTTGAATGTAATGCATTATATTGTATTTAATGAATTTCGCTTGCCAATTAATCGCAGACACCTTCAAAATTGTTGTTTTTTTTACATGAAAACAAATAAATACTTATGTCATATTTTCAATTAAAAAAAACTTAACATAAGAAAAATATTTATTAGCAAACCAATTTAAAAAAACGAACTGAGATTGTAGAAGTATAGCATTTCTGAGAAGCTACAATAACATGGTAAAAGAGAATTAATAACGGTTGTTACTAGCACGAGCTCTCATATTCTCTCTCAATCAACATTGCATATTTACTTATATAAGGTTGGCAATTTACTATTTCGGTATTTGGTCCCAGTCTTCCCAAAGTTGACTACGTCTCATTATTTGATCGAGAAAGTCCCACACTTGTTCTATTGGCTTTAGGTCTGCACTATTGACTGATCATGGAAAACACTGTATACCAAGCTGTTCTAAATACTGAACGATTATTTTAGCTCAATGGTGAGAAATTATTGTTTAGCTAGTTTGGCCCCAGAAAGTAGACAGTATCGAATTATAATTTTCTTTTTAAACATTATTGTAGTATCACTTAATTAGTTACATAAGTTAAATTGTATACAAAAATTAATTAAGCGCCTTTCATTGGCCAGCATGAAGCAATACTTGTAGTTCATGATAAAGCAAATCTTATTTAATAACAACATAATGTATAACTGGCAGTAATTCTAGCTGACGGCACTGCAATAAGTTGCATTGTTTTTGAGTCATGTCAACGTTTATATTTAGTTCTATCGTTTCGTAAATGTGAACTTCATCATCTTTATAGCATTTTTATAACACATACCTAAGTTGAAAATATTCTAAAATAGTTGTGTTGCTGAATAATACTGAAAATCAGAAGTTAAACTTAGGACTGATTATTTTGATAGACAAATCCATAAGCTAAAACAAAAATAATTTTTTCGTTGATATTTTGGGTTTCTATTGCTGGAGCACAAATTTTGGCCGTCACAGATGTTCATATCTGTACTTGCTTCAACAATTCTTCCTAGTTGTTAATATTAAAATAACAATTTCAAAAAATTTGCCGATAGTTAACACAAACAAACTTCTGAACCTTGTGGAATAAAAATAGGTACTGTTTGTGTTCGTAATTTTAAGGATACAAAATACGTTGCAAATCTGGAAAGGTTGAATACCGCTAATCTGGCATCAACGAAACTGTGCTGGATTTATGGTTTGCCCAGATTAGAATGCCCAGCGAAAATCTTTTATACAAACACATTTAAATCACTGCAGGGGGTCAACTAGTTAGAAAAAAATCAATATTACAGGGGAAACTAAAGAATAAATATCCAAATAAGTATTCGATTTTTATAAACTAAGTAAATACTTTCATATAACGAACGACTTCTAACGTTCGACTGGTAGGTACTACTTTTCTCAATGAAAATGTAATAATTTATATTTATATTCATAAACAATTATTAAGTAAATTTTTTTACCACAATTATATCGATAAGTAAATTCATTTTCACTTCTTAGTAAATCATTTACCTAGAAATGTAGGGGAGATAAGGGCAAAAATCATTCTTTCCTCATTTAAAAGCACATTTTAAACTACTTTAACGCATGTTTGTAGCGATTAATGTTAACCTAAAAAAATTTCAAAACCGTTTTTTATTTGTAGTCTTATAATTCGATCAATCCGTGTAATGTAACATTAGATTTTTCAGAAAACATTTCGTAGTTGATTACATGCATTATGGAATGAAGTGGCCCTTCCCCATTAGAGTAAAATGATTATCGAACCGTTTTACCTCGTTTTGGCTCTTATTTATAACCGTGACATTGGTTTGTTAAATTGTTGGAGTACATTAAGAATTATTATCGAAAGTCCAGTTAAAAAAGGATTTATTATTTATTTATTTTGTAATTATGCTCCAAAGTTTTAACATTCCAGTTTTAACTTTGAAGAACAATTTAGTTAGCCTAATAGAACGTTACAAAAATTTATTTCATTTGTTAGTTCTCGAACTTGTCAGAAATAGTTTTAAACATCTACATATTTCTAAGTTGGCATTTCTATCCTGCTAGTGACAAACAACCACTCTTTTAATATTTACTTGTCTATGGGACTGTTCATCAACATTATAAATTTTGAAAGATTAAGACTATTGAGACGAGATTCCAAGTATTGATCGAAATTCGTTAATGTGCAACATCAGTCGGTAAAAGACCATAGAAGACCCCCAAAACATTGATTAAGAGCCCCCTAAACGTTGAGTAGATATAGTTCAACTGTTAGAAACCGTTGAAAATATGAAAAAAGTGGAGTGTAATACAGTGAAATCCGCTTATTATGAACACTTTGGGACTTGCAATTTTTGATAGCAATAACCAACTGATAACATTACACAGAGGATATAATTTTTCATTATTGAACACAATTTATTACCAATAATAAATTATAACATTCATCAAGTTTAAAATCTTTTTTAACAAAGCCTACGAATAAAGTTTTCTTTACTCGTGCAGTAGAATCACGAAATTGTGAACTTAAACTTGAATTGTTTATTCTACCACTAATAGAAAGGGATAGAAGTCCACACTCCACACGTTTGTTTAATAGTTGTCAAATGTCACTAAACGTCTGATTACGGTAAAGTCAGTGTGGTTGCAACTCTATGCTATTATGAATATCTAAAATTTTTAGTGTTCACTCTCCCACATGCTCATAGTTTCAAGATTTTACTGTATATCTACCAGGTTAACATTTATAAAAAAAATTTAAACAGCTACTTTTTTGTTATATTTCTACCTATTAACTTTGTATTTGTGGTAAATGCCACCATTGTTCAACGAGACAACTATAAAGAACGGAATTAACGCAATTATTTTTCCAACAAAAGTTGCGAGTAAAAACTTGTCGCCGAGTTAATTTATGATGCTCAGTAATCGTATATAAAGCAAAGTATTGTACAGCCGCCTATATTGATTACCGGCGAAACTACCTTGACTCTTATCAATTTCTAGAAACTACTTGAATAAGGAATTTGTTGAACTTTGGTTTACTAATGATTATTTGATGATTAATTGGCATACTAACTTTGCAATAATAGTTAGGTAGTTAATGCATCAGTCAAACTTTCATATAACGAAGTGACATTAAAAAAATTTGTTGCATCGAAAAAATTCTTATATTATAAGGGGTAAAAAATGCATTAAAAACGTGTCCATGGTACATTCATTTTAACCAATGACGAACTCTGCAAAACGGAAAACTTTACCTTACTTTAATAAAATTCGGTACTTGAAGTAGCGTTCTCTATACCCGGCAGTTCACTATAAGCGGGTTCATTGAATTCAGAGCCGGCTGTATGTACATCGGCCTTACAATTTAGTCCTATTCATACTCAATTGCTGAAAAATGTGATAAAGTACATTGAAATATTTACTTATTGAATTGCTTTTAGCAATTTTATCTTAATCCACCCAGCAACGAGAATTGCACGTCACCAATTAGTTAAGAATATTCTCTTAATGTTGACGCATTAAATATTCAAATACCAACTCCTACTCTTTTCATTTTAATGTTACCTACTGCTTATAAAATATTATTTCCTGGAAATTGTCCATCATTTCCGTGAAAACTTTAAATTACAGTTAATTAAGCGTAAAACAGTAAGTTATATTGAAACGTCGATTCGTTTACTCCCAGGGTTGGTATTACTGTGGAATTTATTTACAGTACAACTTCACTGATGTGTAAAATGAAATGAGTTCGGGGAAATGATGAAAATCAAATTATATTTTCCGTGTTGAAAACGATTCTACAAAAGTTCTGTTTGTAAACACGCATACGGGCACCTCATAAAAATATAGGTATGTAGTTTACTTGCAAGTAATGAAAATATTATTTTCAAAAGTAATCAAGTGTTAGTTTTTAGTGTGATCTTTAATTGCCACTAGTAAAAATGCGCAGATGCTTTATTGCAGGTATATAAGCGTCATTTCATATAGCACATATTTAATTGATAACAGGTTTTGATTACGTGTGTATAAATTCTCACTACAAAATTAGAAGAAGCACTTCGAAGAAACGATAAGTGTGCAATTGCGATAATAGTTACTGCACCTTTTCCATCTGCACTCGTTACAGAAATGGTGAAAAACGAAGTAAACTGAATCACGAGTATGTTTTTTTTTAATCACAAAATGTTTATTTTTCATTCGATAAGCGATAATCTATTCGAAAAACTGAAATTTCGCGCAGCAGTCAAGTTCTCAACTATGCATTAAAGAATGATAACTATTTTCCGTTTGAACGGCTGTAAATGTATAATTCAGCATTCTGGTTCTATTAGAGCACAGGTATGAAGAAACAAGCCTCAGATACACACAATATACAGTAATTAACTCTACACACGTCTTCGAACAAGCCAGACAAGTAAGATTATTGCAGCCTGTTCTGCCATTGTTGGCAAAACTGCTGTTTTTATCACCCTATACTTTGTAGTACAAATGTCCGCCAAAAGAGATGTTGCTACCCTGTGGATTACGGCTTTATGATTCTCAATAGTAATTTAAAAAAAACTGTACTTCCGCACCCTGAGATCGCGCAAATAATTACACTAATTGCACTAGAAAGATCCTAACGACAAATCGATGCTTTCACAATTTTTGGGGGTTTCCATCGAAATGTAATAGAGAGCTTAACTACATTCGCATTTTGGAATGTTTTTTTACTTTTACTGTGACACGTTATTCCAAACTTTTTCCTCAATCGGTCCCTTTTAAAAAAATGATTATCTTTATCAACCCCCTTACATTTTTCTTTATAATATACAACATACAACACAATCATAATACTAATAATTGCACATAACAAACTTAAAGATAATAATTTTACTAAGAATATGAACAAAGAATTAGAAAAAAGTGGGGTGTTCGATTTGTTTTATTATATTTTTGTACTATTTTTAATTTTACGTTTTTATCATCGACTCCCAAGACCCTGGAATATTATAAAAAGAATCGATAGACTCTTTTAAACTGCCATCGACCCTCTAGGGATCCATTTGAACTCCTTTGAGAATTCCTGCGTTGAAGTATAAAGCAACATGCAAGATTCAATTGGTGGTTACCCACCTAATTTTTCCGTGGTAAATCGCCTGAAATTGGCAAATTAAATTAAACAATGACTGAATCCAATCTAACCACATTAAAGTGAAGTTATTTTTTTATGCAGCTTAACATCTATACGGTCGGTTTGTTCCTAACAGCAAAATTTATATGTGTACGTGTGTATGTAGGCGCGTGCAGGTAAAATTTTAAAATTCTATCGTTAGAACAAGCAGACGCAAAGCTCGTGTTTTCGAGTCATTTAGTCATAAAACGTTTTTTATTGCGTACAAATTGTGTCACGTGGAAAAGAACGCAATCCGGAGTAGCGATAGTTTTTAGTGAGGAGGTCAGTGATATAAAAATGACGGATCCTCAAGGCATCGTAAGAAGTTATTGAATTTTCAGTTTTAGGTCACATAGTGCACGTCGTCGCTATTTTATAATTCATTCAAATTGAATAAAAGTGTTTTTTGTGTTTACCACCCATAGGATACACAAAACATAATGACACGACTGATAGTTTCTTTTTTATTGCTCTTCCATGTGGGTGATTATTAGGTAAATTATCTGGATCATGCTCGGTATAGTGTGGCAGGAAATTACAATGAAATTATGTGTTTACATTTTTTTGTTAGATTGTGTTGTAAGGTACAATGCCTCGTTCTCATTGGTCAAGTTACTTGACTTCAAGTGCTTTAAGTCTATTAACTTGAAACGGCTTGACAAATATATTCTTGCCTTGAAATATCATTTCAAGTTTCAAATGGTGGAAGTGTAGTAACTGAAAACCAATATAAACTAATTATTTTTTTGACTTGTAATAATACTTTTCAAATTTCAAGTGAAGTAGAGGTTAGTTAAACAGCAATGGATCTGCACGTCAAGACTGAAACTCATTCGCAATCAGGTTATTACACATCCTACCCGAGTTTCTGCGCAGGTTAAAGTTCTTCCCACTTGGAGACTACAGCACCTTTTTTCCTGCCTTGAAAAACTTTTAAAAATTACTTACCCTCAATTGATTTCAAGTAAAGTAACGTGGCCAATGTGAACAAGGTTATAGTTACTTGACTGAAAAACTTGAACTCAATTTAAGAATGAGGCTTAACCGATAGATTAGATAATATTACAACACTCATTTCTAGGAATTTTTTCACATGTTACCCCGAATTCGCGGTGTAAAGTGTAAAGGTGATTTTTTTGCACTTGAGATTTTTCTCGTAATATAGACGCCATTTTCTAACCATATGCCAAATTTCACCACAATGGCTGCAAAATAGTCTATGAAAGTTTTAGTTGGTATACAACAGTTAGCTAGCCACCGCACTTTTTTTGTTCAAGAAGAAAGTTTTTCGACATTTCAATTCAATTTATAATCTCCATGCTGATGTAATAAATTGAGCATGCATTTTAAAAAAAATTAAATTAACATTCAACCTGCTATTGAAAAATATGTGGTCACTGCTTCCGGAGTAATTTGTGTTTATTTCAGTTTTTTCCTTCGGTTCGTCCAGAACTTGAACTTTACCAGCGTTTCTGATAAATTTGTATATAATTCTCGCCCTCGCTTTTTGATGTTCGCCGCACACTTATCAAATGGTAAACAATGAAACCAAGCATGTGAACTTTTGGTTTTGTTAGGGTGCAATAATCAGTTTATTTCGAGAAAAACCTGCCACCAATTTAGACACAAATTTGGATTGATTTTTTGTATACATATTGTGTAGATTTTAAGTAAAGCACTGTGGGAAAAACATACGGCTTACAGCTTCCAAACTCTCGAAAGTGTTTACCTATTTATGGGAATAATGACCTGACAATCGGATGTTAGAACTTGGGTCTTGTTAGCTTTTCTATATTTATGTTGGTATGGTGCATAACACGTTCAGCAATAGATAAACACTGCTGTGAAATTTCTTTGTTGTATGTTGATGTATGTATTAAACCAATATTTTACTGTTAAAGTCGATAAGAAACTGTTTTTTTAAGTAATGTATCGGGTGCAAGAAAACATCAAATTGGAGGCGATCGTTTTATATCGTTTGCTTCAAACACACATATTGCTAAAAATGTTAATTTTTTACCGTCGCATCATATTTGTCACACAGCTGCTCGCCACGCTTTAATTGTGTGTCAAAAAATATTGGTTGCGACCACCTGTTTTCATAATGTTACGCCTCGCATGTAGTTTATCAAAGAGGCACGCCTATGTCTTTGTTTCTTATTCAGCAACGCAAAATAGCCTCTGTCAATGAATGAAACCCACGTAATCGAGTCCTTCGAAACTATTTATGTTAATTAAAACTTAGAATAAATATCCTAAAATCTCGAACGCTACTTCGTGCAATTTTTCAATTAAACGTATAAATGCGCGAGGTATTTTTATTTTTTACTTCACTCTATTCGCATCTTTAAATTGCGACTAATCGATTTTTCATTGTGAATCCTGTTTGCAAATGAAGCTGATATAAGTCGCGCAGGTGTTCATACGGACCTTCACAAAGTGGAGGCTGAAATCAACCTAGTTATTGTGTTATAAGTAACGCTCACGTTATTTCACAAGATTCATCCACCTAGCAATATTTTAACAATATGGCGTTACATAACATAAATCGTACAATAAAACCCTTTAAGTTGCTTGTAACGACCGCCCACTTTACAATAAATTGAATACACTTTCCGTGGAAATTGATACTGAGAACTCGATTCAAATTATTGACGATTATTCGGTTTCTTCATGTTAGAGAGGAAACTACTAATTGCCAACGATTTTATTACCGACAATTTTATAGACATTTTAATTAGTTGATGTGATGTATTTCATTCAGAAAAATGTACAAAACTTACTTTCTAATTTATTTTATTCTTGTTATTAACAAAAACTATGAATTGTTTGTTTTGATGCAAACAAGTACTATAGTCGAGGCACCATTTCTAACTACTTTAAGGAAATTTGTAATTAAAACAATTAACAAATGACTAAGAATAAGATTAAACCACATTACTCAATTTATATCTTGAACTGAGTCTTTATATTCTTTAATTATGCTACAATTTTTAAGGTGAATTTCTGTTTTTTAAAAAAAATTTTCATTTTTATCCAAATATAGTTAGTTAGGTAGGCACTTAACTAAATATATAAAGTTGTGAGGATTAAAAAGCGGCGTTTTTATTTAGTGACCAGTTTGTAACCAAAGATGGAAAAAGTGATTAATTTTTCTTCCATCTCTGACCACCCCATTTAAAAAATTAGTTTAAGGGGACATAATTAATTTAAGCACATAAATATGACCCGTCATTATTATAATAACTATCGAAATCAAGTGTATTTTTTTGATTGACCTTGTTTCTTAACCAAATCACGAAGCAAAGCATCACTTACAGTTTAGCTTCACATATAAAATAATTGTTATTTCAAATGAGAAATAGAGACGGATCCGTTGGCCGAAGAAATGTTTTGGCGACATATTAAATATGCCAATCAAGCACATTCTTGGTTATTCACTTACCGCAATCCTCGTTAAGTGGCTAAAGATGGTGTAACGGCTACAGATGATGTCTCGACCCTACTTTTTAACAAATTGTTAGAACAAGTTCAAAATCTCATTTTTATATCCTTTTAAATCTCTGCACATTTTCTCCAACACTGTCAACATTTTTATGTCTCACTTACGGTTGTTGGCTTACTTTTGGCTCCGCCTTTGTGGTTTGGTTCACGAGATATTGACAGATCTATACCAGTTTTTCATCTTGATACTTATTTTTTTATTTTTTTACAGGCTTAAAGATGGTAGGCCTTACCCTTGGCCAGCTACCACATCTCATTTAATTCTCTATCCGGAAAGTGCCAATCAAACGATTTATACAACAGAAGTGAAAATCGACGACTCTGGAAACTATACATGTCTTCTTAGGAATGATTCTGTTGTGCACATGCACGTCATTGAATTAAAAGTATTTGGTAAGTTTTTTTTTATTTCCCGAAAGAATGTCTGAGTTTTAATGTAATTAATCCGTAACCATGTGATGGTAATTAAATTCATTTAAGTTTGTACTACAATAAGACAAAATTATCCAAATTTCTCATATGAAAGTAGTTTTTGTTATATAATTAACTCGTAATTGTTTCGTGGAAACGAATTCAGCCACATTTACATTTTATCTTTCTCTGAACTGATCAAAAATATTGTAAAATTTTCAGTTTAATTTAAACTCGATTTCTTATGTAATGAAAAATGAACTTGAACTAGAATTAAAATTAAAGTTCCTAGAATAATGGCATGTAAGAAGATTACAGCTTATTTAAGAAAAACGATTTAATCGTGGTGGTTTATTTTAATATGTATTTGATAGTTTTTTTCTCAATTATTGTTTTATTGTGGAGCCGTATAAAATAACGTAAAAGCAGGCGTTTTTCGATATCCTGTGCATTCTCATATCAGTGTGAGGGCAATGCATCTGAATATGATATGTGGCCCTGCCCAGGTGGTCACACAGCGAGGGTGACGTTCGCAGAAATTATACGGAATTACATGCACAGGTGGTCACAAATTTTTGTAACTATTCAATTTTAGGTTGTTCAATTTTTAAAGCCTCTGTGTATGATATTGCAATCTTTTTAACCCGTGAGAAAGCGTGCTATCAGCATTTTGCTCACGCAAAAATATATTGTGATATTTTTCGATGTTACCGATCTCGTAAAACCTCAAGCCTTCTCTTGCCGCTAAAAATCCACATTCACTACGAGAAGAACTGGCCTCTCCGAATTACCTGATAATCTAAACGGATAAATTTGTCATAATTTTCGAAAACTAACGACTATTTACCAAGCTAGTCTATCATCGCTTCAAGGGATGACGTTGACTAACGGGACGCCTATATAGTAGTTCTTTTTCCAAGACTGCCTAAAATTAAAGCCAAAGTTTGTGTTAAAAGCCAAATTTGTATTACTTAAGACTTAATAAAACTTACTTTTCCATGCTACGTAGATGTTCTTTTGCTTATATCTATACATTTTTTTCAGTATATAGTAAAATTAGGTAACAAATTACATTTGAAACAGCGTGAGCATTTTGCTCACGCGCGCCTATCCGTGTAACATTTAAAGGCGTGCCTTCTCCCGGGTTAAAGGAAATTAGCAATTATAAAAACAAGCATCTAATTGACGCCCTAACGTAAACACCTGAGCTACTCTACAAACGACAAAAATTAAATAAAGTTGTTTTAAAATAATATTACTACTTCACATTGCTTCCGCATCATCAAACAACCTTCTAATTATAAGCCAAAAGTGTTAAAACGTATTTAAAGTACCTACCTACTTCGTAGCGCAATGATATTTGAAATTTTACACGTAAAGTAATTTTTTGTGGATATCCTTGTACCTGTTCACTTAATTTCGCTTTTTTTGATATCGGCGTTTGCCTTTATAAGCAGCTAGAATTTCTTTAATTCAATTTTAAATTCATCAGCTATTATATTATACAGCACAAAAAATTACACAAAGAATACTTACCAATGAAGCTAATCCAGTCTCTCTAATACCTCTCAAACCAGTTATAATAATACCACATACACATTCTTTTATTATTATTTTTAAATCGGTTTTAATTGAGCGTTGATGTCTGTAAGGGAACCAAATTACACATTCAGTAGCTTACAACATGATTTTTTGTATACAGGTATCTATTATTGTATATTAGAAACACTTCTTTACTTCTCGTTTCTGTTTTTAAAGGAGCTAATTAAGGTTGCAATTAGTATCATTTGCAAAATTTTATTTATTGCGGCGTTCTAGAAATTATAAAAAAATATCTAGTCCATAAAGACCTACAACATTTTGTTTTATCATTCATCTCGTGCATAACAATCAATTTTTATTGATTTCGCACGTTGACAATTTCATTGCTGGTTAGTATTTTATTTTAATCCTTTTTTATTGTATGATAAACACATTTCGTAGAATCATTCATTGGAAATAAATGAGATATATCTGTCAAAGTCGCTTCTGATTATTAAAATAATAATGCAATTCAGAGTTTCGGATAAATTCAATATAATTAACCTTGTCTGTATTAAGCATGTTTTGTTATATTTTTTTTACAATTTGATTTGTACTTTTAATGGTTTTAATGGTTTATTTATAGCCATTAGTATCCTCCATCGCTCAGAATTCTGTAGTAGTGTGAATGTACAAATAGTCCGGTCGCTATCTGCTCGCGGCCTTTAAAAAAAGACTAATTTATTTTTTATACAGACACTACTAATAATTGAATTTTTAACACGGCATATTGGAATTAAAAACAAAATCTTATTTTTAACACTTGTATCATAAATAACTATTATTTCACTATACAGCATGTCTCACCTTAGATGGCACCACCCCAGTATTTTTTTTTAATATATTATCGAGTTATACCCCTCACTAAATTGTACTTTTGGGGTGGTGCCGTCTAAAGTGAGACACACTGTATATAATCATTTACCAGATATGACCGATAACGTGTGCTTTCACGCTATTAACATTAATTGACGCTGTGTTTTTGTCTACCTATATCTAAATCAGTACATAATTGCCCGACAGTTACACTTATTAAATTTTATTTTAAGAATTTTTAGATACAGTAAAACCTCTAAATCGTATCCTCAAGGAACCGTGAAAAGATACGAGTTACAAAAACTTCTAATTACAGAAAATACAGCAATACATTATTTCTGTATTATGTTATATCTACACTACAACGTAAGCTTTTGCTACATTGAAGGTACAAAAGTGCACAAAAATTACAATTTTTTGCCAAAAGTAATCAGTGATTTTTTGCGTTTTGCAAGCCTGGTTTTCGTACCACTGAATCATCCAGCCATATGTCAAACATATATTAATATTTATTGTGTAAAAATAAATGTTGTTATATGGAAAAAAAATGCTCTGCAATAAACCGTATTAACTTCATTCAAATCACACCGAAGTTTACCATATATTATAATTAAATAAAATTGGGCATGTTTTGGAATTCTTTCCATTTTCCCATTATTGATGTAATCGATGCTCACAAAAGTAGTCAAACCTTGATCAGAAGCATTAGAAGACCTTGTGTGTAATTGAAATTGTACTCCCTTTAGTGGAAATTCACGTGCAGTTACATTTTTATCTATTTACTCACGGTAATTGAAAGAACAAAGAGTCTTTACCTTGTACAGAGGATCACGTACATGGTTCTTATATAAATTTAATTCAAGATCGATAGCATGTGAAATTTAGATGTAACTAACTACGAAAATAATTTAAAATTAAAATATTTTATTTTCCAATTGTACCGCGTTATATGGAACCGTGCTATAAGAAACTCGGAATACAAATCAGGTATTGATAAACGTGATGCGCAGTTACTACAAAAAGGGAGTTTTTCATTTTTAATACATCGAAAAAGTAATGCAATAGGTAAATTTTTTAAGCCATTTAAGTTGTTGGAGTGTTATTTTGTACGAAAACGCGTTATAAGAGTACCGTGTTATAGAAGGGTAGTTGCAATTTTCGCTTCGCGTTATATGGAAATCACGTTATAAGAACACCGCGTTATAGAAGTAAAAAGTATTTTTTCACAGCTTTCTAACAAAAGTTTTCGGTCACTAAAAAAAAGACCAAAACTATCTTTAGCTAGAAAATTGTTGTTAACATTTTTTGAGATGTAACAATAGTTCAATGCAGAAAGGGCCGAAGCTATAGAAAATCAATTAAAAATTTGAATTTGAAATTCAGCTAAACCTTGTATTAAAGTGGACTTTTCCGCTGGTGACAGTAAAGTAACTATGAGTGCCGTCTGCCGTACAATAATATTCATTCTGTAGGTGCAGTAGTCGACATCCACCAAAAATATGTCTAAAAGTCTGAATGATTATTTGCATTATTCATTTTTCGGAGATTGGTCTGTATATGCCGATATACTCCAATCGATAGTGTTGAATGTTAGAAGTTGTCCCGTAATCAAATTTTCGTATGATTATCATAACAGCTGTCACTTCATGTAATAAAACCTGACCTGATCAAAGTTTGACTGGGGTTAGATACTTTCCACGCGGGTTTTCAGAGTTTTGACAGGTTTTATAAGGTTTGACTCGGGTTAGATACTTTAGATGTTGCTCACAGCCCAAGAACTTGGAAACCTCCAGCCTTTCATTTTCCCACCTTGCGCAGTCCAATAGAGTGTGCTCCGGGGAGTCAATATTTCCACAGAAGCAACAGTCATTATCGTCCTGTTTATCAATCTGATTCAGGTACGTTGTGTTAAGAGATGGTGAAGATTTCCCCATCTTCCTTGACACCAAACACGTATGTCTCATACAAAAATCTTCGCCCATCCATTGTACCTGTTCCAGTCTTCCTGCCAGTCACAGAGAAATACCTCGATATGCATACTGTATCTATGAATAGCGCATTCCGTATACATACTGCATGTATAAATAGCCACATCCTAAAATTTAGGGGATGCGCCGCATCCACAGTATCTATGGACCGCACGCCACTGGTGTGAACGTAATAGCGACAACATATTTATACCGAAGCGACGATGTAAATTAATGTTTTCCTAGAAGCTAATGAAAAAAGTGTGAGTATTGAAAATAAAGATTATTGTTCGATGGGTACTTTTAGTATTCATGGAGAGCTACTATCGGAAAAAAAATATTGCGTCGGTTTGATTTTATAGAGTGATTCAGTGCGGTCTGCTGTTTTCACGAGAAAGTATGCGGAACAAATTATAATTTTTACGATGTTACATGTAAATACAGGGCGGTCCATCGAATAGAATTTTTGCGAAAATCATCTTTCTAATCGCCTTATAAATTTGAAAACCGGCGGTCAGTAATCTACAATTACCGTAGTAAAAAGTAGGCATTTTATTTTATTTTATTTTATTATTACAATGGCGTCAGCGCGTCATAAAGCAAAATAAATCGAAATCATTTTTTTGTTTTTCAGGTTATTACAGGTTTCATAGATAACACGTTGCTGAAATTAAAATTTTGAAAGAGCTGTCGATAGTGCCCTACTAGGCAGGTATTTTTCGTTACTGGCCTGGATTTAAAAATTTTGGTTAAGCAATTTGAATTCTCACAATGAAAACCTTCCTAATTACCTTGCAATTACATTAGATATTGAAACTGGCAACCTTCTTGTTGTATATAGAGTCGTAAACGCCTCCTAAAATTATCTTGAAAAAACTTTTTTTTCATTTTATTGTCAAAAGTTACTATGAAATGTGCGTCTAATTGCACTACAAATCATTAAAATTCAAATAAAATTTTATTCAAACGACCCTCATTAAACTGATGGTGACGGTTCTGGATATTGTAGCCTATCGATGAGACCCACTTTTTGCCAAATGCCCTTCTGCAGATGTTATTATTGCAGTCGCTTTAAGAACCTGTCATCTAAGGCTTCTGCCTGTAAATAATGGTCAATGATGTTAGAGTTACTATTAAAATGTAAATGCTATGAGATTGCGAAAACAAATTCCTAATAGCTTTAATAGTTTAGTAATAAATCGCTATCAAAGTCAATTTAATTTAATTTAAAGAAAATAATAATTCGGCTCTTTTGTAGTATGGCAATTTGAAGAATATTGCTTCCAATTTTCAGAATTTTTCGACTGATGAAAAAAGGTTTTATCTCGACAATGCTATACGGCGGACCACCGTGTATAATGAATCTGAAAAGAAATGATTTACCTAATCAACATTTTGGCAATCCGTCTTTGGATATATCAAAATGTTTCGTTCCAATAGTTATTAAAGGTAACGAATGTAAAATTACGTTATAGTCATCTAAATAACTGTTCACTTTTTTAATGAACACTCATTAACGAACATCTAAAGCAAGTGTTAAAATGTATACTTATACTGTACTTGATTTAAGACGGTAACCGTTAAAACGATAAAAAAATTATCTTTCAGTTAGGTGGTTGCAAGAAACATTTCATTTTACACAAAAAAGTACGTTTTGTATGTGAGTTAATAAGGCATTATATGTATAATCTGTCGTCTAGATAATTATCTCGTGAATTCATTTGATTGGAAAAAAGCCTTAAGTATATCTAATGAACTCGTTTCTAATTACCATGCATAAAAATAGTCGAGTTATTTCTTGCGCAACCTTTGTTCTACTGGTTGTAACCACCTTAATATTTCAAATTATTAGATCCTACACACATCCGGTAAAAGTATGTCCTAATTTCTTATATTTGATATTATTTCGTTCAAGTTGTGCAATCCATATGAATAAAATTTTTGCAAAGATTTAAGGCTGATAACAGTCAGAACAACAACATCTTGTAACGTCAATTAGAATCATTAATTTCTAATTAAAAAATAAGAAGTAATAATTTATTAATGTATTTGAGACGGTGGTCATCCGAAACGTTTTAACGGCACTTTAGATAACAACTAATTTAAATCACATTAAGTAACGAATATGTCGGTTCCTGTTAAAAGTATATCAGACGATCTTTATTTAATTACTGATGGACGTCCATCATGCCAGTTGAATATTTATTAAGTTCCAAACATACTTGCAAATTTGGCATTATGTGTTATGTGTGTCGAATCATTTGAGGTACTTATTGTATACGCATGCACACGTATTGCTCATATTTTGTGGCAACTTAACAAACAGCTATTGCTTTCATGTTACCTAGTCACATTTCCCGCAGACCGCTTCGTAATTTTGCATGGACGTCGATTTCGAATGTCTCGTGTGTGAATACTTCTTAGAACACACGTTTTACTTGTGTGTAGTTGTGTTTCGGATCGGTCACAGTAAAATTGCTTTTGTATTTAACCGTATTTCAATACTACATGAATTTACCCGACTCAAACAATCAGTTTTACCAAGTTAGTTTCATGGAAATGCTAATGAACAAACGCTGACTCGCCATTTCGCGGCTACAAACACATTATTACATGCAATTTTTCGAAAAAAGTTCGGCCTTGAGATCAAATATAGAAAACCGTAAAATCATCGGTGCAAAAAAGTATGTAAAGCTACAGCATTTAGAATTACAGCCGTTCTGCTCATTTACCACTATATAGAGTTTGTTTGAATTGGCGAAAAAACTGCTCCAAGCGATATTCTTCTAAAAATTCTTACTCGTCTGCACGAGGTCCTCAAAGTTGGGCAGCGGTTTAAAAATGTTATTATTTGACAACTGCAATTTAGTATAATGAAGCTTTGTGAAGTTAACTTTTCCGTAAATGTTGCCTTTCTGGTTTTTAATATTTTATTTTTAACGTATTTTGTGTTAAACTGAATACAGCAAGTATGTCACCGCACCGTCGATTTTCTTTTATTGACTCCACTTTTATACAATCTGTCTGTTAATACAGACAATAAGTATTTTTTATGTAATTACTTAACCTAATGCTTAACTAACTTACAACTAAAATAGGAACAGTCTCTAAAAAAAAATTATACAACATAAGTGATGAAATATGAGTGGATGTCACATTCAGGTGAAACGATCAGAATGGTCTGCTGGTTTCAATCTCTTTAATCTTCTTGGCACATCTTCATCATACAGCGTACTAGCAAGTGAGAGAGGGTACATCGTCGATATGAGAATAAAAATAAAAGTGAAACAAGAAAAAATATATGTCTATCAATTAATATTAACATGTAGAAATTTGAATTGCTTGTTCTAATTTTATATTATCTCTGCTGTTTTTCTCGTGAATATTCAAATTTTTGTTGTGTTGCGATTCTGCGTCTTTTCGTTAGTTTGTGTCTTTAATGGAATATGCCTATATGCACTTAGTATACGGAGTGGCTAAAAATGGTGTATTAGCTACAGTTGGTGTCTCGCAAAATGACAAAAAATCTTAAACTTAAACTTAAAAATTTTTGCAATTCACTAGGCATTAAACCATCAAGGCTTAATTATTAAAACAGTTATTTAACTTTTTTGCTGTCAACCTATCGTTAGCGTCGTTACACTGCCGTTTTTACATGAATTCAGCCAAAGCAATACCGTTACCGCTTCCGTTAAATCTGAAGACAAAACTGACCGTGTATGAGTCTCTTCAAAACAATAAATAAATGCTTTGTTTTTGCACAAAGCTGCTACATTCACCTTACATGTTGGGTAAGCAAGTTTCCTTGGGATAATGAACTTAAAAGTGTTGTAGATAGATGAATGTTTTGAAGATTTGTGTGAAGGATTTTTTTGTAAGGGAATGCAACTGCCAGAAGTGCTGGAATAAGTGTATAATATCTAAATGGAGATATAGTTGAAAAACTTTTTTCTACGCTGTGCGTGTTTTGTGCAAAGAATTGGTAAAAAGAATCAACTACTTAAAAAAAAATTAAGAAAGTGTTTTATCCCTTTCTCCTCTAATACTACAATATTTGAACCATTTTCTCAAATTGGAGTTGAATGTAAAAATTGGATGGTAATTTGCAATTTTTGCATCTTGTAACCCAAAACGGCTTAATATGTTGCTTATGTAATGTGTTTCATTTATGCGTTATTTCTTTGTACATGTACTCCAAGATAATAGTTTAATTCACCTAAATCAATTACTGAAAAGCAATCCTTTAATTTTTTCGCCGTTTTCTTTATTAACGATATTTCAAACTTGCAATTAAAAAATCATCTACATAGATTACCACATATATGTCAGTACGTTTTGCATTATGAAATTTTAGCTTCTGTCCATTTAGATCGGCTTGTTTTCTACTGTACAACTTTCCTTGAAGAAAGGTATTTGTAGCAAGAAAAGCTATTTAATTTTTTTGAAATTATTAAGGAACAATTAATAATCGTTTTCAAAAATTATTGTGTAATCATAAAATATCGGCAAGCAACCTTACTTTAGAATCCCAGGAGTTGTAAAAATTACTGGAATTCCGAAAGCACTTATTGATGCACGTAACTCAATTTCGTTATTACATGTGAGAAAAATTCAATGATCAAGAGTGAAAGTCTGTTACAAGGAAATTTATTACAGAATAGATAGGTACACCTGCTGTGGACAAACGAACACTCGTTTGAATAATTCAACATAATAGCATTGATTTATCTCAGGACTCTTCTGACAAAAATGACAACGGGTGAATATATGTAGGTGGTCTTCAAGATAAAAATAAGCAGTCGTTCGATCTCACTGGAAATAACGTATTCCCATAATTCACGATTACTCGCTGCGGTTGAATTTCCCGAAATCTTTTTCAGTGACGAACCAAATTTAAGTGGTAAAAGTTTCAATCAGAAGTCCTGTTACAGATACTACCTTGAAATGCTGTTAGTTAATTTTGGTTTTGGTTGTGTTCGCGGAAATGCATTCTAATTGCTATTTAGGTTACCGAGTGTAGAAGAAGCTGACTCTAAACAACACATTTTTCAAACGAATTTCGTGGTATTTTTAGCCATGTTATCCATTCAGCACAGTCAGTTATTTAAAGATCGTTTATACGCGGCACTAACATTTTTTTTGTGTAATTTTCAACTAACTAGAATTCCGCTGAATTTATTATTTCGTGAAAATTTAATTGAAAATCTGAATACAACGTATCTATCCGTTTAAATGTAGTACTTTTCAAAGGCGAGGGTTCCGTTTGACATTTAATTTAAAAACCTATGTTCGCCAAACTGCGAAGCGGGTATTTTCCAGTTAAATATGCGGTGTTTATTTCCAGGAGAAAAGGAAGTACGACTACGCAAAGAAAATTATAATTAATTGGAAGTTTTTCTTGTCTTATACAGGGTATTCAATTTATAAATGAACGCCTAATTAAGTAAAAAGAACTTTTCAAAAAAGGATTTTTAATAACATTAGGTTATGTACACACATTTTTAAATTGTATAGAACACCTGCCGTAAGGCTCTTGATATTGTTGCCCACTTTGTGTTAGATATCCTTCTGCAAATGTTTTTTTTTTGCAGACGCTTTTAAATTAACCCGACAAGTTTTATCACAGCTTTGCGACCGTGTCATTTAAGGCTTTTGCACACTACACGATATTAGAATACGATTTATTCAGTTATTATTAAAATCTAAATGCAAATTTTCCTATTATTAAAATCTACACTGTAACGCAGGTGAGATTTTTAAAACAAATTCCTGATAGCTGATATCATTTCCAAAAAATAATTCAGCCATTTTCTAGTTCGGCAATTGACGAGTATTGCCTCCAATTTTCAGAATTTTTCGACTACTCTAAAAAGATTTTATCCCAAAAATGCTATACGATGGACCACACTGTATAGAATGAGTCATTGCATAATGGTGGTTTGAATGCCTTGTATTTGATGAAGTAACAATCCTTTATATATTTGTTTAAAATGTCGAAAACTAATACACTTCGTCATCTATTTGGTCTTCCAGTCATCCTTGAAGAAACCACTATCAAAATGTGTTTCTAACGGCCACGGGATAATGGTAATAATTTCCGCCGTAAAATCGGCAATACCTCTACATCTAAATAAAACCACTTTTATGACACTGCAAAAAAGTAAATCCGAAAAAACGATGGGAATAATGATACAGTATTTTTTAAAGCGAGCGGTGTAAATGATCATAATTGAACACAATTTCTTACAACAACCCATTAAATATGGTTTCTATTCACTCTTTACTATTAACGCTGTGCTTGCATTCTTGCTTTGTAATGCTCGCTCGGATTATTAAATCCCTGAAATAAGCTAAATGCTGTATCTAAATCTTCTTTTTACTTCCAGATAAAGCTCCAGACGATCCCAAAATTACCTACATATCTGATGACACTGAAGTTGCGGTAGGACAACCAACGAGATTATTTTGTGAAGCATTTGTTGGTAAGTTCTTCTAAAGTATTTCTTCAATTTTTCTATTTTGTTTAATCGTGTTCCCACACTTTGCAACTTAATGAGTTTTTTATGCAAAACTACTCTAGGCGGGTAAATGCATTAAACCGATATGTAGATCTTTTAATTAATTTTTTATAACTTCAACGAAATCCCAATCATTAAAAATTTTTCAATCTCTCTTCCTTCAATCGGTAATTGATAAATTTCCTGGATGATAGCGCATTATTTTTAAATCTTTTTGAACTTGGCCGTTTTCAAGAACTGAACGAACGAACTAATTGAAACAAAAAATTGTAATTATGAAAGCAAATTGACTTAATTTAATGAGAAAATGAATACACCTTTCTTGGTTTATTTATATTTTAAGCGGTCCATTACCAAAGCGTGTAAAGTATTACAGCCCACAAATAACATAAAAAGCAAGGTATTATTAGTAATTATTTTAACGATGCGTAGGATTATTCCAAATTAAGCTAATGTTCGTATCTGACCATAAAACTTTATATCACGGGTTTTAAACCATGAATTAACAAAAAAATACATTATGTAATTACAGCAGTTAGAATCAGTTTTAAGGAAAGTTGTTAATTTGTCAAACTGTTTTCTATTGCTGGTATTTAGGTGAGCCATCACTGGATGCTTAACCTTCATGTCTTACATCTACTTACGATTGTTAAATCAACTACCGAATGTCTAGTTCTAGACAGATTGTAGCTATTAAATAAAATTTTTAAAAAAATTGCTGGTATCACTTTTGCTGATTGGAAATTTGAATATTATTTTTTAGATTTAATATGGAATGACTGATTTCAGGAGTATTACAAAAGGCAAAACATACTTGCTTAAACTTTTTCAAAAATTTTAAATATGCAAAGGAAATTAAATCGTAATACTAACAAATGAAAGAAATAAAACAAGTATGAAAAAAATGCAGATTCTAAATAATGAATAAAAATATTAAGAATTGATATATTATTGGTCGTATTCATTATTTATATTTTCATTCATTTCAAAATTGTAATGATTTGAATCGGAAACCGTGTGAAATGTGAGATGTATGTTCAATGGTTAATCGTCATATAAAAATACTACGTATTTCACAATTCCTAATTTACAACTTAAATATTAATTTTCTCCTACTTCACACATTTTGTACTTAAGATAGACATGTTTGGAAAACTTGTAAATAGTATGTATCTATAAATTATAAGTTATCCGAAGATACTAAAATTTATTTGAAAATATGGACAAACATTTATTTGTTTATATGCATATTTTAGATTCAGTCAACCCTTAGTAATATCCATTACGTTGTAATGCAAATAAAAGGATATTGTTAATGAACATTTTCTACCAAGTTCCATATTATGTATAAAATTTACTAAATGCCGATAGGCAGATTGCAAAGATTACAATAAAAAAAAATATGCATACATTTATCATATTAGGTCATGCCTCTTTGTTCAGTAATTGTTTTTAGCTTCACATAATTACAACATTTTAAAATCATTTTTGCTTTTTTAAAATTCCTTTCGTGTATTGAAATTATTACAAATGAACCAATAGAATGGCTATATTTTTTATTAAAATCCAGGTAGAGACATACCGTTTGAAGTAACTACTTCGGACTTGGTAACAACCTACATTTGATACATTTGCACCGACGTGGTCGTTTGATATCGAATTTTTTTAAATCGGCTGATAGCCTTACACAATTCACGAAAACGTTGTTATTCAACATTGTTGTTGTCAGTTATTTATCAGTAATTTGGAAGTTATCTTTAAATAAAATTCTTTTGAATGCACTGCATTGAACAAAATTTATATTATTGCTCAATATTAAGACTACCTAAGTAGCCGATTCGATTTTAATTGAAATGTGTCTACCTTAGAAATTGTAGCACGAGTGCCTGTTGTCTTTGTCACTCGCTCGAGAAACTGTCAACCTTGGGTTTGTTTAAGAAAATAGTGCTTATCGGAGAACTTACTACGGTATTTTTTCCCAAGATATAAATAATCTAATCGCTACAATTTGTTCAAAATGGCAATGAATTAATAAAAAAATAACGTGTTAATGATGTAAGCAAATCTTACAAACATCTGAAAAATTGAGGCAAAAAGTTGGTTATACGGAAAGTTACATTGTTATATGGGATGTAAAATACACCAGGAATGTGTTTCGGGTAAAGGTTTTCCGAAAAATGCAATATGCGCTCGATTATACAACAAACTACATACGTAATAAACTACCCACTATAATGAACAACACATTAGGTTCCACACTTGGTTCCACAGAGTGCAGAAGTTCAATTAAGTGAACAATTTGTTCTGATACAAAAATTAGGGCTTTCCTTGACTGTCACTTTTTTACATTTTACACCAATAGAAATACAATATAAGATATTTTGTAGTAACCAGATATAACGGCGGTTCTAATCGGTTAATAAATTGTACCTATATTTGAAATGGATTTATCAGGTCGCCTTTAATTAATGCAGTAAATAAAATATTAGCAGTAGGTAGTCATATTTTTGTTTCAAACAAATTTGACGTTTCTAGAACCGTCAATTTTTATTGATATTTCAACTGCTCAGAGTTATTATAAAGCAATTGAAAATCGGGCACATATTCATATAAGAAAAAATGCATAGAAAAGTGTTTCCTTGATATTCAGTACCGGCTTCAAATTTGTAGACAACCTGTAAACACCCGCCTGCGACCACTCGAACGTCGTTTCTCATTTTTTGTCCAACAGTGTACTTCAAGAACTGCGACTTTGTAATTATATAAATACATAAATGTCACTTACGACATGTGATATTTTTTTCGAATTTTTTGAACGCAAAAATGTTTTGTACCCAGTGTCTATTACGGCCACCGAAATGTGCACATTTTTTTTTAGCAACTTGATTTTTGCTTCATATCACAGGCGTTCTAAAAAAATCAGCCAAATGTCAATATTATTTTGTTTATGACAAATATTATTTCACGAAAGTCACTGGATAAAGCCAGCTTTAATTTATGGAAAAATAGGGAAATTTGTGTCAGGTATCGTGCACATTTCGGTGGCCGTAATAGTACTTCCACCTTAAAATTTCGAAAAGTTTAACAGAAGTTTGAAACTAATATTACTAATTTTAAAAAGTACGAGAAGCAATATGGCGTCCATTTGTGCATAGTTGTTTGTTTCCAGAAAACAGAATGTCAATAAATCTTAAAAAACCATTACAATGTTCTGGATTCTACGACGATTATGTATAAAATCAAGGCATTATAATTTTTTATATTCAAATCATCGACAAAATTAAACAAGCGGGCAATAAATTTGTTGGCCATTGAAAGTGCACAAATGATTTTCTGATAACGGTTCACGTTTTTTTGTTGTTTCTGCGAAAAAATTTATAAAGCCGGTACATTAATTACTTTATCAAAATATTATAGGTAGGGCGGCGCACAATATTTCAGCGGCAACTATTACGACATTACGGATTTAAAATTAATTGCTCCGTTCCGAAAGGTCAGTTGTTTCGTTAATTTATCTTTAATTCTCCCACAAAGATTTTAACATCCGACCAAGTCCTGACTTGAGCTAATTAACGAAACCATTAAGGAGTTTTTTCTTCCGTTAATCTAAAGACTCATGAAACTCGCATGTAATTAAATACGTTTACTCTTGTCGAATACAATACAAAAAGAAAACTATCGAACTCATTTACCCTGTATCGTTAACAGACATTCATGTATTTAGAATAAAAGTACCTACATAGATCAATCACAACATAGAATTAAATATCTCGATTACTCCACCATTCACCGATTCTCCAAACTCCATTCTCCATTCGTTAGTTGAGTAGTTTTTAACTTATTTTTTTTTACGTTGCATCCATTTTATTAAAAATCGCAAGAAGTAATCTTCTTTTTCAAGAAGTTATATCAATACCTCTTTATAATGCGCCGTCCAAATTTTAATTTGATTTTCCTAGTAGTGTAAGAACTCCTCCTTAAAGAAGAGTCGCTGGTCTGAAATAATTATAGAGATTACATGCAAGAAAGAAGGCAAAAAATATGCAACAGAATTAAGTATAAAGACGGCATTAATATTTTAAAGGCGTTGAAAGTGATACTGTCAATCACAATTTTTTATTACTATCGGAGGCAAGTGATTAATGACAGAACATGCGCAATGCAATTTAAAGTAGATTAACAATACTTCAGTAATATAATACTGTTGTATCATGCTGCTATTGTATCCTCACCTTCAATAGAATTCAATACATCTTATCTCGTTAAGCGTGTGGGATTTCTTTTCATGCATCTTCCATATATCGTATTTTTTTAATTTTTTTCTCGCGCTCTCGTATACACCACACTTTGTGCTGTACCCAGAACTTCATTTTTCACCGGTTACAAGTTGTGCCGGATTTCAATATTATATTATAAACATTGATGATGATCATTATGTTTGTAATTAAAGTTTCATTTGAACTTTTTTTTTAGGAAGAGTCGATCTACCAGACGCATATAATGAAGCAGTGTGGCGAAAAGCCGGCCAGAATGGAACAATCAATGATACACGGAGGATTCGACAAGAAAAACTTTCGAGGTATGCAATGGGACTGATACAAACGGCGCCTTATATGCTTAGGAAGCGGCAATCATTTAAGGGCGTAATGCTGGCTACTGAAAAGTTTTCGACGACAAGAACAATAAAGTTCTGAGTGAGATATAAAATCGCCGTTGTCATTTACGGTAGTGCATCTGACGTGTGATGCAAGCTATGGTTGACGTGTTTGTAGAAATTATCATTTAACGATTATGGGATGGAGATTTGTTTATTCTATATGCGAATTGTTTATTTTACTCGAGCTGAAACATGACACCACACTGTTATTCGGAAAGGCTTTCTTATCGTTCGGACAGCTGTTTCGTCGATTTAGCATTTTTTAAATTAACAAAAATGATGGTGTTTGTTATGAAGCACCGTCTGGGCCACGATGTGAAATTTATTTCCGCAAAAATTTAAAAAAAATAATGTTCAAAATAAAAGATTCCGCGCAAATCAAAACGTCCGCAGAAATAAAAGAATACAAAAAATTTTCTTTCTGTCCGAAAAGAAAGAGTCCGCGCGAATAAAGTAGTTCGCAGAAATACTATTTTATTTCTATTTTCTGCAGAAATAAAAAATAAAATATCCTCCAGAAATATAGAAGTAATAATTTCCGGGTCCGTGAAGTTGACACCTGATGTGGAGGTACAAACGGTGAAATTTATACCAATCTTTTGTACTTCGTTTGTACCCGTTTGTACCCTCAATAATTTTTCAATTGAATCCACAGTTTCGCAGATATTCGCTAAAAACGTGATCCGGTGCCAACTTCACGCTAGCACCGGACTTGAAAGATTTCGTTTGTACTTCGTTAGTACATGTTTGTACCTCAAATTAAATTTCTTCAAGTTCATCCCTCTAAATATAAGAACCGAAAAACGTCGCGTCAATGTCAATGTCACAGTTTATCTCTCGCGATATTGAAATTGTTAACGTCAGCATCTATTCATTTGTTTAACTTTAGTGAATTACTTTTGAAAAAAATGATTTACAAGGCATAAGGGCATTATGTCGTAACAATTATTCATTCTTCTACGGCCCCATATTTAGTAACAAATAAAATTATTAAAAAATTAAATTGTATCGAGTAACTACCCCGCCTATATATTTTCCCGTGTCTTAGATAAAGGAAAAATCTTTCTTGAAAAAACACCTCAAATTATGCGTATGATTTTTCAATATATTGCAATTATACCCAGATATTCTTAAAATAAGCAATGTCGTCCTTACGAATTACATTTTTACCTATACGCTAATCTATTAAGTTACACTGACCCTCATAAATTGGACAGAAGTCGGCCGTTAACTCGCATCCGACATCTCCAGACTGGTGCACAGAAAATTGGGTATGGGACTTAAAAGAAAGGCACCCCTAAACGAGTCGCAAAGACGGTCAAAATAATTAAAACAAATTTCAAGAACCAAAATCGGGTGATTAAAACTCTAAAAATCGTTCTCATCTCGAATTTTACATTTTAAATGTAAAAAATAGGTTTGCAACAATAAAAATGTAATTCGTAAGGACGACATTGCTTATTTTAAAAATATCTGGGTATAATTGCAATATATTGAAAACTCATACGCATAATTTGAGGTGTTTTGCATTGGTCGTTCTACTGCCTATTCTGAATTCCTGTTGCATCTTCATTTTGACGCAAATCACGAATTGGCATTTTCTTCGGATACTGCGGATCAACCAATTCAGGTAGAAAGCATTTGGAAAAGAAAGTCACCAACTGATTCTGCATGTTCGCACGCCAGAAAATATCGTCCCTGACGATTTTTTGTACGCTTAGTCCAAATGGTGTCCATATAACAAACAAGCAATACTTTCTATTTGTTACATGTAGCTGGCCCTGTACTTGGAAATAGTAACTGTCTTTAGTTTTTAATGTTATTTCACCATTTATTATCTCCGAAAATTTAATTTTCTTTTCTCGAATGGCTTCCGTTGGTGAAGACGATGCGGCTGTTGAGGGACATTTTATTTCGACAATCCCATCATCATCTATTACACCATCCGGCGAAGCTGCTAAGAAATTAAATTCACTGTCAATAAACAGACCACATTCGCGTACACGAATTCCATGTGTTTTCTCCAATTCTCTTAGAGCAACAAATTCGTGTTCCTGTCCTCAACGTGTTGCTGCAGTCCCGAAAAATTTATCAAACAAAAGACGCTTTACCAAATTTGCGCAATGTGTAGTTTTTCGCATTTTGCATATTGCTGCAAAATTGGACGCAGTCAACCGTATGGAACACTCCTGTCGCCATAATAAATTGGTACTTTGACCTATCGTGGTATGTTGTAATTCGTCTCGTTCAGAATCCGATTTTTTAATCAACGCTAACATTTCTTGTTCTTTTATATCGTACTGCTCTTTAGTTAACATTACAACAATTTCACTTTCTGTGGCACCATAATCACTGTCGGCAGGTGTTATGGGCTCCCTTTTTTTCTTTTTTACATCTGGAAATAATTCCTGTCTGCATCTTTTCCAAGTTCTTACCCTTTTCAAACTATTCATAAAGCGTTGAGTGTGTTTCCCTGGACTGGAGTGCACAGCTCTTTTATGAATAACCCGCGGTAATTCACCAGGTTCCAAATTGAAAGAAATTGAAGCAGCTTCACATCGAGTTTGATATGAGCCCCTTCCACTGAAATTAATTCTTTTGCCGCCAACGAATTTTGCCAAAATAGAATTGTAACACTCCGCTGCATTATTGTCCATGTTTATCAACAAACTTTCTGCATTTCTTGCAACTCTATCAACGATTGCCATGACATCTTGATAAAGGCCAGATACCTTCATTTCTGAAATCCACTCTTCATTAACTTTAAGATCAGTGCAGAAGTAAGACGAGCAATCATCGTGTTCCCCAAAAACGTGATTAGGTCCATTTCGAATATCATTGCGAAGCTGCGTAATTTTTTGACTATGTGATAATTCCAAAGAATTAGCATATTTAATGGCACCTTGGACACCATTCCTTAACCGCTTAATTCTATTATTAAGGCAATTTCTCTGCGTTATTGGAACTATCACTTTTTTGGAACTTATTCTTCGCTGAGAAAGCTCTCGAAGCTTTGTACAGAAGTTCCGCAGCAAATGATTGCAGCATTCAATTTTTTGAATTATTCGGGTACCATAGGGACGAGCTTCCATCAATTTTTTTGTAACACTACTATCACCATCTCCAATCAAATACCCGTATTTTAAATTATGCATTTCAATGCTTCTCATAAAACCTTCAACAAGAATATCAGATTCCATTCCTGTAGACGCCTTGTTCCAGTTCTTAAAACAGATATGGTTTGGCGGTTCAGTGTTTCGTGTTTTGGAACGAGAACATACACAACAATATTTATTTCGGACACCTAAAAACAACACTTTACCAGTTTTTTGTCCGATAATAACACCAACCCCAGATGAAGCATTGTAATTAACTCGGTAACTCCTTTTGCTCCAAGCGCCATCTGCGATCACACTTATTACGGGTATGCCATCTGAATCCACGTTTCCTTCTTCAATTGCAAGTTTTGCTTCTTCTTTCCCAGCCTTTTCGATTATTTCCCATGCCGTATCATGAACAAACTGTGAAACTGTTTTTTCGGTTGCAGTGAACAAATGAGGTCCCATACATGGAATATCACATGTAGAAACTACTTCTCGTAGTTGGGAATAGCCGCCTCCAGTAGAAATAATCCCCAATACTGCTGCTTTATTGATATCCATAGTATTTGGATCATCGTCCGAAAATATAAATTTTTCAGATTTGCACATATCACACACAATAGTAAATTTGCTTTGTAGTCCAATTCTTTGTTCTTTCGAGAAAAGTTGATTATGTCTAAAAGTGATGATTTGCATAAAAAATCTTTCAATATTCACTATTCTTCGGCCACTAATATCGTTATTGTCACGCGCACTGCCACTAGTTTTTGCTACATTTTCCACATTTATTTCATCGGTAAAACTATTACGGGGTAATTGTACATTATTGTCCATCCCAGGTGAAGCCAAGGTGCTGCTTGTTGATGCTCGTTCAACAATTGGATTGGACAGAGTTTTTATCTTGTTGCGAATTTTTTTCAATTTTTGTCTTTGGGATTTACGTTTAGCTCCAACAGTTAATCGAGGCATTGTCGAGAGAACTTAATGGTAAGCACAATAGTTACCTACTCGTAAATGGTGAACCAATTAAATAAATATTATTTACCTAAAGTACCCTTTAGCAATGTAATAGAAACGCAACACAAGATCACACTTTGTTTTTTTTTTTTAAACACTTTTATTTGTATAAAAACAATTTCTCGGTATTTCAAGTTATTAATAACTTTACTCCACTGAAAGTCAATGAGCGACTGATACAAAAAAGCACAACCAAAGATTTCCTTAAACAAATCTGGATTTTACAGTGTACGTTCTCCGAAATTGGCGCGCCACTTTGCATCCGGTACGTCTGGCATGTTACCCTGCGATAATTTTATTATTATGTTTTTAAACGCCTGAAATTTAGGCAATGTGTATTTAAAAACATAAGTTCATGTTATCCATATTACGTCAAAACGGCTCATCTGAGTGATGTGCAAAAAATTTATATTTAATGGTTAAATATGCGTGAAGGTACCGACCGGTCGTATTTGCCATAAAAGACAAACGTAGCGCCTTAAAATACATGATAAACATAAGGCATTTTTTAAACATTATTATTAAATAGAATTTTTTTATAGAAACATGTTTTCTTGATCTCGGAACTTCAATTCATCTTTAATTAACAAATTACTGTTTACTTCACTCGATTATATACAATGGTTACTGCACAATATTTCCTACACGAAACGCTTACAAATTTACTGCAGCATTACGCCCTTAACGTTGTTAATGTTTTTATAAAACATCCCGTAGCCTAAATTATGAAAGCACAATATACCGACAATAGATTGAGTTCCAGGAACGTGTTTACGCTTGCACCGATGCATTACATATCCTCCACATTAAACGCTTCAATGAATGTGCACCATTAATTGTTTTCCTGCGTAGGTGCGTATTGAATGAATTGTTTTGTTCGAAACGTGTCGCGAAATCACTGTACCCTCCGTTCATTAATATGTATTTTACAACAAAAACACCCAATCGATATTTCAGATCCATTATATTAGACCAATATGCACACGTTTTCTAAAAAATGTAATAAATTGAGCAATCAAAATCATTTCGGATTATCCCCCGTATAATGTTATTAACATATTTTTTCGGACCATAAAATGCAGTTTTTTTACCTAGAAAAATAAACTTCAAACTTGTACATACTCCGAAAGTAGGTGATACCATACGATCAGAAGTTCTATGCTCTGCAACAGTTCTGGTTTAGCAGGTTAAAAATTGTTTAAAAATTTATGTTGGCAATAATGAGTAAAGACAGTTAATAACATATCCTACACACTATTGACAGAATCATTTAACTTTATAAAATATTGAATACCAAGTTTTTATTACTGAAAATTATTTTCTAAATCAGGGGTGGCCAACCCAAATGATCTTGCGGGCCACTTTGGAAATGCATCATAACTCCGCGGGCCACATATAAAATTATATATCCCCATATTAGATTTAGACCCACTATAGACATTTTTTTGGAGTGAAAAATTGAAACATAATGAGTTATTATTATTGTGTATTATTTGTGTTTGTAAGAGTGTGATGAATCTCGCGGGCCAGAAAAATGGTCAAGGCGGGCCACATGCGGCCCGCGGGCCGCGGGTTGGCCACCACTGTTCTAAATGAAGTAAAGGTGGAAAATGGAGAACATAACAATGGGTCTGTGCCAAAACATCGTAAGCGACAAAACCTAAATTTTGCAGATTGGCTATTACGATAAAACATGGCAATATGGAGATTTTGATCTAATTAAAACTAGCACTTACGATGATGATTGCGACTACTTTCAACAACGATGGATTTAAAATAATAACAGAATTGTACCTATACATATTGTCGTAAACTGCTGAAAAATTCAATTTTTTTTTAATTTGTCTCTAACGATGTTTTGTCAAAGCCCGTCAATAATACATTTTCGAATTTTGCCCAATAAACTGCTGGTTGATTGAAGTGGTCCATTACAATATTTAATGTTAAGGTGGTAAATGCAAAATACCTAACACAAAATTTGACGTTATTTTTGTTTAATATTTATTTAATCAATACTAATAAAGTAAAAGGTAAATAATTTGTTTTGTGATAAGAAAAGTTAAACTAAATCAAATGCTTACTAGAGGACTATCTTAATTGGCCATTGATCTAGTAAAGGGACTAGATGGATAGTAGCGTCATAGGTACACAATGTTTCAAAAGAATCGAGAAATCCTATTAATGTTAATGTTAATTTTAAATTGCAGCAAAGTGTGCGAAAAATCATTTTGAAATTTTCTTTAGAACAGCCCGTTAACCTAAGATCATCGCTACAATTTAAAATTAACATTAGCATTAATGGGATGTTTCGATTCTTTTGAAACATTGTGTACATACTATACCTTATACACGACCATATATAGCGACGTGGTGGCGTGATCAGCACGTGTAACTTGGAACTTGAATTTCTATTGATTATTATAAATTTGGGGCGTTACTCGCACTCGCGTATTCGCATGGGCGGAAGTGCGTGTTCAGCACGTGATCACTATTTTTGGTCGTAGAATAAAGTATGGTAATACTGCAGACGGAAGGGAGAACTATGGGCCAAGTTCGCATTTAACTACGTTGCCGACTAAGTTTTACGATTTTTGGTGAGGAATATTTTAAACACGATAGCTCTTTCAAAATTTTAAATTCCGGCAACGTCTATGTGATGACCTGGAAAATAAAAATTATTTTAGACGTCTTTGCAATAATTAAATTTAAAATAATAAAACTGTCATTTTATAGTAAATCCGGTAATTGTAGATTATTGACCCTGAGTTTTCAATTTTTTAGGGGATTTAGAAAGATGTTTTGTCGCGAAAATGGCTATACGATTGACCCCTAGCTAAACTGTCTAAAGTAAAATTACGATATCGCTGGTACTAACAAAAATTTAAAATTCGAAGTATAGTCTAAAATAGAATTTTGATTGTACGAATAAGTCGAGAAAGAATGGTGAATAGCGATGTAAATTATAAGTTAAAATTAGGAATTTATAATAATTTTTGTGCAACGGAACATTTTCCCTTAAAGATTGCCTGATGAATTTATGGTGTCGTCTTATGGTCCCTAAAATACGATATTTATTTTCCGTATTACTCATTTATAATTAAATTCGATTCAAGTGAAGCCTACCGTTTAAGAGGAAAATTATCATTCTAGAAAACGTAAAAACTTCAATAAAAAAACAGTTTCCTAATTATATATTTATTAGCCTTATGGTGTTTCAAAATTATGAATTCTTCTTCTGCGAAACTTAAATGACAAATTCGTCCAACTGTTCTTCTTAGAATTAATATTTATTACTTAGGCATGTGCGTGTGTGTGTGTGTGTGTGTGTGTGTGTGTGTATCCGACGCTGGTGTGTAGATGTTTGTTCTTGCGCTTTTAACTACTTATTATTACAGTTTCCCGATAAACAAACTTCACGACTACATTATCTTCTAAACAGAAAAAATAGTAGCTTTTCTAAGTATAAATTTCCAAAAGACTGTGAATGATATCGACAGCTATTCACAGTTGTTTTGTTGATGAATTGACGTGCATTTGCCAACTTTTAAGGCTACAATTAGTGTTCGCGTCACCAATAAGTCGTCTACCTGCAGTATACCCTTGTTTTATAGAAAACATTATAATTAGGAACCTCGATGCGGTTTATTTTTAACTTCATGTAGCACAAAGTTAGTAATTAAAATGCAATGAATAAATGAATGGAGAGATATAACTTATAACAATAAATGCTGAATATGTTCCCTATCTACTTAAAAATACTTAATAATTAGATGCATTGATGCATTTAACACAATTTTTAACTTCAGTACAGGGTGTCCCATCACTTGTGGCTACCCCCAAAATTGAGCTTTAATTGAAAGTTATTTGTTTGAAAATTTGGTGCACGCATGTTTCTGGTGTAAGGCTAGAAATTTCCAGTTTTAAATGTTTTGACAAAAAAAAATAAAAACTGATTTTTTATAAAAATAATATCTCCCAATTTCATCAAATTTCGCTTCTCAGGACCAGAATTATTGAGACAAAGATATTCAAAGTAACAAAAAAATTCCAAAAGCTGTAATTAGTCTACAATTTTCTTATATTGGAATCTCAAGAGTAAAAGTATTGATTTACGACAGAGTCGTTAGTAATATCAGAAAAGCTAAACACGATTTAAGTTTATTGCATTGTAAACATTTCTCCGAAACTAGAAGTAGGTAACAGGTACCTCGAAAGGTCTATACTTTTTCCATAGCCGCAGCAAAATATTTCAAACAAAAAATGTAATAAGTCGTCTTCGAGTTAAAAATAATAATTTAACATCCTCACTTTAAAGTATTTATTAGAGGACTTGCAATTTACGTAACATTTAGAAATGTACAAGAATGTTAAAAGGTTCGATTTAGGTACGCTCCTGATGTTCACCTCACTGGCTTTCACTCGACAGTGACAATTTTTTACAATACCATAAATTTAAATCATACTTAACTTTGCGGATAACTCCTGACGATCTTTACAGTCATAAATCATTACATTTACTATTAAGATTTGAATATAAGGGAATTTTAGGCTAATTACAGCATTTGGATTTTTTTTTTTTACTTTGGACATTTTTATCTCAATAATACTGAACCTGAAAAGTGAAATTTGACGAAATTGGGAGATAGTATTTTTATAAAAAATCAGTTTTTATTTTTTTTGTCAAAAACTAACGCCGACAATTAACATTTAAAACTGGAAATTTCTACCCTTATACCAGAGGCATGCGTGCATCAAATTTCAAATAAATAACTTTCGATTAAAGCTCAATTGTGAGGGTAGCCACAAGTGATGGGACACCCTGTACTAACTGACGTTTGAAAGTTGACACTAGATGGTATCAACTACAGTAAATTCTCGGTTAACCGGCATCTACGGAGATTGGTAAATGCCGGATAAATTTAGTTTCTGTTTTCTTGAGAGTTATTATGTATTAAAAATATTAAAAAGACAGAAAAAAACAAATTTTATTTAATGTAACATGCGGTTACTTGGAATCTGTTCCGACATACTTATTTGAAATTGGTGCGTTGCTATATACTACTCACTATAATTACAGGAAAACTGCACTTTCAATTTGTAGGGTATATTAACAGCATATTTAAGTAAAAATAAGTTCTACATTGCGATTTTTAATGTCACGCAATCTTTGTTTTAATAATAGATTACGAGAATAAGAACTATGACTGTTCTTAATCATCGTAATTCGTTCCAAGTAATAATTTCCTCCAAGGTTTATACACTGTATTAAGAAAAAGCAACAAATTACGTCGTATTTAGTTCAGCAAAAATACCGAATCCTAGCCCCTAGTGGTGAGAAAAATTATCATTAAATGCAGTAATTTTAAACAAATCCTTTTTCGTACCATCGTTTAACTTTTCCTTACATCAAAACAAATTTAATCTTTGAGAAGTGGAGATTTAAACGTAAAAATGAAAATCATTTATTGAAAGCACTGGCATGTCGGACTGCAGTTATTGTGTAGGTACCTATAGATAGAATTCTCTGAAAAATGATAAAGATTGCTCACGCATGAAGTATTTTTGGAAAGATACGTAGAAGTTCAAAGTAAAGAATGCAATAATTGCCATTTTAATAACGTCCTAAATATGGACATGAACAAAAACCGTCTCTGCAGGGTTGTAAAGATAAATAAAAATTAAAAACCAAATTTTTACTCCATTTTTAAAGAGGCGTAATTTAATTTAAGTTTATACCAAAAGTAGGCGTTTTCGTCCACATTTCGAGCTTGCATGTAATGTGTCGCAACATAAACTTTCAGGCAAAAAGTTTATTTTTAAAATTTTGCTTAATCAACCAATTTATAATTGTTTCATTATTTATTGATTATTTTAATTGTTGGCGTCTTGAAATAACAACTGGGTAATCAGGGTATTGTCTTAATATAACTTGGGTGACATCGTTTTAGTCACTCGCATTTTGTATTGTTGAGTAGTATGTTGTTACGAAGAGACTTGAATGCAAAGGAAAAATCTATTCTCGCCAGACTGGCTTTGTTGGATTTTATTCAACCATCCAGTTCAAGTTAAGCTACTTTTGTGTAACATAACTTGATACATAATTTTTATATCCAGTACAATTAGTACAAATAAATTAGTATTTTTTTTATAGACTTCGCTACCGAAAATTTTATTACATCACATTAGCATAGGTTAAACCTATATTACAGAGATTTGTTCCCTAATAGGTATGTCTAAAAAGTTTTTTTATTGTCCACTTCAGTTTTCATAGTGAATTGAATATTATTGTGTATTGAATTTAAATAATTCAAGATCTCAGTTGGGTTATTATTTTCGGTAACAATAAACATGTCGCGTACATATCTGATCCATTGTATGACTTTATATTTCGTTTGTAATATTTGCAAAATTTTGTCTTTAAAATTTTGTATAAAAAAATCTGACAATATTCCTGACAACGGTAAACCCATGGCTAAACCCTCATCTTGTTTATAATATTCGTTGTTGAATTGGAAATAATTGTGTTGTAAAATAGTTGTTAACATGTTCTCCATTTGTTCTATGTATGTTTGATTGTGATCTTTGTTTTTTAAAATTCATTTATAATGTTAATTGTTTCATTTATTGAAATATTCGTGTACAAATTTGATATATTGAATGAGATCAATTTTGAATTGCTGTTTATTTTCAAACTTTGTAGTTTGTTGATAAATGCATGGTTGTTTTTTATATTATATTTATCATTTAATTCGATTTTGTTTTTTAATTCGTTTCCAATTGTTTTTGATATTTTATATGCAGGTGCTGCAGTAAAGTTAATTAAAGGCCTTATAGGCACATTTTGTTTATGTATTTTGGGTAGCACTGTAAGTTGCGGTGCTGACGGATTCATATTGATATTATAATATCTGTACCTGAGAAGCAGAACGATGTATGTCCACTTTTTCCAACCATGAAATTTTGATGTATATTGATTAAAATATGTCCCATTTACACATTACAGGGGGAATTATGTCCGAACTTGGAATTTGTGTTGCATTGCAAGCATTACTTTTAGGCAACACCAAAGATATCAAGTCATTAATTTGAATTTCCTAAACATTGTCACTTTTGGACATAAGTATATCGTTCTGCTTCTCTGGTACAGATATATTTGTTTATATTTTGGTATAATTACATCTGACTGTTTTTAATATTCCTTATTCGCATTTGATTTTATTTATTTTGTTGTCAATAATGAAGTTATTGGTTTTTTGTAGGTATTCATTTTTATCTATAAATTACAATTGCTTTCGACTTAATTGCTTTTGTAATTATAGCGTTATTAATACGAAGTTTTTGTTTTATATCTAATTGTCTTCTGCTGTATGCTGTTGTTCTTCTTTTGATCGTTTATATTTCTATTATTTATGTTTTTATTTGTCATACTCTTTAATTATTTTACCAATTGTATTGGCACATTTGTATCTAATAGTGTTTTGTTCTTCTTATTAGATTTTATTAATTGCTAATACGCTATTGACTATTGGATTCTCTATTTTTTAAATTTTATTATTACATTTGACGTTATATTGTAAACCTTTATTTAATGTTTCATATTCATTTTTATTTATGTCGATATTGATCATATATATCATACATATATTTGTTAATTGATTACTTTATCAATCTTGTCGTTGTTGTATAAAATCCCATTGTAATTGATGCATTTTATTCGCACATTCGATTTGTAGCTTGTATAATTTTTCATAGGTTTTATAGGTCTCATTTGCAGTTCTCAGAGTAATCTGGGCTCTGGCTTAGCGTAATTCGCGATTTATGAGATGCTAAAATTACTATACCTGTTCACTTATATAAATTATACAAATTACACTACAATAAAGAAATTCAGATAAATGAACAAATATTTCAGAATGTAATGCATATCTTAACGACTGTTCAGTTTTACTACACAGGCAAAGTATCCGGATCACTGTACTGTGGTAATTGTATGCCAATGAATTTCAATATACTGCTTTGGTGAGTACAGTAGAAGTTGTGATTCATTTTATTGATTTCTCTTGTGAATTTTGTTACAGTACTTAAATCAATATTTAGTGATTTTTTATTCATTAAGAATATGTTTAAGATTTTACTTGCAGTTAAATTAAAAACTTTATTGATGTATATCGGGTAAAAACCCTGGGGGTGAACACTACTAATTTTACAAGTATCCCTTTGATTATGAAACATTGCGATGTAGGTGTAATGTCATACTCAATGGTATATTAATAAAAATGAGCGTTTTCTCTTTAGGATTCCCACATGCTATAATATTTTTTAAGTTAAGAAAAAATTCAGTTCTTTATCTTTTCATTAGTATAAAAACTCAGCGTATCATAGTAAAATTACATCACAAGTTATATTTTATGAGAATACAACATGTAATAACTGTAATCAGAAACATTGTAAATCCACAAGCTAGGTTTGCTTTTCTTTGTATATAACTAAATTTAAGATCGCAGCGCCGAGCGGATGATATTAAAACTACAGCTTAGGAGCTACATCTTTTGTATTGTATTGTATTTTGTATTGTACGTTTTTAGTGTTTGGAAAAATCTTTGTCGGTGAAATGTAAAGAACACACTTATGTGCATTGAGGGCGATTTGCCCATTTTAAGTTTAAGTGTCCAGGCCGTTTGTTTATCTATACAGTCCTTGGTTTCCAATTTATTTTCCACTAGAACCTTCAATTACGATTTACACATCGCTACGGAACAATAAATTTTAATTTTTTTTTTTAACTTCCAACAAACTAAACTATTAAATGTTATTTAAAAGACTCGCTCACCGTTAGTAAATCAACATGAATCGCAAGCTTTAGTTATAGAACATGCCGCTAGGTGCCGTGTTGTTTCGCACTGGGTGCCCTATTGCTCACTGCATCTTATGTGCAACGTACATTTTATTAATTTGTTGAATGTGTGTAAAAGGTTTCCAATTTATTCAATAGACGTCAAACTTGCAGTATAGTTTGTATGGATTTTGAACACAAAACTATGCTTGCATCATGTAATCTTTTTCGCCGGAATTTAGTTTCACTTGGATCTGTCTAATGCAATGTGTAGGTGCTTTTTTAATTACAAAAATAAGTATTGCATTTTCTTGTTTAAACACTTGATGGACGATTAAAGGCACAGTATGTGTCTGCTGATATACATCGATCTGCTTTTTTTTAAACGCCAAAATAAATTGATTCAATTTGCTAGTCTCAATTACATGTATACATATATAGAAATACAGAATTCTTTTCATATAAATGGAATGCAATTTTATGGTGTGATTTAGAATGACGATTCTTTTTATATTATTAATTTATTTTTTCATTTTTCAGGGAGGCGGGACAAACGTTTGGTACATACTTGATAATAGAAAGTGTTATACCTGAAGATTATGGCGAATATGTATGTACAATTAGTAAACCAGGGAAAACAAAAGATCTAAAAGTGTTCATCACTGAAAAGAGTAAGTTACTAAAAGTGAAAATTTATTAACCATGTTTATTGTATGATCATTTTTTAGTTGATGTTGTATACTTAAATCGAAACCCTGTGCAGTGGGTGAAAATAATTATGGTCTTAGTTATAGTCGGCTTTTTGGCTGTGATTGCAATTTTAGTATATTGCAAGTACGGATTATCTATGAGAGTTCATTTCAAAGATCGTTTTGGACCATTAGAAGATAATGAAGGAAAAGTAAATGATGTTCAAATAATTTATTCTGAAAGGGATTCAGAAATTGTTCTGGGGGTATTATTACCTACATTAGAATCTCGGTATAGTTACAAATGTGGAACATGTGAACTTCCCGTAAATATTGATTCCTGTAAGTACTCTAATCTCATCGATGCCTAAAATAATTTTATAAAGAATTTATGTTGTAGGGTATTCATATTTATTGAAATCTGCCAAGAAAAGTCGACGAATTATACCTATCCTTTCACCTGGTGCTTTAAATGGAAAATGGGATAACGCTACTATTCAACATGCGCTAAAGCAACTTCAGTCTTTTGGATCTCAACTTTGTTGCATAGCACTGAAGGAAATTGTAGTGGAAGAAAATCAAACGAAAGATTTGCAAGGAGAAACTTTGGCCTCATTGCTACGGAAGCGAAATGTAATCTTTTGGGAAAGGTCCAACGATAGTCAATTTTGGTTGGCATTACGCTTAAGACTGCCCCCTAAACGACAAACGGCGAATATAGCGGTAACTTCAAATGGAATTACAGCAAATTCAAAAAGACTGACTAGTGACTCTCAAGAATGTTCAGGCGTATCTGTGTAAATAATTTATTATCTAATTTAAAAATGTTTATTGTATCTTTAGTATTATTCACTTGTTCCATTATATTATAAATACGTATAAGAATCTTATACAATATTGTAATAATCTTATTTTGTTATACGTTTGATTGCAAATTAAAAATTTCCGCTTTATTGCTTGTATTTCCTCCCCCCCTTGATTAAAAATGCAATGAATGTGACATCTACAGTTGTGTTTTGAAACTTTCCGTTTATAACCTGTGATTACAAACTATCAAAATGCCAACAAACTTCAAAAGTCCTTTAACTTTTAAGATTTTAGCTGAATGTAAAACATCTAAAGCGCGAACTAGTAAAATGGTGTTACCACACGGTGAAGTAGATACCCCCGTATTTATGCCTGTCGGAACGAAAGTAAGTGGCTTTAACCTAACCTCAAAATTTATAAGATTCCATGCTTTTGCAGGGCACATTAAAGGGTCTTTTGCCGGAACAATTAGAAACTTTGGGTTTACAGATTATGCTTGCAAATACATATCATCTAGGGACACAACCAGTTAGTATTTTTATAATTTATTACCTGTAAGTGATTAATATAATACTACAATAGGGGCCAGATATCTTGGAAAAAGCAGGAGGTTTGCACAAATTTATGAATTGGAATGGTTCCCTATTAACAGACTCAGGTGGTTTTCAAATGGTATCGTTACTTAAATTAGCTGAAATTACAGAACAAGGTGTTAAATTTCAATCTCTCAAAGATGACAAATCCGAGATCATGCTCACACCTGAACATTCTATTGAAATTCAAAATGCAATTGGAGCAGATATCATAATGCAGCTTGATGATGTTGTTAAAACAACTAATCCTGACAAGGACAGGATAGAAGTTTCTGTTCACAGAACTACAAGATGGCTAGATAGATGTTTAAAGGCGCACAAGAATCCTGACACTCAAAATATTTTCCCAATAGTGCAAGGGACTTTATATGCTGATTTAAGAGATCACAGTGCACATGACCATATGAAACGAGATGTGCGTGGCTTCGCTATTGGAGGGCTTAGGTAACATTACTTATTTAAAACACATTTTCCTTATAATTTTTGTGATAGTGGTGGAGAAAGCAAAGATGATTTTTGGAAGATGGTGCACTTATCCACAAACATTCTATCTAAAGATAAACCTCGCTACTTAATGGGCGTAGGATTCGCAGTTGATTTAGTGGTTTGTTGTGCACTGGGAGTAGATATGTTTGACTGTGTATTTCCAACCAGAACTGCTGTAAGGACTTATTCGGTGAGGTCCATTATCTGCCTTGGCTTGAATGATTAATTTTTCTAGAGGTTTGGTTGTGCATTAACCATGACGGGGCAAATTAATTTACGACACAAACAATATAAAAATGATTTGAATCCAATAGACAAAAGCTGTGATTGCACAACATGTAAATCCTATACAAGAGCTTACATACATGGAATTGCAACAGTTCATACAGTGGCATGCCATTTACTTACCGTTCACAACTTAGCATTTCAACTAAGATTAATGCAAACTATACGAGAAAGTATTATGGAAGATAAATTTCCTGAATTTGTAACTAAATTTATGCTGGATTTGCACCCCACCAAAGAATATCCAACATGGGTTGTAGATTCCCTAGCTGCTGTTAATATAAAATTGTTGTAATGAAAATTTTACTTTTTACTTCTTTTACTTAAAATTAATGTTATAATAATGTAAATAAATCATCACATAAACTCATCTGAATCATTTCCACGATCGGTATTAAGTGACATGTTTTCAACCTTCATCAATGTACTGTAACTGCGCAATTCAGCTTCTTCTTCTTTTCTTCTTTGGTCGTCCTTTTCTTTTTCTTTTTGTTCTCTTAATGTTTTTTTCTTATCTTCTCTTTCTAATCTGTCTCGTTTCTCTCTCTCGGAACGAAAATCTATAAGTAAATATAATCTATCTATATATATAAAATTGGATGTATGTGTGTATGTGTGTAGCTTATAGACTCGGAAGCCGCTGAACCGATTTTGATGAAATTTTCAGGAATACTCTAACATAACCTGGAGAGTGTTCCTGTGAAGTTTGGTGCCGATCGGGGGGGGGGGGAAGTGTCATATAGACTCGGAAGCCGCTGAACCGATTTTGATGAAATTTTCAGGAATACTCTAACATAACCTGGAGAGTGTTCCTGTGAAGTTTGGTGCCGATCGAGGGGGGGGAAGTGTCATATAGACTCGGAAGCCGCTGAACCGATTTTGATGAAATTTTCAGGAATACTCTAACATAACCTGGAGAGTGTTCCTGTGAAGTTTGGTGCCGATCGGGGGGGGGGAAAGTGTCATATAGACTCGGAAACCGCTGAACCGATTTTGATGAAATTTTCAGGAATACTCTAACATAACCTGGAGAGTGTTCCTGTGAAGTTTGGTGCCGATCGGGGGGGAGGGGGGGAAGTGTCATATAGGCTCGGAAACCGCTGAACCGATTTTGATGAAATTTTCAGGAATACTCTAACATAACCTGGAGAGTGTTCCTGTGAAGTTTGGAGCCGATCGGGGGGGGGGGCGAAGTGTCATATAGACTCGGAAACCGCTGAACCGATTTTGATGAAATTTTCAGGAATACTCTAACATAACCTGGAGAGTGTTCCTGTGAAGTTTGGTGCCGATCGGGGGGTGGGGTGGCGAAGTGTCGTATAGACTCGGAAATCGCTGAACCGAAGTTGGTCACCAAAGTTTGTACACAAGTGCATCTTAGTAGGGGGGGACTTAATTTAATGCCGATCGGGGGGGTCTAAACAAAAATCGCACGGGGGGGTCACTGAAACTTATTTTCGCATAGAAAGAAGTGTCCTACAGCCAACAAATTTTGTACACAAGTGCATCTTCGTAGGGGGACTTAGTTTGATGCCGATCGTGGGGGGGGGCAAACAAAAATCGCACGGGGTGATCACTGAAACTTATTTTCGCATAGAAAAAATGTCCTACAGCTATCAAATTTTGAACACAAGTGAATCTTATGGGGGGGGGGATCGTCCAAACAGATTTTTGCGTAGAAAAAAGTGTTTTACAGCCACCAAATTTTGTACACAACGGCATCTTAGTATAAGGGGGGGGGGCTATCGCCCAAATAGACTTTCGCATAGAAAGAAGTGTCCTACTGCCACCAAATTTTGTACACCGAGCGAAGCCGGGTATTTCAGCTAGTATTATATAAAACATGGAAATGTATAAACAAAACTAAACATTTCCAACATTTTTTCAGCATTACAATAGAACTGAAGGGCTTTGAGACTGATTCAGAAATTTCAACCAACATCAACAAATTCAGTAATTCCTTCATTTATGTAAAATAGTTGATACTTTCCATATTTTCATACATACTTGTTTTTTTATTAAAAAGGAACAAAAGTTTTTTCATGAATTTTAGTGAATGACATTGGAAGTCCTTGTGATATCTATAAAATTTAGAACTGTACATTCTCAAAATACCCGTTATTTACAGTCGATTAAAATACCTTATTGAACTAAAAATTTTAATAGTAGACATAAATATTTACTAAGCATTACCATATTTTTTTAGCAATAAAATATAAAAATAAAAGTTCACACGGAATAGTTCCCCACGAAATTAAACGTTAAAGAATGATTCTATTGAAAATGGCCCACTGCATATCGTCAGGTTGCTGCAAGAACCAGACATTTTCAAACATTTGTCTTGTTTTGGTTGTGCATTAGATGACAATTTTGAAGCCTAGAGGCGTACTAAACTAATCCATGCATAAAATGGAGTTATCTTGTTCTTTCAGTAACCCGATATACATTAACTACTTCTTAGTAGAAGAATTAGCAAGTTTTTGTACTCCTGAGCAGTAATTTCTTAAATGCACTATTATTAGTTTTAGCCAAACCACAATACAATTCAGTTTTGTTACAAAGGTGACCATTAAAATTTAGGATTGAATTATTTATACAAATTGTTTTTTTTTCCCTTAAAATATCGCAGTTGCATTTGAAACAAATTTAACAGAATTGCATCATAGTGTGGCTAAAGCTCTATTTTGTGCTTATAAGGAAAGCACTGCTGCAGTAAAATGTTTACAAAGCTGTATAAATATAATACCAACCAGTTTCTTCTTCTCTTTTTGTTTTAGTTAGTCTGTTAACAATCTCATTTGATCTCTTAGCAACTTTTATTTTTCGCACTTCTTTTTCTTTATAAAACCCAACTTGACCAACTTCCATGGCTGGAGTCTTCTTTAAATTGTTCCACATTGTGTAAACAACTTCAATATCATTCATTTTATTTCCTTGAATGCTATTAGCTTTTACTAATTGTGCAGCATCTTCAAGAACAGCACTTGGTATGTCATCTAACGTTTGACCCTGCAATGATTAACTATACACGATGTCGTTTAATATGTATTTGTAACTTACAGGTCTTAATCGTAAATACACATGGGCTGATGAAACTTTGTCGACATGAAACCAAACATCTTCAGGCCAACCCCATTTAATCAGATCTTCGTCTAAAAATTAAAAATAATATAATTTAAGGGAACCATTTTAATGATTTATTGATATAATTAATTACTTTCATATTTATCTAGCCCCATAAACAGCATCACTGGAGGCGACAGAATATTGCTTTCAAAATAAAATACCATATTTTTAATTATAAAAATTGATTTTCGAGTAGAAAACAAAACCACATGGCTTTGTCGAATTATTAAATCGGAATGTTGACATCTGTGGTTGACATTACCAACATTACAAAATGAAATATCAACACAAAATTTGAATGCTAACGCCCACGCATTTTACAAGTTCACGCAGTTTAGTAATCATAAACAAACGTCCATTTTTGTGGGGCACAAGTTCTACGTGATCACTAACTGTTTTGAATCCCCACAGACTGCAAGATCTGTCTACGCCAGGGATGGGATCGGCGGTAAGTTTTGAAAAGTTGTCAGCACCGCCCTCGAGGTCGGGAAACCGAACTATTTAGTAAAAGCGCGGCAAATAGAGGACATCGCAATGTCAGACGGAACAGTTGCTTGAAAATGCTGAATTCGCAGAATTGAAACGTTATCTATTGCGTTCAATTAATTTTGTTTATTCTTCACACGTCTTTTGTTCGAGACGTTGTGCAATTTTATAAGCCTTTGTTTCAATCACAGGTTTCAATACTTTACAATTTTAAGTTTTTAAGTTTTAAGTGAAAACCAGGTAATATCTAATTGATCTTTTTTTCTGAATTATTGCAATGGAACAGATCGGGTTCAATTATCGCTGCTGTGTTTCAAATTGTCCCAATGCATATTTCAAAACCGTTGTCGGAAGTATTTATAAAAACAAGCATTTTTTTAAACTTCCATCAGAATTTGTGTATTTTGTAGCTGATGTAGAAAATACCGTTTCCGAATTTTTGAGATTGCATGGACACATTTTAAACGTTAAACAAACAATTCTGGCTATTTTAAACAAAATAAATTTTACTTGGTTTTCATGTGAACTTCATCACAACATAATGCATTCAAAATTGCTAGAAGTTACTTTAAATTTTGTTGTGAGAAAGTATATTTTGTATTTTAATAATAATAGTAATGTTTAAAAATTTGGTTGTAGAATAAAATCCAGTATTCAAATAACTTTTTTCTTGAATGCAAGCTTTTGATACCTGTATTTCTAATTATTTGAATATACATTTCTTTTACTTACATTATTTATTGTTGTAATAATTTATTGTTTTGTGTTTTGCACAATGTGTTACGTATGTTGGTTTAAATTGTTTTTTACGTAATATGTTAAATGTGTCGGTTTACGTTGTTTTTTGTATAATATGTTATATATATTTATGTTCATTTACCTATATTGTTATATATATGTATGTATGTATGTATGTAGTATATGTGTGTTAATTAAAGAAATATTTAATTCACACAGTTTTTAATTGCGTGGACCTATCTGTGTAAGTAAAAAAATATGAATAAAATTAATTTCAAATAACCCGCTATTAAATTTTAGTTCAAAATTGAACTGTAGGGGCGCTGTACGCATGCTTCTTTTATTGGTGAGAAATTGTGGTAAAAGATAAGCAACGGTTTGTTACTGGGCTAAATAGTTCGATTTCCCGACCTCGAGGTCGGTGTTGCCAAATATTTGAATTGCCGCGTCAATCTGTTATCTGTGGTCTACGCCATAAATTTGATTATATTATTTTCGTTTATTACGAGCAGGGGCGGACCGTCAACTTTTGAGGCCCTCCGCTAACATTTACCCAATTAATCCAGGTTTGGGTTACTTATGGATACTCATTCACCACGGGACCCTGGACTGACCCCGCTTAAATTCGCCCCTCGTTACCAGATCAACTTCTTTTGCCCATTTTTCTAACCATAATAATACTATCTGCAGCTGTACTTTACTTTCTTATCACTATAGATAGTTACGTCATCTGCAAATGTGATACACTGATGTAGTTTATTATAAACCGGGTCTGATCTATTAATTTAAATTTCTCTTATTGCTTTTCCAATAATAATAATAACAATAAATACTTTATAACTGTTTTTCTATAAGATTAACATTTTTAAACTTTTGTGAGATCATTGAAAAAATATAATGAGTATTTCTGGTTAATATAAAATTTAAAAAAGTTGCTCCAAAAAAATATGACTGACAGCAACACCTTTGTTACATTAGCGACATAATTGTTGCTGCAAGATCTTAATTTTTAAATGATTAGTTTCCAGTGATGCTTAACATGCACCAATAACATTAAAACTTAAAATAATAATAAATTTTTATATTGGAATGAACATTTTTGTAATTAATTTATAAACAGTTTTACAAAACAACAAATACAAATTTTAATAACATGCAATAGCAACTTCTTATGATACATTTGAAACATTTCTATAGACTGTTTAACGAATGATGATGACACTTGGGAGTATTTCGAACATTCGTTTGGTTCAATTTTAAACAGAATGCCTTATAAATTATACAATATAATTGAAATTCATAAACAGCAGTTGTTTCAAAGGCACTGGAATTCTACTTAAAATTAAACCAAATGAATGTTGGAAATACTCTTAAGTGTCATCATCCGTGAAAAAGCTTCCAGTAACTACATTCGCTTTATTTATTTAATTCATCTATAAACATTTTAACATAGTTATCATTGTTAATATCATCTTCGGATATTTTCTCTTGCACGTAATTTAATCTAAAATTTAAAAAAACATCAAAATGAAATGCTAAATATTTTATTCACTTACATCTCATTTTTGTCATTGAAGTTTAGGGAATTAATAAAATATTTCAGAATCGCAAAAAACTTAAAATCTTTAGTTGCATAATTAATTCCCAATACTAGGAAAACTGTTGCTTCATTTGAATCATGTATATAGTCTCGAAACTGCAGTGTCAGCTCCTACAAAAGTTTTAAAAAAAAATATCTAGATATTTAATAATTTATTTTTTCAAAATGAAATTGAAAGAAAACGTTTCAAAGAAATGGACTAATTACTGTTATATTTTGGCCTTGTAAAGGGTGCTGCAATGAAGTGGGACGATTTGAGGTGGGGTTTAGAGCTCGTATGGTGGTGGTAGGGACGAAGGTCGACAACCCCTCACCATCACCATGAGTTTCCATTTAGTTTACAATGCTCACGTTCATTGTACTGAACTGTTTAGAGAGAAATTTAATTATTTTTTAAAGAATGAATTTTTATGGGGGATTCTTATGGGGGTACCTAAAAACAAAAGTTGTTTGTGGGCTTGGATAGTTCTGGGTGGATCGGCCTGAAACATTTTTGCTTTTAGGTACCCCCATAGAAAACCCCCGTCAATATGCTACGAGAGGTCATGTAAAACTGCCAGGACCAACTCCAAGAATGCAAAAATTTCAATAGAGGACATTTGGCGAACGTAGTGTTCAGAAAATAGCTTTTTTGTATTGTACACCAAATGGCTATTCTTGTTACACGTGATAAATTAGTAAAAAGTTCATTCTTTCAAAAATAATTAATTTCCTGTTGAAACAGTTGAGTGCGCTGAACGCCACGATTGTATACTAAATGGTAACTCGTGCTAATGGTGAGGGGTTGTCGACCTTTTTCCTTACAGCCTTACAAGCTCTATACCTCACCTCAAATCGTCCCGTTTCATTGCCCTACTCTTTATTATTAAATCAGAGATTTAGTGTACCTATTTAAAATTTAATATATTAACTTATTTTAATCATTTCAATATTTTAAAATAGTAGGTATTGTTCACATATTGTAGGATGGCGAAACCCGGAGCACGCTGATTCTCCATTCGGACATCGTTCGAGAAAATTAAAGTTTAAATGCAACATACAGTGGCGCAGCTCGATTTCTTTTTTAGGCGATTTTCAAGTTATCAAATTAGATAATAACATAACATTTCTATTTAAACCCCGATTTGTCTTGAGTAAGAAAGATAACCAAATACTTTGGAATTAAATATGGTGCAGGTACATTACACAGAAAACCCCACCACTGGTAACATTTAATCACGCTTTCTTCCCACTGAGCCATCCTACAATGTGTGGACTGTACCCAGACTGTACTACCTACATAGAAATATTCATAATTTGTCAAAGATTTAATAAAATATACCTACTGAAATAATTGATTTTTTCAGAAATATAAAATTAACATTTTCTATAACCATCACCCCTTAAAGACTTTACCTTATCTTTTAAACGACTTACTTTTAAATTGTTAACATGTTTACGATAAGTTTCTTCATCCCCTTCGACATTTATCTGTGTATATTCAAAATAGTCTGCTAAGGTGTCGAAAATTACAAGGGCAACACCATATTCAATTTTGGAATCTTGTACGCTCTTGAGATATTTTGTGAAAACTTCAGCATATTCATCATAATCCTATAAAACTATACATTAAATAATTGTAGTCGATACATCAATATCTTTTACTGCAACATAATATCGAAGAAGTCGTTTGTAGTATTGAGCGCCACAAGCCAACATCTTCTTCAATAACAAACACTTGAATTTCTCATTGGCTACTAAAAATAACATAATTTATATAATGAAAGAAATAAAAAATAAATCACCTGAAGAAGAAAAAATTACTTCTTCTCCAAAATCTAATAATTTATTGCAAATATGTTCTTCTGGTATTGGTACATACAATTGTTTTAATAATTCATTTGATTTAACTGCATCTTTCAGTTCATGTGTAAAAGTTAGGTACATATCAATTATACATTCACAGGCCTAAAATAATTTAAATATTTTACACAATAGTAACTTTTAAATCATAATTTACTGTTTTTTTAACTTGAAAATTGTCTGATTCATTTAGTTTTTTAAAACATGCATATGTGAATGTTTCACAGCGGGTTTTTAATAAATCTATGCGATATTGCAAATCATTATCATCTATCAAACAGTCTTCAATGATTGTACGCATTTCCCAAATAATGAACCAGTAGCAGCACATGATACTATTTGGTAATACCTGCAAATTGTATGAAATTAAAATATATCCTTGGTCGTTTTATTATATAAGTGAATACTAAAAAACATTAAATACCTCTTGCGAAAAATGCGTTTCATATACTTGTAATAAATTCCATCCCCAATCTTCTATCGCCAATTTGTTCAGATTATAATAAGGATAAACTGATGATAACTTAAGCAATTGCAATTCACCATGAAATTCATTACATTCCTGCACAAAATATAAATGACAAAACTATAATCAGGTATTAAAATGCTTACTTGAAATTGTTTTATAGCGAACACGTAATTAGAAACGATAGTAGATTGGAACAAAGTTAAATAATCATTAATTTTATTTTTTGAAGGTCCGTCAATGAAGGCTTTCAAAATCTGATTTAAAAACTTAGAATAATCATCCCCTTGAATTAAACATTCATGAAGCAACATAACTATCTTTTTCAGTTGCTGCAATATAGTTTTATAATTAGATATACATGTTCTACCTTACACAGATACATTATTACTTCATCATTTGCAGTTTCATCATAATCCAGATAAAGCAATATATTAGCCAATGGTTCAAAAGCATCAAGATTGGTGTAGTATTTTTCTAACAAATCTGGCATTTTGACTAAGAATATTTCTGTTATGTTATGAACTACATGGGGGTTGACATGTTCTGTAAAAATTTTAAATTTATTTCATCAACACTTTAGGCTATTTGTTAATACCATGCTCGGCAACAAATTATAAGCATCTACATGACTTCCATGTGTTACAAATTTAGTGTGCTAATCTACCATTTAAATTTGATGTCAACGTTCATAGCAAGCATTTGTCTGTGGAACAGGCCTCTTAACTGTTCTACAATCAAACAGTATGCTCAGGAACTCTATGAATATGGCTCATAGCGTACAACTCCCTATTTGAATCTTAGCAAGTGCAAATCATTTATCAATATATTAGTTTTTAAGTAGCTTTTTACAAAGGTTTCGCTAATCAATTATTTGCAAGATGAAGAAATCTAAAAGATAATACTAATTTTGTTTCGTGCTTTAACATTGCTGCCAAATGCCCATGAATCTACAAACTGTTGTGATACGTACAAGATATGTATATAACAGGGGTGGTCAACCTGTGGCTCGCGAGCCACATGCAGCTCTTTGAAGGATTATTTGTGGCTCTCGATAAATGTACCCGAGTTTCCTTTTCATTTTTGTGCTATTATATTTTAAAAAATTATTATCGTTCCGTATGTGTATGTATTTATTTGCGGCTCGCGAAAAATTTCAAATTTTGAAAAATGGCTCGGACTATCAAGGAGCTTGGCCACCCCTGGTATATAAGATTGTATGTATCACAACAGTTTGTAGATACATATAATGATTTTCATTTTGAGGGAAGGTGAAGATTATTCAAGGCACTTGAAGGAATAACATTTTATGTCATGAATATGAACAAACAATGAATAGTTTTCTGAAATTGTCTGTTGAATTTCCGTGATCCAAGACAGTACAAGCCAGACCAGTTGAGAAAGTATAATTTTTCTGACCAACAACAGTAAAAGCCAGAAAACTCAATTATGTATTACAAAAACCAACTTTTGTAAATCTCGTTATGTGATTTAAAAAAAAAATAGAATACAATATACTCCAAGAAAGTATCTTCACCTGTCTCAGCTTTAAATTATGCTTTGCCAGATGTTTTACTTTCTTGACTTTTGTGTAAACAAATCACATATTTCAGAAACTCCCTAAGTGCACTGAACCTTATTGTTCTGGAAAGACAAAACACTAAGAAGCAACCAATTATAGTTTTTTATTACACTTTTGAAAATTTCCAACTAATATGGCACTTAGCATTGTTATTGTTAAAATTCTGTTTTGTCAGAAAGTATTACTTTCATGGTGTCTGCAATATGTGATTCAAATACGGTAGAGTCTTGATTATCTGAGGTAACGTGGCCTACACCTGCCTCTTATAAATAATCTTGAATAATCAGGAATTTTTTGAAACAAATTTTTGCTGTTAATTGAGACTGCGATAACTGAGACTCTACTAAATAATTAATAAGAAATACGTAAATCTATTGAAACCTGTTCTAGAATCTCGTCTTTTTACACTTGGCGTTCCTTTGATAGTTTGATAAACTGATTCACTGACAATGCTGATCAAAGCAATTTGATTGTTTAACGGCAGTTGATCTCCTAAAAGCAAATCAATCATAAAATTCCAATTTTGTAATAAAGGTGTGGAACTAATGAATGATTCCACTAAATCTGGAATTGAAATCTGCAAAAACGTAAACAATATTGTGGTTTTACTAAAAAACAGTTTTACCTTTTCACAAAAACTTAATCTAATTATTGAATCTATTACTTTTTGAGGATTCGAATCATGACAATATTCTAAAAGGAATTTGCCTGCTGCAGCAGCTAAAGCAGAAGATTTAGAATAAATCAAAGCACATATGAAATCTCGATATTTATGTGGAATATAATCTACATAGCTAAAATAAACAAAAATTACTGTAAATAAAGTAAGTGTAAATCAAACTTTTACGTTGAAGCAGAATACTGGTAAAATGTTATTGCTGCAATTGCAACATTGGTCGATTTATCTCCAATTCTATTACCAATTATCAACATTAATTTGTTAAGATATTCGTTTAAATACTTTTCAAATTTGTTGGTTTTCACAAAAAGTTGGCATGTGGTGATAGCAGCTTCAGACAATTTGTCTACCTGAAATGTGAAAATTGTTAAGTTACTTAACTAAACAATTTACAAATATTATTTAATTATGCCTTATGTTCAACCAATTGAATAAGGTGATCAAAACATTTACTATTGAAGAAATATTCTGGTAACTTTTTAATCCAATTCGTAATTTCCAGTGGATACTCTACAATCATTTTATCTTTTAGCACACTGAAAAAATAACAACAAATTTAAAGCCATCAAACTAATTTTGCAATAATCACCAATTTTGATAAATCATTTGAAGACAATTTTCTTGTGCTCCTATTACTTTTGCATTACTTAACAATGAATTTGTATGTTCTAAAGAAATTCTTCGGTGAACTTCTTTGGAATATTTTAAATCAATCCGAATATCATTTAATGATGTTATCGTTTTTATCACTACAACAAAAATAAATGTCTTAAATTGTGATATAATTTAACATAAGTTAGAAATATTATCTTGTTACAAATTTATAATAAAAGCAAGAATAATTAAAATGATTCAAATGGATCCTGACTTTATTTCTAAATGATGGCTTTTTAATTACAAACAAAATTAAAAGCTCATCAATTAATAAATTATGCTTAAATATACTTACAAAATATTGCACTAGTATGATAGATTCCATAAATGTTACTGGTAATAAAAATCTCCATAAAATTCATTAAACTTGATAACATTATTCCATTGTACAAAATTTCAGTTCGGTGAGCTAGTTTCAAAATATTTCCCCAAAATTCAAATAGATTTGTAATAATTCGCTTATATCCTTTATTGTTTGAATCAAGTAAATACTTTATTTTCATCTGAAGCAATATAAATGGAAAACATTTTAAAAATTAAGGAAAAAGATAATTATATAATAGAGTTATTAAATTAACTCAAGAAAAATTAAAATAGTTAAAACAAGTTGGAAACTCGTTGAGAAAAAAAACCGTTAATATATTGGTACAATTTCCAACTATGTGTTTGCTCTTGTTCTATTGAGGCTCGAAAATTTTGATTTTCTAGAACTTTGTCTAGTTGTTTATTATTGAAAACAGACAGTTTAAGGACTGCATTATCTCAAATGCAATGCTGGAAATTTTCATTAATGTTTCTTTCCAGCACTCCATTAAAAAATACATTTGCACTTCTTAGATAGACCCATATAGAAAGTATTTGGAACAGTAAAGGCACAGTTATAATTTCAAATATATTTTTGAATTAATTAAAATGATAAAATTAATGGAAAACAACTCCTATCATTTGCTTAAGCTGAAGCTTTAAACTGAAAGCATTTCATTAGTTGTCTTGGTGCACCTAAAATCAAGTCAAGCACATACTGAGGAATAATGATGTCACAAAAATGAATTTATTAGGTCATTTTTAGTGCCTGGCACTATCATTCCACTTCAATTTTTATCAGTCCCTTATATCTTTCATAGGATTAAGCTTTGGGGAAGCTGCTGGACGTGGAACTATTTCAATTTGCTGTTCTTCTAGCTGGTTCTTGTTGTACCCAGATGTGTAGCGTCTTATGTCTTGCTGCAATCGCCATTCCTCAGAATATAAAATGTTTACTGTTTGAGCAACAGTAATTTAAAATAGTACAATGTCAATGGTACCTTATAAAAATAATCCAAAGCTCCAAATACTTTCTAGATAGATTATATTATTGCAAGCATTAAACCATGAATTGCATTGGATGTATTCAGGCTTCTAAAAGTTTGTCTACAACCCTAACACATTATCTGAAAATTAATACTGTGCCGTGTAGCTATTTTCATAAATTTTAAAGCAGTATATTTAATTGACATGCTCTCAACATTGACAAGATCTTTTGGAACAACTGTATTTCACTACACATTTTTCTAACCAAGGGTTGGATTAACCGTTTCAAAATATGAAAAGTTTGCAAAATAAAATTATAAATATAGGTACATACCGACTGATACTTGTTATGTATATCGCGCTCTAATTTGATCAACAGCTTTAAAAAATTATCTGTATCAACTAAATCATTTTTTTCACAATTATTATGTACACTAAATTCTTCAAAACCACATACATCAATAATAAATTGATGTAGCATAATAAGAGCATTTTTATAATTGTCTTCGTATTCATTTGTCCAATTATTAGCTAATTCCTAGAAATAATAACATCAAATAGGGAACAAAACAAATTAGTTTAAATACTATAAGTTCTGTTGCATTGCTGTGGATTACTTTAGCATACAAAGTGTTGTGGTTACGAGGTTGAAAATGTCCCTTCTTTCGGTACTTTTGTAAAGTTTTCGATTTGCTTGCACTTATAGCTACATCTTCTGCATCAAACAAATTACAATAAAAGCTAAGGTAAAAAAGAAACATTATAATTATTTTACCATCACTTGAGCTGGACATATTATGTTTTTTATGGTTTACAGGGTTACCAAAAATAGTTAAAACATACTTGCCAAACATAAATTTGAATAGAGAAACTGCATGGTGACAGTTTTCTGGTACTAAACACCCAAGTTACAAACCTTAAATTTTGGTTTTAGTCTGTGATCATTTTAGTGGACCATATAATTATAACCTACTCCGCAGAAGTTAAAAGTTGGCTTTTCGGCTGCAGATTGATTGCGACAAATGTTGCGCTTTCGGAAGTTTATAAACGACAACAGGGGGTTTCAATGTTTGATGTTGATACGATTGTGCCAACGGTTGCGGTTGCTGCAGCGTAGTGAGCGCCAGCCAAATGGAATAAATTCATTATCTCAATTATTGTGCATATTGAGAAAAAATCCCGAAACACGTTATTTTTAGTCTATCACATGATATCCTGTAAAGTGAACATTTCATCCCTAACCTCAACCCCCTTCGAGTGACAGTTGCAACCCCCAAATTTTTAAATGGGAAGGGGGGCTTGTGATACCTCATTTGAAAGGTCTCTTCATGCTCTATTCAAAAATGCTTGATTGATTGTGATTAACACGTGATGATAAAAATTTGAATTTCTATTGATTATTTTAACTTTGGAGTATTAGTCAACTTTTGTAACTTTCTTTGCGGCAGCTCCCGTTTGCACTATAGTTCATTTTTTAATTCGAAATAAAAAATGAGATAGCAACAAAACTTTTAAGGTAGCTCAAGTGAAACCACTCCTCTTGCAAACTAGAAATAACGTTACTTGTGATCATTGGAAGAATTGCATTCAACATCCCAAGCAGCACAGTAATATTTCGCAAATATGAGAAATTATATATTTAGTTTATATGAGAACCGACAGAATTTTAAATATTTCGTACATGTTTCTTGGAAATGTTTAGATAATATTCCTTGGGAATATTTAGGTTATATGACTTGGGAATGTTTAGGTAATATTGCTTTCAAATGTTTAGATAATATTACTTGGGCATATTTAGGTTATATTACTTGGGAATGTTTAGGTAATATTACTTGGGAATGTTTTTTAAATATTTGATGTAGATTTTATTTTAAATATTTATTTCATCTTTGGAAATACAATTGCTACATATTATGTAGTTATGTAGTATACCTATTTATTAATTTTGTCCGGATACTCCGTGATCTGAGGATTCCTGCAAAATATATTAGTATAAAATGCAGTTACAAAAAAATAACTGAAGTATACCTTTTTGATGGCAACAAACGATTTTTGCTCGCGGCAAGATACAAACTTAGCTTGCTGCAGGCATCACATTGGCTTGAGTTTGGTATTTAAAATCACAGCCTGCTATGTCCAAATCCACTTCACTTTGAATATTATTTTCATTTTTATGCGGGTTCAGTTGATTTTGTATAAATCGATATTTGCTGCAGGAATGGGCATTTGTATTATTTGGCATTTTAAATGATCCTCTATCAATGGCACCTGATGAAATATATTTTAGATCATCACAGGAACGAACGTAAACTATATTATTAATGATAACCGATCGTAAAATGAGATGTTAACACTTACCTCTGTTAGTATCTAATCCACGTTGGAGAACCGCCACAACTATAAAGAATGATTGTTTACGCGTGAGCAAAAAAGGTCTCGTCTCGAAGAAGGTTACAGATGGAATGATTTTTTAAACATGTGTACTAAAGTTCGTTAGAGAAACGGAAAACAAATATATGTATAATCATAAATAACGCCGCCCTTTGTAGGACACCGCTAAAGCAATTGTCCTATTTTACCAAAGTCTGCTAAAAGAAATTACACTATAATTTAACGAATTTTACAAGGACACAACATTGATTTTCACAAGAAATGTACATCAACTCATAAATATTAAAAAAAAACATATTAAACGGGTTTTAAAGCAACTAATTTTAGGTACATACCTACCTGGTTTTGCAATTGTTCTTAATAAACTGATAAGTTACAATACAATCGCACTTGTTTCTCAGCACGTGTTTGTAAATAGTGCTTATATTTGCAAAAAATTCTTACACAGGTGCATCCACCCCACTTCTTCTACCGCTTCCTTCCACTACACCACTACAATGCTTGTTTTAAATATTTAGTAAATATTTCTTACATGTTTAGAATTTGTATATGTGATTCTAAATATTTATATCATATAAGCAAATATTTCTCAAAATTTAAAGTTTATAATGCAAAAAGTGCTAATCACTAAAGGAACATAGGCCTTGTTAGACTATGTAAGGAGTATGTAACTATCTTGAACAAGTGCATAAAATGTTAAACATGCAGTAATAAATATTAGTGAAATATGTTATACAGTAGAGCGTCGATTATCCGAACTAATTGGGACCGACTACCGTTCGTATAATCGAAAATTCGGATGACCGAACAGTCATAGTTTATGAGGGAGGGGGAAGCACTAAAACGCTCAAAATGATAGAATATAAACATATATTGAACAACAAATAATATTTCAATCACATTATAATTTATGTACTTTATAAATCAAATTTTTAAATCAATCTTAAAACTTGAAAGTTTAAGTCGCGCAACGATGTAATGGCAAAGTTAACGACGATTCGGATGATTGACGTTCGGATAAATCAAATCGTCATTCGGATGATTGACGTTTCGGATAATTGACGTTCGGATAATCGACGCTCTACTGTATATATTTGTTTTCTGATATATATTTAGCAAACATTGGAATATTTTCTGCATATTAGAGAAATGTATTATGCATATACGGTGTTAGATACTTGGGATGTTATAAAGAATGTTCTGGTGTAGTTTGTTCTTTTTATTTTTTATCTCGAATTAAAAAATGAACTATAAATACACTAAAAGAAGTAGGAGCTTCCTGCTCTATTCAAAAACGCAATGATTTATAATTGTATTGCGAAAATTAACAGTAAAAAGACATTCATCTGTTTGACGAACTTGGCTACAACACACTAAAAAATCAAAAACTAATAGCGTTTCATTCTTGATAATGTAATAAAATAATAAATATATGATCTTAATGTTGAAAATGCATGCTATTTATTTGTCAGACAGAAAAGTTTGTCGAAAACCAATCACTCATAGAGTTGCCATTCGGGCAACACTCGACTACAATTTTTATACAGCCTGTCCAAAACATGTTGTTTCAGATATTTCCAACACGGGACGTTCTAAGAAATCATTCGTAAGCAAATTATTCTTTTTATTTTTGTCATGTTATTTAACAAACCTTATTCCAAATTTACCTTTGAAAATTTAATTTTTTAGAATTTTAACTGAATTTTACCCAACTTCCTTCCTTATACTTATTGTTATTTTGTAAATTTTGGTTCAAGTTTTTGTTTATGTTTTTATGTTTAGTTACGGACATGAAACAAATAAAATAACAAAAATATTCAAGAATCAAAATTTAAAAATAGCACTAAAAACAAATAACCAATTACAAAAAATTCTAAAAACCACAACTGAAACACAAGACATATACAAAAGTAACGGGATATATTCATTAAAGTGTAGTACTTGCGATAAAAAATATATTGGCCAAACAGGCAGAAGTTTCCATACGAGATATAAAGAATATATTAATAAAAATAATACGACGTCTACTTACACGAAACACCTGCAACAAGAAAAGCACCAATATGGGCCTATTACAGACACTTTAAAAGTGGAAAAAATAATAGAAAAAGGAGTAAGAATGAATATCGCAGAAAACTTGTACATTTACAAACATAAGCAGAAACAGCCAATAATAAACGAACAAACAAATGTTACGAAAGATGTCATGTTTAAATTGTTAAATAAAATAAAATAAATAAAAATAACATAAATAACTAATAAGATAAATAAATTCCAGCATATCTAGATTCAAGCCAAAATTATAGTTAGTTTCCTACTGACGATGAAAACGAAAACTTGTGTAATATTTTTAAATTAAATTTACAAGTTCTAGGAAATAAAGTAAATAGCGAAATGCACATAATGACAATAAATAGTTTTAAAATGTTTTGAAGTTTTTCAAGAGTTTTAAAATGTTTGTGTTAAATGTGCATATGTGTAATGTGTTTATAAAAATTGTGACGAGGAATTAACATTCCAAACAAAGAAAAAGAAGATATGGAACAAAGGACAAAAATCGACATGTAAGTCAGACTTAAAATAATTAATTCCATATCGGGGAAAAAACATTAAAAATTTAAATTAAAGTTTAAATTTACTATTATTACACTAATATGAGTTTTCACGATGTTTTCAAGTGGGTGTTAGTTAGCTGACAACAGAAAATTTATAAACAAAAATGCATGCATTCCTCATGCCTTGCATTTTCTAGCGTTGAGACAGCAAGTATTAAACCATTATTAACCATTCAGTAGGCGCCTATTATTTTGTTACACGAGTAGGCGCGTGAATGTATTATTATATTTATTATGATGTTAACAATAGTATATTACATACCGAGGCGGAAAGTATTCCATTCCTGTCGAGAGAACTATAGTTTACCGAAAAGCGTAGCCTTGAGGGGAACTAGATCTCGAGACACAGGAATGGCACTTTTGCTGAGGTTTGTATACTATTTTATTCGGAATTAATCATTTAATAAAACAAGCGACATTATAATAATAAAAAATAATTAATAAATAATAATAAATACAATAACGCCGCTGTGCAATTCACCATTTCGCCGTGTACATATGTTAGACTGATTTTCGTTTCAGTGTTGAAGTATTTGCCGCGACGTTGTGGATTCTTTTTGTAAGAGATCCGAAACTTTGAAATTTCATTTGCTTTTCTTAATATTTTTTAAGAAAAACATTGCACTTTATTTTATCATAAAATATATTCTAAAAATTAACTTTATAATATATGTATTTTGCATTATATCGTATTAATAAACAAAATTATTTGCTTCTTTTTTACTTATGTAGAACTTAACCCTATGCATCACTGTAAATATGGGCTCACTTTACGCCGATTCGATTTGCGCCGGCTTTTATAAGAATGGAACTGCGACGTAAACCGAGGGCTACCTGTAATTGATTGCGTTTACCGTTAATGCACGTGAGAAAAGTTGGTTGCATACTCTAGATACTTTAATTTGACATTTATAGTTTAAACCGACAGTAACGCCCTCACAGGTTGGAAATGATTTCATTTCTGACCGATTACGTCTCATTACTGACTCCTTTTTTACTATTTCTGACCGGTTGAAGTGTATCCATGAAATCACTCACTTTCCAAACCTTTATGGGGTTAGAAAAGCTGTGTGTTACTAACTAATTGTGAATCAAATATTTTGTTACTATTTTTTTTAAGGTAATGATACTTTAATAACTTTTATAACATGCAACAAAATTTTTACCTTGAAGTAAATTTATAACCGTTTAACATAAATAAAATTAGAACTCTCCAAAATGACAACGCCCACGTAGCAACGACGGAAAGTATAACTAATAACATACTTACAAAAAATATATGATTGCTTTATTTACGATACAAGATTCCTATAGCTATTACAAATAAGTTTTCGTACCAAAATTAAAGAACAAAATATTCCCACCTATAAAAAAAAATGGATGAAGTTACAGTAACATTTTAACCTGTATTTTCGACACAACTCACACAAATGTCTAACAAATGGTCTTTACGCATCCAATTATTACATATTTTACACCATCTTCTTGTAGATTTATTCCTAACTCGACCACATTCATAATAACGTCCTAAAGGTCCGCGTCGTTCGTGAGGCACTGCCGTTGATTTCGATGGTTGACCTAACAGAATCTTTGCACGTCTTTGTAATTCGACTGTTAATTGTAGAATTTCACTTGTTTCACTTGTTACATTATCTTTTCCAATAAAAAAATATTCTAATATTGTTTCATTTACATAGCTGTTAGATTTTTGCTTTTTCTTTACTACGCTTTTTATCTTCTTGTCTAAACATGTGCCTTGCACTGTTAGCTTTCATAAGGCTTCTTATCTTCATGATCAACTCGTGGTGTTTGAAATTGCATTCATATATGAAAGCTATCTTGCACTGTTGACATTCATAAGCCTTTGTACCTTCATGAATCAGCATGTACTTTTTGAGATGATCATTGCTGCCGAAAGATTTCTCGCACTGTTGATGTTTACAAGCATTTTTATCCTCTTGTGTGAACTTGTGCTTTTTAAGTTGTATTGCTGCCAAAAGGTTTTTTGCACTGTTGACATTCATAAGCCTTTTTACCTTCTTGAATCAAAATGTTTTATTTGAGATGATAATTCCTGCTGAAAGCTGTCTGGTACTGTTGACATTCATGAGCCTTTTTATCTTTTTGAATCAGAATGTACTTTTTGAGATGGGAATTAATGCCAAAAGTTTTTGTGCTTGCAGTATGCTGCACCAAGTCTACGTAACAAGCCATCATAACGGGAAAATAACGTCAAAAAGAAGAGAAGAAGAAAAAGGAAGTACGGTTGGTTGCATACGCTACAATACAATAACTGATTGAAATTCCTTTTTTTAATATTAAACATTGGCATATTTACATTGTATACACAATGTTAAAAAATACCTGTTATGTTGACTAATTAAAAAATACTACTTTCGGTAAAAATCAATCATTTTGAACGAAAGAAACAACAGAACTACTTAGAAAATGTTATGCAATTAAAAAATGAATGCAAGTACAACCGGCAACCGGCAAAAAATCAAAGAAATATTTTAATTTCTTACGAAAATGTAAGTTTATTAGCGTGACGGGTCGTGAGTAAGTTTGTCCCCTGCTCCTGCAAATTTCCTATGGTTAAATGTACTGGTGGGTTGATACGTATTGTTATTGTTAATACGTTTTACGCGCATTCAACCCAAAATATTAACCAGATCCCAAGCAAGCGTAAACGCCTCATTTTAACAGTATCTTTCAAGCAACAGGAAACTATACTTATCTGGCATCTAGCGATTCTCCTGGGTGTCGGTTAACGGAGAGTCAACTGTATATGTAACATAAGTTTTTTCGTTCGTATGTACCGCCACATCGGGTGCCAATTCACGCAGTCATATGAAACATTCTGTAAGGTCAAAAACTGTTACAAAAATAATTACCTTCACATATCGTGTGAAATATAAGCTTACTTCCATTATGATCTATGATTTATGCATTAAACTAACACGTAGAGTTGTGAACAAAATAATTTTTGCATTGTCAAGATAATAAATTACCAATTGTGCAACATAGCTTTTACTTGTTACTTTGGTTAATGTGCTTTGCAATCATCTCCGCTAAGGTCATTATAATATGACACGATATTAACATTGAAAAATTAGGATTAATTTTCTTCTCCCGGAGTAAATTTTATTGATGTGCACTGATTTTTAAAATAGATCAAGGTTTTATTGGTCTGTTAGGTGGTATACCTTCACATTCTAATGGAGCATGTATATTTTTCGGATGCCCCATCGCAGATATTAAGCAAAGTAGTTCAGTAAAAGTATCTGTATGCCAACATCTGGTACCTTAATAAATTATTATAATCTAATTAGAATTGTTGTAACTGACAATAAACATTTGATTTTTATCGTGTTGCTTGGCTGAAGTGAAAACTCTATTATAGTAGTGAGAATCAAGCTGAAAAAAATTAAGTTAAAGTATAATTTTTTTAGTACTACACCTGTAATAACATGCTCTGAATTATACTATGTTTCACCAATCTTAATTGTTTGTATATTGTTTACGACCGACCTACTTCAACAAAGAATTTATATTATCGTCCGTAGATTCTGCATGTAGCACTATAGTTCACTTTTAAATGAGCGGGACAGTTAGTAAAAAATATTGGTTTTTTTACTTTAGGTTGGTAGTAAGGCACTCATATTGATAGTTTAAGGTTATATCTGTAATGTCGCTTCAAAATTAGAAAATATAGCACAAAGTGATTCTGTGGGAAAAGTCAATATACGACCATTCCGAAGGAAACTTCCGTTGACAAAAGCTTTATTTTCAATATTCTGTAATCTTTAAGTGATTTTAAGGTTATATATTATTAAGCATTCATTACCACCAACAACGTAAAAAAAGTTTGGTTGCCGGGAGACCATTTTTACACACTAAATTATGAAAAATAGGCAGTCGTCATACTGCCGAAACAGCTGATTAGATAAGCGCGTTATAGTAGCTAATTTTCATAAATTATATTTATTAAAATGATGAAAACAGTTCGTATCAGAACTCCGTAATTTGATTTGTGCGTTTGAACAGCTTTACCCCGTTGCATTACATTTATATAAGTAATAAAAACAGTTCTTATCATAATTTTTGTATTTTGCATTGTGCATCAGCGTACCTTTTTTTGGTTCTATAACAGACAGTACTTATCAGTTAGTGTTTTCCCTATTGTACAAATTTAATATTAAAAATACTTAAATTCAAATTTGCCGCTAAAAACGACTTCAGTATAATTTGTTATTTCAATTAAAAAATAAACTATATTACACTGGCGGCCACCAAATATGCACGATCTTTTTTAACAATTTGTTTTTTAGTTCAAATCATAGCCATCATAAAAACATCAACAAAATGTTAGTATTATTCGTTTATTATGATAAAAATTATTTGAAAAAAAACCGTATTTTGTAAAAAAAATACCAAGACATTTTGCGAGAGCAAACAAGTAGAGCCGTTACAAAATTAGAAGACAACTGGTTGTTAGCTGCTGTAGCTGCAGATTTAAACATAAGTAAAAGTTGTATTTTAAATTGAAAAAAACGGCAGGAAAATAGACTGCAACGATCAGTTAGGATAGGAATTGGAAGAGTTTCTGAACCTCATAAAGATGGAGATTTGGACAATTTTATCAGGCAGAATTCATTTTTTACAGTTCGTGAAGAAACTCATTTTCGGGTTCCGTTATAACAACGGTCGCGTTGGTTGACTTTGTCAACCATCCGAGTATTTAGGCGGTATTGTTTGATTAGATAAAGTCTTGGGGTACTGCCGCCTTCAGTACCTTATCTTTAGTTCCTTACTGTCCAGTCAGCATTGTATCCAAGACAGTAAACTCAATAAGTATGTTAATAGTAATATAAAAGGAGTTAGAAACAGGCTGGTTGAAAAGTCAACCACGCGCCCAGAATTACTTTTTTCTATTTTATTATTGTTTAATACATTTTGATAGCTTCTTACTTAGTGCTCATCATTTGTTTCCAAAGCTAGTGTTATTTTTTTACACAAGACTAAATGGTGTTTTATTTTTGTTTTGTTTGATTTTTCTTATGTAAGCGTATAGTTGTGATATATTGTTGTATTCGGAATAAAAATTTCTAGCAGAATTAGTAAAGAAATGCATATATTCCAATTTGAAAAAAAAATGTTGTGATGGTATAGCCTTAATGCCCTTAGGGCAATATGTGATTTCGTTATACTATTTTGTAATCTACTCTCAACCATTTAACTTGGTATATAGATAACTGAAATTTTCCGATAAATAAGGGAGCTATGGACTTGTCTTGTTTTTTGGAGACACTCTATATGTATAAATGCCTTGATAGCGTTTAATATTTCTAATGCAAAACTTGTCCAAAAATCTTTTAATGCTCTAAATATAACAAAAAAATTGAATGAACAGTTTGTTGTTTGATTAAAAGCCAGAAATTCAAATAAAAAGTTGTGGTTGACAAAGTCAACCACGCGACCAGATACGTTCCGCAATTTGATGCGACCGGTCTAGGGTTAAAGAATTATGCAGCTGTGAAAAAAGCATATTTGACTGATGAAAACAAAGCAAACCGACTACAATTATTTGATAATCAGTTTTTAAATGCCGATAAAGAATTTTGGACCTTTGTAGCTTTTTTAGATGAAAATTTTTTTCAATCTTGTAATAATGGAAAATTACACGTTTATAGACCACGAAATTCTAGATTTGATGAAAATTACACACATTCGACATAAGTGTGCTACGGGTTTCCCGGCCGCGTAGAAATGTTTGCTTGGCTAAGCTCAAGTCGGCGAGGGGGTAGGTTGAAATTTAATCCTCGAGGTTATGTGGGAAGCGTTCTCTCATTCTTCTCCGGAGGTTGATAGGGCGCCACTGCTTTGGGGTGGTCGAAATATCTCGAGAGTAGACAAAGCAGAATTCTCTCTCGACAATGGGGTTACAGAAACAATCACGAACAAGATAACAAGTGTATTGACTAGTTAAGTGCTAAAACAATTTACAATTACTGATAAAGTTAGATTAAAAGTTAGGGTACCCAAAAGGCTGAAAGCCATCAATTTGCAACAATGCAACACAAATGCTCGAATAACATTAAATACAAGAAATGTTTGAATTACACGAAGCAACAAATTCGACAAGTATCAATACGGTCAACTTAACTACAACATCGACACGGCTCCATGCGCTGGCGGCTTTTCCTCAATCATCCCGCCCTGGAGAAGTCATCCGTGCAGATCGCCTGGACTGTTGGTATCCCGGTGGACCGGCAGATATTTACGGCACCGTATTTTCACTACTTGCACTGCGAATTCCCTTTAGGAATACCTCAACTTGTCGACGCTGAATCCACGCGTGACCATCATTCATCACACCCAGTCAGGTTCTGTCGCTCACTTTTAATTTTTGTCGAACTTCGCGCACTGACCTCAACGACCTTAAGATTCCCTGCTTGTCGAGAGAGAGAGAAATTGACTTCCGCGCGAATTTGAAATTAATTAATGAATCAGTACCGTAACAAGTGTTCCTGGAGTATGCTGGAAAATAGATGGGCATTTAACGGGGGAACACAATAGAGAAATATTGGAAAATGTTATGTTACCATCCATGACAACTACTTTTCCCCACAATTTCGTTTTTCAACAGGCAAGAAAAATAATTTAATTTTGAGCTTAAACATACATTTACAAGACACTTTTTTCTGTCGCAGGACAATTGTTTGTGATTGCAGTTAACGACACTGCTATAGGTTATTAAAAAAATAATTGTTGCTTTTTCGATTTAAAATTTTCATATAAAATTTGTTTGGTTTCTATTTTTTTTAACAAACTTTTTTTTAACTAACTTGAATTTAGTATTGCGTCTAATTTATTTGTTTTGATTTTGTAATGTTTAATTTATTTATATATATTTTGCAAAATAAAAAACATTTGCCCCTTTTCACGAAAGTCACTGCATAAAAGGATATTTAATCTATAGAAAAATAGGGAAATTTGCCTCAGGTGACCGCAGGTGTAACTAAAATAAGAGGGCGTACTTCACAGGAGTCTGCTACGTTTAAAAATCAATCAAAAAGTTTAATCGTATATGGATACTGTTTAGCAATAATGATTCAAGCCACATCACTATAGTTTTGAGATAATCGCCGTTGAAATTCATTGGACCACAGAAAATCGATTTTTTATGTTTTTGCTTTTACGATCAGGTACTCACATAGATGCCTTACAACTTCAGTAGCCTGTGATGATTTTGACGGTTTTATTTATTTTTTAAAAGTATAGGAAATTAAAGAAGTGGGTTGACTCATTTTTAGTTATTGCACTCTTATACTTTATTGGAAACAACAAAAAGGCTGTAACTAAAAGTGACACTAAGTTATTATAAAACAATACAATATTTTTTGTAATATGCGTTTAAATTTTTTATGTAGAATAATAATAATCAATACTGAAGTTGTAACAGGTATGTGGACGTATAGTATAATTCTTTAATTGTTTATGAGATTTTTATTGGCAACGTTTCGAGGACATTGATATCCTCTTCGTCAGGCCTGCAAATTCATTACAAAAGCACATAAAATTAAAATATTAGATGATTTTACAAACAATAAATTTACAAAAATTAATCAACCAAAACATTATTGCTAAACTCTTTGAACCTTACAGTTTACGATTGTGGGTTGACATTATTTCGATTACAGGCCAGTAAACTTCATTTTGTGACTTGAATCATTTTTGTTTCATGTATAACAGCTTAAGAACGATTCAAAATGTTTGGTAACTCATTGTTTTATAAATTGTGGATTAACTCATGTTCAGCAAACAGCATCCATATAATGTTCACATGCTGCAAACGCACTCTCTATCTCTCTCCACCGATGCAAGAAAGTGAGTAACAGTAAATTCCCAAATGTGTAGTAAGCAATAGAAATTTAGCTTCAAGTTGCACGTGAACAACACGCGAATATTGTGACATTAGGTACAATAAAGTAGTGCCTTAATAAAGCTTAATACCTTGGAATCGATGCATCTGCGGACACAAGGTTATTAGAACCTTTTGATTCATTTTTGATGGTAGAATATGTTCCTTTATTTTAGTTTAATGGCTTCATTCTCCAGCGAGCTTTAATAGCAAAACAACTATATAAAATATTCAGAATCGAATAGTTTTTGAATTGTGGAAGTTCTAATGTGACCTATCGAGATTAATTAATTTCTTAGGTGTACTCGAAGAATTCATCTGTTGTCAAGTAACTGGCAAAATTTTTTGACATGTGGTTCTTTGCAATAATACTGTACAACTGGTCAAGTCTAGTGTCACATAATAATTATTGTCACTAAAACTTTTACATGTCACAGTAGATTAATTAATACTTGAAGTTTTTCTTTAAATTTTTGTATTTCGGCATTTCAGAAACGAAAATTGTAATTCAGATCAGTTTATTGTAGGTACATCAGAAAAGGACAATTTATTGTAATTCAGGTAGCATCAATTTTACTTTAGAAAGTATCAATTGTAATTCAACTTGAGCAGTTCACGAAGTATTTTTTTGCTAGAATTTTTATAATGCATCTAATAAATTAATTAGCAAGTTACTCCCAAATTATTGAAGAATTAAAACTTCAATAGCTCAAAAAACTATTTGACCCTGGATATTGTTTCTTTCTGTTTTGCTATTAGAGCTTGCGGGTGAATATTCAATTGACACTTAATCTGGGACATTCTGTATAGAAATTCGCTATATGGGAATTCATCGCGGCGGATTTTAACTGCACTTGTAAGAATATGCATACTATAATTCATAGGATTTTATTTATGTTTGGATGGTTGTCAAATATTCAGTTTTGTACAGTCCCGCCCGTTACACACTAAAAAAACAGCTTATTTATTCTCCATTATTATTTACATCTTTTTAGAAAGTTTTTTCTGAGACGACTCTAAAAATTTAAGTATCCCTTCTACAACTCACCCGATACATAGGGAATGGTTTGTGTCCCAAAATTAAAAAACATAGTCGCCCATAAAATAATTAATGTGTTGACTATTTCTGAATCTTCAAACGTGAGTAGATAAAATGGACAACTGTATACCACCTCTTTTTTTACATTACACTTACAATGTAAATATTCCTAAGTTTAATATTGGTTATGATAATTTTTTCAACAGTTCATTATAGAGTGAGAGACTACAATATGGAACAAATTAATTAGAATTGAAACAATTATTTAAAATAATGTGTAAAATAGGTACATTTGCTTAACGATAACATAACAACAACATAACATAAGTAATAACTAGAATAAATAAAATAACTCATTAACAGAAGAAGATAGCGGGGCTGTACCAAGAATACTAGCAACGTTGCCTCTCTGTATTTCCAAACTTATTCGTTGCTTCAAATATGTTTTGGCTTGATATCAATCAGTCAATGTATTGTAACGTATGCAACCAACTCTTTTTTATTTCTAAATTGGTATAAACGTTAAATCATTTGTATTATCAAGGATTGCTGGGATATACAGCACAATACATTGACTGATTGACTTTATTTTTACATTTACGTTGCATGTTCAATGTTAAAAAAAACGCCCGGTAGATAGTAATCCGATGTATTAAACTTTATTATTTATGGATGTTTAAATTTATGACATTTCATTACTTAATTTATTCGATAACATTGTTTAATTCACTTATCATTCGACAATTTTATCTTGTCATGCTACTGATTATAATCTTTAGCGATCCATAAATACAAATAATTCACCAATACTAAAGAAAGTAGAATTATTGAAAGTAACCCATCTTCGAATGATTTATGAAACCACAACAGAAACGTTCGATTTCTCATTTTTTATTCCGTTTACTTACAACACATAATATCAGATATTTTTCTATGAGAAAACAAGTAAATTGTCGAAGACGTCTTAACTTTCTACCTTTTACTTACAATATGCATAATTATACAAAACTTCGAGCTGTTACCTCTTATCCAGGTTAATTAAAGCAAGTTATAGTTTAAAATCACCCCAAAATGTTAACATTAATTTGTTTGTTGTAAATCTCATTTTGGCTTATAATGGTACAAATAAATAGTAAATAACTTTCTTCTTATTTATAATAAAATTAAAAGAAGTCAAGTATTTACCAGAATCTAGGTAGACAGCATTGAAAGTTGCATTACTATTTTTGGATGAAAATTGACGAAATTCCTCCGATATTATTTAATTGCAAAATGTTTCTGTTGGTGTCTTCAGTTATGTAACGCTTTCTTGGCGCTTCGATGTTTCCATAAAAACAACTAATGAATCTCGGATGCGCTTATTTTTGTTTTTTGTAGGATGCAATTTAGAAATTTATGTAATTTCGTCTCCTGTTTAAAATGTCAGGACAATCACTAGCATTTAAATGTTGCCAATAAAAAAATTATAATTTCATATAAACGAAGGATTGCTTAAAACAATGGCTACACCAATTTCAGTGATGTAATAATAATTACACATTTCTTATATAAACCCTTTTTTGAAAACACAATAGGTACATATTTTGCACAATAAAAACTCTGAAGACTATGTGTTCTTCAGTAGCGATGTAGTCAATTTTCCCATTGTAAAGATGCCTGATTCTACACAAATATAATTGAGTAAATACTATTATTCAGTGGGTAATGAGTTCGCGTTTATTTTGCGTTCAACCTCAGAATGAAATATTGAGTTTTCTACATTCTCCAACTATGTACGTTAAAAATTTATGGAATATGATGTAACCTATACAATTTCGAAATACCTCTGCTGTTTAATAGCTACCTTTAAATGCGTTTTAATGCTTCGTTGTGTAATAAATGAATCTTTGCAATGAATTGCGTACGTGAATAATTTATTGCCTCTTCTTATCGTGTTTTTATCAATGTTTCAATATTACCTAAATCACCAACTACAAAATTTAAAAAATTAAATTCTAAACAATAATTACACTGACGACACGGCAACACAGTAACTTTTATTATTTTAAATTCGCTTGAATATATTATTTATGTCACTAATTAACAACAAAAATAATATAGATAAGTGTGTATTAATTACAAACTTATTTCTTCTTAACGCCTCTAAAATCGGAATGGTGCTTATAATCGATATGGTTTCTTCTTCATGGTAGATCTATGTGAACAACATCAATTCAAAATGACATAAAAGATAAAAATCGAAAAATTCTTAAAATAGAAAACGAAATAATTGGAAGTTGGCAAGAATACTTCCAATATTTACTAGAAGATGTGGTACAAGACGAAAATATGAACAATGAAATTATACATACAGAATCAAATACAAATTTCGCAGAAGATTTATTTAAGACTATATACAAAATGACAATGGGAAAAGCTGTAGGAATTGGCGAAATAACTACTGAGATGATAAAATACGCGACAGAAAAAGGACACGAATAATTCGGAGGACAAGTATATGCAAGAATGATATAACAAAGACTAAGATACTGCTAGCACCCGACAATAGAAGATACATAAAGTGGATTTAGGAGAGAACAAGGAATCAATGACCAAGTATTCTGTTTATTCCAAATAACAGAAAAGGGACTTTTAAAAAAGTTTGCAAAATAGAGGTATTGATAAAGATATGATATGAAGAGCCTGTACGAAATAAACATCACACACATCTAATAGGTTAAGTATCTTGGAACGATAATCAATGCACAAGAAGACACAGTTTCTGTGGAAAAAAATTACCAAATGTGGAAAAAAAATTACCAAATATGTAAAAAGAGAACTATTACAAAAAATAATAGTCCCAATATTAATACATGGAAGAGAATCATGGACAATGATGCCAAAACAAAGCAGTAGAATACAAAGCACCGAAATGCGATTCTTACGAAAAGTAGAAAACAAGATCAAAAAAGATTGTTGTTCTGATAATCCCCCAGAAACTACGCATACTTATCCACCGAAAGGTGGAATGAATTAAGATTAAGTAAGTTTAGTTTAGTTCCTTCTTAAATTATTGACCCTTACACAAAATAAAATAAAAATGTTAAAAGTATTGCTCATTCCCTCTTCTATGAATAATTTTTATACGTTCCCTTGCATATAATGACTATTAGTGCTAATTATTTACAACTTTCCGTTGGTAAAATTGCTACAGTAGGATTAAATATTTTGAACCATCTTCCATCGAAAGGAATTTATGTTCTGCATCAATCATCGTTTTCGCACATTAATTAAAATTACTTTTACTAGAAGCCTTAAATCGTGAACTTTTTTTTATAAGTTGAATAATGACCGGTAAAAGGAAATGATTGGAGAGTATCTAACATGTGGTATTTTCCGCATTAATTAAAATTTTTAATAATTTAAAAAAGGCAAAGCTATTAAATCTTCATTTTAAACGATGTCAAGGATTTTGATGCGCAATTTGCAATTTTACTAATTTTATTTAATACAATCATGTAAAATAATATTTTTAAATAGATTTCACAATGAAAACGTTTACGTTGCATGCATTGTAAAATTCGATGACAATAACACAAACATGGTAAAATGCGAATAATAGAGTTTCCCACAACACTCTCGGTTTTAAAGAAAGTAGCATTTAATTGAACAAGAACACATTTGTGTGGAATTGAAGGTGTAGATTAATAATACCAACTCTTCACGCTCATTATAAGTAGCAATTTCGTCGAGAGTGCATCTCTTTCAATTTCCTTCTTTTTTTAACTTGTGAGAATGAGAATAAATTTTTCACAGATAGAGATTGTGTGAGTTATATAACATCAACAAAATTATTTTTAATTACGTTTAAATTATCTCCGTAATAGTTTCAGTTCCGTAGTTATAATGTTCACAATATAGGTAACAATTTCACTTTATAACTTTTATAGGTATTTTCAAATGTTAAATAATCTTAAACCTTTTAATATTTCACCCACAAATGAAAATATTAACATTTATTTTATGTTGTAATAATAAGTTTCTCAAATTATTTTTTCTCTAATTTTTATTACAAGGACATAATACTTCAGCGGCTAGTCGTTGTGGTGTAAAACCAAAATACACTTTGAGAAAAGGAAAGCATGGTATAACGCGTTATTAATGGGGAAACATACCCGGTCTTTTCTTTAACATTGAAGATACGATGTAAATATCCCTAGGTTCAATTATTAAAAACAAATTGTCACTCAGTCAATGTATGTGTCGGCGACGAATTGTAAATTCAGTCGTTTTATAAAACGCCTAGTCGTTTTCTAAATGACTGGGCAGATTGTAAAATATAGAATGAAAGGAGAATTTTTACAATTTGACTGATAATTTTAGGTGTTTTATGAATCGCTGACTAACTCCCAGTCCGTTTTGTAAAGCACTGAAGAATTATTAAACATTTTATAAAATAAAACCTTTTATATTGAGTTAAACCTTTTCCTCGTAGTTAAATTCCCCTTTCATTCTATATATTTTACAATATGCCCAGTCATTTAGAAAGCGACTAGGCGTTTTATAAAACGACTGAATTTACATTACAATTCGCCGCCATGTGCAACCCAGAGATGCAACCAGGTCGACTTATTTTAGGTCATATACTATTAAATTGTAATGTCAATACGTTAGAATAGTAGAACAGACTGACTTGTCTGAAGCTATTGCTATTTTCACAATATTTACAATATTAATCTTTTCTTGTTCCGAATACATGTTAAATTCCAAAAATTTTAAACAAACTTCAACAATTTTATTTCTCACTGGTCGAATATGCGCTTAAAAATGAGAATAATGGGCTTGATCTTGTCGAAATTAGTTTAGATAGGAAACTTGAGGAATGCATAATTAACGTTCCTGGACATTCATACTCGGTACAAACCTTAGAAATCTTAGAAACAAAAAAGAAACTTCTAAACTAAACAAACTTACACTTATATTTTTATTTTGATCAAAACAATAGTACACTACAGTACATGTGAAGAAGCAAAGAATTTCGCTCACGGGTGTACCAGTTTTGCACACAATGCGAAGTCGACTATTCAAAAGGAGACACAAGTGAGCGAAGTCGGTTCGTCACGAGTCAAGTTTTGTTCAATCCTGCTCTTGAAATGTTAAAAAAAGATATACTAAAATTTGGAATACCTGTGACAAGTTGGGTTATGTTATTATGGTAGTTGTTGTTTATTTCGATATTCTAAAAGTTCTACGGCCACGGGCTGGCAAAAGTAGGGAGACCATTGAAAAAACAACTTGAGTGAAAAAGCAGAAAATTTCAAGTAGTGTATTCAAGTAAAAATCAACGTAAGAAAAAGATTGAACCAATACTTAAATTTGGTTGGTAAATAATTCCACAAATATAGTACACAGTAATTTCTTGTAAAACGGCAATAGTGTGTTGCACCCATGCTAGAAAGTCACACTGTCAATCAAAAATAACTGCCCTGTACATTTCTAAACTTAATGATAGGTCATATATTGTGTGGAAAGTACAACGATTATTTCTAGGGTAAGGATGATTTTGTTAGGTCAAGCAACCGGCAGTAGACTTCTTCAATTTCGGGATCGTCCAGATTATGTTCTGAATCCAAGAGTGCCTACATGGCAATGGGCATAATTTTTCATTTTAATTGTGAACACGAACATCTTAAAACAGAATAAGTGTTTATTGGTTTATACCAAAACAATTCTTACTTTCAAAATGACTTTCCTATTTACCTACAACCTGTATTTTAGCTTATAAAATGTTACTTTCTTCATAGTCACAGTGTTATCCTGAGTATTTATTTTCCAATAGATCAAATCTGCTTTAATTCTTGGCAGATTGTATCCAGAAAGGTCTTTATTTCAGAAAATCACTAAATATGCAAAACTTAAAGATTCCCAATTAGTGGTAAGTATTTAATTTGAAGGTATTAAATTGAATTTAACTCATTTAAATAATTCGCCAAATGCAGTTGAAAATTTCGAAACTAATTATTTTGCAATTTTTGGCAACGTATTTTTCTATACCACAGATAATCTTTTTACCTTGGGTAAAATAGTAAATCAAAATATTATAAATTTTACGATTTAACTAAGGTGATTAAAATGTAGTATCGCTTCAATTCATCTCACAATTCTAAATCCATTTTTTATCGTTCCCAAATTACAACCTTCAAACTGATTTAAGTCTGCATTGCATCAGTAATCAATTTAATCTAAACGTTTTTACTTTCAAATTAAACGAATTATTTGATGTAGCGCTAGCAATATGTAGAGCATCGTTTCTACAAATTATATCCAAATCAACGTTCTCGTCATAACGGATAATAGAAAAAAAATAAAAAGCGGATATCGATTGTATCAATGCTGAATCTCAATTGTGATCCTATTGTTCAAACTTCACCTCTTCCTTAGGCGTGGTAATTTATTTACACTTCTCTGAATAAACAAAATTCAAATTTACGTTGCCTTCGCAGTTTATAAAACTTTGATTTGCCATGTCCGACATCAGTTTCTTTTCGATACAAACTCACTTTAACCTTGTGTTCAAGTAGAGGATTGTGAGCATACTGCGACCTCGTTATGTAACTCAACAATTTTGAAGCTCTAAATAACACAGTAAATGCAAAGATCAATACCGTGTTAAGTTGATTAATCTGGATATTTTACAGTTTAGTTTATCGGATTAATTTCGTGAATTCTCCAAAAAAAAATGTGAAAGTATGTACTAAAATTTTCCCGACTTAAAAAAAAACACTTATTTTCATTTTCCAGTGGTTGTGGATTGAAACGCATTAGCAAAGATTTCTCCTACAATTTTTTAATTGACCTTATTCGGTAGTCGAACACTGTATGTAAAACTTATTGTAAAGAAAGCGATCTACAATGGTCGAGAAATAACGAATTGACACACCCATCATTGAAATAATTGCAAGATGAGAGAAACAATATTTGTAAAAAATAGAGATACAAATATGGAAAAGTAAAAGTTAGTTTCTTTAATGGATAATTTAATTGTATGTAGTTTCAGTGCGAATGAACGTTGTGCATGCAAATAAACGTAAGTACACATAATGTGAATATGCTAGTGCACGTCCATAAATTTTTAAAGGTAGAGCTTTAAATGGAGTGGAAAGCATGTTGCAATGCGGTTGGGTTCAGTCATGATCTGTAGAAATAAATTAAAGTACGATATTAACTTGTAAGTGGTGTTATAGAAATTTCAAGTAAAGTTTGATGCTCATTCTAAAGGAAAGCATTTAGAACACTTAAATCGCATGCTTCGTGCGGCAAGATAAAGAAATATAGCATCTTAAAATTACGAGCTTTCACTTCTTCTGTTGATAATTATCATTCGTTGTTTTTGCTCACGGTTTAAAATGTGCGAATCTTTTTAATCATTTTGAAATTGAAGTTCCTGCAAGTTCTCGAACCTATGAAATGTCACTGAAAGATAGAACAAATAAATTGTTGCGGTTTAAACCGCATATTAATTGTTGCAAAAAATGAAATGGCAAATTAGTTTCATGTTATTTTTGTTGGTCGACTGGTTTTTGTTCTCAGCTTGACAGGTGAGAAGGTTTTGAATGGGTATTTGTTTCAAGAGTCTTATTGTCCTGTCAACGATCTCGAAATAGAAAAAGGAAGTTCTACTTATTTAAATCGTTGCACGAAATATTGTGTGATCACGATATATTTACAATCAATCAATCATAATAATATTCTTTAATAAGATAAAATCAGCACGCATCAGCAAGTTTAATTGAATCGATGCAAAAAATGGACTTAAAAGAAAGTTTTAGGAATAAATATCACGGTAAACTTGGTCGTGATTTTTCGCGGTAATAATCAAACTGTCACAGAATTTATAATGTGAATAACCTTAATCCCTGAATTCACTGAATCGAGATTTTTAATAGTTGTCAATGACTTATCTAACACTGTTTTTTATAAGTTTTTTATATTCGATTCGTACTCGATGTGCCGACAAATTATTTTTGTTTTGCCTGTATCAAATTTAATTGTCAATCGCATTAAACATAGGTAATTATGCTATTTCGTATTAAAAAATTATGTTGTTTTAAGCCTCATCAATTTCCTCCTTTTAAGGTTGATGGTCATTGGTTACTGATAATACAGAAAAATGCGCGTTATTGATACAGTCCTCTACGTGTTTTTGTCACTGCTGATTTTGCTGCGTTTTCCAAAGCCGATATTTCCCGTGGTCACTTCTGACGTTGTGTCCATCATCGCCAAGAAAAATATCCCTGCGAAGGATAAGATCACCAACGCAATCGTAAAAATTGTTATTAACTTTCTAAAGCTTCTGTTCAAGGTTTTCAACAAGTGCCTTCAATGACAATATTTGTCAAACATATAAAAAATTCTCATTTGATAGTACAGTGGAATTTTTGTGGCATTTTTTTTTTCATTCCTCCTCCTCCTCCTGTGCGCCTCCTCTGACGACGTTTTAGTAAGACTTTTTCTTCGAGACCGCTTCGTTTTAAAGAGATCTATTACAGTGGAACCCCGCTATTCGGACATAATTGGTTCCAGAAGACTGTTCGAATAGCGAATTGTACGAATGGCTAATCAATTTTTTCAAAGTAAATTTAATTTTTTTGTAATGTGTCATACATATGACACAACAAACGAATCTTATCGATATCAGCTTCACTTTATAGTGATAACATAAACATATAATTATTAATTCATCAAAATTAACACAATCTGAAGAAAGTTACAAATCGATTTGGTATCTTTGCAATCGGCGTTCGATCAAAGTTAAAATCAAGATTTTTCACAAGAGATGACGAGTTTAAAAATTTTAAAATTGAATTTCAGAATTGCTTCAACCCCATGATACCGCCGATTTTGTTGTCGTTTGTAGCCTGTGCAGTTCGAATTGAAGAATTGCCTATTGTGTCAACAACATATCACTTGTAATCAAAACTACATACTCAAGGAGGGGTAGAACTTTGAAAGGAAACTGATTACGGTTTGAAAAGTTTGAAAATGCTGCCTCTCGTTCTACACTTTCAAACGGTTTAATTAAAAAAAGTTTTTCTTATTGTAATTACGTGAATAAAATTTTTGAACGTTTATTTAATTATTAAAATTGTGGAATTAAATAGAAAACTAGGTTTTTTTATCTACCAGATTTTAAAACTCCTAATAAATATATGATTTCTTTGGCAAATAATGTATGTTGATCATTCAATCGGCTTATCTAAAATATTCAGCGATAAGTTTCTGATATCAGCAAAATGATTTATAGTTATCTCAGTACTTGATACCATAATTTTACAAGAAGGAAAATTTTAAACGAAAATATCTGGTAAGTGTATAGTTTTAACTACGATGTCAAAGATGGGTTATAATGGCTAAACTTAAAATTTTATTTCAGGTGTTTAAAGATCTAAAAAATGTCTATTGCAATTGGCGACATTGACCGTTTCCTTAACGTATTGAAATGTGCTAAATGCAAAGAATTGTCGTACAGTTTTCCAATTTATTCTGCTTCTACATCTAATGGTTATTCCTTAAGTACCATGTGCAAGAAATGTTATGAATTATTGGTATGGTATTGCGATAATTTTTAACATTATGGTATTTTACAGAAACGCGTTATGGTAAACAACACATCTTACATTTTTTAAAACAGCCCCTACGCGAAAGCACAAAACGATAAAATCTGGTGAAAGATGTCTTTAAGAAGGGGTTCATATTCACAACCCGTGACTAACTAATGCAACCGTAGACAAGTATACGAATTTTTCTTCTTAGATACATCTCAATCTATTTTACGTATACATTTCTAATTCCATTAGGTACCTTTTTAAATAGCCCATTTATTTGTGGCAAATGTGTTTTATGTAAAAATTAAATTATGTGTTCTTAGTTTGACACGTTACCATACCTACTGAATAAACAATACAGCTGTGTAATAACGAGTTTCCTGGACTGTATGGATTAAGCATTGTTCAAGCTATCGTAAAATCCTGGATACAATACACATTTATGTACAATATGCAGACTTGCTTTAACACTAAAGTTTCTTGTAAAATAGAAATTCGTATACAATCAAACTCGTTTATGACGAGTACGGATATAACGAAATCCGGAATATAACGAAGGCTTCTTGAATAAATGCTTGAATTTATATTGGTTTCTTTTCTAACTTTTTCTGATTATTACGATCACGTTTCACGAAAAAGACGAACAAAATTTTAAATACTTTTACATGTCAAATCGTTCTCGACAGACATGTTTTTAAAATTTCTGGAGTTTCCTTAATTACATATTTTACGTTTTTTAAGTTTTGTGTCTTACAATATTCGTTAAGAACTAATATAATTAAAAATATTAATAATTACATTTATAATTATAATTAATATCTCTAATTAATTAAAACAATATGCATTTACAATAAACCACTTCCTAGAGAACATGTTTCCCAATTGAATGATAACAAGTAATTTTGTTTACGATTAAAGGGACAAACTATGCGAGAAAAATGTAAGATCTAACTTCTAAATTATTAGTAAAAGAACTTTTTTTTTGTTCACATTTGCAAAAAAAAATACAGCGGTTCCCAACGGGATCCAGCTCAATGCTTGGGAGTTGATGGAAGTTTAAAAGGGTTTTTATGGTATTCCAGGGGTTTCGTTCATATTCCTAGTCAAATTGTTATCTTTAAGTTTTTTATATTTATGATTATGTTTTATGCTGTTTATTATAGAGAAAAATGTAAGGGAATCGATAAAGAAAATCAATCTTATAAAAGGATTGATGTAGAAAAAAGATTGGGAACCTCGGTTCTAACATGTTTTTCTTTCATTTATTGTTAAAAAGTAAAATTTTGGATTTCAATATATCATCCATTTCTTGCAGAAGTGCACAAAGTGGCCGCACAACTATACGAGATCATTTGATTTGGAGAGGGTAGCCGTATACTGTTTATATTCCTGTCCAAATCAACCAATGGGGTGCAATGAAACTCTGAAATTTTATACAGTAGAAGAACATAAAAAAATTTGCAAGTATAGATTGGTGTCTTGTCCAAAATGTAATGAAGGGAACCTTAGTGTAAATCAGCTAAAATCTCATATAAATGACACACATTCAACTAGTGTAATGGACCCAGTATCAGTGGATTTGTCATTGATAAATCAGGAGAAGAGCATAAATTTTTATAATGGAAATATTCACTCATTTGCAATTTTCGTGAATAATCCTAATGAAGGAAAATTAAATTTTTTAGTAATGTCTATTGAACTTGAAACAGCCAACAAATCTTATCAATATCAGCTCCAATTTTATAGCAATAACATTGATGAAGCCATAATATTTCCTAAACGTCAAGTGGAACCTTATACCGATATATTGAACTCGGAAAAAAACATCGAAGTTGATTTATTGACTATGACATCGACGCTCAATTCAACTTCGATCAAAGTTAAAATTAATATTTTTGACAAGGATGCTAAAAAGGATGGCAATTTTAAAATTTCAGATATTGAATGTCAGATATGTATGAACCAGATGACCCCGCCGATTTTGATGTGTGTCATTGGTCATTCGTTGTGGATTGTGCAGTTCGAAAGTGAAGATTTGTCCATTTTGCCAAAAATCCATTACTTCTACTCGGAACTATGCACTTGAGGAGTTAGTAAATGGTGGAGCTTTGAAAAAAAACTGATTACAATAATTTAAAAGATATGAAGAAAAAAATGGTTTAATAAAAAAAGTTATTTTCTTGTTGTAATTTATTATTATTATATTTCCAAATTTTTACATCATCGACATTCTTTCTTTCTAATCATTATCATTTAAATTTCTTTTCTACATAGTTATTCTCACTTCAATTTCCCAGATTTGGTTTGGTCGACCACATTTTCTTCTTTGGGGTAACATTCATTCCTATAACTTTCTATGTCATCTTTCCATTCGTTTCATATGACCATATCACAGTAACCATTTCGCTTCAAATATTGTCATTATAAATACATCCTCTTCTGCTCTGCTTCTTATCTGCTCGTTTCTAATTCGATCTAATTTTGTTAAAACACAGCTTCGTCCATATAGCTTTCAGTTTTTGTTCCTGCCTTTTGATAACGGTCCGCGTCCCTGCCCCACACGTACTTTTACTTTCTACGATGGATTTGTATAGTCCGTTTGGTATGATTCGTTCTTTCGTTGCTCCTTTCGAATGCAATTCTGCTTTTAATCTCAAGCTCGCCGTCTATATTTTAACTTATAACCAACCCTAAGTATTTGTAGGTATTTTTATTTTTTATTATGTCGCCATCAATCTCCATGTCTTCGACTTTACACCCCATGATCATGTCACTGTTACTATTTTACTTTTCTCGGCATATATTGTGCATCTAATCTAACTCGTCTTGAGCCCATATAATCTAATGGTCAGCGTATGGAAGGAATCTCCAATCGGAATTCTCATGTTTCGACAATAAAATAAGTGCTCAGCATCATGCTTGTCGAAGTTCCTTTGTTATTCAAATTTTTTGGGAAGGCTCTGATCCGACCTTAATTGAATAGCACCAACATTTTGATAGTTTCGAGATAATCAATAAAAACTGTGTATCTTCATTGTTATTTAAATTAAATTCCTTAAACCACGAAATTTAGTAGACAGTGGGCAATTACATATCTTCAATGATGTATACAGAGCAGCGTTCAGGAAACAACGCCCCAGCTCCTAGCTTTTACTTTACATTGTCTACTTCAAAATGTTAAAAAATGTTGGTTGATTTGTTTCAGTAATAAGCGATTCAATTTGTCTCACTGTGTTAGAATATAAAGTATTTACAGCCTTTATTATATTTTGCGTCTATTCCACTTTCAATCATGGCTATCCGTAACTTCGACAATGGTACGCTCTCAGATGCTACCAATAAAGAGTTTCAAGATTTCGTGCTAGTTGTTTCTCCAAGAGTTACTAAAGACAGAATGTGCCGTCAATGATGGACCAATTTAGAAGCCATTTTGCTCGTCTACTTCTATTATATCTAATACAATACTCATCTTAATAATTTTCCCATATAATCTTGCGGTTGTATTTAAGACACAGACTTTCTTGTAGTTACAACAGTCCTTTTTGCTTCCCTTTTTATGTCTGGCTGTAATAAAACCGTTTTTCCAGTCATCAGGTATTTTGTTTTCATCTAGAAACTTGCTAAGAAGTTCTGCCATTTTTAAAGGTTTTCCGTTACTTTGTCGGCTGTAATCTCCTCTGACATAGTTTCTATTCTATGTTCATTGTCAATTATTTCTGTTGTTTTTTTAAAGTCGCATCAATTTTCAGTTAATAGTGTTTAATAGTAATTTTTTCAATGTCTAACAATAAACTTATTAACTGTATATTATACTTACTTAATTCTTTCGTTTGTTTTGAGACTTCTAATTAACTTCCATGCTTCGGTTGAGTCTGTATCACCAATGTGCAAATTTACTGCTTCGCATTTTTTCCCCAAAACTGATTTTGTGCTTGGATTACAGTTACCTTTACTCCGTACATTCTTTCAGGACTAGATTTGTCACAGTTTTCTAATTTTGTTGTTAATCGTGGTTTGATATCGAATCGTTTCTTATACATCTAATTTGTACACAGTTATGTTACTTTTTGTGACTCGCTTATTGTGCCTTTCGGTCCAGGGGACCTATATGGAATTTTCACTTTTGATCGGGCCAGAAAATGACCTATTTCGCATTTGGCGCCTCTCTGAACTCTTACGTTTTTAAAGATTAGGTGGTTATTCTGTTTAGTAATTAAATAGTCCAGTCTTTGTGTATTCTGTTTTAAACTTTGTTTACCTTTTAATTTCATTCTATCAATAAATTTAACTCTCCAATACAAAATATTTCAACTAAAGTCGAAAACAAGTTCAAACGTTGGAAAGATACTAGAAGTATGTTACAAAAGTAGAATAAGAAACAACATTTGTTTATGTATTTGTAAAGCGAATGTATTTCTGCTTTTAGCAGTCAAACGTAGCTAAGAAGTCTCACATCGTGAATGACAACTAAGCCAATCAACTTTAACGCTAAACTAATAACAGTTGCACATCAAAATCACAAAGAAACATTCACTTAAATTAGACAATTCTTAATTTGCAATGCCTATTTCACCGAGTCAAAACATAATTATGCAAATTTTAATGACTTTTCGTAATCAGATTAAACGAAAGCAGTCACGCGACGAAGATGCAATACGAAAAAAATGAACAAAACAAGCTGCCCTAAATATTTGGCAAGCCTTGAGTTATTATGCTAAACTATGACATTGACCCCTCTCCTGGCGATGAGTAGAGTTTTCACCTACTATCATCGTTGACGTAATTTATTAATAACACATCGCGTTATCGGCGTCAATGCATAATGCATTTCGTCATCTTCAGAAGTATTGTGTGTACACAAAAACTGCAGGACCTTTACCTGCAAATGGTTAGACAACGTACCTCAATTAACTATTCGCTCATGTTTATAAATCATAAAAGAACGTATTTTTTAGTATCTTGCAAGTTCTTTAATTTTATTATGACCCACTCTTACTCTGTATAACTTTGTATTACAGTAGACTCTCGATTATCCGGAACCCGGTTATCCGGAACTCCGTATTTCACCGTTCTATTTGCAACTGTTTGTTTTTGACATTCATTTTATCTGGAACACGAAAATATAATTCTTAGAAATGATAACGATTGTTTTAACCGCAAGCTGAATGCATCGGGGCAGGTGCAGCATAATATATTAGTTAGACTTTGTACTCTGTATCTGAAAATATAAATGTTGATAGAGACAATTTTGTACAATGGTTACAAACTAAAGAACAAGAAGAATTTACTGACTCAAGATGAAGAAAATGAAGAAGACTTATTATTATTACTATTGACAGTGAAAATGCAGAAATATTCCACGCCGATGAGATGCAAGCATTGGAAATGTTTTTGCAGTATACAGAACAGCAACCATGTGAACACCAACCGATGATGCCGTTCTTATAAGAATATGGAGAGAGTACACATTACGAAAACGTTTCACTCAAGTGAAACAATTTTCCGTTACTTCCATTTGCATTAAAAACACAATTTGTGCTTGATTAGCATTTTTAAATGCTTTCTCAAAGCATTGCTGCGACCCACTCATCTGTCTCTATTTCTCATTTAAAATAACAATGATTTTATTTGATGCTAGCTGATGTTTTGCTAGTGATTTGGTTAGGAGGGAGGACTAATTAAGGTTTAATCAATAAAATACACTTGATAATGTTTCGATACAAGTTTTGCTAGTTATTATAGTAATGAATGATCATATTTCTTTGCTTAAATTGATTGTATCCCTTAAATTCATTTTTTATTGTGTAAACTACAGAACAATAACATTAATAAGCCATGCGAATAAAATAATGCTATACATAATCCAACAGCGGTTAAAGCCATACCTGTTTCCGCAGATTTCGTAAGAAGAGGCCGGTTTTATCCCTGGCAAAGGAACCAAAGATCAGCTTATTAATATTAGGCAAATAAACGAAAATTGTCATAAATTTAATGTACCAGCGATTCCCTGTTTTTTGGAGTATTCAAAGGATTTCGATGCCGGCAAATGGAACCATCTATGGATCGTTCTAATAGAAATGCCAGTACCCGAACATTTGATATATTTAATAAAGACCTTCTAACTAACAATGTTTTCGTGCATATAAATAATGAAATATTGGAAGGCTTCACTGTCAATACGACAGGGATGCATTCTGTCTCCCATCCTGTTTACCATCTATCCACAAAACAACAAAGAACTGGAACGGCAGCATATCCTTGGGTGACCAGAAGATCTCTAATCTAAGATATGCCGACAACACAACAATTTTGACTAGCTCAGAAGAAGATATGACGGAAATGTTACAGTGGATTGAAATATACAGTGAAGAAGCTGGTCTTAAAATTAATCGATCGAAGAGCTGTATTATAGTATTAGATAGAGCAAACATGGTACCTCAGCAATTTGAAAATATTCGGGACATACCAAGAAGAACTGAACACCGGTAACTGCGAAGAAGAGGTAAAAAGAAGAATAGGGATGGCAAAGTTAGCAATATTTCCATTGACCAAAATTTGGAATCGAGGCGTTTGAGATGATTTGCTACCGACGAATGCTAAGAATTTCATGGACTGAGCGGTGAACCAACATCCAGCCAGCGACTACTACCGACAATTCAACGTTAAATATTACCTTTCTTTGGTCTCGTAATCAGGCGAAACGGGATGGAAAAACTGTGCATACAAGGCAAGGTTGATGGAAAAAGAAGAAGAGGTCGGCCACCCGTGAGATTCATAGATCAACTGAAAAGTCGCACTAATCTGTCTATGACCGAAATAATGACAACAGCAGAAGACAGAGAAACATGGCGGGCTGTTATCAACACGGTACTCGGAATCGAGTTATACGAATAAGAATTTTATATATAAGATATAAGTAGAGTAATGTGACTTACGATTATTCTTAGTCATTTGTTAATTTTTTCAATTACAAATTTGCTTAAAGTGGCTAGAAATTCTGCCTCGACCCTACAATATTTTACTTTCAAATATTGGTATATATATTTTTTGTAAATTCGTTAGTTTTATAGCGCAAGGGAGACTTTCATAAATTACTTTCATTGGATACTTTTTCCGAATCAATAAATTGATGAAAATCAGTTTTAGGACATATTTCACAGCAACTTTCACTAAACATCGAATTCTAACAGCACTCAGGTGTATACGGATTTACGAAGAAGTTTAGAAACACATAATGTGGATACAATAACTTCCAATTTCATTAAGAAATAATTTAGCCACTAATTGTAAGTATTTATTTTAACAAGTAAAATTTAATGTTCATATTTCTTTTAGTCCGACAGTAAGAAGGTAACTTGTAAAAGTTTGACCTGAAAAGTATTTTTATAGCAGCAGACGAAATTAATTAATTTCTTGAACTTGAATCGATTTATTTTGACTGTTAAGAATATTTCAGCGTTTCAATGTAAAATAAAAAGACTCATGCCTACTCGTTGTCATTGTACGTCTCCAGACAGACCCTCCAAGGATTTTAATTGTAACAAATTCATTTGTACTTCTTCTTCTCTTCGAACACATAAACTTGATCTTTTTCTAAAATTAAGTTACTCAACAGTTCCTTGTAATTATGACATTCACGTGCGCAATAAAAAGTAATTGAACGGTCCCTCATATCGGTAAAAAGGTTAATAACTATTCAAATAGTAGCATGTGTGTTGTGCTATGTATAATTATATTTCCTTTTAATACACAACTGTAAGAGGGTGAAGGCTACACACAAGCAACTGATCTACCATCACTAAATTCCGTGACTTAATTTAGATTTAAAAAGTGATCGTTGGGCTCAAATAAAAAATTTAATTTTCAACTAAATTTCGCTCGTTTTGTTTATTATTTACTAAGTAGAAAGTACTTAAATCCAATACGGATGTCCTCGAAGTATTAGAATTTATTTAAACAAACTATTTACAACACAAATAGCCCTGTAATTCTCAACTTTAACCTTGAGGCGCATCTTCAATCGCACGCACGTGATCATTCTGATGACAATTTAGGGTAGGACAGGGACTTCTACTTTTTACACTCGAGGTACTTGTTAATTAAATGGGTTTTTTTCTTCACTTATTAGATGTTTTCAGGGAGAAGTAACGAAATTTATTCATTTCAATGAAACAAATAAAACCTATTTTTGAGAATGTTCAATGGTAAGAGGTTGTTTACATAAAAATTTAATTGTTCAGTAATTACAATTATTTATCAAGTTTGGATGGTAGAAATTCCTCTGTTGATACAAGAACTAATTACAAGCGTCTTTGAAAGTTATCATTAATGTTAAGCAATGAGTATCTTCGCGGTTTCGATAAAAATTACAACTTGTATGACTAAATTAGATACTGGTTCTTTTACTATCGTGATTATAACTTTCTTAGAGCGTAGGAGTAATTCTGCATTTCAGTTGATGAAATAAACGCTCGAAAATTAATCCGATTACCCTAATCTAAGTCATGGAAAAGTTGATGAATACCATCGACGGTCTTCTTAAGTACCCAAATGTGCTAGTTTAATAATTTATTATTTATAGATGGCCAAAAAGAGGTTAACCACAATAGCAATTATTTTGAGCTGTTCTTCAAATTCCTTGCTTATTACTGACTTTTGGACGTGATGGTGCTCTTATGGCGAAATTAGTGCGTTGTCACCATCCCACAAGCTCATATTAAAGATTGGCGATAGTGATAGTGGTCAAATGTCAGAATGATCATCACATCATCTACTTCGAGAAGTGCGGGGTAAACCCCTGGAGGGCAGAGCATCAATGTAGGTTACGAAGTCGTGGGGATGTAGGACGGCTATATACACGAGCCGGGCACTGGACCGCCAGTTCATTCAAAGTGTTTCTTCATTGCTACTTGCTGGAATTAAAACCGGTGAGCTTTTCAATTTTTTTTGTTTTAATTTTAAAATTTCAACAGAATTTGTTTTATAAAAATCATGCAGAATGATTGAAATAATATTTTGGCCATATTATAATAAATTTATTTCATTAACACGACAAATATTTTGCAACAACCAGTTCGTTGTAGTTGCGAGAGTTGACATCTCTCCCAGTTGAATGAACTTTATGGAGACGGTGTATTGGAATAATGCGCATCTCCTTCACTGTTTACTTAAACATTACCCACTTAATAAACTTAAATGTTATTTTTTCGATTCCGTTTTGTTTACATACCGTTTGCACAACATTCTTTTCTTTTCGAATAACTGCTACATGACCAATTTAATTATCAACTGACAATTTATTAAAACTGTGCTTTTTGGTCATGTGCACTATGCAATTCGAATTTACGGTACTTGTGTAGACATAAAAGAGTGCTTTTTTAATTCGTTGTGAAAACAGTGATTGGTATGGTGCGAAGCACAAATATTTAACCCCGATGGTATGTAAACTTTTGTGTGCTCAATTATGTCCATCGATCACGTTGGTGAAAATTTCGAACGTATGCAGTGACACATATTTTATTATTCAAAATGTACGATTGTTGGAGTTAGTTAACGTTTATAAAAAAACACAATTTAATCGAGCTGTTTGGAAGCAATAATCGAAAATAATAATTTGCATTTCCAATATCCGTTATGAGCAAGAATAATACTTTATGCAAATGAGACAAATAATTAACAAACTAGTTTAATTGTATTCCATATAGTAGAAAACTTCAAGTTTATAATAAGATTATTCTCAAGTTATAAATCAGCGAGAGTTTCTAGACTAAAAGACGCTGTTGAAATTCACCGTTAGCGTTCATTGTTTCAGTAAATAGTTTTTCTTTCATAAACTGATTAACAACAATCGTTAATCAATCATGTCCTATCTAACAACAAAAAGATTATGCAATGCAGTAAATTTAAAATAAAGTAACCTGTAATTAACTTTAGACGGCGATTTTAATTTTTTGTTAGAAAACGAATTAACCTATTGTGCAATCTGTTATTGTGAGCTACGTCGACACGTTGCATCAATTTCGAAATTTTGATGCGGGCACCGCTACAATTACATGTTTCAAATCTATTGACTTCCTTACACTTTTAAATATAAAGATAGATCTTTTGTCCACCTTTCAACAGTTACTTTCGAAGAGAAAAAGTATTGTTCAAGTTCACTTTTGGCGAGTGTTGCATGCGATTTTTTTATGACGAATGGTAAAAGTTAAAGTTGAAAGCACGAAAGAATTCAATTTGCAGAACAATTGGAAAGATACAAAAGAATAAAATATTCAAGAAAAATAATTGAAACTTTTAGACAACAATAGTGTTTTGATGAGAATTACTGAATCCAACGATTTTACTACAAAAGCGTTATTGTAAGTGCACACAATTAGTATTCCAATTATGTTGTTTAACTAGATGCAACATAGCAATTATTTGCTGTTAAATCTGGAACTTGATAATAATTTAATAGGTTAACACTTTTCCCAATAAGTTTTTTTTAACTTTAAATGAATGCTAAATACAGGGTGATGCACGTATAACCTGGCGATTTTGCTTGTTCATATGAGACTTTGAGATTTTTTAAATTAATTTTTTGTTTCTAATCAAAGTTCTCCTAGAATTTTATCCTGATAAAAGTTAAATTTATCGGATTTAGTTTCTAATAAAGATTATCTGCGGCTATTGCATTATTTCTACATTGGTCAAAAATTAAAAGTATATCGGCCTTTTCATAGTTAATAAACATTTGAATGATTTGAAATTAAATTTCACACATGTGACTTTTATCTTTGATAACTGTTCACATGAACAGGTTCATTGGACTGTATTAGCCAAATCGCTAGGTATCTAACACCTAACGGCTAATATCTAGTTAGCCGTGCCTCACCCTGTATAATATTTCTGTTATTGTAATTGCTACTTGATGGTTATCAAAAGTTTAGAAATATAGTAGACTCACTTGGATGCGAAAACCACTAATAAGAACCATTCAATAATACGAACATTGTGAAACTTGCTTAGACATGCAAATAACGTTTATGGGGAAAAGCTTTCTTAAGTACAAAAAAATATTCAAGAGAAGAGAATAGTACAGGAAATGCTTAGGAAATTCATACTCTATACCATTTGCTGCCGACCAACGAATACTGGCAAATGATGAAGAAAATGCAACGTATAGGATGCAAGAACTGTTGAAGGAGTTTGCAAAATGGGGCTTGAACGTGAATATAAAGGAAGCCGAATACTTTTTGCGTACAAGAAAAACTGACAGACTAGGTAGTACAAACACGTGAGATGGCAAAGATGAAAAAGATATCCGAAATACAGTTCGAAAGCGAAAAACTAATGCAAACACAAGGTTAGAAGTAAAGAAGAACATTTAAAGAAATATAGCTGAGCCCATAGCAACATACGGGGCTGAAACATGAAGACTCACCTAGAAAGACAAACAGGAGTTGCAAACAGTAGAAACATACTTTTGCAGGAGATTGGAACACATACCAAATGAGATAATAAAGCAGCGTAGAATCTACGATTAAAGACGGAATAGAACACAGACAGGTAATTTGCTATGGGCAAGCCATGAAGATGAGAGGGGAAAGATGGACACGGAAAGCACATAAGAACATCGGCCACCAAACCGACAAAAAGAAGGAATAGAGAAAACAATGACGGAAAGGAGACTCGAAGACCCGGACTGCCAAAATAAAGGGTTGTAGTATTTCAAAATTGTGGACAATATTATGTACTGTCTAAATTGCTAAAAAAATTCGTGTTCACACTAGCGCGAGTCTACTGTATTTTAAATTTTTTAAGCCCAAGTAATTATTCAAAGATAATGGAATTGAGACAGTAACTAACTGAACATTGTATAAAACTAAAACGTGTAGATAGTCTAAAAGTATCCAGAAAATTAAGTTTCCAATAAATTTTCGAATCAATTCAAATGATGAAATTAATGGAAAACAATTAATAACAATTGTGTATTGCAACATCCTTTTAATTAATACTTCCAGTATATTATAACAAGCACATAATGTAGGCTATTATTAACGAAGATGAAGTTTGCAAATACGAGTCAAAAACGGATATTTTTCAAACATCTAAGTTCACTATGTGTGAGAAAAATACGACATTTTATCCACGGTACGCACCTGCACGCACTTTTATGCACATACACGCACTCATATGCATAGCCGAGCACTTATACGCATACAAACGCAAACGTAGGCAACTAACATTGCAATAATAGTGACTTATGAAAATGATTCCGTAGATGTCTCCAATTTAACTCATATTATGTTATGATCGTGAATAAAATCATTTTATTAGTTTTCCTGGCACACCTAAAATCAAGTCAAGTGCGTACTGAACAGTGATGGTGTTTCAAAATGAAATTATTAGTTCATTTTCAAAATTTGGCACTAACATTTCACTTCAATTTTCATCAGTCCCATTTTTTTTTATCGAATTAAGGTTTGGGAAAGGTTCTGACATTGGTTAGTTAATTTTTAGAATTTGGCGCTATCATTCCATTTCAATTTTAATTAGTTCCATATATCTTTTATATGACTAGGGTTTAGGGAAGGTACTAACCGTGATAATGTGCCAATTTGTTCTTATAACCAAGATCTTGTATACGCAGATGTGTTATCTTGCTGAAATTGCCATCCCTCAAAATATAAAATGTGAGCCGTTTGAACAAAAAAGTAATTTAAGATAGTACAATATCGATGGGAACTTCAACATCCCTTACATCCAAATCTTACAAATTTTCATAATACCATCCGTCCGTCTTGTGGTATGGTCGTATTCTGTTTTGAGGTTTCCAATGATCATCGGTCCTACGTGCAATATCCAATTTGATTTTAGTGTAGTTACCCTGTGTTTAATATCACTTAATTTTGTTTGCTTTCTGATTCATGCATTCGATTTTTTATCTGATAACTTTACACCATTGATCGTTGCATAACTTGTAATTTATTAATTGTTTTTCGCGTCAGAGTAAGAGTCTTAGCTCCGTAAGTTACAACCGGTAGTACACACTGATCGTACACTTTTTTCTTCACGCCCTTCAGTACGTAACATAACCTTCCAAAAGCTGTCCAACCTAATCCTATGCGTCTGTAAATTACACAGATCTGATTAGCTTTACTAAGTTTAATGATATGCCCTAAATATTCATCATCCTCAACTTGTTCAATTAGTTCAGTTATTTCTAAATTTGTCATAATTTTTGTTTTTGTTATGTCGGTTGATCTTTAATCCCACTATTTTCGACTCTGCGTTTAGTTGTTTCAACATTTTCCCAGTATGTTTTATGTCATGTGAAATGAGCACAATATCATCTGACTAATTCAACATGCTTATACCAAATTTCAGTTTGTACAAAATTAAATCCAATTTTTTTCTATTACAGCTAATATTACAGTTACTGCAATTAGTTTGATTTTCACCAGAACTAATAGCGGTTCTTAAAATTTAGCTCAATTTATTTCAAATTGGTTACTCTTTCAGTTACAGCCATATTTATTGAAATATGAAATAATTCTTAAATGAAGGGAAACTGTATAGAGTATAAATAACAAACGTAAAAAATATAATAGGGAAAAGTTAACGGCATACAAAGCACAGGATGGTGCGATTTCATCTTAAAAAATAAGTAATTTCAAATGCTTAATAGTTTAACATTATATTTCTTCGGTTTCTTGTTCAATAAATAATAAATAAACTCTAATAATGCTTTTACAACATTGCATAACATCTAATTATTATATATGCTGTATATGCCCAATAAATAATTATAGCTGCTATACCATTTACTTAAAACGATATGTCGAAAGTTTTTTTTAATAAAAGTATAGGTAGATACGCTCATTTTAGAACGAACTTGACACGCTAAATTGTAACACAATTAACAAAATAATTAGATTTTCCGTTCTAAGATGTGAAATTATTTTGGTGGACCACGAAATTAGTATAAATAAATAAACGGGAAATCTTAAATAAACAAAGTACACCATAAAATTTCGCGCGTTGAGTCCGTTTGAAAATGACTGACAGTGAACCTAGTCGATATGTATACAGCACTAGTCGCATGCTTTGAAAATCGGGTCACTTGCAACCAAAACTGCAAAGGACTCTTCCCAACTTGATGCTATTTTTAATTGTATTCAATCAACAATCAAAGTAATTTTACTGAAAATTAAATGCGAGTTTAGCAAACGAATAAGACAGGCAATAGACAAAGCAATCGAGGATTAAATATTTCATTTTTTATGTAAGAAAGCTAGACGACGCTCCAATTTGTAGTTTTTGTGGCATAGGACCTTATTTTCAAAATATCTATGTACTTTTATAAAAAAAACATATCAATGCATTGTTTTAGTACCAAATGGAGATGTAAGTGGTTTAAGGTGTTATGTTACAATTTATTTTCAGATTTTACAATGCATTGACACGTTTTTTATGAAAGTATTCATAACCGATATATTAGTTTACAGAAAAAAAAATCATTTTTTAAATTTTTCTATGAAATAAATAATAAATTCGTTAATATAACTTTGATGTGAATTTTACAATATCGGCCATGCACAATTGTATAATTTAAAAAAAAAACGCATAATTATTAACTTTCTTAAAACAATTATAATCTAATCATCGCTTTCAAAACCTTTAAAAGGTGAAAAACATCAAGTCTCCTATCACAGCCATTAAAAAAACACCCATTAAAATTGGATATTTAGGAGATAGGTACTTTAACAAAAATCATGTTTACTTTTAAAATAAATCGTCCATTTGAAACAGAGAATAGATTTATTACAAACCTCTATTTAAGTTACCTTAGAACAAATTTTATTTGTCTCAATTTTTATTCTAACTTTTAAATAGGCCAAGATACCTATTGCAATTCCGCATAATTAGCAATTTCATCATTCTTAACCAACAAGAAGCACATAAAACTAAAGATGCACGTTGTAATCTCATTCAATCTTTTAACATAATGAACGATTATGGTTTACAGTCACCAGGAAGTGAGTAAAGTAAAGGTTTCAGACCTGCTGTATGTTGCTTGCATCTACGTTATGTAATCCCATTAATGTCAAGTTTTGATGAATAAAAAAACAATACATTTATTGTGTTACGCGACAGTCACTTAACTAAACATGAATTCAGTTTCAGCGGTACAATTTATGCCACGATTTTATAATTAGAGAACAATTAGTAAAACTGAAATGAAATCGAATCCACCGCAATTCTTTCAAATTGATAAGGGGCGAGTCCAGGCGCATTTTGTTAACTGAAATCACGAAATAACATTGTTTAAATGTCGCAGTGAAATGTAGAAAATTATTTCCTAATTGCCTAAAGTAATCAAACAAATTGGAAGAGTTATGAAATGATCAATAACCTTTCTGTGTTTGAATGGAGACAATGATCAAATAATTGACTAACTTTCTTCTTGTCCGAAAGGAAAATTAAGACATGAACGAAAATATGTACTTACAACTTTCTCATTTGCACAAATAAAATCTACGAAGGAAAATAATTCCGTTATTCCGCGTAATGCCATGCGGGAGCTAAATATAACCACGTCTTATAATTGCATTAACAGTACCTGCTCGCAAAAAAAGATCCGCATACAATGGGAATCCTTAATACCATCATAGAAGATGATTGAGATTCCGAAAGAATTCTCACTTACCTCACCTAACCCAGTCTGCGGCACCCATTGACGATTACGGGGCATCTCCGGCTGGTGACCGTGAAAGCCGCATTGGGCCCCAGGTCAGTGCCTGACCTAGATCGGCCGGAAACTCTTCTCTATCCGGGACAATCAAATACCAGACCTACACCTGACACGGAATAATAAGCGATCGTCTGCAAAGTTTGATAAATAAGCGACATAAATTTGAAGGGAATTGGAACTGTGAAACTTTTCACACTCAACCGCGCTATCGCTGAAATGAAAACAGTTCAATTAGGTACCTACTAGTTTAAAATATGATAACGTTTCTTTTGAAAGTGTCCGTTGAATTAGTCATCTTTTTAATTATAAATTCGAAATAGAAACGGAGCTTAAACGGTGAAAAGATGTGCTTCGTTTTTTATATTATACAAAATACTAGGTTATAAGGAAAGTTCTGTTGCTCGCATTAAAAATCACAAAGTTTTTATTTTATGTGTTGCACGATGGAGAGCTTTTATGTGTACTAAAAGGATATCGATAAAATTAGGCGAATTGCAGGGACAAAAACTATTGTTACCGGTAGTTATTCACGTTTTAAACAGAAAATATGAATTGAAATTAGTGGCGCGTGTAGCTTCGGGGGGGGGGGGGGAGTAAGCAAAATTTTAATTTTGAGCTGGGGCAGTCAATTGTCCTTTATGTCCATGAAATAACGCGGCATTGATTGATCTCAAAAAGGCTGAAGTAGTTGCTCAATTAGTTGTCGCCAATATCCACGACAATGTTCGCTAAGAAGTTCAATTTCAAACAGATGGGTCAATCAATTTGCTGAAAATTAAGCAACTGACAAATTATTCATTTAGAAGTTTGCTCGCAGGAAACGTTTCGCAACAGTTACAGAAATGCAGATACATTTTTCAGACTTTTTATTTTAACAATTACGACAGAATTCATAACTTCCTTCATACTGACAAAAAAAAAATGTAACCAATTTTAATTGGGTTAAATAAGTGAACTATGAAATTTGGTCGAGATACCATTTGTACCTTTAAGCTAATTTGTAATTGAAAAACTTAACAAATGACATTAAAAAGGCGTAAGCCACATTACTCTATTTATATCTTGCACTGAGTCTTTATATTTTCTAGTGTTATGCTACAGCTTTTGAATGTTATAAACGATATGTGCAATTTCACTATGTTCGACCACCTTGTCCTTACAGTGGCCATTTTTCTGTAGTCAGCTGGTATTTCTAGCAGACTATGTCTCATTTTCTGTTTTTTTGTGATATTTCTTGATGAAGTGTCGTAAATAAATAAAACCACTTTCGTCCAAGGGTATTTTGAATGAAAGGAATTGATAAATTTGCTTTTTCTACAACCTTTTGGCAGAGGAAACAAGTCCCTCTTTTTCCATGAGAAAACGACGTTTTCATTAGTCGCCACTTGGTGACCAGAAATAGAACCTATTGTTCAATCAGTGGCTAGTTTGTGACGAAAGATGGGAAAAGTAAATAATTTTTGTACTATTTTTGCCTACTTAGATTGATCCATCATTATTATAATAACTAACAAAACTTATATTGAAACATTAAGTGTATTTTATTAATTAAACCTTAATTTACTCCTACCTTGTTTCTTAACCTTTGATTGAGCGTACCTCCTATCGTAACGCGGTTAGTCGCGCTAGGTCCGGCTAACCTAAAATTAATTAACTAGTCGGTGTTTTCTATTAACTTAAGGTGCAACATGTTTCTAGTGATTATGTGCAATGTTTATTGCACCCAATGTACACAATTAACAATTCTGTATAAAAAAATATGAAAAATTATTACTTTTGCTTTTCTAATTTATTTTTTTTGCATTTTTTTTAAGCTTTTCGGAAACGATTGTAAATAGACCCGTCTGAGATGTCATAAAAGCGTACCCCTATATTTAAATTTGATTTTGAACTATAGGGAAAAATAAATTGTATAGCTCCACTGAACCTATGCGCGACTAATGGAAGATTAACGAAACCACTAACAATAAGCACAGTATCACTTATAGTTCGGTACCAAACAAAATCATTGTTTTTTTTTTAAGTCGGCGTGGGCCAAAGAAATGTTTTCATCAAGCACAACATTCTTCGTTATTAACTTACTGCAAACCTTATACATATTTACAAATAAAGTGACTACAGTTAGTGTCTCGAGCCTACATCATCCAGAAACGTCTTTTTATGAAAGACGGCAAATTAACACGTCGTCAAATTTCGTAGCTCACTTGACCCACATCTATTTATATACACTCTGTATGTATTAATGCGAAAGTCAAGTTTTACTTGCGCTTGTGACTAATATTTTCTTCTACCAAAAATAACATAAGCAGAATATTTGTAATTACTGACGACTTCTTCTTTGCAGATACAAAATGCTGAGACAAATTATGCTCCTCATAGTAGGGGCCGCCATGGTCATTGCCCAACGACGATTAGCACTCCCCGATCCAAGAAGCTGCGTCAATCGTAAGTTCCATTTTTAAATTAACGCAAATTTAATAACGTGTACAACAACCTTCAAAAAGACAATGTACTTTTATATAACTAGTCTTGCACAATTCAGCGCGTATTGTTAAAAGTAATTTAGTAAACATCGAAACCCACAAGTCCAATGTTGTCATCCATGGGAAAATTGTTTCGACATTTTTTTATAAACTCATGCGTGGTTTTGTTGAAACCTGAATTGTAACAGATTCATGGGAACTGTTTCCACCACAATAGGCGACCTATCCTTTGATTAATATGCAAAAATCGAATTGTTTCTCTCAACAGGAGTGAGACATGCAACATACAGGGACGCTCGCGGTGTGGCCCACTCATACTTTTTCAGTTGGGAACATCAAGCGACAAGAAGTTTAGAAGTAGATTGGTTAGATGCCCGTAATATTTGCAGAAGACACTGTATGGACGCCGTGTCGTTAGAAACGCCACAGGAAAACGAGTTCGTTAAACAGCGGCTCGTACGTGGAAACGTAAGATACATCTGGACTTCCGGGCGCAAATGCAATTTCGCCGGTTGCGACAGAGGCGATTTACAACCACCCAACATTAACGGATGGTTCTGGTCAGGGTCAGGTGTAAAAATCGGACCAACTACGCAAAGAAACACCGGGGATTGGAGTCAGACGGGCGGATACGGGCAAGCTCAGCCTGATAACCGTGAAGCTGCACAGGTATGACATCGTATACTCTATTCGCGAATGCGTTCCCAGTTTGTCGAATCTGCATTCAAAACCTTTTTGTACTTCAAACATTTTAAAGCTTTACCTTTCTACGTTTAAAGTTTTACTCTCATGGCATATTATGATGAACATACCCGTTATCCGGCCGGCACCTGTTCGCGGCCTTTTCAAAAATTATATGATTATATTAATAACATTTTGTATATACCAAGAGCATGTTATAAAGTTCTCTCTGATAGGTGCATATTGTTTGATAAGAAATGCGCCGGCGGTTGACCAAAATACACCCTCTGACCGAGAACTGGTAAACCATGTATTTAGTGGAAAATATTTTTAAAATTTTATACTTGAGACTAGGGAATTATATTACAAGATTATTTAATTTATTTTGTTTCATACATGATATTCCATTAAATATAATTGTTCGCCAGATATGATTGCTGTAATCTCGAAAATCTGTTAAGAGGCTGCCAACAGGTGGGTTCACCCTACTGGAAGAAGGAAACCAAACGGGGTTTATGTACCACAAATTGTTTGCTTCACAATAAAACAATTCACGCGTTGGGGGTTATCATAGTGATTTGTACAAAGTTCGGTTTACTACAATGCGGAAAGCAGTTCGCGAATGGACTTTACACAAACTGGTTTTCGACGAGCGAATAAGTCAGTCTGAAAAAAGACCAAGCGTATCCTTGGATCCGTGATTATGCACGTTATAAAAGATTAACTTGAAAGTTTGGATAAATCCGCGTTAATATATCTGTTTAGTCATGCTCTGCTGTTGCAACTTTTAGATCACCGATGAAAAATTTTGTAAAAAAATGTTGCCCGACCGGTTGCAACTACTTATTTCATGAGCCACTAACATTATGATTAACGAAACCAGACATTAACAAAGTCTGCATTTTGATAGATAACTAATGGTGCATTATTTCTCTGATTTAGGGCAACGACGAATCTTGTTTGTCCATCCTGAACAATTTCTACAATGATGGAGTCAAATGGCACGACGTCGCATGTCACCACGTGAAACCTTTCATCTGCGAAGACAGCGATGAATTATTAAATTTCGTAGCTTCGCGGAATCAAGGAATTCGGCTTTAAAAAATAGTTTTCGCGTGTACCTTGAAAATGAACTGCTAAAAAACAGGCGACCTTTTGATAGCCCTTGAAAATGTCGTCCGTTTTTTAACGAGTTTGCGATACGTATTACCTAATTTCACAAAATTGCATGTGAATATATTGCTTTTTATTTTAGGTATTAGTATTTTAAGAGTAGACACCTATTTTATAATTAAATTATATTTTAATAATATTATTTGTATTTTCTTTTTGTTCTATTTATTTTTCTTTAACAAAAACTTTATTACAATGCTATGGATTGCCTTCAACATATCTAATGTATCACAACAAAACACAAAAAACCGTTAACGGCAAATCATTACAGATTTCAAAATAAAATTAAAAATTCTCCTTAAATAGTATATGCGGCAATGTAACAAAAATATCATAAAAGAGATTCTAACAATTGCAATTACAATTCCAATTACAGGATGTTATTTAAGTAAGCGATCATTGCAGTAATTGGGATGATTGAGAGAAACGCGAATTTTTGATTTTTCGATTTAGAATTTATTTCGTCCAACAACAGAACAGTTTTAAAGCGAACCAATGAAGAATAATTATGGTGGAAGGTGTCTAATAAAAAATCACAAACTTATCTAGACTGGCGTATAAAATCATGAACGTTCGAAAGAGAGAAAATACCATCATATTGGTAATAACATGGGCAATAATAAAGAGATGAAAAAATACAACTTTTCCAAGATTTATTTGATAAATAATTTAGAACTTTATTAGATTAATGAAAACATTTATAAATTGCAAATTACTATAGAAAATGTTTCAAGTCATCTTTGACAATCAACATTTTTGTTCCACGCCATTTTTTATAAAATTTTCAAAACATCACTTCCCCTCTTCAAAAGTCGCCAATTCTTACAAAAAGCATCCAAAGCCAAAATTATTATTAGATTATCTATACAGGGTTAGTTCTATCGACACTTAGGTGTTGATCGCTAACTTACATAACACCTGTATACCATATGTGTACAAAAACTTTGTAGCTTGTAAAATAAAATATACTGACAAAATAACTGAAGTAATCTTTTAATAATCCTTCCCTGCAATTTACAAGCAAATAGTTACCTACATAAAACTTAACAAAAGCAGAAAACGTAATAGCAGCTTTTAACCAATACAATTAAAAGAACGATGACATGTTACGCAAATTCTATATTTATTGGTTTGCAAGCAAACACAAATCTTTGATTGTGGACAACGAAAGCGTTGCCTTTTCGATTACTGAATAAGAACAACACAATTTTATCAAAATAGGAAAACTAACCGAATAGGCACTAATTACGCATTTTTTGCAATCAAAATAAATTAATTTTAGGATAATCAAGTTTTTACCAAATTTTAAAACTGCACAATCATACCGTCAAACTCAGTCACCGGTCAATTTTGTTTATTTAAATATCGTGCAATGCAGGGCGTTGTGAAGTTCACAATTCATTTACAGAATTTTTCGATTGGTTTTCACCATCAGTGGTGTTTCAAAAAAAAAAACAAGGAATTCATTTGACACAATAGTGGTAAGAAAAGAAAAGCACTTCAAATAAAGTGAAACAACTGACACATGGTGAAAACCGATCGGAAAACCTGTATTATATTAAAACGGGTATGTAAAAAATTTAAATTTAACTTTTAGTGAAGATCCACTTTCTTTGGCTACAATTTGTAGGTCGTTAAGTTTTCAGTACCTATCAGAGTTCCAAAAGGAAGAGAATTTACAATGAAACATTGAATCAGGTAAACAATGGTCGACACCAAAATAATAGTGGGTAAAGAAACTTATATACGTTTCTCGAGACATACGAATTCGCGATCTATGAAAAAAGTTGCATTTGAGGCATTTTTTAGAAACACGGGCTTGGAATGGCAAATAAGAATGTTCTTTATCCAAAATTAAATTATAAGCATGCTGGACATTGTGGTTTGTTTGGTACAACGCCGATTTACTTATAACCATATTTGCAACATGTAAGTGACCGGATGTAGATTTTGAATAAATAATAGGTCACTAGAAAAGTTTATAATGTTCGTTAACATAAACTTCACCATTGTATCAAGTGAAATAAAATACCAAATAATAAAACATAATTTTCAATAGTAAAGAGTTATAAGAAATATTTAGGGGCCTTTCAATATGTTGTGATTTTTATTAAGCCATTTTAATGAATAAATTTTACAATGATTTTTGAATAAACACAAATGTAACGAAACTATATTTAACGATAGTAGATAAGGGGACCCTTACTTTTATTGGTAAACATTGAGTACGTTTATCTCGGCACTTCGATCCGCTCGAAAATCCATCGGATCGTGTCTATCCACTTGAATTTTACGACGTAAACGGGCCGACCCGAACTCTCGATCGAATTCAACACGTAAACTCAATCCTTGAAAATTGCTGGCTTGGATAGAAGGAGCCGGATAGAGCGTTGCATTTTAATGATAAAGACGCGATTGGATTGAAAACAAGATGGAGGAAGTTAGCTGATTCAACGCTTCGCATGCTTTTATCGCTTGCGTCCAGAAAGTACAAGATTTGTAAAAATGTTAAATAGTTTTTCTAAAACCTTACAACTGAATTTAACTTCATAATACACAATGCCTATTATTATTACAATATGTAAAATATAACCTTCAAGTTTGCAGTATTGTGAGGTGCTTGCCCTAACTGAATCTAATCTCGTTTTCTATTCAACAATTTTTTATTTCCAGTTACCAATCTGTCATTACAGTGCAGAAATAATCAATTTTTTGTTAAAACAAAATCAAAATTATGCTAAAAACTTTTTAGATCAACTATTAATAAGTCATTATCAAAATGGGGATATTATATTTTTTCAAAACAAAATCATTATTCAAAAAATTATGTTATCTCTATTAGGTCGAAACCTATTAGCATGGACATAAAATAAAATAAAGAATTGATAAGGGGTACAATGTTCACCTGTTTCACTAAAACTTGTGGAGGAATTCAGCTTCAAACTTTTTAGACACACTAAATTTGAACTTAGAAATATTTAGGCAATATAATAAGAAACACCACGAACAACTGATCCGACAACTTCATTTGTAAATTTAAATGTTACTTTACTCTTATTGCTACTTACTGCATTATTCAAATAATACGCTACAACTTCATTTCTATTTTCGGCGGGATCGCAGAAATATTCCACAGTAATTCGATAACGTTTCTCCGCCTCCATAAAAACTGGATCATTAAAACAAGTTAGCAGTATTGAATCATACTCAACAACATCATCGCAATCTTGAAAATCCATCAGTTCCACAAGTTGAGTGTTATTAACTAAAAACATTTTTATACGAACATGTTCCATGTATCTATCAAGTCGGGCATCAGCTGGTCTGTGTTTTGTTGCAAGTGCAATTCCATAAATAAAGATATCCATATTTGTACTTATTTCACTCTTAATCTCATTTTTTGGGTGTAGTAAGATAGATCGTTCAATCTTATAAGAATCCCTGTAGTGAAAGGTCATATTGAAAGGAGTTTTCTGATGTGTTTTCCGAAGAACAACCTTAGAGCCCAATCTATGTATATCGCATTCGTCTTCATCAAAGTTCATAATTACGGATAAACGTTGATATATTCCTGTGTCTGTTAACATTTGCTGAGTGTTATCAACAGACGGTTCCAAGTTCCTAAGTATACACTCTTCTGCAGCCCACTTAAAAGCTGCAGTTATTAGTTCCTCATTCTCTGCATTCATTTGCTCCCTTAAAATTGAACACAATGTACTCGATTTCATATGATAATCACCTTTTAAAATGCCTTTTGTGTATATCACTATATCTTTCCAACATATTTTCGCCAACACTTTTTGATTGTAAAGTTCTGAATATTCATAACACAAAACTAAATTGCTTAAACTTAAATTGTTCTTGATGTAATGAACACACACATCTAGTAAATCATTAATAAAATATTTTTTACTAATGTAAATCAAGGCCCAAGCGTTGGTTACCGATTTGATGTTAATGTTATTTGTGTACACAAATTCAAGCATTTGTTTAAAATCTCCTATATCTATATCACTGATTTCAATCTCCGTTGCACTCATTGGGCCATAAAACATTAATTCAAATATGGAACTGCTGCATGTTAATATGATTTTGTGAGCACCGATTTTTTCAGCACCGAATATGAAATAGCAATCAGACCATTCTTGATTTTTGAATAATGCCGCAATTTTTTCACTCTTATAAGTGATCTTTTCCGTATCGTCCGAGAACATCTAAAAATATCCGCACATCATTAGAAAAATATCTATTACTTAAATGATTCTTACCTTTTGAAATTCTAACGAATCGCGAAGATAGTGCTGAACTACTTAAACAATTCTGTTGCACTCATTCATTTACACACCAAACTGTTTCCATCCTTGAACTCGCAGCGAGGCAAAGCCAAGGACATGTGTTATTACTCCTTATTGGCTCGAAAAAATATTTTACCTGGATCATATGAAGATTATCCAATAAGAAAACTGCACCGACGTTATCCGCAAGAGCTATCATCCCACCTACAACTTTTTACAAACCTTGCTTCAAAAAAAGCATCACACAAAGGTCTGTTCAATAATTTAATTTGGCTACCCTGACATAACCTCAAATAAATATGTCGGTGGGAATAGCAAGAAGGTTTACATGTCAATGTACAAAGTACTTGTTTATTAATAAATATTCTATTATATACAAATTTACATCAACTTTAGAAATCAAGAGAAATTATGGTATGGTTTATAAAATTTTATCAATTGAAAAACTAACCTTCAATTTGTAGCTGTCAGACAGAGGTTTTATGGCAAGACAGGCATTTTATTCCACGAGGGAAAATATGAGATAACATTGGACCAGAGGAAATTAAAGACTCCGAACGGAAAGCTATTTATTGTTGAAAGTGAGCCCCTTGCGTTGGCAGTAGCAGAAGAATGGAATGCACAGAAGAAAAATATTCAACTAGCTTCTATGCATTTGGTAAGAAATTATAGAAAGAAAAACATCAAAAAAAGATTTAAATGTTACAGACCACTTTATGTAATACAGTATTAGATAATCCTACTAATACAACAAAATATGATATGGTACAATACATTACCAATTTGTTACACTCTGATACAGTGCTATTTCAATCTGGTGTGAGTATGCAAACTTTTAAAAATTTATATTACATATTAATGTATTCAGGAAGATGATACGTTATATGACTTGCAAGTTAAAGAATGGGATCCTGTTATACAGTGGTTTTGTGATCGTTTCAATGCAAATTTAAGTAAATCCCGAGGTATTTGTAGCACCACAATTAATGAACAAACAAAGATGACAATAAGCAGACATTTGATGTCTTACAATCAAGCTGCTGTGTATGGTAGAATATATTCATTACTCATTTAACAACATTCAATGCCAAAATTATGATCGTTTTAGGTTACATGTACGGCGTTGATACTCTAAAATCAGTAATTTTAGTTTTGGCATGTGCAGAAAGATTTATATCCCTAGAGCGAGCAACATATTTAGCTAGATTAGAAGAAGAGTTTCAGGTAAGTAATGCAATAATTTGTTCAAACAAATCACAAATAAAGTTAATTTGTAGTTGGCTCTTTGGGGTAGAGTTGAATGGGCACACGATTTAAATCAACATGAAGTTGAATCAAGACTAGCAGCATCAATATTTTTTGTTCATTGTAATTCTTCATATTGGTTCACAAAACAGAAAGGTTTAAATCAAAGTTAATTTAAATAAATAATTTATTAGAAGTATTATAATTGTTCTGTTTTCACGTTTTTAGTTTTATTGATCTTGACTAAAGCCTCATAATATTGTCGATATTGTCTCTGGCTTTTCGTTAATATATACAAACTGTCCACTTTCATTCCTTGCTCTTCTAACTCTTTCAGCCGTTTTCTTGTCGTTTCAACACTGTGAAGTAAAATTTTTGGCACTCTGCAAATATGGCTAGGTTGAAATCCTTCAGAGTACAAGAAATCAATGATCTCTTTTAGTTTCTTCATGCTTTTATTTTGTAGTGCAGGATGTTTGTTTGTAAATACTTTTGCCTCTTCTATGGTACAATCCAATCGCTCCGATAAGTATTCTGCCAACGAATTGTCGCCCAATACTGATTTGTTATCAGAACGACGTCTTAAATACCTAAGCATGTCAATTAATTAATATACAAAAAATAACCGTCTTCAAATGCATCTATAAAAGCACCACTCATTTTGTATTTGTTATATTTTTTCAAAAAAATATTTTGGCATTTATTTAAGATTAAATTCACATACCTAAGTATTATTTGATTTAGTTTAGAAATTTTATGCAAAATAATTAGAATAATTATGTAATTAAAAGCAAAAAAGGCCTTTTTGTTTGTTACGAACCACTTGAGTTAATTTTCAATACTTGAAAGAACTGCAATTTATTGGCATAATTTGCTTACGTTTCTAAAATTTCCAGCTGAGCTCTAACCATCCAAGTTTTCAGTTTCTCCACATTGTTTCTTTTGGCAAATTCCAATCGTTCTCTAATTATTGATGTACTATATAATAAAACCCACAGATCATTAACGACATCTGCTGGTGTTATGTTATATTCTGTAAGTAAACAAACTGTTGTAATTTATTTTATAGTCACTAAACATACCACTTAATGCTTTAACATTGGCCTCCAACTTTTCTAAACTAATGCTTCCTAAAAATTTTTTTTCGACTAAAACTTTGCAGACTTTATTTTCTGAAACCTAAGTAATTTTCATAATCAAATACTTTCAATTCATTACAGTTTGTACCTTTAATAATTGAGACAAAAATTTTATACGTCCTCCATCTACAGAATTACATTCTAAAATATGTTTTTCAACGAAAGCTGATAATGAATCCAGCTCAAGGCACAAAAGAGGAACAACTGTGTTGATATCACAGTTCATTCGTTTGACCATTTCTATTTTTAATGGTAACTTTCTTTGTGCTAATACTTCAGGGGAATTTAGAAGAGTAGCATCACTGATACCATTGTTTTTACAGTCCTCAAAATTTTCTTTGATAGTAACAGCCGTAACCATTTTTAATTTACTGTATTGTGCAACTATGTCACTGGCAACATATCGAGACACATCAAAAAGTTGCTGTATTTTCTGAATTGCATACTTTTTTCCAATTCCAAACTCTTTATAATTTTCTTTAAAATTTTGTAACTCTACATCTAAATCCGTTTCATCATATTTTTCAAAATTGACCACTGAACACTCAAACTTACGACCCAAACAATAGATAGGTCTGCTTTTAGCTGTCTGTAATAAATAGCTATTTAAAACACTTTTGATCATTATTCTTGCCATTGCAAGTCCAATTAAACGTTTAGATAAAATTTTACTGTTGTTTTGACAGCGTAATAAAGTAAGGTTAGAAGTTTTCAGGTTATAAATAATCTTGAGTGGTGTTGTGCCACATCAAATAGTAAATAATTATGGAAAAAAACGAAAGCGAAACAATAAATAAAATTGAAGATGATGGTAAATGATATGATCAGAAAAGCGTACACTATACAACATTTTTTCAGAGTTTTTTAAGTATTTTCTTAACTCCGGCGCAAAAAGTAGTCTATTACAAACACTGAGTATTACTGAACAAGTGAAGAAATTAGGAGAAGGCATCGAATTGTTGAGTCAAGAGTTGCAGAAGCAAGTTTTACATAAACATAATGATTTATTACGACAAGCAGATCATGCGTTAAAATTGGAAGGTGTTTTGAATGCAATGAATCTACATGTACAAAATTTGTTTGCAAACGCAGAACGATTAAAAGCGCAGGTAACTAATTATAATGCAACGTTTCCAGATTTGCTTAATATCTTTTTAAGATTGTAGGACCTTACCATGCTTTAGAAACGCACACAAAAGTATTAGGACGGTTACATTTAGCAAGTCATATATTAAGGCAGGTAAACAGAATTCAACAGTTAAGCAAACGATTATCAAATACAAATGATCCTGTACAAAAAGCAACAATTTTGCAAGAGCTTGGTAGGATAAGTTTGTAATGTTATAGCATTTATTTTACTTTTATATTTTAAAGAACAATTAGCTGCTGATCCGGAATTGAAAGATGTGGATGTGATAATAGCAGAATTACGAAATATTAGGGCTCAACAGCAAAAAGTTGTAAAACTCGCTACAGGTTCATTAAATCAAGGAATTGTAAATGAAAATGTGACACAAACTACAACTGCATTACAAGTAAGCTATTAGAACGACTTTGATGTAAGCTAAAGTAAATAATAGATTTTCATAAATTTGGGAACAATTAAAACTACAACTACAAGTATATTAGATGCTAGTTTGGATGAGTGCCGTGAAAGTTTAAAAATGGCTTTAGATGGAAATGGAGGCATTTCTGGCAGTATTAGCAAAAATAAAGGAGGTCCAGGAAGAGCGACTCTTACAACCAGTCAAGGATTCCGAAATAGGGTATGGCATGATCTCGAAAAAGCATTCTCAGAGGAACTTTATCAACAATGTAAGCAGGTAAATGCTACTTCTAACTTAAAAATGTACTAGTTCAAAAGCAGTATAACCGTTGTTATTTAGGATTTGTTGATTTAATTAAAGAAATAATTGTATTATATCACTGTTGCAGATTAAGTTTTTGCATATTACTCTGAACAATTTGAATGCCCATAATACCGATGGTAACATTTCAAATCAGTATTGGATCAAACTGGGTGAAGTAATTGTGGATGAAATAAAAAATTCTGGCGCTGCAATACAACAAATGTTAGAAACGGATTATCCAAAATTACTCAAATTTTATAGTGATATGGTTCGAAAATTGAATTACAAATATTATATTTTTAAGTAAGATTTTTGATACAGTCACATCTTTAGTCGCTAATGATTTTTTTTAGCCGCAATATTTTGGACAAATGGGAAAACTCGTATCTGTCGACATCATTATCACACCTTTTGGAACCGGCACAATCTATATTTGTTGGAGAAAATATTGCACCTTCACATGATCAAATTGATTCATTGGTTCATAATATAGCGAAGTACGTTGATCTTACTAACAAACAAAAAATTTAAAAAATCTTTTTCTAGTGAATTAAGTGTTGCCCTTGTAGAAGATCATTTAAGTGAAAAGATTGCAAAAAATGTGTCGAAGTGTATTCAATTATTTGCAGTTAAAACAGAACAACAACTTTCTTCAAGCTCAGAAACAGCCCAAGTCATTGGTATGTATGCATTTTATTAAATATAAAAAATAATTATTTAGATGCTCTGCTCAATATCATCTCTGTTCAGTATACCTAAATATAATTACCATAAGGTAACCATAACGCAATTGAACATTATCTAGTTGTTAAAAAACTTATTAAAAGCAATTCAAATGTTTTTAAACAAGAAATATAATTTTATTGTCTTGTATAAAAAGTAACTACCTGTTTCTGTTATTACAATTACAAATTACAAATTATATTATTGGGTTGAGTTTGCGGAGGGAATCATAGTGAATAATAATTTCAATATTCTAAGTTTTTTTAGCCAGTCAGTTGGAAATCTTTACAGGATTAATAAGAAAGGTTGTAATTATATGGTAAAGGATTATTATTTACATTGTAATTTCAAATTACAGTAGAACTTCGCCAAACAGCAGCTTCAAAAGTAAATGCCTGTACAATCTGAACAAAATTATTCTGACCTCTATAATCTAAACAATATTGACAAATCTTAATTGTTAATTTTGCTGAATTAGTTGCATTCTTCACACGATTCGTTTTCTTTATAGACCAGACCTTTAAAGCTCATAAACCACAATTAATTTTTTTTTCTCAATTTCAATTGCATTAATAATCTGAACAAATCGTGAATCCGAACACTACCCTGTCCCAATTGATTCGGATTAACGATGTACTCTACTTGATTTGAAGTGCGCAAAAGCAAAAAGCTCTGAACTGCAATAAATGTTTACTCTGCCTTGTCATTCCAATCAACGTATCTGAAATTTTTACATTTTTTTGTTAAGAGTACCAATAACATCCTTACAGCGTATCTATCAATTCTATGCCGTGAAACTGGTTAATTTATAGTGGATGAATGTAGTCTTTATATATAAATGTCTCTAAAATTATAGACGGCAGATAACTAAACTCAAAAGCCTTAATATTTTAAAAATTTTATTTCGTTGGATACGACACTTGGTTTTAACAGGGCAGTACTGTTCATTTATGTTTTAGGCAAAATTGTTTAAGGATCACCATGACACTTTTTTGATAATTAATGTTAAAAGTTTTTTTGAAACCAGAAAATTAATTTGCTAATCTACTAATCTATTAAGATCAAGCTTCAAATTAAGCAGCAAATTATTAAATCGTTTTACATTAACCAAGTTTTGCTTTAGTATGATTTAATTTTTTTATTATAATTTTTTTCTGTAGCTGGAACTCCAAATTCCAAACAACAGTTAAATGTGCAATTATGTAATGCATTGTATTACCTACAAACACAAATTCAAAGAATGGTGGCTAATATGAAGGATAGTCTTCCTGTTAATGCCATCAATATTGTTACCGATTCTCTGCGTAATTTGGATACTTTAACATCATCTGTTTTTCAACCATTAGTAGGTCCGTTACTTTTACTTTACCAAGTTGAAAAGTTAATTTTACTGTTTATTATTATTTCAGGAACAATAAATGCTACAATTGAAACAATAATAATAACAATCCATTTAGAATCAGATTGGACAAAACTGCAAATAGCAACAAATAGAAATTCTGTGTCATGCAGTCCTTACATGCGAGAATTAACTCAATTTATTTCTCGAGTATACCATACATATTTAACTCCATTTGAAAATAAGGAGGTGTTATCAAAAAAGTAATAACATTTTTTTTGTTAATTTCAATTAGACATTTTAGCAAATACATATTTGGTCCGTCAGTTACGTAATTCATCTTATTCTGTAACTCATGAAATGGAAATACCATCAAAAATATACCTACCAATGTGTGGTATGATTCTTTCTCTAACCACATTACAAGTTTAATCTTTATGTTGAATTAATCACAACATAATCGGTTCTCTTCAGAAACGGTTCACACATGTGCAACCACAATTTCAGGGTACAACTGAATCTTGTAATTAAGCAAATCGTCATGCTTGCTAAACCTAATTTTACGTAAGCTTGTTTAACGTCATCATTATAATTAATTGAAATCTTTTTACTAATTTGTAATGATGCCCTTTGAGTATGGGTTGGAACATGAAGAATAGAAAACATCAAATGCGATTAATAAGAATCCCTTCTTGACCCAAAACTTGTAAATTAACTAGCTGAAATGAGATAACACATTATCTTTATTCAGTTAGTACAATGTACTTGGGATCATTCTTGATTTCCAGTTTTTCCTTCTCGTAAGAAATCTTTATGAATAGAGGATTGTAACAATGCTGACAAATTGATACTTATCTACATGCATAACAATTACTTTGCGTGCAAGTTTAAATTTGTAACGTAGCTTTTTTGTAATGTTTCCTCATCGCGAATTACTGAATCAATCTATGTAATTACTTTTCTGACAGTACATTTCTGGGAGTTATACAAGTGTTCCATCTTAATTGCATAACATTTCACCAAAAACAAAGAAAGAAGTCCCAATAAATATACATTGGCAAATGCATAGTTTTTGAGATAAATGATGAAATGTAACCAACTTAAGCTCGGATGCACGCAAATTTTATTTAGGGGTGATCTAGCCGAGCACCTAGGGATGAAAAACGCCGCATACGATTTTTTATTTATATTTATCAAATTCAAATACTGGTCATCCTAAGAAGCTAAAAAAAAAATTAAAAAAATACAGGACATTTTTACGTTTGTTTGACCAAACAGTGCTCTGGTAAAGTATTATGCAATTTAGGTAGGACACCCTGTATATTACTTTGTTATTTAATCACACAAATACCAAATTACACACTATACAAAAATGTATAATTAATTGCCAATTTACATTCAGATGCAGTGAAATAACTGTTCGTTGCATAGAACTGTTTGTTAGACATGCGTCACTGCTCCGTCCTATATCTCAAGGTGGAAGGATAAGATTACAATCTGATTTTGCCCATTTGGAACATGCTTTAAAAGTACTCTACCCACATTTGACTGATCTTGGAAGACCTTATAGGTATGGTAACAACAATATAAATAAGGAAATGTTTTCAATTATTAATTGAAAATAAAAGAAATAAAGACGAAACCGATTAATGGAGTGCACTATGCATCCTACCTTTTGAAATTGAATGAGGCCTGCCTAAAATCATGTGCTCAACCCGGCAGAACTCTTACCCAAAATTGTGACTTGAGAAAACCATTCTCTCTGGATCTCAAGCAAAGAATGATTATTCGGCAATACATGCTATCAGTAGTTTAGGTTACAAAGAGAAGCTACAGAAAGCGCTAACTTAATACAGTAGAACCCCATTTTTAGGTCCCCACATTTCACGTTTTCCCGTTATTTACGTCTAATTTTTGCAGTCCCGTTTCATTTTAATGTAGATAATACCCGGTTTTACGTTTATTTTTCCCGCAATTTACGTTGGAAATATTTAAAATGCAGTTATTAAATTTATTAAAATTAAAAATTCCATTTATTTTAGCACATTCGATTAAGTCTATGGAAATCATTGAAATGAATATGTTAGCAGTTTTTAGACTCGTCTGCACTTAGCAGTGATCGTGATTAGGTGGACAATTTTTTATTTCATTCGGTATTGATTCTCGAAAAACTGAACGAACACGTGAGCTCACGCGTTTCGCTCGCGCTTAATCTTAATATACCACTTTGGCTGCAATAATGAAAAATCGTGAATCAATTAAAACAAGTCCAATACATGTCGTCCCATGGCAAAAAAAACGCATGCACAAAAGAATTTCAAAGTACGAAGAAATTATAGTATTGCAAGATACCTATAAGCACAAGATAAAAATTTACACCAAACTAATTTCTATGATTTTTTAAAGAAAAATTTTCATTGTCCTTAATTTACGTTTTCCCTCCATTTAGGTTTTTTTTTTTTCGGTCCTTTCAAAAACGTAAAAGCGGGGCTTCACTGTATATTTTATTTTTTTGGAACCATGAGTATTTTGCTCATAGCTAGAGTTCTCCCGGGTTAACTTGTGGTTTTGTTGTTATCTTAGAAATTGCTTCCAATTGTTAAGGTCTGTACATATTTGAGAAAACTAGCGGTTGTTTAATGTAAATATAAATATTGACTGCACTTATGCATTTTCATGTAAAAACTAAATATTTGATTGAAAAAATGCCATTACGATTATTGTTATGGGCAAATTTGATGTTATCAGTGAAAGAACAACAGAACCCGGGGAGAAAAATAAGATTTTTAGTTACTCTGCTGATAAATTAATAATAATATATTGACTACAGAAAGTTCAGTTATTAAACTTAACCTATACAAGACTTGTAGGTACCTTAATCATTTTTTACCTTGTAAATCTTTCAGGTTACTTAAGTCTATGGCAACATTAATTACATTATCACCGAACGAAATTGTAGAAAGTCAAACATCAGGTAGTTCAGTGCCCCACAGCACTGTTCTCTTGTTGCTGTTTTCATTTGCGGGTTCTGATTTATCAAGCCCTCATCAAAATACCAATTGGACGCTAATAAAACTGTCTGCCTGGCTTGATGAACATCCTTCTGAATCTGATAGGTAATAAGAAATTTTGTTTTTAAAAGTAAATTTATATTGTATTATTAGGTTGGATCTAATAGCTGGTGCTCTTCAAAGATACGAAACCGTTGTAAGAAAAAATAACTCGACCACATATGATCCTGTATATCCTATAATGTCAACGTTCTTAGAGGCATCTGTGAAATCTGCCACTCTTGTCTAAGTGGAAATGTTGAAATTTCTTGTAGAAGTTATTTCAATAAAAATATATAGCTAATGTTTGTATTACTCTTGTGTGATTTTATTAAACTCTGTTTATAAATTGCGTTAATTGTAAACAAATAATTATGATTGAGAAAAATTTATTAAATATTTTGTACAATAGTGCAATTGCAAATTGCTCGTCATATGGTGTACTACTTTAAATAATTGCAAACATACGACGAATTATAAAAAATACATACATTTCTAATTCTAACGTACATTGAAATGTTTAATGCACACAACACGCAGTATGTTAATTTAAACCTATGTGAGAGAGATGCTTGAATTTTTTTTATGCTGTATTTTTCAGCATTCAGCTTAACTGGCTTTTTCAGTCTTTTTGGGTAATAACACAGCTTGGATGTTGGGTAGCACACCACCTTGCGCTATGGTAACTCCAGAAAGCAATTTATTTAATTCTTCGTCGTTACGGATGGCCAATTGTAGATGACGTGGAATAATACGTGTCTTTTTATTGTCACGGGCCGCGTTTCCAGCCAGCTCGAGGACTTCAGCAGCCAAATACTCCATTACCGCAGCGAGGTAAACTGGGGCACCAGCACCTACCCGTTCAGCGTAGTTACCTTTGCGCAAAAGACGGTGGATACGTCCAACGGGAAACTGCAATCCTGCACGATTCGAACGCGATTTCGCTTTGCTTTTGACTTTTCCGCCTTTTCCACGACCCGACATTTTCAATATCAAAACAACACAAATACTTTAGTAATCGAAATAAAAAATCAAAGCACCTTAAACAGACGATATCTACCAACTGTCAGTGAAAACCGAGTTTCTTGATTATATACTACAGTAAGTTCACCAATCAGATTCAAGAATTAATAATCGAATCAGTGGAGGCGTGGTTAATTGGTGGATTTTGATAGTATATAATAACGCGATTTTCAATTTTTTAACAGTTTCTCTTTTATTTGCTAGGGTGGAAGATTGGTTATCATAGCACCTAAAAGTAGTGGTAAAGCAATGAAAAAAACTGGAAAAGCTCAAAAGAATATTTCAAAGAGTGATAAAAGGAGAAAACGCCGAAGGAAGGAGAGTTATGCGATTTATATCTACAAAGTACTGAAGCAAGTTCATCCCGACACTGGTGTTTCAAGTAAAGCAATGAGTATAATGAATAGTTTTGTAAATGACATTTTTGAACGTATCGCTGTGGAGGCGTCCCGGCTCGCACAGTATAATAAACGATCTACTATCACAAGCAGGGAAATTCAAACAGCTGTTCGATTACTTTTACCTGGAGAACTGGCAAAGCATGCAGTCAGCGAAGGAACCAAGGCTGTGACTAAGTATACTAGTTCCAAGTAGACGTTTTACGAATGGATACTTCATTAGTTTTATCGTTTAATAAATTTAATTTGTATCTTGGAAATTTTCATTTAATGTTTCTGTAATTTCCATATAAATTTGTGATTAAATTATCTTCTGAACAAGAAATTTATTCAAGGTGGTAGTAGTAAAAGATGTAAAGCCTATGATAAGAGTCCTGTTATTTAGCCAGCGTTTCCCAGAACATTGGGATATGGTATCAAAAGGATAAACTCTTGAAACCGCTGATTTAGACAAATGATTATACTTATCTTGCTGTCTGACATAATTCTCTATCTAACATACTTAAAACAAAGTGTGCGGCTTGTTTTCTTCGAGTCTGTAGACTTCTTAACATTGTTATTCTCAAGTGTAACATCCCATATGCAAAAGAGCTTCAAATTGACATTATTTTACAGAGCTAACAAAAATAACTAATTGTAAAACTATTTGAGTCAATTCATTGCAATTCATACTAATATTTTTTTAATTTAATCAAATCAAGTGTCGGGCTGCCATTTTCATTATACATTTTACAATTATTTAGGTGTTTTGACTTGTCTTTTCTATTCGTTTCCATTCTGTCAATGTTCCTACTTCACACCGGTGTATATCTCATTCGTCTGTTGCCCGCCTCGCCTGCTCTTCCCATTGCAATCGCAGTCGACCAATTTTAGTTTTTTCTGATGCATTTCTTTGACCATTCTATCATCTTCCGTTCTGTGCAGATGTCTCTTGACCAGCTCAATTGGCTTTTTTCTACCACTTTCTCTGTGGGTGTTGCTTTCAGCTCTTCTTATTGTATCTCTTCTTCAATACCTCATCTTTGTGACCTTGATTTTACTTTTTATTTATTAGCGTCCATGACTCGCTTCCATAAACTAGCAAGGGCCTTACAACTTTTTGGTACACCTGAATTTTAATTTCTGTTGGGACTTCCTTTTTTCAAGGAATGTGTTCCTATTCTCACTGTTATTTCTTTTACCTAGTTGTCCATTGTATTATATTACTGTTCCCAAGTAATTAAAACTTAATTTGTTACAATGTTTGCCCATTTATTTCTATTTGTGTTTCTTCTCTTTACTGGTCTTGCTTTTACTTATGTTTATTTCCATGTTTATTAACTTTAGTTTTCTGTGGTATTCATTTGGATTATGTTGTAATTTTTCTACAAAGTCTGCCATTATCACTGTATCATCAGCAAATAACATTTTTAGTAGTCTTATTGTTTTCATTTTCCAAGATCCTATTACCATAATTTTACAACTTTGTTTGCATTTTTTAACGACTTATTCTATCACTATTGAGACTTGTTTCTATCCCATTTTTGTTGTAAATCCAGTTCTTATGTAAAACTTGTATTATTTTTATCATATCTTCTTCTATTCCTCTTCTTCCGAGGTCATTTCAAACATCAGTTCTCATTATTTTGTCGAATAATAATTCAAAATGCCGTTGATATTTCTAAGATGAAATAAAATCCAATATAAAAAATATGTTTACTTTTTTTTAAAATAACCTCTTCTCCAAATTTTAAAAGGGTGGTTTATGTTACTTGTGGGTTGCGTTACTATTATTATAGCACTGACAAAATTAATTTATATAATTTCTATTAATAAAATTCTATAAATTTGAATAAAGAACTGAGAGATATTTTTTCTATTTATTTGTCTAAAAATCTTATATTAATAAATGTATCGATTTAATCTTTAGCATATTTAAATTTTCCTCGCATATGTTGTGGTAAAGGAACAGTTCCAGGACATGGCACTTGACCTAAGATTTCACAAATGCAATGCCTATCACAGCCCATTCCAAAATTAGCAGGGTTATCTTTTTTTTCTCTTGCTATTGCTTCTGCCTCTAACACATCTCTGTAAAAAGATAAAACAAAATTAGTTAAAAATTCAATTTGCATTTAAAATGTCTTACTTTGTTTTACCAACCACTTTTAACAAATGTTGGAGTATATCTTCTTTTGATCTACTATCAATATCAACCAGCATCTGATGTCCCGTTTCTATAAAAATTTATGAATAAAACTTTTCAAATAACTTAATAAAATGTGTTGTAAAAGTTCTCATCGAGTTGTATCACTAATATCCAATTGTCATATAAAACAATGGTATAACCTTTAGTTAAATGGTACTTGCAATCGATTATTTCAATAAAGATCTATTTTATTGCATTACCATAAATCATTTTATACTTCTTAGCAACAGAGTTAAACAAATCAATATCAACGATGAATTTATAACTTGTAGACTGTAAGTGAAGCTTATAAACAACGCTCTAATTGTAAACTAATAGCTAATATTTCATTAGTACAGACAGCTTGTTATTAATTATAAAATAGAAACTTTTAATCGTACCATAGAAACACCTGATAAATGGCGAAGGTGTCAAATTCTTAAATGTAATGACTTGAACATCTGGATTTTTAAATTGCACTTGTGGCAAATACCAAAATACAAAATCTCTACAAATCATAATTTTCTGTTAGTACAATGCATTGAAACAGTAATAAAAATTTTACTTTGCTCCTTGATGATGCTCCCCAGCAGTATTATAATTTACAGTAAGTATTTTTATTTGGTCTTTTAAAACTAATCTTCCTGCCTCCAAATATTGTAAAGTTCGCCGAATTGGCGCTTTTCCTTTCATAAACGGCATTTTAACTCTAAATTTGCTTTTACAAGACAAAAGTGAGGTTACCACATGACATTAATCAACACATTGAACTATCATAATTCGCATTGGACAAAATAAATTGTGAAAATTGGCTTATACAATGAATCAAAAATAAACATGACCGCGGGAGCCCGTCAAATGAATGTCGCCTATCAATTTAGTTAAAAAAAAACAAAAAGTATAACTTTAAGGTGATCAACCGTTCTCCTTTAGGGAGGACAGTCCTTCTTTTGCAAGTTCTGTCCTTCCTCGAGAAGTGTCTTCCTATATGTCCCCCTTTTCAATATTTCAAGACTAATCTATAAATTTTTGTTAAATTTACTGCTATCCTGGAAGTAATGCAAGTTGTTTTTTTTTTTGCTAATTATTTTTGGAAAAGTGAGAAATCGAGATTGAATGTGGAAACTCCAGCTGCAGCACTTTCCGTAAATTCAATATGAAGGGTATTTCTTTTATTTAAGGTTTTGTTTTTCTTCAATTTAAAAAAAGATATTTGATACTCGTAGAATCATTTATAACAATTTATTATAAAAGTATAATAGTATCTCAAAATCTATTTAAAAAATATATCACTGGTTGCAAATCTTGGAAAACCATTTTTTACTGTAATAACAATTTTTATTAACGCAATGGGGACAATGCATCAAAAATTTTTTTGAGACTCGTGTGGTTCCTTCTAAATGAGTCTTAACCAAATCGGTAAGAGCATTGATAAATAATGGGTGATCATTTGGAGCTGGAACTCTTCTAACATTTTCAATGCCAATCTATAAAATTAAAAGAAAAATAAAATGTTGCTGATTAAATAAAAATCACCAACCTTTTCCCCTAATTCTTTGCAGTATTCAATGTCCAGTTCATGTAACGTCTCAATATGCTCATTAACAAATGCTATAGGAACAATTAAAAAATTCTTTTTACCACGTTTTACATAATCCTTTAAAGCATCATCGGTAAAAGGCCCCAACCAAGGCAAAGGCCCAACTTTGGATTGCCAAACCAACTGATAAGGATTACAGTAATTCAAATTTTGCATCACTAATTGCACAGTTGCTCCCACTTCAGAAGGATAAGAATCTCCGCGATTCACTGTCTTAAAATTTAATTTTTGAAATGATTCATTTGACTTAAATTAATAATTTCACCTTTAACGGTAAAGAATGTGCTGAAAACAGTATAATTGCATCATGCCTCTTATCTTCAGGCAGTTTTTCCAATTCTTTCCGAATTAAATCAGCGTGTGTTTGCACTAAAAGAGGATGGGTTGCCCAACGATCTATTACAATCAACTTTGTGTTTTTGGGAAATTCTCTGTTTTTATAAAACTTGTAAATTGCGTTGAAACTTGATCCAGATGTTGCACAACTGTATTGTGGATACTGAGAAAATAATACCGCATTTTCAACTTTATCTCTAAAAATTAGTTTTTCTTTAAAATTGAAAATAAATTGAATTAAATACCTTTCCATCTCCGTAAAAGCACTTTCGGTGGAAGGCTCAACATATCTGAAAGCTACATAACACTTGTGCGGGGCAGTCAATGGGGACACTTTGTCTAATTGTTCACAAAGCAGTTGTCCCTGTTTTTGTGTCCATTTTAAAATGGGCGATCCTCCGCCAATTTCACTATATTTTTTCTGAACTTCAGCCGTGCGACGCTTGGCAATCCAAGGTCCCAACTTACTGAAACAATTTAAGTTCTAACCATAAAAATGAAAACAAAAGGAACATACTTTTGCATAAATGGCAACTGAATCATGTCACGATCCGTCATGATTCTCAAAAGGTAGTCATAGACCTGCTCAATATGTTGTGGGCCTCCCATATTTAACATAACAATTCCAGTTTTCGGCTGATTTGATAAATTTGAAAATTTGGAAATTGACAGTTCAATGCATTTTTTACCTAAAAATGATAATTATTTAAATACACAAGCCAAAAATGCACCTACCTATTAGACTGAACGTTTTAATCGGAAACATGATAAGCAAATATACGATTCACGTACAATAAAAACAACTTTACGTAATACGTAATACGTGTATACCGATCTCTCGTAAAGGTTAAACAATATGATTTGTGGTTTTATAACTGTACAGTAGAACCAGAGAGCAAAGAATAGATACATAAATGAACAAGAAGCGAAACAGGACGTTTTAAAGGTGCTATTATTTGAATGCGCAGGTCTGGCGAACCTTTCAAAGGCACATGGAAGTTTAAATATTAAGCGCGAATGTAAAAAAACGAACTTGTCAGCGGGACTTTAAAATTTGAAAAATTTCAGAGAAATTTAAATAAAATCGGAGAAATTTATTGAAAATTATTTATTATTATTATTATTGTTTTTAAATGACTGTTAGAAGTTTGTTGGGAGTGTTTATAAATTATTACTCGTCCTGTGTAGGTGGTTAATTACGTAAATAACAGATAAGTACACATTTCAGAAAACCAAAGAACCAAAGAATAAATAAATTAGGAAACAAATTTATGCATGCATTACAAAGACGTGATTGATAATTTTTTTCTTGTAGCAGTGTTAATATTTTTCGCGATCTACGTGGTGCGTTAAATTTAATTAGTTCGCGCTTTTTTACACATTTGGTTCTTCGAGAACAAAAAAATTAAGTGAAACTGTGCAGTGTTTTAACATGAAAAAAATGCAAAAACTAATTTCTTATTGTGCAGTTGCAAACTGTGGCACGAGAGACGATGGCAGACTAAGTTTTTATAAATTTCCTCGAGCGGATTTAAACAAGTAAATAAAATAATAAAGTTTATTAACAAAAACTTTTTCTAATTTTTAAATTTGCTATTATTACAGATGCATTGAATGGTTAAGTCAGTGTGGACGATTAGAGCTCCTTAATAAAAACTGTGATTATTTTCAAAAATTAAAAGTATGTGCCAAACACTTTGAAGCAACAATGTTTTTAAATATTCACAGGCGTAGATTAGTTCCCCATGCTAAACCGACACTTTATCTCCCCGAAATGTAAGTTAAAAATTAATTGTGATTTTATAATGTTGAAATGTCCTTCATGTTACTTTTTTTAATCTTAGTATTCCTCAACAACAAATTGGTACTGTCCATGAACCAGTCTCAGTGCCGGCTATTCTTCAATCGTCTCCGAAGTCGTCTTCTTCCGCAACTCAAACACCCCAGGTTTGCACCGCAAATACGCCGCGAAAGAACAAACTGCAGCGAAATATATTAAAATTACAACGAAAGAAGAATATTCTAGAATCCAAAACTTTGACAGTGAAAGAGAATGTAATATCAGTAGAAGAATTCAAAAGGCTATGTGAAAATTTTTTTTATTTGTAAATTCGCGGCGTTGTTTGAAAATAACCTGTATCTTACATTCCTGTTATTGGTCGTCAGCAGATTTTAACAGTTTGGCCAGACCTGCGCATTCAAAATTCATGACATCAAATAACAAAGGATTTCCATCTCGTTTCGCTTCTTGTTCATTTATGTATCTATTCTTTGGTAGAACCTAACTGCAGGTACCCATCTTTGATTTTATTTTGTCGCCTTCGTACCATATTCTTTTCGTTTAGTAATGATCGGCTCAGATGGGGTCGCAGATAATTGCACACAAGTACCGAACCAACAGCAAAAACCTTTACACCTTGGGCAGGTGAAATTGTACGGGGAAAAACAGAATATTGGACGAACAGTCGCAGATACTTAATTGCACACAAGTACCGAACCAATAACAAAAACCTTTTCACCTGCCCAAGGTACACGTGTTTTGCAATGGGACTACATTACATGGCACTTTTTTAAATTGATTTACAATTTTTTATTATTGTAGCCAAGGTGGTATATCAAAAACACTCGAGCAAAACACGTGAGCCCACGTGTTTTTTCACTTTTTCGAGAATCAATACCGAATGAAATAAAAAGTTGTCCACCTAATCGCGCTCACAAAACTTTTCAAAGTACAGACGTTTAAAAACTGCTAACAGATTCATTGTGCTAAGATAAACGAAATTTTTAATTTTCATAAATTTAATCACTGCATTTTGAATATTTCCAACGTACATTGCGGGAGAAATAAACGTAAAACCGAATATTATATGCATTAAAATGAAACGGGACTGCAAAAATTAGACGCAAATAACACGTGAAATGCGGGGACGCAAAAACGGGGTTTCACTGTAAGTAAATATTTATCATAACTATTATAAAGCCGGGTTCAGACCGACGCAACAAACAGCGTAAAACGTTCGCGAATATTTTGCAACAAACATTCAACTCAGCGCGGAGAACGTCCAAACTAGTAGATAACCTATGGGACTTCGGGGGCACTTGAGATAGGGATTTAACATGGTGGAAATTCGGGTGGTTCATGTAGCATGGGTTGCCTACATCGCAGGCGCTTTCCCTCGACCGCGGAATTTTCCGCGAATTAAATTAATTCGCGGATTCGCGGATTTATTTATCGAAGCCATCTTTAATTACAATCCTTTAATCACAGATGTAATTACAACCCTTTAATTACACTCATGTAATTAATCTGATTTCGACGCCATCTTTAATTTATTCGCGGATTTATTGATTGCTCTAATTGATTACATAATCGGGCTTGATTACCGCTAATTTACACGGAATTTCATGCGGTTTATTGATTGAAGCTAATTGATCTGATTTAACCTAGGATTGTGGGATATCCGATGTCGGAATGTCTATCATTGGCTAATTAAACATAAGTTACTGGTGAAACACCAAATTTTAACATGTTTAACCAAATTTTGCAAGTTGAATTCTGTTGATGCGTTTAAACCAGCGAAAACATAAAATTACTCTCAGTTCACAGAATTTATTACCAGAATTGCTCCGTTACTTGCTATCTAGTCCTCTTTCTTACCCACACATGTGTTTCTAAGCCTCTCTCTCGCTATTGTAGCGATTCTTAGGGCGCAAATATAACTGAAATGCAAGGTGCGAGTTTGACCGGCCCCGAACTAAGCACTTGCACGCCATCGCACAGAGTCGGCCATTTGGCATGCCGCCCGGCTAAACTTTCGCATCTCGCGGTAAAAACCGCCGCGCAAATTTAAGAACCGACACGTTTGAAAATCATATTCACGCGAATGGGGCGTTAAATATACACGGGCGGCCGCAAAATTCAGCACCCACATGAAATACAGGACCCGCAAAGAACCGTTTCCGCTTTGAAAAAACACTTATGCGTTCGACGTGTGTGTGAGTACCATATTAATCCTTTAAAGGCTTCGGAATAGCATCTATACAAAATACACGAAATTGTTTAGGAAACAATTTGTTAACATGATGATTAATTCATGCCGATTGAGGTTAAACTCGCTTAAACCTATACCAATCTAACTGAGTACAAAATTATTGAACTAAAATTGCATATTTAAAATGCGTGAAAACGCGTTGAACACGGTTTTCAACTACTGAGTTGTCGATTCAAATTAGTAAAAATCTGCCACCAACAAGTCTGAACTTGTTCGGCGGGTGTGATTGGTCGGTAAACATAGCAAGATCAGACTCATTCGGCTTAACCGAATGATTCCGACACAACCCGATTGAATCAACTGCGTGTTCAGACTCGTTAGCCCGCCTGCTAATAAAGAGGCGGAATCCCTTGTACCAGTCACTTATCATCCGCTCTTCATACAGTTCGGTTAGTGCTTCATAATTTTTTTTTCAACGTGATTTTTCAAGGTAAGAAACTAAATTGTTTTCTACATATTGTTATTTTCATTCGCGTGTGTGTATGCATAGATTTATCATGGAATCAACGAAAACTTTGATCAAACTGCTCCAGGAAGCCGCAGACACAATCACCCTCGGCGATGCGGCCAACATCGATTATTTTATGCGTGCGGGTTCAAAACACCTGCGTGCGTTAAATAAACTGCGGCGCAACAACCAAGGATCCATCGGACAGAAGCAGAGTCTCATAGTAGTAATTGGCCAAATTAAAGGCTTAATGCTGAAAATTAAAAATCTGCGGCGAGAAGGTGGTGGCTTGCAACGGCGTGAGCGACGGTCTGATAGGGTGAGATGGGCTGAAATTGAATCCGCATTTCAATCGAGGATTCGCACCGGGGCCATAATCAACCTATGTCCTTAATTACTTCGTCCTTCCATCTCGACTTGGGTCTTCCTCTTTTCATTTTTCCACCTACTTCACTTTCCAATATCTTCTTTGGAACCCTACAATTCTGCATCCTCATCACGTGCCCCAACCATCTCAACCTTTGTCCTTTTATCACTCCAACCAGCTGTGGCATCTTGTACAGTTCTTGCAGCTCCTTGTTGCTTCTTCTTTCCCATCTCTCATGCACTCTTTTACCTCCATATATCCTCCGGAGTACTTTTCTTTCCCATACCGCCAGCCTTGTTTGTTCCGCTTTACTAAGTACCCACGTTTCGCACCCATATGTGACTATCGGTCTTATTACACTTGTGTATGTTCTTAGTTTAGCTCTTCGAGAAATGATCTTGCTTCGCAGTACTCTATTAAGAGCTGCTAAGCAGCGATTCCCCGCCATTAGCCTGGATTGTATTTCCGTTGTTACCCCTGGTTTCCTGGTAAAGACAGTACCCAAGTATGTGAACTTTTCCACTTCTTCAAACTTATATTGCTTGCCTCCAACTGCTTCCAGTCTCAAGTAGTTATTTTTCTTAAACTCCTCTTCCGTCCACTCCATGTATTTAGTCTTTTCCTCATTAATACATAGTCCCATTTTTCTTGCCTTTTCCTCTAACCTCTTAACTACATTTTGTAGCTCCTCTTTACTTCTCGTTACAATTGCTACATCATCCGCAAATGCCAAGCACTGATGTCTTTTATGGTATACAAGTCCACTTCTATTGATCTCTGCTTCCCTTATTGCCTGTTCCAATACTATGCTAAAAAGAACAGATGACAAAGGGTCACCCTGCCTAACTCCCTCCTTTACTTCAAATTGATTTGACACTGTGTTGTTTATTCTAACTGCACTTTCCGTTTCTTTTAATGTTGTTTCAACCATTCTTATGAACTTCCTATTGATTTTCATTTGTTCTAATGTCTTATAAAGCTCCTTCCTTTTCACTTTATCGTATGCTTGTTTGAAGTCCAGGAATAGAACCATCGTTGGCTTTCCATATTCATAACTTTCGGCTTGTATTTCCCGTAATGCGAAGATTCCATCGGTTGTACTCCTTCCTTTCCTAAAACCGCTTTGGTACTCTCCTATTTCTTTTTCTGTTTCTTCCACTAATTTATTCTTTATGTGTGTAGCCATTATCTTGTAGCAGTGATATACCTCTATAATTCTGACATTCACTTTTGTCCCCTTTTTTATACAATGGACATATTATTGCTTTTACCCATTCCGTTGGCATCTCTTCCTTCTTCCATATTTCTTGCAATAATTTGTGCATTTTTTCTATTAGTTTATGCCCTCCATACTTGAATAGTTCAGCTGTTATTCTGTCACCGCCTGGACTCTTATTATTTTTTAACTTTCTTATAATTTCTAAGATTTGCTCTTCCGTTGGCGGCGGTAGTTCTTCTTCCTCCTCCTTTTTGTCAATGCTAATTTTTACTTCTTCACCACTTTCTGCTTCCCCACCATTTAGTAACTCATCAAAGTACTCTCTCCATTTTCCCAGTATTTCCTCCTGACTTGCAATAATGTTCCCACTTTTGTCCTTATAGAACACTGCTTTGGGTTGGAACTCCCTTCTTTCATTTTTAATTCCTTGGTATAAATTTCTAACTTGATTATTCTTGTAATTTTCTTCTATTTCCTGTAGTACCTCTTCATTATACATTCTCTTTTTATTTCTTAACATGGTTTTGACTTGTCTTCTTTGTCGCACATAATTATCTATTGCTTCCGTGGTACCTTCCACCAACATACTTAATCGTAATTTCCCCCTGATTTCTAGGGCCTCTCTGCACTCCTCATCAAACCATTTCCTTGTTCCTTGTCTCCTCTCTTTATTACAATATTCTGCAGCTTGCTCTATTCCATTTTTTATTTTCCTCCAATTCTCTTCTATGCTTTGACCCCATGCCACGTCCTCCAGCTCCTTCCTTATTACTTCTTCATACTCTTTTTGTTCTTCACTACTCTTTAGTCTTATTACTTTTTTCCACCCCCTTTCCCTGCCCATTTGATTTCTAATGGTCGGTATTATTTCAGTCATGTTTGCTCCTACTATAAAATGATCTGTATCTGCGTCTGGTCCTCTGAATGATCTTACATTTTTTATCGCTTTTTCCTCTGGTTTTTCAATCAAAATGTGATCAATCTGATTTATAGTTTTTCCATCCGGGGACCTCCAGGTACCCTTGTGAATTTCCTTCCGTTGGAAGTATGTACTTACTATTATCATATTTTTTTCTTTAGCAAAATCAATTAGTAACATACCATTCTCATTTGTTATTTCATGCTTACTGTATTTTCCTATCGTCGGTCTATATACCTCTTCTCTCCCTATTTTAGCATTTGCATCTCCCATCACTATTTTCATGTCATATTTCGGTATTTCATCGTATGCCTCATTCAACTCACTGTAGAAATCCTCCTTTTCCTCTATTCCCTTTTCTTCAGTGTGTGCATGAAAATTAATTAATGTTATCTTTTGGTACTTCCCCCTTATTCTTAAAACACAAAGTCTATCTGATTTCGGCTTGAAATCTACTACAAGCAACTTTATCCTTTTATTTATTATGAATCCCGTACCTAGCCTTCTATTATTTCCCCCACTGTTAAAGAACACATAATCTTCGATTTCCATTGTAGTATTCCCGGTTTGCTTTGTTTCTTGTAGTGCAATTATATCAAACTTATACTTTTTGACTTCACTGACGATCTGTTTTAGCTTTGCTTCCCCAAACGTCTCTCTTACATTCCATGACCCTATTCTTAGATTAACATTATGCTTTGCACTGCTACTTTTTACACTTTCCTTTTTCCTACTTGCTTCCCTCTCTGTTTTTTTCCTTATGATATTTGTTTTATTTATCCTCTCGTTTATCCTTAATCTCGCCCATGTCGTCGTATTTTCTTCCCGTTCATCTTCCTCATTTAGTTTTTTGACTGAGGTTGGTCCGTTTTCTTTCTTACACCTTCTGTTTCCTCATCCCAATCCCATTGCACCCTGTTAATAAATATTTTCTTATATCCCACCTTGACCTCCTTTCCGCTTTCCCTCTGCTCTTTTGCAATTTTCCGCAGGTTTGCCTGTATTTTCCTTTCCTCCAGGCTCATATCATCGTTAATAAACACTTTTGTACCTCTCAACTTAACTTTATTTTTCATTATCTCCATCTTCTCCTCCCATTTTTGCACTTTTGCGATGCTCATTGTTATTCCTCTCGCTGTCTTAATCACTTTCGTATCTATTATTTTCGCCGTCACTCCCATTTTTGTTTTCAGAAATTCATGTACTTCCTCATTTTCCAATAATTGCACTCCTTTTATTACTATGTTGTTCTTTCTTTCCTTTTTTTCCATCATAATGCATTTGTTTTCAAGTCTTTCCATTCTCTCGTTACACTTTTCAATTTCTTCATTTAATTTGGCTCTCTCTTGCTTCCACTCCTTAGATTCCTCCCTCAGTTTTTGAATCTCTCTTATCATTTCCTCCTTAATGACTTGCATTTCCTCTTTCATTTCCGTAGTCAAATTTTTTATCATGTCCCTTATCTCTTCCATTTCCGCTACCTCGATTTGCTTCTGAGATTCCGGTGACCTGACTACTTTTTTGTTCCTTTCAAAGGATCTTACTTCCTCTTCTCTTTCTCTCTTTCTAATTACCTCGTTGTTAATGTGTTTTTTTGATGACCGTGGAAACATTAAAGTGATTTTTTTTAGGCGGACTGTACTTGCCGTGTTCTATTTTTACGCACTGCCTCCCACCGCGCCTACTCCCAGTTTGCTTATCGCAATCGAGTTTCACGTACTGTCGCTCTCCCTCGCACTGCTAACCTGCTCACACTTCAACGTTCGAGATTATAATCACCCCAAAATCTCCTTTATTTCTGGTTTCCACCCCACACCACTACTGGCCCTCAGTCACACACTGTTCAATTCCTTTCTTTATCACACCTCTCCCCAATATTCGGTCACTAAAACTACTTTTCTTCACTTTCTTTGCCTGCGTAACGTAGGTGCGTCTGTACACTACTAGCGTTGCCGCACGAGTCTGTAATTAAAGATGGCTTCGATAAATAAATCCGCGAATCCGCGAATTAATTTAATTCGCGGAAAATTCCGCGGTCGAGGGAAAGCGCCTGCGATGTAGGCAACCCATGCTACATGAACCACCCGAATTTCCACCATGTTAAATCCCTATCTCAAGTGCCCCCGAAGTCCGATAGGTTATCTACTCAAACTCATGCAACATTTTTATATTTGTCAGTGTTCGTTGATGTTCCAAAAAATATTATTGAACTATTACATTTTCCAGTACATGCTCCTTTTCTTACTTTCACTCTTTCCCTCCTGAATGAGGATAGTAGAGATGCCATTTTTTGTTTAATATCTTCTACATCACATTTTATTTTTTCGGCTACTTCTTCCCGAGCATCATATTTGACATTCTTCATGTGGTAGTTATTATCATTAGGATTCCATAATACTGGCTTTTCTCTAAATAATTCAATTACAGTAGAACCCCTCTAGTCCGCCGTCGGCTAGTCCGTCGCTCCGGTTAATCCGACCGTGATCGGAGTTGAGAAACTTGTCCCGACTCGTCGGTGACTCACCGCCCGTCGCGCGCCCCGCGCCTTTGTTTAAAGTTTTTCGTCATCTCTTGCATCGTTTCTGTCGTAGCGTGTTTTTTGTACTCAACTATGCAGTTTTTAGTGCTTACTGTTCGTTGGTTTTACGAGAATGTTCTTCTGTGCTCGTTACAGTAAATGTTTTTACTTTTTCTGATAATCCGACCTTTTTTCCGTTCCGACCATACCCCCAGTCACAAAGGTGACGGATTAGAGGGGTTCTACTGTAATTCAATAATCTTTTCGCGATTCCACTGAGAACTCATGGTCATGGTGAAATAAAAACAACTGCGCTTTTCAAAACTAATTTGGCACGGGCAAACCAATTTCTTTTGATGTACCGACAGCGATTGGAAAACATTATTCGCTGCGCAAAACGGCGTTTGTGAGCGCGACCATGTCCCAATAGATACGTTCTGCAACGTTCGCGAACGTTTTGCGCTGTTTGTTGCATCGGTCTGGACCCGGCTTAATAAAAGGTTTAACTCAATATAAAAGGTTTTTTTAAATAAAATGTCTAACAATTCTTTAGTCTCTTTTTACAATAAGGCTGGGAGTAATTCAGCGATCTATAAACCACCTAAAATTTTCAAATTGTAAAATTTCAACGGCTGAATTTTTAATTCGCCGCCGATCGCCCTACATTACATATGTCATATAGTTTATATTTCGGCTAAACGTGGGCCGTTGTAGTATTGAACGTGTTTGCTACAACAATCTGCCTAAACGTTAATCAGTCGTTTTACTTTTACAAAACAGAGCTGCTTTGTAAAGGGGCTAGCCGCTTTGTATTGCGGTGGATTCTACAATATGTCTGCGACACACCCATTAAAATAAAAGTAAAAAAAATTGGTAGAAACTATGCGAAATATCAAAGCACATGTTTTAAAAACGTTAAAAAAATTTGTTGATGCAAGTTTCAACAGTAAGGAATACTCTTTATGTATAACAACTTTATATTTGACAACTTTGTAATGTTACTGACAATTTAGTAGGAGATAAGAATTAGCAAAAAATTGTAGTACCTTTTGTAATCGATTGTAATTTTTTGTTCTTGTTTCGTGTTCGCACCAAAAGGTAGATCTATGATTGGTTGCTATTTAAAAAATCGACAATGACGTCATTATTTTAACAAAGAACACCTGTATATAAAAGTGTTGTCAAAAAAGATGAAATTCGATTTAAAAATCGACATACTTTTTCAGTTTTTTCAAAACTCAACATGCACGAGCCTAGTATTTTTGCACCGTCGTATTGACAGTTAAGAGACCTAAAGAAAAGATATAAATCGCTGCTTAAAAAAATCAGCGATGACATCATCACTTTGACAAAAAGCACCGTGCGTATAAAAATCTTGCTGAAGATATGAAGTTAAATTTAAAAATTAACTTGTTTTTGGTTTTCCTCAAAACTGAACAGGTTTATTGAATTGTTGCGTTACTTTTGCCGCTCACTGTAGTTTGCTAAATGTTATTTCAAAAATTTTTGTGTTGAAATTATAAATTAACTTGTTTTTGTTTAAGATTTACCGAATTGTTTCATTTTGGTATTCACTTTTCAACTATTGTTTTCTCATTTTTTTTAAGTAAGATGCTAAAGTTTTTATATCATCATTTTGATAGTTAAAAATTCTATCAAAGTCAGGACTAAACAATATAGGCGGGCTTTGAAAAGATGAAGTCATGATTTTAACAAGAAACACTCTGTATCTCAGAATGGTTGAAGATTTATCGAATTCTTGCGTTACTTTTGCTGCGCACAGTATACAGGGTGTAGAATATTTAAGGGCGAAAATAAGACGACTATTAGTCTATCAAAAAGTTATTTGAATACCTTTTCAAACTATTTGATTGAAAAAGTTTAATAAGGTTATGCTTCAATAAAAAGTACTGTTATTTAGCCTTAATAATTGTTTCCTGACCCGCTTTGCGCTAACGGTAAATTTACTTGTTATTCATCATGTACTGTTCTTTGACAGTGCAGAAGACTTAATTAGTCTCTCGTAATTTGAATGGTAATCTAGGGCCGTTTCCGATGTTCACCTTTAAAAAGTTAGTATAACACCGAGACTCTTGCGGTGCAAAATGAATATTTTAATAAACGCTATTTTACTAGTTATTATTATGAGTGGTGTCTTTTTATCTTGTGAAGCGAAACGGAAACATAAACCGTCAAGAATATTGCGAGAAAAAGAAACGAATGCCATTGATTTTATTAGGTCGGTATTTATGTTTTACATCATCTTTCTTTCAGTGTAATTTGTTTGCTATTTTTCTTATGATAAAGATTAGTTTCTATGAGGCTGATCTACGGAGTTGCTACAACAATTGGATTAGGAGAGCCGATTACCGATGCCTTGAATGGGGCTTTTGTACCGCCTGGTGTCGACGATTATGATGATTACGGATTTTGATTTACCCCATCGAGATAAACATCATAATAATTATTAATAATTACTTATAAGTGATTGCTGTTTTATTTATTATTATTTATTACTTATTATTTCTTACTATTACTAAATGAAATGAAAAGTTAACAAACGTTTTTTACTGCTTACTTAGCTTGAAGTCTTCATCGAAGGGGTAACTAACAATTAAATAGTTAAATAAATAAAAATGCAAAAAAAAAGAAAAAAAATCTCAATCAACAATTTTCGCGCCTTTCTGCAACAAGACGCATATGGCTGAACCATATCAGCCATGGCTTGTTCCGCTGGTATACATAAGTACTATTACGGCCACCGAAATGTGCACGATACCTGACACAAATTTCCCTATTTCTTCATAGATTTGGCTTTACCCAGTGACTTTCGTGGAATAATATTTGTCATAAACAAAATAATATTGACATTTGGCTGATTTTTTTAGGACGCCTATGATATGAAGCAAAAATCAAGTTGCTAAAAAAGATCGTACACATTTCGGTGACCGCAATAGTACAGCATGATCTACTTAAAACATTCCTTCCTATAAAACACGTGTAAGGAAATTGAGTTGGGGTTTAGTCATATATAACACAGAAATAATATTCTGTGAATATTCGAATATAATAATCCAATAAAACCGAGTTTTTTCCTTAGAAAATATTCACTGTATTTAGTTATATTTTTATTGAACGCAAATATGTTAATTTTCCGCCTCTCATAAACTGTTAAATTTTTAAGATTATGAAACCAACTTTTAACAACTGAGAACTCAAAGTGACGTTTCTTAAATTTTCTTTCATTTATATCCACTCTGTATGTTCTCTTCTCTCTGAAGTGTGCGTGGTGTAGTTCAAATCTAACTTTGTTTATTTGCTGTGTTGTTTAGTTAAGACCTAATTGGTGTATTAAAGTGAGATTTATAATTTTGTACGATATTATTCTTATTAATACTTTATATTAAGTTACATTACTGAAATTTAAAAAGTTTGAGATTGAGTTAAAATTTGAGGTTAAATTCGTAGGTTATTAAATTACGTTGTGATATTAATCAATTAAGGGACATCAATTAATAAATACTTGTAGTAAATGAGTTTTTTAATAATTAAGTGCTATTAAGTGTAGAAATCGCTGTGATGGAACTTACCACATAATTTTTATAACTAAATAAATTTGTATCAACTGTGTTCAGATCAAGATGGATAATTGTGATGAGTTAAATTTACTTAACACGAAATTGGAAATGGAGGAACTTATAATAAAACCTGAATGTGATAATGATGCAAACCAACATAGTTCTTCTGTTACTTCAAAGTCTGATCAGGTAAATTTAATATTAGTCTTAATAACTTAACGCTGAAAACAAGAAACATTTCGAAAATGTTGCCAGTATTTCTATTACGTTACATATGCCTATATGCAAACGTCTTAAAAATGTCCTTTCTAATGTTTTCTGTTTGTAATGTTACCAACGATGCATTCAAATTAATACTAAAAAACTACACAATTATGGGGAGTAAGTGTACATCTCATTCTAAGGCAAATGTAGTGCATTACAAATTAAGGAAGAAATATATTGTGATTTTTTCTAATTTGCTGCACAACAAATGGAATAAATTTTAAAATTGAACCTGACGTACGGTATTGGGAATTCAAGGGAATTCAAATGTGGACAAGCACGCTTAGGTCGTGTAGGATATAAAAGGCCGTTACCTAAATAGTTTCATTTATTTGCTTTACAAACTAGATATCCTGTTGTGTGGACTCAACATATTGCTCCAAAGAAGTTTTGATGTGAACAAGGATATATATTTAGGATTAATTGATTATGAGATGCCATTCGAAGACGTTAAGCATATCTGGACATCAGAACCTAACAGTATTAGGTCATATATCGCTTAAAGCGTATTTTTGCATTGTGTGCAACACAAAATACGCTTTAAGTGATATGTGGCAATACTGTTAGGCTCTGATGTCCAGATATGCATCTAGTTAAAATTCTGAGAACTGTTAACTTTGATAATTAAGTGCTTGTGTTGGGGCCAAATATCTGCAAGGCGGGTAAACTTTGAAATCAGAAAAGGGATGAAGCAAGGGTGTATATTACCATTATTACTTTGCAGTAGGTATAGGCATTAAAGGTAAAATAATACTGAGTGTTGTTTTGACCAATAATTTAGATAATCTGAAAATTTTATTAGCAAAGATAAATGTACAACAACTATCTGTGTTTGCCTCGTTTGTGGGCGCAGTCATAATCCTATCGTCTATCTCATTCCATCCTTTCCGTTTACCGAAGTTGTCTGTTTGAGACGTGTCGTTGAGATTTTTTGCATTTTTCAAGTTTTGCTAATGATGGGGTGCAGGCCCATCGATTAAACGCCCAAACTTGAACGATCAGAATTTCGTTTTCTGAGTTTACTCCCATAGCTACGAGGTTCCAGTTTTTTTTTTTTTTTTGGCTCCGGAGACTTGCATTTAAATAAATTTGTTACAAATTCGCAATACGCCAACAGTGGGCATTATTTCAGAATTTTAATAATAAGTAGTTTCACAATAAATTGAAACCAACAACATAAATAATTAATTTTATTTGTAATTGTATTTGTAAGATATTTTCTTTTCCAGGTTTCTTATGCCGTTGTATACTTCAGAGTTGAAAATACTTATGCTACAGTTCCAGCAAAATGGTTAGTAGATGCAGGAACAAAAAAGGTTTGTTGGTGGCCACCGAAGCTAGCACACAGTGCTATAAAGCAATCTGCAGAACCAGGTGACAATTGGGCTTTGTATCCTATCGAATTAATTGAAAAATGCGGTAAGTTTTTAATATGATTCTTATTACTATTTATTGTCATCATTATGATTCAGATACTTATAAAGAAGCATTAATCAAGGAAAGAATGGTACATTCTGCAGACTCCAACTCGTTCATGGTCTCTGCTTGTGGACGCTGTATGCATCGAATCAAAGAAGACAAAATCACTCAAGGTATTTATTCCGTAGATTAATTTTTATTTCCACATTACATAATTTCATGAATTCTATAGTTTGTATAGTTGCAGATAATCACAAAGATGATGACAGTGACAGTACCACAGATGATGAACCAGATACTGAAATTAATTTACCACCAGCTACAGGTTTAAATAATTTAAATAATTAATAACATTGTTATTGTTTTTAATTACCTTAGGGGAAGAAGTAAATTGCTTGATTAATCCGAACCAGACTGATATTGTGAAAAGTAAGAAATAATTTGAATTTAGTTATCTACTTTTGTACAATCACTCAATTCATGCAATTTCTAAAATAATAATACCGTATTTCTTCGATTCTAAGCGCCACCAATTCTAAAAGGCACCCTTCATTTCAAAATATTACAAAGAAATAAAATAAAAAACCTTCATATCACAAGAATCTATCTATTTATGCAGGGTGATGCATTGTATATCATTTTTGAGATAAAACTTTTTTTCAATAGTCGAAAAATTCTGAAAATTAGAAACAATATTATTTTTTTTGAAATTAAATCAATGTGAAAATTGACTTTGATAGCAATTTATTATCAAACTATTAAAGCTATGGGGAATATGTTTTCGAGTGTAGATTTTAATAATGGGCAAATTGGCATTTAGATTTTAATAGTAACTAGGGGTTCCAATCCCGCATCAAAACTTCAGCGCAAGCTTGCGGGACTGACGTCATCAGTCCCGCGGATCCGCAGGATTTGCTGGTTTACAAACTATCACAATACTTTTTTCAGTTGCTAAGAAAATTAAGTACCAGAAGTTAGTTATGCAATAAAAGACGACTAAATTCAAAATAAAAGTAGCATTTATTAGTAAAAGAAATTAAGAAAAATTATTGAGATTTCTTTTGGAAATATTTTTGGAGAAATGATAAAATATTCAAAGTTTGATCTCATTTGCGGGATCCAGCGTTTGCGGGATTGGTATCCCTAAATTAGTAACTGAGTAAATCATATTCTAATAGCGTCTATTGTATAACAGGATTATTTATGCATACTAGTGTAGTTAGACACATATTTTGTTGGAACTTTCGACAATAAAATGAAAGCAAAATGTTTTTCAAGCTAATTTTAGAAAACGTTTACGATTCTGCATACAACAAGAAAAGGTCGCCCTTTTGAACATCTAATGTAATTTCAAAGTAATTAGGAAGGTTTTCATTGTGCTTACAAGAATCCAATTTACTAAAACAAAATTTTTAAGTCCGGATCTGAAGTGAAAAATACCTACTTTGTAGGGTATGTATAACCCTAAAAGATTAAACAGATTAATGTATCGACAGTTGAACTGAGCGAATAGCGCCCAGATATTGTTTGTTTGTTTTTATATATGCTGCATATAAGCTGCATCTACAGTAAAGTTTCAAGTAATCAGAACTCAAGCAAAGTCAAAGAAATATTGGAAAAAGAATTTAAAATAAATGAATTTTTAGCAGAAATACAAAAATTTAGGTTGATGTGCCGTGAATAAGTAAGTTAAAAAACATAATGAATTGTATGGTTTTGTTAATTTTTATGCTAAGGAAGATTGCTCACAAAGTCTACACATTTGAGTACTGATTTAAAAAGGAAAAATATATTTTGCCCGCAGTTATCTGCACAAATTATATTAGCATATAATAGCGTAGTTATTGTTATCCAAAAAGCCATAGACCTTTAAGGCCTTAAGTGCTGATATATACTAAATAACATGGAAATTGCAACACCAAGAAGGGGTGCAAATTTTTTGACCAAACTTGGCAAAAACGTATAACTATTGAAAGGTACTAATAATAGATGGCCTCATCCTAATTGCAATTATTGTTCAGGATATGGAAAAAACTAAATTGCGATGGTAATTTACCAATAATCGAACCCATTTTTGTATATTGTAACTAAAAGGACGTTTAAGAGATGTTAGGGACCTCAATATTAAAATTTTCGCATAGATAACAGTATCCTCTCATAATAATATCACCAAAACCCGAATATTTGCCAATTTTTGTAGATACAGGATATTAGCATGAGGCTATCGAATTGATTAACATTTCTAAGAAAAAGATTAACACAATTTAATTTAATTTTTATTAATAATGTGTTGGGGTATGGTATCCCAAACAACCTGCAAGTCATGCCGGAAAACTTCTAGTGTTTGCGGGGATTCGCTAAGTTCATCAATTTTCTTCCCATAGAGAAGTTCTTGCTACGTGAGAACAGCATCATTATCCTGCTGGAAAACATCCACCACCTCATCAGCGTATAATGCTGGGCGCTTATGGTACTTGCGATGAACATTAACTGAGACCTACTTCCATATCTTCGGTTAAGAAGTGACACCTCGTAACTAACAAAACTGGAAAAATGAGTTATTGATACCGAGTTATTAATTCCGAAAAACATGTCGGTTAATTTTGGTCACTTCTCGTATTTCCTAAAAATTTGTTGAGTTTTTTATAGTGCTAGTAGACTAGTAATGTTAACTCGTAAAAGATTTGTGCACTAAACTATAGTGGCAACACTTTTTTTTGTCTCTCATGCAAAATTAGGTAAATGCAACTTACAAGATATGACTTCTTAACCGACGATATGTTATAGCACACCATACCATAACTCCCGCAACTCGATGCACACTCCTTTCAACAGAAAATTGAATATCGCAACGTTCCCCACGTCTTTGTCTGACCGTCATACGACTTCATACATACTAAACCAAATCGAGATTAATCACTGAACCACAACCCTATGCCATTCCACGTTTCAGTACATTCGTAACTCACACCACTCCAAACGTGGCTGTCGGTGAGGAAAGTCACATCTGTTGAAAGGAGTGCGCACTGAGTCGCGGGAATTATGGTATGGAATGCTATATCATATGGAAGTAGGTCTCAGTTGGTATTCATCCGAGGCACCATGAATGCTCAGCGTTACATTGATAAGGTGGGACCGCATATTCTTCCATATCTTCAGCAGCTAGCTCGGTTCTTGCATGATACCGCTTAATTGTTTATTATTATTAGCAACCATCATTAACATGATAAAATGAAACCTACATAGCTACATAGCAGTATTTTATATCGTAATTTCAAAACTTTTAGGCACACAATACACTTCTCAATATATTGCACAAATTGTAGAAAACCAATTCTTGTGATGACTTTGGTAAATGTATAGCATAATAGTATGTGAAACATTACTATGAATGTGTTAGAAATTACACACAAAATAATAATAAAAGCTGAAAATTTACATTTTCTCGCAGAACATTCTTAACCAACTTGAGCCTACTGACCTAAAAGGATGTTGTCCCTTTATTACGTTGGATTGAGCAATAATTACATAACTTTTATTACAAAAACTTGAACTCGACAGAATGAACACCCTACCCTTTCTTTAGCCCAATAAATAAAGGCTGGTTTCGTCCATTTTTAAAACAGCTTCATCGAATGTAACTTCAAGATTTACTTGCCCAGTTCCACCTGTCTTCGGATCATAAGACGCACCCCAACTCTGTATCAAATGGCGACTTATAATCCGAAAAATACGGTAAATTTACTTTAAGAAAGTTCCAAGCGGTTAACGCATTACCTAAACCATTACTTATTGATAAATAAAATTCTCGAAAGACATAAAAATCTGAAAACTTGCGGTAAAAAAATTCATTTTACGGAAACTTTTGCTTCCTTTGAAGGTCATAAAATGCATTAAAAAGGTGTGCAAGGTGAAGGTTCTCCAAAAAATTCGATTTTTAGAGAAATTCGTTAAATGGACATTCGTTATAGGGGAGTTCGACTGTATTTCCGAAAATTCATCTGATTCAAACGCCCCCCCGCAAGAAATGAATGAGGTAGCTAATATTACTTGCTTGTCTATTCTGCCGGAAAAGTCTAAAAATCGATACGAAAAAACTTACAAGAGTTTTAAAACTTGGTGTAGTGTGAAGGAAGTTTTCGCAACTTCAGAAAAAATTATGTTGGACTATATAATGGAAAGAGCACATATTTTACAACCTAACAGTTTGTGGTGTGAATACTCCATGCTGAAATCCACTATACATTTGAATGAAAACATTGATATTTCGTCATATCAAAAACTTAGAGCGTTTCTGAAAAAAAAAAACATCGGTCACCGCCCCAAGAAGTCCTCAGTTTTTTCAGGGGAACAAATTCATAAGTTTCTTGTTGAAGCACCTGATGACATTTACCTTATGAAAAAAGTAAGTCAAAACAGAAAACTTAAATGGCTTACATGTCATTTAATATTTTTCTAGGTCACAACTATTTTCGGAGTATTAGGGGCCCTAAGAATAAATGAGTTATGCAGGATCAAAATTAATGATATTGAAGATAAAGGCCTTTTCATATTGGTAAATGTATTTGATTCAAAAATCCGTGCCCAGAAAAGCTTCACTGTGATGGACAATGAAAAAGAAAACTTTCATGTTGTCCATTTGATACGAAAATACTCAAGTCTCAGACCAAAATTTATAGATAATGACAGATATTTTCTGAAATACCAAAATGGTAGATGCTTTAAGCAAGTGGTGGGGAAGAATACATTTGCAAAAATTCCTTCAGAGGTTGCTAGGTTCTTAAATTTGGAAAATCCTGGAAAATATACAGGGCATGCGTTTAAAAAAACCTCTGCCCGACAATTTAAATGCAACAAAGAGTAACAACTACAAAAATTTGTATGATTAATAAAATAAAATTTTAACTCATATGTAAACAAACAACTTTCATTTCCCAATTTAAGTGTTCTTGCAATAAAAACTACAAGCAGTAGAATGGTTGCCCTTTAATAGTGGGCACTTAACAAGTTTTCTCTTAAATTGTATCAATGAGCTCTCCTTGCAACAGTTTGTGAAGAAATAATAACTTAATTAACTTAAGCTTAATTAATCTGTATAACATTGTGAATTGGATTTTGTCACCAGTCTCACATATTGAGTCTTGTTTGTGCTGGTATTGTACCTCCTACATCCACCCTACCCCATGTCAAAAACTAAAACTGCCTTTCTTAAATCTCTGTGTGCCATATTTGTGATAGAGTGAAACATTAAAAAAAAATTACCATATTTCTTTGAGAGGCATTCAACGATATGTCAATTGTCTTCACATAAATGCTCGTAAATTATCTTCTGGATTTTATTTACACTAAGTTCACTATTTGCCAATTTCAGGAACTTTCTGTAAATCAAATAATTATAAAAAGACTATTAAAGACATCTGAACCATATGTAATGACCATATTAGTGTTTCATTTCAATAAGGAGTTTACTTGGGCGTAACTGAATGTAATTAACAGAATATGTATAACAGAAAGCTGTTGCCGTTCTATTCTGTGCAAGTACTTTTAATGTTGTATTAAATCGATCAATTTTGTTTTGATTTACTATTTTTTGAATTATTGTTTTTTCAAAACCTAAAATCGCTAACTTACTTTTCAAGTTATCTGTCAATTAATCATGGTGGTTGGAAATAATATATTAGATCTTTAGGTCCACAAACTGAGGTTTTCCGAGGTTACCAATTTTTTCAACTGCCACAATAAATTTGATTCTGCGTAAGGCCCTCTGGTCAGTAAGAATTGTCAAATCCATTATTACATAGGTAGTTGAAAGTAATAGTATGTATTAATGGCAGAGCAGAAAATGTGCCCCTTTAATGCAATACCTAACACACCAAGTGCAATATCTGGATAGGGAACATTATTTATGGCTTTTCTGATCTTTGAGCAGTCTCCCAACTACTGTCATTGATTCTAAGAAGCATTGGTTTTTTAGAGACCTATGGGAAACTAATGTCTTAGAATCGAAGAAATATTGTAATATTAACTTACAGTTTCTTTTGTTCCTTTTCTCCGCATCCACTTTTTTATTTTTACACATATAAATTTAAATTTAAACAGTCTAACATACACAACATTTTAAAAATTAATGTATTTAACATTTCGTCCCACACATTTTAAATTTTCATTGTATCTCTACACTTTGTTAATTGCTTTTTATGCATTTTTATTCCTCTAGAACTTCCCGATTCTTAAACTTGGGACGTTTTCGTATATCTTCCTCAGTAGAGAAATAAAAGGTGACTATAATCTAGGCGTTATTTTTCGATGTTTAGAAATTCACTGAACTATTTTTATTTATTTTTTGTTTTTTCAGGTATTTAAAGTTTTTTATTTTAGTTTATTTATTAATTTGAACATTACATCTTTTGTGGTATTTACTTGTTCGTTTATAATTGGTTGTACTTGTTTGTGTTTATAGATGTATAGGTTTTCTGCGATATTTAGTTTTATTCCTTTTTGTAATATCTTTTCAACTTTTAGTGTGTCCACGATAGGCCCGAATTGATGTTTCTCTTGCTGCAGGTGTTTTGTGAAATTCGACGTTGTATTGTTTTTATTGATGTGTTCTTTGTATCTCGTATGGAAACTTCTGCCTGTTTGGCCAATATATTTTTTACTGCAAGTGTTACATTTCAACGAGTATACTCCGTTGGCTCTGTAAATATCTTCAGTCTCGGTTGAGGTTTTCAGGAACTTTTGTAATTGATTATTTGTTGTTAAAGCTACTCTTAAATTTTGGTCTGCAAATATTTTTGTTATTTTTCTTGTTTCATGCCCGTAATAATTGAATTTTATCCAATTCCCTTCGTGGACACACTAAAAGTTGAAAAGATATTACAAAAAGGAATAAAACTAAATATCGCAGAAAACCTATACATCTATAAACACAAACAAGTACAACCAATTATAAACGAACAAGTAAATACCACAAAAATGGAATGTTCAAATTAATAAATAAACTAAAATAAAAAACTTTAAATACCTGAAAAAACGAAAAATAAATAAAAATAGTTCAGTGAATTCCTGAACATCGAAAAATAACGCCTAGATTATAGTCACCTTTTATTTCTCTACTGAGGAAGATATACGAAAACTTCCCAAGTTTAAAAATCGGGAAGTTCTAGAGGAATAAAAATGCATAAAAAGCAATTAACGAAGTGTAGAGATACAATGAAAATTTAAAATGTGTGGGACGAAATGTTAAATACATTAATTTTTAAAATGTTGTGTATGTTAGACTGTTTAAATTTAAATTTATATGTGTAAAAATAAAAAAGTGGATGCGGAGAAAAGGAACAAAAGAAACTGTAAGTTAGTGAATTGATTAATAATTGTTTCCGCATCAGGAATTTATGTAGAAATTAGAAAGCCTACTTTCAATTTCAATTTGTTTAAATATTGTAATAGTTTGGCATATGTATAGCCTAAACAGTTTCTATATTTTCAAATTCTATTTGATGCCTTTTTTAGGATATGGAATGTTTTATTTCATAAAACCTATTTTAATTTTATTCTACATACAATATCAGTTTCAGTAAAACATTGTCATCAACATTAAAAAATAAACAGTATAGCATATTATGTAATGAGGGACAGAAATTAGCCATTTAACCCCTAGGGTGAACTCGGGCAATAATCATATGATGGGTTAAACGTCATTTCTGTCTCGTAGTTTATGCACTCCCATATCAGATCTTTAATATAAAAACTACCTTTAAGAAAATTCAATCGTTAAAAATAGGAACAAAATCCCAATTTAATTTCAGGAAAGCATAAAATTGATTGATCTATTAAATTTCTTTAGTTATGTTTATGATTGAAGTTACCAGCTATCCATCTTACAACTAGAACGTATTGTAAAGCATTTAATTTTTTTGTAGCTTGCGATGTGATACCGATGAAGAAAAGGAGAATAGGCTCACCAAAAATTGAATTTCTGGCAGAATATAGCTCAGGTGATGGTAAGTTAAAGTTTTTGAATTAATCACTGTTAAGAAAAACTGTTTATGCAAACATTTAATTCCAGATACAATAATTGGTGAGGAACTTGTTAATGGGGCTTCTTTAGAAAATTGGACAACGCCAAATATAGAAAGTAATTCTAACAATTGTCCAATTATTATCGTACATTTATTATTTTTTTCCTAGATATTTTAGTGAAGATCTTAAAAAACGTTACTAAATTAAAACATGAATTAAGGCAAGATTTGAACATCTTAAAAGAAAAGGTTGAATTGCTGAATTCTGGATCAGTCAGGGAGACTTCCAGTAGTACTGAACAGAGCATTAAAAGCGGCCTATTGTCATTCCTGCCTATCACAACAATTGATGAGTTAAAAAAATTTGATGAATTATTGTATGATGAAAGTAGAAGAGATGTGATGGTATGTTCCATTTTCATTTAGAAACAACAAAACAAGTAACAATACTTTTTTAGGCCCAAATCTTAGAACATCAAGGGGGCTTGAATTCGAAAGATTTCGTTAAAAGATGTTTGGCAAAAATCTTTCATGTTTATCTGGCCAAACAATGTTCCTGGACAGGAGCAAAAAATAATTTTAGAATTCAAAATTTGCAAATAATGAAAATCTTAGAAGGTAAATGTTGATGAATGTAATTGTTTATGAATTTATTTGAGGTTTTTGTTAACAGTTGTTACCCAAAAACAAAACATTAATTTAAGAGAATTTGAAAAGATGGCAATGGAATGGTTCCGGCAACAGAACACGAATTTTAGGAGACATACAGCTGACTTGGCTCAATGTCAGGAACGGAGTTAATAGCCCAAGCAAAATGTCTCCAGAAAGGGCCCCTTTTTTATAACCTAGTTGAATGCTATTTTTAATAAATTTTAATGAATATCTTGAAAACAATAGTGATTTCTATGCACCGGATTTTTTATTTGACCTATCAGACAATCTGAACATCATCTTGCAACATAAAATACTTAAATACAGGTAGTCCCCGACTTATGACCGAGATACGTCGTAAGTCGAATTTCATACAAAATATGTAATAAAATAAATAATTTTTATATTATTTTTATATTGTTAAAGTTGTATATATGTTGTTTTAAAAAAAGTTAATATAATTGACAGATACTTAATTAATATTTAAAATCCCTCGTCATCCGTACTTATATGGGTACAATCCATTGGTTCATCATCTATGTCCTTCACTTTTTCACCACTCTCATATTGTTTAATTATTTTAAGTTTTATTTCCAAATCTATTGCATTTCTCTTTTTTTTTATCACATCTACTCCGTTTACCAGTCATTATGGGCACGATTCAGAATTTAAATGCGTAACGTTTAAGTAAATGCACAAATAAATAATATGTCTAAATAACTGTCCGAGGCAAGAACTGAGAACAGACTGTAATCATACAAGTTAATACAAGTAGAAGGGATAGTGCCGGGCGCATGTCAGTGTTGCTAGCCTAGCTATGCTATTTTTTTTCGGTCGTAAGTTCGAATCGTTAAGTCGGGGACTACCTGTACCCAGTAAGTGTAGGTGGTTTTTTTTTTTATTAGAACTGTATATACTTTAATCGGCTTGTAAAGCTACATTCTGGCAATTGCACATAATTATTGGGGCAGAGAAACTTATTATAATGATCTAATACAATTAAATTTTAGTGTCCGTCCAGACTTTTTGTAAATGTGCTGTGTAAACCATAAAAAATAAATAAAAGCAAGCAACAAATTTTTCAGAACAATGTCACCGTTAGGTTTTTAATCTTTTTGGCCCACAGCAAACTATTGATTGTAGTGCTCCACTATATTTTAAAAAATTGAGTAAGTCAGAAATTCAACAGTGGTCACTTCTTGACTATTGTAATTAATAAAATCTACACCCGAATTCATGAAAACTGATTACCAGCACTGGACTGGTTTAATTTTTATGGTTCTGTAAAAATAGTCAAAAATGCTTTGAAAATCGTACAAGGTGACGCCTACATGTAATTTCTTTCATTAATTTGAGTTTGAGTATATTCAGTCTTTTTTTATTGACTTTGACAATTAAACCAGTTGAGACCTCATAACTTGTGTTTATGAATTCAGGCACTCGACTTTTTCAGTTTATGGAGTAACAGAAACAACATTAATATATAACTCTTATATTTGGAATAATAATATTAATAAAATGATATTTTGCATAATAAATGTTACTTCCTAGAATAAAAAATCACACTTATACCAATTCTTTGGAAAGATTATTATAAAAGAGCATAGAAAGAGCAACCTAGGATTATGATGAAGGCATTATGCTTGTATAAATTGATATAATTTGCAAATGCTTACAAAATTCAGTAAACTTCCACAAACTATTTTAATGTAATGACTTAAAAATACCATAAACACAGTTTTTCTTAATTGCATCAAAAACAAGAAAATGGGGGCATGGGAGATATTGACACTAATTAAGTATTTAGTATAAAATTTGTTTCTTTTTTGTATCTGTGCAGTTTCTGAAAAACGGAATACAAATAGTAGATACTATTAAGATACTTCATTATGCTATGTTGCATATAATTTCATTTTAATCAAAATAAACTCATATGCAACTAAATCTGTATGTACAAAAATCTTCAACGTATTATACAGTCAATCATGACTGAAGTCTCGTTGAACATTTAATGTTAGTTATCTATTTTAGACTATACATTTTCTGACTTAATAACTAGACTTTAGTGAGCATTTTTTTGACTTCACTATATTCTTGCAAGTTGGCACCAAAACTACTAATAACAATAAATGCATATTCCTTGCAAAAACTTGGGTGAAGTATTAACTAATTTTCTGTCCCAGCATTGATTTGTAGCTTTGTCAGTGTTTTAAAATATCAACATTTCCTGATAATACAAAACAAGCATCTAACGTGATGTATTCATGTATCAAACACACATTGGTGATAGCTACTGACAATAAGTGCAAATTGGAAAAAAATGTGATCAAATAACATAATATGATTGAAAACAGTGTTAGTTATATCCCCACAAAAGTTATTGCCATTTTAAAATTGTACAATGAGTTTCAATTTTTTGTTTTTTTCGATAGCCTGATAGAAAGAAGAGTGACTACAATAAATGGAAAATTGATTGTACTTTTTGCTTTCCTTTTTTTGTTCAATTAATATACCGACTATCCTTTTCCTACAATAAAACTAATAACAGTTATTGGTATTGCTCCACTTCATTTAGTTATGTAAAATAAAATAATAAAAAAAAACAACACTGTAGAAATCGATAAACATTATACATCTTATGCATATAAACTTGCTCACATTCACTATACCATGACACCTTCATTAATGTTACCAGTTTGCCATTCCTGGTTTATTAAGAGTCATAAAGTAAATCTGACAAGACGAACCACTTTTAGCGCTTGAAAAGAAGACCTTGTCATTACGTTCACATAAAAATTTCAATCGTTGTGCTTTCTTGTGCATAAAAACTCCATCCAAATGTCCAGATTCTACAGAACGTATTTCTATCGCTTTATTGCCCCAGCCCATTATCTGCCCTGTTCCTATGTAAGCCACCGATGTGGGCATTTCACCCCACTACAAAAAAAAACACAACTAATTAGAACATGGACTGTACCAAAGATAATTATAAACAATTTTGAATCAACTTAATGTTATGTTTAAAAATTTTAATAATGAAACTTCATACAATTGTTCTAATATAACTTGCCTGTAATAACATGTTTTTCGCAATTCGTCCATAAGTATTGACATAAACACCTTCATTATCATAACATAACAGCAGCTGCATACCATTACTATTTGGCAAGGTAACTATACAATGCGGAGTTATAGCACTTTGAGTCTAAAACAATGAAACAACATGAAATAAAATAATCAAAAAAAGCGCCCAAGTAAACTTGCATGTTTTGGTAAGTATATATCGTACACGCTCGCTGAATCAAGATCTACGGCATGGAAACCATCAGCACTGCCATATATAACTTTTAATCGAGTGCCTTCCTCAACTGTTAAATCTACAAGTAAAGGCCTATGAGTCAGTTCAGAAAACGATTTAAAGGCCATAAATTTGTGATAAGGTTTTGGTGCCCATGCATAAATTTCAATGCTGTCCTTTAATGCTATAACAAGGAACTTAATCCGTTCATATTTGACTATTTTAAAATGTACAGCTCCTTGTAAATCGCCAACGTTTATCCATCCATTCCGTCTTTCCACTTGCTATGGTACAATTATAACATTAAAAGTAACCAAAACTTAATTTGCACGACTTACATCACTTAGACCATCTGTACGTAAAATTTTACTTTTCAACCAGCTAAGATAATAAACGCGTACGCGATTCTTTTTCCCCGAAATAGTAACCAAAATATTTTGACCTTCGAGTACTTCCATTTGTTGAAAACGTCTCCTGGAAATTAGTTGGTAAACTTTTCCTTGGCCACTTCTATCCAAAAGCATCAATCCATGTTCTGTTCCAATTAACAAATTCACACCTGAAACATAACGTCTATAGTAATACATTTTCAATTTAAAACTCTTTGATAACAAACCCCATAGAGCAGCACACAAAATTTCACTGTTAAATCTTTTTTTGTATTTTCTAATTTCTGGTGTGTCCGAAGATACATCATGAGAGGTCGGTGTGACGTTGACATTAACGTGGGATTCTCTGCGTGACTGGGCTCCAAAGCCAAAAGTAAGAAATGATCTCTGCTTCTGTTGTAAGGCAAGAGCATGTGCATTAATAGGTGTTGGTTTATTATGTGATGGTGTCGCTTGAGGCGACATAGCCTGGCGATACTGTAAAAAATAAAGTAGATTAATTACACAAGATGATTAAAAAGCATACTCAGATGAAGTAATATGATCTAAATAAAAGGTAAAAGCAGAACAACTACAACAGTATGCAAAAATAAAAATAGTCTATAAATAACAATATGCATTTGGGCACAAATCCAAATGTTAGCAAAGGACATACCATTTTAAGTACAGCAGTGCCAATAATTGTATTTGTGTATTTATTTCACCTATGATTTTTGAAAATGTTTTTCGATCTTTTTAGAGATCTACCATGTACATAACAGAATTCTACCTTTTGATTTGAAAATGTTAAAATTATCAGTAATTTGTACGTTAATGACAAAAAATGAAAGCAAAAGCACTCAATTGAAACAGGCAAATGCCATATTTTTGTTAGTGATCGAATAAAAAATAAATTATTAGTCTTTCCCATTAGTTTTTCCAAAACCATACAGCAAAAAAATAATTTGAAATTAATAATGTGTTAATGATGATAAAGAACATATTTTTTCAAAATCTATCGGTTTTAAAAATATCTTAATATTTTAGGTAGGTAATATTTAATAGTCCGACAGATTTTGACTATCTTAAATATAACATAACATAACATACAAAATGAATTCATACTTACAGTTATGTTAAACGATGTTATGGACGTCACTCAGTTAGGCAAAAACCAAAGAGAAAGACACAAAACATTAGTGACGAACATATAACTCACAAGAACACAGTGCAGTTGACCATTAACATTAAAAAAAATTTACACAATCTATTATCAAAGTTTCCTGTGCTAATATAAATACTTACTTAATGCTATCTATGTGATAAATATCTTCACTAAATTAATATCAAATAATTATTTCGTTTTATTCCATCCAAATAATGTTACTGTAATTCATATGCATTTAAGATAAAAAATTTACTATATTATACTATAGTATAATTTTTTTTAAAAAACCAATTACCTTAATTAAATTGTACAAGTATTTGAAAATACTAAAGTGATGCATGTCAAGAAAAAATTATCCACATTTTTTCATTTTACAAGTTACAGGCAACACCCTCTTTTCCCTTGGGCACTCTGGGCAACTGCCCAGGGTCCCTAGTTCCTGCCAGATCACCAGATCACCAACTAATAACCGATTTTGCTTATCTACTCCTTTTGCCTGTTGTTAATAAAATAGTTTTACAACAGCATATTAGACGATTTTTCCAAAATAAAATAATATTTGTTTATAAATTGTGGTAACTCAGTTGAGTTACAATGTTATTCCCATGTCTGTTTGGTATGAAACGCAACTACGTTAGGACAATTGTGTAAGATTTTAAAATAATTTTAACTCAAAAACAAAAACGTTTTCAAAAAAAGTTATAGGAAAAGTTGTTGGTCTTGAAGAGTTCTATTACTAGTTAAAATGAATGTACATACTTATTTCGCTTACATATAGTATAAACAATTTTTTTTTTTCAGTAAAATTGTCTAATGTATAGCTTGGCTGATGGTCCAACGCAGAAAAGGAACAGCAAAATTGAAGAAGTCGTATTAGGAATTTTATATCAAAAAATCCGACATTTTATTAAAAACAAAGTTTTTTGTAAATCTCAAAAAATTTCGGTCCAGAAAATTCGAATAATTATCTGAAAAGTTTGCCATGATTTTTTATTTTTATTCTTTTAATTCAATACAATAAGAAATGATTTTCAGCTCATTGACTCCTAAATATCATGTGCTGCTTTTAAGCAATGGACACACTTTAAATCAATTTGAGTCGCATATACCGGTCTTGAGGGTGAGTAGTACTTATTGGCCGACCACCATAATGCCCAAAACTTACACTGCTGGTTCTTAGGAAATTTGCACTGCTCTATTTATCACGCTATGTGAAACATTAATTCATTTGTCGAAGCGGTGGTACAGGAAGAATGGCGTTTAATTCCACAAGACTTTATCAATATTATCATAGAAAGTATATTAAAAATATGTCCAGCTTTGTTCCAAGCACGTGGTAACCCCACAATATTTTAGAATCAGTAGTTGCTATTAAAAAGATGCAAACAAGTAAAGCTTAATAATTTGAACATTGAAAGTCACAAAGCATAACAAATACTTACATAGCAAAAGTACCTAATGAATAGCATGTTCATCATTTATCTATGTACGTATGTAATACCTTAATGTCAAAGTTTGACTGAATATCCGCCTAACATCATTACGATTGTTCAATACTATAATATTAAAAATCTATCTGTCATATATTCGGGCAAACCAACGAGTTGAAATAACGTCTTTATTATCAGAGAAATCTTAAATGTGAAAAAATGACCTTTATTACCCCTAAAAGATTATTTGTTTTTCTTTATTGTAACATCACATTATCAAGCACTATACTGTGGTAATATGCTGCTGATGCATTCAGTATGTTCCAATTAGACTATACCGTATTGTTTAATTTGAGAAGATTTAAATAGATCGCGCCAAAAGGTAGATCTATAATAATTGGCTGCCGGCAAACTGCAGTGTGCTGGCAGTCAATCATAGATTTACCTTTTGGCGCGATCTGGCGCGAACTTTTGAAATCTATGACTATGATAAAATACATAGCATAAATAATATTTGAGCAATTTTGGGTCGTAATAAATGGAGTTAATTATTGTTAGTGGTAAAATTAACACATATTTCCCTTTGGACTTCGGTTCCTTAAATCTGGAGGATTGTTAAAAGCAAGATTTAATAACTGGCGCAGACTGTATTGAAGTTTAATGCCATAATACAGTTACACCTTAAAAATAAAAAATTGGGTCACCTTCTTTTCAAGTAAATCACTTCACTATATTCTTCATAATGACTGTTGCACACTTAATAACACTGTTTCATGGAACAATTTGAACCAAATTAAGTTCAAAAAAACTAATAAATAATTAGTTTCCTCACTTTAAAAAAAATACTTTAAATAAATCAATGTATAACAATATTACATTTTGATATGATAAAATATAAAAGTGGTTTTAGTGCTTAATTCATGTTAATAATATAAGTACATGTGAAATGATACTTAATCACAAAATGTAAAATTGCCTGATCAAAACTGCACCATTTTATGAAACGACTCACAAAAAGATACCCAAGCAAAAACTTTTAAAAATCCATGTGTGAAACGTACCTCCTCACTTTGTGATTTATCTCTAGACGATGGCGTTCCTGGACTACCGCTAGCCTGACTTAATAAATCTGGTAGGACACTACTTTGACGAGCATTTTCACTGCCTCTGCCATTCTATAATCAACCACAACGACATTTTAATTCAGCTAATTAACAATTTTGCAACAAAAATTTTAATGGTACAAATATCATGCAATATAATGTTAGTCACTATAATTGGACAGTAAGATTACTAATTGTAGGATTATAAAAATGCCAGCAAATATTCATTCATACTCCCTATGTGATTGAATGAATAAAACATCTATGATCACTGCATCACGTTAAAATTAAACACAACCAATGAATGTTATTACAAAATTAATTAAAATAAAACAAAACAAATAGATTATTGGTGAACACAATCAACTGCAAAATAAATTATATACAAAACATATACAGTTATGTACAAATGGAAATAGGAAAACAAAACACAAACAATAAAAAACACTAATAGCAAAAATACTCAAATTAGATGGCAGCAGCTGCAGCCAGTCGTTTCAAAGATCATATCTTCATGCGCAACGCAGTTTATTTCATTTCAACACATGCTGAAGTGATGCATTCCACAGACCGACAAGTATGATGTATCCAATATTTTTTTTGGCATCTTGCTATGATGATCTTATTAAATTAAAATCACTTTGTTGGTTAGTTAAGCAGCACACAGGTTATGTTGTTAGGAAACAAACAGAGAATCGTTAAAAATGAATTGTTTATCTTGAACTCAAACATGCATTTCTACAATTTCGCTTTTTTCTTAATGAAGGGATATAAACTATTATTGACTAAGCCAGTTTAATACAGTGATAGCTATTTACCGCAGTTTTCTAACTATAACGCAAATTGTGAATAAATATCATGCACAAAAGTGCCAGACCGTAATCCCCTGATTGAATTCTAAATTTTGAAAAACTTGAAGTTGACAAAACAAACCAAAAAAAAAAAAAAAATAATTAAAATTACCTGCTGCAAGTATAAATATTCTTCCCCATCGATAGAGTTAGTAGCAGTGGACAGGGCTATTGAATTTACATCTACTGAACGCATATTGTGTCTTCCTACATTGTCGGCTTCTCTTAAGAAATCATCTTTTAATGCATTTCTAACATTTGAATGCCTTAACACAATATCAGACTCTGTTTTTTCCCGCCTAGGCCTCATGAAACTAATATCATCGTTTATTAAACCACTACTTTTTGAAGTGCTTTCAATTTTATTTTTATTTGTTTTAATCATTCCATAATCTTTACTAGGCATTGCACTTGGTGAATCAGAATTACGTTTAATAAAATCTGTTAGGACAGGTTCTCCTGTATTCTTTTTCCCTACACCCACATCAGATCCACGCCGATTATTAAATATGCCACTAGATCTTAGAGGATTTAAATTTCGTTCTCCAAAAAATGCTGAATGTCGAGTGCTAAGTGGAAATACATCAGAATTTTCTCTACGAAATCCTCTAAAGAATGGATTATGTATCTTAGAATCACTCTCCATACGACGATGACTAGGTGCTTTATCTTGTTTACTTTTTTTAAGATTTCTATCCACATTTGCTGAACTATTTGAAGATGATGACGAATCTCTATGGTTTTCAGCAGAAGGAAATTTTGATGGGAAAAACCTTGCAAAATCCCAATCTTTTAATAAAGTTGCTTCATCAACTTCATTTTGATTTGAACGTGGCTGAACTAGACTGGCCGCAGGCTGCTGTATTTACATCAAAATAAAACAGAAACAAAACAAATAAGGAAGAGAAAAGATGAACAACACCATGTAACATCCATTTAACAATACCTACTAAAGTAAAATAATAATAAATAAACTTACCCTTCTAAGAACTAAAGTTTTATCTCCCTGAGAATCATCATCGTCTGGAGTTGGCGGTAAGGGTCTATTTGGAGCTCCACTGGAACCAGATCCTGATCCGGTAGCTCCTGGACTGGATCCACTAGGAACTCCCTCTGCTACTACTCCTAAACCGGGTCTGTAAGAAAATTCAGGACTAACGAAAACAAAAAAAAAAAAAACAACCAACAAAAATTTCAGGTTCAAAATAAGACAATTAATTAACGCAAAATAAATAAAATATAATAATTTAAAAAATGGAAAGGAGGTAAAAAGATGTTATTAGTAGATACACCTTAATATTTGTCTTTGACCATCATTTTGTCAAACTTACAGCGGTTTTGGTGGATCACTTGCAAGCAATGTTCCATCATTTCTACCACGACCATTATCTTCAACTTCAGAATCACTATCACTATCAACCAGAGGATCCAAAATGTTACTAGCGACTTGATTGCTGCTTTGATTATTAGCACTATGATTACTGGCAATACCAGGAGTATGATTGGCAGATCCTGGAGCCAATACATTATTATTAGCTGCAGATTGAGCTTGTTTATTATTACGATTATTTCTAGGTGGTGCTTCTGGTTGTGAAGGTTGTTGAACTCCAAGTTCATTAAGATGTGCAGCTAATACGTCTAATTCCTAACAAAAAATTCAACATTAGTAAAGAACTTTAACTTGACAATTACTGTTTTAATATTTCCAATGCAACAGTAAATACATACCTCAGGATTACGAGGAGGCAGCTGCAGTGGAAAGATGAAACATTGACATGAAATAAACAGAATACCTAAGTTAGATCAAAATCGTAGGTAGAAGCAGATTATCAAGCGATAACAACAAAATATATTTCTGGTCAAAATTAACACACCATGTAGTTAAATGCCAAAAATGTAAACTGAGTTTGTAAATTGATTATAACTATGTGAAAACAAACTAGACTATTTGACTGACAGTTTCGAAAGCATTTATCAAGAAAGTGATGTTTGCACTAACGCGAGTACTGTAGTTCATTAAGAATTTGATGTTTAAACTTTACACAAAGGCATTTGATTACACTGTGCTAAATTAATTATAGTGTTTGTAACAGTTATTAATCGAGATACTATGAAAATTTTGATACAATATCAAACGTCTAAATTTTAAATTGTTTTATAAATAAATTTTAAAATATTCATACCATTGGTTTAAATATAGGTTGAGACTGTGAATTTCTTTGAGGTTGTTGAGATCTTGATGCAGCATTCTCTGGAGGAGGTGGCAGTGGTCTTAAAAAACAACAAAATTCAAAATAAGGACTTTATATCACATTAAATAATTACCTTCGAGGAGCAAGTGGTGGATCAGGAACTACAATTATCCTTTGAGGAATGGGTGGTCGAGCAGGAGGACCAGGTTCTGGAATTTCTTCTCGTTCTTTATTTTTACTGCTCCTATAAATTATTTTCAAACTACAATAATCCTGTAATAACAAATTAATCTAAAATTTTCCAGTTATCAACCAATGCACATTGACATAAAATTAATGTTTACTAAAAATGTAATACTTTGAACATACTAACCTTGGCGGAGGTTCAACTGCTTGATTGAGCGTGCGTCCTTCTTGAATTTGTTGGAAGTTCCTACGTAATGTGTCACCACCTGGTGCCTGAATAATACTACTTGGCTCACCAGCAATTTGCGGTTCCTCCTCTTCATTTTCGGATCCAGAATACCTTAAATTTCTACTGATTAGATATAAGTTAAAATTATAAATGAAAAGCAAAACCTACAAAATGAAACAGCAAATTCCTCACCTGTAATCTTCACGTTCCTTTTCTTGCTTTCGTTTCTTGCAACGATCAATGTGGTCCTTTAGTTGTATACGAACCTGTCGTTCGGTTGGTTGGTCCCTAATAAAAGGATGTTTCAAGAGTTGTTCGGTATATGGTCGTTCATGATAATCCTTGACTAATACTGTTTCAATAAAACCTAAAGTAAAAAATAATTTTAATCCAGAATCGTCATTAGAATAACGCAATTTTATTACTATGAAATTTTTTATTCCATTTCTTACTCTTCAACCTAGGAGGTGGATTACGAGGAATGAGGAAAAGTGCTCTCATGGGATGTAATTCGCATAACGGTGGCTGTGATTCTGCCATTTCTAGTGCTGTTATGCCAAGAGACCACAAATCACTTCGATTGTCATACGTGGCATCAGGATTCTCATCACAAGCTATCACTTCAGGTGCCATCCAATAAGGAGTTCCTATAAATGTATTGCGCCTTCCAATTGTTCTATCCAATTGAGCCGAGACACCAAAGTCAACTATGAAAATAAAACATTAACCATATTTTAACCATATTTGTAATTAATTGTAATAATCTAATTAACTTGATTATGAATTGCTGCTAATTGAAATAATCACTAAATGAAGTAGTCAAATTTCTCTATAACGAACTTCTATGTGAACAATTTCTCTATAAATCGAATTTTTTGGAGAACCTTCACCCTGAACAAAGTTTTTTACGTATTTTATACCCCATATAATAAAGTAACTTTTTCCGCACAATAAACTTTTTTACCTCAATTTTTCAGATTTTCAGATTTTTTATTAGTTCATTGTTGTTCATAGCAAATTGTAAATAAATTGGAAAAAAATACAGAAGTAATATCACTGACAAGCACTATTTTATGAAATATAGCAAAGGTTGAAATTTTTGATACAAAGATGAATTTCTACATAACGAATTTTTTCAAGATCAACGTGGCACTTTGTTGTAGGAAAGTTTGACTGTATTCACGAATATACATAAAACAAATATATTTTTTAATCTAAACTATTATTAATAAATTAAACGCAATACATGATAATAACAGAAATATAACAGCAAGTTTTATAAATATTATAATCTTCTTTCAGAGTTTATTGTGTTCCTAAAAAGTTGTTTACTTGCATAATTAAAACACTTTGTGACCTAATTTTTAAATGGTAAATAAATTTATTCAGAAACTGTGATAGCATTATAATTCTATAATAATTTGAACTAACAATAAGATGTTGAATAAATTTGAAACTTTATAACAAAAAAAAAGTACATTGGGAAAATTATTTATGTTTTTTTAATTATGCAGTGGAAACAGTTTATGTGGGACAGTAGAATTATTTGTACTAGATAAAATCCAATATCCAAAAACATTTTTGTGTTTAAAATGAATTACAAGCAAAACACAAAAATTGAATTGCTTCATACATACACAACATTCATTACAGAATAATTAGAATGAGCAGGATATTTGCTATAATTTGATTGACAAATTTTATTTAAATAGATGCTAAACTAAAATATGGCATTATATTTTCATGAATCACGTTGATCCCGTTAAACTACCTAATGTAAAATTATAAAATACAAATCTTATACCATATGTATGTCATGTGAATTTTTAGTTTAATTGCACAATTGTTCTTGTGAACATAATGTGTAGAATTAATTTTTAAAAAGTGTACAGATATATTATAACAGGAGTGGATATATACAAACGTAGCCATGGGAAATTTCAATAATTAATAACTCAAGTGACTATGTTCAAAAATTAACAAGACTTGATCCATTTTATAAATTGTAAATAAACTAAATATTTTTTCTGTTCAAACTCACCTAATTTAACTTCAGCATTATCAGTCAGTAAAACATTTTGTCCTTTTATATCTCTGTGAATTACTTTATTCGAATGTAAATAAGACAATCCACGTAAAATTTCGCGGCAGATATAAGCAATCCATTCTTCCTTCAAAGATTGGCCTTTAGTTGATTTCACTAAATCTGTTACAGAACCTAAATGGGAAAAACAATAATTTTTATAAAGGCTGATTATTATAATAGAAACGTAATAAATGCAACATGAATCATGGGTTAGGTAAATCTGTGTTTTACAAGAGATTGTAAAAGAATAGTAATTTTGCCCACCTGCACCGCAATACTCCATCACAAGCCATAGTTGGTCATCCTTTCCAGGGGGAGACTTTTTAATAAATGCTCCGTAATAAGTAGCAATATTACGGTGATTGGAATATTTTTTTAAGACATTTATTTCTAATTTAATTTCTTCTTCTTCATCTTCAGTTACATCCATTACTTTTATGGCAGCCAGTTGACCTGTTTTTGTATGACGACCCTTAAAAAAATTTAATTGTATACTCCACTTTGCTTATTTAATGTTGGAAGTTCATTGTTTTATAGCAAAAGAAAGAAGGGAAAAAAGTAAAGTTTTATTTGTAATAAAACGTTCAAAATAAACAGATTTATTTAAAAAGAAAATAATTGACTATTTTAAGACTTATAATTGCCTGTTACGCAAGACATATCTTAAAATCTTAAAATTTACAGTTTCAGTAATTGTTAGTCATGGTGGATTTGATTGGCAAACAACTATAAAATAAAAAAGCTAAATTTTCAATAAAATATATCAAGTTATAAGATAATCCTTAGTCATCACCAAACCGGTAGGAATGTGTTAAACTGAAAGACATACACGTTTACCACGTAGACGTAAGATTCAGGGTAAACCATGAAGTTTAATTCGTCTGACGCCCATCGTGAAATAATCATCAAATTTAATATTTTCTTTAATCACCCGATCATATTCTACTCATATTCGGATACAATTACGTGGAAATGCGATAAACACAAAATGCGAAACTTTTATCGGTTGTAACAAACTTTAAAGTAGTGACGTCTGAGTTATCTATCAGTAAGATTGCAATAATTTTACAAATAAAATGTAAATTATATCAATAACAATACTTTATAAAACGTCACGCCAATAAAAACTACTGAAAACCTTATAAGTAAATAGGTAAACACAAAATTGAAATGTTGTGGCTATTGACCTCTTTTACTAACATGAAATTCCAAAGTACGTTAATAAACTTTCAATTACTGACATCATAAGATAATTGTTATTAAGATGATATTATAGTGTAGAAAATACACACCGGGTAATTTTCTGCAGAAATAAGTAACAAATAAGCTCATTAACTGACTAGACAACATGTTAATTCATTAAATATTAAATGGACAGAATAACAAAATTAAAGTGTTTAACTACATTCTGATTATAATATATGCAATTTAGATTTGTGCATGTGCTATTTTATTATTCATAAAAATAAAAATGGACAAGTCCTACAAGTTTGTCACAAAAAACTCCCAATTATGTTAATTATTTCAAATCTGCACGAAATGAATTGGTTATATTAAAACTCAAATTGTACAAGTTCCACAAGTACGTTTATAAAGCGTAAAATTTATTAAATTTTATGTCTGATCCAAATCTCATTTAGATGACACACAAATAAGCATGAAAGCAAATTGTTGTTACATACATCACCGATTTCTTATAATAGTAATCAAAAGTGATTAAAAATGACTTCTTTTCATTAAAAAATATATAACCTTTGGCTTTCTAGAGTTTTATTGTATGAATAAAGAAACGGATAATGAAAGTGGTTAACAAGTGCATTATTGCGGCGATTTTTTTATGCTATTCATTGATGGTCACGCACAATTAACGTGGATTTAAAGTAATTTAAAACTATTTTATTGCATTGAATTTTTGAAATAATTCAATAACAACAATTTGTGATATTGATATCAACAAAACCCAAGTAATTTACTTAATTATAAACAAACACAATCTACAGGAAGACATATGAATTCTTGTTTTCCATCTAATTATAGCAATATGAATGAAATATTTTAGTAATTTACGCGTAAGTGCTTCAGCCAGTTTAGCGTTTGCTTAATATTTTTGTTAGATAAACATGTAATCGTTGATAAAAAAATGATAACAATATTGACAAAATTTTGCAGTGCAATCGCATAAAAAGATGTATAAAGTAATTCCTTGAATGAAACAATAAAACTTGGCTTATTGATAGAGCTTCAAAGAAACATACAAAAATTCTTACCTTGTAAACTTGGCCGTATGTTCCATTGCCGACAACTTCAATAAGTTCAAAAATGCCAGCAGGATCCTGAAATTAAAAAACAAGTAAGAAATCGAAACTTCATAGTGAGGGGCTATTGCCGAAGAAAATCAAAATATGTAAAGGCATCAATCCATTGAGTCACTACTCACACCCAAATGCAATTTCTTTATATTCTGTAACATCTCAAAAGTACTTTTTGCTTATGGCCGAGAAAATTATTTGAACGCATAATTTAATTCATAATTTGGATAAATACTTACTTTTAGTGCAGTTAGGTCAATATCATCTAAAGAACAATTCACCGATGGGGGGATCTGATGCGCCATTTTGCGTTGTTACACACTACAAAAATAACACTGAACTCTTACAAAAATTTAATACTCTACAATGAAACGTAGTAAATACATCGGTGACGCGGGCGATAGACTCTTTAAAATTTAATATCACACTAAAATTAAGGTGAAAAACACATTTTAAATGAAAAAAGTGTCCCCGTATGACACACACAACATGCTGCCTGTCGGCGCACCTACTTCGCTCGTTGCCTATCTCTTTTTATTGTTATTTGTTATGATGAGCTGTTTTCGTGAATTGTGACTGCGCAACTAATATTTATCGCATTACGCATGTCATGACCGCGAAAGCGCTCGATTTAACTTCATATCGTTCTGCAGTGGAAGTTAAAATTAATACTCTTTTTAAACTTCCTTTTAATCTACATGTTGTGGCGTGAGAAGAAGTTACGGTTCTCAACATTTTGGTATCCCGAACCCTTTATACCCTTAAAAATTCTAATCGTTTATATCGTTTTGCAATAAAGAGTTATAGCAAGACGTGTTTTTCATTGTCGTAATACTTTATTTTTACATTTTTATGGCGTACGCATGCGCTTAGACTACGCAGCCAAAATGTCGTATTACGACAATGAAAAAATACGTCTTGCTATAACTCTCATATTAAACTAAGAACTAGCCCAAGCAGCACAGTAATATTTCGCAAATATGAGAAATTATATATTTAGTTTATATGAGAACCGACAGAATTTTAAATATTTCGTACATGTTTCTAGGAAATGTTTAGATAATATTCCTTGGGAATATTTAGGTTATATGACTTGGGAATGTTTAGGTAATATTGCTTTCAAATGTTTAGATAATATTACTTGGGCATATTTAGGTTATATTACTTGGGAATGTTTAGGTAATATTACTTGGGAATGTTTTTTAAATATTTGATTTAGATTTTATTTTAAATATTTATTTCATCTTTGGAAATACAATTGCTACATATTATGTAGTTATATAGTATACCTATTTATTAATTTTGTCCGGATACTCCGTGATCTGAGGATTCCTGCAAAATATATTAGTATAAAATGCAGTTACAAAAAAATAACTGAAGTATACCTTTTTGATGGCAACAAACGATTTTTGCTCGCGGCAAGATACAAACTTAGCTTACTGCAGGCATCACATTGGCTTGAGTTTGGTACTTAAAATCACAGCCTGCTATGTCCAAATCTGCTTCACTTTGAATATTATTTTCATTTTTATGCGGGTTCAGTTGATTTTGTATAAATCGATATTTGCTGCAGGAATGGGCATTTGTATTATTTGGCATTTTAAATGATCCTCTATCAATGGCACCTGATGAAATATATTTTAGATCATCACAGGGACGAACGTAAACTATATTATTAATGATAACCGATCGTAAAATGAGATGTTAACACTTACCTCTGCTAGTATCTAATCCACGTTGGAGAACCGCCACAACTATAAAGAATGATTGTTTACGTGTGAGCAAAAAAGGTCTTGTCTCGAAGAAGGTTACAGATGATTTTGTAAACATGTAAGTTCGTTAGAGAAACGGAAAACAAAATATTGTCATAAATAACGTTAGGCGGAATTTTTACATGGAACGCCGCTCTTTGTAGGACACCGCTAAAGCAATTGTCCTATTTTACCAAAGTCTGCTAAAAGAAATTACACTATAATTTAACGAATTTTACAAGGATTTTCACAAGAAATGTACATCAACTCATAAATATTTAAAGAATTTTAAAGCAACTAATTTTCGGTACATACCTACCTGGTTTTGCAATTGTTCTTAACAAACTGATAAGTTACAATATAATCGCACTTGTTTCTCAGCACGTGTTTGTAAATAGTGCTCATATTTGCAAAATATTCTTACACAGGTGCATCCACCCCACTTCTACCGCTTCCTTCCACTACACCACTACAATGTTTGTTTTAAATATTTAGTAAATATTTTTTACATGTTTAGAATTTGTATATGTGATTCTAAATATTTATATCATATAAGCAAATATTTCTCAAAATTTAAAGTTTATAATGCAAAAAGTGCTAATCACTAAAGGAACATAGGCCTTGTTAGACTATATAAGGAGTATGTAATTATCTTGAACAAGTGCATAAAATGTTAAACATGCAGTAATAAATATTAGTGAAATATGTTATATATATTTGTTTTCTGATATATATTTAGCAAACATTGGAATATTTTCTGCATATTAGAGAAATGTATTATGCATAATATACGGTGTTACTTGGGAGACTACTGCGGTGTTTATATTCTCAGTATTATTCTACGGAGCATAGACCTGGGCGCTAAACAAACAAGCATAAGAAGAATAGAAGCCTTTGAGATGTGGACGAATCAGAGGATGTGGCGCATCCCGTGGATAGATAGCGTGACCAACAAAAACGTTCTGGAAAAAATGCAGAAAACAATGAAGTGTGTTGATACAATAAAAAGTCGCAAACTTCAGTATTTAGGTATTCCGGCTGATGATCGCAAACACTCTTCTCGGAAGAGTATGCACTTAAAGAAGAAGATAACTCTCTAATATGCTGATTTTTGGCTTTTAAAACTTTCCAACTATTGCTAACTTTTTCATTTCAACCTTCACTTCATATGTCATTGTTAATCTTCTTATCTACCTACCTCCTATAAGTGAGGAACTCCACCGCAAAACCAACTTTATCCAATTTTTTTTCAAAATCGAGATATCGGTTCATGTTAAAGCAACTAAATCCATTAAAAATTAAGGTCTGAAAAAAAGAGTCCGAAGCAAAACCAACTTTATCCACCACTTATGCAAGTACATCCAACGAGCCAATCAGAACGCTCTATTACTGGTTCGAACATCTCTGTTTCGAACGGAGAAGATTATTCAAGATTATTTTTCGTATTTCTGTGGTGTTGACCGGGTTTTTATTGCTTGGTGCAAAATCAACTTTATCGTGCCATAATCGTGCAACACCAACTTTATTCCTTCCATTTCCTGCAAGACCAACCTTATCCAAACTAAATTAGCAAATAACTAAAACATTGTTAAACATTTTTGATCATTTGATCATCATTGTATTTTTAACATCAAAACTAAATAAAATAGTTTATGTCTTCTATTTACATCAACTGCATAACTGCAGAAGAAGAAGACAACACTCACTATAATAATATTGTGATTGGACAGAATTAAGCACGTGTCCCCAAATACTGCTAAATGATTGGTCAATAAAATCATTAAAAAATAATCGATAAAACGTTTTTTTTTTTTTTAATACTGCAAAATTTGATTTGACGAAGAAAGTTGGTTTCATGGAGCTCCTCAAGTTCGGAAATAATTTAGCAGATGACACGACAAATTTGACTTTTGATATTTAAAAAAGGCATCTTTCTTGAAAATGAAAACTATTTATTATAACATGCTTTTGGGCAATTTCTTTTCCTTCCGTTTTATGCTTTTAATACATCTTACCTACGTTTTTCCTCTAGTGGAAAAATTCTGCAAAGTGGAGGTAATATTCTTCAATAATTGCCAAACTACAACATGGTCGAGTTTTTTTTTTTAAATTAAATGATTGTGAAAATTAACTTTAATATCGATTTATTAACAAACTATTAAAGCTATCAGGAATTTGTTTTTACAATCGCATCTCCGTTACAGTATATATTTTTATAATAGAGTAAATTTGCTTTTATATTTTAATAGCTTATTTTAATATCGTCTAGTGTATTATAGCTAAAGCGTTAAATTACACGCTTCTAAATTTGCAGTAGGTAAAACTATTCAGGATGATTTAAAAGCGTCTGCAATAAAAACATTTACAGAAGGACATCTGGCACAAAGTAACAAAGCAACAATATCCACACCAACGCCACCTTTACTTTACAAGCCGTGAACTAAGAAATTTGGCAGCAGTGTCGCTAGGCCGACATTTTGCTTTCTTCAGTTCAGCATTTCATCGTTGAGTTGTTGATATTGTTATAAAGTACAGTTAACGTTAGATAGTTGCGGTATTTCCAAACCTGTGTGTATTTATCAGAATATTTAACTCAATAATTTGATATTCGACAATATAGAAAGAAACTATTTAAAAGCAATACAATGTAAGTACACTTAACCTTGTTTTTTCATGTTTTTCACATGAAAACTTTTTAGATGACTAGAAAATGTTGTGTCTCAAGCTGCAGATCGAATTACAAAAATGTATCCGTAAAGGGGCAAGCTGCAGTTACTACGTTTTCATTTCCGAAAGATGAAGAAACGAAAAAGAAATGGCTTCGAGCTATCCCGAGGAAAAATTGGCAGCCTACGAAGTATTCATCTGTTTGTATAAAATATTTTAACGAAAATGATGTTATATTAGATCAGATACAGTCAAACCTGGATAAGCCGGAAACTGGATAAGCCGGAATCCTGTTTATGACGGAATTTTTTTTCAGTCCCGAATTACGTATATGTAAAGTCCATGTAAAGCTACCTGCTTAAGCCGGAAACTGGCCAACGCGGAAACGGAAAGTGTTTTTAAGTCCCCTGCACGGTACTGCACTGGCTAAGCCGGAAACGATGTCAAAGTAAAACTTAAATGTTTTGCTGTTGCGAGACAAAACAATAAAATGTATAGTATTAGTTTAACCGTCTGCGATAGTGATTTGCTGATCAGCTGAATTCAGTTGATTACGGTCGCGTCTGTGAACATTGTGATCGTATTGAAGTGTGATCAAAATGTCTAATAGACAGCTAAACACTTTCAGTTTACAAAAAAAAAATAGAGTTATTACAGTGCTATGAAGAGCAAAATACGAGTGTCAAGGAGCTTGTAGCAAAATATAAGTGCGGGAAGACACAAGTGTACGAGATTTTAAAGAACAAACAGAAAATAAAATTAGAGTGGTTAAGTGGAAATCTTCCCGGAGAAACCAAAAGAAAAGTTAAAAAGACCGGGAACGAAACCATAAATAAAATTTTGTATGAATGGTTTTTGGACGCCAGAACGCGTAATTTACCTATATCCGGACCTATCCTACAAGAACAAGCAAAAATTATTGCCCAATGACTAGGACGAAATGAATTGAAAGCATCAAACGGGTGGCTTGAAAGCTTTAGATCTCGCCACGACATTTCTTTCAAACAGATCTGTGGTGAAGCAAAAGATGTAGATTTAGACACCGTAAATAATTGGAAACAAAAGTTGCATGAAATTATTAAAGACTACGATCCGAAAAATATTGGAAATTGCGACGAAACAGGCTTATTCTTTAAAGCTATTCCCGGTAAGACTTTAGCTCTCAGGAATGATAAATGTGTAGGTTCCACCTAAGGAAGCTAAGGAAAGGTTAACTGTACTTTTATGTGCCTTTGCGGACGGAGAGGTTGAAAAACCTTTAGTTATTGGCAAAAGTTTAAAGCCGCGTTGCTTCAAAAATTTAAATGTTCATGAACTTCCAGTTACGTGGCAGGCCAATCGAAAGGCCTGGATGACTTGTTCCTTAATGGAAGAATGGTTTAAATAAAAAAATGCAAGCACAAAAAAGAAACATTTTGCTTTTTTTAGATAACGCAGCCTGCCACCCTCATTTACAATTTTCTAATATTAAGTTATGTTTTTTTACCACCCAATACGACTAGCCTAACCCAACCCATGGATCAGGGTGTGATTCAGAATATGAAAATGCATTACAGAAAATTTGTACTACAATCGCTATGTGCAAACATGACAGCCTGCACTTCTGTGACCGAACTTTCCAAAAAAATATCTGTCTTGGATGCTATTCGTTGGATTTCAGCTGGTACCAGATCTATTAAAAAGGACTGTGTAATAAAATGCTTCAGGCATGCAGGATTTAATTTTAAGGGCGATATTGAGGAAGAAATGGATGAAAACTGCGCACAGGATATGGAAAGGATACAAGAGTTAATGGAAGAACTCGGCGAAAACTCAGTCAGACCAGAAGATTACATAGAGATTGATGAGCAAGTTACAACTGAAGGAACAGGTTTAGGTATGGATTGTCTGGACGCAAAATTATAATAATTATTTTATATTTACAAATATTACAACCATTTATTTAGTTAATGTTGTTATATTCCATTATTTCAGCTATGGAAGTTGAAGAATGTGAAAAAATAGTTACCTCTGCAGAAGCATTGAAAAAGCTGACAGCATGGGAACATTATTCAGACCGTATAAATTGTGGTGAAATGAAAAAAAAACTATTAGAATGTCGCACTGCACTTGAAGGGAATGTTAAAGCAAATTGTACTAATAAAAAGCAAAAAACGCTGCAGAGTTTGTGGGGAAATATATCTTGAATTCCTGTAATTTGTGTTTTTTAATTACATACGTTTTCCGGCTTAGACAGTTTCATTTTCCGTCTTAGGCAGGTTACTGGATAAGCCGGAAACCTGGCTAAGCCGGAACTTTTTTTCGGTCCCAAGCGATTCCGTCTTATACAGGTTTGACTGTATACAAAAACGGGTCAACTGTTACTACTACGTTGCTATTAGCACACCCAAAATTAAAGGAAGACGCTGTACCCACAACTTTTCAAAATCTTCCAGTTTATCTGTTTTCAACTTCAACAGTAGTTAGACGAAAAGACCCTGAAGTAAGAAGGAAAGCCTTGCAATCAAAAGAAGCTGGAAAAATTGAAGAATTTGTAAAATCTGATATTATAAATGACTACAAATTTTCTTGACACTTTTCAAACAAAAGTAAATGGTATAAACAGTGAAACAAAGTGGAACTTTAAAATTAAGAGCAACTTTGGTGTTTGGCTGTATTTATTAAATATTGAGTGTTCTAATAGTTCTTCTGAAAGTGAAACTGAGTTAAGTGCCGCCGAAATTTTATGTAGTGTTCTTGTAAAAAGTGATTCAACATTAAAACTCTTTATTGGAAAAGAAGAAATTTCTGCTCGCGATTTGAACTGGATTCTCCCTTGTGATTTAAAATTACCTCGATGGTCGCAACTTGAAAATATATTAGTTAGGTATGCCAACGTAAGTCAACACAATTTAAGGACTCGATCTTTTGAATTTTTCTGGCAAAAGTCGTATGAAAATTTAGTTACGTGTAACGAAAACGCTGAAGAAATGGAAGACTATCAATATAAAAAACAATTGAAACTTTTAATTGATCAGTTAAACATGATATTGTTAAAAAGACGAAAATATTCCCCAGCAACTATTTTGTTTGCATTTATGGCTTATTCATATTCATCGTCTTGTTACATGCTCTTACAAGATCATTTGCTGCTGCCTAGTAAACGATATTTACAACAAATATCTTCTACATTTAATGTAAAACCAGACAAAAATCTTTCAAATACAAGTCACTATTTGAAACAAATTTCCAAAAACTGGACTGTTCGAGAAAAATATACAATATTACAAATTGATGAAATTTATGTGAAATCTAAGTTAGATTTTAAAGCCAATGGAATTGTTGGCAGTTCAGAAAATAATGCTAAGGATCTGGCAAAAACTATTCAAACTTTTACGATCTCTTCTGCTTTTGGTAATTTTAGTGAAGTTATTCGACTAGTTCCTGTGAATAACACAACAGGAGATCAGTTTTGCAATCTTCCTATCAAAAAGTCATTTTAATTCGACTGACACAGTTAAGCTTAAATTCCAATAACTTTTTTCAACAATTTGAATTACATTGTCTGTGTGGCAACGATGTTTCCAGATTGTTTAAAACATTGTATTCTGTTTTTGCAAATATTCTGTTGAATAACTACACAAAATATTCAAAAGAAACAAATGGCACTAAAAATTTAGAGAAAAAGAGGAAATTAGCTACGCTAACAAAAGAGAAAAATAAACGTTAAGAATATGTTATTTGTAAAATAAAATTTCCTGCCCTTACTAACTTTTGTTTTATTTCTTAATACTATCAGAATAATGGTGTAGTATGGATCATTAATTGAAAATCAGTCATGTTAGTTATTTTTTAATAAGTTTCGATTGCAACCGACGTGCAATGATACCCGGCCTACGTCTGTGCATTAATGCGGTGTTGCCAAGCATGGCTTCACGGCTTGTAAATAAAGATGGCGTTGTCCACACCCATACAGGGAACTGAATTTAAGATCGCAGCGCCGAGCGGATGATATTGAACTACAGTTTAGGAGCAACTTTTTTTTGTTAATTTACGTGCAGCACGTTTTTCTTGTGTTTGGAAAAATCTTTGTCGGTGAAATGTAAGGAACACACTCATGTGCATGGAGGGCGATTTGCTCATTTTAAGTTTAAGTATCCAGACTATTTGTCTATCTATCCCAATTTATTTTCCACTAGAACTTTACCTTTCCCTTTAATTGGGAACTTATGAAAAGATAAATTAAGACTTTTAATAACAATTTACGGAACAATAAATTTTACTATTTTTTTTCACTGCAAACAAACTAAACTATAGTTCATTTATTAATTCGAGAATTAAAATAAAAAGAACAAATTACACTGGAACATTTCTGGTAAATATTTTTTGGGGGCAAATTTGAATTTTAGTATTTTTAATTCACAAAATTATATTACATTATATTACGTGAATCGCAAGCTTTAGTTATAGAACATGCCGCTAGGTGCCGTGTTGCTTCGCACTGGGTGTCCTATAGCATCTATTCTAGGTCTGTGATTACAGCGGGTAACTAGCGCTTAAGCTACTATTGTCGTATACTATTTAAGATCTTCCAAGGTAACACTTTTAAACACAGATTAATTTGAAATCGACGGCTTTATTAAAATTTTAAATTTGGACAACATATTCTCTGTGATATTTTGAACGCAATTATCTAAAAAACAAAAAAATTATGTTGATTTGTGTGACCGTGCTTACTAAAAGGTATGGAATATTAAAGTCTACAGTATGTAGAATAAAAAAGAAAAAGGTGATTTTGAAAATTTGATGCGTTCAGGAAAAGTCTTTAATGCCCGAAGCGATGTTAATTTATATCTCCGATAACTACCATGGTTACTGTTGTGGTAACAAGCCACACACCTTGGTAAGCAGGACATTTAATTGGAAATATAAGTTAACATCGCTTTCAGTAACCGGGCATAAAAGCATCTACCTACATATTCAACAATGGAAAAAGCTTTGGTTGGCTAAACAAATTTAAAATCCGTTATGATGTACGACTTCTAGAGATAGGTGGAGAAAAATTGTCTTCTCAACCTGAATCAGTTGATCCGTTTAAAGAAAAGCTAAGACTAATGATTCTCGATCTCGGTCTGATAAAAGATCAAATTTGCAACACAGACGAAACAAAGAATTACATTTTTGGCATGTGCAAATGCAACAGGAAATCAGAAGTTTAAGCCATTAGTCATAGAAAAATCCAAAAATCCTCGGGCGTTTCAAAATTTCAATTGTCCTGTTCATAACAGAGATTCTAGGACGGCATGGATGACAATGCAAATTTTTAGAGAATGGTGTATATTTCAGAAGTCAGTAAAATATGTTAAAATACCCACCTAATAAACAATACAATAAAACTTATAGTTAACACCTTTTTTACAGAGTCGGAACTTACCAATCAGAACGCTACTGTTGTTAGATAATGCACCAACTCATCCACCTGAAATGGAGCTACAAAACCATGGTAGCTCGATTTCTTACTTGCATATGCCACCAAATTATTAGAATAACAAAGCCATTCTATCGTAAAAATTTATTGACAATTGTTGTCAAAGAATTCTGAGATCTCAGTGCATTATTGAAAACATACCCTTTGAGGGACACAGTTTTAAATTTAGGTATAGAGTAGAATGCGTTAAAGCCATTTGTTATTTAGAAATGTTGGAGTAATATGTGTGCTATAGATTTGGATGATGAAGAAGAGAATCTTCTATTGAGCGTTTTACAATCACGATTACTTAGCAATGAAGCACATAATGTTAACCATGTTGTTGTTTTACAACATGTTGATCCAAACGTTGATGTTTATTTTAACGACTCTGTATATTTTAGGTAGTATGTGAGATGAGTGACATTGAAAAATGGAATAAAGATATAGAACAAGAAGGTACAGATCCGTTGGAGAATGAATTAAGAATTGATTCCGAATCTGAAAAGGAAGAACAGGACAACATGCTAATCGTAGAAGACAAATTAATTTCAATAAGTCAAGCTTTAAAATCTATAAATGAAGTTGTCCAGTGGGCTGAGGAAAATGGAGATGAAGTAGAATATTGTTGCACCTACCTATTACACAATACACATATACATAAATGTACCTACATTTTATATTATATACATACATACATAGTTTTGTTGATCTACCTAAAATAAAAATTGTTTTTCAAAATATATGTCATCTACACAAGAACCCCGAAAAAGTGAACACAATAGTACTAATTTGATTATAATAAGCGGTATATTCAACTCGTATAATAGATATTAATTCGCTCAAGTAAATACAGGGCAAACTCAGCCTTTTAATAGAATCATATCTGGCTAACAGTTATATTTAATGAGGTAGCATGAATGAAATAAGATAAATTATTTTTTATTGTTTACTATTCAAATTAAAACTGTTTAATAAAGTTGGACATTGCTGATAACAAGCTCAATCGATTAGTTATAAAACCTTTACGAACAGACTGTCATTTATAATCTCATTAGAACATGAATCTATTTTTGGTAAATTATTGGGCATTAATTATTATTCGAATGCAGATTTGATAAGAAAATCTTAACGACACCGAATAACCCTTAGAAAAAAATTAAGAAACATTTTTAACATACATGTTAAAGTAGGTATAATTTATTATTGCCGGTAAAGAATCTTTGGAAAATGTTGATAAAATGCTAAAATACACGGAAAAAGCATCAATTCTTTGTTAATTTAATTGACTTTGTAGCTACAATAATAACGAAGTTACCAATAGTGGACACTTAAGGACGAGGTTTACCTCAGAACGATAATACATTTAAATCTAAAATTTGTCTTTTTGCCAATAAATGAAAGAAAAAGAAGAATCAATTTCGCTGAATTGTAGATAAAAAAAATTATGTAATTAATAGTTTCTAAGTTAGATTTTACATGTAATCTTAAAAAAATATATATATATATATATATTTCGTCATTCTGTTGGGAAACATGTTCTCTAGGAATTCCCCCAATTGTCAGTGCATATCTTTTTATCAATTAATAGATATGAATTACTTCTTAATCCCGTTCATAATCCCGAATTACAATTTATGCTTTTAACAACGGCAATTCTGAATTATTAATATTTTTTATTGAGTATAGTCCGAAAGAATGTTGTAACGTATAAAATTATCTAAAAATTATGAGAATCAATAAAAGGTAGTAGTTTTAGGAAGCAACTAGAGCTGATTGCAATTATAAATATAAGTAAACTTACTTTTTATTATCCCTTGATTTTCCACAAATGTATTAATAAACTTAACTTAAATTTAATTTAAGTCACGTCATGTTTGTAATATACACTTTAAAAGTTTTGTCACATATACATTTTATACAAATACAATATTGAAAAACACACTTTAAAAACTTTAAAAGTTTTTTGTCACACATTATTATTAACAACACATCGATATTATAACTGTTTTTACTATTTATTATAACAGTTTTCGCCGAGTAGCATCATCAGTAATATTCGATTGACTGTAATAATAATTGGAAGCTAAAAGATTCATAAATATCCTAAATTCAATTGGCAACATGATAAATTATGTACTACTAAATTGCTACATACAGTCTCTTTTAATGCTAAACAGAACAGCTATTTACAATATTATATGGTTCTAAAATATTCGAATTTTCACATCAATACATTTTTCGTTTATCTAGTAATAAATATATTTTCACATGGGAAACAGCCAATTTCAAAATATCTAATATAATACTGAAGAAGTAATGTTACAGATTAAAAAACCAATTTTAAGGGTCCTGGCGCTTGAAGAGTTTCAGCCAAACTCATAAAGATAAATTACTTTAGCGTAACACTTAATATAGGCAACACCTTAAACTTGTTTATAACCAAGGCATCACAATATAATAGGCCTGTGTTTAACAATGAAACGGCTTTGAGTGCCTGCTGTGCCGGCTGTGAAATATTATTTACTTTAAAACTGAAATAGGGGCAAACATTCAAAGATGCCAATTTCGGCAAATCGCAAAACTAGACAGGGAGCGCACAGCGTGTTCTTACCTAAAGGTTTATTTTCAACGGCTGATTTACACGTGACAATTTTTTTGGTCGAATGTATCTTATCTTTTTGGACAAAACACGTTTTCAATGTTTGCTCGTCTTTTAGTTTAACAATTTTATTTGCTTAGTAAAGGAGTTTTTAAAAGCTATTGCTGTTAATAAAATTTATGTTTTCTAATTTACTTATGGAAGATAGAAAAATTTAATGTGCAGACTAGGAATACCCGACACTAATGTGTTAAAATAAAATGCCGACGAAGTCGTTACTAGAAAACAAATGATGATTTGAAATTAGATTTTATATAAACCGTGTATTTTTATTAAATTAAAATGTACGGGTTCGATGATTTTTCTTTTAAACAATTGTTTCAATTTTAATTAATTTGTTCCATATTGTAGTCGCTCACTCTATAATGAACTGTTGAAAAAATTATCGTAACTAATTTTAATAAATAAATAATAAATAGAAATGAATTAATCCGTATAAATTAATTCATCCAAATCCGACCTGTCTCTGGAAATTCTGAAATCAAAAGCTTTATTGACTCGGCTATAATATGTAGTACTTAGATAAAATTTGTTTCATAGATACGAACAGTGAAAAAAAAGGAAACAATTATCAAGTCTCAGTTATTTTCTTTATTCAACGCACCAATAATTTGAATAAAAGACATTAATAAAAGCAGTTACACAAAAATAAAAGAAGCTAACAAGAATTTATAACAGACAAATAATTATAAAAAAATACAGGAAACAATGGTATAAAAATGTAAAAAAATTAGTATTATTATTGATAAATAAATATTTTAAAATACAATTTTTGATATTTTTTTATAGCTCTCTACTCTCGAACATTCAACATTCGCATACATATTTAGGAACCAATTATGTGCGAAAGTCAAGCGTCGCCTTTATTATACATTTAGAGCTGCGTTTAGATCCTAAGACGTGCGCAGCACCGAAGGATGTAGCGCCCGAAGGTTATGATAATACTTCTCCACCACGGTGTATACACCCAGGTATCTTTTTGTGCAGTAGATAACTTCCACAGAAAACCGTATAAAAAAAATTGCATAAAAGAATACATTCATAAAAATAGAAATAGGTTTTCTAAAACCGCATAAAACCAAAGCAACAAATTAAAAAATAAACGAAAATCGCATAAAAACAAACTTCAGAAGACGTTAAAGTTATAATAAACAATTTTTCAAATGTTGCATATTTTATCTACGTCGTCTAAGAAATGTTAACCAATCCCAAAACAGAAAACTAGGTAGAATACCTATGTACTTGGAATCTGTCTGCCAGATGTATTACAAATTCGTTGTTGAAAAATTTAAAGGCACCCAGTCGATTGCCTGGTATTGTATACTGGAATTTTGACCGTTCGTAAAGAATGCAGTGTATCGCTTTGTTGGCAGTTCCGTCACTTTGCCAAATGTGAATAAAATTAAAATTTTATTTTTATAATACGTTCATTCGAGCTGATAAATGAATATTTATCGACAAAATGTTCTGAATGTGCAAACTTAATATTCACGAAAGCAGCACATCGTGGAAATCAATTTTTAAATAGGCCTTGAGCTCCTAAAACGATCAAATCCAACCATCTTAATTTTCTGATTGTCGATTTATTAATCCTTAGAAGAATTTCTTGCAAATTCCTTATTTCTGGGAATTTCCATTTTTAAAAGTACCTACTGCTGTGTAATAAACTTTGGACAATTTTTTTCAACAATAAGTACATACAATGTAACTATTCAATTACATATGATGAACAATTGTGTTTTTTTTTTATTAATAACTGCGTGTATATCTAAATGAACAAATATTTTTTCAAACGTACTGAATCTTAATTTTTTGATTCATAATATTCAATATCGATTGGTTTTTAAAGTGACTGCTAAAACTGTAAAATTATACGTGAATTCTATATAGTAATTAAGTTTCTCTATAGTGGTGTTTTTTCGTGGCTTTTCGAACATCACTAAACGGGATTTCTTAATTCAGACATTTTAACCCCTTACCGCCCCCTGTGACAAATATGGGTCACCATGGAAATGTATTTTTTTCCCGTATTTGGCACACTCAAATGCTTTATAAGATCATCATAATAGTATATTATGCAACAAGCATTTACATTTTTAGGCTCAAGTAAATATGTTTAAAACAAATTTATGAAAAAATTTCAAAATTCTCAAAAAAAAATTAAGTTGGTACTTAGCGGGTTAATTAACTAATATAAAATGAGAAGTTATTAAAAAAAGTCTGGACTGTTTTATAGTTACATAACTTCAAGCTTCAATATATTAAAAAAATGTAAATTTTACTTGTACCCTTTTTATTCTAACCCTTTCAATTATTATGGAATTTAATCATTCATTTAAACATTGACGAGCATTATTATAAATTGGGTACAACTATTTATATAAAATCATATTTTATTTCATTATTATTTTCGATAAAATAAGATTTTTATGTTGTCAATAAATTCGTGACAACACAATAAGTAAATTATCGAAACTAAAATCATTTGCGAAAGATCTCAAAAATAAATATTTTCCAGTTCACTCGTTTAAGATAAACTTTATGGCAGGCAATAAGGCAATAAGGCAATAAAAGGTTAAAAAGTTATTACATTTGTAGTTTTGTAAATTTCTGAATTTTGTATACCTTGTTACCTAAACGGTCTTACGCAGCCACGGCGGCTGCTTGACTGAGCACGGACGTTGTAGCTGGCCATGTTTTCGGTTGCCTTGACGAAATTAAATAAATAGAAACGTCACGTTTTTTACAAAGGAATGACCAGACGTCTTTTTACACGATGCTCCGTATTTTATTTGTGTTTGTGCCGTGAGTTCTTATTTTATGTGAACTGGTTTGTAACATTTGGCGCCCAACGTGGGGCACAAGGAAAATGGCTTTTCCACCGAACAAGTAGCAAGCAACCACGCAACCGACCACCGCTGCCCGCAACCGATGATCGCTACACGATACGACAACAGCTGCAACAGGCGACTCCACTTCCCGGAGCTCTGACGCCCAACGTCGAACTACAAGGGGATCGTCATCGACCGAACAGCGCCGCGAAGAGCTGCATTCCGCCGCCTTCCCCGCTTTCGGCATGACACGAAAGATGCCTGCGTACTAGACCCGCGTCACTCCAAGGAACTATGGATGCCTGCAGCAAAGTTTGAACCAATAGCAAGCAACCACGCAACCGACCATCGCTGTACCGACCCGGTAACAGAGTGCAACTACGCAGCACTGCAACAGGCGACTCCACTTACCGGAGCTCTGACGCCCAGCGTCGAACTACAAGGGGATCGTCAACGACCGAACAGCGCCGCGAAGAGCTACATTCCGCCGCCTTCCCCGCTTTCGGCTTGACACGAAAGATGCCTGCGTACTAGACCCGCGTCACTCCAAGGAACTATGGATGCCTGCAGCAAAGTCTGAACCAGTAGCAAGCAACCACGCAACCGACCACCGCTGTACCGATCCGGTAACAGAGTGCAACTACGCAGCACTGCAAGAACCATTATGTTGAGTAGAAACCGGAAATTACGAATATAGGTTGATTTTGCGATGTCGCCAGGTCGCCAGGACCCGCTTTGAGAAACAACGTTCTGACGTTTTGGTCAAACTGGAATTAGTACTCGAAAACAAACACGTGCAATCTCTCGGTGGGCATTTATCCAAATTGATAAAAGGCCTCGCAGAATTGCACGAAAACACTCTTGGACTGCTGTCAGTACCTCCGCTATTAATTTGTAACCTGGATGTTTCGGATGACGCCGAACCAGTTGAAACTGAGTCATTGATACCCGATTTCGGAACTATCCAATTAGAACCTGATTATAGTGTTATGGATAATCTTACTCTTTTGACGACCCTGCTTCCCGGAGCCCCGACGCTGACTTCGAACTACAATGGAATCGTCAGCGACCGAACAGCGCCGCGAAGAGCCGCATTTCGCCGCCTTCCCCGCTTTCGGCATGACATGAAAGATGCCGGCGTACTAGACCCGCGTCACTCCGAGGAACCTGCAGCTAATAGCTAACCATAAACTAATTTTTATAATATTCTAAATAACCCAAGGAAACAGCTACTTCCAACACCGTGCTCAGCCTTTAGGGAGGGGCGTGTTACCTAAACGGTCTTATGCAGCCACGGCGGCTGCTTGACTGAGCACGGACGTTGTAGCTGGCCATGTTTTCGGTTGCCTTGACGAAATTAAATAAATAGAAACGTCACCTTTTTTACAAAGGAATGACCAGACGTCTTTTTACACGATGCTCCGTATTTTATTTGTGTTTGTGCCGTGAGTTCTTATTTTATGTGAACTGGTTTGTAACAACCTACAGTTAGATATAATGAAATCAAAAAATTTAAGCTTTTTATTGATGAAATTAGTAATAAGCAACCGTCAGTATTTTTATAACAAAAAATAACAATTTATTGTATTAGCTTTCCCTGTAGACTTTGATAAGTTGATTTCAAAGCTTGAAAAGCACATTTTTAACAGCAAATTGGTGAGTTTTTTTTACAAAACTCCTTTATTTTTCCCCATTTCCTCATTCTCACATTAATAGTATCAATTTCAAACACTTCTTATTTTTACATTCAATAAATCTTTTTATTGCTTTATTTTTTGACTCCAATTAGGCCACACTCTATAGGTTGTTTGGAAAATGACGCACCAAAATACAATTAGTTTTTAGAGTGCAGTCCATTACATTTACCTAATCCATTTAGGTCCGGTTGTAAAATATTTAAAGCGTGTAGTTGTAAACACACTATATCTATGGTCGTTCTATACCAAAATACACTTGTGAACAGTATTTTGCCGTAGATGTTGACGTCTCACATTTTTTGAGTCCCTTGTTATAGTTAGTTTTCATCATTTATCTCTTTCCCGGCAGGATTATGACCAAAAAATTAATTTTACGCGACATGTACAATCAATGAAATTGAACCAATATAGCTCAAGTTTATATTACGAATGATGAAAAAACAAAATATATTATCTAATTTCTTCAGATACTCCTCCAGTATGCCTTGGATGTTTAACTCCAGTAGATACATCCAATTTGTGTTCAACTTGCCAATGGCCTGTGTGTAACAACAAATGTAAATCGGCTCCAGCTCATAAGAAAGCAGAATGCCAAGTCTTCGCAGAAGCAAAAGTTAAATTTCAGAAGGTATCAAATCCAACAGACGTATGCCTTCAATACGAATGCATTACACCGTTACGGTAGGAAAACTGATTATAAAAAGTACTATCACTTATTTATAAACATCTTTGTAGAGTTCTTCTAGCAAAAGAACGGAATCCTGAACGTTGGGATAAAGAAATTTTGAACATGGAAGCTCACAATGATGTGAGAAAAAATTTACCAATATGGAATTTTAATCAAGTCAACATCGTTGAATATCTGAGGAAACCTTGTAAATTAGCGAACCGCTTCTCCGGGGATTTAATTCACACAGTTTGTGGTCTTTTAGAAGTCAATGCGTTTGAGGCACGCGCTATTTCAGGTTATCCAATTCGGTGCTTATATCCAAAACTGGCAATTTTATCTCACAACTGTATTTCAAATATAACGCATTCTATAGCATGTGAAGGAGAAAATCACGGTGACGACTTCAGGTGCCGCAACTTTAAATATTCTTCTAATTTATAACCAGTTTATTTTAGGGTAACCGTGCGAGCTACTGTTGAAGTTCAAGAAGGCCAAGAATTATTTTCCAGCTACACTTATTCGTTATGGCCAACTTTAGTTCGAAGAGTATTTTTAAAGGAAAGGAAATACTTTGATTGTCGCTATGTCAGATGCTCGGATCCGACCGAGTTAGGAACTCACATGAGCACCCTCAAATGTACAAAATGTGATAATGGAATTATAATGTCAACTGATCCTGATAAGTGTTTACTATTTTTTAATAACATAACTCAATAAGAATAAGGAATACTTTTTGGGGAATTTGTGGAAATTTACTTTTGAGTTTTACTTTACAAAGCGTACCTACTATCGGAAAACAATAACTATCTAAAGATTTTGACTTTGTATTATTGTAACTAACTTAACTTAGTAATGTGCATACTTTCACCCTTAAAAATTCTAATCGTTTATATCGTTTTGCAATAAAGAGTTATAGCAAGACGTATTTTGCATTGTCGTAATACTGTATTTTTACATTTCTATGGTGTACGCATGCGCTTGAACTTCGCAGCCAAAATGTCGTATTACGACAATGAAAAAATACGTCTTGCTATTTCTCATATTAAACTAAGAACTAGACTACTGCGGTGTTTATATTCTCAGTATTATTCTGCGGAGCATAGACCTGGGCGCTAAACAAACAGGCATAAGAAGAATAGAAGCCTTTGAGATGTGGACGAATCAGAGGATGTGGCGCATCCCGTGGATAGATAGAGTGACCAACAAAGACGTTCTGGAAAAAATGCGGAAAACAATGGAGTGTGTTGATACAATAAAAAATCGAAAACTTCAGTATTTAGGTCATATCATGAGAGCAGCTGTATTCCGGCTGATGATCGCGAACACTCTTCTCAGAAGAGTAAAGAAGAAGATAACTCTCTAATATGCTGATTTTTGGCTTTTAAACTTTCCACCTATTGCTAACTTTTTCATTTCAACCCTCACTTCATGTCATTGTTAATCTTCTTATCTACCTACCTCCTATAAGTGAGGAGCTCCACCGCAAAACCAACTTTATCCAATTTTTTTTCAAAATCGAGATATCGGTTCATGTTAAAGCAACTAAATCCATTAAAAATTAAGGTCTGAAAAAAAGAGTCCGAAGCAAAACCAACTTTATCCACGACTGATGCAAGTATTCCAACGAGCCAATGAGAATGCTCTATTACTGTTTCGAAAATCTCTGTTTCGAACGGAGACGATTATTCAAGATTATTTTTGTATTTTTGTGGTGTTGACCGTGTTTTCAAATTTTTGATTAAAATGAATCATTTCTAAGTTTTTATTTGTTGGTGCATAATCAACTTTATCGTGCCATAATCGTGCAACACCAACTTTATTCCGACAGGTTCCTGCCAAACCAACTTTATCCCTTCAATTTCACGCAAAACCAACCTTATCCAAACTGCACTAAAAAAATTGTTAAACATTTTTGATCATTTGATCATCATTGTATTTTTAACATCAAAACTAAATAAAATAGTTTATGTCTTCTATTTACATCAACTGCATAACTGCAGAAGAAGAAGACAACACTCACTATAATAATATTGTGATTGGACAGAATTAAGCACGTGTCCCCAAATACTGCTAAATGATTGGTCAATAAAATCATTAAAAAATAATCGATAAAACGTTTTTTTTTTTAATACTGCAAAATTTGATTTGACGAAGAAAGTTGGTTTCATGGAGCTTCTCAAATTCGGAAATAATTTAGCAGATGACACGACAAATTTGACTTTTGATATTTAAAAAAGGCATCTTTCTTGAAAATGAAAACTATTTATTATAACATGCTTTTGGGAAATTTCTTTTCCTTCCGTTGTATGCTTTTAATACATCTTACCTACGTTTTTCCTCTAGTGGAAAAATTCTGGAGGTAATATTCTTCAATAATTGCCAAACTACAACATGGTCGAGTTTTTTTTTTTAAATTAAATGATTGTGAAAATTAACTTTAATATCGATTTATTAACAAACTATTAAAGCTATCAGGAATTTGTTTTTGCAATCGCATCTCCGTTACAGTATATATTTTTATAATAGAGTAAATTTGCTTTTATATTTTAATAGCGTATTCTAATATCGTCTAGTGTATTATAGCTAAAGCGTTAAATTACACGCTTCTAAATTTGCAGTAGGTAAAACTATTCAGGATGATTTAAAAGCGTCTGCAATAAAAACATTTGCAGAAGGACATCTGGCACAAAGTAACAAAGCAACAATATCCACACCCATACAGGGAACTGAATTTAAGATCGCAGCGCCGAGCGGATGATATTGAACTACAGTTTAGGAGCAACTTTTTTTTGTGTTAATTTACGTGCAGCACGTTTTTCTTGTGTTTGGAAAAATCTTTGTCGGTGAAATGTAAGGAACACACTCATGTGCATGGAGGGCGATTTGCTCATTTTAAGTTTAAGTATCCAGACTATTTGTCTATCTATCCCAATTTATTTTCCACTAGAACTTTACCTTTCCCTTTAATTGGGAACTTATGAAAAGATAAATTAGGACTTTTCTTAATAACAATTTACGGAACAATAAATTTTACTATTTTTTTTTCACTGCAAACAAACTAAACTATAGTTCATTTATTAATTCGAGAATTAAAATGAAAAGAACAAATTACACTGGAACATTTCTGGTAAATATTTTTTGGGGGCAAATTTGAATTTTAGTATTTTTAATTCACAAAATTATATTACATTATATTACGTGAATCGCAAGCTTTAGTTATAGAACATGCCGCTAGGTGCCGTGTTGCTTCGCACTGGGTGTCCTATAGCAGCTATTCTGTCTGTGATTACAGCGGGTAACTAGCGCTTAAGCTACTATTGGCGTATACTATTTAAGATCTTCCAAGGTAACACTTTTAAACACAGATTAATTTGAAATCGACGGCTTTATTAAAATTTTAAATTTGGACAACATATTCTCTGTGATATTTTGAACGCAATTATCTAAAAAACAAAAAAATTATGTTAATTTGTGTGACCGTGCTTACTAAAAGGTATGGAATATTAAAGTCTGCAGTATGTAGAATAAAAAAGAAAAAGGTGATTTTGAAAATTTGATGCGTTCAGGAAAAGTCTTTCATGCCCGAAGCGATGTTAATTTATATCTCCGATAACTACCATGGTTACTGTTGTGGTAACAAGCCACACACCTTGGTAAGCAGGACATTTAATTGGAAATATACCGGGAGATTATCTTACAGGTATACATATCTCCTATGTTTACTTTTAAAAAAAACGCGTGAACGTATTGATAACTATAGGCAACCAACATTACACCACAAATCACAAGGTTATTATTTTTCATTGTGAAAGGTTATGTTCAAGTATCATGAATAGTAGTATGAATAGAATCTAAAATCATTTGAATATCAAAATAATAACAATTTTAATAAAACTATTAAATGGGATAACTTCCCAAAATTTGAGAAGTTATTAACAGAAAGTACATAACAGAAAAAAATAAACAAATAGCGTCATAGCAAGTGTTCAAAATGTCCACCTTCTACTTCTAAACAATATCCTAGCCGATCTTGGAACGCACGCACGGCATTTCTGAGAATGTCAGGATTCAGTTCGTTACATTCAGTTCGTATACGATCTTTTAATTCATCTAGATTTAAAATTTGGATAGTGCGGTAAATTTTTGATTTTAGGTAACCCCAAAGGAAATAGTCATTGGGTGATAAATCTGGAGATCGTGGTGCCCATGGTATGGGGCCGTACCTTCCTATCCAGTGTCCGGGAAACCTTTCGTTTAAACAATTTCTTATAACATTTGTGGAATGCGGAGGGGCTCCATCCATTTGAAACCATGGTTCGTTAATGTTTAAATTTTCTATTGCCGGAATGATGTTGTTTACCAACAGATCTAAAAATTTGGCCGAATTAAGGTTTCCATCAATAAAAAAAGGCCCGATAAGTGTAGCATTAACTATCCCTAACCACACATTCACCTTCTGCTGGTACTGAGTGTGGGTCAAATTTTGAATATGGTGATTAGTGCGGGACCAATATCTAAGGAAAACGAAGGAACAAGGTTAACAGAATAAATTGGATAAATAAGAAATTATGATGCACACCGGAAATTTTGGGAATTGACCTCTCCATTTAATGTGAACGTTGCTTCATCGGTGAAAACTATCTTCGCTAAAATTTCATCATGTTCGTTTAACAAATTAAATAAAGTTTCACAAAAATTTGTTCTTTTTGTTTTATCCTCCTCAAATAACTCTTGATGATTGGAAAATTTATAAGATTTGTACTTAAATTCTTTTAGTGTTTTAAATATTGACGTTTTTGATACAACGAAATATTCAGCTACTTCTCGCAAGGATACCATCGGATATTGCTCAACGTAGCATAAAATATTTAATTTTAATTCTTCAGTCAACACATGATTGGTTTTAATCTTCTTTGTATGACCATTTACAATGCAGCCTTGTGAATTAAATTTTTTAACGATATTGTGCAGAGTTCTGATGCAAGGAATTGGTCTTTCAGGATATTTTATGGAAAATAAATCTCTCACGGTCCGCAAACTATTACCTTGCTGGTACCACATTAACAATTCAATTTTTTCGTCTTTGCTGTACATGATTATTACAGAAATTGCAATTTTATGTTAAAGTGACACTGAAAAATTAATTGACTTTTGTTGAAAGAGCCAACTTTTCAAATGTTGAGAATTTTGGTGTATACTTGGTTGCCTACAGATCGCAATAAAGCAATGCGTTGACTCGTTTTTTTTTAAAGTATACATAGGATATGTTTACTTTTAAGATAAGCTCCCGGTAAGTTAACATCGCTTTCAGTAACCGGGCATAAAAGCATCTACCTACATATTCAACAATGGAAAAAGCTTTGGTTGGCTAAACAAATTTAAAAAACGTTATGATGTACGACTTCTAGAGATAGGTGGAGAAAAATTGTCTTCTCAACCTGAATCAGTTGATCCGTTTAAAGAAAAGCTAAGACTAATGATTCTCGATCTCGGTCTGATAAAAGATCAAATTTGCAACACAGACGAAACAAAGAATTACATTTTTGGCATGTGCAAATGCAACAGGAAATCAGAAGTTTAAGCCATTAGTCATAGAAAAATCCAAAAATCCTCGGGCGTTTCAAAATTTCAATTGTCCTGTTCATAACAGAGATTCTAGGACGGCATGGATGACAATGCAAATTTTTAGAGAATGGTGTATATTTCAGAAGTCAGTAAAATATGTTAAAATACCCACCTAATAAACAATACAATAAAACTTATAGTTAACACCTTTTTTACAGAGTCGGAACTTACCAATCAGAACGCTACTGTTGTTAGATAATGCACCAACTCATCCACCTGAAATGGAGCTACAAAACCATGGTAGCTCGATTTCTTACTTGCATATGCCACCAAATTATTAGAATAACAAAGCCATTCTATCGTAAAAATTTATTGACAATTGTTGTCAAAGAATTCTGAGATCTCAGTGCATTATTGAAAACATACCCTTTGAGGGACACAGTTTTAAATTTAGGTATAGAGTAGAATGCGTTAAAGCCATTTGTTATTTAGAAATGTTGGAGTAATATGTGTGCTATAGATTTGGATGATGAAGAAGAGAATCTTCTATTGAGCGTTTTACAAACACGATTACTTAGCAATGAAGCACATAATGTTAACCATGTTGTTGTTTTACAACATGTTGATCCAAACGTTGATGTTTATTTTAACGACTCTGTATATTTTAGGTAGTATGTGAGATGAGTGACATTGAAAAATGGAATAAAGATATAGAACAAGAAGGTACAGATCCGTTGGAGAATGAATTAAGAATTGATTCCGAATCTGAAAAGGAAGAACAGGACAACATGCTAATCGTAGAAGACAAATTAATTTCAATAGGTAAGTCAAGCTTTAAAATCTATAAATGAAGTTGTCCAGTGGGCTGAGGAAAATGGAGATGAAGTAGAATATTGTTGCACCTACCTATTACACAATACACATATACATAAATGTACCTACATTTTATATTATATACATACTGTAGTGAACTGAATTTAAAAATTCTAATTTACGCCTGCACCGTCGGCAACCCGACACACGCACCGAGTTAAGTGGCGGAGAGTCTTAAGCCAAGTTGAGTAGAGTAGAGGGCGGGACCGGTTTAAGGGAGCCGCGAGGGATTGTGGGAGAGAAGCTAGCGGGCCCTGAACCGAAGAAGACGCTTCGAGAAAAAGTGGTTGTTTTAATTTTATTTTAAAGTGTCTTGTTGTTTTGGGGGTGGGTTTTTAATTAGTGGAGCAATTTGTGCAGGATCTCTTAATCCGGGTATCGTATCTGGTAGTTTTTGTTGACGGTTACAGCGCGTGGGGTAGGTTAGTTAGCATGTTAGATTTAGTAGTATGAAACTGTAGTTAGATAACGAATCGGCCTAATCGCGCGTTAGTTTTGGTTAAGTACGGGAACGGCAAGGGTTAGCATGCGTTTTTTATCGCGGGGGCGAAGAAACGCGGGGTTTTTCCGTTGTTTGTAAAGGGGACGCGGGTTACGTGTCGTTAAGGGTCAAAATCTCCGCGTGGCGTCATGTAGCCGCTCCGTTAGGGCGTGCCTTCCAGTGCCGGAGTATCGGGAGGGCCCGTTACTTAAGCGCGCACTCGGGAGCGCTTAAACCAGATTTGGACCGACGCAAGGTTTAAAGGGTTATGCGGAGGCGCCCAATTCTACACGAAGACCTCGTTGGGAACGACCGGTCGAACGTAATTATAGGCCGGTTCGTCGCATGCGTGTTCCTTGGTTAGATATTGTATGTTCTAATTGTAAACATGAGAAATCGTCCTTTTATTAATTTAAATTACCATCTGCGCGTAATGTGGTCATTTAGTTATCACCCCCGGGAACTGGTTGCAGCTCTTACCAGTGGCGGAGAGCAAGATTTTGTGTTTCCATTTCCGCGGTTGTGAGTATAACCCTAAAGGTTTTTGTATGTTATTATGCTGTGTATTGTGCTATTTATAATTGTTGTTGTTTTGTACTCGGTGGTGGGGAACCTAGCCAATAACAGGCGGGACATCATTTATAGGCCGAGATTGTTGTTATTATTTGTGTCTAATTGCTGTGCCGTTCTCTCCTCCGTTCGAAAAAGGCATTAAGGCAGAGTTACGGACCGCCCTCTACGGCGCACTGTAGTGCTGGATCGTGGGCCTGGAAAGGCAACAGTTCGTAGCCCGGTTAATTTATCATAACAAATAGTTCTTGTTATTTCATGCTTCAAGTGATAATAATGATGAAATCATGTCCATCATTCGTACTGCCTTGCCAATCAAAATTTATCCAGGTCTTCGGTGTGATCTCCGATATGTTTCAGATGATTCGACATTACAACCTAATTATTTAACATGTGTTTTTTTATCACATACCACATCTCGTTTATGTTTTTATTTTGTATGTTGTTTATTTATAAAAAGGGACGATTTCTTATGTTGTGTATGTCGGTGGTATTAATTGCTTTCTTTGTTTGTGTATGCTTTTGTTTTTTTTACATGCCTGAGGAATCGGTTTGGGGAGGTTTCACCGATTCCAGTTTATTGCATGAGCTCTCCGCTCTTACTATTTTGATTTAATTAAAAAGGCATCCTCCACTATGATATTGTTTTATTGAAGACACCTCTTCCCCTAAAAGTCTCACCGTTGCATCCAGAACGCTTGCCGCATTGTGTAAACGCAACGAGGAGTCCTACCGACATTCTAGACGATCACAATTTTGTTGGCCAATTTGAATTTCGCGGTTTATTTTTCGAGCGTTCGGGATATTTCGAATATTTAAATTATTTCGGCGGCAAGTTTGGGTCATTACAGATTTGGTGCCGTGACCAGGATGCAATTGAGTGAGCTTTTTGTAAGGGGTGTCTACGGGGGCGTAGTTTAGTAGGTTTAGCTAATTCCTTCCGTCTTCCTTGGCTTTATGTGCGTATACTGGTTGCCGTTTTGTAGCAGGTAGCCTGGAAGGACGTGGACGAGGACGCAGGACTGCCAACGGTAACTCTAGCGCACCATTGCCATAGGTAGAGGCAGGAAGGAAGAGAATAGCGGAGCGAGGAGTTACTCGCCCACCTTGTGAGCGGACGTGAGGGAGCAAAACCAATTGCAGAGGTGGCCAGACTGGAGCAAACCCGAGAACCAGAGTCGGGGCAGTGGGACCATGCCGGTTGAGTGAACCCTCCTGATCCAGTCCCAGGAGATAGTCCCAGAGTTGTGGATCCGGGGCCTTCCATTGGCGGATATCGACCGCGACGCAATTCGGGACACAGCAGTCAGAACTCGGCCGACGGTTGTAAGCAAGGGGTGCATACGGCTCGAGGAGAAGTTTAAATTCACCTACCAACCAAGAAGTGCCGTCCGTCGCTATGATGCTCGCCACGACGAAGACACTTGGGGGCGTCTGTAGTGAACTGAATTTAAAAATTCTAATTTACGCCTGCACCGTCGGCAACCCGACACACGCACCGAGTTAAGTGGCGGAGAGTCTTAAGCCAAGTTGAGTAGAGTAGAGGGCGGGACCGGTTTAAGGGAGCCGCGAGGGATTGTGGGAGAGAAGCTAGCGGGCCCTGAACCGAAGAAGACGCTTCGAGAAAAAGTGGTTGTTTTAATTTTATTTTAAAGTGTCTTGTTGTTTTGGGGGTGGGTTTTTAATTAGTGGAGCAATTTGTGCAGGATCTCTTAATCCGGGTATCGTATCTGGTAGTTTTTGTTGACGGTTACAGCGCGTGGGGTAGGTTAGTTAGCATGTTAGATTTAGTAGTATGAAACTGTAGTTAGATAACGAATCGGCCTAATCGCGCGTTAGTTTTGGTTAAGTACGGGAACGGCAAGGGTTAGCATGCGTTTTTTATCGCGGGGGCGAAGAAACGCGGGGTTTTTCCGTTGTTTGTAAAGGGGACGCGGGTTACGTGTCGTTAAGGGTCAAAATCTCCGCGTGGCGTCATGTAGCCGCTCCGTTAGGGCGTGCCTTCCAGTGCCGGAGTATCGGGAGGGCCCGTTACTTAAGCGCGCACTCGGGAGCGCTTAAACCAGATTTGGACCGACGCAAGGTTTAAAGGGTTATGCGGAGGCGCCCAATTCTACACGAAGACCTCGTTGGGAACGACCGGTCGAACGTAATTATAGGCCGGTTCGTCGCATGCGTGTTCCTTGGTTAGATATTGTATGTTCTAATTGTAAACATGAGAAATCGTCCTTTTATTAATTTAAATTACCATCTGCGCGTAATGTGGTCATTTAGTTATCACCCCCGGGAACTGGTTGCAGCTCTTACCAGTGGCGGAGAGCAAGATTTTGTGTTTCCATTTCCGCGGTTGTGAGTATAACCCTAAAGGTTTTTGTATGTTATTATGCTGTGTATTGTGCTATTTATAATTGTTGTTGTTTTGTACTCGGTGGTGGGGAACCTAGCCAATAACAGGCGGGACATCATTTATAGGCCGAGATTGTTGTTATTATTTGTGTCTAATTGCTGTGCCGTTCTCTCCTCCGTTCGAAAAAGGCATTAAGGCAGAGTTACGGACCGCCCTCTACGGCGCACTGTAGTGCTGGATCGTGGGCCTGGAAAGGCAACAGTTCGTAGCCCGGTTAATTTATCATAACAAATAGTTCTTGTTATTTCATGCTTCAAGTGATAATAATGATGAAATCATGTCCATCATTCGTACTGCCTTGCCAATCAAAATTTATCCAGGTCTTCGGTGTGATCTCCGATATGTTTCAGATGATTCGACATTACAACCTAATTATTTAACATGTGTTTTTTTATCACATACCACATCTCGTTTATGTTTTTATTTTGTATGTTGTTTATTTATAAAAAGGGACGATTTCTTATGTTGTGTATGTCGGTGGTATTAATTGCTTTCTTTGTTTGTGTATGCTTTTGTTTTTTTTACATGCCTGAGGAATCGGTTTGGGGAGGTTTCACCGATTCCAGTTTATTGCATGAGCTCTCCGCTCTTACTATTTTGATTTAATTAAAAAGGCATCCTCCACTATGATATTGTTTTATTGAAGACACCTCTTCCCCTAAAAGTCTCACCGTTGCATCCAGAACGCTTGCCGCATTGTGTAAACGCAACGAGGAGTCCTACCGACATTCTAGACGATCACAATTTTGTTGGCCAATTTGAATTTCGCGGTTTATTTTTCGAGCGTTCGGGATATTTCGAATATTTAAATTATTTCGGCGGCAAGTTTGGGTCATTACAATACATACATAGTTTTGTTGATCTACCTAAAATAAAAATTGTTTTTCAAAATATATGTCATCTACACAAGAACCCCGAAAAAGTGAACACAATAGTACTAATTTGATTATAATAAGCGGTATATTCAACTCGTATAATAGATATTAATTCGCTCAAGTAAATACAGGGCAAACTCAGCCTTTTAATAGAATCATATCTGGCTAACAGTTATATTTAATGAGGTAGCATGAATGAAATAAGATAAATTATTTTTTATTGTTTACTATTCAAATTAAAACTGTTTAATAAAGTTGGACATTGCTGATAACAAGCTCAATCGATTAGTTATAAAACCTTTACGAACAGACTGTCATTTATAATCTCATTAGGACATGGATCTATTTTTGGTAATTTTGTTTTCATTAAAGAAAATTATTGGGCATTAATTAATTATTATTCGAATGCAGATTTGATAAGAAAATCTTAACGACACCGTGTCCCCTCGAATAACCCTTAGAAAAAAATTAAGAAACATTTTTAACATACATGTTAAAGTAGGTATAATTTATTATTGCCGGTAAATAATCTTTGGAAAATGTTGATAAAATGCTAAAATACACGGAAAAGCATCAATTCTTTGTTAATTTAATTGACTTTGTAGCTACAATAATAACGAAGTTACCAATAGTGGACACTTAAGGACGAGGTTTACCTCAGAACAATAATATATTTAAATCTAAAATTTGTCTTTTTGCCAATAAATGAAAGAAAAAGAAGAATCAATTTCGCTGAATTGTAGATAAAAAAAAATTGTGTTATCAATAGTTTCTAAGTTAGATTTTACATGTTCCCTTTTAATCTTAAAAAATATATATATATTTCGTCATTCTGTTGGGAAACATGTTCTCTAGGAATTCCCCCAATTGTCAGTCTTTTTATCAATTAATAGATATGAATTACTTCTTAATCCCGTTCATAATCCCGAATTACAATTTATGCTTTTAACAACGGCAATTCTGAATTATTAATATTTTTTATTGAGTATAGTCCGAAAGAATGTTGTAACGTATAAAATTATCTAAAAATTATGAGAATCAATAAAAGGTGATAATTTTAGGAAGCAACTAGAGCTGATTGCAATTAATATTAAATTAAGTACACCTATTCCCCGATTTACACGGTACTTTTTTTACACGAGTTCGCTTTTACACGGTTTTCAAAATAACGAATTTAAAATAAGCTGATAAAAATGAACATTTCAGCTGCGTTATTATTTTTTAACTCCGTTTGATTGGTTCTCCAAATTGGGACGACATGTAAAATCTAACTTTTTTGTCTACAATTCAGCGAAATAGATTCTTATAACACATTTCGTGCTTCTTTTTCTTTCATTTACTGGTAAAAAGCCAAATTTTAGATTTAAATATGTCATCGTTCTGAAGTAAACCTCTTCATTATTATTGGAGCTAAAAGGCCAATTAAATTAACAAAGAACTGCTGTTTTTTCCGTGTATTTTAGCATTTTATCAACATTTTCCAAAAATTCTTTACCGGCAATAATAAATTATGTTTCTTATCAAATCTGCATTCGAATAATAATTAATTAATGCCCAATAATTTTTTTTAATGAAAACAAAATTACCAAAAATAGATTCATGTTCTAATGAGATTATAAATGACAGTCTGTTCATAATGGTTTTATAACTAATCAATCGAGCTTGGTATCAGCAATGTCCAGCTTTATTAAATAGTTTTAATTTGAATAGTAAATAATAGAAAATAATTTATTTTATTTCATCCATGCTACCTCATTAAATATAACTGTTCCCCAGATATGATTCTATTAAAAGACTGAGTTTGCCCTGTATTTACTTGAGCGAATTAGTATCCATTATACGAGTTGAATATACCGCTTATTATAATCAAACTAGGGCTATTGTTATCAGTTCTGAGCATGCCAAAATCAAAATATAATGTCAATAGTCAAGTCACCCCATAATTGTTATTCGTTGACGAAAAACGTGTTGATAAGTCAGTACATACAATACATCAGGTGTTTATACTGTAACGACTTTTCTAATTTAGAATTGTGGTTTATTGAGCGGAATGATTGATTTATTTATAAGTTACACTTTATAATTATGACAGAAGAAATGAAAAAAGTATAGATTTGCCACTTCAAGAAAGGTGAAAAATTTTAAAGCGTTACAATAAGATGCCTAAAATGAGTCAACAAAATGTGGCTGTGCATTTAAAAATTTCACAATTACTTCTATGCAAGATCCTAAAAAATAGATTAAACATAGGAACTGCTCAAATTTCCAAATAATGTTTATTTTCTTTATTTATTGTTTATATGGAAAGGCAACTTTGAAATAAATTAGCCAAACTACTGGTATTTAAAAAAGGCAGCTATTAATTTATTCTACCAAAATAAAGGCATATAATACAAATAATTATAAGAAGTAAAAATATAACTGGGCACTTAAAAATAGACATAAACAGTAATTACAAAGCTAAGACTAGTAATTAATTGATCAAAAAATTTGAAGCCAGAAAATATGTTTCATGTTGTTAGTGAGCAAATTTATTTAGCTTAAATGTGTACAGCATATAGTACGTTGCTATATTTTTAGTTACATTTAAATTTTTATCATATTTATTGCTTTAATGAAATGTAAACTTATTTCACAAACAAATAAATAAAAAGTGAAAAAATAACAAACATAAACCTATGGCAAAATAATACTTGAAGAACAAATTGTTTAAAACTTGTTTTTTATTTATGTTTATTTTAATATGTAGGTATATTGTTTCGATCTATACACATTGTACACAAATTTTAAGATGATATTTTTTATTGACGATGCTAAATAGATTTTGCTAACTATTGAATTTAAATATAGCTGTACAATATGCAATAATAAGTGGGTGGTTACATTGTATTTTATATTTCATAAAGACAAATTCTTTGTCTGCAACATCAAGTTCTCATTTTAATAATAAAGATAACTTTGATGATACAATAATGGAGCAATAAAAATGTTCTTTATCTAAATGTACTGTCATATGGCAACATAAATAAATTAAAAGGATCATAATACACGAACGAGTTTAAAAAAGTTATTACTGACTAAATTCTCACAAAAATTAATTTATTAATGTAAATTTAGTAATTAAATTTCATCATAATTAAATAATTAATAGATGAATCACAGACAATTCTCAAAATAATTTAAAAATATATGAATATTTAAAAAAGAATACACTCACTACCTCTTTCGCTCACACATATAATAATAAAAAGTAAGTAGGAAAATCACTTGCAGAATCCATAATAAACTAAAGCAAGTGTACTACTGACCATCAGAATCTACAGTTACCCGATTGTAAACATTTAGTGAGATGTAGATTCTCCAAATATTTTCAACTATGCCAGCCTCAGTTTCGACTTATCGTTAGTATTAACTGAAAATTTTAATATCTAGATAATATTTTAGTTGTTGCCGGTTTAATATTATTCCTCCAAAGTGCTATTTATGAAAACATCCCGCATTTTTTATGGTAAACTTGCTTTACTTATTATGATAAACACAAATAACTGTATATTAAACAAAATGATTTATAAAATAAATCTTTTAATTTCAACTGCTCTGCTCCCTACTTAAATGGAAAGACCTTGTATTTCTAAAATACATAAACAATCAAATTTGATTGCCACAAAAGCGTGTGTTAGAATTTATGTCCAAAAAATAAGGACCTTATTACTAACTGTACATTAAAAATTAAAAAACATCCTACAATTCATTTTATTTCATGGAAAGTAAAATTATTGCCAAGATACATTCAACATTAATACTTTGTAATTGATAAAAATGATAATAAAATCTAATGAGCAGAATGTGAGCAATTTACTATTTTTAATTTTTAATCGCACACTTTTGATGCACAATTGTTTTAATAAAGAAACTCATATTAATTGACTACTTCCATTTAAGATAATGGAATATCCGTAACAATTTGTTACAAATACTTTGATATGTTTCTAGTACAATTTAAAATACGATAGCAGTTGATAGTTTAATGCTGTGGTGTACCCAAAAAGGTACAGCTGCAATGGGTCTGTGTATATTGAATACACAACTTATTAACATTATACACATAGGTGTCCCCATCAAAAGTAAAAACAGGCGTTTACCACAAAAGTATCAATAAAATTTCCATGAAATAAAATTAAATCAAAACCTTAAAGGTAATAATAATTGGAAGCTAAAAGATTCATAAATATCCTAAATTCAATTGGCAACATGATAAATTATGTACTACTAAATTGCTACATACAGTCTCTTTTAATGCTAAATAGAACAGCTATTTACAATATTATATGGTTCTAAAATATTCGAATTTTCACATCAATACATTTTTCGTTTATCTAGTTTTCTTTACATTTAATAAATATATTTTCACATGGGAAACAGCCAATTTCAAAATATCTAATATAATACTAAAGAAGTAATGTTACAGATTAAAAAACCAATTTTAATGTAGATTTTCTAAGCTGCGCAAGTACTTCTTCAGCACCAATTAGATTGATTTTTGAGATGGTGGGTTTAGACAATGCAACAATTTATTGTTACATCCTTTTTTCGAAATGGACATGTACGCAGTTTCCTTAGTAAGATAAACAAGTTTCAAAATGCACAATAAAAACATGTAATGAGATACTGTGCAAGCTCTTAATGGGTATGCATTTTCAAACCTAATCCTCTTGCTAAGTAAACAGCGTATAATTTTAAATTTGTCTTTATCTGTTTATAATTGATAAATAAAATAATGAATGGCTGTCCATCACCCACCTAATTGATTAAAATATATTAATAATTGAAAACATCATTAGTAAATTTGATAATTTTAGCAACATACTTTCACTTTTGTCTCTTAATAAACTCACAATAAATATTCTAACATTTCTATTAGCAACTTTATCATTGAAAGACTTCTCAATAGAATGTCTTTAAGTTGTCTTTCTCTCATAAATCCTAAATAATCTTAACCGCAGTATCTTGAAATCAGCGTAATTATAAGTAGCACCAATATAGAAGGATTTGTTAAACAGCTGCAGCCTTGTGTTGAATGTGGAATTTCATTGGAAATCGGTATGTTGTGCCGTGGTCCAACTTTTTCTTCTACAGCTGTAATGATACAAAAATGATAAAATAGTTTCAACTCCACCCAACAGTAAACATGAATGCATACCTTCATCCGTTGTAGTAGGACCATCTCCGGAACCAGATGATTGTAAATCGCTGTCTGATTCGTCATCGGGTCTATCACCAGAACCTGAACCATCAGCGCTATCACTTTGCATGAAACTGTCTGATTCTGGAAGACCTGCTGCTCCAAGCGATGTTGTTACCATCTGTTAAAATTCATTACAATAAAATATAATAAAAGGTTAAAAAGTTATTAAAATTGTAATTTGGTAAATTTCTGAATTTCGAATACCTACAGTTAGATATAATGAAATCAAAAAATTTAAGCTTTTTATTGATGAAATTAGTAATAAGCAACCGTCAGTATTTTTATAACAAAAAATAACAATTTATTGTATTAGCTTTCCCTGTAGACTTTGATAAGTTGATTTCAAAGCTTGAAAAGCACATTTTTAACAGCAAATTGGTGAGTTTTTTTTACAAAACTCCTTTATTTTTCCCCATTTCCTCATTCTCACATTAATAGTATCAATTTCAAACACTTCTTATTTTTACATTCAATAAATCTTTTTATTGCTTTATTTTTTGACTCCAATTAGGCCACACTCTATAGGTTGTTTGGAAAATGACGCACCAAAATACAATTAGTTTTTAGAGGATTGAAATATGAAGGTAAAAAGTGTATTAGATTTGGGGTCAAACTTTTAATGTAAAAGATATATGAAATCGAAATGTACAAGATCGAGGTCAATTTTACTCCAATTTACGCTCGGTTTGAATTTATAATTCCATGGAACATGTGGTACCAAGTAGACGCGAAAAGACTGCATGAATATTAGTGGCAAACAATAATTAAATATTAAAATAATATTACTTAAATAATATGAAATATTTAATATTTAAATAAATTTTAATAATAATTAAATATTAAAAAGTTAGCATTTGGGTGAACATAACAAAGCACCATGATGGGATTCATAGCAATGAATTCCCAAGAAAACTATGTTATCAATTATGAATTACTGTTGTAGGCAACAATATTATTTATGTAGTGTTACCTAGATAGATGTAGTCATAAAAATATTCAATACCTAAACAAACGCTTGTTTGCCAAATTGGATCAACTTGGAAGTTCATTTACTAACAAACACAAGCGTAAATACAATTTTTGATTTCATATTCGTAGTTAGTAAAAGTAATCTTTCAAGTAGTCAGTAATTGGTGCACTATTTTCCGAATAGCCTGTATGTAAAAGGATTTTCAATTTAGCAATAATAATTTTTTCTTTTACATAAAACTCCTTTAATTGGGTATAATAAATTGGAACCTTATTATTTAAGAGTTCATTAAAATCGACTTTTTTCTGTATGTTTTTTGATATTGGTGAACCCAACTTTTAAATTTGTTAATTAATTTGTTGAAAATTATTTCTACCACTAACAACGCAATTTTGTCAGATCTGTATTGCTTGCCCACCCCACTCAAATTATTTAACCCAAAATTTTGATTGAAAATATGTCGACTTTAGTAAATACAGTTCCATGCACTGCAGTCGTTTATGAATAACTTTTGAATCATTGTCCTCTTATATGCGAAACTTTAAGAAACTGTGATGTTGAACTTTAGTAAAACTCATTTTGAACATAAATAAATTGCATAAAAACTATATTTGGTGCAGACAATTATTTTGATTACAAATTCTAATTTTCTTAATTACATAAAAATTTTCCTGGTTTCAGTAAAAGCAAAAAACAAGAAACGGAAAAATTACTTTACACACTTATACAACCTATAAAGAGACCAACTTTAGGGGAGTATTCTATGATCAAGAATAATTCAAATAGTTCTAATAAACCCTTGTTTGGAAATACTTTCCTTCAAGATAGTAGACTATCGTTAGTGCGAACACGGCTTGTATGAATTATTCAATTACTACGTTTATGCTAAACTCAACGCGGATTAACAGAACTGGTTTTATAGTAGCTCAGACAATTTATACAAGGACCTTTTGTAATATTGAGTCCTTTCTTGTGTGTAAATTGCCTGGGCTACAATAAAACCAAGCCAATACACATTCTAGTTAAATAATTTTTCGCTTAACTTGTGCAAGGTTAACGTTACCGGCACTACTGAAGCAAAAAATACTACAAGAGACCTTTGTTTACGTTTTGATAAGTGCACCATTTGTGCATAATATTGAGTTATATTGATAAAAATTTTATAGTGGAGATCTGCAATACTGTCCGCTTATTCGAATTAGGCATATCTGGGTTAATTCAAGATTCCGTACAAAACTGAGATTACTGCGTATGCAATTAGGCTAAAAATGTGTTCGCACTAACGCTAGTCTACTGTAATTAATTATATGGATATCAAAAGTTTTTGTAACTTTGCCTTTTGTACGAATACGATCAACAGTTCAACAATTCTCGATGCAAAGAAAAAAATACAGTTTCTACCAGTATAAAATACTCCTCGTTTATATTTAGTTTTTATATTTAAAAATTGTCGTAAATTAAAGTAGTTACTTGAAAAAAAGATAAACACACCGTAAACTTTCCTACAAACGATAACTAACCAACTAATTTGATATACAATTTTATGTGCGCAGTAAAAAAGCTTTTACAAAATCATCATCGGCGGTAAAATATAAAACAGTGCACAAAAAATATTCACGCCGAGTATCCTAATAAATTATTGAAATAAAAGTGCAAGTAAAGTCATGACGGACAAGAAATACTTTACAGTATTATATGTATTACGACGGGAAAGAACAAAACTGCGTAAAATACTGCATAAAAACTCTGAAAGCACTTACATGATGAACGTGCCGCAATTTATCAGCTAAATTCGCTACCAAGGGATCTCCATTTTGTAGATTTGTGCTTGGTTTCACTTCAGGATTATATTTTTGCATATCCAAACCAGCATCAACGACAGTTTTTGTATACCTAGAAGCAAGCGCTAAGTAACTATACATTTTATATATTACATACTAGTGAAATTAAAACCGACTGAGAATACCTACCAAGTATAATTTATGTTGTAAATAATTGAGAATGAAATCAAAATGAAACTTAATCTTTTAAAATTTATTAGCCCCAAGTGATGATATTTACGCTACATTGTTTCTGATACCACAAAGGATGAACTGAAGTGAATTTTCCATTACGTTACTAAATAATTTCGGAGTGCGTGGTATTCATCATTTACATCCGAAGTTCCTGATGAAATTTTTTATTAAAATAAGAGTGAATGTAACATTACACGCAAAAAAATATCATACGTTGGCACTTCCGTATTTTGAAAGCACAATTTGCATTTATGTATTTGCATTTCATTGTGAATAATATCGAAACAGGTGGATTTACATAAAATCGTCGAAGGTTCAAAATAAGCAGAGACTGTATTGAAAATGACAAAAAATGAAATGTGAATTAAAGGCAGAAAGGTGCAGACAGAACTATAAAAATAGAACGATCAAGGACGAATCTCCAGGGAAACAAACTGTTAAATAAAGCACTTACTCTCCAATCCGTTCTCCATTCCAACAGTGTTGATCCTTAGGTTCGGCGAAGCTTTCATCCTTACAAAGGCTGTCAGCAAGATTAGCATAAAATCCTTTACTCTTGGCTATGGAAGTGAGAAAATGCAAAAGCTGCGTTTCCAGCGGTGGAGAGAATGCTCGCATATTAGCGAGTGATCGTGGTTTACCGCTGGAGCTACTTGACAAAGTTGTTGTTTCAATCGTTGACGGATCTTCCTTATCCGAAAGTTTCGCAGGCCCACATATGCGTTTTACCTGCAATAGAACATACTTGTTAGAAACATTTTCAGATTACAAAAAGACGTTCAATTAATTCGATCTTACAATCGAATTAAGTACAAATTTGAAGTGGCGTCTTCCCCAAAATCATCAAAGGACAAAAACATCTTAGAATAATCCAAGAAATAACCCCCCGAATTTTTGCGGCATGTTTAGTAAACCGGCTGTATACTATATGAAATCATTAAATTTGAAATTATATTTATAATTAAGTACAGTAGACGCCCGATTATCCGAAATTCGGGTTATCCGAAACAAAAGACGAAATTAATTTCTCCGGGTTATCCGAATCGAAATCGCTTGAATCTCGCGATTATCCGAAACGACTATTTCGCATCATGAAAGAGTGGAGAGTTTACAGAAAACCTTACTATATATTGAGCAGCAATCAGGAGCTACTGCAATTGACGTTTTTTTAATTAAAAGATGGAAAGACATTGCAGATAAAAAAACTGTACCAATGTAGAACAAAACAATTAAGATTAGATTCATTTTTCAAATAGAATAGTTAAATATACTTAAGTTGGTAGAAAATGTATATGTACCATTATTATTGTTAATAGAAAATTATGTAACTTTTTCCAGTTTTTGTAACCTCCATTTTAACCGAAATTTCGGTTATCCGAAACAGGTCCGGTCCCGTACATTTCGGATAATCGGGCGTCTACTGTACTTGTATACAACAATTATTCGATTATTAAAAATATCAGTAGTTTTTTAGAAATAAAAAGATGTGTCTATGCTAAAAGTGTTCTCTATATGGTAGGCGTATTTTTTATTATAGTTGTAACAGTTTGCGCTCAAACTGAAATAAAATTTGCAATTTTAATCATTTTCAAACCATTTTAGCATAAAGAATAAATAAATAAATATGACTATATGAAATACATTAAAAAAAAATCCGAGCGCAGTAAACAAACTGAAGTATTTATTAGGAGTATTATGAAAAGTTGCATTTTTCATTACACAACGTACCGGAACCGAAACACCTATTCCCCCATTTCAAGTCATGATTTATGAATTTATTTCGGCAATTTAAAAATTTTCAAAGTGAGAAGTAACAGATGTAATAAGATTAAATAGCGCATTAAGTAATGATGCATCCCTACACCACAAAATTAGGGTTATAGTTTTTTAAATTGTGGTTGGATCAATAAATTGAGCTGAAATTCTGCCTCATAACTTCGACCAACTACATTATAAACAAAGGGTCTAGAGAAATTCTTTGCGTTCTTAACCCAACCCATTTCTATGAGGTGGCAATAAACCACTACCGCTAAGGTTCATAAATGTGTGAAAAAATTCAAGAAAATATGTTTATAACGAAGCTTTAGGTAATAATAGGTGCCGTAATGACGTGCGTAAATATAATAGATAGTTAGCTACACAAAACAAACATTATCGTATAAATTTTAAACACTAGCCTGCCTGTGCAAGGGTTTATTGAAATGGTTGCTATTTTATTAATGGTCATAAAAACTAACTGAAACTATGCGATAGTTTGTGTCTGAAATTTTTATTCGGCATTTAACATTTTATTTTGTCTTGGATGCTGCAATAAAAAGTCATTGATATAATAAAATTGGTCTCCTACTGTTGCCGAGCCTTTATTTAAAAAAGACGTTAAATGCAAATAAACGCAGGTTATTTCAGAAGCATCAACATTTAAATCTATTATTCCATAGATTTCGTTCCAGTCATCTGAAACGGTAGTTTGCATTTTTATGGTTTATCACGAATGGTTGTTTTGAGATTTTAAAGACATCGAAATGTGATTTACGTGGAAATTTTCGAAATCAATACATCCCGTTTTCGTCTTGTAATACTTTAAGGCGGTTTTATTGTCGTATTTTATTTTTCGTGACTCTAATAAAAAAGTTGCGAAAGATTTTGTCAATGGATAAAGCAGACCCAATTTTTTCACGGAAACTGCTGAACACGATGTTCAGACAATTACAAGAATGTTGAAAGCGTTAAATAAAAAAATATGATTCTTTCAAAATTCAGCGGACCAATTTTTGCCACGGTTCCTTGAACTTTCGATTTTTTTAATTGCCTGGGCATGACCTAAAAACGGGCTGTAATTTATAAACGCTTCTCGCATATTCGTTGATATTTACCAATAAACGTGCAAGTAGAAAATAAAATTTCGCCATGAAAAAGTTACGGTCCCGAAGGGAACGAGGAAATTGTTCGAACAAATACAGAATTTAATCGAAATATATTTTCATGAACGTACATTAAACAACAAGACGATTTATTGGTGGTCCAGTGATAACAAAAATAGTCGATATATCACCAAAAATTCAATTATGCCCAGTTACAGTGATTATATGGTAATAAATTAGCATATCTACCACAGGTACCTAACCAGTTTGAATTATATTAGAAAAATATTATTAATGCCCTGTCGATTTGTTATCGACGTAATACCGGTAGCAATACACATAAATAAACTAAAACAAAACGAACACATTTTATGTCCCCATCTTCGGTAATTTCATAGCTTTGATCATAAAAATATAGTTTTTCAAAATTGTAAATTGTGCACTTAATATCCCAGATACAAGAGCAGATCGTTTTCAAATCAAATCAAATAAATTCTTTTACTGTCGCAAAGGAACAGCTGACTATAAATAAATGAGAAATAAAATAAACTTTACTTGAAGTAACAGCACAACAATCGGCACTTTAGAAATAACTCAATTAGAATTGATTTCTGTTTTCTTCTCCTCTACAAGTAAACGCAGTCTAATTTTGTATATGATGAATGACTTTCTAGGTGCATTACAATGGTGCAAAATCGATTCAATCTTACAATCAAATTAACTACTTGACGTGGCTTACTTAATTAAGAGCGATATTTATAATATAAGTACAACAGCTAATTAAGAACCTGTCTAGGTTTGTAAATACAGTGGAGCTTCTCTAAGTTGAATCTCTTAGATACCGTCAAAAAAGTTCGAGTTAGGGAAGCTTCGAAATACAGAAACTACAGCAAAACAATATTTACAGTACAACGTAAACTTTTATTATATTGAGTGCAAAAGTGCATGTAGAACAAGAAGTGAAATATGTAAATGTGGTCCAGTGATGCTATACTTTAAGTTATATCCGAGTGTTGCCCACATGTTCCTTGAAACTTGAATTTCTATTGGTTACTCGCTTACTCGCATGGGAAGAAAAATAAACAGTTCGTGTGTAGCACGTGAACACTACATACGATCGTGAAATGAGGTATAATTTGTTCTTACTAGACAGTTTTCTTTCCGAAATGTATTATTTTTTCTTCATTACCGCAGCTTGCATTACAAATCAAATTTAGTTAAATAATATGCGTTGAAGCATTTTACAACCAAACCTTCTAAGAATCCCAGTTGTCGGTTTGGGATTTAGAAATATTCGACTTATGAAAGTTCGGCATTCGACTTAAGGAGACAATTTTACATATAAAAATGGTTGAAGTTCAAGATGCAGGATACAAATTCGAATTACACAGTTAGGGAAGTTTAACTGTAGTATTCACGTGCACATCAAGAGTAAAAAAACTGTTCGTCACAACAAAGTCGAACGTTAAAAACCCTATACTATAGATGTCTTCATATTCCGTAAAGCTTTGTAGAGTGGAGGCAATTTATAAAAATCCTATTGGAACAATTACAGCAATGGCTGATAAACGTGTTCCCCACGGGCGACGCTGATGCACTCTTAATTTGCAAATTATGAACTCATCCGACCGCATTTCGCCGTTGTGCATCCCCACCAAAGGGGTTTTTATAAATTGTAACTACTTTAAAATGACGAAAATTGCTCCAAAAACGGCGTACTGTGAAAACCTAAAAAAAATGGGCCTATTCAACGCCATCTTTATTTTACAAGCCGTGAACTAAGAAATTTGGCAGCAGTGTTGCTAGGCGGACATTTTGCGTTCTTCAGTTCAGCATTGCATCATTGAGTTGTTGTTGATATTGTTATAAAGTGCAGTTAACGTTAGATAGTTGTGGTATTTCCAAACCTGTGTGTATTTATCAGAATATTTAACTTAATAATTTGATATTCGACAATATAGAAAGTAAGTACATTTAACCTTTGGTTCATGCTTTTCACATGAAAACTTTTTAGATGACTAGAAAATGTTGTGTCCCAAGCTGCAAATCGAATTACCAAAGTGTATCCGTAAAGGGGCAAGCTGCAGTTACTACGTTTTCATTTCCAAAAGATGAAGAAACGAAAAAGAAATGGCTTCGAGCTATCCCGAGGAAAAATTGGCAGTCTACGAAGTATTCATCTGTTTGTATAAAACATTTTAACGAAAATGATGTTATATTAGATCAGATATACAAAAACGGGTCAACTGTTACTACGTTGCTATTAGCACACCCAAAATTAAAGGAAGACGCTGTACCCACAATTTTTCAAAATCTTCCAGTTTATCTGTCTTCAACTTCAACAGTAGTTAGACGAAAAGACCCTGAAGTAAGAAGGAAAGCGTTGCAATCAAAAGAAGCTGGAAAAATTGAAGAATTTGTAAAATCTGATATTATAAATGACTTTACAAATTTTCTTGACACTTTTCAAACAAAACTAAATGGTATAAACAGTGAAACAAAGTGGAACTTTAAAATTAAGAGCAACTTTGGTGTTTGGCTGTATTTATTAAATATTGAGTGTTCTAATAGTTCTTCTGAAAGTGAAACTGAGTTAAGTGCCGCCGAAATTTTATGTAGTGTTCTTGTGAAAAGTGATTTAACATTAAAACTCTTTATTGGAAAAGAAGAAATTTCTGCTCATGATTTGAACTGGATTCTCCCTTGTGATTTAAAATTATCTCGATGGTCGCAACTTGAAAATATATTAGTTAGGTATGCCAACGTAAGTCAACACAATTTAAGGACTCGATCTTTTGAATTTTTCTTGCAAAAGTCGTATGAAAATTTAGTTACGTGTAACGAAAAAGCTGAAGAAATGGAAGACTATCAACATAAAAAACAATTGGAACTTTTAATTGATCAGTTAAACATGATATTGTTAAAAAGACGAAAATATTCCCCAGCAACTATTTTGTTTGCATTTATGGCATATTCATATTCATCGTCTTGTTACATGCTCTTACAAGATCATTTGCTGCTGCCTAGTAAACGATATTTACAACAAATATCTTCTAGATTTAATGTAAAACCAGACAAAAATCTTTCAAATACAAGTCACTATTTGAAACAAATTTCCAAAAACTTGACTGTTCGAGAAAAATATACAATATTACAAATTGATGAAATTTATGTGAAATCTAAGTTAGATTTTAAAGCCAATGGAATTGTTGGCAGTTCAGAAAATAATGCTAAGGATCTGGCAAAAACTATTCAAACTTTTATGATCTCTTCTGCTTTTGGTAATTTTAGTGAAGTTATTCGACTAGTTCCTGTGAATAACACAACAGGAGATCAGTTAAAGATACTCGTTAATGAGGTAATTGAATTTGTTCAAAAATGTGGTTTTCCTATAGTTGCGATACTAACTGATAACAATAGAATAAATCAGAATATGTTCACTTTAATTTCTTCAAACGAATCTATGCCAAATCCATGCTTCCCTGATATTAATACTTACCTATCGTATGACACTGTTCACATTTTTAAAAATGTTAGGAATAACTGGTTGAACAAAAAAGATACTTTTCACACTTTAATATATCCTGATTTTGAAAATTATACAATAAAACGGTATGCATGTTTCGAACATTTGCGACTATTTTTCAAGGACGAGCAAAATAAGTTAATTAAAAAAGCATATAAGTTGAGTTATAAAACTTTGTATCCCTCAAATTTAGAGAGACAAAACGTTTTGTTAGTGGATAATGTTTTTCATGTCAACTATTGCTGCTTTACAAACGGAAGAAAAATGTACAGATACTGCAAATTTTTTACAAATTTTCCGCATCTGGTGGGATATTGTAAATTCTAAAAACCCTATCGTAGGAAAAATAAAAAGAAATGAATGGGCAGGACCAGTTTGTAGTATTGAGGATGAAAAGTTATTGTTTTTGAAACGTTTTTTGTCTTGGATAGAAGCATGGCAGTCTTTCAAGGACAAAGCTGGCTTAAGCTCCGACACATTTGAAGCAATAAGAAGAGCATCTCAAGTGTTATGTAAAATTGCTAACGATGCTTTAACAAAATTTAATGTTTCGTATGTACTCTTGGGGAAATTTCAAACAGACAAGTTAGAGAAAAGGTTTGGAATGTACAGACGACTATCTGGATCAAACTATAATGTATCAGTTAGGCAAGTAATTGAATCAGAAAACAAATTACGAATAAGACATATTTTGAAAATGATCAATAAAAAAGAAGCATGCTTTAGCAACTTTGCTAATGAAAGTACTGAATCAAATTTATATAATGTTGACATTGATCAATTTCGCCCCATTATAACTTCAAATTATCTTGAATTATGTGAAATCGAGGAATCAAGCTGCATATATGTTTGTGGCTATGGAGCACGATCTGTTTGCAAAAATCTGGAATGTACTGCCTGTGTTTTTTTATTTGAGGAAGGACGCGGTAGTAATGTTTGCAACGAATATTTTGACTTTTTACAGCGAGGTGGCTTAAGTGTACCAAGTTACCATGTTAAGTGTGTTTTCTTTCATATGTATGCTTTGTTAGAATATATTGTAGCTAATAGCGTGTGGGAAACAAAATTTTTGCAATCTTCCTGTCAAGAAGGCATTTTAATTCAACTGACACAGTTAAGCTTAAATTCCAATAACTTTTTTCAACAATTTGAATTACATTGTCTGTGTGGCAACGATGTTTCTAGATTGTTTAAAACATTGTATTCTGTTTTTGCAAATATCCTGTTGAATAACTACACAAAATATTCAAAAGAAACAAATGGCACTAAAAATTTAGAGAAAAAAAGGAAATTAGCTACGCTAACAAAAGAGAAGAATAAACGTTAAAAATATGTTATTTGTAAATAATGTTATTTAATGTTTAATAAATACCACAAAATAAAATTTCCTGCCCTTACTAACTTTTGTTTTATTTCTTAATACTATCAGAATAATGATGTAGTATGGATCATTTCATGTTAGTTATTTTTTAATAAGTTTCGATTGCAACCGACGTGCAATGATACCCGGCCTACTTCTGTGCATTAATGCGGTGTTGCCAAGCATGGCTTCACGGCTTGTAAATAAAGATGGCGTTGGCCTATTAGTTTATTTTGGAACAGTTTACGTCGCTCGAATTGCTACCAACTACAGCCACGTGCTTGTTGAAAGTGTTTTAATGCGATTTACTTGCTAGAACTCTATCTAAATCTAAAAATTTTAGTTTGACACTTATCAAACTTGTAAATACAGTACAGTACTCTAATCTATAGTGCGAACTTCTATAATGCAACAGTACTAATTTGACTTGCGAAACTTGTTTAGACATGCAAATAACGTTTCTAGAGAAAAACCTTCTTATGTGTAATTCATATGTAGTTGTGTACATACATCAGTGTATGTAAACTTGAATTTAAACGCTTAATATATTTTTAACATCATGTTTTAAATGAACGCACACAGTGTGATGCGTATATGGTAATAATAAATAATTGACATTTTTACATAGTTGTAGTAGTTAGAATTATAAGTGGATTACTACGTGTACACTCAATACAGTGCGAAAATTTCGTTGGTGCGAACAGACTAATATTTTTTATGTTCGCATTAACGCGAGTCTACTATACATCTTCCTTAAATTTTTTCGTATTTTCCTCAACACGGTCAACGTTTTTAGCTCTCGATTATGCTTGTTACGCTTATTTGTGGCCCAGCTTTTGTGCAAAACGTACTTCACGTATGCGGTACTTGCCAAGTACCGAACGACTGCTCGGCGAACTCCTAGTAATGTCGATAGGTTGCTCGTGCTTTGCTCGACCTTGGTCGAGCATAAACACTCAACTAACTGCGCCTATTTGTATCAAGGTGCTTGGCACTCGGCGAACACCAAGTCAAGCGCTTAGGCGAATCGCGAATATTTAGTACTTGGCAGTACCGCATATATAGCGCTGCTTTGGGATATTAAAATGAAAGATGGCGTCAGCATTCACGAACGTTAACCAATTCTTAAATGTTCAACTGCAAAATTTGATGTTATTTTAAAAATTATGAAAAAGGGAAGAAGTTGTAAATATTACCGAATTCTTTACTTTTTGTACTTGCAAGTAATTGAAGGTTCCGCTCATTTGATTTTGAGTTTAGGACATTGTAGGTGTGCAGACAAATGAAACTTAAAAGTGCCATACAGTTGAATTGGTGTGCCCAAGTTGTAGAGACAAATATTTTGTGAAATAATGGAGTGGCACAATGCATGTAAAAACGGCAATAAAAAATCAATGAGTTATTTTACCCCTGTAGCACTATCAAAGGATTAATTGCAGGTAATCCCCGTATAACAAGGTGATTAGATTCCTAAAAATACCGTGTTAGGCAAATCCGTGTTATAATATAAAAGACAGAGTTGGGTTCTAAAAAGTAATAAAACATTGGTACTATTTTTTTTACCAACACAGGGACTGTGCAGCTAAGTAACTTATCCACCGATTTAATACAATCTCCTAGCTAAAGTGCTTAGTAGCAATTGTTGCAATTATAGCAACGATTGTTATTAACTAGCAGTTACATTGATAAGTTGGCCCTAAGAGAAATATGTGTATTGACCAAAATTCCGGACGCTAATCTGTCACAACTGATTCTTGAATTTACAAATTCTAATCACGTACCGTGTTATCGGGGATTGACCTAATTCTCAAATCGTGTTAATGTGAAACTGCACTGCAAGAAAGCAGTGTTGTACGAGGAATTTCCTGAATTTTCAAGTTGTGTTAGAGAGAAACCGTGTTATACGGAGGGTCCTCTGTAAATTATTGAAGAGTGCGAATTTATTTAGTAGTACAGAAAAAAGAATAAGCAACCGATTTAATGGTTTAATTAACTTAATCTAAATTAACAATAAAATTACGGTCGTGAAACATGAATTATAGTAATCCGTTTGGCAAACGGCATTCTGATATCTTTAACGTACGAAAAAAGTTACACTGCACTGACCAAGTTTTACACCGAAGGCATCCCCTTACACCTTCTTCGTGATAACCACCGACTAGTCGGTCAGGTAGACATTCCATTCTCATAGAAGAGACGGTGACGGTGTAAATGTGTGTATGTGTGTGTGTATATAAGGCGATGAATTGCCGTTCTAGGTGTTGCCCTAATCGCTCTATCAACCTACATGCGGCTTGTAATTGCTTTTATAAATCCGTCGGGAGATTTATAACACGCTAATGAAAATGTGGTTTGATTTCTAATTGATATCGATCCAGCGAATTCCATTATAAGGGTTGACGGTTTGACACGGTACACTAATCCAACTTATTGTGCTCTACGTACGCGATAGAAATTAAATACGAAAACATTCGAGCGTTAACTTAAAAGATTAGTTGAATGAAACGTTGTTGCTAGTTAAAATACTTCAACGTCGTCGTATTTGAATGTAACAAAACATAATATTTGCGTAAATCATTCAACAAGGAATTTACATGTTCCTTTATCCAAATTTTGTTAGTCTGTCCACAAATGAATGAACATGTCCACAAATGAATGAACATGTACACATTTAATCGAAATAAAAATAGCGAAATCGGTTTAAAAAGGTTTAATCAAACGACCGTAATCAGCACTGGCCTGTGTGTGCTAGCATAAATCTTTGAATTTACACAAAACGATTCCGCCTTCTTGTCGTTGTGATCAACCCGCACAAATCACACATCAAATTAAAGCCATAAAGGAATACTAAAAAGCGATCCTTTTTTACCCCATAAATAACAGACTTTATTGATAGTGGGAGTTCGTTCTAAGGGCAGATAAATGATGCAACAAGAAAAAAAGCATCGAGCGAAAAAAACTCGCCTTACTAACTTTGACGTGCTGATTACGGGTTCGCGAAGGAACTCATATTGTCCGGGAGAACACAGGTGAAACTACTGCAAACTAATTCAACGTCTGGATGACTGTACACATGTCACAAGTTATCAGTTAGATAATAAGAGCTGTGTCACATTATAGACATTCGCAAGGACACCCGCCCATTCATTTTCAATTTTCTGGATGGTTCAAAAATATACCCCCAAAACGAATCTGTAATTACACCTTACTCTATTTAATTAAATGAAAGGCACTTCAATCTTCTAGTCTTTCTAAATACATTACGAAGAAAAGACGGGAAAGTCTTATTAATTACCAAATTTTATTGGGGAAGTGGCGCCAATTTAAAATTTTAATGGCTTCAGAACAGCATTGGTCTCGACAAACACGCAGAAAATGATGGAATATTAATCAGGCGCGTAGAACAATAGTGAAACGTCTTCAAAAGTTAAGCATTATAAACGTTGGAAATTTTATTTCATTCAGCAAAAGTATAAAACACTCTCTCCAAGTTCATCGACATTCATGTATAAATAATATAATAATAAAAACCGCCGCCGCAAGGAAGACCGTAGGTGTGAAATGAGAATGCATAATAAATGATGGGAAAATATTGCACAAAACACGAACGACATTTTAATATATTAATATTTAACAGCTATTGTAACGTAATAGGTACTTGGGCATTTTTGAACAAAAAACATTCATCTCAGATAGATTACACTGGGGAACACAATTCTTGTTGAGTTAGATCTGACACTTGCTTTTCGCTAACATTTGGCGTCTGAATCCAAAAATGACTCCAGATTTTCTCCATCACGTCAACTTTTTACACTATAGAGTGCCTTCCCTTTCATCCCCCGCACAACCAAATAAAATTTCATGTCCATGCGTGACCGTCGTCTGTCTGAATCGGTTGGTAACAGATGTTTAATTTTGCCGAAATAAATATAGCTTCAAAGCTTTCTGACAAAAATTCAGACCATTTACTGAAGATAGGTGACTCTATTGAAGTAAGTAAAAAATTGTTTGATGGACACTGGTTTACAGCGAGTTAACTGCTTCTTATCTGTAACCCAACACGATTGAAAATATATCAACTAAAATCGCTTATTGTATGCAAGCAAGTAGACAAATTGGACATCGTTAGCTGTCTAGGGTTAAGAGTGATCGCTGCGGAGACAAAACTTTACGTGATAGAAGAAAACTGACTGCAGTTTTGATATCAGCATACTCATTTACGTCGAAAACAGGTAGAAAGTCGAAGTCAACAGAAATTATGTTGAAAATTGTTCCCCAGTGTTATTTGTGTCGTTATGTCATCTACTTTTGATAGTCGCATTACTGGCAGGTGGCGGTTAGGGTGAATGTACCTACTGCACAGCCTCAACCTGTTGCCAGACTTTTCAACTCACATTTCGTTTATTAAGAATATTTTGCACTAAATCGTTCTCTGATATATTCTTATCGTTCGATAAGAAATGTGCGGGCGTGCAGAAAACTGAAGTAAATACAAATTAATTCTGAAGCCGTGATATATTTTTCAATAGCTGTTTGAATGTGTCTGTTTTATTTAGTACAAAGCACCTTAGGAAATAGCACGTATTTTATGTAATTTTCATTTAAATGCGTGCTCAATTACATTCGTATGAAGATTATAGATTGAATATTACATATAAATATCGAAAAATCATCTTCTTACAAAAAAGTGCGGTGGCTGGCTAACTGGTACACTAAAAATCTCATAGACCTTGTCGCAGCCACCATGGCTACGAAGTGATCTGAACTAGTGATAATATTGGATGCTTATTCAACCTCAAAGTTACAGTTTACAGTCATACTAATGCCAACACTGTTAACATGTCAACCACATAAATTTAAAGAGCAGAATGTTCGACAACAGTTTTTCTCGGCCAACTTATTTTAAATATTTCATTAATCACAATAACTTAAGGTATTCTTTGTTTTCAGTATTTTCAAATAGCAGCTCACAGTGAATTACAATAAAAATTAAAAAATATTCACTTATTCCTCGAAATAGGAACTTCGTTTAATACGATCTAGTCAGGTTTGAATTAGAAAAGCCAGTAGGTATTTCGAAGTACCAAAACTTACTCTTTAAGACAGGCTGTATGACAGACGTGGTGATCACGAAAAGGGAATAGATAATTGCTCAATAAAAATGGCAAAATGCATTTTCCCGATTAAGAATAGTATATTGTATAGTTAGAATTAAAAATATCACTTTTTAGCCAGCAAATTTTGTGGTTGCGAGGCGGCGGATCGTAGCGGAGTCGAGAGAATACAAAATTTCGAGTAAAAAAAAGTAACTTTTACAAAACAACCAGTTTATGGTGTTAGAATAGAAATAAGGTATTTTAGGACGGCTAGAGAAAAAAAAATGATTAGAGCTTATGCAAAAATTAATCGTTAATTAAAAATCAGGTATCAGATGGTATAAACATTCGAAATGTAAATGTAATTTTTAATTTTGTTAATTGAATTATTATTTCTGGTTAATCTTGTTACAATGATTCACATTCAAGTTTACCGGGCAAGATTGTCCAATAACCACATGTCAGCAATGGGGCCGCGATCCGGCACATTGGCGGTTCATAAATATGCACGGGTGGCCGTCATCCGATAAAACGCGCATTTGTTGAGAATTTTTTAAAATTTTATACACTGATTTTTTATATTAAAAGACCCTTCAATGATACCTCATTAAGTGTAACTGTTCATCAAATATCGTTATTGCAATCTCCAAATTCCGTTAAAAGGCTGCCAACCAGTAAAATCACCCTACTTCTACACAGTGCAGGATTTACGTATAAGCTACACATATATATATTTAGCACTGACATATCTGGACTTATAAAGGGACCCATATCTCAACCATATCTCAAATAGCTTAGGGCCTTATCAAGTCTAAATCCGGCCCTGCATCTACAGAAAACTCTTTTGCAACAAAAAAAAACTTAAATTTGTAAAGTGAATCGCTTGCAACTAACGAAAGCATGAGAGGTATACAAATGTGTTTTGATATTGCTTCAAGGATACTTCAAGGATATCGGAGTGTTTAAAAATATGCGAAGGTGAACCGTAATAAACAAAATATTCATACTTTATATGCATAAAGGTAAACGAACCAGTAATTAACAAAACTGTCTAGTCGGGTCTCTATTAAGCGACATTTTTATTTCCCCACAAGGATAGCCGCATTACTTTCGATTATTTCGGTATTCGCCATCACTTCGTTATTCTAAATTATTTTAAAATTCCGCGCAAAAAATTCCGCAACTTGACAATAAAAAAGAATATTTTCAGATAAATCGTTGATTGCTTTGTGTCTTATAACTTCGTTACTACGATTCTTCTTCTCGGAAATAATCTAGAGATACTCGTAAAATTTTATATGGAGCTACGTTTGATCTTTTGTTGCCTTATTACAACTTTCATCAAACGATTACTGTTAATAAGACACAACTTCAACACAAAAGAGCGCAAAACGATAATTAAAAGTTGACGACTCCTTGCCGCCATTTGCTTTGTTGAAGCGATATTGAATAAATTTTTACTCAAACAACTTTGGGGAAAAAAAGAAATAAAATGCAAAATCCGGGAGACTAAAATGTATTGAACGAGGACACGCGAAATCTAAAAAAGATTAATATCTCGCCAATATTTAACCTTGGTTTCAAAATTCGAGGCATCATCGAACTTAACAATTAACACCTTAAGTTACCGATGAAAAAACACGATGAGTAATACTTAAAAGTAAATCCGATTCGCTTGAATGTTTGCAGAAACGAAACGGTTCAGAAATTTTCCTTAAGTGAATTCGGAATTATCTGATAAGAAGTGAAATCGTACTCAAATGATGTGTAATGTGTATACTGTCGATCAGGTTATTATTTCCAATAAAGCTATCTGAATTGTAAAGCCGCGTCGGATCAATAGTGCCAGCAAAATAATATAAAAAAGTCGACATCGCATGACATTCATAATAAAGGAAACTTTAAAATCCAGCTTTTCCTAGAAAATTGCAAGCGACGAAATAATTCAAAATGGTAAAAGCCCTAAAATATAAAGAATAAAATAGTTTTAAATATTGACAGACTCTTCACGTTTTGCTCTTATTACTTTTTATACTTGGAATAGTTTTTAAATCGCGATCAAATTAAGTTTTTGGAGGCCCTTCCGATGCCCTATTTACATCATATGATGAGACACGCATTGTTTAGAATAGCAGTTTAAATTTATTTAATTATATCAATGGACAGTATAATCACAATGACTAAATTGAACAGCAAATATGAGCCTAGGTTTAAACGAAAACTACGAAAAATCTTCTTAATGAATGCCTTTTTTAGCAATATTGATAAAACTACTTAGGAGCACGTTTTACGTTTACGCGTCATTGTTAAATATGATTTACTTTCATAATTTAGATAAAGCTCGCTAATAAGTTTGGTACATTAACTGAAAAGGCAAATCCCATATTTAAAAATAAATTTGGAACATTTTCTAATTGGTGTAGGTACGCTCAAAGATCTTCATTAAAGGTTATTCCGAATGGCTTTTAAAATAATTTATTTTCATATGACCGAGTTGTGTAAGTAATGAAAACTTTTATACCAATCTAATTAAAGCAGAAATTTTCCCTTTTCAACACAAAATATTTAATATACTTACCTACAAAGTTATTTTATTTTTAAATAAATTGATATCAAATGATATAGGATACAGACCCCACTTTACTTGTAAATACTTATTTATAAGAACATGCTTATATTAGAGTTTTTAAATACGTCGCCAAAAACATTTCTTCGGTCCATGTATCTGTAGAGGTGCAGTCTGCTTGAAGTACAGGCTGGTTAGAAATGGTTGTTAAAAGTGATCACAGTACGAACAAAGTGGTCGAAGATGGCGAAATTACACATCTCTATGCATAATCAATTAAATTACCAAAAAATTACTAAAAAATATAAATACTCAGTTCAAGGTATCATATAAGAGTAATATGATTTACGGTTATACTTAGTCATTCGTTGATTTCTTCAATTACAACTTTGCTTAAAGTGGCTACAAATGCTGTTTCCATCCTATTGCCTTCTCAATCATTTAAATGCTGCATAAGTATACCACATGTTCAATATCAGACAAAATAAAACTAGGGAACAACAAGAAATCAAAATGTGCTTACAATGATGTACTTTAAAAGGTTGGAATACATTTTTAAAATGTACTTTGCAATGCGCATAAGATGATTTTGATTTTCCTGTCGTGTTCTTGTTACTCGTAGGATCAGAATAATATGAAATCCAACAAACACCGAGTACAGTGAATTTTTTATTTATGAATACATACATAATAGAAAAATAACATTTTGAGGAAAATCAGTTATAAGTTTCTGTTTATTACTATCCTGAGTGACTGTACTGTTGTTGTATTTTGCTGTTCATTCAATGATCTCAAGAATTTTAACTTTATATCCTGTTTTCAGAGTGAATAAAGATAAGCATAGAACCAGATTATCGGTCAATGTGTACAAAAGTTTTCTAATTTATTGATTCCTGGAATCTACTCAAACGCGAATGCTTTACTATCAAAACACTTAAAAAACTTGAAAAATTTAAAAATTTTGTATAAAAAATTATGGTAAATCAATTTTTTAAGTACAAACATAATAATTGAAATGAGATAATTACAAATCGTTTAAAAAATATTTTGGTTAAAACAATTAACATCGCAAAACAAAAAATGAAAAGTGTGGTTTTTAAAATTTACTTTTAGTATAAAGTAGGACAAACTTAATTCAATTGCATTGGTTTGTTACATCCAAAACTGTCATATTGAGTAACTTTTTAATCTAAACCTTGCCCCATGACTCTCTAGACGTGAAACTTAAAAAATCACCTATTTCGGCATTTTTTTAATCAACGGACTATAAAAGTTTTCAGTTGTGTAATATTAAATGAATTGAATTTGGCTGAAGTAGTATATCGTTCTCCTTTTATGTAGCTTATGTGTAAGTATGTAAATTCGTTAGGTCCTAGTAGCCTTTTTGGTAAAGTGCAAAATATACAAAAATCTTATTTTGATAGTAAAATGTTTATTATACATTCACGTTGAATATGTGCATATTTGATACCGTTACCGAAATTTTTGTAATTCAACGGTAGGTACTGCTTCGTTTTGCTTACAATCTTCAATTAAAAAAGATTCCATATCACTGATCTAAAATAAAAATTTTAATGAGGCATTTACTTCTGCACGCAATACTAAGGATAGCTGTAAGATAGTAAGTTTCAAGCAAGGATTTTATTCTACACATTGTTTAGTAATTATTGAGTTATTATTTTAATTATTTTCAAATAATTACAAGTAAAACAAAGTATGTAATACTTTCAAGTTTTGCAACATTTTTTTTCATATTATAATAAAGTTGTCACTGGGATTAATTATAATCTGTGAACCGATGCGGTCGCGGTCAAGACAACACAATAATATCATTTTTTAAAAATAATTAACAAAAACAATATGTGGTAGATAATACAGTTATCGAAAAGTACTGAATCAGCGCAAACAGACACTGTGACTCAAGAGTGACGATCCGTTGCACGAATTCAGAAAGTTTCGTGATAAAATAAATTACAATTTTATAGCGAATATCTTGGAAATCTTTACGTAAAAGAAATAAGAAAAAAAAAAACGCTTGCAAAAATAATTGCTTTAAACAAGAAGTTGCCAACAAAACGACAAAACTTCCGAGAAGATTTTAATTAAATTGAAAGTAACCCAACAAGAATAAATTAAATTTCATAGTGATCAAAACGAACCCTGAATTGATCGGCGAGCTCGGCATAATAAAAATTAAAATTTCATATTTCACTGCAAATTGTGGCAATTGAAAGCAAATTCGTAACTCTCATACGAAATTACTTCTACAAAGAAGAGATTTAAGAACCGGAATTGAGCCAGCGTCGAACATAATTCTTCTGCAGTTCCGAGATAAAACTCAATTTGAAAAATTTATTTAGCTCGAATTATATCGGGAAAACTAAAGAACAGAGACGGAATGAGGCGGTGTGTTAAAATGCAAATTGAAAAACCCAACAGACATACCTACCAAATTTAGAAAATGAATATGCACATTTTAAAAACATCGGTATACAATAACATATTTAAAAAAGTTGCAAATTTATTCAACAAAAACGGGGGAGGGATGTTAGCGTGAACGTTGCTCCTAACAGTACTGGTTCAAATCCTTGTCGGCCCGGGGACATTGCACAGGACCGGTTTGCGAATTTTTTTATTTCCCTTTCATCTTTCATTTTATTGTTTTCATTGCGCACTTAAAAACCAGACGCTAAACTGCGTGTGGTAACAAGTTGCATCACATAAACCATTCCATTTTAAAAGCTTAACTCGTTTCTTTCGATTTTTTAAATTAATTGAGAAGTTTCCTAAATAGTAACGTTGATTTAAATGCCGATGAAGTTGTATGTTTGAAATTCATTATTTGAGTGCATTCACGTAATTAACGCATTTCAGAGCGATATTGACATTCCTTCGGAAGAATTTAATCGGAACGCTATAATAAAAAGTCTATAAATGACCTTTTGATAAACTGAGAGTTTAATTGAACACACTTAACGATCGAACGATCCTAAACGCACCTCACCAATCGACGCGAATATGACCGTTCGATAAAGCAATAATTAAATAGGAATAAAATCAAGATGACAAGACAGACAAAAAAATTAAGTACGGCGCCTAATAAATAAATAAGCGATCTCAATACAAACATTTATGACGATGGTTTACAACTGAAACTGGTTAAACCGACTCTTGTCGTGTCAGAAGAACTTATAAATAGGTGACAAATCCAGCAGTATTTAACATTTTATTTCCGGGAAACGGTGCAACGCTTCAGAATTCATTTATTTTATTAAGGGCTGCGGCTGCTCTCGGATTTATAACATCGGGGGAAATTGTGTTTCACAATAAAAAAAAAAACGTTATCAATCGTCCAATTTAAGTCGGTACGATCACTATTAGTTGTTGGAATCTAGAATGGAACTAATAACGCTCGCCGCGTTTTTTCTCCCTTCTGTTGACAAAAGCTTTTTCAGTTTTCTTTTGTAAAATTTCCGCAGCAAATCTTTCGAGGAATCTTTGACAAATTAATTTATATTAGCGTGCCCGGTGATGAAAGGCACACGTGTGTAATTACGGACTCGAGCGATGATTGAGATTTCAGTAGCAATGCAAAAATTAAAATGAGCACTTGAATTGTTTTTTTGAAATTAAGAGTGACGTAATGGCCAGTTTTTTATTCAGAAACAATGGTGTCTGTCCATATTGAATGCCGACCAGTACATAAAAGCTTCTTTTGATGTGCTTCTTAAAACGGGCACGTTATAAAATCGAAAGAATAAAAACGCGTTTTAAGAGCCAGTAAATTTTTTTATGGGCTATTTAATAATTAATATACATTCCAATTTAATTGCACATTGTTGCATCTCTCGCAAAACAAATGTATAACTGTATTTATCTGGGAACAATTATACATTGTTCGCATTATTACTGTTTACTACTATTAATGATCGATAAAACAATTATTTAGAAATACTAAACTGATGATTATATTTAAAAGTGCATTAGCACTTACAATTAGCTTAATAAGTGCATAAATTAAATTACAGGGGCCCCACCAATAATTTACCAATATTTTTTAGGATGTTGGGACAATTTTTAAAAAATATTAGGACCATCACATCGCCCCTAACAAAAAAAACAGGAAGAAACGCATGTCTACTTATAATCCATTATGATTTAATACAAAATAACAAAAATTATAAAAGAAAATCTGTACCAGAGAAACAGAACGATGCATGTCCACTTTTCCCAACCATGAAATTTTGATGTATATTTATTAAAATATGTCCCATTTACACATTACAGGGAGAATTATGTCCGAACTTAGAGTTTGTGTTGCATTATGATGTATCTCCAAGCATTACTTTAAGGCAACACCAAGTCATTAATTTGAATTTCCTGAACATTGTCACTTTTGGACATACATCGTTCTGCTTCTCTGATACAGAAATAATTAATTCTCTAAAATAGCATTCGTTATTTCTCTTTCTGTAAAAAAACTTTGGTTCTTCTTCCTTCTAATTCCTCAATTTCTTTGACAATGGAACTTATTTCTTCTGTGTCAATTTTTTGGCAACATTTGAGATTGCCTAATTTTGTCGGCAATTTTTACTTTGGTTTTACAAACGACTTTTTAGATTCTCGTTGCCTTGCTTTAAAATATCATTTGTAGTTTTCGGCTTTTTTATTTTCGCCTGTAACTTAGTTTAAATTTCTTCTAATCCAATCTTTAAATATTTTCGTTTTAATTCGAGTAATATTTTCTCTGCACCTCTCATTGTCAGTCCTGACTTCTTGGCTAGTTCCTGGTCCTTTATTTTATTTTGTAAATATGCTTATTATTTTCAATTAGAATTCTTGGCATATTTAACTAACTCTTTGTTATTGTTTGCCTCAACGTGTTTAATAAGTCTCAATAATATAATAGTATCTTCATTGATGCTTAGTTTAACTGTCAATATATTGTATTTATTGCTACTGAAACTTTGTTACCAAAATGCAAAGTTCTTCATACTTCAATTTCCCTAGATCATCAGTGACATTATTGACTTGACACCAATATTTTTCCATCGACACCTACTTCGTCTGAAATATCGTTTTCCAAGATTAAACACCGGGTTTGGTGTTTGATAGTCTCTACTAAATCTTCATCGGTTTTGACACTTACACTGAATAATTTGTTTACAACATTTGTATTTTGGTAACATCCAAAATAAAACCAACCAGCAAGATTTGTTATCTGTTTGCCACTTATTTTTGCTGGAGACATAAATGTCTAATCAATTTTTAGAAATTGTTAACTAATGATCAAAAATTTAAAAACTCAGTAAGTATGTAAATATAATCTTGCTATGCATTTTATCAAGTGCCAATTTTGTATCCACATTTAATTCAACCGTCTCAAAATGGTTATTTGCTGCTTTAAAATCTACATCAAACAAATCTGAACCATCTCTCCCATTCCATTTTACCCATTAATCTCATAATTTAATAAATGGTCATTCGCGACACAACTTATATGTATAACCACATAACCAAATCTAAAACATTTAGCTTAATAAGTGCATCAATCAAATTAACCAACTGTAAAGATGAGGTAATATACTGAACACAATATTTTCCCTGAAATGAGCGTAACTGTGAAAATTGCTAAAATTTACATGTGCGCGGTATCTATTGCTAGTAAATGAAGCCATCACGACATATACATTCATTCACGACAGTACAATTTATTGCCCTATACGTATTCTTTCGTAAATCGTGAAATGCGAAACGCTACCCTTTCTTAAAATACGCCGCGGTCGGAAATTTATTAGATATGGTGTTTACTTCCGAAATAAAATAAGAACTGTCAGATAGATAAAAAAATAATAAGAACGAAAGCAGAAAAAGGAATCACTAGGCAATGTTGTGGGTGAAATGAAAAGGTCGTGAGGTGTTTAACGGGGCGATAAGAGAGAAAATAGGAAGTGGAACAATCGAATGAAAGCTGGTGGCATTTTAAAATGCTATTATAAAAAGGATCTTATGTGCAAAAATATTTAATAGGACAGTCACCAGGAATTCGTTGCCACAAAACTCTATCGGCATAATGAATAAAAAATGACCTTTTAAGTATAGGGACCACCCCGCAAGCTTCCGCGAAGGCGTCCCGGGTTTGAAGTTCGGATAAGACGGAATTACGAGGTCGACATTCAACTCTCTAAAATTTTGGGACAATGAACAAAGTCCGCACCAATTCTGCAACCCGCGTGCGGGCCAAGTTGAGCAAATACAGCGCGATTGAAAAAAGGAACTCATAGTTGATTTATGATAAAAAAGAAAAATCTACGAATAAAATGTCCACACTGCAGGTAAGTACTGTAAAGAATAACCGACCCTACAAAATGAATTACATGATATAACCAGGCCGTATGTCCGGTCGAAACTGTATGTCATGTCGCAACGACAAAATGTTCAGATAAACTAATTACAAGATAATGGTTTTATTGCACCTACATTGTACGACTTATAGCAACGACAGAACGTTCCCTTGTCATATTTATATGTGTTAAATATATAAATATAAATTTATAAAAAAATACTACTTACAACCTAATCTAAACTACAACTTTCAGTTCTGCAAAAACGAATTATGTTTATTGCGACTTTCTTCAAAATGTATACTTCGTCATTAAAAAATCAATTTGAAGAAAGCAATAATATTCATCTAATTATTTATTCAATAATAGAAATTTGTATATTAACAAGTTACATAAATGTTTATATTAGTCCATAAGACTTATATTTTATTTTTAACGTTTGTATTTAATTTCACTGCACACAAAAAAAGTTACACATGCAAACTTTTGCAAACTAAAATTTCATACGTTGGTGATGTCGTGTAGCGTTGTTTTAAAACAATTTATAATAACATGTATCGTGTACGTCTAAGAATAATAATAATTAACTATAAACAAAATTACAAAGTAAGCTTCATAGATTAAATAATTAAAAATTAAAATGATGCCTGCGAGCTGAGTTTTTCATCTTATTGTCAACCATATTCATGCATCATGCATACTAGTAACGTTTTGTCGAAAACGATAAAACATATAGTCTCAACCGCTAGTACGATTGGTTTACTGCAGGAGCGTGCCATTTCACTTGGATGTGTATGAAGGTTATAAAAAGCAATTACCTTGTAGACAATTATAACGAGTCTTTCACCTACAGCATTAATTTTGACTGGTCATTTTTAGTTAGCAGTGTTTCCGTATACGAAGCTGTAATAAGTTTGCAAACAAGAATAGAAAAAATAAAAAAGTAATAAATTAATAAAATGATGTCGTAAAAATGAATTAGTGGAAAAATGTGTTATGTTAGTGAAAACATATGAAGATATTAAAACCTATTGACAAAACAAATATGAATGTCAATGAAAGTCACAATGTTAAACAAGATACTAAAATATAAAAAATTGGCCAGACTTGAAAATAAAATAAAAAACATGTGATAAAAATGTTGCCTTAATATAATTAGGTATTTATAATACAGTAGAAATTGCTTGTAGTCAACTTGTTTATAACTACCGTGCAATTCAGAAAGGTTCAACGTGGCACTCTATAGTGATAGTGACATTTCATCCATACTTACTGTCAGTTTGACATTTTTACAAATTTCCAATGGTTTAAATCTTAAAAAAAAGGTTTTTTCCAAAACTAAACAGTGTTGAAGCAGATTATAGCAAGTAAGGTGTGACATATTAAATTATCTCTCAATAAATCTCATTAAATAATTTACTGTTCCTTCATAAGTAACCAATAAATATTTTTCGCGTGCAAGTCCATGGTCATTTCAAACATAAAAAAACCAATATATATTTTGACACATGAACACGTGGGATTATGAAGTGAAGTATACATTGAATTAAATTTTCAGCATTGCCAACACAATTTTGTAGTTTTTTAATTTTTCCCCGGGATTTAGTAGTTATACTTCGAGTTTAAGCGTTCATTAAACAACGGGCCCTTAACGATACAATGTTGAGAGAATAAACTTTCACTTGTTGTTTGCATCCGCAATTTTTATTTATTTTTACTAAGAGAAATGAAAAAACAAAGATTATGGAAGTTTATTTGGCTCCGGTACTTTATACAAAGTGGTCCATCGAATAGCATTTTTTAGATAAAACCTTTTTCCACCAGTCGCAAAATTCTGAAAATTGGAAGTAATATTCTTCATTTAACAAGCTACAAAATGGCCAAATTTTTAAAAAATTAAATCAGTGGAATAAGTTGGAATAATTAAAATCAAAATAATTAAAATAAAAGTTGTAGATTATTGCCCAAGGGGAATTAGAAAGATGTTTTTTTCGCGAAAATGCTATACGATGGACCAGCCTGTATACAAGGTTTTTGATTTTCAATCATTTTGGTGTGACGCATATATTCATCTTATTGTTCATTCGAAGAATTGCTCTCTTTTATCAAACATGTATTTGAAGAGACTACAAAACAAATCGATAAGTCAAGTTGGCACATATAATAAAATAACGCATGTCAACCTAAAATTGAAGACTATTCAACAATAGTATAAAGTTTTCAACAACCCACACAGTGAACGTATAAAATTACTTCGACAATGGAACAAGTTTAAAAGATTCAGAGCCGGATCGAAACAGTTCCTACATACAACAATTAAAACATTCTGAGCGAATTTGTCGAGTTGAAATTCCTGGTTACAATATGAATTAGTAACCCTGAAAAGGCTTGACAAGAAATTCACAAGGGAGACAATATTTTGATTGTTAACGTTATTGTTTCGAGAATGCGAGCCTGGGCTCACACCATTGCTGTAGGCACGACGTGAATTTGATTGATACCTTCGACGAATTACTAAACAACAAATTAGAAACAATGTCAATTTAAACTTAGTAATGAATACAAAAGCTATTTTGTTGCTTCGTTAAGTGAGTTTATTATACATTTTCAACACCTTCGACTTACGCAATTTGCAGTCGCTCGGCTGCGTACTGACGCACATCGGGACTCAATAAAATAGAAAATAACCTTATTCAGATAATTCCGTTTTATATCTACCCTGAAATATTTAACCACCGAGTCAAACCAGTCAAACAAAATTAAAACTATTAAATTCTTCATCCCATAAAAGGAATTTCAGAGAAAGTTCGTCAAAAGTTTTGGAACCGACTCTGAGAGATCCCGCTTTTAATCTCGGCAGAATAAAATTCTGAACTGAAAGCATCAATACTGATTTTCGAGCTTCGCATATGTGACTTTGATCTAATAAAACTCAAGTTGGTTTCGAACGTTAGCCCTAATTCAACCACCAAATTGATTTCCCGAAAATGAATTTCTTCGCTGTTTTTTTTTTAATTTTTCCTCCGATTTATTCGCATGTTTCCATTTACATTGTGCACTTCATGTTTAAACATCTTGCGATCTTCGACGCCGCTAATTTAATATTTTCAGAATAAAATATTCAGCGGGTGCGGAAGTTGGAAAGGTAATTTTTTGTAAATTTTCGCGAGCGCCTAATTAAATTTCGACATCAATTTGCAATTGTGCCAATTAAATGCTCGAAAAAAATCACATTTATCAAGTTGCTTAATCAATTGACCAAGAATTAATTTGTACTTACTTGCACTCGAAGAAAATGAAGAAACCAAAAAAGTATATTATCATTTAATTTATTGTCATAATTAATATACGTGCTTACGTGACTTTGCCCATGTTATGTAATTGCAATTCTTTCGTATACTTTTATTCAAAACAACTCGAAGCAAAATCGTTACTTCCACGTTCCGATCATTCATATTAGGTACGGAGTCATAATAAAAAAAACGCGGTCACATGTCTGCACGTTATCGATCGTCTGGGATTTGCGATATTCGTCTGCAATTCAGTTGTAGTTATCTTATAATCTTTTTCTTCGTGCAATTCTACGGTCAGGTTTCGCTTCCGTTTCGTGTCGAGCTCAGGAAAGAAGTTTTATGTACCTGTACGAATTCGTGGGCGTTTGGATATCATCAATACGGTAATGTTAAGTAAATTTACAGAAAAAACTCGACTTTTGACGAAATGTAAACTCCAAAGGCAAACAAACACGAGTCGTTCGCGAGGGTTTATATACTTATATACATTGCCTTTCGATTGACTGCATAATTTCCCACCTGAACTAAACGCTTCAGTTCGCGGTGTCAAAGTTAACGCCAAACTTAAATCCCTTTGGTACGGACTAGATTTTAAAGTTAATTTTAACTTGCTCATCGAGAACTTGCAGTTTTTTAGATGCCACGTTAAAAAAGAATTTTAAGATAAAGATGATCATTTATTTTTTATGTTGAATAGTTTTTTTCATTCAGTTTTTGTAAGTAATACTAGCTGTATTGATGTGTGATTTTTGAAAAATAAGTTATCATATGGACAAGCCACTACTATACAAGGGATCAGCAACCTCTTTTACTTTTACTCATCATTTGGATGCACGAAAGCAGATTTGTATATGGTTGATTGCATTTGGAACTTACTATGAATCCATTATGAATAACATAGCACTGGGTGGTCATCAACACCTGTTATCGGGATACTTTGGGAATGAGCAAAATTATGAATTGAACTACAGTCGACGCTCGGTAACTCGAACATTCAAGGAGACCGAGAATAAATTCGAGTTTAAGAAACTGAATATTTATTTATTTTAATAATAAGCAAATAAAACATAAACATAATGCAGATAAGTTAATTTTTTTAAATTACACATCAAAATTTAATAACCGATTAATTAATTTTATTGCCGATTAAAGTAATCGGAGATTAAATTTTGATGAGCAGTTTTCTTGATGCAATTTGTTTCATAAAGTTGTTTAATTTTATTTTTACTTTTCTGGGGTTTCTTGCGTTTACAAACACAATGATTTCTAATATTCTGGGCAAACTATATTGTGGATACTTTGTTTATAGTAATCGTAGATAATGTACTTGCTGGTATTTTGCATTCTTCAGCAACATTTTTCCTTTTTTGTCCCATTTTCGTCTTTTTTTAAAATAGCAGCATTGTAAGGCTTTTAATTTTAAGTTGCCGTTGATGATAATACGGTGTGGTGGAATAAGTGCAGGGGACAGCAAGTAACTTCGAGTTATACAAAAATTCGAGTTATAGGAGTTCGAGTTACAAAGCTTTGACTGTACCTGATGAATGACATTTAACGTTTACGTTGGGTAGTTGGATTCATCATCTTTCTAAAAAGTTATTCATTTCTAAACTAACGCAATAACAATGTTTGTGGTGATCCAGTAAGTTTGAATTAACCCATATGGCTTCTTTGCTTGTTTATTCTCTTTATATGTGTAATACCTATTCACAATCGGTTAATAATATGTCAATTACTTTCAAAAAGTTGTAAAGTCAGTAATTATTAACTTTCCCAGCTGATTGGGACGGGCATGAGGTCGGGAAGTCGTTACTTCCCAATTTTGTACAAGTCCAGAAACACTTTAACAGATGGCGCAGCCACTGACCGATGTCTAATTTAACAATCCAAATTTAATGTTTGCGAATAAAATAGTATACATACTTTGGCGAAAGACTTCCTTCCAGTTATTTTCACCAAGGAATAAGAAATAAGCTTATATGGAGTTTGAACAATTTACAGAAATTATATGAGAGCACTAACTAAACTTTTAAAATTGGTGTAGTGGCAAATATACTCAGTGGGGGTCTCTCTCGCTTAGGTATTGATGACCCCTGATTATAAACGGGCTGCGGCCCAACAACTTAACGTGGCTTTTCGACCATCAGAGGCAAGTGAGTAATTTTTTTCTTCAACAAGGATCGAACTCAGGTCTCCCATATTGTAAGCGCGCTACCGCTTCGCTAACACGTATTATTTGAAACACTTTTTCAGTGGTATTTGCTAGATTTCTAAACAAACACTCTTTCTATTCAAAGCTCTTTATAGTAAACTCAATATGTTTTGGCGAGTTACCTACTACTTAGGGTTGGGTTTTACCACAATTTAATCCTCTTAGTTCCGTGCCACTTACCAAAAATTGAGAAAGTTTAAGCAAGCATTGGCGCACTAAGTTTTGTTCAACTAACAGTTTAAGTTGCCAAAAGCTTATTGCAACTAGGTGCCTCAATACCTTTTTAACCTTTTTCAATTTTTCGTGAAAAGGACTCAACTCAGAAGGTTAAAGCGCAGTCAAAACCAACCCTAAGTACCAGGTAAATTGTTGTTTGGTTATAACTTAATAGATTTGGAATACACTTTTGAGTAAATTATATTCTCTGCTCACGGCTGTTTTATTTGAACCAGTTTCTAACTGGATAATTTTTAATTTATCTTCTGCTTTTAAGGTTGTTCGTTTATCCATATCACTCACAAAAGCATAGCAGCGTCCCTACTCAACTCAAATGGCGGATTAGTACGTTATAACCGCACAAATTCCTTAAAATTGTACATTATAAACGGGGTGTACGTTATAACCGAGTTCGACTGAAAAAGTTTTATTATTTTAAACGATATCAAGTTCAACGTTGCCATACGGACCAGACAGGAAATAATGGGTCCAATTGGAAAAATTGCAGTCCAATTAATACATTAACCCTGGAGTCATGTTCTATATGTCCCACAGACCGACTTTTTTCTAAACTTTAAATAACTTTTTAGTATTTTAACAAATTGGGCAAATTCTTTGCGTAGCTGCTTAATTTGGTCATCGCTATCTACAGCCAGTCGCATGATAGCCACATGTGCCCATATTGAGTTGTTTTTGTGATTTTTGCACCGTCTCGGTCTGTGAGACCATATAACATGACTGGAGAAAGTAAATAAACCAACTACAGTTATTTTATACGGTATATTTTTAGACTTACTTATGCATTTTTTTGTTTATATTTATTTTTTGTGTTCTTACTATTGTTTTAACACAAATAATGAGTATTTATATTTTTTGTGTATTATCATAATTTTCAATCTAATGTTACTTGGAATATAGCTGGAGAAAAATACAAAAAAAAGAATATAATAAGTTTGTAAAAAATGCAATAAGACTGATTTATAATAGTTATTATTTTCGTAAAACCATTTTTTATAATTCTTTTTCATTTTGTTTGGTAGCTTATTATGCTAAAACTTAGTTACAAAGTTATTTTGGAAAGAAAGCGTAATGATCGGTGGTTTTTTTGGTATTACAAAAAGGGCAATAAGTTAAATAGTTGAATAAAAATAATGTTATGACGCATACATTCCACAGACCGGCCGTTTTGCATATGTAGACTAATTTTTTATTATTAGTATAACAAATTTGGTCGATTCTTCAGTCGGTCGCATGTTATCGACGTGTATTGTTTTTGTGATTTTGGCGTCATCACCGTCACCGTTTGTGAGCCCCTACGGCATAAATTAGGTAAGTACAATAAACCAACTAAAATTATTATTTTATGGCATATATCCTTCTTACAATTGTTTTGGCACAAATAATTTAACGAGTATTGATATTTTTGACGTATTATCATAATTTTGATTCTAATAAAATGGATTTTGAGAATGAACAACGCCGTCTTCAAGCTCTTTTGAATGAGACTTCAGAAATTGAAAATGATTCCTCGGATAGATCATCGGAAAGTGAAAGTGACAGCCAAACTTTTGTCGAGGAGCAATTCGAAAACACAGATAGCGAAGAGGATTTGAGCGATCATGATCTTACCGGGGAAACGGCAGGAACTTCGACATTTTATTTGGGAAAGGACAATATCACCCCATGGAACAAACTTCCTTTTCGACAGTCTGTTCGTGCTCGCCGCTGCAACATCGTGACTCGTTTGCCAGGACCTACAAGAGCTATTTCGCGTGAATATGACTCTCTTGCCATATGGAGACAATTTATTGATTATACCATACTTGAAATGATTGTCAAATATACCAACAGCTATATTGATTCCGTTAGACATAAATACGCAAGGCAAACGATTGCCAAACCAACATACCTAACAGAAGTTCAGTGCCTAATCGGATTATTATTATTGTCTGGTGTAAAAAAATCAAATCACCTGAATGCAAAAGAACTGTTTCGAACAGACGGTGGTTCTGTAGAAATATTTAGATTATCGATATGTTATGAAAGATTTCAATTTCTAGTACGTCATTTGAAATTTGATGATGGAGCTACTAGACAGCAAAGAAAAGATCTAGATAAATTATGTCCGGTGCGAGAAATGTTTGAAAGATTTGTCAAAAATTGCCGGGAAAATTACACGTTATCCGCTTTTGTGACTGTAGATGAAATGTTTGTAGCGTTTAAAGGAAGATGTTCATTTAGGCAATACATACCTAATAAACCAAATCCCTATGGTATCAAAATCCAAGCCCTCTGCGATGCAAAAATGTTTTATACGTACAATCTTGAAATATATGCAGGAAAACAACCTGATAATAGCCCATACGCAGTTGACAATTCTGGCCTTGCTGTGGTACAAAGGTTGTGCGAGCCGATTTTCAATACTGGTCGTAATGTTACTACAGACAACTGGTACACCAGTGTACCATTAGCTGAAGCCCTTATTGAGAAAAACTTGACAATGGTTGGAACGATTAGGAAAAACAAAAAAGAAATTCCTCCTGCCTTCAATCTGTTACGCGGTTGAAGTGTAAAGTCAAATATGTTTGGATTTTGTAAAACCATGGTTTTGGTTTCGCACGTCCCAAAAAAAAGGAAAAAATGTCCTTTTGTTGAGTACCTCACATAACGACGATAAAGTTGACTCTATTTCGCAAAAACCTGACATAATATTGAACTATAATGATACGAAAGGTGGTGTAGATGTCGTAGATCGATTGTGTGCCAATTATAACTGCGCTAGATATACAAGACGCTGGCCTATGGTTTTGTTTTATGCTATGTTGAACATCAGCACCATAAATAGTCAGGTGATATATACTGCTAATAATCAAACCAGAAACATTCAACGTCGTAAATTCATAGAAGATTTGGCAATGAAATTAATTGAGCCTCATCTAAAAGAACGGCAAATGAAATTGAACTTGCCTCGATCAACGAAGCTTAAACTTTCTGAAATCTTGAAGACTGATGAACAAACGTCGGCTGGTCCTGCAAGAAAAGGTCGTTGCTTCGAATGTGGTTCGAAAAAAAATAGAAAAACCAAATATTGTTGTAAAAAATGCAACAGATATCTATGTCTCGAACATATTACGGTCATATGCAACGACTGTTGAACCGAGCAAGAAGACTGATTTGTAACCTTTATATTTTCGTAAAAAAATTTTTTTATAGTTCTGTTTTTATTTTCTTTGATACGTTATTATGTTGTTTCCTTAGAACCAAAGTTATTTTTAAAAGAAAGTTTAATGATTTGTTTTTTTCTAGAGATATTACAAAAAAGTGCTACAATTGCGGTACCAGTGAATAAACATCGATAAGTTCAATAAAAATAATGTTACAATAAATCCATTTGTGTTTTATTGTAGAGGAAGGACCAAGTTTCCAATATATTGATTTAGATTTATCCTAAAGTAATATTTTTCAATAATAATTAAATTAGAAAAATTCGGACTCGGAGACCGAAGACATGGACGGAGAAATTTTATTTCGGAACATGACTCTAGGGTTAATTAATAAATAGTAAGAAAACTTAATCGCGAGTCACGTACGCGGAGTGCATATTACATTACCATGCTAATTTTACTTCACAAACACGTATCAGCTCCACAGATAACTCTCTATGCAAATTTTAGCTAAACATTGGAGATATTCTGCCGCATAACCGTTTGAGACTTGGCTTTGTGCCGTAAACCAAACGAAGAAGTAAAACATCCTGCCGTTTAAGTAAAATTCATTTCGCTCAATTGTCGCAGACAGATTCAATATAAAAAATATCCAGACGTTAATAGTGTTATACTCATCTTCCTTATTTGACGTGCGCCGTTTTGTATGCATTTGAGACACTAACAAATTGGTTTTTATTTTTTGTGGTTTGTCAAGAGTTCACTTCTGGTTTCTGTGGGAAACTGTTTAAATTGAAAACTAGTTTGCGTGGTGAGTCGGGTCACATTTTAAAAAGGCTTTTAATTAAAATTAATCATTAGGCGTTTAATTGACTTCCTTATCATGTTTTATAAAGATTCTTAATTATCATGTCGCGCTGCAAAATCGCTCGGAACGTTTCACGTCCATTTTTTTGTTATCGAACGAGCAGAATCGAATTTTCTGCGAGATGAGTTCTCTCGATGGTGTATGGCCGCAATTTATAAACCTCTCACACAACCTCTATAAATTGAATGATTTGGTAGTAATGAAAATTAAATGGGCAAAGGGGCTAGTTAATTCGCAACTCGCATATGTCGAAGTAAATTAAACCGCAACAAACAAATATTATTCCTAATGAAACAAATCATGTCGTTTAAATAGTTCCAATAATCGCTCCGTTGGACTTTGAATCGTTACGTTTCCTTCGCGTCGGGAAAATTTCCTTAAGAAAGTGGCAAAAAACTTGCGATAATAAATCTTCGATATTCCTGAAAATTTGTCAATTTTCCGGCGTTCCATTTTCTTTTGAATTGAAAAACGTTGCTGTTCGCGTGATAAAAGTTTGGCAGTAAAAAAAAAAAGACAATAATAACACAAAACGACTGCAGTGATTTACAAAAATGGAGAAGAAAAGTCAAGTTTTAATATTCCCTTTGAAAGGGAATCGCAAAAAATGGGAGGAGGAGATTGCGCGAGAGTTAATGAAAGCACAACTTGTAGAAGAAATGTAAACACCTTTTGTTTTACCACAAAACATTAACTTTTAATTTAAAACCTTCATGTAGGTATGAGTGCACTGCCATTGTTTCACGCAATAAATAATGGAATGCGCCATAAAATTTGCGGTATTGTTATTGAGGGCGGTTACCATATTCTAAATAACCATTACGAGACTGTTCGCATGTGTTGTGATCTTGCGCGAGACTTGTACAGAAAACATTATTCATTAATACTTATATCTTTTTTCTTCGAGAATCTCATTCGACGCGAATAAATCAAACTTGATGCAGAGGATGTTCATTACTAGAATACAACGTGTTTTTACTAAAGGAAAAAGGAAGTATGCCGATTGAATTATGTATTGGGATTAATGGAGTATGTTTCTTCACTAGCTCTTTTTCTGGCCGTACGTTGCGGCTAAATATGGTAAAACCGCATTCATGTAAAATCAGGATTTATTTGCATTTTTCCAGCAATAGCGTCTTTAATGGAAAAGCATTTAAAAAGGAGCGGCTTGTAGGAGGATGATTTTATTTTATCTCAGAAACAATTTTACAGTATGTTCAGATTAAACGACCGATAACGAGAAATATCTTCCTTGATTTTTATTAAACGTCGCGCGGTGTTATGTTACATGCTTACAAGAAATTATTGTCAGTTTCCTCATAAATTACACCGGTCAACACAACTTAACATTTTCATGTTACATTTATATCTGATGAATTTTAAACTGTGAGTATGGATTGAAAAAAGCATACAAGCTTTTATATATGTTAGTTAGCCATGCTTGAAATTCCCTGGTATCCCATATTAAATTTCTATATGAATTGGCTAAACAGATCAAGGGGTTCGGAACTAAGTAGAAAAGAGACTGACTGTTGAGCCCTGGCTATTTTAATAGGTATAATTAAGCCAAAAAACGCTAAATGTTGCCAAAAAATAAATTGGAGCATCATTGGGTCATTTTGCCCATTTGAAATTGCAATTTTTTGCCTTCTGATATAGCAGGGAATACAGAATCTAACGGGGCGATGGGACCAGCGTATTTTGAAGGGGGGTTGTTACTTAGAAAAATGATGCATTATATAATATTAATTTATACTTTGTATCGACCAGGAAAAAATAAAATGCAGGTCAAATTTGAATCGCCCTCGTATATCGTGTGCAGAACCTAATTTACTCACAATCAGTGTATATTATACTATTATTTTATTTATTTTATATTGCTCCTATAGCGCACAATCTGTCCTCAAGAGGACAATAAGTAGCAAGTATGACTGATTAACATCAACGGCCTTCTATAACATGTGGAGCGGGGTTCCACCGAGCCCCCTCCTTTAAAAGATATTATTGGAAGCGAGTCGGAAGCTCTGAAGGTTTGAGCCGTTTTAACCTTCTTGGTTCATCATCTTCAGACATTAAGTTTTGCACTAGATCGTTCGGATGGTCACTAAGTCTGTCTTTATAGCTTCGGGTATAATTTTGTATCTCGTCCTTAACTGTGGTAGATCATTTAAAATTGTTTTATTGGACACGTACCACGGCGCATTTGCAATCGTTCGGAGCACTTTATTTTGGACGCGTTCTAGTATTTCCACGCTAGATTTACATGCTGTCCCCCACATTGGTATCCCATAAGTCCATACAGGCTTTAGGGCTACTTTATAGACTAGCAGTTTGTTACCTAGTGAGAGGTTGGATTTTCTTCCGATTAACCAATAGAGTTTGCTTAGTTTCAATCCGAGTTGTTTACGCTTATTAAAAATATGAGTTTTCCAGGTCAATCTTCTGTCTATGTGTAATGCTAGGTATTTTACTGTTTCAGTATGTTCCAATTCCCGACCGTTAAGAGTTACCGATGGACAGTTTCTTCTTTTCATTGTAAATGTGGCATGCTGTGATTTGGTTTCATTAACTTGAATTCTCCAAGTTTTAAGCCACTTCTGAATTTTGTTGAGATGAGCTTGTACATATCTGGTTGCTGATTCAGGTTTAACATGGGAGGCTAGCATCGCTATATCGTCCGCGAATGTAGCTGTTGTGGTTAATCTTGACGTTGGTAGGTCGGCTGTGAACAACAGATATAGTAGAGGACCCAGAGCGCTCCCCTGGGGAACTCCGGAGTTTATTGGATACAGTTTCGTGCATTCGTCCCCATGCCTGACAAAGAAATGTCTGCCTGACAAGTATGATTTCATGACTTCATATAGGTGATGGGGTAATTGTTTTTTCAATTTATATTGAAGTCCCTGGTGCCATACCTTGTCGTTATACTATTATATAATTATCAATTAATTGGCTTAAAAACGGCGTATACCAACGTGACTTAAATAAGCATCTATTGTATTAGAGATACATTTACACTTGTACCAAAAACAGGACTTTGCAGCAGCACACATAATATATATTCAGTTGTGAAAAAAAATAAATCAACCAAAGTGACCAATGTTCTACAGTTTTGATGAAAACGCTCCTTATACTCTCTACTGGCACCTTTTTGATTTTTTGGAAAGTATCCTATATGATAACAGAGAAGGCGGTATACTTTTGACATTATCTTCACCGATAGAGCAGTCATTTCTCAAGGGCCACATTTCTTTTACATAGTTTTTTGTATGTCTGCTATTCCATAAGCATAAAAAACTTTTCATGTGCGTAAAAAATTTCAAAAACTGGGATTTCACAAGCTTCCGTAATAGTGCTTGCAACGAAACGATTTATTTGTCATTTTTAACCCAGTTTATTTATAAAACGATGAAACGACGAAATAAAATCGTACGTTATCATCGGAAACATTTTAATGCGTTTGTTTATTACTCGTTTTGTAAAAAACTATAAAAACCAACTGTTGCGATTAATTTCAATTAGTGGACGCTTCCAGCTTTTTAATCGTCAAATGTGTAGAGCGGCTACAATTTGTATGAATAGTTTGCTATATTTTCGCAGGTGCTGCAAAACATTGCGCACTTTGTTATTGCATTATTTTTTAAAACTGAAAATATCGATTTGCCGTCATTCACACTTCAGATAGAATCTTATGATGACCTTGCTACGAGTTAATGTGATTGACATGAAAAGAACCTTATGAAACGCATCAGCAATCGATCATTTTATAAAACGCGGTAGAACACTGCACAGCAAAGCGATTTTTTTCGCTCACAAATTTAGTTTCCGGGCTTGAAATTTATGCAATGTTTCCATTAAATCTCGGTTAAATGTAGATCGTTTCCGTGTTTTACGTTGCACCTTTGCTCTAGGCCACGAGAAGTCTAGTAGAAATTGATAATATTCGTTAATGTGGGTCCCATGTTTCACCTTTGCTCGGGACTCCATAAAGTCTGGGAACTTCGGGTCTTTCCAAACTACCCGAACTTGCTAACGTACACACCCGCGGTTGGGAGGCTTTCGATACAGTTTATTTATCAACGAATTTCTATCTACGTAACTTTCAATATTATTTATGGGCAGTTCCTTCGCGAATAAAATATGGCTTTTTAGTAAATGAATAAAAAAAATATGTACGCAATGTACACGGAATAGTTTCCAGTCATTTTTGTTCATTGCAAATAAGCTAAATTCATAGACTGCTAAAGGGTCGTTGTTCAATTACGGATTAAGTATAAGTATAATCGGGGGGAGCAAATAAAAAAAAAGAATTATTGCCAACTTCGCTTCATAACACCATTTGTTCATGTGTCAATTTAAAACATAAAACAATGCATATTTAGAAACACGAACTCGTGGAATTATGAAGTAAATTTGGCCATAATTAAAATTTTCGGCATTGCCAACACAATTTTTTTCTCCCCCATATATTCTTACTTACATTTAAACCGTGACTGAACAACAGGTCCTTAGTAACGTTATTTATAAACCGTCACAATTGTGTCAAAATATTTGACGTAAAGTTTTTAATAATTTTTCTTTCAAAGGTAAGTAATTCAAGAATACGGTTCTGGTGAAAACTGAAATGCTACCCCGCGAACAACAATATGAAATAAATTAAAGGGATTTTTTTTGACACTACGGGAACGGTAGGAAGAAAATTAGTTTTGGGCAAAGACGTAGTTGAATAGATTAAAAATATTTCAAGAATGAGTTTTCCTGTTGGAAAAGAGGGACTTATTTACTCTGTCAATAAGTTGGTAGAAAAAGCAAATTTATCAACTCCTAATATGGTAAAATTGCACATATCACCTAAATAATTAAATTATGAAGATTTACTGCATTTCAGCTTAAAAGCTGCAGCATAACTAATAAATATAAAGATTCAGGTTCAAGATATAAATAGAATAATTTCGTTTACGGTTATTCTTAGTCAATTGTTAACTTTTTGAATTACATGTATCTCGATCGTACTCTCGTTAACAAAATACAAAAGACGACATAATTCACCTTCATGCTCAAAATTCTAATGCGTTTATAGTTTGTTTGGTAAAGGTGTATCATCGGATTTATGCTCTCTTCTACAGTTGATTTTATACTTCAGAAATTCTATAGAAACCTGTGTGATGTATTCACGCATAACAATGCGTTGGTAGTACCTATGCATGAAGAGAACGATTTATCAACGAATATTAATAACGCAAAATTTTGCCACTCACGACGCACTTAGCTAATAATTTACACCGTACCAGAGTATTTACTCAGAAGCTATTTACTTTTGCATTCCGGCTTATAAGATGCATGCTTACGAAATTAACGAGCATTACTAACAGTTCATAGACTCGGAAAACTTACAAGGAAGAGATTAAAATGTCATGTAGGACAAATTGGTCACGAAAACGCCTTTACGTGCAACTTTTAATGCTTAACGACGAACCGCTTGTTTCCCCGCAATTAAAAGGGAAATTCAGGCAAGTTTTGTTTTTGGCACATCTACTGAAGATGCTTGTTTATTATTTCAACGGATTTCAGAACTTGGCGCACACAATTGAGAAAACAATACCGAAAGAAAATTTGAATAATCTTCACTCCTCTCTGCTCTTTTCTTGTTTGGATTAAATTGCGGTATATTGTGCGTTTAGCAGCTCCCGTTTTTGTCGAAAATTCAGATAATCGCAGATCGTCACGAGCGTTTTTCTTTTACGTTGAATACAGTCAGTCACGAAAGTTTTCGTACACCTTATTAATTATGCATAGTTCAAAATGTAAACATGCAAATGCGATAGAATTTTTTTTATATATCTTTAAAATGTTAAAAAGCATTAAATATAATAATAAAATACAGAGAGGCAACGTTGCTAGTGTTCTTGGTAAAGCCCCGCTTTCTTCTTCTCTTAATGAGTTATTTCATTTATTCTAGTTATTACTTATGTTATGTTATTTTACTTTGTTGTTATATACATGTTACTTTTTACTATATATTAATATCAAATAATAAAATAATATTTATTTCTTAAAATTATAAACATATGCATAAAATCGAATGTCACGAAAGTTTTCGTCCAGGAACAAAAACTAATTCTAAACCAAGATTTTTTTCAATATTTAGTCGGACTTCTATTAGATTTTCTTACGGTCTCTAATTGTCTAGGAATGGAGCTAACCAAATTTTCTGTAACGTTTGTCGGAATTTTATTCCATTCTTCTTCTGATGCTAATTTCAATGTTTTTTTAATTAGTTATTCTGTTTTCTAATTTTTCGTTCCAGATAATCCCATATGTGTTCAATAGGATTTAAATCCGGCGACTGGGGTGGTGAATGCAGTTGTTTGGTTGTTGTTCTCGAACATCGTTAGCAGTATGCTTCGTATCTTGATCTTGTTGGAAGATCCATCCGTCTCCTAGCATTATTTTTCTACATCACTGTGTAAATGTTGTCGGATAATGTTTAAATAAACGCATTGATCCATTACCTTCTCAATAAAGACTAAACTCCCCACAACAGTCGCCGCCATAGATCCCCATTACGGACCCACCTCCATGTTTTACAGTTGGTAATACATATTTTACATCTAAGGCAGTATTGCGTTTTTTCCATATTTTTCCTCTTCCATCATATCCAAAAATATAGAAATTACTTTCGTCTGTGAACAATACTTTTCATGTGTTTTAACAAAGTTCAATCGTTTTTTGCGATTTGCATCACTAATAAAAGGTTTTTTACGCGCCATCCTTCCGTTATATCCGGTTTTTCTTAAAATTCTTTTTATTTTTTCCGGATGTACTTTCCTGCCAATATCAAGTTCCACATGTGAGGCAAGTTCAGGTGCACTTATCCGTGGATTATTCTTCACTGTGCGTACAATGGTTCTTGAATCACGGTCGCTTAGAATTTTTGGACGTCCAAAACGTGGTGCAGTATTGATTGTTCCTAATGTTTTGAATTTTTTTATAGAATCTGTTTTGTTTGTAATTTTGGCTCTTTCACGTAACGATTTGTTTTCTTTGTACAATTTTATAATTAATTCGCGAAGGTCCAAAGACATGTGTTTCGTTTTGACTTTCATCTTTGCAACTACACAATGATTCACATATTTCGTCAATACGTGAAGCTATGAAGGAAATTTACCGACTTGTGTATGTTTATACACACATAAAACATGGAAATACTTAGTTGAATGTAGTGTACGAAAACTTATTAAAACTATTATTAAACTATTATTTTATTCTTTTATACTAATATTTAATGTTTTTTAACATTTTAAAGATATATTAAATATTTTTGATCCCAATTGAATGTTTACGTTTTGAACTATGAATAATTCGTAGGATGTACGAAAACTTTCGTGACTGTATATCGCCGTTCAATTGGTAAAATGACGCAGTCATCTTTTTGGTAGCTAAATCTGGAAATATTGCTTGTGCCAAAAAAAAAGTTGTGGGAGGATACCTATTAGAAAACACGTTTAACGCTCGAGTGTTTAATTGCAAGGCCATTTTTTGTTGAAATTTCTCATAAATTTCTTTACGAACTTGATTTATCACAGGCGAGCATTCCGGTTTGCTTATACATATAAAACCCGATTCATTAAAAAGCGTACATCACCTCATAACGAGATGACAGAAAATGGCTAAAATTGCTTTTAAATTATACGATAAAATAATAAAACACGTGCGCTACACAATTTAACTTAATGCTTGTGAACAAGAAGAGTAATCTTCCGTAAATTGTTTTACACTTTCAGTCGTCGCCAACAACCACGTCTTAAATACATACACGAAGTAACACTTACATAAATATGGTGGAATATTATTACGTTTTATGTAATTTATAAGTTTACAAATGCAGGTAGACCTGAATCTCGCACCTCAAGTCTGTTCCAACGATTTCATTAAAACGTAGATTGTGGGTTTTTTCAACCGTTTAGCTCGCAAAACCTGTGGAACATTACTACTTCAGTTATTACGGCGACTGATGTGAAGAAATTGATTGATGGTAATGGCCCGACAGCAAACTCTACCTACATAAAAATGACCATTTACTCGTGAAGTACAACAGGAAGGCAAGAACTGTTTTTTTCGTCGTAATTTCTTGGAGACTTCCGTATGTAGGTGCCGAGGGGAGCTATCGAGTCTAGTAACGGTTTAATAAAATAAAAAATATCGCACAAAACGAGTTCCCGCATTCAACTCTTTCAAACGGGAAACGGATTAAGTAGTTTTCCCAAGATTATCAATTGCGAAATAAAAATCGATCGCAGTTTAGCTCATTGAACTTTACTGTTAATACATGAAGAAATTCTACGATTCTCACCTCACTGGTGTCTGAGTATATGTTGGTGGCGCCTTCGGTTATATACATCATCTTCAAACGATACCGACGAGTCTTCCTCATACAGTTTTCGTACCCCCATCGAGAACTATTAAACTATCCCTCGAGATTTATTATTTTTGTAGAATTTCGCGCAAAGAGCCAGATGTAAATTACAAGGCTCCGTTTAATGCAAGGGGACACATTTGTTTCAGTAGCAGAATTTACATAGTACGACCGTCCATGTTTTGCATATTTGTTAAATGAGGTTTTGTCTACTACTAAGTGGCGTTTCCAATTTCCTGCCAGACGAAAGAGAAAGAAAATTTAAAATTGTTTTGCGATGTTGATGGCGCGTGGTTGTTAATTTAACTTTATGCCGGACTCATAAATAGGTCTCCCTGGAAGGCGGACGTTCTTTGTTGTTTCTCTCTTGCGAGAGAAGGTATGTGTGGGTGGGAGATACATGCTACATCACTATATTATGAGGTATACAATACACGAAGATGTCAACGGCCAGGTAAACAGGGCAGGGATTTGTTAGAATGCAAGTTGACAGATATTGCCCTCTTGACAAATAAAATACCTGTACAATTGATACATATATATTTTTAAAACTCACAACAAACGATTTTCTATAAGATGCCGACAACGATAAAACTAACCCTAAATGGCGAAGATAAAAACTGCCACCTTTTAATGTTGCACTTATGTAATTAAACTGAATTGTGACAATGCAAACTTCCTTTCTTAAATTCGCTGAAACTATTAAGAATTTAGTTTACCACAAGATAAAAGTTGTAAGGTTAACACTTATTGTTGGGAACATTAACTATAATTAGTAAAATTTTATTATCTCTGTAAAAAGTATAAATATTTTAACTTATGATTTTTTTACGAATTGAAGTCAAGATAATATGGCAGGATTTATTAAATTTACGACAATGGAGAATGTGGTAACACGACACTGTCGACTATTAGCCACTATCAAGATTAATTAAGCTTAGTTACGACCAGCCAGAGATGTATTGTTTAATCATTTAACAGACATTTAATTTTCCCAAATGGAAACCGTATTAGTCTGTATGGCCAATTTAAAAAACGTACGTGCTCGAAAAATTTCTAAAAAACATTTTTTCTCATTCCCAATTTTAAAAATATTTATTATGAAGTCAGATGCATAAACCACAAACATCGTGCTAGTTAGTGAGAAAATAAGCAACATAAGGATTTACAAAGCGCACTCGTCTGAAACCACAATCTACCAATTTGCAGTAAATTGTTAGTCAAAAACATCTGGGATTGCTTCCCTGTCCATGCATTTTCACTAATCATTGGCTAAATTACCTAAAAGCTATAAACTTATTCTTACCGTAATAGACAAATTATGTACATTCAAGTGCAAGAAAAACGGGCCACCCATTTTTTTAAAAGTATTTGTAATAGCATCACTGTATTCCAATACTTCGAAGAATGGCAGAATCTTCTGCAAAATGATATTCATGAGCTCATTAGTGGTATGCAGGCAAGAATTAGGACTGCAGGAACCAATACGAAGTAATGACATCTATTCAAGTGAAATTTTCTTTCATAACCTTTGTTAAGTTCATTTTGCGGAAGTGCATTTTCTTCTACTCTCACATTTATCTTTAAAGGGCTCGTTGTAAGCTACTTAAAGCGTGAAGCCATAAACGCACTATAAGTATTGGAAAACTGCACTAAATTTGAAAATTACAATAAATAACTATAATCGTACTTTAGTGTTTTGTCTCTCTGGACCAATAATGTTCAGTGTACTTATGAGGTTTCTGAATTCATTTTCTGTTGCATATGACTTGATTTTCGAAATAGGTAACTCTCTCGAAACTAGTCATGCATAAATAAAGTTTTACATTCAATTGAAATTAAAACAGTAAAATGCAGATAACAACTAGAAACAGATCTGAAACTTCTTCATATTCATACATCGACTGATCAAAGTACAATTTATGCACGTCCAAACATGCAGGTTCCTTTGAATTAGGGTGGTAATGGTTTCATTGATTACAACTTTGTTGTTGAATTACTTCAATGAATAATTTTGGTCGAAATTAATTTACGAAAGCTACCGGAACGAAAATAGCATCTATTCCATTTTAACAATGTTTTTTTTTTTTTCTAAATGGCAATTCATCAAATACGAAACGGCACCTTATTTTAAATTGCCCGTAAAATAACATGTAAATGTTCAACAGTAAATTAAAATAAAAGAAAGAAAGGTGTAATATTTTTGCGCCAACAATATTCTGCCACTTCAACCATATAACTTCATGCATTCGTATTTTACATCATCTCAGCGTGAAATACAGAGTCACAGGTTTGTATTTAAATGATGTGGAACTGTAAAAAACGTGATATATCTAAAATGATTCGATAAGAGATAATAGAAAATAGATGACTGCGAAATGATTTATACTTTATTAAACAGAATAATTTGCATATTCATTTACATCTCAATATTAATGGATCCGGGTTCGATTTCAAACAGACTGTCTCGAAAAACAGACTTCCAATCTACTTACAGGTGTTAGTTTAAAAAAAAACTACGCCTACGCGCACACGTCCAGCTTCCTAGTAACAAAATCTCGATATAAGGCGATTATTATTTTTAAATGGCGTGATTAATTTTAGTTGCTTCGGGAATTAGTTGGGAGAAAATCCAGCTGTGTTCGCGTTTATTTCAACAGTTTTAAGCGGATTTCAAGTAAGATTATACCACCAAATTAAAGTTTAAGTAGCAAATGTTAAAATAAAAGAAAGATTTATCAGAGGAAAACATGAACATAAATACCGGTTTTGTTCAAAATTAAATATAAATCCTCTATGGCCTACGTGTGGTCATTTGGCCTCAGATATTATCGAACATTATAAAATAATCATTAGGGGAAAATTTTACAAAACACTACAAATCATGATAATTAAAAGGATAACGATGATCGAATTGAGATTCGCTACATTCTTATGTAGATACAGGTCTTAGCAATGCAGGTATTTCTTTAAATAAATCGTATTGATTACACGAAAACGGCTATAAAAATATCCGCAAATTCCTTAACTTATTTTTAGTACCTATATTCAATTCTCAATGTTAGAATTTAATCCTAAAAAAAGAGTTAATCCTCCATCAAAACAAAATTTTGTTAAAATTTATTGCAAAGGTCTCCCCAATAATTTACCAATTTCTTTTAGGATATCAGAACAATTTTTTAAAACAATTACGAAATTTGTTTGAAAATTAAGAACATTTCACCAAACCATCACATCGCTCCTAACAAAAAGAAAGCATTATGATTTAATACAAAATAAGAAAAATTATAAAATAAAATAATTAATTCTCTAAAATAACTTTGGTTTCTTTTTCTTCTAGTTTCTCAATGCCTTTGGTAATGGTACTTCTTCTATGGCCATTTCTGACAACATTTGGGATTGACTAATTTTGTCTGCATTTTTTACTTGCTTTTGCAAATGAATTTAAGCCTGTCATTACCTTGCTTTAAAATATAATTTGTTGTTTCCAGATTTTTTCTCTTCGCTTTTAACTCAATATAGATTTCTTCTAATTCAATCTTGAAATATTTTCGTTTTCATTCGAGTTTTATTTTCCCTGCACCTGTCATTCTTAATTTATTTGTGTGTTTCTCGTCCTTTCTTTTATTTTGAAATATACTTTATATTTTAAATTATAATTCTTGAAGTTTTTGCTTCCCCAACCTGCAGAATGAAGTCTCAATGATACAATGGCATCTTCATTTATCTGTTGGTATTTATGGATGCTGAAACTTCATTACCAAAAGGCGAAGTTGTTCATACTTAAATTTTCCCAGATCATCAGTGACATTATTGACTTAAGGCCAATATTCTTCCATCGATACTTTGATGCTTGAAATATCATTTTTTCATTTGATAGTCTCTACTAAATCTTCATCGGTTTTCCACTTACAGTGAATAATTTATTTAGACCATTGTAGTTTTGATTTGCTATGCATCTTTTGAAGTACCAATTTTTTATCCACATTTAATCCAACCATTATTGATTGTTATTATGATTATTTGTTGCTTTAAAATCTACATCCAACAATTCTGAACCTTCTTTGGGACCTTTCTCCGATTATTGTCATGATTTAATAAATTGTCATTGATAAATCTAGACATTAACTTATATATTAATAAAGAAACATCATCGTATAAGCACTGAAATATCAGACTGGTATTTTCTCAGAAAAAAAATAAAAATTAAAGCAGTATCAATAACAAAATTAATGTAAACTAGGGCGAAGTTGAAGTTCTTGAATTTGGGTAAGGCTTTTAAGAAAAATTTTAGAACACAATCAAGATGTTAGGAATCTTTAGCATTTTAAGACAAGTGGGACCCCTGTTATTGTCGATTATATTTTTATAACAATACCAGTACAAACAAAAGCACTTTTATGTGCTAATTTTCAACATCACCAACGATGCAAGTTTAAACTGCATGGAGTCTTTTGTCTATATTAACTTAATTTAAAACTTTACCAAAGTTTTAAGGTATTATGGAAGCCCTCAATTACATACACTTTAATTTAAAACTTTAAAACAAAGTTTCTCACGAAACAAATTTCAAATAGTTTTCCTGTTCCAACAGCAATTCCAGAAACAGGTGATCTTTCAAAGAAATGATTCAGAAACTTTCGTTGAAGTGATCTTGTGAAATGATTTGTGAAATGTACACGGCGTGGTCAGGCAGACATATTTTTGAATTAGTGGGTCCTGCGCGGATATGCTCAAAGGACAGAAGAATTTTCATCCTTATTATAAAAATGTTTTATGGCCCTTTGTGCCAGAGGCGCCAGGTATTTTACATTTTAGAAACTCCGTTGCCAGTCGGCAGGTAGAGAAGATATAAACCATTGTGTTGTCGCTGAATCACAAAACTACTTATTCAACAAAAATGTCGTCGAAGAAGAAAAATAACACACTTATGCGGCAGTGCTTCGCTTTAAATAGAAACTGGAGTAAAAATATAATTGTAAAAATTTATTTTTAGAATCTGCGTCACAGCAAAAATTTTACAAGCAACCATAAATATGCAGTGCAACAATTTTTAGAAATTCTATTTTTGTAATTAAAATGGACCTAAAAAATTGAAAAAAGTTGACGCGAGCTAGGCTATAAATACATAACGGCTCAACATAATTTACTGTAAATGCATCCTGTTACGTAAAGGCTTGCCAATTCAAAATTTCAGCATCAGCGACATTAGCAAAACGCAAACAATCATTTAACCTACATCACTACTTTATTTGACAGTTGCAAAAATGTAATAGTTTTTAAAAGTGGCGGTCAAACTGGAAATATTTATCCCAACTAATTTGGGTTTAGGTATTTTGAAATACCTTTATATGGCAGGGCTTTAAAAAGATTAACTTTTGTAGTGAGTTAAGGCAATAAATATTTAGAGTTTAAAGCACACGATTAAAGAGTGAAGATGCGAACGGACAACCCTGAATTAAATTTATGAAGTTATTCTTAAATAGCACATTATTTACTTCAATTATAAACATAAAGAATTTTTTCCTCGAATGATGTCACCGCTAAGAAATTTCCTTATCTTCTTCATTATTATTAGTACAGTAAGTTATCAGTATATTTTAATTATGCATAAACATTTGTTTTAATTAATTTAATATGGAAAACACGGTGTAGCAAGCTTATTCACGGTAATATTTTTAGAAACTCCGTTATAACAATATTAGGGCAATAAAATGTACTATCTAAATACGTATTACCACTTTCTCAAAATGAAGCTAATGTTTATAGATAAATACGAGATAAACAATGAACATAATGTCCCACTTACGTAATTTGTAAGTTCATTTTGTTAGTGCGAGAAACATTTCCTCTTTTCAATTATTACTGGATAAAGGCTACTTGTTATTCGCATGATAATTGTAACATTTATCAAATTAAAGTCATAAACTACCGTTAAGCAATAAAAACCAATTACTTGAGACGTAAGGTAGTGAACGTAAAAGCATCATTTGTAATGTATGTTTAACTATCTTGGTTTTCTCAGTTTGCAATGGAAATTACTTGTATGCATTGATATTACCCAACTGTCGCGTCACGCGTTCGCAGATATACTTTCCATTAGAATTATTTAATATATGTGATAACTAACACTAGTCAAACACGAACATGAATTTTAAAATAAATGCAATTTTGTCACAGAGTGAATTATTTTCATATAATCAAGTATTCCATTATTTTTCAAAAACTACATACCACTTTTAAACTTTTTCCTTATTTATTGCACCGAACATGGAAAGCTATTAAATTACTAGGTACATACAAAGAAAACACAATATTGAAAAAGTTTTTGTACAATATTAAATAGAAATTATTGGTAGGAATATAACAAGAGCAAGAAAATTGTAAATTGAAAATAATTCGTCAGATTTTCGAAAATTTGTTGTTTTATTGATTTTAAAGGCTCGTTAAAAACATTGCAAAAAAGGGTTTTCCCGTGGCAAAAGTGGGATTTATTTACTCTGTCAAAAAGTTGGAAGAAAAAGCAAATTTATCAAGTCCTTTTGTCCAAAATACCTCATCAATTGAAGCGTGGTCTGTTAAATATACCGTCAGGCTACAAATGGTGTTATAAGTGGCCACTGTACAGGCAACGTGACCGAAGATGGTGAAATTGTACATATCGCCTAAATAATTAAATTGCGAAGATTTACAGCATTTCATCTAAATAATATAGACTTAGTACACGATATAAACACAGTAATGTGGCTTACAATTATTCTTAAACAGTTAATGTTTTCAATATTACAAATTTCCTGAAAGTGGCTAGAAATAGTGTCTCGATCCTGCCGTAAAAACGAATAGTCATAAAATCGTTGCGAACACATCCTAAGAAAAATATTAGAAAGTCACGACTTTTACTCTAAACGAGCCTAAAAACGTAAAAAATTAATCAGTAAAATTGTATTAAAATTTGGATATGTGTTGTTTTCAGAAAATATCTAATGATTTTGTTATTCAGCAATCTCTTTAGTTAGAATGCATATGTACATATAAATGCTATAAATGAATCATACATTATAAGAATTGTTTAAAATCTTCTTACATAATTGATATTTAAATTTTTTTATGACCAAAAAACTTACTGCAAAAAATATTGTCATCCCGTTAAAAGTTGTAGTTACCATTTAAACTCTGTGCAAATAAATACCAAAAAACATGGGAAAAATCTTTTTTTAAGTCGATAACTTCCATACCGTTAACTATTTAGAACCAATCCTAAACACATCAATAACATCTCATTACACTTAATTAAACACTGTACATTCGCTCTTACGATCTAAGCGTTTGCACTAAAAAAAACTTCGTCAATCATAACAAGACATTCACAAGTTCAAATGCATTTATCAATGGCGATCACGTGTGTGCCTGTTTTTAGAATTCCTAAAATTCCAATAAACAAATTAAAAAAATAAAATGTACGAACCATTTTAAATTCTTTTACATTTTTAACGATTAAAAATAAAATACTAATAACTGTAATTAAAAATCTGTAAGCACAAAAAATGTATTATAATTAAGGACACAAATTCGTTGCCTCTAGAAAGGTACCGATCTTAATAAGTGCAACGTAAAAAAATGCACCACCTGTATGAAAAAGCAGGTGATAACTCGAAAAAAGTAATTGTATACAACTTCAGTCACACACACACATACACACACACATCGACGAATGCGCGTTTCCCATCATCATGCACATATACATTCTTAAGTTACTTTAAAAAGGGTCTCATTCTTCACCCAGGGTAAACTGAGTGTTCATTCATTCAAGTGAGCCGCCGAAAAGGTCTTTTACTACAGGAGGTAGATCTTTACTATACCGCTAATAGTGCCAGAGGACGTTCCATTATAATATTACAGTAACTTTGAAACGAACTAATACGTTCTAAAAAAGGTTGTCCTTTAATCTTCCTATATTTAACGATGGACGCTGTAATCTTGTTGTGAAACAGGAGGAAATACTTTAAGAAGTGTTTTATCTTGTGCGTTGGGTGGGATTTTGCTCAAAAAATAACCAAAAAATGCGGTTAAACTGATGAATAGATTTTGAACTTCGGTGACGTGTCAAAACAAGTTTATTTTCAGTTTGTACTTGCTAATTAGTTTTCAAAAATTATTAACTTTTACATATACAGGCTGTTCCTAAAGACGTGGTGAAAATTGAACGAGTGATTCCTTGGACCATTTTATGCAGATAACTCTTTTAAATGCTTTTCAAATATCGCTTCGTGTCGGAGATACAAGCCGATTCCTAAATTCGTAGATTCAATCCACGAGTTCAAAAAATGATATTCCGTAACTCGAACTCTCTTTAACTCAAACAAGCTGACAAGTGACTGTTCCGAGTTGTGGAGAGTTTACTGTACTAACATGACAAATAACCTAATTTATTCGCCATATACAGTGCGATCAATTAATAACAAAGCAAAGCTGGCGCTGAAGCCTTTAAACGTATGTCTTTGATAAAAGCACCTAACTTAATTGAAACCGACGCGAATATCAGATGATGCGTTACAACCGATTTACGCAGTTCTGGAATTTGATCAAAGACTTACTTTGAAGATTTTAGCGCCAGCTTTGCCTTGTTTTTAATTGATCACACAACAATGGATTAATCGAGACCGCGAAGTGACCGAATCTGCAAATACACACTCAGTGGTGGATAAAATAAAAATTTCAATTGCATATTGAGTTTAGACGAATAGAAAAGATTAATAGACGTGTGAATACACAGGAAAATGATTGACTGGAAGTGTGTGTGCTTGAAGGGCAAATGTTACAATGAAAACGTGCTTTTTCTATAAAACAGTAAAATGTATGAATCGTAATTATAAATAAATGATAAATCGGTGTAAATTAGGTATCACAGTGATTCATTAGTAAGAGAAAAGTATAGGTTGGTAGGTTGAAACGTATCAAGTGAATGATCCATTATAATTCAACAAAAAAGCGTTATCACGATCAATTGAACATTTCAAGTAAAAAAGAGAAATTGCAGCAGATATGATATGGGTAAACAATAGCATAAAAATGAATGATAAAAAGTATGCAGGACAAACATCCAACGGCAATGGCAGAAATGCATGGAAAAATGCAAACAAGCAGATATGTGGGTGACACCAACAATAGGGCCAGATAACAAATAAAATCCTTTTTTGGAGACAAATTTTTATGTAAACTAATTACATACAAAGTGTCTCAAATGAACATAAATATGAAGTGAGAAACGATTTACGTTTAAATTTGCAATCGCCGTTTTTAATGGTTTCAGCTGCCGATTCCTGTTGCAGCAATTATTTCAAAACCAACAACTGGGGTTTAAATACCAATTTAAGGGCAACGTTAAATGTCAAGTAATTAGTTATTTAGCAAATAAAACTTTTTATTTCAATTTAGTGGTCGGAATATACAAAATATACAACTCTGGGACACCATGTATAAATGTTTGTTTATAGAACTTATTCATTTAGTAAATTAGCTAACAGAAATAATTAAATGTAGGTATTCGAAGTGTTTTGCAAATAAAAACATTACATCCTTTATTCGTTGTAACAGCAAGTACTGAGAAATATTTCTCGAATAAATAAAATGAAAAAGATGCCTTGGGATAAATTATAAAGCAGAAACTGTTCATTACGGACTTCGTTCCCTCGTTAATATATAAGGAAATCTGCAGAATTTACACAATAGATAATTGGAACAAAACTTGTTAAGTTACAATTTTCTAAATTCAACTATAATGAATTCTTTCTCTGTTTTAATCATTCGAGAATTCTGATATACGTATGTATCAGAAGATGTTTTCTATCAGCAAATATTGACATGCAAGTTACCTGTATAGTTTCCTATGAAGAAGCAACTTTGTTGGGGGTATGTTTGTTGTTAAATTTTTAGTTTATGTTGTGGATTGCTACCATTACTTCTGCAATACCAGCAGATTATGATTACAGTTTCCAAAAAAAACGATGATAGCTAAAGTTCGTATCTTTAACAACCAAGATGGCAGTTGGCATTACCACTGACTCGTGACTGCATTCATGATGGCTAATAATAATTACTGCCAAATGCCGGTCACATTTTCTACTCGTTGTCAGCGACAAGAAGTGTAAATTCTCCATCATCAAAGTTGTGAAACTTTAATTTAATTTTCAACAATTTAAACAATTTTCCGCCTAAAGAATCATTTGTATCATACAACCAGAGACTGCTTCTGCGACTACTAGCACATACAGGCCGCGGCTAGAGCTTTGATCTGCAAACCACACTCGAACTCGCAAAAGGCTAGTTTCTAAATTAGTGTTACAAATAACTGTTATAGTCAAAAGCACACTGATAAAATTAGTATTGTCGACCCAGTGTTTCCATCCGGTCGGAGTCTATTCGAACAATTAATGAAATGTTTGAAATAAAGAGAATGAATTTTTTTAGCAAATATTTTACTAACCCCCGAGTAATTAAAAAAAGGTCGCATATTTTATAAAATTGTTATGTCAAACAATTAGCAAAAAATGAAAGCGTACAAGGTGCTGGTTGGTGGCAAAAGCAGTCGTGGATAATAATAAGTGCTCACAACAAAACCATTCACTACCAGAAGCAGATTTATCTAAACTATTTGCACAAAATTGAATCAACAATGCATTCAAAATCATTAAGTAAATTTTTAATTTTAACATTTACAGCAATAACTTCCATCACGTATTTAAAATATGATCTAATTAAAAGTAAAGTGGTTTTGATATACTGACTTGTCTTGTGCAATTGCTCATAGTAGTGGTAACATGACGAGAATACTAATATGTCCAATGTGTTGTAGAGCAGAAATTCTAGACCGCACATTATTAGTATTACATTGAACATGAATAAGTACATTTGCTTTGATCGTCACGTAAATGGAAAATCTAGTTCTTTCAACAATCTTCGTCGGCATTCCTTATAATTAATTTCATTGTTAAATACTTACATCACAAGTGTTTGTTCCGTTAGAAATAAAGTTGTTAAATTCGTCACAGTGTAATAAATTATGATACTGAAATCAAGTTCCATCTAACAGATTTAAACATGCTCTTTCGACGAAATGGACTTATATTACTCGCAGTTAGTCGCAATTAGTGTATTAAGCAGCCGCAACCACAATATGAGAGCGAGTAGAACTTGATGAAAGATAAGCCTGATAGTAATATAAACTTGTTTTAGCACCTAAATTAATGAAGCGTTATTTTTGGTTTATTTTATATGCTGCATAGTAGGAAACCACGACGATAATTATGCAGATGAAGCGTGAAAAAATCTCGCGTGAATATATTCAATACAAAATTAATTGACTCATTAATCACGGATTAAATTCATCGGAAAACTTGCCAATTAGTGGGCAAAGTGTTGAAAATAATAACTCAATCGTTTTCGTAGCGTTCGTTTGATGGTAAGAGCGAAATACGATAACGATTAAAAGAGATGTAATTTCAATAGAAAACGAGATACCAACAACAAAGGCAGTACCTGCGGTAATAATGCTCAACTCAAATATCTATTAACGGTTTGCGACATGGTAAAAAATACCTAGATAATAAAAACTCATCAGATTTTCGTTGTACTGTTAACAACATGCAGCTCTTCCAAATATATTTTGCAAAACGAAAATGTTTACAAATATTTGCAGTTTAAATCTGTTTATGTTTAGACAACAACAGGTAGGTAGGTAATACAACGATAAATAATTCATCTAAAATTGTTCATCACAAACTGTTTGCTTTATGGTGACAGGGACGTACTGGTATTTATTACTGTCATATAATAAATCTCAAACAGAAATTACGTTTCATGTGCTGCTTCTGCTTACTTTATCTGTTTAACTATTAACTTATGGAAGAGTACACCCTCAAAGATACCTGTATGAAATCCTAATTAGTCAGTTAATGAAGTTCCCTTACTCAAATAATTAAATTTAACCAACCGTAATTAGAAGAATTAAAAATATGTATTGAAAAATCATATAAAAACAGAATTATACAAAATCTAAAAAGTGCTTATACTTCTTGATACTTTTCAATTCTGTCTTATTTTACATGACGATATTTGATTATGTACATTTAATGCTTTAGTAATTTAGCTACCCGCTTCCCAAAGTGACGAATAAAACCATCGTTAATCGTTAATAGTTTTAGTTATTATCAACCTTTAAATCATTGCGCGTTTTTAGGTCTCACTTACGATTCTCCGCCTTCGAAAAATTCGCGGTATACGAGATTTTGAAAAATCTATCACCTTTTGCTAATCTGTGTGTTTCATCAATATTTTCTTTAAGTAAAAAGCTACTTCTGCTAGTAAAAAAATGCTTATAAAAAAATAAAACCTCAATAGATAAGTTATGTGCTCGCATATTAATTAATTAATGTTTGTTGGGTGAACCTTAATTTTGTTGATGGAACAAGATTCACACCACAAATTGCAACACATCATCGGTGATTATTACAGGCACCACGGAGCCAAAATAAACGTTACTCTGTTGAAACGTTTGCAAAACAAATTAGGTCATTCAATTTTATGTCCTTTTACTAAAAATTTATTTCCATCGATACTCCGTTAAATTGGCCAATAAAACTATTGACCCTTTCCAGGACACTAAAATACTTCTGCAAAAGTCGGAATTCCAAAAACTTGAACAAAAACTGGAATCCCTTTTGACTGAATGTATATACGGTAATGACACCGCATTTAATTATAATGTTTCAAAAACACATAAATTTTATCGAAAAGTGAAATATTTATCCTTTTGTGTTTGGAATATCGAATCAGTTCATTTACTTTTGATGGCTTTAGAAACACGACTGACAAGCGGAACTGATACAATTAATGTTTTTAGGGATGAAACGCGATAATAAAAACCACATGAACAATGGTTTCCACGAAATGCACGGTCAAAAATTAAACTGCACGTCTGATAAATTAAAGTTTGCATTTTATAAAAATTTATCGTAACTAAAAATCATGTAGAAGGTTTGCGACATTTAATAATTACTTTTTGAAGTTATGTTGCATAGGCATCACAAACATGCAATTTTAAAAGGGGAAGTTGATATTATTGATCGGTCTTTTAGTAAATCTCGTGTCGGAAATCCATTAGAATACTCGCTAGCTTTGTGATTGCCAAGGTTTGTGCCACGCAAGCTTTCGGAATATTAAAGTTTTTATCGCGTTCTCAACCGTATACGATAAAATGACAAAATCCAGGAAAAATATCTTCCTGGGTGCATTAATCTTATTTTACTTTGTAATCAAGATTTTACAGGGGCCCCGTCAACAATTTACCAATTTTTTTTTTAGCATTTTAGGGCAATTAAAAAAAAACTTAGGATATTTGTTTAAAAATTTAGGACATTTGATCACACCATCATGTCGCTCCTATCAAAAAGAAAGCAGCAGGAAACGCATGTCAACTTATATTCCATTATGATTTATGCAAAATAACAAAAATTACAAAATGAAATTATTAATTTTTTAAAATAGCATTCTTTATTTCTCTTTTTATAAAAAACGTTGTTTCTTTTTCCTTCTTCTAATTCCTCAATTCCTCAATTTCTTTTATGGCCATTTCTGGAAAAATTTGGGATTGACTAATTTTATCTGCATATTTTACTTTGCTTTTACAAACGACTTTCAGCTTCTCATTTAAAATATCATTCTTAATTTCTAGCTTTTTTCTTTTTGTTTTTACTCAGTTACGGTATCTTCTAATTCTTCTAATTCAATCTTTAAATATTTTCGTTTTAATTCGCCTTCGTTACTTTCGTCTTTTCTTTTATTTTGTAAATATGCTTTATATTTTAAATTAGAATTCTTCACATATTTCATTAATTCTGTGCTTATAATAAGTCTCAATAGTATCTTCATTGATGCTTGGTTTATCTGTTAATATATAATGCAAAGATGTTCATACTTCAATTTCCCCAGATCATTAACGGCATTATTGATTTCACGCCAATATTCTTCCATCCAAGATTAAACACTGGGTTTGGTGCTCGATAATCTACTAAATCTTCAATCGTTATACAATTTAATAATAATTTGTTTACAATATTTGTATCTTTGATAACATCCAAAATTAAACCAGCAAGATTGTCTGATTGGCAATTAATTTTTGCTGGAGACATAAATGTTTAACCAATTTTTAGAAATTGTTAGTTAATGAAGCCAATGTTGTTACGTATTCTGTTACTTTGATGAAAAATTTTAAAAACTCAGTATGTACATACATATAATCTCGACTTGCTATGCATTTATTTTAACAAGTGTTAATTTTGTATCCACATTTAATTTAACCGATTTACAATGGTTATTTGCTGCTTTGAAGCCTATCTACATCCAACAATTCTGAACCACCTTTGGAACCTGTTTCCTATTAATATCATGATTTAATAAATTGTTATTGATAAATCTTGACAACAATTTTATATATACAATCGTATAAGCTCTGAAAAGGAAACATCTAACAGGTATATTTCCAGAAAAAATCGAAAATTAACGCAGTATCAGTAGCGTGGCAGGGTTTTTTAAAAATATTGGAATACTTTTACATCACATCAAACAGTTTTTCTGAAGTCCTTGAATTTGGGCAAGATTTATAAGAAAACTTTTAAGATACCAAACAGATTTTTAGGCCATTTTACGGCATAATCAAGATTTTAGGACAAGTGAGACCCCTGGTTGAAATGCAAATGCACGTGATAATAGTGCGGTCAAAAATCTGAACGCTGATAATGACTAATTAATTCGAAACAAAGGAATCGCAACAGCGCTGACCGTATCAATTAAACAGACGACTAATTTACACGCTAACGGTGACTAAGCACACAGTCAAAACTATAACAAAGTAAAAATTTAACCTTCCAGTCTCCCCTACATAAATTTTAATGCATCCGAACCGAGCGCGCCAAAATCGTCACTTTTAATCGGACTAGATCCGAAATGAATCACCAACAGACGACCGCAAAGCTTGTTAAGAAAAAATAAATAGTTATCCGGCTACTTTTGGTTTCACCCGTGCACCGATGAGACGCGAAATAAAAAAAACCGTGCAGGAATGTAAAAGGAGGAATAAATGTCGCTTTATTGGACGGGTGCCTGCATTGAGTCTGTTCAGCAGTCGGTTAAATGTTAAGTTAGGTCAGCTCATACAATGCCTAGTTATTTTTAAACCGCATGTTATCCACCAAATAATTTAATACCAAACGATGATTCAGTTGTTGCTGTTTAATTCGTAAAGCGTTCTTGAAAACGAGCAATTTTCGACCAAGTTCATAATCCATTTTTGTAGTTAGCTGCGACGCTTTTACACCCTCTGCCCTGAATCGCGCCGTATGAATATCAATTCTAGATACCACATTATGTGGTTACATAAATACATATGTTGTCGAACTTGAGTCATGATATTTCATTACAAAACATTTTAATAGTGGAAATGTTTGAGTCCAGTTCGTTGATAAATCTCGACTCATTGTTTTTATTTTTGTACAGGAATCCATTCTTTTGTGAAAAACAAGCTTCCAAAAAGTTTCGGTATCTTTTCAGTGTGTCGACGTGTGCTCGCCGATATTGTCTGAACGGTGGCAGTTGGAACGTTCGAGTTTTCTTTCACAAGTGAAAAACAACGCCAGCATGAAGAATATAAAGAGCGCCTTTGTATTTAGGATGTAGGGCGTCAAATTTACATTAAAAATATTTTAATGTCGTATTGTTTATAGTTCTTATCACGTTTTAATTTGTCTGAAAGCGATAATGGCTTGTTCTGACATGTGTACATTGACTCGGCTGAATTTAAATGTTGTAAATTCGCAATGCAAAAAGTGGTCACGGTCTCTTAACGTATTTAAAAACGTTTGACAATTGTCGGCCTTGAATACGTAAAAATGAAGGAATGCGGCTCCGGCATTTTTTAAGATCATCTTTTGAAGTTACCCTTTATACTGCAGTCCAATCATGTACCTCGCCCGATCGGCTAATGGTGACGCACCCAAAAATGTCGACAAATTCGAAATATTTTAGAAATGAGCCCATCGCAACAATCATTCGACCCGTTCAAGCTTGCACGTTATTGAGACCGTAGAACCTAACCCTATGACATCACCATAGTCAGCGGATTTATGAATACGTACTTGACATCTCAGATTTATGGCGAAATATCCGGTGTTGAATTGTGCCACTTTAAAAAAAATAGCTACATGTAGTGGGTGAATTTATTGGTGGCAACATTATGCCCATATATGTACGTTTCTTTATTTATAAATTGTGATGTTGCCGAACACGGAAACGCGTTTAACAAAAATATTTATGAATGCACCTTCAAAACCATTATGCGAAAACAAGTATTTATGAGGGCAATTTTTTACCAATTTCAGTTTCCACGTTCCGCTAGATAAAAAACTTGCAGACTTTAATTTTTCAGTGCCTAATTTCCCTGCTTAAATTTTCTTTTCAATGAATATAATTTTTAAAACCACAAAGCTTTCAATTACTGCCGCTAGAGAGGACACCAGCGATCTCGGAATTTAGGACTACAAAAATACTTACAGCGGAAATTGAGCAATGAACCAATTAAAGCGATGTCAATATCAGAGAATCGGTAAAACCGAACCGATTTAAGTTTTTTTCTCATTTTACAACAAACGGCGCTTCCACAAACATTCACAAAAATCAGTGCTAAACAATCAATTAGTAGAATTAGCAGGATTTCGTGCTAAACGCAGGTGTCTACACGAAGTTTGAAGGTGGCGGACACACGACATATTTTAACTGAACGGCGACAGGCGCCACACAGACGACCTAGGCGCTTTTTTATTTTTAATTTAATTAAGCAATGTTGCTAAATGTGTAAATGTACTGCCAGCCTTTTTGCCTCATGGGACACATAAGCTCGTTAATAACGAACGATATGGATAAAAAAGTTGGGATTATCTTAGCGTTCGGAAGCTTTGCACGTGCCTTACACATTCTCTAAATTATTTTGGTATCGCCATTTGGTTCGAATCCGTCCAATTCGCAAAGAAGCGAAGTGTGAAAGGACCGAAAATAGAAAATAAAAATAATAATTAGTCTAAGGATAATTATTTAGACACTTGCGAATATTATTTTATCGAGTTTGACGATTTTAATTTTCTCATGAGTTTATTTTGAAAGTAGGGCAAGTATATTTCGTCAAAAAAAAAGTTAAAGCCAATTCTAATTACAAATTAACAAAATATTTATGTTTTTAATCAATTCAAAATAAATAACTTTTCATGTTGGTATAAATTTGTTACTTATTGTTAGTAGTTAATTTCGATAACAATATTTATTGTGAGTTGATTTCGAAAGTGAAACAGGTCCACTCCAAATAACAACAGTGTGGGAGCGTGGCGTGATATATTACCAAAACGGGGTAGACCAAGTAGTTTCGAAAAAAATAATATTATTACCTTTAAATGCAAAAATTAGGTGTATTAGTAATGAAAAATACAAAGATATGATGGATTTATTACCAAATGTACCACCCATTTATTATGAATACTTTAAACATCTGCACCATCTAAACTAAAAAATATAATTATACGCATGCAATTTATTATTGAATATTTTTTCCTATTTTATCTACTTTTTTCTATAAAATTAAATTTATTTTTTATTTTATTGTTGTTTTCCGAAAAGTGTGAAATGTTGAAATGAAATAAATAAGTAAGCACTCAGAGAAAACTAACGTTTTCAACAAATCATTCCTTTTTAAAGTGAGGCTAGACCATTAGCACATATCAAAACCATGCTTTTTTTCAGCGAACACGGTTAACCATTATTGCATATTACATTTACATGAAATAAGGCCACAAAAATATAAAATAAATCTATTATTGCTTACCAATATTTTTAAACCCAATCAAATGCAAACCATTAAATATCTAGCAATAACATCAAATGAACTTGCCCCAGTTTCAAAATCAGCGGCTCATTTAGTTGTCTTTTAAAGCTTTGAATTTTAACGACCTTGGTTTAAATCCCATTTCTTTTAATTATCTGCCAAAAAATGAACGAGATTATCGGCGGATAATGGATATCTATTTTTATTAAGTGTGACATCAACATCACCAATGTCTCATTTCAAATTCAATATACTTATAAGTTATGCCACTAAGCCTCAGTTCATAATAAGTGTGTGGAAAATTATAGTTAATTTACTAAAAAAAACTTTCTTATCTTGGACTGTATTTCTGGCCACCAATCGTGCGAAATGTATTTTATTTGCTCCAATTTTATTGATTTATTTATTGGCAAAAAATCCGATATAAAAAACGAACGAAAACATCTTTTCTCTCCAGATTAAAAAATATAACTGGTTCTGTATTTTCAAAACATCACATTCTTAGAATTAAAAATAAAGTAATTAAGTATAAGTACATACATACTTTAGATAGGAATACAAAAAACGACTAATTTTATCTGAATCTTTTAATCACACAATTTAATTAATGCAAACTCTGTCTTGTAGGACAGTGACAATAAATATTTTTGGTGGTGGCTAATTAGTTAAAAATACTTTGTATATAAACGTTCTTCGAATAGTATTACTTTTTTTTATTGATAGCTCATATTATATTATTTAACCCTTGGTTTTCCTTGATTAAAATTAATACGTGTAACTACCTACAAATCGATTTATTGCCTATAAAATAACATAATAAATATATATGTATATAGGTTACAATTCAATTCTTACGGAATGTTTGTCGGTCTGATTGTAATAATACTGATGGTCGCCAGTAATGTAAAAATTGCAGGATTGGATTGCTTACGGCTGAAATTAGTTTATAATTTCTACCGTTGAGGAATTCACTGTTTATGCTCGATCAGTGATGATTCTTCATTAGATTATATTGTACAAGTTTTCTTATTTTTGTTCGGAAAGTTTATTGAATGAAACCAAAAATGTTTAAGAAACAGAATTGAAAAATTAAAAAGTTAAAATCACGGATTTATGCAGATGACGAAGTGATAAGTATAACTCTATTGTGAATGTATGAGGTAAATAATTGAAATGTTAAAACATGATGGAACTTAAAAAACAAATACAGGTGGTCCATTGTATAGCATTTTTCAGATAAAACGTTTTGTTACAATTAGTAGTCGAAAAATGCTGAAAATTAGGAGCAATATTCTTCAATTACCAAACTACAAAATGGCTTTTTTTTAAATTGATTTTGATAGTTTTAATAATTTGCCGACTAGTATAATGTCATGTGTACGTAAGGTAATGTGCTATTATTGCTATATTGTGATATAATTAGTTTTTTAAGATTTGCCGGTTTTCCCAATTTTACTTCTTTGCATTCGGTAAAGTTGTGTACCTACAGATGTGTGTTCTTCTGCTTGTGAATCGGTAAAAGTAAAGAAACTAAAAACCCTATAGAATTATAGAAGACCATCATAAATGGATAAAAACACTTCAGAGTCGTATTATTCCAAGATTATGTACAATATTTAGATTATTGTATAGTGCGAAATATCTGCCTATGCGAATAAGTTAAAATTTTTTTGTTCGTACAAAAAAGGTCACGGAAAAAACACGACTTCCAAATGTTTCAAATTGTAAACAAATTAAAAAAAAAAACATTCAATATATCAGCCCTAGAAACCGGTAGTCGCGTATACCGTTACTTTTAAGTTCGTCGCTGATTACGGGTTAAATTAAAACGTTCAACTGCATGGACTTAAGATTGCACAAATGTATTTACGTTGGGAATTCTGTTATAGTGCACGCTTGCTTAATTCACGTCTAGTCACAAATAGAACATTATTAAAACATAACACATGCGAGAACTAGAGCGGCGTAAGTACTATTTTCATGGTAAACTGCATTATAGTTTTATTTGTCCGTGTATAATCACTGATGTAGCTACATATGTCGATGTATTACATAAGAAACAACATTAGAATACAAAATTCCACAATTTCGCTGAAATCCAATTAACCGAATAAACTTGCCTAAATTTATATCTTTCGATCTAAATTAACCTTGAGGAAGTATTTTATTATAAATATGTGCATTATATTAGGAACGTGTCTGTAGGAGTCGCTAAATTATAGCATCACTAAACGCGACCGTGAGCCACTTAAAAGAAAAAATAAACTTACCCTAGTGTCGATTTCGGTTCCTTTTTCCATCGCATGCATGAGGGCTTCCGAAATTCTTGTATCCAGACCTCGTACAACGGCATCGGCGTTAACTCCGGCCTCATTGTTGTTCTGCTTGAATGCAATGACAAGTCTTTCGATTCCCTCCACGTATCCGTTCCAGGGCGAATCGAGTTCCGCGACGTATTTAGTTAAACAGCCCCTGAGAACGTTCAAACAGTATCCCGAACACGGTTTCGAGTTACCACTAAGTCCCATACACTTCGGACAGTAAGTCATCTTAAGAAGTGCATTATGGCACTCGACGTTTGTTTTGACGCTCTCTTCTGTTAACAGCGTATCAGTCGCATTAAGGACTTCAACGCCGATGGTGAATGCTTGAAGTAAGAGCCTCGTGGCCTCTAAGCTTTTCGATAACGATTGAGTAAGTTGACGTGGAACGTCTCCAAATGGCTGGATTTCGCCGAAAGTTCCTTTTAAACATATTTTATAATCAAACGAAAAGTCTTTAGTAAGCGTATTCACTACGTGATGATAAACTAAAGGAAATAAGTCCGTGAAAAATTGCGATACTGTGGCTTTGATGTCTATGTTTGTCGTCGAAAACGGGCCCTGGGAAGCATTTATTTGAATATGGCGCCGGATATCCTCATACAGCCTGTTTATGGGGTCTCTGGATAGCACCGACATACGCCTGTAAACTTGAGAAAACAGCAGCAGGGTCTTGTTTTCTGATTGCCTCGCTAATTCCGTTACGTGATCTGAAATTCAAAAAATGTTTCCATTAAAAAAAACATTCACAAATATTTCTGACTAATAATAAAAGTTTATTATTGCTTTCAATGAAATTACCGTTCAAAAATTGGCGTTGAAGATCGTAAATCAAATCGGCGCTTTATCCGAACTAACAAATTATGAAATATTCATGTATTTGGCGGTATTTAGATCAAAGGAAAAAAGACAAGTAAAGAGCAATCAACGACTGGTGCACGGATATGATTTTAAAATGCGACTTAACTTTTTAACATTAAAAGCGGAGCGATAAAAAAATATGGAATCTTTTGCGATGCACAATTCGCGCTGCAACATTTCCAGATGTTCATCCGCATTAAAGGTCGCTAAGAAGGTTAAATAAATAATTGCTTTACGAAGAAATCTTTGATAGGCCGTGCCAGAACTCACATTAATATGATAATACACTTAACGAGCCCTAAAATCTACTAATTAAATAAAACATGTGCAGTAACTTTTTAGGGAGAAAACCGTGAATTAAGTTGTAACTTTATTTAAAGAACTAGAATGAAATTCAAAACTTATCTGTTATAAATAATTTATGATTACAGATTTTTACTCGTATACAGGTTGTATTATATAAAGGGTTTACCATTGGTAACTTTGTTATTGTTGGAGCAACAAAGTCCTTGTTTCAATTATAGCGATAAAAAGTTCCAAAGAAAAAATATGAAACCTGCCACAGCTTTTAGTAAACGCTTTTCCTAAAAATAACATAATTGCTTTGCAATGTTGTATTTAGTAAGAACTAGACTAATTGAATATGCAAGGTCGACACACCATCTCTAGCCATTTTAAGTAAAGTTGTTATTGGTTAGGTGTGATTTAAATAAAAAGAAACACTTTGGATTTAACTTTTAATATTATCAGAAACTATATCGAACATAACACAACGACTGTGTAGGAACAAGTGAACGCGAAGGGGAGTGACGTCTTAAAAAGGGTATTTAATGTATTTACAAAATAGTGCAGTTTGAAACATAATTTATTAATATGTCTTCTGGACCCTCCAGTCACACAAACAATTTTTGTAGATAAATAAAACCAACAGTTGTAAATGCAAAAATTAACAAATGACTAAAAATAATCGTAAACCACATTACTCTACTTATACCATATTGAACTAAGTCTTTATATTTTTTAGTTATGTTGTAAATCTTCGTAATTTAATTTTTAGGCGATATGAGCAATTCCCATAATCTTTGGCCACTTTTAACACCATCTGTAGCCACCTGGTATATCTATCAGACTACACCTCAATTTCCACGTTTTTATATATTTATTTATATGACGTGTCATAAATCAATGATGCCACTTTTGTCCAGCAGAGTAAATAAGTCCTTCTCTTTCCACGGGAAAACCGATTTTTGAAATGGTTTTATCTATTCAACTAATTTATTCTCCACATCTTCCCCAAAACCGATTTTTTCCTACCGTTTAATTTACTTCGTGTTATTCGCAGAACACCGTACAATTTACAGGCGGTTGCCACTTTCATACCATTGCTTCGAATGGCAACTAGGCCATTTGCAATTTGGCAGGGTTGGTACTGAAATATATTTATTTATTTTGACAGTTCTTTTGCTTTTTAACATTTTTTCCTTTTTGACGCCATTGTCTGAAAATAATTATTTATCTAAATATAGTTAGGTAGACGTTTTACTAAATATAAGATGTAAGGATTAAAAAACGACGTTTTTATTGGTGAACAGAAATAGAACCAGTTGATTTATTAGTGACCAATTTGTGGCTAAAGATGGGAAAAGTGATTAATTTTTGTTCTATGACTGGCAATCCCACTTCAAAAATGAAGTTAAGGGGATACACTTAATCTAACAAAACATAGACATAAATGATCCGTCATTATTGTAATAACTAGTTCCTGATGTGCATTTCACCAAAGTAATAATGTTCACGTGCTCCACAAGCACTCTCGACCTCCCTCCACCCACGCGAGCAACGGAGACAGAGTAACGCCCCAAATTTATAGTAACCAATAGAAATTGTAGTCTCGAAGTATACGTGAACAACACGCTAATAGTGACATATACCGTAGTTGACTTCATATTGAAATACCCGCTAGTAACATAAAAAAATTTAATTTCATACTACAATAAATGTGGTGGAATTTAATAGAACTGATCTTCTGTACATGGATCCTTCATAATTAGTTTATTGTACTTAATCACGTTCCATGCGTCAACCTCTTATTTACTACAGGATTAAGCTTATGGTAAAGCAAACTTCATTATTGTGCATTTTATAGAAAATTTCAAATCACGAAGGAGTTAGTAGAAAATACAGAATTCAATTTAAAATTTTGCTAGTCGTTTTGGGGTACTATTTCCCAACCGACTTGACTCATTAACAAATGTTGATCAATATCTACCTCAGTGTTAAATCTCGTTAAGCCAGTCCGGTTGGATCAACATACAGACAGATGATAGATTGAATTTAAGAGTAGTAACTATACTGTATATTTAATACTTAATCATTGAAAATATGGTCACCACCTTACACAAACATCACAAATACTTAATAGGAATTCTGTGTTGATGAATGAAACAATAGCTACAATACAGAATAAATCAACTACAGAATCGAATTATCATATGAATGTTTGTATGATGCTTGAATAGAAAAAAGATAATTGAATTTTAATATTGTAATAATTTATAGTAACAGCAATTACCTTCAGCAATTTTTCGCTTTCAGCTTCATTTACATACAATTCTATCATCGGTGTAAAATATTCATACAAAATTAACGATTAGACAATATGTAAGAATTTAAATGGAAATATCCTTCTCAATTGTCTAATCAGCAACATCGCTTCATCTAAATACAGTTTTAGCATCGCAAATCAATTGAAAGTCATTAAGGCAAATTACGATAGTTTAAATTACGATCATTCCAAGTTTCGGCCATGTAATGTGATCTCTCCCAAATAACATCAGTTTCTGCTATCAACAGTTTGTGAGTACATTTAGTTAACAACAACAACTCGGAACTATTGAATCGCAGAAATTAGAGAACTGGATAAAAAATTATAATGCTTTAAAAAAAGATAATAAATCCAAACACAAGAAAATATTTACACTTGTGTTGGTGGAAACTAATAAATTATGCTGTATGAAACGAGGACGATCGTTTTTGCTTGCTGGTGCAAGTATTCCTTTTATTCCGATCGACTAAGAGCTTTCGATCTTCAAGTGAATATTTATTACAACAGTTATTGCTGTTTTCCCGGGACCTGCACAGTGATACACTGATTGAAACTGACTACACAATGCTGCTGATACTAGTAACAGATGACAACCGAGAAATGCTACTACTTACGAACTTCTTCCAAATGAATAAATTATTGAATAAATCCACTGCAAAGGATGAACTTAATCTTGGCGTATTATGTTATAAACCAAGGTATGTAAAAGAATCAATATAAACAAAATGTTTGCGTTTATACGATAAAATCATTTAGTAATCAAATGGGTAAACTGATAAATCAGATTACAAATTGAGATTTGTTGTTTTTTTTACAAACATACATAAATATATTCCTAAGTAATTAAGACATCATTCTATGCGCATCTGGTTATTTTTAATGTAGGTTCAGAATGCTTGATTTTGCTTGATTCTTTTTCAGAATGTAGAGTGAATGTACCTATTCCGCAGTCCCAACCTGTTGGCAGCCTTTTCAACTACCATTTAATTTATTAATATTTTGCACTTAACTAAGGACATCAATGTGTGATACGTTCTTATCTGAGATAAATACAAATTAATCCCGAAGCGGCGTCCACATGTTGTTCAATAGCAGTTTGAATGTGTCTCTCATGTTTAGTGCACCGCACTTTCGTAAATAGTTTAATTTAAATGCATGCTCAATTGTATCACCATGGAGATTATAGATTAAATATTATATTTTAATCGTTGAAATAACAACAAATCCTCTTCTTGCAAAAAAAATACCGTGGCTGGCTAATTGGTACATTAAAACTCTCATAGACCTTTTCGCAGCCATTATAGCTGCTAAGTAGTTTGAACTTATGATAATATTCGATGATTATTCAACCTCTTTAAAGTTATCTTGTTGTCAGTCACTAACGAATAAGTTTTAAAGTCCAGGCCAGTTTGCAGCCGAACTAATGCAAACACAGTTAAAATGCTAACCATATAAATTTAAAAGAGATCAGAATGTCCGACAACAGGTTTTAAATATTTCATTAATCACAATAACTTACAGTATTCTCTGTTTTCAGTATTTTCAAATGGTAGCTCAAAGTGAATTCCAAAAAAATAAGATTATCAAACTGAAAATTATTCATTCATTGTGAAGAGTTCTTAAAAGAGGCGCTTCGTTTAATAGGATCTGGTCAGGTTCCGGTTAGAACACACAGGAGGCATTTCAGAGTACCAAAACTTACTCTTGGTGTAAAATTTTTGTGAAACGCCATTACGAAATCTCCGTTCGCGAAACTGAAGCAATTATACCTATGCCTATACCTAATTATACCTCAAAATTCTGTTAAAAGGCTGCCAACAGGTGCGTTTACCCTATATTCTTACAGGGTAGGGTTTCAACCGGTTTAAGAGCCTGACCGAGACCTTTGACACACTCCATCTATTTCGGAAATGCATTTGTGCTTGTACATTTTTATACAAAAAATGTGCGCAATTCAGTTGCATAGTGGTCGAAATCTAGATAATTAAAGTTGCAAGGGAACGTAACTAAATTAAAATAAAATTCGTATCATCGTATCCACAGACCACTTAAATAAATTGGCAGTCGAGTGGGAGAACGAGTTGCCAGAGATGAGAACAGTACACATCAATTAATATTTGCCCACACACACGAGCCATCTTAGCAGCAAAACTCGCGACACGTTAAATACGCTTTATTACTCGAGCGGCCAATGACTTCATGGTCATCGATATCAAAACGAATTCATGTCATTGTGTTTTTTTCTCCACTATTTAAGTCAATTGAATGATTCTTTTAACTTTTTATTCTGTCTGGAAAACGACGAATATCATTCAGAAAATCCAGACAATACAAGTTTCAAAAGTTTTACGGTTGTTTTAAAATGAAATTGTAGTTTAAAGAGACTCGACGTTGGACAATAGGAGAAAAATTTTAATTATCGTGATGAGATATTTATTCATCTTCAACACTTTCGCAAATACAATGTGCATCTGTGGAAATTTTTTTCTAGTAATGGCATGTGTTGATTTACTGTTTATTTTTTTAACACTTGAGATAAAAGAATCTAAACTGTTTGTTTTTATTATGTATTCAGTAGCTAAAAAATCATTAGTTCGTTGATAAGTGCGTCATCTAGTAACAACAATGATTCTATTTTTGTTGTGTTTATTATGGAATTAACTGCTGCGATTAATTACAAAAATATAACAAGAATAAATGCAAAATAACAACGTAACTTTTGTTTAAACATTTTTAATTCATCTAGAAAAACAAAGTACAATCGCAATAATTATGATATCAACAGATTTAAATAATTAATTAAAAACTGTTGGTGAAAAATACTAACGTCCCGAACGATTATGGATTATAAAACGTAAACCTTTATTTACTATCGCCGTTGTACTTATTAATGTAATTTATTTGACATAAGATTTGAAAAATTACTTATGAAAGACTTGGGGCCAGTTGCAGAAACGAAGTTAACAGCGGTGTCAGCTAACAGAGCGTTAACTAGATCTATGATTGTCTGCCAGCACACTGCAAAATTTGATATTTTGTAACTGCATTACGTACTGATTTTGCACCGTTATGGTGTAACATATTAGAAAACAAACAAAAGTAAACGATTTCATAGAGAAAATTGCAAAATCAAAATGGATTTGGGCACGACATACAGTAATACATAATAAGATAGAGGTCTAAATTACACATGCAAAGCGTGGATAGACCACCAAGAAGAAGGCAAGATGACCATTAAGAAGATGGCCAGAAAGAATTGGATGCAGATAGCACAAGATAGAATGGAGTGGAAAAGAAAAGAGCGGGTGTTCTGGTATAGACAGAAAAAACTGAAAGGTAATAGAGAAGCAAATCCTACGTAATTCCTTCAACGCCCAACCGATCACTTACAAACAATCGGAAGTCTGATAGAAAAATGCACAATTAGCACAATTAGCATTCACAGAGTATGAGAAAGCTATCGATTTAGTTGCAACTTGGGTGATTATGGAAGCAATGAATAATGCAAGGATAGATACTAGGTATTTACAACTTATAAAGCACATATCATGCCACATTACATATTACATAGAAGAGGGAGTCCGCCAAGGAGAGGTAATATCTCCAAGTTGTCTTGTCAAAATAAAGGTATAAATATAGATGGTGCCCGACTAGACTTAGGTTTTGCTGACGATATCGTAATTATTAACAGTGATATCAACGAGTTGAAATCCAACAAAATTCGACTTAGATTGAATTACAACAAAAAACTGATGAAAATATAAAAATAATAGTAGGGAATAAAACTCTTGAAAATGTAACTGAATATATACATTTGGGTCACGCGATCAAACTAGGAAAACCAAACAAACATCAGAAATATCCAGAAGAATAAGTCAAAAGCTGAGCGGTATTCGGCAAACCTGGTTACATCCTAAGAACACTAAGACTAAACTAAGAAGAAGACATGATTCGATTGTACTTTTTCTTACACTATAACTATCTTCTATGTAAAAAGTCATGGTCAGTACGATTTCAAATAGTACGGTATTTTCTTGAAACGCATTACTCGTGCTGTGTAAGGTATTCCTGTATAGCGAAAACGCTAAATAGGAAACCTACGATGGTATAACCACAAAATCCGAATAACTAACAGTTAACAATTATTTGCTCCTTTCCGGCATTTACATGTTTATTATAAAATTTAACAAATGTATTTTGCAATAGTACTTCGCAGCCACATAAGGCTTCACACTAAGTAAGGTATTCTTGGATATGAAGCGGAAGTGTGAATTCTTAACAAGAAAACACAATCACCGCGGATCTGGGTACTTACACAAATAAGAAGAAAAGAAGTATGGGAAAATCTCAGAAATGATTAGAACCTACGAAATGCAATCTATCAAAGGGCGACGTTTTTAAGATATATTTACGATTTTACTCCCAGAAAAAGTTAACTACTAGTTACGCTACCATCCAATTCACATTTTGGAGAATTATTTTGCAACTAAAGAAATGATAGGAGGTTATAATAAACCGCTTAAATTAAATTATTGCACGCTATTACCGTATGTAATAAAATTTGTGTGTAAATTCCAACCGTAACTGAACTTATATTAATTATAGAGTCATAATAATAAGACTACATCTGAATTACCAATTGGTTATCGATTTATGTTATTTCCATTTGGTGCTGGAATGTGCACAGTACATACCAATTATTTTTCGTTAAATTTCAGATAATTCGTATTAAATGTATTTTTAGAGTTCCAAAAAAAAAAGATATCATGCACCTGTTGGTAATAACAGATGCACAAACCACAAACCTCGTGCTAGTTAGTGAGAAAATAAGCAACATAAGGATTTACAAAGCGCACTCGTTTGAAACCACAATCTACCAATTTACAGTAAATTGTTAGTCAAAAACATCTGGGATTGCTTCCCTGTCCATGCATTTTCACTAATTAAAGCTATAAACTTAATCTTACCCGTAATAGACAACTTTTTGCTACTTTTCAGCTTTATTTCGAGTAAAACTTGACGAAACGTTATAAGCACATGTTTCCCAATTGCCCATTAAATAAAAGTCGTTCCAAATTAGATAATCAATGTCGGATAAAATTTGTACCTACTGTAAACTTCAGTGACATCTTCACAGTTGAAGCAACAAGATGTAGTTCAAGAGAATTTAGAATGATTGAAATACAAAAAAATAATAATTAACACTAACACGAACAATAAATTTTTGTTATTCTGTAAAAATTACTGAGGTTTCTTAACGTTCGATGACCCTTTTGAATAAAACATACGACTACCATGCAGATTCTTATAAACAAAAATAAAAGGAAAGTAATAACATTGTTCCGCACATCTGTATGCAATGTTAGTTTTTGTGCAGTGCTGCATCATTCAGGCAAATGACACTGTTTTTGAGGTTTTTCTTGCATATCTTGCAATTATTCACACGGCGTTTTTACATCAGTTTTTTTATAACGAAGTGGGACACGTGAATATGAGAAAATGGAATTTGGCTATTCTTTTTTAAATTGCAAGCGTTCTACTCGTTGAATTTTCCACTAATCCAATTCCTGTCATTAACTATTTTTTTCCGTCTTTTAAACACACTTTGTTCAGACTCAACTAATTGCGAAACGCTTAAAAAAATGACGCTCAACAGAGACAATTTTTCGTTTAACTTAACAAACTAATTAATTTTTTTTTATCACTATATTTATAACTAGTACGATTTATGTGTTCAGATAAAAACTATTCACACATGTATTTCAGGAGAAAAAAACACGTTGATACAATCAAATTTATTCATGTTGTTTAAGAACGGAACCATTTCATATTCAAATTAGTTAATCAATTCAATTCGTTCATATTGGTTCGTTCTGAGAATTGAAAATTTACTAGTTACAAGCAGAGTGCGAAAGTTACTTTTAATATTTTACAAATTGTCAAGTGTTATTCAAAACTGGATGAAGGTATATCACCAGTGAGAAAGTAATGCAATTAACTCCGGATTTTTTTAAAATAAGTTTTTAGACTAATTTCGCTACTTTCTATAACAATACTGCACGTCTTCAGGAAATTATTACAAACTGTATTCATCAAAACTTACCGATTTCAATTACGACGAAGATACCTAGTTTCGTAAAGTTTGAAGCAAGTCACAAAGTAGGAACGAATAATTCAGCGACATCTTGGATATTTTTTAACACATTCGCAATCAATGAATCACACGAGAGCGCTAAAATTGACTTCTGCCCCGTGTAGTATATAGGTATTGTATATTCTGATACTTTGATGAAAAATTCTAATATGTAAATTCTAGTTTGTAAATATTTTTATCAAGTGCCAATTTTATATCCACATTTAATTCAGCCGTCTCAGGTTAGCCGCTGCTTAAATCTACAGTCAACAATTCTGAGCCATCTTCGCGAAACACCTTTCTCCCATTAATATCAAGATTTAATAAATTGTCATTGATAAGCCTTGACATCAACTTATAAGTAACAAAAAAATCATTATTGTATAAGCACTGAATTAAACAAACATCAGACTGGTATTTTTCCAGAAAAAATTCAAAATTAACGCAATATCAATAATAAAATTATTGTAAACGAGCGGAACAAAGGGTTCTTTTAAAAATTTTACTTTTATTTCGATTAGTTTCTTTGTGGTTTCTAAAAGAAATTTTAGTACACCTAACAAGTTGTTAGGGCATTTAAGGACATTTTAGGTCATAATCATAAATTAAAGAATTTTCAGGATTTTAGGACAACTGGGACCTCTGTAAAAAGTATCTAACATCGATTTCCCATTTTCCTGCAGGTTATTATAGGAACAATTAACCTTTTTAAAAGCCTTTTTTAAGTCATAACCAAAAATGAAAAAAAATGACTAATTTCATTTAAATAAATTTGCAGATCGTATCATTAATACTGTATACCATCGGACAGTGTAGATACTCCGGAAACCTGTCATAAAAACGCCTTAATCTCTTGACAAATATGAAGGATTAAAACCCATGTATAAAGCTGTAACATTGACTACTTAATAATATCCTCTAAATCCTACAACAAAGAAGTATAATCCTCCCTTCTCTTGACTCTCCTAGATTTTTTTTTTTTAAAATAAAATGTGATACTTTTTTTGAATAGACCGCATAAAAAGAAAAAAGGTAGCTTTAAATCAATCGATATGTCAACATCAAAATTGAAAACTACTCTTAACATCTCTTAAGTGCTTGTTGTTGCTTTTAAAAATAGATCAAAAATCAAATTAAATTTGTAGCATTAAAGTTACACGAATCGTTAAAGTGGGTGTAACACGTGGAAGTAATTTGTCTTTTTTTAGTCACCTTCTTGAGAGAAAAATTTACGCGTGTTTTGAAATATTAATGTGCTGGAGGGATTTCTTTTTAAATAATTACCAGCAATTTACTTGATTCATGCTATTATGTAGGTACTTTATTAAAGTATATTGTTCCACTTTTTTGGTTGTTAAAAGTCACGCTAGACGAAAAGTCGCCGCTTAGATCCCTATAATATCACATGAACAAGATTACTCCTCGAAATTAATTCACAGGGTGGGCAAAAGAATGCGGCGTCCGGGCATCCACCCTCTATTTCCCATCTTATTTTATTATATAAAAAGTGCTGTTTGCATTTCTGTTCCACTAGACTTGTAGGTACGTGCTAAGCGTTCCCACGAACGACTTTTTGTGAATTCCAGACTGAAAAAAATGTCTGTTCTCCTTGTCGTACGCCCAATTCAAGTTTTAATACTTTCTCTGTCTAGACATTCCAGAGACTTGCACGCTCTCGCTCTCGCCTTTTGTGTTTTCGCGTCGTCTTTATCCTGCCCTCTTAGTCAGCAGTAGTCGTCTAGAATGAAAGGACAGGTAGATTTTTCGGATTGTTTGAAAGTGAGTGTATATTTTAGACGTAATATTTTCACTAATTTTTTTGTGTACACTGTAGTTTTCTTTCGAGTATTTAAAAATGACACCGATATGAAAATAAACAGAAATCTCTCAACAGATTTCTCGTTAGGTATATAAATGAATGTTGACGTTATCTTTGAAGTAGCTTTTCCATTATGAAATAATTTCGATGTATGTTGATTCGTGAGAAACACAAATATTTCTAAATAGATCCATCGGTATCGTCGCTCGTACTTTTTACGGTTGCCGCTCCGATTGTCGGGTACACATAATTTATTTTTTAAACGCTTCTTTTACAAAATTCAGCCTGAAATAAAATGTGCTGTTGATTTTGAAAGTGGGCAAGTCCATTTTGTGAAAAAAAATAATTTCTTGTTACAAATTAACAGAAAATTTATGTTTTTAATCAATTCACAATCAATGTCTTTTACTTATCGATTTCTTATAAAATTAAATTTATTGTTTTCTTATTGTTGCTTTTCGAAGGAAATATGAAATGTTGAAATTAAAAAAATAAGTAAATAAATAAAATATTCAATTTTTTGGTACTATAAATATTCCATTTAAAGAAAATCAAAGTTTTCAATAAACCTTTGCTTTTGAAAGTGATGCATGTCCATTAACGCATACCAAAATCTTCATCTAACACGGACAACCATTATTGTTTATTAAATTTACATGAAAATATAAAATAAGTCTTCTTAATATTTTTAAATCCATTCAAAATCAACAGCTCAAATATCGGCAATCTAAAAATGTTTTAAGTATTTAGCGAATAACTAACTACAATGATTTATCACTTTTCCGCTGTATGTAGATAGTACGCTTACGAAAAAAGATGACACAAAGTAACAATCACCACTTGGCTGACATTTGTCACCGTAAATTACCTACAACAAAGATACAGCGTCAGGTGTTTAAACATTACCATGAGTAAAGCAGACATACATGAATTTCCAATAATGTAATTGTTTGACGAATACACGTCGAGAGAGAACTAAGGAACTAATTCGACGAGCAAATTATTGCATAGACAACAACCGAACATCTACGGTATTTAATTAACAACGTCGTAGTACTCAACTAATTTTAAATCTTGCCAAAATTGAGCTTTAAACAAATCTAGACCAGTTGCAACCGATTTTTACAGGTAAAAACAAGTTCCTTCAAAATTGACGTTTGTGAACAACTTGGTATCTCTCTCCTTCTCTGCGCTATTAATCTTGTAATGTGTGATATTCGTTGTTCTGCCGAAAGGATGTGATAGCAGCATTATACGGTTTTTCTTTTAAATACGAATCAAGCCAGAAGGCGGCTTTATATATTTAAAACTCGCATAGTTTTAGGGTTGGTCACGTTCCAATATCGACCACACTCAATTTATCACCGATGTGACGGTTCCCAATTCTTATTGTTATAACAGAGGTTTATCTGTGTTAACAATGTTGATTTTGTTGTGGTTTGTTTTGTTAAGGTTTACATCAAGGCACAAAAAAGGACGAATAATCAACGGAAACAGTCGACGAAAATTCAGTGCATATAAGCGAGAATGCGGTAATTATGTTAATATCCATGCAGCTTTAATTAATTATAATCTCACATTAAACCGGCAACTCAAATTAATTCCATATACATGCACAGTCCTCTGCCAAAAGTAAAGGGCAAATTAAAAGAAACTTACCGATGTGGAATGGATTGTGAAGCTTTAAAAATTACGGAATGCAATGCATCACGGCGAATAGCGTAGCCAAGTTGAGGGGTTTATTTCTATTTTTCGTTAGACAAATGACTCAACGTTAACGATTAATTCGTTATAATTAGACAACTTTATTATGTTCAAAAATTAAATTACTACTCATTTGTAATAGTTAAAAATAACCTCGCTTTACGGCGATTTTTCTGAAGAATATTTTTTATGAATCTTAAAACTAATAAAAAAATTACAAAGAGTAATGTGATGAATTTTTTGTGTTGGTGAATACACGTCAATTAACTGATTGTAATCGCAGTAAATGATTCCACTGATGATCACACAGAGCCCGGATGCAACTTATATAAAGTGAATGTACCCGTATAAATGTACCCACCAGCGCACACGAGTTTCAGGTGATTACGTAGAACGAAAAGTTATAGCTATGAAGATAAAATGTAAAAATGACAATGCAATACTATTATTAAGCAGCGACAATAGGACATTAAGACAAAAAAACCCATCAGCCAACAAACAACTTCATAATACCGAATTAAAAAAATAATTGACATAATAGTCGGGATATGTAATGCGCGAACGCAAAATAATATAATATTCAAGATATGAACTGAACCCTAAATAGCACATTAAGTCCACGAGAGGTCCCTTGGACTTATGTGCTATTTGGGAATCAATTCAAATCAGTTCGTGCACACACCCACACAAAACTCCATCAATTCTTCGATGTCTATATTACTATACAGACTGGTCGATCATATACCTTTTTTCAGTAGTCGAAAAATTCTGAAAATTGAAAGCAATATTCTTTAATTGCCAAACTAGAAATTGGTGGATTTTTAAAAAATTTAAATCAGTGTGATTTCGCTATCTCACCTACTTAGATTTTAATAACAAGCAAAAATTGGCATTTAGATTTTAATAGTAACTGAATAAATTGTATTCTAATATCATCTACCATTATTTATGCCAGAAGCCTTAAATGACAGGCTCTGAAAGCGACTGCAATAAAACCGCTACCGAAGGACGTCTGTCATAAAGTAGGTCTCGGATTTGAATTTGAATGATTTGTAGTGCAATTAGACGCATATTTCCTGTGAACTTTTGACAATAAAATGAAACAAAAATGTTTTTCAAGCTAATTTTAGGAAGTGCTTATGTTGCATATGTTAGGCGCAAAGAGCGCAAACGGCCACTGAGCGAATAAACCGCTCATAACTCGTTCTGACAAAACGAAAACGACCAAAAGCCAAAATTTGGGTCGTGGTTGCTTTAAAACTGCTCAGAACGCGTTTTGGAAAATTCAAAACGACCACAGGCCGAAATTCGGATTGATTCTTTTAATAATCGAACAGAAAGCGTTGTATGGCCCGATATACCTTAATAAAAAATATTAAAAATATAATTAATCCTGTGATTCTTAGAATTACATATCTGTAATTTCGGTAGTATTTTTTCGCTAATCATTACAAAACAAATTGATTTCAACCTAACTGGTATTTATAACCGATAATTTTTTAACATTCTCTAGCTTCGGTGGACATTTAAATTAAAATAGTATATTGAGTTGTAATACCCAGCGTTGAACTAAATGTTTACTGGCAATAATAAATTATCAGTGTGATGGTTGTTTGGATTCCTATAAAAATAATTCGATGAGAAAGCAACGGCAATGAGTACAGCTCTGTACGAAATAGGAGAGTAATTACGCAAATGTAATGTCTACAACAAAATAATGTTACTGCAAAATGTTACATCTATCATCAAAAAGCTGTTTCACAGGCTACCGAAAATCTTTTTTCAGTGACAGATTAAATTTATCACACAACCGTACTTTTTGAATGACTAGGAAAAGTAGATGTTTCCTTTCAGAATTGAATTGTTCAACAAAGGGGAATGATTTGAATAAATTGTGATAAAATCTTTTAAAAAAAACTCTTCAATGGAATCATCCCTAAAGAGATTGCAAGGGTCTTCTTGTAGCCTCGTCGAGGAGAAATACTATCAAAATTCCTATCTAGTAGCTCGTAACACATACAAACTTCGGGCATATTGTTTAAAGTTTTCGATTAAATCCTTTCAACAGGGTTGAACACATTTCCATAATCAGAATTTATTAAAATTTCTGCACATAAATGGAGGTAGGTACCCATCACACTGAGTGGCATATCTGAGAACGGTTGATAAATTTTTATTATGGCAATTGTCCGGAATCGTTTTTTTATCAACTTTTTAATAGAAGTATTAAGAATTGCTTGTTGAATTTACAACAAGAGTTTCACTACCAACCGCAATGCAGCATGAATGTTCATTGTAAAATTTATTTCTCGTTAAATTTAAAACTATTAAAGTGATGATAAGATTAACATAAGAAGCCGGCGTTTATGTAATAGATATTTGTACTAGTAAAAAAACAGGCAATTAGAGTCAGTTGTAACGTAGTCTGCACCCATACACGGAGCCAACAGGTGCGTTCATTTATTTAAGCTATTTCTTAGATGTACGTGCTTGAGTTGTAATATTTTTTTCCTAACGTCACGCGCGGTGAGTGATGAACAATTATTAACGTGAAGATCTCTATTTGAACCAATTTAGTCGAACAAGTTATTCGCCACGAATATCATAATTATTGTGAAAGGTTTCCCCCTAAGTTATAAACCTGTTCGACAATCACACATATGCTCCACTCTAACTGCAGTTGGAGTTTTGTTTTATGTGCAGTAAAATCGTAGTTTCCATCTAAATTTAATGTTCGTACTCATTAATGGAACGAAGTTTCACTGCAATTTCAACTTTTTATGTGTATTTTTAATCAATTACGAATATCAACTTTATAATTGAATTTTATTGCTAGAAATTAAAACTGGTTTTCTTGTTAAATCGCTTCATAATTCCTGCCGACTTTTACACGTGAAAAGAAAAAGAAACAGTGTTGAGAAAATTAGGTGACACTTTTAAATTGTTTACAATAAGTTATTACCAATGATGGATACCTTTCATAAGAAAATTGGTCAAATCGAATATGTGCATTCTGTATTATGAATGTATTACTATGTAATTTAAATAAAATGGTTCAGCGATCAATAAACAGCATCATTTTTTAATTAAAACTCCGCTCGTTTCCAATAGTTCCACGGGGTTAACGTTACATCCTCATCGAAATATTAAAAAAAATTAATAAAACATAAAGTTGTGGTAAATTGCTAAATAATTTTTGGTCAATGTGAACCATTACATATTTTAAAAATGATCCACCTTACTCTTCCACAATAAATTAATAATATGTAGTTTCACATTTAAAGTTATAAACTAAAAATCATACATATTAATAAATCTAATCATTGTTCTTATAAAACAAAATAGCTTTGTACAAGTCGATACCTCGTAACAAGTCATAAATTCAAGTTTTGAGATAATCGCATTTAAAGAAAATTAATGGTTTTCTTGAATTTATTATAACATTTTTGTCCTAAGGAATTTACTTCATTATTAATTTATGATTGACTTAAAGACACTTTTATACTTTTGAAAATTTCCAAAAAAACCGGTTGTTACACTATTGAGCTTGGCGCAAAATTTCGTTTTGTGGGTCATCTACGAACGAATTTTGAAAATTCGACTTGTTACTCTTTTGAATTGAATAAAATACACTTTTTGCTTTTGAATGGCGTGCTTAACACAAAAATGACTTTTTTGACTTGGGACTCTATAGAACTGAAGTATCGAAGTGATGAGTAAAAAATAATTTAATTTAGACCCACAAAAAAACAAACAAAAAAAATTAATAAATTTATGGTTAAGTTTAACGAATTAAAAAATATATACGAATTGCTCGAAATTATGTGTAGTAATAAATTATTGATTGGTCTAAAGCAGTCGAAATAAGTGGATGTCGAAGAATGGTTGCCCCTTATTTTTACGTCGATTTGTTAGACAAGAGATAATATATTTTTGGCTGTGGTAATCAAGCCTGATAGTAGTAGTTATTTACGGTATTACAACGCAAAATATTATCTATATGGTTAGAAGCAACCCCAAAAGCGATAACTTAGGTGTTTTAATGTCTCGCTTTCCAAGCGCTTTACCAGGTTGGCAAATAAGAAAATGTCTACATTGTTTTTTATTAAATGCAGTTTAAAAAGCAAATAAATGTTTGCGGGATGACTGATTTTAATTTTATTTATTTACTTGTTACAAACAATTTTGCAACCACTTATTATTACTAATAAAAGGTTAATTAAAGAATGAAGTAAACTACTTAAAAATAATGACGTTATATAATCATTAATATGCACAGTTTTATAGCCCGTATACTTTTGTACTATTCTTTTAGTGTAATTATATAGCAAAAGGTTAAAATGTGTTTACAAACTTTTGCGGGTCTTGCGAATTCGTTCTACACTTTCAATTAATGGTCAAGGTATACAGTATGGTTGAATATTTTTATCTTCTAAAAATAATGCTAGATGTTTTTTTAATTTTATTTATGTTGACAGTGGTAATTTTGATAGATTCACTTATCTTTTGCAATATGTTTAATACTGAACACGAAGTTCTCTTATCAAAAGTTTCTTTCGAAATGGTAAAAATAAAATATATATAGTGGACCCTGTGATGTCGATAATGAAAATAAAAACAAGAACCTTTAATCACAAAAAAATTTTATATAAAATAATATAAAATTACTCACATACGTGCAAGACCAGACTAGTGTTTTCTTCAATAAATTTAAATACCACTGAAATTTATGAATTTAATGTACACTTTTATCAATATTTTTTATACTTATGTTCTTAAAAACAATGGCACTTTGATGGAGACCTCAAGTTAGGTGTGCTAATTAATTGTTCATTTACCGATTGATATAAAGAGGGTCATCCTCTTATAGGGCAACATCTACGTTGATCGCTTCATATTAACCCAATGTAAGTTTCTAACGATTAGTTACTACAATTTTACTTATACATATTAGAGTAAATGCAAGTTGTTTACGAACTTGCCCCACTTCACCTTACATAAAAATTGCTATTTGCTCCAAAACATGTCCTTGAAAGAAATACTGTAAATGGTCCGATGACCTTCAATGCATATTTACTTTAGATTTGAAAACTGCTATAGTAATTTCGCCACCCATGTATGTTTTACATCTTTTCAAAGGAACATACAAAGTACGTTTCGTTCGTCGCTCAGTTAATCAGGAAGTCGCAAACATCGTTTTGATGCCTGTACAAGTAAACGTTGAATTTAAGAATAATAACCGAGTTTATTTCGTTGAACCGCTCGTTACAAAATTTTCGACTTATTTTATGCGGGCATCGTTTGCCTGCGAATGAGGAGTTTAACCATTACAACCCGGAGAAATTTCGCTTCAGAAACAAATTGATATTTAAAGAAACAGTAACGTTGTAATAAGATTATAAACTGCAGCCTGAACGTGAAGTAATCTGCAGAAGATTACGTAAAGCCTCCATGAACGAAGTAAAGAGGGACTTGGCAATTTACTTCAGACCGTTAAATATTTCTGTCTAGAATTGCTCGTTTGTAGAAGTCGTTATAAACAAAAAGTACAGCCGTCTAGTATGCCTGCGAGATTTGTGACCTTTGCGAGCAATTTGCTGTGGTTTATTGTCATAAACAACTCTCTCCGGGCGACAAATCTTACTATCTAATTTAAACACATGCCACTAATTTCCTGTGTAAATTCGCAACTTAAGACGGTAATTTAATTGACCCTTTCGCAGATTTTAAAGAAAGACGATAAACTTATCACCTGCTATTACCTTTATGGCATTATTGTGATTAATAAGCACCATTGTTTGCTAGTGAGTTATGTTTATTGGTTTATTGGCACCGGAATACACATGTCATTCGTCATTTAACATTAACTTCCGGCTTTCCGTCCGTTTTTTTTTACAGAATCCTATGCATCCGGTAATCGTCACCCCTACAACGGCGGTTGCAAATTGTGCTTAAATATCGTAAATATTAACTACAACAGGGAATGAAGAAATTGACTACAAAAAAAAAGCGATAGAAACGTGAGTACGTGATACATCCATGCTAAATTTGAATGGCTTCCAGGGCTACGCGCATCTAAGGCCGGCATAACCGTGATTCATGGAGAGGCAGCGCGACGTGCCTTAATCAACAGTAATGTCAGCTTCCGTTATCGGACATGTAATCTGCGGTAATCAAGTTATCATACCGGACGGACAGAATATCACAGCTTACTGGGGATTACGATGCCCGTGATTAAACACCACGGTTCGTCTCAAAACTTGACCGGAAGTTTGAATTTGAGCCTATGGCACAGCCGGACGTGCTTGTCATAAACAAATGTGATGATTAGCGATGATTAAGTTAATTACCTAGCTGGTAGTTATCGGCTCGTACCCATCAACATGTGTGGTTAAACGTGAATTTGTAAGCATAATAACATTTGTCTCGTAATTGGTAGTACTAATTTATATTTTTATCTACTGTGATGTTTTGCTTTGCTCAATAGGTATAAACATTACAAGACAGTAAAACGGATTAGATAAAGTAACGAAATATTATATCATTAATCTATCAAGAAAGAATGCATTTCTTAAATTAACATAAACAAGTTTGAATAAAAACTATTTCACGATAAGATAAATACGGGCAATTGACCGGCACTTTTTCTTAGCACTAGCGCAACATCATTCACCCGCAATTATTCATCGCTAATTCTTTTCACATTCCCAGTTTGTCCTTGAATGCATAAACTTTGCACACTGGAAAATAGATAATAAGTAGGCACCCACAATTATCTGCATCTATGTAAAAATTATTCTAACTATTAAGTACATAATTTATTAATGTTTTTCAAAAAAGCGAAAGTAGATAAATACAGTAGACGCCCGATTATCCGAAATGTACGGGACCGGACCTGTTTCGGATAACCGAAATTTCGGTTAAAGCGGAGGTTACAAAAACTGGGAAAAATTACATAATTCTCTATTAACAATAATTGTACATATACAGGGTGAGTTAAGTTTTACCGCCCCGGTCATAATACCTATTAAAGATTGAGAGGAAAGTATGCAATTTACATGTTACATCAGTTGAAGTTTACACTTTCGATTAGCGCTACAAGTTTTCCAAATCATTTTTATTTGAAGCCAAAAAAGTAAAACAAAGAGTTTCGGGTAAAATTTCCATGTTTGGTTTTTCATTCCAAAATTTGTCAAATTATTCGTTAATTGTTAATTGTAATTTCATTCGTTAAAAAATTATTACCTTTTGAGTTAAATCAAATTTAACATAAAGCACGAAAAATACTTTTATTTATGACTTTCCAACAACAACAATACCAACAATAACAATACCTGATGATCGACCTATAAAACTGAAGGGAACGGCGTTTTAGTTGTTGCCAGACCCGTATTCTGGAATTTGTGAGAAAAAATACAATAAGTTTTTAATAGGTAAATATTAAATTTACTTTATAAAAGATGCTCAAAGTGATGCCCCATTACCCATAAATTAAAAGCATTTCAAGCTTCTCCTCGACTGGCTATTGAAATGGCATGATTATACCTGAACTAAACACAAATGTTTACTATTCCACAAAACAAAGTTTTAATTTTCACTTTTTACCAACGATGTTTAAGTGTTGGAAGATTTGTTGCGAATGTGAATGTTTCTTTATTCACAAAGTGACCTAGGGTTGTGACCAGGGTTTTTAAACTTTGGGTGAATTAAGCAATTTATTTTATGGGAAGGTTCAATAACCGATAGGTATATTGACTTTGCAGACGGCAAAATTAAAACACAAAATGATAGACAGATATACTAACGAAAATTAGAAGCTGGTAAGCGATTTTCTTATCAAGTTTAAAATCTAATATTGCAAAAATTATTTTTTATTATGATTATTACCGTGTAGCTGTTAGTTACGATGTTGTGAACTTTTAAAGAAATAGCGAAGACCCTTATTCCGGTCCTGTAAAATGTAACGTTGTACTTTTTAAATTAAGTTTATGACTGTCATAAATAATCAGTCAAGTACCCAAAACCAATAACATTGTTAGATGAATTGGTCAGCTTATGTCGTAAATCATTTAAAAAAATACCCTCTAATACGGAAATGGCTTTATTTAATGAACCCAAATTAGTAAAATTATTTCAATTACACTAAATTGTGTGAAAACATTTTACTGTTCGTACATAAAAAAAAACTAATAAATTGAGCAATTAGTAATTGAAAGAAAGCCAAAATTTTACCTGATTAAAAAAAAAAGATTTTTTCTTGGTTTCTATGTACCTTAATAATATAAAATTACTCATGCAATTTATGAGAATTGACAAATTACTTTAAAGGTCTATTTTGCCACGGGCGGTAAAACTTAACTCACCCTGTATACAAAAATTTCACCTGCGAATTTCAAGCGATTTCCAAGAACCGATACCTAGACGTCGTTTCGGATAATCGCGAGATTCAAGCTGTTTCGTTTCGGATAACGCGGAGAAATTAATTTCGTCTTTTGTTTCGGATAACCCGAATTTCGGATGATCCGGTTTCGAATAATCGGGCGTCTACTGTACTCATAATAATTTTGTTAAAAACTTACTCGTTCAATTCGTTATAAATTCACTGATACTATACTTTCTACGCTTATTTTAAGTTTTTCCTAGGCTAGAGAAAAATTTATTTGGTAGGTCTTCAAAAGGTGTTTTTTATATACTTACACCGAAATAAATCGCAGGATGCTAAACCTGAACTGCTCGGTAGATGTCACACAGCAGTCAATCAACATTCTTGACATCCCTATGCAGTTATCAAACAAAAACAAATCTTCAATAATAGGCATGGTGGTTTTCGATACATTTATCCACTTCACAGACAGCAACGTAGTTTGCAACATTTTTACACTCTCGTCGGACCTTGCCATTCGAATTTTAAGTCACACTATATTGATTTCTCTATCCAACCTAAACTGCTTATACCCAAAATTTAACTTGGAAATATGTTGATCCGATAACTATACGCTTCAGACATTCGTTCATAGATAAATTTCGGTCCATTGTCCTCTTTTATGAGATACTTTATAAAGCTGCGACACTCTAATTTAATGTCACTCATTTTAACTTAAAAAAGCTTGTATAAAAACGTTATATTTTGCAAAACATAAATCAATTTTCGTTCAGACTTATCTACACCAATATCATAGAAACTTGACAGTACAAGTTGTATCAGTGCATATCATTCATTAGCATGATAACAAAGGATTGATTGGTGATACTAGTTCAATACAATTTGCATATTATAACACGATTGTAGTTAGTTGAAGGTGGAGGTGTAATGGGTTTCTTTGTAGAAAAATAGTACACAGACAGAAATGGGTTATAATTGACGGTGCCCAAATTGTATAACTACATTTGATTGATTTTATAATTCATAATCTTCTCAATTCTTCGGGCAAGTATTCAGAAAACTAACACAAGATACGGTAATTTTATGCTTCCAATTTTGAGAGATTCGAGTCATTAAGATGAGTGCACAAATGTCGCAGAGGAATACCTACGTTTATATCTAATGGTAAGTATTGGTACCATGGCTTGTTTTGGTATTAGTAATCACTTGTAACTTATGCACTTGCATTAATTGCAAGAATTTGAAACATTCTTACTGTGTTTAAGTACAATAGCTAGTCTGCGCTGTTCTACTAAAAAAAATTATTCTTCAGCTGACACAATCATATTATTTTAATTCATACTTCATCGTAAGATGTCCTGTTATTATTAAAATACTAATCCACAATATGTACTTATTTATTTTCTAAAATAATTAAAGTTGCTACTGACATATTTGATAGATTCAACTTCCTAAATTAAGAATTAATTGTCATTTAAAATATACATTTTACAATTAAAAAGATGAATAATTATCCTTCAATGGGACATTTTTGTTAGAAGGAAAAAAAGTACTCCTATCTACACCAAAATAATTTGACATCAATTAAATGTGTTAATAAGAGCTCGTAATAATCTGCCTTTGTAATTATTACTAAAATCCCATAAAGCTTAATAAGTTTACAACAATTCAATTGTATAATAACACAAACGTACATTGGTTTTAACTTGATCAACATAAATTTACCCGCTGTACCATTACAATTAAACCGAACCATAACAAATATTCCTGATCAATACAATAAACAACGTTAAATTAAACGTACAATTTTAACGAATAACGTTAATATTCCCGACCCAATAATAAGCCAAGCAATATACATAAAATAGGAAAATGTGTGTTTATAAAATCGCAGAGACATGAGTTCGTCGACTTAAGAGACGTTGCCAAAAGAATTTGGCACGGTCTGCCTGGAATTTCTATATTTGAATTTTATACGCAGATTTCTTTAAGATGCGGGTGGAAAACGATTTTTCTTGAATGGGAATCTAACGTGATTTCATAAAACCATGACTGGATAGCAACGGTTAGAAAATAAACGAAAATCCGTTCGTTTCTGCAAAAACAACGATTTTTTTTATAAATCCATTAGTGGATTTTCTTAAGAATGTTTTTATGCAATCGTCTATTAAAAGAAAATTTGTTCAGCCCCCTAGCATTGCTGCTTTTGTAAATTCGAAGGAATATATGCCGAATATTTATTAGGTCAACTAACCAAGAGCGACAAAGGGCAAAATCTAATATAATTTATAATAAAAACGTTATCGTTATTGTTTTTGCTGGTCTAAATGCCTAGATGCTCATTATTTCTTATTACACAATAGTGAAAGAACATGCAAAAAAATTAAATAATCGTTAATCAACCCTTAATGTTGCCTTAAATAATTAATTTAAAGATGATCGCTTATAGAAAAACAACAAAATCTTTACTGGGACTATAGACATGTCTCTGGTAAAATATCACGCTATCACTTTCTTAAATTTAAGATATTAAGTTAATTAAATTGTAAAATAATTTGAAAACTTTTAAAAATCGGGATTGTTAGTTTTTCTCATCAATTGGTTTAACCAAGTACGGCTGATTTATTATGTAAGTTGGTTTTATAAAGTGTATGCATTGTAAGTATGCCAATGTACAGAGTCAACAAAAATTACATGAATTTCTTTTGGTCTAATTTTAATTAATTTCAATTAATACGTCCGTCGATAAATTAAGTGCAAAGGATTTGAAACTAAAGCGAAAATTGGTGAAGAATCAACAAAAAATTATAGAACACTTGATTTTTGAAAATTCAATTATTTATACTGCAACAAGACGGACGTAGCCAGCCGTTATTAGTGAATCATCTTGTACATTTAGAAGCTATCATTTTTAATTTACTCTTGCATTTTTGGAAACAAGCAATTTATTACTACATAATAAAATATCTATAAAAAGATGTTTTGAAACAGAAATACCAAATGGAGTGGTAAACAATGACATTCAAATTGGCCGCAGCAGTGGGAGCGGTTGAATGTATGCTGCATTTATCTGCAGCAAAGTCTTACCTTGCGGTGATTTAACTCGGTGTATTTTATTACTAGTAAAATACAATGTCTTACGGTTATAAGTATTCTGTTTTACTGGAACAACAATTTTTTTGAAAATTGTTTTCAAACATCAGTTACATGAATAAGATAACGTGACATTAAAAGTTTTGTTTGTTTAAATTATTGTGAAATTCCTCGAAAAACTTCGCCGTGGAACAAATAATACTTGTCTTAAAAAGCAAACAGCTAAAAAGTGTCGTTTAGATAATTTAAAAATATCAAAATGCTTGGCAAATTATTTTCTCTTACTTAGAATTGCCTTTAGGCGATAATCTGGTAATACGCAATCCATCTGAAAAAAGCAACGATACCATTCACTGAATGGACACACATCGTGCTGAAATATGATTTCCACGAAACAGAATATTAGAGAAAATGTTAAAATATATCAAAGGCAATGCTAAAATAAAAATATCCCATTATCTGACAATATTTGCTGGCTTTCGAGATAAATGGTAAGCCAAAGCTTGTAAAGCAATTTTTGATCAGATTGTTAAAAATTTTGAGGTGGATTTAACTACGTCAATATCTGAAAAGCGCTGAAACATTTACAAGACCGTCAGTTGACTAGTATCATTATTTATCTTCTTGTAATGTAGGACATACATGTTTACTGCACTTTAATTATTAACATATGCACGCCAATGTCTTGTTTTTTTAATGGAATGGATTGTAAATATAAATTGATATTTCATCATCGAAAAATATTTATAACTCATTATTTGCAGGCGATCAGGTTGTACTTGCAGTGTAAAAAAATCGAAGTGATCATGGAAAGAATGGGAATTGAAAACGCCGTAATAGTTACAATTGAATGGAAACAACTTGGTAAAAACATTAACAGAATGAATGGAAAACGAATAACAAAACAAATATAAGAAGAGAAAATGGGCAGGAAATATGGAATAAGAACAGCCACGGAAAGAAGAGACCTTGAAGAAGATTCTTGGCAAGACAATACACAATAATATCATCGCAACATCTATTGCATTATCAAGTAAATACAGAGCTTGAACAGTAACTGACGGCAAAAGTCGCTATGTACAGTAGAATCCAATTATAATGTACCGATTCTCAACATCCCGGTTAAATCTATCTAAATAGAATAGGATTTTACGGAGTCGCTCACAATGGGCTTTCGTTTGTTATGCACTCTAAAACTAAAAAATGAGAAATTTACCGGAGATTACGTAGATAACAACTTAACGACTGTTGAGGAATTAACATGTAGTGTTATGTGAGATCAACTTAGTGTCATGTGAGACCAACTTGGTCTCACAATCTATTGGGCCTAACAGGCAGCGTGGGACCTTAGACCGCTGCACAAATGATTTGTAGCAGTAACAGGAGCTGAAACTGTACCAGTAACAGAAACGAAAGTAAATTGTCGGTGCACAACAACAGTAACAGTAAACAAGTTTTCTTTGGAAACATTTAGTTTTAGTCGGCACCGTCAACGTAGGTGCGTGGCAATGCTTCATGTCGTCTTTGGCCGTCTACTGAATTTAGCCGGATTCTACATTAGTCTCAGGAATTAATGTTTAAAAAAATGTAGAAGTCGCATTTAGCCCTGCAATTGTGTGATCAATATGACACAATGCGGCCCAAAGTATTAGTGTTGCTTTGTATAGCCGACCTGTGGGAACCTAAATTTCAACTTCCATGGTGGCACTTTACGGGTTAAGAAACAAAGGGATCGCTGAAGAAGTGGAAAGACAACTGGATTCAGTTAAAGTGACTTTTTCAAATTTCTTAAAATCTCTTCAAATCTTACAACAATACCTACTTTCAGTAAATGAAATTCTTCGTCAATTACACACAATTCAAACTGTTTTAAGTGACAGGTTTTTAAGGAAAAGTCATTAAAAACCAACTACGGATTGTTGTTAAGGTAATCTTACATGGTTATGCTTTTCTGTGCTGTTCGAAATTTTAATAAATGTATTATTTTTTGGTTTCAATTTGAGAAAAATCCACTTTGAATAAAATGGGTACTCAAATATTGACGATCCCATGAAATCCGTTAAACGCGAATTCTAATGTATTAGCAAATCACACAGCCGTCTAGTTTTTGTAACAACAAAAATTTCAACCGATTCTTGTGAAAGCTAACATATTTCAGTGTTTGCTAAAGGCTGTTTGTAAAACATAATGGGATTTAAAGACACGTTTGTGGATAGTATACGAAGTCTGAAATTTAACCCGCAAGGTAGAGCTTGTCATCAATTTTTCAGTCTGTGCGCAAAAAAGCTATCATGAAGCTCTCCGATTATTAATTAGTAAAGCAAAAAAGTGCATAAATTTGCTTTTCGGTTCTCGACAATAGGTAATTTTCTTTCAAAATAGGTACTTTTACACTCAAACATTCATTAATTTAACTGCAGTCGAAGAATACAATTGAGTGGAAGTAGCAGGTTATCAGTTTCAATGATCAGTTAACCGGAAAAAGATTGAATTCTTAAATTAAACTAATATGCATTCCACCAACGTATACAGAGTGGTTCATCGTATCACATTTTTGACATAAATTTTTTTTTCAATAGTCAAGAAATTTCTAAAATTAATTAATCATCAAATTATTTATTTTTGAAATTAGATCAGTGTTAAAATTGACTTTCAAACTATTGTTCCTGCAATCTCATCTACGTTACAGTGTAAATTTTAATAACAGGTAGGTATTTAGATTTTAGTAGTAACTGAATTAATCGCATTCGAATATTGTCTAGTGTCTTTATGACAGAATCCTTAAATAACATCTTCGTAAAGCTATGGTAAAACTTGTTAGGATCATTTAAAAGCGATTTTAAAAGGCGTTTACGACTCTCCATACAACAAAAGCGTTGCCATTTTGAACATCTAATATAGTTTCAAAGTAATTATAAAGGTATTGCATTGTGTTTACAAGAATCCAATTTATTAAACCAAAATTTTTTAATCCGGATCTGAAGTGAAAAATACCTGCCTTGTGGAGTATTCTGTCTGTGATTACTGTTAGTAGCTCGACTAAGATTTACGACCTTTGCCGGAAAAAGTTTTAAACACTACTTATTATTTGAAATTTTTAAAATTTTAAATTTCAGCCACGCTTGATATTTTGAATGTAATAATCTGAAAAACAAAAAACAAAATTTTGATTTATTGGGCTTTATAGCGTACCGACGGCGTTAATTAAATTAAAAAACAATAAAAAGCTCATTTTATTTATTGTACGGCAATTGTAGATTATTTTAATTTTTTTAGGGGAATTAGAAAGATGCTTTTTTTGGGAAAATGCTATACGATGGACTACCCTGTATAGTGTTCACGTGCTACACACGCACTCTCCATCGCTCTCGACCTACGCGAGCAAAAGAGAAAGAGTAACCAATAGAAATTCAAGTTTCAAGGTACACGTGAACAACACGCAGGTGTGGTACTCTATCTGACGATGATACAGACCTTGATACAATTTGTGTGTTACAAGGTCGTTTTTAAAATAATGCGTGTGCTTTTTATAAAAAAGGTTAAAACTAGTGGAAGAAATGATCCGCGTTGGCGGAATAATAATTTACGGTGTTGAAACAGTGAAGAGGTATTTATACTACGGACAATGCTCTCAATTTTGGAAATGTAAGACAAAATAACTTTAGCTGCGAATTTTAAGAGATTGCTTAAATAAGTGCTTAGTTATTGAAGAAGAGTATGCTGTGATCAATCGTCCGTTTTGAATAAGTTAATAATAAACATAAAACAATCATAATATAAGAAACAGTTCATTTTTCATATGAGTAGGTGAACATTTTATATAAAATTAATTAATATTATAATTTTCTTCTGCAGTTTTTTGCAGTAATTGGAAAACTATACTATTTTATAAACAATGTAGAGGACTGTATTATATTTTGATGTCGTTGAATAATTTTTACTGCATTTAGTTTTGATGTTAAAATAGCATATTATTATACAAGTTTTATAAGACGATCTATTGCAGCACGAGAAAGTTTGGGGCACGACGAGCCTAATATACTATTTTTTCTACTTTGGTGCTCTTAGTTTTATGAATATTCTGTTTTCTAAATTATCTAGCGATTTTTAGGATTAGGTACTGGCTATGTTGGTATTTGTTATGTGTCATATGTCAACTAAAATTTCAAATTTAAAATCTCGAGTTTGATATTTTTCTAAAACAGTCATGAAAAAACTAAGTTGGCTTTTACCTTGACAGCTGTTACAGCAATACCAACGTAATACGTATCAAAAAAAAAAAAACACCAAAAACAATTTCACAAAAAGTTTCTTTGTGACACTATTTTTAGTTTCACAAAGATTCACTTATGATACCAAAGTAGAAAAATACAATTATTTATTATAAACAAAAACGGAAACTTAGATACTAACTAAAACAAAAATACAAGCTTGATAAAAAAAGGCGCCAACAATTACTATTTTTTTACATCACACGTAATTTTGATTTATTAATGTTTTAGCCTTTATAAAAGTTTGAAATAGAAATCGTTGGCATCAAACAATTTTATTTTGAGTAAGCGCACAATTATTTAAACATATTTTTGCAATTAATTACATACCTTATGAGTTTAAATTAAAACTAATTAAGCACATCGCTGTAGCAATGAAAGCTTAACAGGTAGATACTGAGTTGTTTTACTACCATAAATTACACATGAATCCTCATTTTTCACTCATTGTCAACTTTGCATGCACGTACCGCGCCACCCTTCCGGAAAAGTCTCTAGTTTCCCCTATATCATTTTATATGGAAAAATTTCCGCATAAAACGTCATTTAATACGCCGATGAAGGAAGGTGCAATGAAATTGATATCGAAAATATTTTACGGTTTCGGTCAGTCATCAACACTGAAGTGCATCAGTGATAATTAAATGCCACCGGTAATTTATACAAAGGTGGTGCTACGTTACTTTGTACAGCGTACCTACATTTCTAGACGGTTGCAAACACTCTAGAAATAGATTTGCAGATGTTGGAATGAATAGCATCTCAAATAAACATCGTCGCATACGTACGATTTTAAATTCAAATGTTACTATGTGAAATCTATCGATCTAGTAACACCACCAGAATGTCTGCATTCGCGGACGTTGACAAACATCTTGCACGGTACGTTCCTGCAGGAACACTAAAAATGTGCGTGACAACGTGCGAATACTCAAGTAACGTTGATTGCCAATGAGCGCCTGATGTAACAGCTGTTCATTTGTTTTATCGCAGCTGTTTTGACCTATATTGAAGTCATTTTTTACTATAGTTGATTTTTAAGTGAGTGGTACAGTTAGAAGATGGTGAAAAAAAATGTTTTTTTTTAACTTTATGTTGGCAGTAATGCACTGCCATTGACATTTTACATCTGGCATTTCAAGGTTATTTTAGTAATATCACTTCAAAATTAGTAAATATAACACAAAACGCTTCTGTGGAAGGAAACAATATGACCATTTCGAAAGATTCAAATTCGGAAAGTTTTTCTTGAATATTCTGCAACATTTAAGTGATTTTGTGAAAATTGCACAAGTTTTGTTATTAAACATTACTTCCAACATAAAGTTAAAAACCATATTTCCGCTCAATTAAAAATCAACTATAAATGTCCCGCTGCAAAAAAGATACGAGGCGCCTCATTTCACATCGTTTTTTTGCTGTAGACTAAACAAATCAAAATAATTGTTGATTAATGATATAATTTACCGTGCTGAAATGTAAACGAAGGCGGGTTAAATTTCGAGAAAATTCAATGTAAAGGAATATTTTCGCTTCGGTTTTGATTTATTTGTTCCAACGGCGAGAGAATAAAACTCTGATCACGCAGAAACAGTCTCTCTATCCTCGAAAAACGAGAACGCGTGCCTTCGTTAATTTTATTTGATCCGAATAGTATCAAACACTGTCGTTACAGCAAAGAAATAAGATATGCGCACATCTTAACGATTAAGTCATCCTTTGATTTGAATTTCATTGGAACATTAATATTTTATAGTCATAGAAGCATGTCACGCGTCTAAAACATTTTTGGAATTTAATTAATTTTTAACGCATTCTGATCATGTAACTTGGAGTAATTTAAAACGTGTTCACCTTTTTACTTGTTTGTACGAAGTGTAAATTTGCTATTTCAATTAATTGTTATTTATTTCCGCCGTACCGTACGGTATAATTTGCGCTCTCTGTGTCTATCTACTACAAATTGACTACTGCAATTCCCTGCAGCTCTATGGTGTTACATCTGCAAACATATCTCATATCTTCCAGTTATTTCAAGGAAGTCTATATGTTTCCGTATATTACAAATTGAAAGTTTGTTGAACCTTATCGGGCTCTGTTAAATTTACCCTGCGTCAACGATTACTTATTTCAGGCGTTTTTATTAATATAAAAATTGAAGCTAATAAAAAAAACTCATAAATTCCGACACACCCGAGCAATAAGTATCTGCTCATAATCAATAAAATTTCACATAATTTTGCATATTTTTACTTTGATGTGTTATTGACTTGAGAATTTCAAGGTTTCATCAAGTGACATCATCAACAATTTACGGTATTTTAGGTAAACGCGAGAGTGCAATTTGCAAACTGCATTACTAATAACCAAGCAGTGTACGCGCAGAAATTAAGATTAACGAGACATTTTAACCATTTTAAACATGTTCAACAGTTCAAATGTTGGCAGTAGGGCCGAAACACCAACTGTAGCCACTACACCATATTTGACGACTTTACTTGTAAACTTGTAAGACTACGGTATTTCAAGTAATATTGAAGAAAAAAGTGTAACAATTGATAGTTTTTATTTTCTTGGGCATTAATGGGTTAAGCGACAGCCTAACTGCCTTCAGATAAATAATTATTTTCAGATAATAGCGTCCAAACGAAAAGAAACCTCAACCTCCTTCGAGTGACAGTTGCAACCCTCAATTTTTTAAATAGGAAGGGGGGCTTGTGATACCTTATTTGAAAGGTCTCTTTATGCTCTATTCAAAAATGATATGGTGTAAAAATGTAATCCCAAAATGAAGGGCAAAAAAAAATTAATAATAAATGCACTGAATTCAAAAAATTCGTCAAAATTATTCCATCACGTCTCATTTTTGAGGTACAGTGTACTATTCCGTAACGGACACCTCTCTTGAGCGGCCAGTTTTCATCAACTGATAAGTTCTCATTTCAAATGCATTACAAAGATTCCCTATTAAGCAAGGATACGGACACTAGATTTTAGCGGAGTTTTATTATTTTGCCTCTTTTAAGTGAACAACATTTCAAAAATATTTATCTGGGGCGCCCTAATTTGGTGGTGTTTCATGTTTTGGCTAAAACGTCACAACGCTGAATTCTTCTTGTTATTGTGAAGTTGAATGAATCCTCCACTGTGAATAAAAGAGGGAAAAAAGAAGTGATGAAATTAAGTAGTTGTTTTACAATGATTACATTGTGGGTATCTAATTTCGTCCGCTCATTAGGTTACATATACCTTCACGATAAACTTAAAAACTGAGATTATAAAAAAACTTCCGTTCATATGCGTCCATTTTTACCTAACCCTGGCAGTTGGCCAAAAGGAGCTTCCTTTTAGCTTTTCTAATTTGTTCCTGTTGCTCTTTTTTCATTTCCTCTACTCCTTGTGCTTGGAATGTCGGCTTTACAATTTCAACTAACCGTTATCGGCAAATCCAACTTTATCCAATATGCTTGAAAAACTTGATTACATTTTATCAAATAATCTCTAATGCTATTGCTTCAATATTTTCAAAAGCAGGCGCTCCAATATCATCTTGAACGAGAGTACACGATAAAGGAACGTGATTTCGTTTATTCTCCACAAAAACACTGAGAATAAATTATGAAAATCTAATCTAATCGCGCCTTCAAGTCTACTTAAAATGTAGTCTGCAAACAATTGGCGTAACCAGCATTCGATTACTTCATTTTGAATCTATAGACTCTCTCGTTATACAAGTTAATAAATCTTTATTTTGTGCAATCTTGTGTTAATTAATGAGCAAATCATTTAGTTAAAACAACATAAATTACAACAATTTTATCTAGTTATTATCATTTTAACCCGGGGGAAGTGGTCGCTATATGAAATTTTCTCTCACATTACGTTTGCTCCTTGTTTGCATGCCCGTGAAATACTATTTTAGGTCTACGATTATTTATCAATAACACTTTGTGAGTTCTTGTATTTTTGTATATCTCTAGAGACTACAAACACTCACTATACAGTTGCAGAGCGAAGAAGTTCAGTGCTGTTTCCTTTGTCCAAGAAAAACAAATTGAGAATTGAAAAGGATGCAATTTTTACCAAAAAGTCATTGGCCCTGAACATACTATTCACACTTGCGTTAATTGCTTAACTATCCTAGAAAACACGGATGAATAATGAACTGAATTTTTTTGTGATTCATACCTACATCAGAAATTAAATAATCCTTATTCAGAATATCTTGTTGCGATTATTTCATGCAATTATTATTTATTGTTACTAATAATATTAGCAACTGGATGATAGTGATTATTTACTACAAATAAAAGAATCTAACATTGAAGCCTACAGTATGAGAAAAACTCTCACACGCGATGTAAAAGTATTATGTATTATGTAAAAATTTAACAATAAGAGGTAACTTCCGTTTCATTGCAGAAAGACTTTTCGATTCTGTATCAAGTTACCAAATTATATTTTTCAAATATGTATTTATGTTCAGTGATCGAAAATAAGGTTTTCAGCCAGTATATACTTAGGAAACTGTTTAAAATTAACAACAGAAAACTCCAAAAAAATATATCCGTAATTCACAGTTCTGCCTACCATTAATGTAGAAAACTGACGGCAATCTTTTCCGCAATAAAACAGCTTTTAATTCCTGCAATTCACTTTTCTGGGAAGCTGAAAATAATCGCAATAAACGCTTGATGCTGCGAAGATTTACGCCATAATTTGTCTGATTTATTATTTTTTCTTTCATTTCACTGCCATTAAGGATACTTTCTTTTTCCCGACAACGAAATGGATTAAAACAACTGCGCTGTAACTGAAATCTAACATGAATCTTAAAAAATCTTAAAAAATCTTAAAATATGGGCACTTTGCGGTTGAACAGAATTAAACCTGGTGCAAAATTAAAATCATGCCGCAAACTGTGGGTGTTTTCAATTACCGAGCCTTCCATCGCGACTTTGGAAATCTTTATTTTTAATTTCAAATGCTAAAGTTGCGCGTTTGGCACAGATTTTGTCGATCACGTAGCTTCGTGGTGTGGTATTAACTAAAAAGTTTTCTACTTAGCTGTGGGTAATTATCTAAAACGGCTATTATCAACGATATTAAGTTACATAAACAGCAGTGGAACGGAATAGAGGATTAAGATTAAAACATTCAAATTCTGAGGGAGTGCATCTACGATACTGCTCACTCCCACAAAATTATACAACATGTACCGAGATGAACTCAAAAAGAGAAATAAATCTTTGAAGTATTTTCAAATTTTCAAAAAAATGCTTTTCTTTCTAGAAGTCTTTGCTCGTTGCAAAACTAATAAAATTCTGAACCTATCTAATCCAGAAATTGTTTTTCTTAAAATAAAAATTAAAAATAATGGATAAATAGTTTATTTTATTCAAAAAATCCGCACCAGTATTGTAGAATGTGCAGAACATTCATATTCTTGAAAAAATTATTTTCGATATTGGCTTCGTCTCTTGTAAAATGTAGATGTTAACAACTGAGTTTGAAGTAAAGTTTGATAAGAATATCGATTAAATTCTTTCTTGGAAGGTTAACTAACATTTTTTTAGGAAGTATTAAATTCAGTGAACAAAATATGTACCATAATTTTAACTTATGAAAAATGATATTTGGATTTTCTTTAAAATATAATTAGTTTTGATGTAAATAAAAACGTTCAGAAGAATAACACGTTTCTGTATATTTGAAAATAAATAAGGTTTTCCTCTTTTTCACTTCATCTCGGGGTACACTGTACAGGTTCCTGCAACGTTAATGGTCATCCAAAAAAAGAACTCAATTTTAAAGATAATTTGACTATCTGTTCAGTTATTAATAAGCTACGATCGGATGTTAATTTCGTTTTCAGTTTTCAACACCTGGCGTCGTGACGCTCATTTATGTCATTTTCATGGATTTTTCGAGCTTTTATTGTCATAAATCTTTTATTTATAATTTTTGAAATAAGATAATATCAAAACCTTACAAGTTTTTTATTGAAATTAGCCGTTATATCGATTAGAAAGAAATGTTATTTACAACTTTAAAATCATAACCAATAAATCAGGCAAATGTTGAAAAATCACAAAGCTTTTTATTTTACTACAAACCCTTATTCACAAATATTAAAAAATTATTATCGGTAGAAAGCATTAAGCTTTAGTCCGGATCTGATAACGACAGGTCACAGTGGCGTATGATTTACAACCTCCCATATACCAATATAATTCGGTCATAAATAGCGGCAGGGTAAATTTACCACTCTAGGCTATTTCAAACCGTAAATCTTTGTTGAAAGGTTTTTGAGATTTTTAGGCTAAAACTCGTTTTAAAAATTTAATAAAAACATTTTTGCGACCTGCAAGATCAAATTAAACGTTGTAGGTAAATTTCACAAAAATTGTTAGTCTTTATTTTTAAAAAATTATACTATTTTACTTTTTTACGACGTCTGGTTTATCAAAAAAAATCAATACCACCAGCTAGCTCCATGAAATATACAAAATTTGTAGATAATTTAATATTTGAGATCAATATTAGGAGTGAACATTAACGTTGCAAGACTGTATAAAAATTTAGTGTAATTTAAAAGATGAGTAAAACATCGAGCACCTGATATAAACAAACAGGAATCATCAGTGCTTCCATTGTATAAATTATAGTTTGTACTGGTGCAATAAAACCAGCTAATTTTTTTTGTGGGTGGCACAATGAAAGAAACTATTGATGGTGCGTCATTTGCCCGCCTAACCTAATAACCACGAAAGACGAGTGATCTTTTAATTTGCATCAATCTTCGTTGTTTTTTTCCCGTTTATTGACCTTACAACTTCTTGCGAACCAAACAAAAATTCCCGTCACAATCAAAGTAGAACAACCGGAAAATTCTTAAGTATTCATAATACGAGGGATGTACTTACTTTGTATCGTAGTCGCGGTAGAATTCAGCAACCCTTGCAAGGATCTGGAGTTATGCCTCAACAAAGATGAGAAATCCTTTTGTCCCTGTTTGCGAAGAGCAGCCTCGGCGTCCGTGTTGCAACACTGCCCAGTGCAAATGCCACCTACAATAAACAAGTAAACTTAATTAATTGATTTCATTACTGACGTAATAATAATAGTAATAGCAGAAGCTGCTAACCGCGCAATTTCCTTATATAGCTTTTTGTAAGAAGTACGCTGTTAATTACACTAATTGGAAGATAATTGCTAATTGGCGTATAAAGGTTTTCTGGCGAGCATTTAACAGTTTTTACTCAAAAAGTACGTTCACACAGTGCGGTAAAAGTGGAAGGTTTCTGCGAACATGTAAAATTTGCCCACTGACGCATGACGTTCTGTAATTGTAGGCATTTGGGAACATAAGCCCTAATTGAATAACGATTGATTATAGTTCAATTAATTAATGACCTACTTTAATTAAATTACGCTTGCGATTCGATTTAGATGCAGATTATAGTTATAAACAGAAATGAATTTATCAATGCCATTCACATACGTTTCAAACTTTGGTCACATTAGTCCAGCTTAAAGATAGCGTTGCTAAAATTAACAGAAAGTTAAGTTACTGGTGAAAAAGTATGATGAGTAATAATTTTTTGTTACTCTAAATAATGCCAGCAATAAAAAAGCATTCAAACATTAAAGGAGCACGAAACACAAAAAAAACTTTTTAAATTATTATTTATTATTAAATTATTATAGTCAGAACTATTAAAAACTATTTGGTAAAAATCCAATGTAAAAAAATTGTTTTAGAAGATATTAAATTAAGACATTTTAGCTACTCGCTTCGCACAACGATCCATCTACCTAAAAATTATATTTTTAATGCTTAATTTATATGAGACTGTGTGAATGGTTGCGCCAAAGACAATAAAAGAATCAGAATTTCAATACGGTGTTTAGTTATTTTTTTAAATATTAAACAAAAACAGCGCTGACTGGACATTCCGTCCCTATGTTATTTAAAGTGTGGGTATAAACGGTCGTAGCTCACAGAATATAATATTTATTTAAAAAAAAACTAGACACTATATTAAAATTTTGGTTGCACTATCGTCTTCACTACAAAAAAAAACAGTCTAAATACTGTTAAAAAAAAATTTGAAAATTTAATTTGAGGGTGGGTAGGTTATTGTGTGAATGGAGCATTTTTTGCAAGTGTAAGATAGGGCGCTGCGCTGAGCTGTACCCAGTGACGTCACGCGCCTATTTTAACCCTTTGAGTGTCTCAATACACTGACCAAAAATGCCAGGAGCGCGATAGCGCTTTTGCTCCTGCACGAACTAATACGATCGATCTTTATTTCATACTTGTCGATTCTTGTTTAATGTTTATTGTTTTTGGAATTGGCAATTTTAGCTAATTCTCTAAAAATCATTTTGGCACTCAAAGGGTTAAATTTATTATAACTCATTAAATAACCTGAGTAGAAACAGAATACAGTAGAGCGTCGATTATCCGAACTAATTGGGACCGACTACCGTTCGTATAATCGAAAATTCGGATGACCGAACAGTCATAGTTTATGAGGGAGGGGGAAGCACTAAAACGCTCAAAATGATAGAATAGGGTGAACCGTCCAGTGAATGAACACCACCCAGTGAATGAACACTGCTCAAATAAACTGAATTATTAAGAACAGTGGGGCATTTTCGAACTATCTTGAGTGCGAAATAGTTCCATTAGGTCTCTACAGATATGATCCAATTATTGTTTTTTTCTTATCAGTTTATTCCAAAAAAAGACATTGCTCAAATCAACAGTTGGTTGCGAGTTGCAGTCAAATGTAGAGGCAGGTCCTATTTCATCGTATCTTTGAACATAATTTATAATTTATAACAAAGAAACAAAATTTTCTTTATTACAAATACGTTTGAAGTTAATGTATTGTCATCCATATTGGGTGTTCATTTACTGGACGTCGCTGTTTTGGTTTTTGGTTTTGGTGTTCATTCACTGGGTATTTAGTACGTCTTGTATTTAAATGTCTTTTAATAAATTGATTTGTAGCGAGTCTTCCAAATGATGCAATAATCTTGTGCTCTAACAAAATATCTATCGATACAACAAGTTATTAGCAACAAAAGTGATATTGGGGACGGAGAAAATAATTCTGTGAACGCAAATGTGACAACCGAAATGCAAAGTGTTCATTCACTGGCAAGGTCACCCTATAAACATATATTGAACAACAAATAATATTTCAATCACATTATAATTTATGTACTTTATAAATGGATTCTATTCTATGTATAATCTATATCTTTCGAAAAAAATGTAATGGCAAAGTTAACGACGATTCGGATGATTGACGTTCAGATAAATCAAATCGTCATTCGGATGATTGACGTTTCGGATAATTGACGTTCGGATAATCGACGCTCTACTGTACATATACCATTTTTCTTAGAAGTAAACGTACTTTTAAATTAAACGAACTTATTTTTTGTGTATTGTGTCCCTTTAAATGTGCACCGAAAAATGGCGAATATTATTTACAATGTTATATGAATTATACATTTAACCGCGTATTCCAAAGTACCAGAAATTGAATACTGTCATAGAAATATTAAAATTCACCATGTTTCTCTTAAATAATGGTAGCGTAGAAGTGAACAGAGCGAGGTAGAATTCACATTTATTGAAATTTTTTTGATTGCGATTCCAGTTGCGCTTTTATTTTGAAATTTAATTCGAACCAATTAATTATAAAGACGGTTAAGAAGATTTACCGATTAAAAAAGGAAGCGACAACCGCGACAATATTAAATATTCTCGAATTCAATATCGAAATGACATAAGTTAACGAGCTCGAACCGATAATAATTTCCCGTCGAGGAATGATAGACACTTAAATGAAACGTTCCTCGCAAAGTACATAAAACTTTCTCGAACTTTCAATATTTGATGAAATAAAATACAAAAGATTCTTACGGTTTGCTTCTGAATATCGTGTGGACACGCATCATCCGAACATACTCATAAATTGTAGTCATTCTCTAAGGCAAACTACACTTTATCGATTTAGGAAATAGTTGTTTATCTTTGTATAGTTATTTGCGTTACAAGTTCCGAAAGTGACACTTATTCGGTGCAAGCGCAGACAATGCAACAAAATAATACATGTCATTCAGATTGAAAAAAGTATGTCACTCCAATGGGAGTGAAGAATGTGTAGAAGATGCAATACAGTGGAACTTACTAAAGTCGATTTTCAAGGGATTGCCAAAAATGTTCAGAGTTACAGAAACTTCGAAATACAGAAAATGCAACAATACAACGTAAGCTGGAGACTACAAAAGTGTCTATGTGAAGCATGAAAAAAGTAAATTACGAAAAAATAATTTTGCTTAATTATGTTGCAAAACACCAATTTTCTGTCTCTGCAAAATTTTACACTTTGTTGAAAGTCGGGAAGATATCGTCAGAAAACAACAACTTATATGTTTACAATATGCATATAATTTCTTTGGTTTGCACAAGTTTTCGTTTTATACAAGTTATATTGTAGAAATATTCGACTTGAGAAAAAACGCACGAACTTCAAGACCCATGTTAAAACTTTAACTTGGAGAATAAATCGAATGATGGAAGTTCCGAATTAGGGAAGTATCGTTATGTGTAAATAATATCCAGCAAAAACTTACGATCCAGGTGAACAAGGGGGGGGGGGCAACAAGGTATGTGTATACCGCCTAATTATGATATTTGATATACTGTGTCCCTATAATTTTACAGCCATTATTGTTATGTTCTACTAATCTCACGTGGATTATAACACACTAATACCCCGGTTTACGTTGATCAATTACCGCGCAGGCGCACTGGATCGTGTTTCTTCAGTCGTTCTTGCGCTGTTATTGCAGTTTAATTAATTTTTTTTAAATGTTTTACATAATACAAAATTAAAACAATATTTCACTGTTTAATACTGTTTTCAACCTTATGGTATTTCTATTTTTTTAATTTAAAATTTAAAAAACGTAATTGACCCCGTTTTACGTTTGATTCGCTTAACGTTTTTTTTTGCCACGTATTAATCGCGTAAACTGAGGTATTACGGCATCACTTTAATGCCCTATAACTTATTAACCACAGACTCTTCCATGTTGAAGAGCTTTATCTATTGGTTTCTTATATTTTAAATTTATACAGACACGAGGGTTTGTGAACAGTAAATCAAACTTTTAGCCCTGCCAACACAATTTTGTGTTTTTTTTTTTAACTCCGGGTTTAGTTAAACTTCGAACCTTCACTGAACAACGCAACATTAGTCTTTTACAGAATTATAATAATCCTCTTGCAACTAATAATATACTATTAAATTTAATCTTAATTGTTAAAGCTCGGATTATCTGTGCTTGACTGTATTTTTGTTTCTTCAATTGAGAGGATTCATAAAATAATGTAGGGTAACGACGCCTAAAAGTGCACAGTCCTTAACAGTACGTAACCCCAGATAGTTCTAATAACGCCAGCTAGACGCACGTGTTAGTAAAAGTAATTTGTTGTGATTGGTAATGGTAGGCGCGCATGGTTGGGTGCCGCTTTTTTCCCAGTGGTCCGGTTATTCTTAAACCTTTATACTAATAAAAGCCTTGTTCGTGGAGTGCTTTGAAATGATTCAAATTCGTCAGGGACATGCGAAATTCGTTTTCAGTGCTGAAAAATGAATTGCGCATGTCCCTGACGAGTTTGCATCGTTCCAAACTGCTCTACGAACAATGCAAATAACCTTAAACTGTCAGAAGTAAAATGCCATGTCAATTTTAATGCTAACATAATTTAAAAATAAATGCTTTTATAACTTTCTAAAGGATAGAACTTTTCAAGCACAAAGTACTTGCGTATTTGCAAAATGTAAAGAAACAAAACAATTACGATTATCAATCATTATCCGGAGAATACTGAGAATATTATAGTACCTATGTAATCTAATGCTGAACATCATTACTTTTACAGAAATTAGGGTTACTAAAATAAGTAGGTACCATAAAGTTCGATATTTATTATTAGATGAGATACAATTTTATTTTCGATTAAAAATAGTTCTACTATAATAAACTAACGTACATTCTGGTTTTCTATATTGAATGTACAAAAAAAATTTAATCATCAATAATAATTTATTTACAATAAAAATATTAAATGCATCGCTACATTGTAGTATAATTTCTTCAATTACTTATCAACTTTAACGATTAATCAACAGCTTTTGCGAATACCAGTTTTAATAAAACATGTTTCGTTAAACTTTTAAATATTCAAGTAGATTTTAACTTGCGATAAACTTATCTCTGAAGTACGTAACGATTTTAAAAAACTCAAAATACTATTTTCCCCGTTCTAAAAAATATATTGACAATAAAAGCTGTCTACATCCATAAAACCAATAATTCTTTGTCATCATTTTTCTGCTATTTTGAACTCTTTAAATTGAAGTCAATTGAAACTTTTCAAGACCTTTTTGTTGACCTACGTAGCAATCAATTTTGCTTTTGCCGAAGTGAACCGAAGTTTCAGAAGATATCGTGACGTTAAATCTTATGTTCGAAACTATTTACAGCTACTACCTACATAAAAATAGTTTCAATTACGCAGTAATAAATAAATGGAGACAATAAAGAATTTACCTAAAACAGAAGCAGCAAAAAATAATTAGAACCTTACCTAAATAATAAATAATATCGTAACACAGCAAGCTTTACCAGATTAATTAAAAAAAAGATTCGAGTCTGGAAATAAAACAACAGCGGAAACACTGTGGGTTAAAATATTCCCGGAAAAAGAAAACGAGAAAAAAATATGGAACGATGAGCATAAAAGAGTAAGAATTTCTTATCCGCATAAGTTATTCTCAAATCCCATTTTTGTCAACAACCAATGTTTGAAAAGCTAATTAAAAGTAATAAATAATTGCTTATTATTTAGAATAATCTAATTCTAACGAGATACAATAATTGTTTGCCGCTCTCAGTGCTCGCGTGTACTTGATCGAGAACATGCAGTTACAAGATCAGCAGCTAAGAAAAGAAATGGCATAATAAAAAGGTAAATAGACTTAAATTAGCTGTATGTATTCAATTTCATCCGGCACAATTCTTGATTGTGAAAGCAAACTTCTTCGGAACAAGTTGAAATACTTACCTAATAAAACCAATTTATACAGAAAAAAAATCCAAAACCTAAACTGACAAAATCCTTTATAAATTTTAATTTCACTATTACAATAATTTAACGTTAATTTGTATGTCACTTTTAAATTATCATCATTAAATATCAAATAGGTACATTATTATTAATATTAATCTGTATCATCAAAAATTGTTTCAGCGTTAGTGGATTATCTCATCACCACATTACACCACTCATTCGGTAAGTAGATACGCTAATATTGCTTATTTTTAACCTATGTGTAATCATCATAATCGATATAGAAAGCGGTATGTAAATTAGCCTGGCGCCAAAGTTTAGGCGAGGCACGGACATATAAGTATGTAATACGTTTGGTCTTCGATTTTGGTGTAAGGTCACCATTTAAGAATTAAACCTTGCAATATCAGAAAAATAAATTTAATGGAGCAATTTCATATTCTATTTTCAAATGATAAAAAATGCTACAAATCTACGATGCGAACATATTTAAAAGCAGTATGATACGATTATTCAAAAACCTTATAACGAGAAATGTGTTTTTTAGTATGTATTTAAACGTGTTAAAATCCCCCAAAACCGTAAAATAGTTGAAGTAATAAATCGTGTTTTAAACTGAAGAAAAAATGGAAATTTATTAAGAACATGCTCATAAATTTGCATCGCCATGTTATCATAAAATATGCACAACATATAAAAATGCTCAGAAAAATAAAATGAACCACGTCTCATCCTTTTAAAATATCGTTTCAATTTCCTACCCCAGATTTTCTTTTTTGGTGATAAATAGAGTTGGACGCAGTTTTCACTCACACAGGCCTATACAACGCCCATACAAAAATATATCAGCTTGAAATGTGCATTCATAAAAATGAAGAGTACAGGAGGAACGCTTGCATAACAAAGAGAAAATTCCGCCAAAAATGACAATTTCAACGAAAGAAAATATGGATTAGCTGCAATATGACCGGTGGGAGTCTCAGGCGGCCTTCGCAATGTATAAAGGCAACCTTGAATTTAATAAAAGAAAAGTACTGTAGACTGTGAAGGTTAAATCGGGCTAGACTGAGAGGCGCATTAAAACATTAGACTAATTTCAATTTTCTTCTGCAGGTTTAAGCGCTTTACAAACAAAGAAACAATTTCACGGCATAATGAACTTTTTCAAGTGGGATTACAACTTTGACCATATTTATTTTTCTTACGCTGGTTGCATTGCTAAAGTTGTGAAACATTTAATTAGAACAAAATTCAAAGTTTTGTGCACTGGAAATTAATCAACATTTGCAGTATTTATGAAAATGTCGTACGTGCATTCCTTATCTGGAATGCAGGAGACTTCAAAGCTACCATTTTTTAATAACGCTCGGGGGAAGCAAACAGCTCTTTGATATATGAATTTTCATAAAATATAATCGACGAAGGAAATTGGCGATTTCTTAAAAGATTGCTTTTTGAAGTTAAATCAAAGTTACATATTGCCATCAATTTGTCAAATTTTCAATTAATCTTTTGCACATGATAAAAAGTGCAATTAAATTACGGTTCTTCACATGGGATAAAATTGAAAATCTTCAAAGAAAGCACTACCTGAGCACCGCATGTCTATCTGTTTGCTGTCAGCATTATTTACTTTTACACACGTATATTATTCAGCTTCATTCTGAATACGTTCTTTATTTTAATAAACGGAAACAAAAAAAATTATCTTTGGTGAATTTGATGAGTCGATTATAAAAAGCAAAATTTTATAAAATGAGAAGCGACCGGGTACAATTTTCTCAGATGTAGGAATTTCTCTCGAAGTTCACCTTTAGCAAGTTTTTGTCAATCCTGCTGAAGAACATCACAAACTTTAGAAAGATCGCTTCGGGGATAAATATTTCACAATTGGATTTATTACAAAATTCCTAGTATTCAAGGGTGGAGAAAAGTTACAAGAAAACTTGAATAAATATTTTAGAACTTAATTTGAACAGTTCGAGACATAAACTTACTTACGCAACTTGTATTATCCTTAAATAAAATTTAACTGGGAATAAAGTTTTCTTCAAACATCACGATTTAAACCTAGCTGCCACACATATGTATACTTTATTAATTTCCACTTCATTTTATTTTCTATAAAATATTGAAGAAAACTGTTTTATTTTAGACTGTGCACATTTTACATAATCAGTTCTTTTAATTAATACATAGTTCTTTTATTAGGGTTCCGTACCTTGAAAGGAAGCAACGGAACCCTTATAAGATCACTCCCGTGTCCGTCCGTCCGTCAGAGGTTTTTTTTTAAAACTAAGTAACATAGAAACTTGAAATTTGGCATAATGACGCGCAGATATATCGCTCGTCCATAACTGGATAAAAAACATTTTTAGATTAATATGGGGGTCAGTTTACTACCAATAAAAAAAGTTCTTCATACTTCAATTTCGCCAGATCAACTGTGACTGTGAAAATTAATGCAGTGTCAGTAATAAAATGAATGTAAACTAGCATGGCAGGATTCTTTAAAAATTTTGCAATACATAGTTTCACATCGATTAGAGATCGACAAGGACAAACTAATACCATCAGTGGATTTTGATTTTACGTATTCATTGACAATCAAAAGCTACTGCGATTGTGTCACTGTTTCTGGTGTTTTATTGTGAACATGCTTCCCTACATTTATGTTAACGTTATCTGGATGAAATTTGTTTAAATTTTATCAACACAACTGTCTTGTCATATTTACCCTGCACATTATCTTTATAATTTATAAACTTTAAAATTTCTACGCCGTGAACTAGATTACCAAAGTCATTGTATCATTTTATTTTGTATTTTTCTGGTTGAAAATTTTTAATTTAATTAGAAACTACAAAAACTTCTTGTACTTCCGTGAAAAGAGGCTGTATTGCCAAATGAGATGCCGTAACATCAATATATAAATAAAAAGTCAATGCAATAGTAGAACTGTTATTAAAGCAACATGAATCCTTCTAATCGGACGTTTTACTAAATTCGAAACTAAAATTATTATCCCTAATTAATTAATTTAGAGTTCCGCTCACTATAAATTTAATTAATCTGATTTTCTGCGATATCGATTTCATACAACGCCCTGAAACTGAAATATATTAAAATTGCTTCAATTACGAAGCTTTCATTAATTAAGGAAAAGAGAAGATTCCGTTGCATGATACAATGCAACATCAATTTGATAATTAAACTATTCTCGACCGTATTTATAAAACAGAATATCTCGCACGAAACAAGAACAGCGGCAGGTTAATAGTTACTTTAAGAAACGTGATGCAATATTAATTGAAGTTCCTTTCCGGAAACAACGTCAATTTTAATTTGCATTGTAAATAGGACCACTCGTAGTTGACAAATTTGTTTTCTGTATGAAACGAAGCTCGACACCGCCTTAACTAATCGCACTGTTCACCGTCTATTACTATGCATGGTTGGTTTGCCGAAAGTACCGAAAGACAAATAATATAGACAGGCCTCCCATTATCAAGTGCGATTTTCAACTAGAACGGCGGAAAAATTGTATTCTTCTCGATACTGCAGATTACAAATCTCTCTAGAGTCCGCGGGATAAATGTACATTTTCCTTCTTTATTTCCGTCTGACGTTGCAATTTTCTTTTTAATCTAACTTCTAAAAAAACGGAAATATTTTCTAAGAATGTCGGTAAACAATACATTAATATCCATTGGAAAGTTTTAATAGCGAATTTTGTTCCATCTCTCTAAGAGACTTACCGCCGGTACGAAGAAATAACCAAGTTTTCCTTTACGGAAAATTTTCAACAATAAAGAGTAAAAAAAGGAAACATGAAAAGTTGCAAGGCTGTTGAACAAGTCGGCGCCAACCGTATCGATTAGGAAGAAGACGAGACGCGTTTTGTTATAATCCTCACTGCACCGCCACGTAACGCAACCCTACCGTTACAAAAATAGCTATAATACCCACGACGATTGTGCTAATTGCAGGGGTCCCCCACCAATACTAAATATTTTTTTTAAGGATTTCAGGACAATTTTTTTTAAATTAGAACATTTATTTAAAAATTTAGGGCATTTGATCAGATCAACACATCGCCCCTAACAAAAAGAAAGCAGGAAGAAACGCATACCTACTTATAATCCATTACGATTGCATACAAAATCACAAAAATTATTAAATAAAATTATGAATTCTCTAAAATAACATTTTTTATTTCTCTTTCCGTAAAAAAATTAGTTCCTTTTACTTCTAATTGCCCAATTTCTTTGGTAATGGAACCTATATCTTCAATGACCATTTCTAAAAAAGTTTGGGATTGACTAATTTTGTCTGCATTTTTGCTTTTGTGAACGACTTTTACTTCTCATTACCTTGCTTTAAAATATCATATATAATTTCCAGTTTTTTTTTTGCTTCCACCTCATTTCGAGATATTTTATTCAATCTTCAAATATTTTTATTTTAATTCGAGTTTTCGTTTCTCCCTGCTTGTTTCGCGACATCTCTTTTATTTTGTAAATATATTTTATAGTTTAAATTACAATTCTTAACATATTTTATCAACTCTGTGCTTAGACGCTTTCCATGCCACAGGTTTAGGAGGGGGAGAGGGTTAGCGGAATTGAGACAGTCCGTGACAGTAGGGGGGGTCTTTTAAGAAACGTGATAACACAAAGGATGTGACGCCTTGTGACATGGAGATAGAGTGGGGGTCAAATTTAACGAAAAATCTGTGAAATCATTTATTGAAGCCACCTTATCATGAAATTATTGCTTCCCTTAACTGACAGTGACATTATTGACTTGATGCCAATTGCCTGAAATATCGTTTTCCAAGTACACTGGGTTTGATGTTTGATAGTCTCTACTAAATTTTCATTGATTTTACCATTAACATTAAATAACTTGCTCATTTTTGATAACATCCAAAATTTAACCAACTAGATTAGTTTATAGAGTCAATGTTGTTATATAATCTGAAAAATTCTAAAAACTCAGTACTTATGTAAATATAATCTCGACTTGCTGTGCATTCTATCAAGTGCCAATTTTGTATGCCCATTTAATTCAACCGCGTCACAATGGTAATTTGCTGATTAAAAATCTACATCCAACAAGTCTGAACCATCTTTGAAACCTTTTTCCCATTAATATTATGATTTAATAAATTGTCACTGATAAATCTTGACATGAACTTATAGTGTACAGCCACTCTCTCCATCTTTCTCCACCCATGCGAGTAAGAGAATAAGAGTAACGTCCCAAATTTATAGTAAGCAATAGAAATACAAGTTTCAAGTTGCACGTGAACAACACGCGGGTGTGGCACTCATAACATAATGTATAGTGTCATTCTGAAGAAACTTATATATGGTTAAACCGAAAAAAATCCACCTTAGTCAGCTTTCTGGCTTAACTATAGGCATATCTAACACGATGGATGCGCAAAATTGCCACCGAAAAAACTTCCATCATAGACAGAATTTCGGTTTCTCCATGTTTGAATTTATTAAACTACGTACGACTTCTATTTTCAAGTTTTTGAATTATCAAGTTAAATAAGATAACTTACATCACTTAATTTAAATAAACGATAACATTAATTAACTGACCCAATTATGGTTCCATTAGACATAGTTAAATAACTCCTCTTCTTTGGTAACGTTATAAGGCAATACATCAAAATGGAAACAATTGCTAATAAAAACAGATGTATAAAAGAAAATCCGTTAAACTGATTTAGAATTGCGTAGCTAAATACTACTTGTCAAGTTTTTTGCTACAACTCTATTCTCTGTTTAGCAAAATAATACAAGCACGTCAAAGAAATTAATTGAAATGGTTATTTTGAATGCAAAGATTATTTCTAAATAAAAAGTATACTTTCAGCATTATTTAAGTAACAGAAAGATCCTAAATAGCAAAAGAGTTTGGTTCAATTTAATTTGAACTAGTTTTCCATTAAATTTGCGAACTGCAAAGCTGTTATTGTTTAAATTTTATGATGTCACGTTTTATATTGTAGAGGAAAAATCGCATGTGGGTAATTGTCGCTTAAAAACGCTCCTTGAATGACGATTAACTTAAAAATAAATCCAATATTGTGCCAGCGCTACTTTTTGATTTTACAATATGACGACTGAAAAGACATAAATCGCTGTTAAAACCAACACAATAAACTTCTGAATTCCCGTCAACAACTCTGACAAATAAATGTCAAAAGAAACCGAGGAAAGTTTTTAAACGAACCAACGCTGTGCAGACATTCTGACCCTTACAAAAAAAACTTAATAATTCTATTAAAGTACCGAAGTAGTTTATAAAAAAAGAACAGCATAACTAAGCATTAAAAATTTAGTACGGCTTAATACAAAATAATTAAGCGGCGAAGAGGCACATTTTACTTCTGCTGCTAAAGAGTACATAAGACCGAAACGACATATTTATAAGCAACCGGTTATAAAACCCGCAGTTTAGGGTCCTTTCCGCCGGAGACCCCGACGCATTGACCTTCCGAAAGAATGGCTGTAAAAAGTTTTATTTGGTTGTGGTTGCTGCATTTTTGTGGAGCACAATGCAATCAGTACACATTAATAATTAGAAATTCGCTAACGGCTAAATTGAAATTAAAAAATTAAGCATGTAATAAGTACGTGGTCAATATTATTTAATATGCCAAAATTAATTTGCTTTGTAAATTTTATTCATTTTCATGGAATCAATATATCCTTTTAACTGCCACGACTTCTTGCCTACAAAGTTCTAGGATTTGCAATCACAACTGTATGAATTTATAACCGCATGGAAATTTCATTCAAATTATTCAATATTCTGTTAAATGCATAAGAAATTATACGTAGTAAGAATTACAGTTGTGAATGGTAGACTGACTTACTTCAGCCAATCGATGAATTTTATAAAGCATTGCATTTATGGAATTTGATATCGTGGCGCTGAACATCGATTTCTGTTTCTTCTTCATTTGTAACATTATTCGACAAAAACACTCCTTCTGCAACTCTCGCAACTTTTAATTATCGCTATAAACGAACAATAGATATAAAAGAAATAGAAGTATTTTCTAATAAGACTTCCTGTCCTCTTTAACCTTTTCTGATTAAACGTTTCACATACAGAGTAAGTACTTTTATGTATACTGTTCTGTTTAGTACAATGACGCAACAAAACATGAAAAAATTATATTTCAAAATTTGCGAATTAAAGTATACATCCATTAAAAAAGTCGATTGGGGAGGTAAAATAATTAAGCTGTTTCTTACACAATTGATTTCTGTGACCAATGCAGAATTTCGCAATTAATGAAATTCAAATGTTAGCCGTTCAGAGAGGATATTGGAATCATCGTTCTTTGTCAAAACCTTTGATACAAGAAAAATGAATAACCTACTAATAGTCCTAGAAGCAATTTTAAAATTTGGACACATTTGTAGATCAAAGGTTGATTCGATTATATCCATAACTTTACATGTACCACCGATAATTTACTAATTGTTTTTTTTTTTAGTATTTTAAGACGATTTTTTAAAAACATTAGGAGGATATTTGAGCACACCATCACATCGCCCCTAACAAAAAGAATGCAGGAAGATACGCATATCTACTTAATCCATTATGATTTAATACAAAATAACCAAAATTATAAAATAAAATTATTAATTCTCCAAAATAACATTTTTTTTTCTTTCCTTAAAAAACTTTAGTTCCTTGTTCTTACGATTTCTCAATTTCCTTGATAATGAAACTTATTTCTTCTATGAAAAATTTGAGAGTGATTAATTTTGTCTTGTGTTTACTTTGCCCTTGCAAATATTACTTTTAGCTTCTTGCTTTAAACCTTATAAAACCTGTTGGTTAGGCAGGTTGGTCAGGTCAGGTTTTATAAGGTTTGACACGGGTTAGATACTTTCCACGCGGGTTTTCAGAGGTCTGACCAGGTTTTATAAGGTTTGACACGAGTGAGATGGGTTTGTTAGTGTTTTAATCGTCCAACCTGACCTGAGCAGGTTTTATAAGGTTTGGCTCGGGTTAGATACTTTCCACGCGGGTTTTCAAGCTTTGACGAACTGCTGAACTAATCAAAACGTTACTTATTTCTCAGAATCCGTGCAAATTTCGCCCGAGTCGTCAACGGTCGTTTTATAATACGCCTGACTCATTCTACGCATATTGTAAAAATAATCGTGCGTATGATTATTTTACAATAGAGCTATTCCGCGTTTTATAAAACGTCTAAAATTTTCAGTCAAATTCTAAAAATTCTCCGTTCATTCTATATTTTACAACCTGCCCAGTCATTTAGAAAACGACTAGGCGTTTCATGAAACGACTGATTTTGCAATTCGCCGCCGACAAATACAGCATTTATATTTTTAATAACATTCCAAAGGAAACCGCCAAGATTTGTTATCTGATTGGCATTTATTTTCGAATGAGAGATAAAGGTCTACCAAATTTATAGAAATTGTTAGTTAATGGACCCAATATAATAATAAAGAAATATAATCGTGAAAGGATTGAATTAAACGGACATAAAACTGGTATTTTTCCAGAAAAAAATCGAAAATGAACGCAGTAGCAATAATAAAATTAACGTAAACTAGCTTGGTGGTTTAAAAATTTTGCAATACTTTTACATCGATCAGTATCTTTGAAGTTCTTGGATTTGGGCAATGTCAGGAACTCCGAACAAACTCTGAAGATAAAAATATATATATATATATATATATATATAGTAATAATAGCAAAAAACTTTTCTAATTCGTGTTTTTTAAGAGACGAAAGATCAATGCTGATCTTGTACGTTTATTATGAATTGCTAATAATATCTCACCTGTGAATTGTGTAAATGCTTAATTTGACAGTTTAGTGCAATTAAAAATTCGGCAGCAGAAAGGCTTGAAATCATTTTTCTGACTACAAACTTGAATTTGTCACATTTTTGTATAATTCTGTGCAAAATGACAAATAAAAAGAAATTAAGAGTGGTGCTTGTAATGCACACTGCCAGTCAATCTAAAACGAACTCGTCGCGCCAGATTTTCTGCAGTATTTTGTTTATTTAATATTATTGTTTACGACTTTTTTATTTATCAAGTTTACTATTTGACTTTCTTTTTTACACTATTTTTTATTTCTTTGTAACCAAAGTGATTTTAGTGTTTTTTTGTTTGTAAATAAACATTGCATAATTTTCTGCCATTGAGTGCAGTCGAAAGTTCATTTCGTAGCTTTATTTTCGAATTATATATATACAGTCCACTATATTTTAGTTCTTCTACTTTAACATGAGTGTTTGCCATTGAGTGCATTTAGAAAAAAAAAACATTTGGTCCAAACGAGCCGGATATTTCATCGGTGATATTTTGGTTGGTCTAGTTTCTGCTGCTGCCGTATTCGCCTGAATTGGTAATTCGTGAGTTTGTTCAGCAGAGGTTAGTTATTTCTTTTAATATGAATGAGTTTAAGAGAGCGCGTGCTGCTCTTAAGGCGACTTTGACGCATTTTGCAACATATGTTGGCAGTGCGCAAGATTTGTGTGGCAATCTCGAGATAATTGTAGAACCTGCAAAGATTGTCTTATCTTTGCAAAGGCGTTTAGATTCCTCAGAGTCACTTTTAACCGAATACAAGGAGGTTCATGCAAACATCACTGCTATTGATGACGACGATGATCACGAGATTCAACTTGCTCAGTTCGAGAATGATTTTTTTGATATCATGACCGATGCCGAAATTTTGATAGGCAAGATAAAGTCTACTTGCGAACAATCAGAATGCAAGGCGGGTTCAGATTTCATAATAGAGCAAGCATCCGATGGCACGATTTCTGCACATCTTATCGTCTCCATGAAGAGTTATGAATCTGCAAAAAATGCACATTTTATGACTAGCTTATCACGATCGACTCACTCGGAGCGATCCATGCTGTCCAGTTCTGCGCAGAATTTTGACTCTGCCGGAATGGCACTTTCTATAGGTGGCTTACCACAGTCGACTCATTCGGAGCGATACGTGTCGTCAAAGCCACAAGCTTATAACAAGAAGCAGATGTTGCTTCCTTTAGTCCCCCCCGTACAGAATTTTGACTCTGCCGGAAGGACAGTTTCTATAGGTGGCGTACCACGGTCGACTCATTCGGAGCGATTCGTGTCGTCAAAGCCACAAACTGAATCCGAACAAACGGATTCAGAATTATCTTGTAACAAGAAGCAGATGTTGCTTCCTTTAGTCCCCCCCGTGCAGAATTTTGACCCTGCCGGAAGGACAATTTTTATTGGTGACGTATCACGGTCGACTCATTCTGAGCGATCCGTGTCGTCAAAATCACTATCTGAATCCAAACAAACGATTTGTTGTAGTGAAAAGCAGATTTTGCTGCCTATCGTCCCTGCGCAGAATTTTGACTCTGCCGTAAGGACAGTTTCTACTGGTGGCGTATCACGGTCGACTCAATCGAAGCGATCCGTGTCGCCTGAGCCAGAAGTTGAACCCCAACATGAGATATCGGTAATTTGTCAAAATGATATCCAGATTTTACCACCCATCATTCCCGTGCAGAATTCCGACACTGCCGGAAAAATGGATCTAATGAGTGACATACCACGGTCGACTCATCCTGAACGGTCCGTGTCATCGAAAGGACAAGTTGAGCCCTCGCAGACCATTGAGGTACAGATTTTGCTAGCCAACGACTCCGCGCAGATTTTGGACCCTGCCGGAAGTTCAGCATCAATCAATAATCTTATGGATTTTGGTTCACCGTCCAATTTCTCTTTTTTGAATCTCGATAAGATCACTGGCAACATTCCCAGTTGCCAAGTTGATCAAGACATAACTCCAAGTAATTTACACTTGTCTGATCTTCTTGTCAATCAACCGGAACAAATAATATTGGGTCCCGGTCATCTACGATTGCAGAAGACTTTTTTTGTTTGTGTAATGGCGGGTCGTATAAAGGCCCCTTCTACTATAATAGTTCGTTGCCGTTTCAATCGTCCAGGCGAAGTTCCCAACCAGCTTGTAAGGTTCTGGGAACTTGAAAGCTGTCAGACGAAGCGAGCGTTTTCAAAAGAAGAATATTCTTGCGAAGCGCATTTTAAACAGACCAGACCTCCTGAGGTCCTTGGTTATTCTCGAGAGGTTGCGCTCAAAGATTTTTTTTTATAGAAAGATCTTTGACGGACAACCCAGTTACTTTTGAAGTTTGTTTCATGTTAATGAAGGAATACGAAGATCTAGGTCACGTATCATCTGATGGGCCAGATTCCTCGGATTCTTCAAATTGTTTCCTCATCATGAGGTGTTAACTAAACTTTGAGGTGTCTTTTTAAATGGTTCAATGTCCACTTCCAGTGGTCATTTGTTCAATATTGTTCAAATTATGGGTCCTGCCAAACAGGAGGATTTATTTCAATTGCTGTTTGTTTTCGGCAGTATATCTATTCGATATCGTCCGATATTTATAGGACGTGCAGGCAGGTTCTAGTCGAGCCTAACCAAAAAAGGTCACTGCAACGAATCTTGATGCGCACGGTTCCATCTGTGTCTCTGTGCGTTTATAATTTAAAAAATATTGTGACCTACGGTATTGCTTCAGCCTCATTTTTGGCCATTCGTTCGTTATTTCAATTAGGCATTGAATGCGAAAATTTTCTGCCTAAATTTCTGGCATTATAAAGCAGGATTTCTACATGGATGACTTCCTGACTGGTTCGTATGATTTGACACAAGCTCGTCAAATATATTTACTTACAATTGTCAAATATTTTGGAAGCTGGTTGCTTCAAGTTATTTAATTGGATGGATTGCGAATCATCGTCCACAAATTCTGTCGGACATTCCAAAGAGCGATTGGCACCCAGGCGTTTTCGAGCTTGGCACTTACTACCACACTAGCACTCTTGGTCTAGTATGTGTTATCCAATTTGACCATCTCATGTACGCTATTAATAAAGCGTTCGATCTGTCAATTACAAAGCGCTTCATTCTTTCAGAGGTTTTGCGAATTTTTTGATTCTCTCGCAATTTTGAGTTCTTGCACTCTAGTTGCCAAATGCATATTGCAGAAGCTCTACCTGGAAAAAATATCTCGTTCTCAAAGGCATCCAAACCAGAAGGTCTCATTTTAAATTGATCCTTCGTCTTATTTTATGCATCCATCAGTGGATGCGGTGCTTGTATTTATTATTTGTATTAATTCTTCTTCTACAAGGATAAAAATATTCATGTCAGACTTTTGTGCACAGTCAGGGGTAACTTCCTTAAGGCCTAACACAATACCTAAGATGAAGTTATCCGACGCAGTGTTTCCATCAAAATTATACGAGCAGGCCCTCTAGGCTCTCAATATTAAATTTTCTCGTCGTTTTCTTTGGACAGATTCATCTGTCGCGTGTATATTATTGAATATGTCACGTATAAGACATGTTCCTACTAGATTCAACCCTGTCGAAATGGTTTCAAAAGGAAATAGCTTTTCGTGTGCTAGATAGAATCTTTAATTTTATGGTGGTATTATGGACCGCCCTTTTTACTCCAGCTTCCCAAGGTAACAATTTAAAGTCTAGCTATTTTAGCTACCGACTTATTTTGTTCCTTAATTTTTCAAACTTTTTACACGTATAAGACGTGTTATCGCATCTTGGGAAATCATATCCTCACTTATGAGGTCATGTGCACTTTGCTCATGTAATTTGAGGCTACCCTCAATTCTCATCCCATTTCGTCTTTATCTGAAGATCCCAACGATCTTCAATAATAATAATTCCTGGTCATTTTTTCGTCGATCATTTTTTAACATCTTTTTCAGATCATAGCTCAAATTACATTCATGTTTCTTGCTTTATCATCATTCAAACAATCATAGGAAGACATGTGGAGACAAAGGAGCAAAGAATATTTTGTCTGAGCTGCAGCAACAGAAGAAATGGAACGCTCACACCTCGGACCTGGAAGTAAAGGATGCAGAACCAGCTGAGTTTCCAATGAAGCGGAATATCAGTTTTATATATATTTTTTATTTTAAGCATTTGTTTAATAATGTTTTTAATATTTTTCCCTATTTGTAAAGCCTTTGAAAGCACTAATCTTTCAAGGCTGGGGGTATGTTTACGACTTTTTTATTTATCAAGTTTACTATTTGACTTTCTTTTTTACACTATTTTTTATTTCTTTGTAACCAAAGTGATTTTAGTGTTTTTTTGTTTGTAAATAAACATTGCATAATTTTCTGCCATTGAGTGCAGTCGAAAGTTCATTTCGTAGCTTTATTTTCGAATTATTTATATACAGTCCACTATATTTTAGTTCTTCTACTTTAACATCTCGATTTGCCATTGAGTGCAATAGAAGACAAAAACAATTATTTATTCTAATTTCGCGTCCCAGAATCAATTTCGTTAACAATTATATTAAAAACTAGCGTGACGAGCCTGTTCTGAATTGACTGGCAGTTTACAGCAATATAGTCGTTCTTCATCTATAAAACAATAAAGCCAATTTTCAAATCTGCTTCTTTAGTAAAAAAACAATTATAAAGGATTAAAAAAACACTGCGTTTCCACGCTTATAAGTTCGTGGTAAGAGTTAAAAGCTTGCAAGTTGTTAAATTGTGAGTAAAATGTTACAAAATGCAATGTTCAAATCCTATTTACAGTAACGTACTACATCGGATACCTTCGGTTACGTCAATACAAGTCGCGACGTGTTAAATTTGCAGAACAAAAAATTTTGTTGTTTGCCAAACGTGAAGTTTTACACAGCACGCAGGAAAGTTTAGCACAGGTACGTTGAAAGTTGCAACCGAGAGCTTCAGGGAAATCTTGCCTTTAAATCAATCAACGCTGTTTCCTCAAAAATGTGCATTGTGGCGAAAACAAATAACACGCACTCAAAGTATAACGAGTTTTATGAATAAAATATTTGTGGCAAAAACTGAAAGCAGTATTTTGTTAACTGTCAGCAACCAACAAAGTATGATCGTCTTTGTATTGCCGGTTGTTTTTGTTTAAAAAGAATCAATGATCGTATACCGCATAACTAAATACATTACAATTTCCTTCATTTAACAGCCTTATTTTTGAAACATACTTTATACAGTTGAACGACACTGCTTTTTAAGTAGCGCTTGCAATTCTTCCTTTTATTTAGTGTTTTTTCGAGTCATCTACCTCACAAATGAAAGAACAGGTCGGGCGATGCAAGTGGAATGTATGTGCGTGGGTGAGAGGTGGTATGTACAGGTACAATGGTAATACCAATTCCTAAAATAATCTATTTAAGTTATAATATAAGTAAATATTTTGATTGTTTAAATATTATGTACTTTACTCTCAGAGAGAATTCAAAATTTAAATTTAAAAAAAAGGTTTTAATATTACTTGCATGTCGAGCCAGTTAAGTCCCAATGTTGTTCCTAAACGACAATTAATAATTAATTAATTAATTAATTTTAATCAGTAAAAGTACATTTTTGTGTTAAAAATAGACTATATTAACTAAAAAAGTTGAAGAATTATTATTTTTAAGTTATTTTCATAATTTGGGACTGAAGGTGTTAATGACCTGTTTTATCAAACAAATTCAAGGAAAACGGAGGTTGTCATTTTTAACATCAAATGAAATTTAAAGGTAATTAGGAAGGTTTTCATTCACATTTCATTTACAAGGGGTAGTATGACTAAAAGAGAGCAAACCCTTTTACTCGCATAATTCCGAGCTTATGCTACCACGTTCCATGAATAAAAACGTAAGTAAAACCTTTTGCTCACGATATATTTTTATTGTAGGTAAAACATGAACGACTGTGAAAATCATTTCCGATGAAATAAGTGCCCACAAAATGCGTAGCATATAACACTACTCAAAACAGTAAAAGAGAGACAGTAAAATCGTCGTGGAAAGAACGCACGCACCTGTTCGAGCCGGCTAATTAATTCGGACAATCTAGAATTTCTTTGAGCATATGCTCAATCCATGTGAGCAAATAGGAGCAGAACCTTATACTCCCAGCGTTTACTATGAGCATATGCTTTGAGGTTTTGCTCAGACTCATGTAGCATCTGCTCTTTTTATTCCTACCGCCCAAGAATTCAATTTACTAAACCAAAATTGTTAGGTCTGGGTCTGAAGTGAAAAATACCTGCCTTGAATGCAATTCTGTTTGTGATTACGGTTAATAACTAGCGATTAAACGACTATTGTCGACCAAGATCTAAGATTTTTGTTGGAAAAAGTTTTAAACAATTATTAATTTGAAATTAACGGCTCTTCCAAAACTTTAAATTTTGGCAATGTATTCTCTGGGATATTTGGAAAGTAATGACATGAAAAAAATTGATTTATTTGACTCTATAGTGCCTGGCGCCGTTTGAATAATTAAATTTAAAAGTAATAAATAATAAAACTCTTCAAATTTTTAGGGGGATTACAAACATGTATTTTCGTGAAAATACTGTACAATGAACCATACTGTATTTACCTACATTTTTCTGAATAAAACTAAAGTTGGATTATCCGTGTTACCCGACGCCGAAATTAACTCGGATAATCGACACTACACTGTAGATACTTTGTTATGTGCTTTGGTATTATCTGCGTTAATTGATTGGTAGTTTATCCAACATTAAACATTAATAACCACTAAATTAATGCACTTTTACAAGTGAGAATAGCCCAGGTTGGTTAAAAGTAAACCAAAATCGATTCAATAATTTTTGAGAATGACGCCATAATATACATTTTTTAACAAAAGCATTGTCATTGTGTTTTTTTCGGTAGCAATATCGCTCGTTATTTCAAATATTTCTGATATACATTTTTAATGTTAGTTAATGTTAGTTCTTGCGTTCACTCCCTCTTTAATAACAAAAATCTGGTTCCGGGTGTCCTTATTAAACTTGCCGTACTAAACGTTTAGTACTGAAGTGTATAATTTTTTGTGCTCCAAAATTAACTACACTTCTGATAAGTTAAGTGTGTTAAGTAGCTGCCATATCTTATAATGGTACAACGTTAAAAAAAATTATAAAAACCGTAAATTAATGCAGACATCTCACTACGTCTAACCACAAAATTAAGCTATCTAAATAAACATCACAATTTGAAACGGACCAAAATAATTACCAGCGAAAAAATGATGCCATAAAAACTTGAAAAAGTTAAGTAGCACTGTTAATGCTCATTTCACATTTCGGCGTAAATTTAAAAAAGTGGTTTTCTGGGAAATTGTTTTTTATTTTCGTTTTGGTGGTAACTGCGAATGGTTTAATAAATTTCCCCCTCGGTGGCAATAAAGAAAATCCTTCAATTTCTTGAAATTGTTTTTCATTTAGCCGTTAAAAAAATATCAACATACTGTAATTCAACAAACTCGATACAGATTGGAAACTACCTTCAATATTTTCTTTCCATTTTGCGATAGTGAATTGCAACTTTGTTGATATGTTTCTTTCAGAACAAAATAAATAAAAAGGATAAGCTAGGAAAAAAATGACCGTTTATCAGTGTAAATAATTGCTCCACTTAGGAAAAATATAATTGAAGAATGCATCTGTTTACGTTTCGTTCAGATAAATATATAAATGTAACGGATAAAGTTTCCACGTTTATATTCAAACATAAAACTACCTATGCAAAAATTTCTAGTTCAAGCGCTCTACAGCTGGCTCATATGGGCAGCAATAAGCATGGAACGAGCGGAATTTAAAATTTATGATGAAAAACTAAAACAGCGGAAATTTTTATATTAATTAAACATTCTTGAAACTCAATAGCAATAGTACACCTATTTATTTTTTGATAACAACTGATGAAACGTTATACTAGAAACAAAGTAGCCGAGTGCGAATAGATTAGAAAGAATGAAAGGGTATTATAGCGAGGTTCAACTACTGCACCTCAAAGCTACATGATTTTAAAACAACAATAGAAAATTCGTTAATACTTTTTCAATCTGTTTTCAATATTTTGCTGCACGGGCATAAAATCACTGAAATATAAATAAAATGTATTGATGCGATAAATTTGCAATACTACTTGTCTACTTAAATAGCTTTCTCAGAAGTGTTACTTACCTATATGAGCTAAATTAAATAAAAGTTTGCAATTTAATTTAAATACGAAGACAAATTTGTTTGTACTCTATTTTTCTGATAATAGACCAAAGCTCCAAATTGATGGTACATACTCATTTTTTAGAATAACAAAGTTTTGTTCGTTAAATCCATGCCGAAAGGGACTATACCTACATCTATGGGGAGAAAATCCATAATTTGAAGTAAACCTTACAGTTAGAGCACATGCATGGCAACAGATTAATCACCGTGGAATGTGTTGCGATAAAACTCTTAAAAAAGGAAAGAACCTGCCTGCAAATTGCTATAGATCGGATGATGAATGTTTGCTTCTCTGATTATAATTTATTGATTGTCTTATTTGCACGAAGAAAACAATGAATTTTTTAGTTCCTTGCCAAAAATGTATAAGAAAAGAGAATATTAAATGCAGAGGATGTTATTTACCATCTATGTAATGCCTGCCATTCAATATTAAATTGTCAATAACTATTACTAATAAATCATCTTCCAATAAATAGCAGTTTGACTTCAATTGAAATATATTTGATGCTTTCTTTAAGAAATTTGCAAAATAAATTTTTCTATTCTTTCAAATATTTCTTATATTCAACAACTGAAAGTTAGTTTGGTACAATTTCAATATCAATGTTTTCATATAAAGTTGAAACGTTCGAATTTTATTGCACTTTGCATCCAGTTTCTTTTACTTTATGTTAAATATACATATTCCATATAAAAATTGAAATTCATCAAAAACTTGCAACCATTTAAATCAAATTGCATTTAACTGAAGAAAAGAAACATGCGCTACAGTGTATTGCTAGTTATACCGAGGAAAAAGAGAAGTTTTCCGCTGAAAACCTAAAACGAAATGGGTTCTCAGAAACGTAGGAAATATAAATCGTCACAATTCGAGCCTAATAATTAACGGCTTTAATTTTAATATGAAAACGAAGTCATTTGTATCACACTTAAGAAAATGTAAGATCAAACTTGAAGTTTTTACAAGTAATGTCCCATCTACAACATATTTTTAAAAAACTTTAAACACCGCACAATAAAAATCATCTAACATTAGCAGAAATTTCTATGTTATTTGAACTTAAGATATAAAACTTACACCCGGTTCCATAATCGAATATGTCTAATGGTTCTTTAACTAAAGGTGGCTTTAAAGTATTGTTACAACAATCAGTTGATATAGTCATTAGGACTTTAACTTAAAAGTCACTTTAAAATAATTATGGTAGTACCAGCCATTAAAAAAGCAAATAACAACTCTACAAAATATTACTGCACAAAACTTTGTTACACGTGGTTTCAACAGGATGGGGCAGTAAATAAATTCCGAACTCCCGCAAGTCAAATATTATCTCAAACCGATAATTTAATGTTAACTCGAATTCTTACAAAGTTTCGGTTGTAAAATGCTTCGACTGACATATTATTTAACGAAATTTGATGCGTAATACGAATTTCGATACAAAACAAGCAATAATACACTTCAAAGCGAAACAAACGGGTATTATTAAACATCACTTAAACATGTTGTCTTGTTTTGGGTTCACTATTGCATTCTCAATATAAAATGTTGTAATGTAAATAATATAAAAATAATGTTTTGTTGTAGTTTCTGTATTTCGAAGTTTATGTAAGATTGTTTTGACAGTCCCTTGGAGATTCGACTTAGAGAAGTTCCACTGTGGCATGGAATAGGGAGTTGTAACTTGTGATTAAAATGTTTCACCTTTAACCGATACCACTTTCAACTAAATATAGTCAAGAAAAAATGCGAAATTAGATGTTTATCACCACTAAAATATATCCAAATTTAGTCTGAAACCGTAACAGAAGTAATAAAAGGAAAATCACTTTCCCGCAATCAGTTACAACAATCTGTCATTTTCAATTTTGTACAAGGTCAATCGTGAGGGCTTTTCGGAGTAATATTGCGTTTTCTTATTACGTAATTCGTCCCCAGTGAACGACACGAAGCTATGCATCCTCTTCGCGCTTACCAACTTATTCACGCATAGACGAACATCACGCAAAATCAGTTTTCGTTAAATTGCGCGCGCAATTTTAAGTTCAATAATCGAACGTTTTAATATACTTCCGGTAATTTGGCTTCGGCGGCAAGTCAGTTTGTGTACATCATTTTTCTATCATGCGACGTAATTTGTATGCATCAAATGATTCTCGACGCAATCCTTGCTTGAAACAATTAAGAAGACTAAATGTAATTTTATACTTTCAAGTTTGAAAACCAAAATGCAGGTAATTGCATGTGCCAGATTAATATTATCTTTACATTTACTTAATACAGTACAACCTGGCTAATCCAAACTAATTGGGACCGGACTGCGTTCAGATTAGCGATTTGTTCAGGTTACTGGAATAAAATATAATATACAATGTGAGTTTACTAAACACCTTGTCTCTTAACAAAAACGAACGAAGCAGTCGATTCGATAAACGTCAAGTAGTAACTCGACACCTTACTCAGAGGTAAAGTCGACCGGTCCTAAGCCTTGTCGAAACTGTTCGGTTCGTAGAAGTCGAAATAATTTTGTTGTATCTACTTTTTCAGTCGCTTTTCGGATTACTGGAGGTTCGGATTAGTGAAGTTGCACTGTAGATAAAGAAAAACCTGAACTCTATTATTAAGCCTTTGTAAAAAATAGGGCGCAAACAATTACCGATTTATTAATTTATAAGTTAAAAAACTAAAACCGTTAGCACTATTTTTTGAGTTCTTAAGAAATAAGTATTAAAAAAATTATTATACTTATCTTATTATTGGTTAAGTTAAGTGGCAATTTAATTAACTCTTTTGGAGGCCTTTCGGAATTCTATTTACCGATCGATTTTGTTCATTAATGAACTAATCAGGGTTTAGAAACTGCCCTACCATTATGCTGAAACTTGTCACTATGGTTCCATTCTTTCAAACCACAGATAACTAATACTTAGCTATCCGCCGCTAAAATTAAATTAAGACTTTCTTTATTTCGATTCTTCTATTATTCAGATTTTACGTGGAACTGACAAAATCAAAGACTTTTTCTCGTCGATAAATGGAATTAATCTGTAAACCAATATAGCTATTAGGTGGCTAGTATAACCCTGTAGTTATTGCAGGGTTGGCACTAATCTACTGGGACTTACGGCTTAACAAGACTTCCGACCTACGAAGGAAGCGAGATCCTTGTATCCCAAAACACCCAAAGATCAAAACTGAGACTGCTGCAGTATAAAACACCCAATATACGTTACTTTTTCATGACATTTTATTGTACAACTTTACCATATTTTATACCATAAGTCAAAATTACAATATTTGATTACAAATCAATTACATTACAATTTTGTTAATAAAAACTTTTATGTACTTGTATGTAAAGTTGTTTGCAATTTCCGACCGTCAATATTTACTGTAGATTCAAAAGCTGTCGAGCCAATATAAAAAAAAATAAATTAAATCAACTTTCTCAATATTTTTCCCAGTATCAAGAGTCTCACTGAAATTAGGATCATTTCGGGTAGGTACAAATAATTTAATAAAAACAAAATAAAAAAACTAAACTGAAATTTTCAAGAATCATTTTTAAATTAATTTAAAATTTCATTTTTAATAACCCTGATTGGTTTATACACTCAACATTCCCCAAAAATATGACTATCGATAGAAAGCAAATTTAAAAAAACGATAAGAATAAAATGGCACGTCGATGAAAAATTGGTAACCAAAAAACGACTGAGTCCTTTAAATTTAAAAGGGAGATTACTACACCACGTTTTATTATTCAGTTGGAGCAGACACACACGCACACACACTCAACAAGTCACACATGTACAAACATCAGTGCAAAATGGTTTCAATGTATCGTTGAAAAATTCGAATTCAAAAATTTTCATGATGACTGCATGTACTTTTTTTTATGTAGAAAGTAAAATATCGTCTCTAACAAAGAATATGTCACTTTTTATGCATTCATTAAAACAAATTATAGTTGAAATTACATACAGTAACTTCTTCTCATTAAAATGTGTGCTTGACATAACTTCATTCGTTTTAATAGTTATTTAACCATGTGCGTTAATGAGAGCGATTAATAATCGAGACCGTTTAACGCGTGAGCGAAGCGAGCGCATTAATATTGTTAAGCTTTTTAATCGCCGGTTAACGCAAAAGTTGGTTACAATATTTTTCCGTTGATCGAATCTTACGAAATTGAAGAAAATGTAATTTTTTCCGCGACAAAAATTCCAATAGATATTCGAATCAAGCATATCATGCATTTTAAATCAATAGATATTCCAACCAATGGTGCCATGATTTACAAATAATTTCAAAAGGTTGACAATCCATCTGCACTTATCAATTTTACTGGCTGTATTGTTGCTAACTTCTATATAAATAGTATTACTATAAACATAACGTAAGTAATTAATTAAATTTGTTGTTCTCATTGGTATATTTTGTATTCATTTTGTCAGATTACATTAAAATAAAGTGGCATTTTAATTTAATGGTATATTTCGTTGCGTAGATGCCGAAATCGTGCATTTATAAGAAATCATTCATTTATAGGGGTCATAAATGCACGATTTCCTATTCATTAAGTCGACGCGTAAATCAACGATCACCGGAAAATGTATTTTCGGCTAATTGTAAACTCAAATGGGGAAGTATGCCTACCATGTATTTAAATGATTCTAAAATATTGTGTGCACTACTTCTAAATAATTGAATTGCGAAAATGTACAGCATTTCAGCTTAAAAACTGTCGAATAAGGAAAAAACTATTAAGACTAAATTTAAGAATAGAGTGATTTATGATTACTCTGAGTTATTTGTTAATTTCTTCAATTACAAATGTGTTTAAAGTGGCTACCAATGATATCTCTACCCTACATAACGTATCTTAACTTTTTCAATATTATATATAGGTGCACAAAAAGTTCTGCACTCCACACTCCAACATTCTATGCACAATTGTAAAGAAAATAGCATTTTAGGAATAATTATTTATAGTTAATATGATAAATGTCACATTTAACTAAAATGTGAAGAATAAACAGATATACGTTGTGCAATCAAGTCACGACTTTTCTAACACCAACAGTTTAGATAATTTTATCGTTGCCATTTTACGAATTAAATACAAAAGTAAGTAATGTATAACTAATAAAAGTAATTTGTCCAGAAGAAAATATTTAAACTAAACGGGTAAGATTCAATTAATCAAAGTCATAATATAATATATAATATTGCACAGTGCCATTTCGAGACTTGCAGCAAAGATTTATAATTAACTAGTTTTCCCTTATTCGGCATATCCTAGAAATTGCATTACATAAATCAGCGCTTAATACAAGATGTAAACATTGAAAGATGTAGAGAAACGTTAAACATAATTCCGAAAAACCTCCCTAGTTCCGTAAAAGAAGCTTAACTGATATGAAACTGCAAACACGTTGATTTATCATATGAAATGCGAAACCCTCACGACTAAAAACATTGTCACGATAACGTTTTGCAACACAAAGGTTAACATGTGAAATTAAATCGTCAGTACATATTAAATTCTGTTGTTATTGACACATTTGGAAAATTGCTTTCAGGTGAAATTTCAATATTCTAGCCAGAGATCGAATGAAAAGGGTTACAATAGTGCAATTTGTATTACTTATAAAAGTTGTTGCTTGTTACTATAGTTTAATGATTTGCTTGAATTGCTATATAATAAATTTATGGACGGTAAGCAAGGTCGATTGTTATATCTTTAAAACGTCAAAAAACTGAAAACTTCACGCCCATTAAAAGTAATCCATTATTGTTCGGTCGGCTGAAACATGAAATTGCCAGGTATTGAAAATTGATCGTTAAATATTAACACCTTTGGGTCAAAGCAATCAATGGTCAATTTGTTCGCATTTTTATTTTATTTATTCAATCAACCAATTACGGCGTGAAAAGAAAGTCCGTCTGCACAAACACAAAAATCTTCTGAGTTACCGCGGTTAAAAAAGTTGCGAAATTGTTAACAACACTTACTTCCTTATAGGATCGTTAATGATAATATCAGAATATGTATATTCTGTTTGCGCTGCAAGCGACTTATTTATTTTTTACCCTTGAGTGTAATTATGGCCGGCAAAAGAAGTGACCGCAAAATTGCAGTATATGCAATTGCGCCTAGCCGGGGCAGCACTGCGGAAAATTCCCCGTCTTAGTCTAGCCAATTCGATCGCTATAAAAAAGCCGGAGAGATGAACATTCTCCATGAATAAATTTTCTGAATTAATTTAGTTCTCTATAAACACAAGCGACTTTAATTAGAACAATTATTTACGGCAAATTTGTTTTCATTAAATAATTACAAAGTCAGGAGATACATGCCAAAACATGATTTCCATTAATTTATCTCATGTCATCATCCTCTCTTTGCGAAGTGTCACTTGTTAACTCATGTGTCATGTCACAATTAATTTTATCGCTTAAATCTGTTATTATGCGCGTTTTGTGCAAAAAGCCGCAATTATTATCCTTGAAAGAGGTTCCCGTCCGTGAACTTAGCGAATTTATGAAGTTTGCACTAACGAATTAACCGCAAACATTTACTTTCGAAACATAAACAAAATTTCATCATTCGGCCACATACGTTATTCCAAACTGAGCCGTATACGTTTGGTCGAAAAGAGAAAAACGTAGTTATTGTTTACGTTACATGTATATGCGTATGTACGTGTATATATGAACGTTGTAACTGTTTCTTATCACATAATTACTTTAAGAAAAAAAATAAACTCTCGAGTTAAAAATGGTTACCGAATCTCAAACTTTATCCCAAAAGCTTTATTTAACTTAAACAGAAGTTCAGCTGTGCTCACTCAGAGTAAAGCAGCAATTATATATAAAGTTAAATAAATTATACGTTAAATTGCCTGCTTGTGGCAATCCTCAGAATTTTTCTCTCCAATTTTAATAAATGAATCTGATTTATGTATAAACCTTAATGATCCTGCTACTATTATTTAATACCTTGAATGTAACACATTTTTAATAGTTAAATAACATAAAATTATATTGCCCATTTACGATATTATCTCTGCGCTATTAATTGAAAATAGTAATTATGTTTTAATTAGTCGCGTAGAATAAAGTAAAACAAAGTTTCAATTTAATGTGTAATCAATGTGGAAAAAATTTACATTATAGTTGTATTGAATTGAGTCATTAAAACAGCAGTTTCGTTCTCTATTTCGCATGTTTTTTGTTTTCGTTTTAATTTGAAATCATACACAAGAGAGACTAGGAAGGGAAGAACGTCTTGTGTCATTTCAAGTACAAGTATGTGTGTGTGTGTATTATAACTTCATTGGCTGAAAAAATATAGCGGTTGTTGTCATAAATCCCGTTTATGCAAACATAAACGGCAAAGGTTCACCTGTCAGCTGTTTTAAGTAATTCGTTGGGTGTAAATCGAATTTTTAACTGTTCGGCTGCAGACTGCATTTTGAGTATATGATTACTATATCTTTTGAATGGATAGAGAGTACATGCAAAAATGATATCACATGCAGTATTAAAAGAGAGCTTTATGTTCAACAGTGCACGAATATAGGCTGAAGAAGAAATGTTTACAACTAATAAATAATAAAACTTCCAGAGAAATTTTGTTACAAAAAAAGCATGATAACGCTTTTAAAAGATAACATCATATGTCCGCAGCTTTCCATTTGTCTGAAAATGACTTTGACCAAGATAATTAAATAACTGGAGATACTCTTCAGTGCCCGTATTGAAAGAAAGAAGGTAGAGAGGTGGAATAACATGTCAAATGATCCTGGCACGTTGTCGCTGTCGATCAGTTTATTGTTTTCCAGTTTGACAAAAAATGTATAGCTTTCCTATGTCATTTATTACATTCATTTCTACATATAGGTATAGGTATAGGTAGGTTAATGTTAAAATAAAATATTAAGCATTAGAAAATTAACAAGATGCAACACAGATTTTTTGAAATTGGCAATTCAATGTTAGTTAATAAATTTATTTCACAGTTAAAATAATGAACGATGCAAAACAAGAATGTAAATGAGAAACCTATGAAGCCTAAACATTTGTGAACTCGTAAACTTTGGAATAAGCAATGCTTTAGCAAAAGATTAATGCAACTACCTAACTGAAGAACCAGAACATGTTTTGGAATGTGTGAAGTCATGTCGTAGAGTAGTTAGAAATCGTCAGCTCTAACGAGTCAACTGATATTTGCGTCGGTTTCAATCTGGTGCATTTATCAGCAACTTTTTCTTCTTCTCTTTCTTCTTCTTCGACTTGTATTTATTCACTCCTGTATGTAGGCCTCTTCGAACAGCTTTCTTGTTTCTCTGTTTAGAGTAGTCTGGATCGAATTGTTGCCAGCTTTTCTTTGCAGATCATCTGGCCACCGCGTTGGTCGTCTTCCTACATTTCTTTTTGATATTCTCGTTTTGTTTCATTGTGTTTGTAATTCTTCTAGCATAAATTTTAGCTCGTTGATATCACTACCGCTAATTATTACGGTATCGTAAGTTGTTCGACCGATCAACATCTACATTTATACCTTTATTTTGCCAAGACAGTTTTTTGAAGACATCTTCCAAGGCTAAGGTGAACAACTTGGGAGATATTACATCCCTTTTCTATTTTAATCTTATCTGCCAACGTGTCTTCATCCATTTTAATCTGCAATGTGGCATGGTCGTACATGTTCTTTACAAGTTTTGAATATTTAGTATCTATATATATCCTTGTGTTGTCCATTACTTCCACAATCGCCCAAGTTTCAACTGAATCGAAAGCTTTCTCATAGTCTCTGAATGCTAAGTGTATTGGAATGTTATATTGTGTACATTTTTCTATCAGACTTCCGATTGTTTGTAAGTGATCGGTTGTTACGTTTGAAGATTTCAGCGACAACGCTGGTTCGTTTTTAAATGATCACACAGTACATAGTTATTTATTGTAAAAACTGTAAAATAGTATAATTCTTGTTATTGAATAAAATTGACTGCTAAACTGGTCTGAACATTTTTAACGGTTGTAATTAAAATTATCATAAAAATATTTTTATATTAAAATGTAGTAAAGTAATATTAAAACACGTTTTTTAACATTACATTTTTTGTTTATTTTTAAATGAAATCATCACCAAAGCACATGACTAATTTAGAAAAAGGCTCGATATTACACCTTACTGTGTTTTTACTTGCTTCGCATTTAATGTTGAAATATGTAAATTTAGAAAAGGAAGGTAATAGATTCAATAGGAATTAATCTTTGGACACCGAATCAATATTTAAATTATACCAACAGATTAAAACGAATTTGTTGTTTATTTTGAGTATCAAATAAAACGTTCTGCGAATTCACGTGAGCTTCCTTCTGTTTATTTACAGCAGTATCGTAGGAGATCTATACCGGAAAAAACACTTCATTATTTAATCACATCATTTAAAGGCCATCTAATAAGATTGTGGTGGATTCATACAAGTTGGCAATTTTATTTGTATTTGTCGAAAGAGAGAACCGCCATTTATAACTGAAAATTTATTCTGAAACTCGTTTCGCTGAAATCATGATCCGTAGCACATTTTTCATGCTCGCAATACATCTTTCATATCTAATGTTATACCTCATCATTATACAATTATTTATCCATTTTAGCAATTTAACGATTTCTATGCTAATTCTGCTACGATAACACTGCAAATCATAAACTGTAATCTGCCCCATTTTTTCGTTACAAGTGCTCATTGGTATCAATCGCGAAAAAAATTTTATTACATGCGCGTTTAAAACGAACAGGTTATACTTACGAAATTAAGTGCCTTTCTCGACTTTGAACCGATTAATCTTATTAATTAACAGAAACGTTGAAATTATGTGTTGTTGGGAAATCTCATAAACACCGGCATATTCCCTTCTATATTGTATCAATTTTATTAATTTGGCCACTGCGGTCATAATTTCTAGAAACCTTCCGGAATACAAAAGTAGCTGTAAAATGCTGATGAGATCTTTTAGTATTTTACGATTACTTTATGACCTATTCCTGTTTCAATTGGGATTTGCAGATACTTTCTGGAAAGAATTACGACGCAAGTAGTGCATAAATAAAATGTTCTACCGGGGGAAATATGGCCCCTATTTTTCTAATTAGGTGCCGAAAGAACATAAAATCGACTGCGTTTCACCGGTTTTATATTATTTAAAATGCCACTCGTGCCATACGGTGTTAAAAATTTGAATAAAAAAATCACGTAGAATTATGATCAAACCAAATATGGAAGAAGTGGCACACCTACACATAAGTGTTACAACACGTATCCTTAACACTGGCTAAAAGTTTCCAAATACAAAATGTACCAAATAAGGACATTGTGTGAAATATGATAATTAATTGTTTAATTAGGGAATTTAAATACGATTACAAACCAGTAGAATGTCTGGAATTTTTTAATGTCGCTTAAGTAAAGGCTGCAAAAATTAATGAAGAGAAAAAACAAACCGGAGAATTGCGGAAAACTATTTCATAATTATTGTCGTAACAATTCCCATTATACTGTTCAAATTTTTAGCATATAAGTTTGTATTTCGATAGAAAGGCAAATTTCGACTCAGAAATAAATCTCAACACCAAAACAGCTTGTAAGGCTGTCATTTTACTGGATGATTTTGAAAGCACATCTGCATATGCTGGCTCGTGGGTTATATTTGAAACACTGGGTCGTATTAAATTCATATTTACATAAATTTCGCTTGATGCAAGACTACTGCTTTACCATAAAACGAAGGAATTTATACCGAAACGATATTTAACCGTTCGGCGAAACGACTTTAAAAACACTCAAACACTCAAAATATGTATCATAAGTGTTTGTAAATTTCATGAATTCAAAAACTAACTTTACATTCGGAGCTATAAATTACGAATAAATAGGTACATAAAAACTTACTTCACTTAAACGTTTGTGACCATTGTTTTAATTAAAACATTGGTTCAAGGTGACGGAGATTGTACTTATCGATTTTATTACAATCAGTCGTTTATCTAGTATTAAAGCCAGGAAGTGACTACTTTAAGTTGTTAAATTGTCAGCATGAGTCAGAAATTTCGTCTCAAAGGACGGATGTAAATGAAACAAAAAACATAAGACAAATTTAACTATTGATATAGCTGATATTATTTTAATTTTGTAATAAAATGGCAAAGTGACAAAGTAGAGCACTATGAAGGGTTGGAAAGTTCATTTGTTGAAAACGTCCAGCTCTAAGAAAGTAGTAAAATTTCATTATAATATTAAATATTAATTACATCTCTAGGCATACAGACTATGACAATAAGGATTCCTGGATTGATTTACTTATATCAATAAATACCAAAAATTCGCTATTTTGACTAATGATTGTAATGATTATTGTACGCTAGAACCGCGAACTAAATTCGTTATATCCGTAAAAACTTTGTACAGAATTGAATGGCAATAGTGGTGAATATAGTGATTAGTTTGTTACAAGCGTGGCATCAATATTACCGTGTTCGCAATCATCAATTTTGTAGTATGGAGTTTATTCTATGAAGCCGATTTGGCAAAGTGTTACAATTTAAAAAAAAAAACGTTTTCTTAAATTCAGAATAACCGAGGTATAATCATTGCAAAGCGAGCATAATCCCGAATTGATTTCGTAATACAAGACCAAAATAAAGGATTCCGTGTTATAACATTTCGCCTCTTTATCAAATTTGGTTAGCGCGAAATTATCCTTTTCGATCTTAAAAGAAAAAAATTGGCAATGAACAAACTGTCTTCAAGTTGTTAAACCTACGCCGTAAAATGTGTATAACTAGGAAAGGAGACCATGTTGATGGGTCGTAAGAATATAAGTTTCTGTTTTTCTTTTTTATTTCATTAGTTTGGTAACTTTATTGCCGCACTGTGGGAGAAACTACATAAATTTTAATCACGTTTCTTTTTCACTGTTCAGTCTTAAAAATTATTAGAAACAATTTTACAATGGAGGTACATAATTTCAAAGAGCTTTCGCAGTTACATCATGATTTAGTTAATCTGCGAACATGATTATTTCAAAATGTACGTACATTATAAACAGCTGTATAGCAAAACCATATTTTAACGTCGTTGAAAACGTTTATATACCAATAATGCAATTCAATTCAGAGTAGGTAGGTAGCAAACTATTAAAAGCACCTGCACTTCAATTACTTAATTAAAAGATAATACAAGAAAATTCCGTCAAGAATTTTTTAATCAAATTTAAATTGTTTATATTTACCTATTCTATTTTAAGCTTTTGTATTAATCAATTAAAAAAATTCCATAAATGCTTAAAAGTAATCGAGATTATCAGTACCAATAGATTAATCTTCCACGATTGTTCAAATGTTGCGTTGTAAATAATGTACTTTTTTATATCGTTAATTGCCGAAAGCCTGATAAACTGACTATCTCGATTCGGTGGTGAACCAGAAATCAATAATCTCCGAACAAAACAAATTGTACTCCGGTAAGAATACAAAAACTTTTGCGGAAAAAAATTAAATTACTGTCTAGAACAATTTGTTATTTTATATTTAATAAAACTGGAGACAACACATATATAGCTGAGAAAACAATATGGCAATCTTCACACACAAAAATACGATGTTGTGACAAAAGACAAATTATTACGGACACAGTTTTAAATATAAAAAAGTAGTAGGTACTACTTAAACTACGACTAACCACTAGAAGATTACCTTTAATGAAATATTTATGTTGAAAAAATGAAACGCCGCAAAATATAGTGACGTAGCGACGTGATCTTCACGTGTAACTTGGAACTTGAATTTCTATTGGTTATTATAAATTTGGGTCGGTACTTCCTAATTCACTAACTTGCTTACTTGCACGGATAGAGAAAGTGGAGAGTGCGTGTCCACCACGTGATCACTATATACGTTAAAGAAATAGATTATAACCATTCAACGACTGTTTATCGGATGTTCTACTTTTTTATAGAAAATGTTATTAAACGAATAAAAATAGCTTGCGACAAGTTACCACCAGAGAAATGGAACAAAAAAAAACGATTGAAAGGGTGGTCTTAAAGTTACATACGATAAGAAACTTGTTTCTTCCCTAAAATGTAAAAATATCTTTTATGGAGGTATTTGGCTCACTATTAAAACTGGTCTACAAGAAAAACAGGCTAATGACTTCAATAAATGAGGAAAGGGTAGAAGTACATAAAATCAATTTCAATTTCTGATGAGAAATGTGTAAAAATACAAAACGACACCTATAAACTCTTTCGTAGTGCCGCAACGAGTATGTTACACGTTTATACCATTTATGTGGTTAGAGCCGTATTGCGAGTATTGAAAGTTTTTGTACAACTTAACAGTCCAAAAAGTACAACAAAAGTACCTTCCTAATGGAATTGCAGCTAATTCAACAGTGGAAAATAACATTTCACGTTGTACAGAAAAGTCTTGTAATTAAAAAGCACAATGACAATGCTTCAAACCGTAATTATTCTTCCCAACATTTATCATAGAGCGTTTATAAAAACGAATGAAATATTACACTTCACCTGTTACAAATCTGCAAGCCAACCGTAATCTCACATCGTGACGTTGAATATTCAATAACTTCTCCGCTAAAAAAGTATTCATAGTTAACAGCTTTAATAAGTTTCATTAATTACATAAATTAATCCCCAGATTGTCGTAGGAACTTTTATAAATAACCGGACTGTCGGCATATTAAGTAACTTCTGTAATTTTTAGTTGTTCACGGTGTAATATTACAAAGATAGGTGCAGTGACGGCGTATGCATACATCACAATTTTGGTAGACTTAATGATATGCATTTACAAAGGAAAAAAACTTAGACAAGTAATAATTTCCTTAAATTCGCCTCACATTAAAGAAATGAAACGTAAACATTTTAATCACATTGCTGAACATTAAAAAATAGGAGGAAAACATTTAAATTCATCTCTTTACCGATGTTTACATCATTTTTAAGAAAAACCAATTTTTACAATGCGATTTCAAACGATTAACAACGTTTGTTAAATTTAATCATAGATTAAATCCTTAGCAACATTTGTTGTCACATTAATGATTGTTATTAACTGTAGGTTAAATGTAACTGAGATCAACTCTTAAATCTAGCGAATTTAATTTGATTTTTGTATTAATTACATTAATCGACGATTTAACACATTAATTAACTACTTATATCACCTTAAAGGACATAAATTAGTTCACATAGTAGATACGGTATCATCGAATTGTATGCCATATATATTTTTTTTAAATTGCACTGTTTCGATCAGTACTGGTTTTGCTGTAGTACGGTTTATAAAGTTTCAGAATTTGATTTTGAAATGTTATAGTATGACTGTATGTGATTCTATTATCTTTTTTTTACTTTTTCCTGTCTTCTAGTGTTATCTACGTACTGTTGAATTAACAAGTTATTGGACATACGACAAACACCAAACAAAATTAAACAAAATGTTCTTTTTGAAATCTAATTGAAACTCGGATATTGTTTACGTGCTATCCAATCTCTATACAGGCTAGTCCATCGTATAGTTCGCAAAAAAGCATCTTTCAAAGTCCCCTAAAAAATTGAAAACGAACAACCAATAATCTAAAATTGCCGTACTATAAAATGAGCGTTTTATTTTTTTTAAATTTAATTATTCCAGCATCGTTAGAACGCTATACCTAAAGCCCAAGAAAGCATTATTATTTGTTTGCTTTTCGGGCCAATACGTTCAAAATATCTCAGCGAACACGTTGCCGAAAATTAAAATTTTGAAAAACTGGTCGATTTCAAATTAATAAGTGTTGAAAATTTTTCCTGGCGAAAATCGTAAATTTCCAGCGCTAGTTACTAACCGTAATCAAAAACAGAATACCCTACAAGGCAGGTATTTTTTACTTTCGACCTGGACTGAAAAATTTGGATTCTTCTAAACATTACATTACCGTAATGTTTAAAATGGCGATTTTCTTGTTATATGCAGTCATAAACGCCTCCTAAAGTTAACTTAAGGTACTCGCCACATATACCGGCGCCGGCACGGTTTGTGACATTTTTATTATGATTTGTATGAATATTTGGGAGCAGCGACAAATCATAATAAAAATGTCACAAACCGTGCCGGCGCCAGTATATGTGCCGGGTACCTAAAAGAAATTTTGTTTCATTTTATTGTCAAAAGGTCCCAAGAAATACCTGCCATACGATCTGGATATTATTGTCCCATTTTGTGTCAGATGTCCTGCAAATCTTTTATTGCAGACGCTTCCAAATCACCATGACAACTTTTACAACTTTACGATGGCGCCATTTAAGGATTTTGCCATAAATATACTATACGGTATTAGAATGCGATTTATCCAGTTACTATTATTCAAATCTGAATGCCAATTAGCCTAATATTAAAAACTACACTGTAACTTACGTGAAATTGCCCAAACTACGATACGTAACTACGATAGTGTGAAAATAAATAATAATAAATTTTCAAATTGATTTAATTAAAAAACATCGGTAATTTGGTAGTTTGACAATTTAATAATATTGCTTCCAATTTTCCGAATTTTTCGACTACTGAAAAAAAGTTTTGTCTCAAAAATGCTATACGATGGACCATCCTGTATTTCCATATTTCATACTTTTTTCGCAAATATCCAATTATTCGTACAAATCGCTATTTCAGACAAACCCCGCACACTTAACTGTCCGGAATAACGAGGCTCTACTGTACTGAATAAAAGATTACATGCCTTCTAAAGATATAAATGTAATTTTCTACATAAACCACGTACTGCGAAGAAGATAGGTAGGAACAATTATAAAACTATGAATAAAAACCGATTAGGGTTAATATTTGATACACCACAAGAAAAAACTATTTAAATTTGTTTACACGCTATTTTCTGCATGAACAGTATTTAGGTAGAAACAAAGATATTTATAATAAAATGTAACAATCTAAAATATTACTGTACGTAAGCCAGTGCAAAGAAAAGTCGGTCGAGCGCGTTCTTTTATGAGAATAATAGGATGCTTTATTAAACGGGGAACATAAATTTAGATGAAGTGTTCCATACTTAAATTTAAGCACGTATGTATATAGCTATCAAAATGAAAATAGAGATATCCTTAGACTAAAAGTCCTACATGCCTACATAATAGTTTACAGAAGTTTTTCAACAGATCCGGCCAAAATTTGCAAAAGTGTTCTTGTGTTAAAAACAATGAAAAAAAATCAGTCATATCCATTAATTATGATATTTAAATTCTCAAATCTGAAGGGGTATTTTTTTTAGTTGTGTGGGTATAGATCATTTTCCAAAATAATTGATTTAATTTTTCAAAATTATGCATTCAAGCTGTCATTTCAGATATGGCAACAGACTTGTAATATTATCTTCATCTTTACCTTACATCCTGAAGTTTATTATTACCATATACGCGGCATGTAAGAGTATCGCATTAAGAAGCTCTCTGGGGGTTTCAACAAAAATATACAGAATACTAAAAGTACTTTAACACCACTTACAATACCCTTCCATTCCAGATAGTTTCGTATTTATATGGTGATAAACCGTAACTACTATTTAATAGTGCAAGATTACAAATGGAAAACGGTATCTTGAGACTGGCAATAATAAAGTATCAGTTGTTACAGGCTCTCATTCATTTATCTGAAAAACTTGGAGTCGGAAGTATTTCAGTTTAGAATTTTTTTACTTATTACAAGTAAACAACCATACTCGCCCAAGATACCAGAATCAAGTTTTTCTAATAGCAATTTCATTATGCATTGTAGATAACGAAACAAACATTTCTGTTTACTCCCGTAGGGAATCAACAGCACTATTTTATATTTTCACAGAGAAATTCAGCTCAACTTGTCTATTGTAACGAGAAGCGATTCGTAAAAAAAACTTTCGGTTTTCAGAACTGTTCGGGTTTCTGAATTTCGCAGAAAGGATGCAAACCTGTGGAATGCAAATGTAAAAAAAACACAATAGAAAAGGCCCTTTTCTCCGGCTTACCAACCAGGAAATTAAAAGCATATGTATACTTTATAACGCGTTCAACATTATACAATAAATTAAAGAACGCGTTTTTACTCCTTTCATAAAGTCTACAAGCTTTAGCAAAAATTGGTTTAAAATAATTTCGATTTGCAGCTGCTATTTTATGAAACGGAACAATTTGGCAAAACATACATGGATCATAGTTGCCGTTGCAGAACGACGCCCACCCGCCTTTCGGCATCGGGCCGGGCAAAACATACAGTCAAACTCTCTTATAACAATTTTTTGGGTACGTTTTTAATGTATTTTGAACTCCTTGAACTGAATTTTCTATACACCGTAACACTTCGTCGTATGGAAGTTCGACTGTGCATAATTGAAACTGTCTGGTAGTAATAAGATATGTATTTGCATACTCAAACTTCTTTGGACTGTGTATGCGTTTTGAATACTGTCGTTCTTTAATAATTTTACGTCAAGAAATCTTGTTTTACAGTTTCTTTTTAGCAAAGAAAAAAATATTTTTAAAAAATGTTTTATATTTTAGAGAATCGTTTAAAATTGAATGTTCCTTGAAAACTGTACAATTAGTGATGGATTATTACTAACGGAGAGTCATAAAGTGACCGCAGTGGAGAAAATTGTTGATATTATTATAAAATCAGTTATAAACATTTTTAACTACTTAAATTTAATTTTTTAAGGTGACGTGTCATATTTTAATTACGATATTAATAAGTTGAGTAGTTATACATTGTTGTACATGTTTGGTATTACTAATGTGTTTTGTTAAAACACTTTCTCAGCAATGTGTTTTAAAACTGACGATGCAATAAAGTTCTACTGTATTCTTGAAATTTCAGATTTAATAGGTAGCAATAGAAAAGTAAACTACAAAAATAAAAATGAAAATAGTAGCATCAGAGAAAACAAACTTTTCATAATATTCTTCTTGAGCTACCATAAAATTTTCATAATAAAGGAAAGTCTATATTGTTGTACTTCTTTCAAGAGCACTTACCTGTTTTCAAATATTTTTCATTTCAAACGGTATTAAAACTTATTCCTCTCAAAATGGTTCTACGATTGATATTGTAACTCTACCCTTTCTGAGAGTAAACACTCAAAGTTCGACATTTAAATGTTTCGCCAATATTGAAATAAAATGCATCGAACTAAATGCAATCTGTGGCGATAAAAACTTTCAATAGAAAAGTGCTCAAAGAACACGGCAAAAATCCTGACAGTTGAAAGGAAATATTGTACAATTACAAGAATAATTACAATAATTAACATGACATTTTCTGAACATGAAGGCGGGTTAACGATCACGATATAAAATATTTATCGCATTAATTAAAACAATAACCATATTTATGGCGATATAACGTTGCCGAAGATTACAAAAAGAACACCGACAAAAAAAAATCATGCTAGCAAGTTAACGGCATTAAATACTTATATTAGTCGCAAATGATATTTCATTAACCTCAAATTAATAATAATTTTTATTGTTTTTTTTTTTTGTATAATGTGAAGCGACCTGTTGTAAGTGCTATTTTTATTTCGATGTTTTTAATTGAAATTTGACTTTATTTCTCAGAAATATGAGTCAAGTTTACGATTTAAACAACTAAACGAAGCGTTGGTTAATTTGCAAACGGTTTTAAACTGTCGAACGATCAGAATTTTTCCTTATATAGAATAATTAAATGTGAAGTGACTGCTGATTATTTTTCAACATTAATTAGGTAAATTACAGTCGAACTTCCCAACAACTAACTTCCTTATAACAACTTTCTATTATGTGTACATACAGGGTGATCCATCGTAAAGCATTTTCGCGAAAAAACAAATTTCTAATCCCCCAAAAAAATTAAAACCTGCGGACAATAATCTGGCAATTACCATACTATAAAATGGGCTTTTTTAATTTAATTATCTCAATGGAGTCAAGATGGTATAGAGAAAAAATCAATCAAAATAATGACAACTTTCCCGCAGTAATCACAAACAACAAGGCAGGTATTTTTCACTTCAGACCCGGACTTGGTAATTTTTGTGGTTTAGAAAATTGGATTCTTACAAACAATGCAAACCTTCCCAATTACCTTGAAATTACAACAGGTGTTCAAAATGGCGACCTTGTTATATGCAGTCGTAAACGCCTCCTAAAATTAGCTTGAGAAAACATTTTCTATAATTGTATTGTAAAAATTTCCCACGTAACCTGCGTCCAACACTACAAATCATCTCATTCGTTGAATACATATTATTGTTTATCGATGAGACCTACTTTGTAACAGATGTCTTTCTACAGATGTACTGTTCATTTAAGGCTTCTGCCATAAATAATTATAGTTGGGAGACAATTTATTTAGTTACTATTAAAATCTAAATGCCAATTTGCCTATTGTTAAAATCTACACTGTAACATAAGTAAGATTGTGAAAACAAATTCCTGATAGAACAGTTTGATAATAAATCTCGATCAGTTAATTTTCACTGATTTAATTTTTAAAAAAAGTAATTTCGTCACTTTGCAGTTTGGCTTCCAATTTTCAGAATTTTTCGGCCACTAAAAAAGGATTTATCACAAAAATGCTATATGATGCATCACGACATACACGATTTTTCTTTAAGATCACTGCGACACTTCGTTATAGGGAAGTTCGACTGTATTGCAGAAAAGTTCTTAAAACAGTGTATTATTTTTGAAAAATAAGTTTCAACTACATATAAATAAAAATGCGTCAAAGATAAATAACTTGGACGAACATCAAATATTTGAGGCGTTGAGTTGCATATTGCATTTGTATATTTTATATCACTACATATTTAAAATATCGAACAGGACCAGACGCGTTAATCTGAATTCGTGTAAATGATTGCACATATTACTGCTAATATTGTAACTTTAAAATGTACATTTACCAGTGAAGAATTACTTGCTAAAAGCAATATTATCTATATTTTATTCATGTCATTATGGGTACCGAGTTTATACAACAAAACATATTACCAAATTCACATTTCAGCAGTTGCTTTTATTCAATTTGCAATTAGGTAAATAAAAATTTCAACAAAAGTTGCACTAAAGAACCGCCCGTTTCATGCCATTAAGAAATAATTAAAATATGAAGTTACGAAAACAACTTTGTTATAAACTGTTATTTTCTTTCTTCTTTTTCTTCGTGCCGTATCCGCTCAGCGGACGTTGGCTATCATCATAGTTATTGTCACTTTATTGACAACTGCCCGAAATAGTTCACTACAAGTTTTCGTGTTCATTGCCGCAGGTTCTCGAGTCAAGATATTCGCCTTTTTCCTTTTTGCTATCTTTTTATTTTGTTTAAGTACGTATATTTGTCGGTTGTCGGTTGTCGAACCATCCATTATAGAAGCTTGTTCAAAAGTTTACATACTACTGATTAAATGGACCGAACCTAATTTTTTCAGGTAACATGAATAAACAGGTCAGAACGAGAATTTTAATACTTTTAGCTAGTTGTTAGGTAGAAGTGGTCATATTTCAAGTTTACTCAAATTTTACAGTTTTACTACTTCTTACCTGAGTGGATAATAAATCACAAAAGAGTATCCTCTATTCATGGGCTCAACAGGACAATTTAAAGTAACATCAAAATCACTCAAAATATAGTTCTTCAAAATTCGACATAAAGCACTAACAGGCACTTCTTGCTTGCATACATTACTTTTTTGTATCTTTCGTAGATACAAGCGGCGCCGGTGAGGAAAAAATTTCGAAAGGTAAGGATCAAAATGAGGAAATATTTCTGATGATTTGAGCTATCAGAAAAGCTCCAATAGGGAACAGCAGTTTATGAAACGTAATAAATGCAGAAATCTCTAATAAGACACAGTATTAATTAATAAAATAGAAGACATCGATGTGAAATTTTCAAGAATGAGAACATAATTCGTCTGCTGCAAAAATGGGATACATGGGGCCAATAGAAACTGAATTGGTGCAAGAATATGGTATTGTTTTGTCTTTCCTGAACAATTTGTTTTATTTCTTTGCATCTGTGAATCACCTGCGTAGCTTAATGAACACACAAAAAATGTTTCATACTCGGAAACGGTTATGATTCGCACTAATCTAATTATGAAACGTCAAGAACAATAGTATCAGAACCAAAACAAACTGCTTATGACTAATTTTCCCGATAGGATAATGCACAATTGTAAAAAAGTAAAACACACAATAAATGTGGCAAAGTGACGATCTTCAAGAAATACTGTTAGAATAAAACGGTATCAACTTTATATCATTTTCCAATACGATTCCAAATCGTCTGGACGTTACAACAAAACACTGGGAACGAAAACGTTATTTAAGTCAAAAAGGAAAAAAATATGCTAAATTCGGGAAATGTGGTGAATACATTGGCATTTTATTTACAAGGTCGCAAGTTTATATAGAAAAAAAGGATAAATTACGACCGCAATATTTCCTTCCCTCATATTGAAAGAAGAAGATATTTTCAGTGGCAAAAACCTCGGCTCACTTCAATATCAAACGGTGATAATATATTAATGGAATAAAAAACGAGTACTAATAGCGATTCCGATTATAATAGACGAAGTCGTTTAACAATTAAGACAAGAAAGGAAATTGTGCGATTAACAATTTAGAGTGACTACAAAATGTATTAATAATTTACAGAAGCTCAGGAAGCAATTGGGTGAACGCACCTATTACGCGTCCTCAACCTTGGAGCAGCCTTTTCAACTAGGAATTTATTTATTGAGAATATTTTGCACTTAACTAAGGACATCGATGTTCTTATGGTTCGATAAGAAATGTGCGGGCGTTAATTAGTCTCGAACCGGTAACTACATGTTTTTCAGATTTTTAAATAGGAAGTGGGGATTTGTGGTACCTGATTTGAAAGGTCCCTTCATGCACAAAAACAGAATAAAAAAGAATTAATCGGTGTAACGAAATTCGCTACAACACACTAAAAATTCAAAAATTAATAGCACAAAATTCATTCCATTTGGCTGGTCCGCACTGTATATTGTTACTGTATTCTCGAAATTCGGTTAAAAAGCTGTCAACCGGTACAACACCCAACAAAGTTTATTAATATTTTACAGATGTTCAAACGTTCGCATACTAAACGAACCAGTACCAAAAACAATAAGAACAAGTGGAAATAGAAATACAGAAGACAACAAAAAATCGCAGACATGTTTTACCAACACGAATTAATTTAAAACTTGCGGTTTAGAAAAATCCACTTTAAAACCATACTCGAGAACAAATTCAACGGACAGTGTTGTTCGCTGTTAAACACAATAAATTTTAAAATGGTTTAATGTGAACCTGATGTTTTTCGCGCAATAATAAAAATGCAACGAAAACGATTTATGTAGTAGACGGTTCGATAATAAAATAGCGGTAGGTGTTCACCGCACATTGCATATTGTTTCCATGTGGTCAGCGACTTTATAGAATTGCGGGAGTAAATTGACCTTCTTCAATGGTTTCCGCTAATGTTCATTGTGTTCGGGGCGTCGTTGAGCCACGATAAATATTAAGGATATAACGCCCATCTCATTTATCGGGCAGCGAAAATAGATGTGCATATTTTAAACACTACCGTCTTCTTTACTGGTAGTACAAAGTGTAGGTCAAGAACTTATCGCTGCAGCATCGGCATTAATGCCCACGCGAACGTCTTATCAATGTACTTTACGAATTGAAAAATAGATTTGGCTTCGGTGACACTCGCTGGAAATATTTATACGTCCTAGTCTGGTTCTACGAGATCAATTTGGACGATATCCAAAGAAATAAGTCTCCAACAATAGTATAATATTATACAAGTTTTATAAGATGATCTATTGTCGCACGAATAAGTTTGGGGCACGACGAGCGAAGCGAGGAGTGCTCCAATGTCATGAGTGCGACAATACGTCTTATAAAACGAATGTAATATACTATTTTTTCTACTTTGGTGCTCTTAGTTTCATGAAAATTTGAAAATTGTGCTTTCTAAATATTCTAGAGATTTTTAGGATTAGGTACTGCTTGTGTTGGTATTTGTCATGTGTCATAATATGTCATATTATGTCAACTAAAACTTCAAATTTAAAATCTCGAGTTTGATATTTTTGTGAATAAGTCATGGAAGAATTAAACTGTACACTTGGCTTGACCTTGAGAGGAGCTCGGTAGAGATGCCCGACGCCGCCGGCCAGCGTGCTATTACAGCAATACCAACGTAATAAGTATCAAAAAAATAACCAAAAGCCGTTACACAAAAAGTTCCTTTGTGACACTACGTTTAGTTTCACAAAAACTCGCTTATGATACCAAAGTAGAAAAAATAAATTATGTGTTCCATTTATCATAAAGAAATTATAGAGCGGAATTAGATCGAGTTATTGAACTTGTCTTTATTTTTCGAGCGAAGATGAGAACGTTTCTCGCAAAATTAGGTTCCTTTTATTATTACAAAAGCGAGGTTATTAAACTTGTAACTGACAGATGAGAGAACACGAATGAAAAGAAAGAACGTTTTTGCTGAATCTGTTATTTTTGTACGGTGTCAAAAAGATTCAATCAAACATACGTAAGAAAAAGTTTTTGGCTTAATAATAAGGCTAAAGTTTTTATCGAGACAAAATACTTTTATTTTTTTGATTTGCTTACACCTCAATGCACTTTTCTTGTAACAATGTAATGCACTTGCCCATAGAGAATTTAGCTTTCCTCTCTATGGTGGTGGAAATGACTATTTTTCAGACTCAAGTTTTTATTTCCTTCACTTATTTTTGTATTTGGAGAAAAATAATTACGCAAAGCCAAATTTAGAGAAGAATGGCTTAGTAACCCATATTCGCTTATTGCTGCCCATGCAACGTTTAATAACTGCACTGATGTGTTGTCTTCCAAAGCCGACATACCTCGCTCCCCGTTTTCAAGTTTTTTTCCTCAAGATTTGCTCATCAATCGATACAATAATGGCCGGTTGTTCAGTGACGGGAGAAAAAATAAAAAACCAAAAATTGTGTTGGCAATGTTGAAAATTTGATTCACTGTATACTTCACCCAATCATCCCATTCATTTAGAATTTAGATATTACAACAGCAGGAACTTTAAAGTTACCTTCTGGGCAACGCGTTGACGATCTCTGTGTGTGTAATCGTATGGCATTTTCGCGAAAAGGCTTCGTTCTAATTCCCCTAAAAAATTGAAAGCCCGCTGTCATGAGCTTTCAAGCAACACCGAATAAATCCACTTTTGGATAAAAATGAGTTAGACATCGTTTCCATATAACTTTTATGCCAGCTTTCCATTTCTGTACTTATTTTCGAGAAAATCCGAATAAAACCTACAGTAAAATCGCCTCAAAGACAACATTTTTAAACAAAGGTAAATAAATTCGTATTTCTCTAGCAAAACCGACCAAAACAAAAAAGACAATTTTGGGAAAATTTGTGACTGAAGAATTTGGGCAGAGCTGGGAAAGACAAGAAAAAAGCATTTTGTCTCTATCCGAGACTGAAACTGATAGAGCCGAAGAACAAGACAATCAAGATCAAGACAAACACGGAGAAGAATGCGACTGTTTGGAAGACGAAAAAGCTCTACACATTTCATTTTCATTTTGAATATAAATATGGCACTTTTCGAGCAAAACCAGATAAATCCATATTATTTTTTGTAATATCTCCTAAAATAATTATTGTTAGTACGTTTTAACGAGACTTGCCATATTTTACCCTCTCCAAAAAGCACACAACTTTGGGTCAAAAGTTTTATTTTATACTTTATCGTTTAGTCTAGTGCAATAAAATGCTCATTTACCGAAAACTACTAATGGTGAATTTATTCGATTTTCCTTGAAAGCTCCTCAATTACGGTACTATAAAATAGGAGTTATATTTCTTTGAATTTAATTATTCCAGCAACGCCAGGACGCTATAAAGTCAAATAAGTCAAAATGCTTTTATTGTTTTTCAGGTCATTAAATTCAAAATATCAAAACACGTCGAAATTTAAAATTTTGAAAATTTCCAATAGCTTTAATAGTTTGATAATAAATCGCTATCAACGTTAATTTTTTTTTATCTTAAAAATGCTATACGATGGACCACGCTGTAGATGGTTGGACAGAATAAGATGAGGGTGGCTGATGACTATGATGGATTTGTTTTCGACTGAACAAATTGATATAAAATAAAATAGGTATTCAAATAGTGAAATTTCTTAATGAACCTAAAAACTTTTCGTCCTTCTTCCGTAGGTTACGATGCATCGGTGAAATAAAGGTGAGTGCTTTTAAAACTTATTAGGCAAAATATATTTTTAAGTGGGTGTCGTTTTCTTTTCGGCGTATTTAATTAAAGAGCGGTTATGTTAAATATTTAGTTGTTTATTTTGTCTAGTCACATTTAATTACATGCAGAGGATTTTCGAAACGCTAAAAATACGTGGGCGTTTTTAAACCAACAAAAGCTTATCCTACATCTTACAGCTGCATAAATTAAAAAGTTTCGACATTTGATATTTTAAATGAAGGAAGACTTTACCTTTTATTTATTGAAATATTTAAACTTTATGTAACCATTACGTGATGAATTACCTACCTATAGGAAATCCTTTAAAGGATTACTTAGGCGCCATTTTGACAAACCGGCCCAGCATGAACTCGTTACGTTTGACAACTAATACCATGAAAATAATTAATATTGATCGTTAAGAGATGCCATGATTTAAAGGCGGAAGTCTCCGGGATGAACCCTCTACATCAAACCACACATCCATATAGATGAGAGGAACGAACACATATTCATTCCGCCGATTAATAAGCATCGCTAAACAATTTATAGCTCTTAATCATGTTGAAATTATGCCAGATTTGTGTATTAAATTTAATATAATTATAACCATGGATTGCGAAGGAGTCGCTTTTTCCTGTACGACTGCGCCATTTACATCGTGCGATAATTCTTTTTTATTTCACTTTTGTTTGCTGGCCGCACCAATAACGCTTTATAATCAGCATGCGACAGAAAACAATCTATGATGACCTGAAGGCTATGAACTCGCGGTGGAATAGGTGAACGGAATCAAAAAACTTTATCGCGGTGGCAATTATTTATGCACTGCGGCCAACCACTGTAAACTCTTTAAATCAAATCATTTCTGAACTTTAATTTAAAAAAGTATTGCCACGCTACCGTAAAATTAGGAACAATTAAACTGTGAAGCTATAATTTTCATTTCATTTGCAATAATTACAAAAGCCTGGAGCAACAAGCAAAGTTCGTTAGTTTGTGCAGTATGGTGAACCCCCACTAAACATAAATGAACTTCTCAAAAAAGAGATTAAAACCCACGTGAGTGATTATTATTTAATGCAGATATTTATCAACATGTAAATAACTGTCACGACACTTATGTAAATTAGGTCTAATCTTAGAACAATTAAGTGTTTATAAAAATAGCAACGCATGCGTCAATTATGGATGTTAATTGTATGTAAAAAGCTTCATTATTTTTCAATTACTATTATTTTTTATTTAAATCGCAGCAATAAACTGCACGTAATATAAAAAAACACCTTCTTTTCCGACTTTATTGCACGAGAAAATCGGGGAATTTCTCGACAGACGTGTGTCACATACAAGAGAATGCAAATTAAATCTGGAAAACGACACGTTAGAATCCGTAAGCACTCGCTGCATATTTTTACTCGTTTTAACACGATTTTATTCTTACCTGGAAATTTTAAAGTTGGCCAGTTTTTGTAGCATAAGGGGGTCCTGTCGACGAGCGACTTTAAATCGTGCCTTTTTTCTCGCTAGAATTTGCAATTATCGTTACGAGTTATTTTTTTGTTTCTGCGATTTTCTTAAGCAATAATATGGTACTTATTTACAAACTACGATAAAAAAATATGCAAATCTAAGATAATCTCAACTGAAATATGAAGTACTGCAGAGGCAATTTTTTGTACCAGAACAGTATTTGTTGTTAATGGTCTACTTATTAAGTCACATCTTTGAAAATAACTCTTCTAAAGAACTGGCTTTTCTTGTTACTTCTGGTCACAGATTCTTCGAAATAAAAACAGACATTCTGAATTTTTTTTAAATAGTTATATTTTATTATTACCCGCACTTGTCAAACCTTCGTTTAGGTACACGGCATATATACCGGCGCCGGCACGGTTTGTGACATTTTTATTATGATTTGTGTGAGTATTCGGGGGCAGTTTTCTGAAACAGCATTCAAGAGGACAGCCGACCAGCGACAAATCATAATAAAAATGCCACAAACCGTGCCGGCGCCGGTATATGCGCCGGGTACCTTAAAGTTATACAGGGCTGTTGAAAAACAACTGGTGTCATCGGCATAGTAAAGACCAGAACAAGTCTAAATGTTTTCATAAACATGTTTCCAACAATAAACCGTATGAGGCATGGTGGGTAAGTGCCTTTAGACATTATCGCCAACATAAATTTGAAAAAAATAATTTTACAGCCTTTTAGAGTACATATACAAGTTTCCGATCAAACCAGCTTTTCAATTTTGCGGTCAATTGGAATTACCATTGTGAATAGATGTTTTCCAATTCGTTTAATCCTCACTTTAATCCTATTATTATTAGGAAGTGTCAAAAAGCACCTCAAATTTTCTTACGCCCCGCAAACAAATGAAAAGAAAGCTGCTTTTCATTAACCATCGTACTCGATTTTCTATATTGTTTTTTCTTTCTAGTAAGCCTTAAAATCAATTAAATCAATTGAACACCCAACAATTTCACCCCTAAACATTTCAGTCACTTTCCATTTACATCTTCTTGACGTGATACATGAACACGTGGAATTATGAAGAAAAGTATACAGTGAGTCAAATTTTCTGCATTGCCAACACAATTTTTTCAGGGGTTTCCTAAAGTTCGAGCTTAAACTTTCACTGAACAACCTACTATTATTTTTATGTTCTGTATCATTAACAATGTTACCAATTTACATTTTCCGATAAGTAAATTATTTTCAGTCTCAGAAATGATACAAAATAAAATTTCAAATACAGAAAAATTACACGCTGTAAATTTTACAAAGATTATTTTCATTTAAACGATCACAAAAAAATTAATAATTCATGCTGCAATCTTCAAAGAATTGTTTTCAATGCACAACGGAATATACATGAACCTCTGTGCACACCAAGAAGTGAATTAATTGTTAATGTGTATGGTTAGAACAAACTTCCGGAACGTCAATGTTTTATCAACTTCAGCATACTATTTAGATGGAAACTACCTTGAATAAACGATAGCCGATTCGCCTATTACTGATTACACTTAAAATTGAAGTCCCTACAAGTCGAGGGATCAAGTAACATTTGTATATGTATTTTTAGGTGTATGTTTCGATAAAATCTACTTCAAAATTTGGTGAATATAGATATGTCTGAATATAGCAGTGTTCCATGCTGTTGTTCAGACTATTCATTATTGCTATATCTCGCGATTCATGCATAATACTAACATATATTTTTTAGACACCAAGAATTTGTTTACATTACTATTATAGTTCATTTTTTAATTGAGAGGAATGAAATTGAAAGAATAAATTACACTGGAATATTTCTAGTAAGTAGTTTCTGGCTGCAAATTTGAATTGTAGTATGTTTAACGTTTGTACAACACGAACTGATAAGAACTGATTGTAATAAAACCAAAAAAAGGTGGCGCTGATACACAATGCAAAATTTTTATAAAAACCGTTTTCAGTACTTATATTAAGCTGATCAGACGCACAATTGAAATCATGGAGTTCTGATAAGAACTGTTTTTATCATTTATATGAATGTAATTTACGAAAATTAGCTACTATGGCACGCAAATCTAATCAGCTGCTTCGGCAATATGACTACTGCCTGTTTTCCATAATTTAATCAGTGTAAAACCAATCTACCTTTTGGCGCGATATTTTTGAATTATTCCTTCGAATTAAAAAATTAACTATAGACCATCTTATTTCAATACTGCGTGATGTTGGAAAAAGAAATAGAACTAATGGAGATTATTTCAGTTTAATAGCACACAATCATTAATTTCGCCAATAAAAATCTATATGTTTTAAATTTGGTTTAATATTTTCGCTGGCGGAAAAACGTCAATCCAAAAAGATTTGTGCTGAACATTATTTACCGCATCATACCCGAATAGTTTCCATATGCGTACCCTGTGCAATAAAGAAGCAAATGAACAACAAATTGTAGACATTTTTTAAGATATAAAAATACAATAAGATACAATATTGGAATAAGGTAATATGACATAAAAATAAACGTTCCACGGCGTGACAACAAAAAGGCGAGATACAAACGCTTCAAAGTGTTCTGATTTTGTGTTAATTACAAGAGTAGATACTTGTGAAGAGTGCGTACAGATATAGCCAATTTTCAGCGCTTATCTAGTGTTGCATGCGGATGACAGAAGAGCCTGGGTATGATTACATAATTTATTACACACGGTGTCACTATGTGCATATGAATTGTAAATTATTGATGAAACAATATTGTTTGAGAAGATCCATGTACAGTCACGGAAATATAAAATTTGTTCGTAGCGTGTTCTAATGAAAATCATTAATCATAGGAAGTTTGCAAGAACAGGCAGAGGTTCATTTAACAACAACTTGTATTGTAACACTGATAAATGCATTTAGCCGTACGTATCTCGTACGGAAATAAACATTAATTACAATTTTCTTTGAGGACAAAACAAAGGCTCGCATACAAACCGTTCAACTGTAAAACACGAAAGCTCTAAACAGGACAAATGTCACTGAAAAAATTAGCCGAGGTTTTACTACTCTATTTATGTAAGTTCTGAAAAGCATTCCTAATGTTGCAAGAGTCAATTCGACGTACATGAAGCAGCGGATTCTCGTGCTTTACGTTCATTAAAATGGTCATCAATTCTACTGATAGGACCTATTTTTCGAAACAAAACCTGGACACTTCTTTCACGCCCTTTTTCTGACTTCATTTACATAAAAATCGCGTTTGAATTTTTCGAACTACAATTATCACTAAAAAAAATCCACGAACACTGTTCAATTAAACATTCTGTTCCGATGTTAATTACTCCACATTCTTCGCGATGCATTCAACACCTAACCTTAATGCAAATGACTTGCGTGCAAAACTTATTAATTTACACGTCAATTATTTTATAAATGCACAGACACATAACATAATAGGTTGGTGAGAAACTAATTGCGTTTTTGCGAGAAGTAAAAACATTTTTTCAATATTCTGGTTATTAATTTTTTATCGTTGTCATTTATTTACCAATTCATAAAACACCTAAAATTTTCAGTCAAATCGCTTGCTTAGAATTATAGGGTTCTATGTTACAATTTTTCAAAAATTGAGATTTTCATACCCAAGATTCTATGTTGCTTGCTCTTCCATCTGATAGGACACTCATGGCTCTATGTAGCTCCCCGATTATAATATTAACGCATATAACTTAGAATTTTCAACGGAAGGTATTGTAGTTCTGAAACTTCAAGTGCGTTTTTCTCAGAAAGTTGTTTTTGTAACATAGAACCCTATAATTCTAAGCAAGCGAAATTATAAATTTCCGGCTAAACGTGGGCCGCCATATTATTGAACGTGCTGTTACAACAATCTCCCTAAACGTTAATCAGCCGTTTTACAAAACAGATCTGCATTGTAAAGCCACTTTGCATTACGGCGGATTCTACAATATGACTGCGACATACATACATTTGCACTCGCAGAAAGGCTAGTTTCTGGCTTAGTGACACAAATAACTATTTACTCGTTTAAAAGATACATAAAATATTTAAAGCAAAGTAATTTTAAACACCGGAAATACTTTTCAACAAACAAATATTATACCTACATTCATGTGTTGAAATTAAGTTCACAGAGGCCGTAAATTAATAGATCTCTTGATGGCGGTGAATTATAAATGATCAAAAGCAACAGCGAATAAAATTAAATTCTAATTTTTCAGATCAAACGCCGAATAAAAAAAAGTTCGGTGGCACTTTCACCGCCGCCGAGTCGCTTGAAAAGAAAAAACAACGACTGCGATTCAATTAACGGTTTATTGGTAATAAATAGACGATTTATAAAAGCTTTTAAGAAGTCGCATTTTAAGTAGGTGCCTACTTTATAATCAGAAAAAGACGGAAAATCGTCAACGATATTTGCAAATTATCGGCGTTTTTTTTTAAAGGTTAATATAATGTGCGAGATGGAAGGTATGATTAATGTATCGTTTCAGTTATTTTTTCTGTCACAACTGACCTATTTACCACAATGTCTTGTTTCAATTAAGATTAATCTGATTTTGAAAGTTAGCCTGATATTTTTTTCCAATCCAATAAGTTAATACTAATAAACATGCAACTTTTTGATAAAACAAAGTCTCTTTCGTGATACTCAACACAATCACGTAAAGTAATAAACCAATTTATGTCGCTTTTTTAAAATTAAAAGCTTCATCAACCCAATAAACCTTTAACAATCCGTAGCCACATAGCGAATATTAAAACCGATCATTGCAACGTATTTTTTTATTGTTCAATCATGACCTAATTTTTTCAAGCCCGAAGAAAGTATCGTCTCGGCAGTTGCTTTAGGGAAAAGTGGTTTTGATTCTTACAACACTGAAAAAAATGCTATCTAAGAATCTTTTAAAAACCCACTTCTAACATTAAAAACTGATAAAAGTCTTACATTTAGCACGATTCTGCTTGCTATTAGCACGAACAATATTAAATCAAGCAAACCACCGTTTTGGATTTAGCACGGGGATTCTCACTGAAGGTTTTGTTCAAGATAAACGTTAGGTCCAAGGGTTCTATAATACAATTGTTTAGAAGCCTTGCGCTGGGTCCAGCTGGGCGGATACAATTGTACGGAATGTTGTAAATTGCTTTATGACCGATATTTTTTCTGCAAAGGGCTGTTTACTGACAATAGATAAATTACTTTAGAATTTCTTACAAATTTAGTTGTCAAACGTTACACCAAACTCGGCTTGCAGTAAGAAAATACATATTACGGTGTGCATTTTCCGTATTTTTATGGTACAGTGAATTTTTAGTAACTTAAATAATTAGTTAATGCTTAATTGTGAAAAAATGGGAAATAATACAAGTGGTTTAATGTGCCGAGATGAAGATGTTAATTCAATGCAATATTAATAAATGTCGATCAACAAAATGATCAGCTTCAAAGACCATTTCTAAAAATGGTACTGAAATTATGGGGATTTTCTGATTCTGTGTGTGATAAATTCGCATGTAAGTAAATTTGTTGTAATTATAATTTTTCCCATACTTTTAGCTTACCGAATGAATTTTGTAAAAGTTCTATAAGTTTTTCCAATGTATTAAATAAATTGTTTTTTAGTTTATTTCTGCCGGAACGAAAAGTAAGAAGAGATAAAACGAAAGGGACATGCAAACCAGTTGTTTCTATAATATAATTAATAGTAACGACGAAGGTAAAGAAATAATTTTGATTTTCTTTTATACATTTAGTGTTATTTATCTATCTTATAACAAATTTTACTTTTTAGCGGATGTAGAGCTCTTTGTAAGAATTTAACAAAACACAAGCGTGACCGAAGTACGCGGATTTGCGGAAAGGAAATCTGCATAAAGTGGAATGGTCATTATTGAAGCATTCAAACTGGTCTATATTGGTAAATTTTTATAATAATATATCCATGGTACAATGTAAGCATTTTGTTTCTTTGTTTTTAGATTGATGTAGATTTTGGACAATTATTTCTTACATCTGTTACCACATGATAATGTGGTTCTTAAACTGAAAATGTATTTTTAAACATCATATCGCAATATGATGTTAAATTTTCACCTACTAATAAAAATGTGTATGAGAAATAACTTTATATTCTAAAATTCCTTCAGTTCAAGCATTCCACTCTACAATTCTTAAAAATTAGAAAAAAAAATTGTATTTACAAGTGCTTATTTAATATAATTAGGCCATCTTCAATTCTTAAATAAGAAAACACATTAATTAAGAACATTTTTAAGTAATTAAATAAAAGTTCTTGAAATCAACATGACCTATTCTTAAATGTAAAATTTATAAAAGTTCTTAAAATTAGAGCGACGCTTTCTTGAATTTGTCACGAAGAATCAACGTTCTTGAAATTGAGAATGTCCCGTTCTTAAATTTGACAAATAGAATAAACATTCTTAAAATCTTAAATTTGACAACAAAAATGAACATTCTTAAAACTCAAGAATGACCAATTCTTGGGTCAAAATTAAGAACGCGCAATTTTAAATTTAAGCCCGAATTTTCTTACCTACAAGAATTTTTTTCTGACTGAAGCTGCATTAAGTACAGTACCAATAACAAAAGTTGATTTCAAAAAGATCATGCCTTCGGGGTTTATACCCGAAATAAGAATTTATACCAATTAAAACAGGCAAATAAAAAAGCACCACGAGGCCCGATTACAATAAAGCTCTGATATAGTTTCACAAAACTTGAGCGTATCTGAAACCGCAAAAATAATGTCGGTGAAGTAGTAGCAGCGGTTTGATTACTCATTATGTTGCCTATTCATAGGGAAGTGACTACACCTCATTAATGATATCGTATAGTTTAAAATTGGATTAGATATATAGACATAAAGGAGACAGATGTTTCCGAGAAGGGTTCATTCATGTAAAAAAGGTGCGCGCAAGGTGCGTGAACACACGTTACAAAAGAAGAAAAAATGTTGCGGTTTCAATGTTATGTCGCACGTATCGTGGGGTGTCTATAGATTAGCCTCAAGAGGTACACGTGCCTAATTTTCTACCGCAACTTCAAATATAAATTATTCTATTTAACGGCTTAATTTCACTTCTCTCTGGCTTCCGTCTATATTTATAATAAATAATTTATGCACATTGAAGAAGTGGGAGTTTTCAAAGTTTCAAGAGACCTCAACAAATTGAGGTACGATCTAGTTTCAGGATCATAAGCGAAAGTGAAAGTTTCTAAAGCGGCAAAACTTTTTATCAGAAATTGTAATTAAAAAAATTAATTTACTTGAAGGTTACGTAAGTTGTGGAAAAACGTGCAAATCCTTACATGAAGAAAAAAAATGATTAATAAACCGAAAGAGTGACGACCTGACATGAGAAGAAATTTCAGCAAGGTCATCCAGCGATCCTTGAATTGTTACAGCATGTTTTGCAAAAGAGTCTACTTTTTGAATAAGCGGCTTATGAGGCAAAAACTTTGCCTAATTTAAGTTCAATGAAACTGCAGTAATTTTAATTCAGTTCATTTTTTCAATTATAAACAAACAAGATTAATAAAAGGTAAAAATTCGGTTCAGTTCAGTTCAGCCTAAAAAATTAATTGTTTTAATTAATTGCATCGAACGGTAAAAATAAATGAATATGAAAGTCTCGTTTTAATTGCGTTTGACTTGGTGCAATCATAATTTTCTGCAGATAAAGTGGTCCATTAAAAATCCAGAATAAAAGCAAAAATAGTAAAAAGGAAAGAAGTAAATAACGATACACAATTTGGTTTTATTCTTCATAATTTCCAAGCATTATTCCTGACCTACTTGTTTATTCCATAACAATCTTCAAGCATGATCAATTTTTTCCTGATTTGCCTTCGAATTAATTTGCTAATCAATATATTCATTAAAGAGATCACAAAATTTTTATCTCATATTTTTCATTCCTATTTTTTAATTCGTTGCATTAAATTTATAAACACAACAAATTAGAGAATTTTTCGATTACAATCTTTTAATATTTTGTAACAAGACTTGAAATTGCGTTAAAACTTTTCGACGGAATGGAATTAAAAACAATTTGCAGTATTTCACATTTGATTTTATTACGATGCGGAATTTTTTTGGACGAATAAAAAACCCGCTTGGAAACACAATGCAAAAAATTCCTTTCTTAAAATAAATTTAACTTTACCGTATAAAATTCATCATAAAATGTATTTTAACTAAACAGAATTCAATCATTTCGTGTGAAGATGCCAAAAATAATTTCATTTATTTGAATCTATAAAAATTGCGCTCAAAGAAAAAAAAACAATATTTTTCTTCGCGGACAGCTGACAATATTGCGCACACCGGGTTCGAATAAAAAAGCGGTCATGGTTTTAATTAAACAGAATCGTACCTTTCGGACTGTCGAAGGGCTGTATCGAAATATTTCTCATCTCAAAAAATGGCCTCACATTTTCACAACTGTGATTCAAATCCTTGGTAGTCCTTTTTGAACGCGAATATTCAACGTTTCGCGACACTACCGCACATAAACACGTCGAAACAAACGTAATTGTAGCAAAATAAAACCGAATATGCATGATGATATATATTTATTTTTATTAATATATATATCTAATGTGTAATCAACAACTGACGCAAATATAATGAATACTTAGACACCGAGTTGCTCTAAAGCGACACAAACACTACCATCGCTTGCAGCACACTGAAAAATGCTAAAAATTTATTCGGCTTTGAACAGATGGGACGGCATGACGTCAAGTGTGCGCACGCAAACGGGCATCGTGAACTACTCCGTACGAGTTAACACCTTGCATGTAGGCAATTTCAAAAAGGCGCTATTTGTGTGCCGGTTACATAACATCAATTATCCTATAATAACAATGAGACTTGTACACATTCTATATTAGAAATAATATATGACAATAATAAATTCGTTACATTAATAAGGCAAAGAATGAACAAATCGCTTGATTAAAATGTGATACATCAACTTATTACTCTTTAACAATTAATAAAGGAAACGTTGAACTTAATATGTATTCCAATCAAGCTCGTTATAAATAAGATAAAGTTCACTGAAGTCAATTAAGCACATATTGTTCTATTTTCGTAAATAAATCTAATGTCGCAAAAATAACCCAAACATTGTTGGATTTTTATTTTATTTTTTTGTTCAAAATTTTTTATATTTTCTCAATTATTGATTTGTTTATATTTTTTTCACTTTTCTTCATATCATTTATATTTTAATATAACTCTTATCTGCGATGTTATTACATACTTTTGTGGGTTGACCGATTCAATTATGTATTCCATTTTTATATTATTTTGATATTTGCTAATAATCTTTGCAATATTGGTATGTTGTAATTTCAAAATGCATAGTTACATAAATATTTATGTTTCAACAATCTATAATCGATTTATTTAAGAAGTATAGTGATCACGTGCTGGGCACGCACTCTCCAGCTCTCTCTAATTGAGTTAGTAAATAAGTGAGCGCGTAACGTAACCAATAGAAATTCAAATTTCAAGTTGCACGTGAACATCGCGTGGGTGCGTCACTATAGTTCTTAAATAAATCGATTGTAACAATGGTATGATGCACCGCACACACTCATACGCACACGCACGCACCCATACGCATACGCGTGCACTGAATTCAGGAATAGAAATGTTCAAAGCTGTCGTTATATCGATTGCGTAGGCACCCAACAATACAACAACCAGATTATGAAAATAATTTAGGCAACCAGCATTACGGCAACTAATTGAATGATGAAAATATCTCAATTTGCGATGTGTTCTATGAATAACTAGGTACATAACAAATGTATTATGTTATTCCGTATACAAGTTATTTTCCCTGCCTCCTTGAGCGCCTCTTCAAGAAGAAACTAAGAATTTGGCTTCTAATTTATATCTCAAATTTGGACCAATATAAAAAGACAAAAATTCTTGGACATTTTCTACTATCAGGGAGGTTATTTAAGAATATTTTCCTGGTCTACCTGTATTCTTATTAAGGAATAAAATGTGCAACCCCTGTTCAATTTCTTATTAGAACGTTTTCTGCTCAACACATATTTGTCTATGTAGCTTTTTGTTTCAAAATAAGCGAAGGAATAAGCCAGTAAATTTTCTGAACGTACATACTTAGGAAACAGCCTGTATAGAGAAGTTCTTATACACAATTTCGTTATAGGAAAGTTTGACTGCGCCACATGATTAAATACCTTACTCATAGAAAATACTGAAAGAACTAGTTATTTACATGCGAATACGGGAAAGTTGCATTTTATAAAGCGACAACTTTGTTTCAGAAACTACCCATAAAATGAGTTTATTATGAGCTGGCTCGCTGTACAAAATAAATTAAGACACGACATTTCTTTAAAATTGTCAAACGATAATAGAGTTGTAGCAAGACGTGTTTTTCATTGTCGTCTATATACAGGCTGTTCCCTTTTGTATCCATGAAAACTAAATGTGTGATAGACCTTTAAATTTTGAAACAAAAAGTTCATCTAACAATAAGTATATACGCCCTTTTAAAGGACTCTTTATAAAATCGGTTTTTAGTTTGGTACGCAACATGAACATTAAATGTAAATGCTATTTTTTAGCTGACAAACTAAAAATGTGAATTATGTTTAAATTTAGGAAAGAAAATAAACTTTAATTAAGTAGTAACAAATACTTTATTAAAAGTAAAATTATAACTTTAATAAGTACCTACTTTAACAAATTTAAATTAGAATTAATTTAATCTAAAAATGGTTTCAAAATGTGAATGATTTTGGTTAATGCATAGTTGGCTTCTACGCATCAGTGAACGTCTTACATTAAACAAATGTTCTGGTGTAATATTTCGTGGAGCATTTAGAATCTTCTGTATTAAACTCCTTGCGAGTATTAACAGGTGTAGCATACACGAACTCTTTAATGTACCAGCTCCAAATAAAAAAATCCATTGGGGAGCGCGGAGGCCAGGCCACAGGACCACACCTCCCGATCGAGCATTCTCCATAATTGGTATTTAACCAATTTAGGACACGACCAAAAAAAGTGTACTGGGCATCCATCAAGTTGGAAATAGAGGTGATTTCTGACATGGAGGGATACATTTCCCACGAATTCAGCATGATTTTCTTGTAAAAACTTTAAAAAAGATTACCTATGCAACCTGTGTTGCGTACCAAACTAAAAACTGATTTTACAAGGATTCCTTGAAAGGAGGGTAACTTCCTTAGGAAGCATTTTTCGATATTTGTTTATATGAACTTTTTGTTTCACAATATTTAAAGTTCTATCGCACATTTAATTTTCATAAGTAATATCACAAGAGAGTGAGAATAAATTGAAAATAATTCGACAGATTTTAGAAAAATTGTTGCCAGGGAATAGACGAGTGGCTGTTTCCAAATGGCAACAAGTTTGAGAAAATAACTGAAGAATTATTTTCTAATTAATTCGCACTCTCGAGTGGTAAGTATTCGGAAGATTATTTTTTAATGTTTAAATAAAAAATACAGCATAAAAAATACAGTTTAACTCATTATAAACTAAAATAAAACTGGCGACAGATGTGAAAACTAGAAAATATGTTGTCAAGTAACATAAACAAAATACTAGAAATTATTCTCGCGAGAATAATGTACAGTAGTTATTAATTAATGTTGTGATTGGACAAATTTAAACACGTGTGCCCAAATACTGCTAAACGATTGGTGAATGAAATCATTAAAAAATAATCATTGATACAAAACGGAACACCTGTATACAGGGTGATGAAAAAAAGGTGCCCGTGATTGATATCGGGACAATGCTAGTAGTGAGACTATACGGGTACGGCCCCACCGCGAATTAAATTGATTCGCGGATTTGATTCTCGGATTAATTGATCGACACCATCTTTAATCCTTTAATCGAAGATGTAATTACACCCCTTTAATCACAGATGTAATTACCCTAATTACCGCGTAATTGATCTGATTACAGCGTAATTGATCTGATTGCACTAATTATAACCCTTTAATCACAAATGTAATTGTCCTAATTACCGCGCAATTGATCTGATTACAGCGTAATTGATCTGATTGCTCTAATTATGGAGTAATTGCCATAATTACAATTTAATCGCAGATTTGATTACAACCCTTTAATCAAAGGATTGTCCTAATTACGATGCCCGGCGTCTCCACTCCTGCGCATCATCTATCTCCCTCTTACACATGGTTGAACACACCATCTCACTCGCACACATTGCATAATCGTTACACGGACAGGAATTTTCTTGTCTGGCATGCCTGACGTCACATGGTCGTTGAACTTCTCGCCCTCACCTCTCTCCCTCCTCAGGCGTCTCCACTCCTGCGCAGCATCTATCTCATAGACAAATAGATCGATAACTCACATATGAATGTTCGTGATTAAATGTATTGCAATAATTCGTGGGAAGATGGCGCTTTCAACGGCCCCGCCAAAACGAGAATTGTCGAATTTCGAACTTCGGCAGGAAACGTGCAAGATTCCCAGAAATTTATCGTAAAGTGTGTGGGTGGTAACTATAAGTTTCATCAGCTGAGCTGCTTCTACCTCTTACTGCGCCATTTTGCAGTGAGTAACACGTTTTCCCACGTTTTCTTTAAATTTAATTTGCAAGATGCATGTCTGCTCTGTTTTAAATTGTGAGGACAGAACAGCTTCGAGGTAAGTTAAATACTTTTAAATAATCTTAGTGTTACACAATTAAAATTACTATTTGTTTTCTTAAATTGCAAGATATGAATTACCCAAAAATGCATTCATCCGTGGAGAAATCCTAAACAAACAAGTGCTAAAATATTGGTCACACCTGAAAAAATCCGTGCTGCTCTTAATGATACCAGGGTATCAACGTTGAGCATGGAGGTTGATAATTTCGAAGTCACTTTACCTACTAAGACTTTTATTGGCCCACGCAAGGGAGTCAATGTTTCCTTATTTGGTACTGATGACTATGAAGGTATATTGGTCACACCTGAAAAAATCCGTGCTGCTCTTAATGATACCAGGGTATCAACGTTAAACATGGAGGTTGATAATTTCGAAGTCACTTTACCTACTAAGACTGGTACTGATGACTGCGAAGGTATGCGTTTTGTTGTAACTAATTTCAAATGCTAATTTGCATTTCTGTTTAAAAGCAACCAACACCAGTACGGACATCAGTGATGCGTCTAAATGCCAGACCGAGTCGGCAGAGACAAGAAAAGGTGAAGAAGCCATTCAAAGCCCTTCTTAGTAAATGTGGAGCGACGACTTCGAGGGAATTAACACCACTGGCTAAGACATACTATCGTCAAGCTCTTTTATTCCCACGAAAAGTTTCAAAACAAAAATTCCAAATTTCATCTCTTCAAGAAAAATTAAAGTATCTGGAAAAAAATGGTAGTATAGTAAGTTGCTTGAAGGATCTCAATTGCACCACGTCAAATTTTTTATATAGTCAAATTCGGTCTCAAAAATTTAAACCAAAATGGCGCAGGTTCACCTTAGATGATAAAATTTTTGCTTTGTCATTATTCAAACAAAGCGGAAAGGGGTATAGATTTTTTCGAAATTTTTTTAGTGTACCGCCCCCAAAAACTTTAACGTCATTATTAAATAAAATTCCTTTCAATTCTGGCATTAATGAGGCCATATTCAGTCACATTAAAAAACGCGTTCAAAGTATATCATTAATTAACAGAAATTGTGTCCTGATGTTTGATGAGATTTCATTAGAACCAGGGCTGACATACAATGCCAAAAATGATTGTATTGATGGCTTTGTGGATCTAGGTTTAGCTGAGAGGCGCGCGTTATTTGCTGACCATGCATTGGTTTTCCTAATAAAAGGTCTTCACAAAAAGTGGAAAATGTCCGTTTGTTTCACTTTTTGTGAAGGCACAACTTCGGCCACCGATTTGAAATTTATTTTAGTTAAAGTAATTAGGCAGGTCAGGCAAACGGGATTAAATATTGTAGCCACTATTTCAGATCAGGGTGCTACAAATCGGGCTGCTATTAACAGTTTAATGCAGGATACGGTAAATCATTGCAGACGTTTGAATATCGATAACCGATAATAGTTTTATTTATTTGAAAACACGCATGTCTGACTTACGTTTCAATTACTTCTCACCACGTAGTTTTAATCAGGATACCTTAGAAAATAAATTTTTCCAATGTAGAAGTTACTGTCCTACTAATAGCAATCCTACATGTTCTTCATTTATTTCAACTAACAAGGCTCTGCTAGTGGGAAACTTTGTGTCACAACATTCAGTAGGGGCTAACTGTGAAATTGATGACTCAGATGGCCAGCTTGCCAATTTGAGATCATTTATCGAAGGTCAAAAAGATACAATTCTTACACCGCCTTTTGTAGTTCCTCCTGCAGTTCCGGATGTCGTTCATGTTAAACCTCGTTTTATCGATCTGTATACTTCTCATTATATATCGGGTTATGTCGCGAACAAATTGAAACGTTGTAATGTGTGTAACAATAAAATGCTCTCATCGGCAATATTGCCTGAAAGCATTTTAATTCGCGCACGTGAGTCATCAGGCCGCAGGTTGACCCATCCTTCAAGCAACTTTTCACGCGTTTTCAGAAAGGCAACTACGGTTGTCTTGTCAAATCTCCCCAAAATTGTTATCACTTTCGGTATTAAAAAACAGTTGCATGAGGCAGTTCGTAGATTATATTATACGGATATTTCTGCATTATTTTGTGCCGATCACAGAGATAACGCAGAAAAATTCATTACTGTTACTCATACGGACACTTTTGTGTTTTCCATGGACATTCCTCATTCGTAAGGGCCTCTTGCTGGGGTTAGCTTAGGCGCCCACTACGTCCTTCCATCCTTCACACATTTTAATGGATACTATGTAAATATTTAATGACGACATTTAATAAATGTTTGTAAATCAAAGAATAATTTCATTTCTTTATATCCTTTGAAAATATTAATTACAAAGAACCTTAAATTTGAACTAATTTTATTTCCCGCCTGAAAAACAATTTTGAAATTCCCGCCATTAAAAAATCATACAATTTCTTTCAATGGGGGAAAGATGTCGCTTTACAAAAAAAGTTAGCAACGTAGCATAGGAGTGGGGGGGATCTATAGATCTATGATCTATCTCCCTCTTACACATGGTTGAACACTCCATCTCCATCTCACACATTGCATAAGCGTTACGGACGGGAATTTTCTTGTCTGGCATTTCTGACGTTACACCATTGAACTTCTCGCTCTAGCCGAGAAATTTAAAAGTTGAAAAAATGCTTCGCCCCGGACGAGCTTCGAACCCAAGTCCAACAAGTCGAAAACCAAAACCCATACCTCTGAGCCGGCAAGCACTCTTACTTAAGCATGTATTTAATTGTTATATATATAAGTGACGGGGACACTTTGTAAAAAAAACAACATAATTTCTTTTAATTTGTATATTTATATAACTATTTGTAAAATATAAAAAATAATTGAACTTATTTAAAATACATGCTTTTCCATACAAGTGTTTTATAATACATCGGTGGGAGATGTGCGAAAAATAAAATGATTTTAATTGTTTAATTTTAAATAGAATATGCAAACTGCGTTCTTTATGCGTAATTTTACAAGCTCGGAGATGTCTAGAAATACGCGTCTTTGCAAGCTCGGGCGAATGCATGAATTGGGAGATGTTTGAAAAAATAAACCAGGATAATTTTACAATGCTTTTATTCGTACATACATAAAAATCATATAAATTTACAATAATCGCAATTTTTAATCATCGGTGGAGGTCCATCGATTTCGGTTCTGCCACAAGTGTTGTAATGGGTTAAACATCTTCGGCAATCGGCGACATCCTTATCCAATTGGAACTTTAGAGGTAATTTATCCCAGATGAAATGGATGCTATGTGATGCGAGCTTGATGAGGAAATCCTTCGGTAAACAGGCGATATCTTCGGCTTCCATACTAGCCAAATTCTCAGTTTCAAAGTAGATTTGAATCGATCGTTCCATGGACGGTGCACTGCCATCGTTTGTATACCACGCTTTTAACGATTTCACTGTTTTAGTAGCACAATTAAGCTTCGAAGCACCAACATGATGTGTACAAGGCGTCATATTATCGCACAACTTGTTCAACGCTAGGCAGCCGAGATTTTCCATATCAATGATTGTGTACTGGAACTCGGTGATTTTTTCCAACCATAAAAGTTTCTCCACACCCTTGACGAAAATTCTCTTGGCATCTTCGAGCTGCTTGATTACTGTCTCCTTCACCAGGTCGTATGGAATATCACCAGAACTCCATGAAAGTCCATGATGATTACGCTCCAACCACAAATTAGTAGATTTGTATTTGGCAGGTAGTTTATCCCATGGAAACGGCGCACAGTGTGATATTTTCGCAATCTAGAGGGACAATATTATTTTTTTCCAACTTTTGAACGAAAAATGTACTATTTAGAGTTATGGGTTAAGCATAAGAGTCCAATTAAGGTTTTAGACGTATAGGAGAGTATCCTGAGTTGGGACACTTTCAGTTTAATATTTTTTGAAAGGAACAAATATATATTTTAATGAAATTAATAAATAGTTCGAATTATAAAAACAAGTTAACAATAAAATCACAATTAATCAAAATTGCCGTCAGATTTTTCAAGATCACTTTACTGTTTTCTGCAAAATAGCCTTTTCATCATTCATTTCTTTAGGCTTGGCACCGCTTAAGTAACAAGTCTGTGTGGATGCACAATGGCATTACATATTTTTCCATCGATCATGCAGAAAATTAACGTTGGTTTTGCTAATACTTCCATATCATTTACAACAATTTTAATTGGTAGCAATGATGATGCTTGTTCTTTGACCCTCTCAACCTCTGTCTTGATAACATCCACAGTTTCTTTGGCTAAGATAAACTTGATAGGGCGACAATACCTTGTAGAAGACGGGGAGGGGTTTCGCCATACAATAGATTTATTTTTTTTTAGAATTCTTTGAGTACCTACATCTGAATAGGCACCATAGATATTCTGAATAAACTTTCATCAGTGCTATTTTCATTAGAAAATCTCTGCTTATATTTATTTTGTTCGGCTCCGGCACAACCCCACGTTACAATTATGTCTAAAGTTTTCAGGCCTTTCAAAGATTTCAGGACCTCTTCTTGCACTTTGCACAGCCGCGTTATAGTGTGATCCATTATAGACTGCAATTTAATTTCTGCGATTGTTTCTGTTACATTGACATCAGTGGGACACTGAAAAAAATCGTATGTTACAAATTACTACAATAATGTAGCACATATTTTGTAACAATTTTTGCTACAAAGAGAGCATTTGTTACTTAAAATTGTAATACAATTTTTAAAACATTTGTAGTAAAAACTTTGTAGCAATCTTATCTACAAAGTGTATTACTTTTTCAAAACAATTATGGTATTACTTTTGTTTTAATATTTGCTATAAGATTGTTGCAACTTACATTATATTTTGAGTGAGTTTTACTATAAAATAAATGGATTAACGTCACTACAATTGTTGCATATTTTTCGAAAATTTCTGGCCAATACAAATTCATAATTGTTGGCACGTGCTTGCCGAATGTATTTTATTGAAAGTGATCGAGAGGGAAGGAACAGATTTGCGGACGCGGCCCGTTGCCGAAAAATTGCCGACAATAAAATAATTTACACTGATCGCACCCCGCTAGGAAATAGGATACCAGGGAAAAATATCGTAACAAAATTATTTTTTGAGATTTTGCTCTCATTGTCTGTTTTACAAGCCGTGTATAACGTATATTTGGACTTCTGACCCAAACAGTATTAAGTCACACAAAATACGCCTTTAACACTAGAACGCTACCGTCATTGGAGTTAATAGGTTAATGCCACGGAAAATTGGGCTTTAATCAATATTGATTATATTGCGGTTTACAGATAAGAGTTGTGAATTTCTGCTGATTTTGCATTTATTTATTTATATTATACATCCGAAACAGTGTGTAGTCGATATGCGTGAAGGAGGATGTTGTGGCTGGTCGGTGGAGCCGGTGCAGAGCGCCTTCCAGCAATTGGAGTGATAAACAACCTCGCAATATAAACAAACTGATTAAAAACGGTCCTTCATTCTTTCGAGAGCTTACGAACAACTTCTTTTTAATACGCATAATTTTGTATCAATCTTTTTAATTATAATTAGTTAGTAAAGTGAAATTAATAAAGTCTTAACTTACTGACTATAAGTGCGATAAGTTTATTAATAATTATTAGTTTTGCGTTGTGATTTTGTGTGAGTTAGGTATGGATGACTTCGTTAAGACAACCTTAGAAAGCTGGGGCTTGTTAGACCGGTTGAGGGTGAGCTTTGACGGTAAGTACTATCGAAACAGTTTTTACTATTCATTAATAAAGTATTCATAAAGTCCATCGTTGCAACATACCTCTATTGTTTTACCGCGTTTTATTTGACAGTAACTATTAATTATGAAATTTGTTTTACAGTAAACGAAGTCGACAAACAGACCTTACTCAATCTTGATCGAGAAGATCTCAAGGAATTAATTCCAATTTACTAGCAAGGTGGCAAATAAAATTATATTATATAACGATTTACATGATTACATAACATGCTTAAAAAAGAAAATGAATGAAAAAACTTTCGTTTCTATTAAATATTGTTGTTAAATGTGTTACAATTGTAAGTTATGTATTATCCATGCTCTTTTTGTTTATTTAATTTATTAAATTTTTCCCTTATGTTTTTTAAAAATATGTTTTTAAAATGTAATTTGTGTATTTGACAATGTTTTAAAGAATGTGTTTTTTAAAATGTTTGTGATTTGTAATAAGTGTTAAAAAATTTTAAAAATTGTTATGAACAAGGAACATAATTTGTAAGTAAAAGCTCTTTTTGTATTTACTTGTATTATTACTGTAGATGTTGTTTAAAATATATAAGAAACAATCCTGTTATAATTAATTCTTGCGTTTCATTTTACCTGGTTCATTTTACCACTAATTCCATTCCAAAAAAAAGTAGTAAATTGTGATTCATAAAAAATGTAGTATTTTGCAACGAATATACATATTACTTTTTACTACATTAATTAGGCGCAGAAGTCTGTTAATTGTTGCAAAATATGCTGCAAAACCTGTAGTAAAAATAACTGCAATAATAATAGAAAAAGATATGTGTATATGGTAACTGTTTCTCTTTTTTGTCGCAAAATTTAATCTCTAAAATAGTAATTTTTAGTATAAAATCTTATACTTTTTACTGTAAAGATTTGGAACACATTAGTCTTTATTTTAGTAAATTTTGCAATGACTGTGTAGTACACTTTACTATTATATTTGTCGAAAATCTCGCTATACACGTTAGTACTATATGCCACAAATTATTGTAAATGTAGCTACAACCAAGTTACTACAATTGTTTAGAAAAAAATGATACAATTTGTAACTAGTCGTATTTTTAATACAATTTGTGGTAAAAATTTGTACAATTGTAGTTTTATTTACTACTTTTTTTTTTCAGTGGATAGCACAATTTTTTTGCGATTTTAATCTTATTATACGATGGATACATGTTATGTGTTATGTATTTTGTTTGATTGCTGACGAATGAAGTGATACTGATGTGTTGAAAGATTTGCGTCAACCATAAAAGCTAGCGCTTGATCTTCAGAAATACTACTTTCTTTTGGACTTAAAAAACGTTATCGTGATTTTTTAATTACAGTACCTCTTCTGGGAGAAGCATTGTACAGTTCGTTCATAATTTTAGCTGAATCTCTTTTGCCGTCTTTGCGAAGCTGTACTACATATGCCATCGATATTTTCTCCTGACTGGATGTTTCCAATATTTGTTGGATTCGACGTCTTTTTGTCTTGGTGAATCTTTTTGTGGTCTATCAGCTCTTCTACTGGGTCCAGACTGAGAAATTGTTTCTGTACTGTCTATATTTATACTAGGAAATGATAAATATTCTCCTAACCACGAAGAATTTGTTGTTAGAAATCGGTCCTTATGTCTGCTCGACTAAGCCCCTTTTTGTTCAATTTTTTGGTTAAAACCTCGAAGAATTGCTTTCAAACTATTTAATATGTCTTCTATAAGACACGGACAACCAAATTCTTGCAATATGTAACCTAACAAAGCGTCTATTCTCGATTCCTTGGCATTGGCAAACCAAATGTCGAAAAGTTTTCGGCGCGTAATTTGTGGAGCCATTTTGTAATTAAGAAAAACTTGTATGAGTGCGCAAATATGCGCAATCAAATTTTTATCTTCCTTAGAGGTTACAAGTAGCACTTTCAAGAAAATGTAGTCGCGCACCAGTATAATGAGATATAACACACTAAAACACTATTTGAAATTAACTTCTTTTTTTTTCATACGGGAAAAAGTGATTAGTTCTTAAGGTGCTTGTGAATAACTTATAACAATTATTTAAGCAAAATATTTTAATTAGCTTACCTTGATAAGTTTACAAAAATAATAACAACACTACTAGCACAGAAAAACACAACAAAAGCATCGATCAAACTCAAACGAATAACACGATCGCTTAGAACATTTATGTTGGGTAGTCGATCATACCGAGCTTATTTTTAATATTTCACGCGGTCTTTTTGGAGTATAAACCTTAGTTTCAGTTAATATGGTTTGTTGACTTGTTAATCAGACAATAGTTTGACTGATCTACGGAAGTACGAAAATTGACTTTTGTCCTTCTAGATTACGTAATTATCACACTGTGCGGCGGTTCGAAGAGAAAATTCACAGGCTCAGCCGTTTTATCATCAGCCGAGATCACAGCAAATTCTTTCAATATAAATTCGTTGTGAGATGTTTTGAAACATTGAATATCGACAATAACCTCCGCCATGTATAACAACTTTGAAGCGACTGAAGCACAAACTCCGATTACATTAGTTTCTTAACCCCACCACTAACTGCGTTGTATTCAATTATGCGATCGTGAAGAATTAGACAATAAGCAGCCGTTGCTGCTGGGAAATTGTTTGAAGATTCAAACTCAATGCGCACATCGACAGGTCCCGACTTGAGTGCCTCATTCTGTTTCGAACAATCGATTACAATTAAGGGTGTATATTTGAGAAAATCGCCTTTATTCACTAACGGCTCAGAGTCCTTGCCATAATATGTACTTTGAAAATTTGCATACATCTCATATAATAGGGCGTATTGATTATGATCAATGTTGAGATTTAGCTGGTTATAGGGATAACACTGCGAGTTTAAGAAAAGTTTAACATCTTTAACGTTGCAGTGATCGAAACGGCTGACATTCATATCATTCTTATTTTTGCGCGCGGTTTGAAAACCGAGAATGACGTAGCGCGGTTTCTCCAATTGTGAAGATGTCTTTACGGGCCAAACTTGTTTGTGTGCACATGGAAGTAGAGGATACTCATACAACTCCCAAGTTCGGAAGCTCATGGAGATGGGCTCGTCTTTGGTGATAAAGTTGAGTAATTGAACTTTTTGATGATCTGACGGCTTGATGTATGGTACCAGCCACTCCAATTTCATTATTTTGATTTTAAAATCTTCAGCTATAGATTGCACAACGGCATTCGCATCACTGTTCGCACGCGTCAAAATCAATTCATGTTTAGAATTAATGATGATTCGGCGGTGGTCTTCGGCGAAACCCAATATCAATTTCAGAGGTATTGATACGTCAAAGTAACCGGCATCATTAATTAATTTTTTAGCATCTTTATCAATATCAAACCAGCCGGCATTCTCGAGCAGGGGTTTCTGACCTGGGCCTAGAGACACACAACCTTTCATGAAACTCGTGAGTCCGACATTCTTGCAGCGGTCAATCTCAACCGCATTCAATTCATAGCGTATTTCATCAAAGAGGTGGCAGATGGCGTTGTTGACTAAAGTTGTACTTTGAACCGCTGTTTCACCATCGGCCCTGGTTAATTTACCAGATATGTGTAACGAACTTCTGCTCGGCAACAAACACAAATCTTGATGTTGGATGGCTATGCGAATCTCATCGCTGTTGTTGAAAGTTGACGATGCGTAGGGCTGATGTGTATGACTCTCACAATGAACGATGGATTCATCATAAACAACCGGCGCGTGAATCATTAAGATCTCCCCCTCCATGGTTGAAAACAAATAATTAATGTGCAGCAGCAGAATCGGTCTTTAATTTTCCTCCAAAAGGATTCACTTTGAAGCCCAGACTCTTCAGAAGCTCGATGTTTTGACGTGTTATCACTTTGGGTGATACACGCTGACTGACTTGATTCGGGCATGGTGATTCAATTTTATAACCCAGCCCAACTTTTGCATTATATACAATAACCATTTTTATGATGATGATGATGACTTGACGTGAAGTCGTATAGTTATAATTTCGCCGCGAAAATTTACCAAGTTCCCGTCCTGGTCGACCAATCGGAGCTGCAGATGATGTATTACTCGCACTGTGATCGGTAGATAAATGACGTTTCTCGGAACTTCCACAATCTTATAACCCGGTGGGACGACTGGGAAAAACTCATGGATTGTGTGCACTTTGCGTTCATTGATATAGGCACCTGCGGTGATGTTGCATTCAACCCTGAGGGCGTTTACCTTCAGAATGGTTACAGGAATGTTCGATATGTGAACTACGTTTGGTTTAAGAATTTGCGTTGTAAAACCCAAAAGGTTAGCTATGGAATTAGCATGTTCAAAGTTTATCTCACGATTACACATAATTTCACTATGAAGTGTATTGTTGTTGGGTCTGATATTGATGTTGACAGTTTGATCAATCAGAGCCTCTCGTATAAATTTCTCGATATCTTCTAGCTCATAACTATCCGTGGGTAAAGTGATTTCTTGATCGCCGATGTAAAACATGTTGTTCCCATCGTCTATATTGGGAATCGAGTTAAATGTTAGCAGTTCTACCAACCCCAAGGTGTATGTATTAAGTGGCGAGAGTTCGATTGGTGGAAAATATTGAACCTCGAGCACTGATGATGCACCCGACACTGTTAACGTAAACGAATCCATTACTATTGTGATTTCCAATACTGACATGCCAACCTTTTATAGGAGTCCGCATAGGAACTTGAGACACAAGTGTCCACAATTATATGTGTCATAGTCTTGATATTGAATATAATTATATTTGACGCTACCAACACCGAGATATGTGATTAGATCCCTAGGTGGTTGCAGATTTCCGAAACTGTCAAAGTAGATGACATTATCACCAATCTTTTTATATGCAACCCAATGTGTTCCAGATCCAGCAGCATCATCTAGGTTAATTATTGCCGACTCGAATTTTCGAGGGCCACTCTTGGGTAAGTCATCCCGCATGTAGACTCCGCGAAAATGTGGAATTTTCAACTTTTTAGCATATTTAAGTATATCGATATCGGTCAACGCTCGGCGTGGCAGCTTCTCAATTAGTTTTTTGGAGTCAGATAAAGTCCCAACCCCTGTCTGTATGGCTTCAAATAAAGACCATTTCCCAGAGCTATAGATTCCATCGTTTTGTTGTGGCGATGAGTTTCCGCTAGTTCCCGCTTGGCGGCGCCAGCATCATTCACAGCTTTAACAACTCCTGCAACGCCACCTGTCAACGCGCCGGCGGCACTAAGACCCGCAAAGATTGGTACGAGAAATGGTAGAAAACCTCCAGTTTTTGTTGGGATTGGAAGAATACGCGGTGATCTCACATTGCATTTTCCACCGGCCTGTTTAACAGCTTTTCGAGCGCCCAGCAGTGCCGATTTGACTGAAATTTTGGCATCCCTGCTTGGCAGCATTGCCAGCCTGGCAGCGTTAACAATCTTCCGCAATGCGGCCGAGAACTTCTTCTTCTTTTTCTTTAGACCCATACCGAATTTTGTTTTAGCCTTCATGATATTTGTTACAGCCCAAGCAGCTGCTTTCTCGCCAACACTTGCGTCTTTGGCTAAAACACGCTTCCAAGCTTTCTCAATCAGTATTTTGTCGGCAGCCCTCCTAGCATCCGAGTTTTCACGATCTTTAGAATAGGCAATGTCGTGTTCTTTACACGCTGCGTCTAGCGGGTTAATACCCGGATCTCCTCGTGCAAGTCTTTTTGACAATTTTGTGCCAGGTCCGCAGTACTGATAACCGGGTATATGAAGCTCCACCGGTAGTTTGTTTATAATACTGTTTACAACCCCCTTGCCGTGAGGACGATGTTTTTTCACACCAACTGGTTTACACCCCATCGATGTGTGCGTAAGCATCGCTGATGTATGACTGAGGAACAAACACTTATAAAGTCGGTATTTATGGTTTCTCAATCAGTCATGGCTCAAATTAGCTACGAGGAGCAGTCCTGCAGACTACCCATGCTGAATTTCGATGGCCTTGTGCAACAGACTAGTTCAAATAAAGACAAACGCCACGGCGAATTATTACCGAATAGTGTGCGTGCAATATTTTGCGGCCCATCCAATTGTGGCAAGACCAACGCTCTACTGGCCTTGCTAACACACCCGAACGGGTTAAGATTTGAAAATGTGTATGTCTACTCAAAATCACTCAATCAGCCAAAATATCAAATTTTAACGCAATTACTCGCACCTGTGGATGGACTCAAGTATTTCCCATTCAGCGAACATGAACAAGTGGTTGGACCAGATGATGCGCACCCCAATTCCATAATGATTTTTGATGATGTCGCATGCGAGAAGCAAGAAAATATCCGAGCATTCTTCTGTATGGGTCGCCATAAAACAGTCGATTGCTTCTACTTATGCCAGACATATGCACGCATTCCTAAGCATCTAGTTCGTGATAATGCCAACCTATTAGTACTGTTTAAACGGGACGATATGAATCTCAAACATGTTTATGAGGATCACGTTAATACTGATATGACTTATGCGAATTTTCGAGAATTGTGTTCAGCATGTTGGAGTGACAAGCATGGATTTCTGGTAATCGATAAAGATAGTGAACTCAATGAGGGGCGGTATAGAAAGGGTTTTGACTGCTATATGAAGACGATCTAAATTGATGATGTGCACAGTAGCGTTTTGAATGTGATGGCATCAACATGCAGAAATTTCAAGAGCATGCTGATGTTCTCCATCAAATCGCTAAAGCTAGCGATGCGATTCGGAAAAAGTATAAAATAATCAAATTGGGTAGAGAGACTGCTGAAAGGGCTATGAGTGAAGCGCTTAAACCTGTGGTGGTTCCTCTACAGCAGCTCGTGAATAACCATATTAAAACTGAAATCAAGACTGAGATGGAAGATGCTCCTGTGAAAAAAGATGTGGACCCCTATGCTGATGATGATTCACTCGCACAATATCTAAGAATGTTAGCGAAAAAAAATAAAAAGGAATTGGATACTACGTATGGTGTGCGCAAACTCGCCAATGACCGTATGATGATTGGTGATTCGCAGATTCGTTTTGAAAATAGTTTCATTTATGTGGGTGACAGGAAGTATCAGAAAACCAGAGGGCTGATTGAATTATTGTTTAAAAAGTCACCAGATACAGACTTTGTGAGTCACGATGATGCGCGAATTTACACCCAAATCGTTACCACAACAAATGCACACCGAAAACACTACAGTATAAATCAAAACATTCGCAAAGATAAAAGTTTGAAATTTGAAAACTTTATTGCGACGATTGCCCCCACAAAGCATGAAGGGAGCGGTATACTACCAGAATTCATGATTGCTCGAAAGGGAGAACGAGCGCATTACACATACTGGGATGATCCTAATGAATTAATTGATCGTCTGCGCATGCTCCTAGCATCACAGGCTGCTGGGAATCCGAGTCATTCAAATGAAATCATATCGATTATCGAGGAGTTACGTGAAGCTGGCTACATTAGTCATTCCTAAGATGAGTGTTGATGTGTTTGGACGTCAGTTAAATAAAAACAGCAGCATACGCGGTCCTCCTGGGATTGGATTCCAATTGACTGCCGATGGAGATTTTAACACGCAAAATAGAAGATTGCGAAACTTGGCTGAACCCCTGGAGAGCAACGATGCCGCAACCCTCAACACTGTGTTGAGTTTAATGCATAATACAATTGCAACTATAACTCAGAACATGGTTCCTGTGTATAGTGATATCAGTGCAAATAGAGAAAAGATTGAAACTCTTCAGTCTGACATACAAAATAGCTTGGCGCAACAAGTTACAGCCAACGATATAAATCATGGGCTCATAACAAGCATTTCAAACGCCGTTCATGAATTACAAGATAGTTTCAAAAAACTGGCCGCAACCAATGCAGACCTCCAAAAGCGCATGACTGAAGTTTCCGAGCGGTATTAATGGATTGTTCATACACGATAAGAAGCACAATCAACCTTCAAAAGCATATGACAGAAGTTTCTGAGCTTACTATGAGTTTTGATCGAAGACTGAAAGCATTAGAGTGACAATGCAGAAATTAGCAGTTGTTGAGGAACTTCATAAACCAGCTCGAAGAAATTATAAACGTCGTAAATTTGACATTCGTGGCTTGGATGAAACATGGCAGGCTGATCTTGTTGACATGACAGCTTATGCCGATGTCAATAATAGTCCAGTCGAATTGGAGTTTGACCATAAAAAAATTATTATCTGAAATTTTTTTGCGCTTAATGACGAAGAAGGGTATGTAGAATGATAATATAAAAAAAGTAACTCCAAAGAAGTGCTGCTAAGTTCGCAAATTGCAAATAAGTGGTAAAATTACGTCTTTTTTCTCATTTTTAACTGCCTATCAAAATCTAAACGAGCTATCGAAAAATTACTTATTGTATGTTGTAGGCAGTTAAATTACTTACAATTTAGAATGCCTAAAGTCATATTTAAACAATTTGTTAACCGTAAAATAAATGTCGAACGTGAAAAAACAAATTTTAGAAAATTACGCATTATTATTGCAAAAATGGATGGATGTTGATGAAACTTATGGAAAAGACGGTCAATCCAATGACCAATATGTGTGCCAAAGGCTGATTCGATTGACCGTCAAATTGTTGACCAATGCAATTGTTAAGTAATTTTGCAATTTTTTTACCAGCTGCCTGTTTAATTACTAAACGTTAATTTTTTAAGTTAATATCGTAGATGTAGGTTCTAATTCATCCAAAGAAACGTATCGAAAAAAAAAATTTCAATAAGTTGAAACTAAGTTGATCTTAACAACCGATAAAGTAGGATACGCAAAGAAGCGTTATAAACAAATTGCCTCAGGGGTCAAACAAAAACCGCTCGGGAATTAGCTCTTCTTACATTAAATAGAGCATATTTTTACGGTAATTTCAAAAACAGAAAAATTCATCTACACCTCTTTGTTCCCAAGATAGCGTTTTATTTTATAACGTTAATTGTTAATTAACTATTGGACTCATCGGACTGAAATTTCAGGGATAATTAAAGAAGAGGTTAAACTTTCATTTTCAAAAAGTTTTACATTGATGTTGTATCTGATAAGCGCGCTACCAAGACTAAAAGTTACCGTTTATGAAATGCCTACGATCGTGATAGGCGTGATAGGTTGGCGCGCGCATGCGTATAGCGCTAGCCTTGGGATGACAGATAGTGTTTTTTTCAAAATTTATCACGCAATGGGCGAACAACCGTGTTTGTTGTGTGACGATTATTTGAAACCTGATGGTAGTGATTCTAAAGTTGTACAGAAGAAAACTATACAAGCTTTTATTGCGGCAAGTATGAGAAGAAGAGATAAGAGACATCTAAAATTAAAAACGTTCGAACAATTAACCGTACATAAGAAATGTCGTATCACTTACGTTCGAGAATCAAGCATTCTTGCTGCGGAAAGTAACGCTATACGAGACGCTGAAAGCAATGGAGATGCTGGTTCATCGCGTAGTACTGAAAATTTTCATTTTATTAGCCTATGTTTTTTTTGTAAGGAGGATGCTTCGGAGAATTTTGTAGATATGCAATCAAAGAAAAATAAAGAGACAAGAAGGTTGGTGAAGTACGTTAGTCTGGCTAAAACTAGAAATACTATTTTAGATATATGTAAACGTCGATCAGATCCATGGGCTGATGAAGTTTTGTCACGAATAGCCACTGAAACCGACCTAGTGTCTGCAGGAGCACGCTATCACAGTGACTGCTTCGCACGTTTTAATCAATATTATCCTACTAGTGATATTGGTCGTCCTGTTGATGAAAACACTAGTGCTGCTGTTGATTATGTAATTAATTATTTATTAAAAAATAGAGAAGAATGCCAATTTTCACTGTCAGAGATTCTAGAAAAATTTAACGCTGAATCTTCAAAGAAGCACAATGTAACAGTAAATTTACTAAAAAGATATTATATAGTTGAAAAGTTAAAAAATCATTTCTATCATGATATTATAATACACTCATGTAACAATGACAGCATACTTTGTTTTCGAGATACGGGTGACAAAATTCTGTCGGACGCTTGGTACAAAAATCGTAGCAAAAATTATGAAGAAGAACGTGCCAGAATCGTTACAGCGGCCGCAAAAATAATTGCGGAGGATATTCGTTCAACATTTTACGATATGCAAAATTATAAAGCACCAAATTGTTTTCTAGACGACGCTGATACCGACGTTCCAAATTCTCTTCGATTATTTTTAGATACAGTCATCAAAAATAAAAAAAGCAATGCAGATTCTACAAAATGGAAGAATCGAATCCTTACGATTGCACACAGCATTATATCATCTGTTCGGCCTAGATCTTTTCTGTCACCGATTCTTCTCGGCCTCTCGTCCATGATGCATAAAAAACATGCATCTAAAAGTCTGATAAATACGTTGTCTTTTCTTGGCCTGTGTTCAACGTACGACGAGACATTACTTTTTGAAGCGTCCATACTAAATGATCCGCAAGAAAATATTTTTCAACACTCTTACGTACAATTCGTGTTTGATAATGCTGACCACAATACAAATACGATCGACGGTAGCAATACTTTTCATGCAATGGGTGGCATTCTGTGCGCAATGCCGTTCGAAAGTGTAACGTCAACTAAAGTCGTGAAACGATTAAATAAACTGCCGAAAGCTGACACAATAGGAAAATTTGGTTTTATTCCTCTACAACATTTTAACAACACTTCAAATGCAGGATTTAAAAACATTATTGTTAGAGATATTAACAATGAAAATCATGTTCCCAAAGAAGTGCAGGCAACTTTCACTGAACTTGTATGGCTTTACAGTAAGTCCAGAAATTCGGAAAAAACACCAGGATGGAATGCATTTATGGAACTCTGTAGCTCTACAATGGATTTTTCAACGACAAGAATTATTCCTTTGCCATTTGTTAATAATCCACCAAGTAGCTACGACACCATTTTTACAGTTTTATTAGAAGCCGACAAGAAATGTAAAGCAATTGGTCAAAAACATTGCTTCGTAACGTTCGATCAACCTCTGTATTTAAAAGCAAGAGAAATATTAGAATGTTGTGATAGAGAAAATGCAGATTATAATTTAAGCTCCATTATTGTTCGTCTTGGAGGATTCCACCTATTAATGTCTTATTTAGGTGCGATCGGCTTTATAATGGAAGGTAGCGGACTAAAAGAAATTTTTAATGAAATATATGCAGCTGGGTCTATCGACAAAATGTTGGCCGGACACGCTTACTCCAGAGCAATCAGAGGTCATAAAATTATTCATGCAGCTCTGGCGACATTAATGTTTTCTACTGTACAGTTTTCTGACGAAGATAAAATATTTTTAGACTGCTTATTGAAAGATATTGAAAACCCAGATGCAGATGTCATCAAAAAATTACGTAGTGATACTCTGAAAAATATCAGTTTATCTGTCTTCAACTTCAACAATAGTTAGACGAAAAGACCCTGAAGTAAGAAGGAAAGCGTTGCAATCAAAAGAAGCTGGAAAAATTGAAGAATTTGTAAAATCTGATATTATAAATGACTTTACAAATTTTCTTGACACTTTTCAAACAAAACTAAAGGTATAAACAGTGAAACAAAGTGGAACTTTAAAATTAAGAGCAACTTTGGTGTTTGGCTGTATTTATTAAATATTGAGTGTTCTAATAGTTCTTCTGAAAGTGAAACTGAGTTAAGTGCCGCCGAAATTTTATGTAGTGTTCTTGTGAAAAGTGATTTAACATTAAAACTCTTTATTGGAAAAGGAGAAATTTCTGCTCACGATTTGAACTGGATTCTCCCTTGTGATTTAAAATTATCTCGATGGTCGCAACTTGAAAATATATTAGTTAGGTATGCCAACGTAAGTCAACACAATTTAAGGACTCGATCTTTTGAATTTTTCTTGCAAAAGTCGTATGAAAATTTAGTTACGTGTAACGAAAAAGCTGAAGAAATGGAAGACTATCAACATAAAAAACAATTGGAACTTTTAATTGATCAGTTAAACATGATATTGTTAAAAAGACGAAAATATTCCGCAGCAACTATTTTGTTTGCATGTATGGCTTATTCATATTCATCGTCTTGTTACATGCTCTTACAAGATCATTTGCTGCTGCCTAGTAAACGATATTTACAACAAATATCTTCTAGATTTAATGTAAAACCAGACAAAAATCTTTCAAATACAAGTCACTATTTGAAACAAATTTCCAAAAACTTGACTGTTCGAGAAAAATATACAATATTACAAATTGATGAAATTTATGTGAAATCTAAGTTAGATTTTAAAGCCAATGGAATTGTTGGCAGTTCAGAAAATAATGCTAAGGATCTGGCAAAAACTATTCAAACTTTTATGATCTCTTCTGCTTTTGGTAATTTTAGTGAAGTTATTCGACTAGTTCCTGTGAATAACACAACAGGAGATCAGTTAAAGATACTCGTTAATGAGGTAATTGAATTTGTTCAAAAATGTGGTTTTCCTATAGTTGCGATACTAACTGATAACAATAGAATAAATCAGAATATGTTCACTTTAATTTCTTCAAACGAATCTATGCCAAATCCATGCTTCCCTGATATTAATACTTACCTATCGTATGACACTGTTCACATTTTTAAAAATGTTAGGAATAACTGGTTGAACAAAAAAGATACTTTTCACACTTTAATATATCCTGATTTTGAAAATTATACAATAAAACGGTATGCATGTTTCGAACATTTGCGACTATTTTTCAAGGACGAGCAAAATAAGTTAATTAAAAAAGCATATAAGTTGAGTTATAAAACTTTGTATCCCTCGAATTTAGAGAGACAAAACGTTTTGTTAGTGGATAATGTTTTTCATATGTCAACTATTGCTGCTTTACAAACGGAAGAAAAATGTACAGATACTGCAAATTTTTTACAAATTTTCCGCATCTGGTGGGATATTGTAAATTCTAAAAACCCTATCGTAGGAAAAATAAAAAGAAATGAATGGGCAGGACCAGTTTGTAGTATTGAGGATGAAAAGTTATTGTTTTTGAAACGTTTTTTGTCTTGGATAGAAGCATGGCAGTCTTTCAAGGACAAAGCTGGCTTAAGCTCCGACACATTTGAAGCAATAAGAAGAGCATCTCAAGTGTTATGTAAAATTGCTAACGATGCTTTAACAAAATTTAATGTTTCGTATGTACTCTTGGGGAAATTTCAAACAGACAAGTTAGAGAAAAGGTTTGGAATGTACAGACGACTATCTGGATCAAACTATAATGTATCAGTTAGGCAAGTAATTGAATCAGAAAACAAATTACGAATAAGACATATTTTGAAAATGATCAATAAAAGAGAAGCATGCTTTAGCAACTTTGCTAATGAAAGTACTGAATCAAATTTATATAATGTTGACATTGATCAATTTCGCCCCATTATAACTTCAAATTATCTTGAATTATGTGAAATCGAGGAATCAAGCTGCATATATGTTTGTGGCTATGGAGCACGATCTGTTTGCAAAAAACTGGAATGTACTGCCTGTGTTTTTTTATTTGAGGAAGGACGCGGTAGTAATGTTTGCAACGAATATTTTGACTTTTTACAGCGAGGTGGCTTAAGTGTACCAAGTTACCATGTTAAGTGTGTTTTCTTTCATATGTATGCTTTGTTAGAATATATTGTAGCTAATAGCGTGTGGGAAACAAAATTTTTGCAATCTTCCTGTCAAAAAGGCATTTTAATTCAACTGACACAGTTAAGCTTAAATTCCAATAACTTTTTTCAACAATTTGAATTACATTGTCTGTGTGGCAACGATGTTTCTAGATTGTTTAAAACATTGTATTCTGTTTTTGCAAATATTCTGTTGAATAACTACACAAAATATTCAAAAGAAACAAATGGCACTAAAAATTTAGAGAAAAAAGGAAATTAGCTACGCTAACAAAAGAGAAGAATAAACGTTAAAAATATGTTATTTGTAAATAATGTTATTTAATGTTTAATAAATACCACAAAATAAAATTTCCTGCCCTTACTAACTTTTGTTTTATTTCTTAATACTATCAGAATAATGATGTAGTATGGATCATTTCATGTTAGTTATTTTTTAATAAGTTTCGATTGCAACCGACGTGCAATGATACCCGGCCTACTTCTGTGCATTAATGCGGTGTTGCCAAGCATGGCTTCACGGCTTGTAAATAAAGATGGCGTTGACTGGACTAATAATATTTAAACACTGGTTCCATATGTCTGTCCCAGTCGTTACACCATTGATGATGCGTGATATCAAAACTATAGTACTTTGTCCATTTAGCAGGCAACGTCGCCGTCTGTGACATAATAACTACACTTCTCTTGAGAGGTCTTCAAAGTATGTTATCTTTGTAAATACCATTCGGTCAGTTGCAATATTTTGCATTTTCAATCTACTATCAATAACACATTATATGATAAGTTTCACTGCTCTCTGTACAATTTTTTCCATTAATTGTCAAACATGTTCCTGCTTATACCTCGGAAAATATATAACAGAGACCCATTAAAATCTATCATATAATAGAGCAAAGGTTGATTAATAGTAAGGTATTTCGTTAAAACGCCCATTTCACTTCCACTAAGAGATTACATACTGTGTGTATTAGTATGTGGGGCCATTTTTTTCATGATTAAAATTCAGTCCCCCTCTAAATAAAACTGTAAGAGTTCATTTAAATTTTTAATCACAATATAAATGAACATGCGGCTCCAGTAAAAACTTTTGTGCCTTCAGTTTACAATTGAAACAAATTATTTTTAAACTTAAAATAAAAGAAACGGTTTCATAACCAAAAATAAAAAAAGCTTAACGGTCTATGTGTTGACAAAACTATTAAGAAAACGTACCTATATTGTACTGAAAATTAAAACAAACAAAAATTTTTGAAAAAACTAAAACTTAAATATAAACTTATATAAAAGTAATTTTTGTACGTGTCAAATTAACCTGCCAAACATTCAGTTCTTCATATACTTCTATACAATTCTCTACTTGATCAGCTTTGTGACCCTTAGTGGTACACTTTTCAAGGATTTCTGAAATCTTTATTGTTTTATTGTCACCAGCCATTTCTCTGATAAGAGCAAATATTTTATCATTTGCGCTTTGTGGCCTAAAATAGAACACATTAATGTCATAAACCAATAAAAAATGGTATTTTTACTTATGTGCTGCAGCTTCAAACGTATTATTAAGAGAATCTTTGCTCATTTCCAACAGACGAATTGCTTCATTTACGTCATCCTTTTCAACAGAGTCGCTTAAGCGTAATCGTGCTAAAGCTGTAGATAAACGTAAAATTCCTAATAAATTACGAGCAGATGTAAAAGTCATATCTCTGGAATTTCTAGCTTCCTTTCTTAATTCTACATAAGCCGCTACAATAAACATTCAACCATAAATTATTTCAATTTTTAAAAACATAGTTCTACTTACAAACGAGAAAATCGGTTAATTCTTCCGGGATCACCGGTTCCTTCAACTTACACAAGGAAATGTATTTACGCATAACGTTCATATCTAAAGCTTGAATTAGTGTTGGCGGTTGTTTGCAATGTTGATGAACATAAGTAATGTGTTGTGCTAAACGTAAATCATTATTACGATCAGGTTTATCCTGGATAAGCCATAGCAAGTCAAAACGTGATAGTAATGCTGCTGGTAGCTGAATATTTTGTTCGATGGTTCTCTTAGGATTGTACCGTCCATAAGCTGGATTTGCTGCAGCCAAAATTGAAACGCGTGCATTAAGGCAAGTCATAATTCCAGCCTGCAATTAAAACATATTATTTGTTTCCAATAAAACCAATACAACACCTTACTTTTGCTATACTAATAGTTTGTTGTTCCATTACTTCATGAATGGCTGTACGATCACCATCAGCCATTTTATCAAATTCATCAATGCAGCATACACCTTGATCGGCGAGCACCAACGCACCACCTTCTAACATCATTTCTCCCGTCATTGGATCCTTCATAACAGCAGCTGTTAGACCAACACCTGATGAACCTCGTCCTGTTGTGTACTGACTTCTGAGAGCTAAACGGTTAATGTAACTTAGTAATTGTGATTTAGCAACACCAGGATCGCCCATGAGACATATATTGATGCTACCACGAATTTTCATGCCATCTGGTTTTCGATCAACACCACCGACAAGCAACAACAGCAATGCTTTCTTAACATCTAAATGACCATATATTTCTGGAGCTAAAGATGTTGCTAGTTTGGTATAAAAATCATCTTCAGTTAAACTGGCAAGTTCTTCAGCAGTTAATGAAGAATTCTCATCGGTAGTTTTGTTTAATGCAACTACTTTCTGTAAAGGAGAAAGTTTGTAGTTCTAAGAATAAAAAAAGTAATTTCAGAATCAATTACATGAGCTTCCAAATATGTTTCTGATAATAATCCACTTGTCATTTGTCTGTAGCCACTTTTTGTTAACGGTAAAAAGATTCCAGTAACACTAACATGATCGCCGGGGAGAGCTTGACGTGTTATTTCACCCCGACAGAAAATACTTAAAGTGCGAGGAATGTGTCCAACGGGAACTTGGTCGCTCTGCAATAAAAATTTGAAACATTATATTCAACTTGGAAATTGCTAGCAAAAGTTCTCAGAAACTATAAATCTAACTTATTTATTAAATCAACAGCTTCAACTATTTTTTATTTGAAAACCTCAAATCGAATTTGATTAACGTGATGCAGTTGGTGTTGCTGAAATAAATCGAAATAAATATTAAAAACTGAAAAAATTGTGTTCTGTGCTGTATCTCAGCATCCCACGGTGGTCAATTACAACATTGACGGAAGTCGGTGCTTTTTAAATGTTTCTGTGTCTCAAATCTGATACTAAACTTTTTTCTACAGACTGCATTTGATGAAACAAGCGAATAATTCAATTTAAATATTCTGCACACAATTTTTGATCAATTCTGGCCTGCTAAGTTGTGAAAAAATCAAAATTTGTGAATCGTATTTAGGTCCTACAAATAAGGCCCCGTTAAGGAAAAATAATTTCTATTTCCGTAAAAACATCTCAAATAAACAATATTTCAACAAAGTGACATACATACACTATATTTTTAACACAAAAAAAAATTTGGCATGAAAACAACCACATTAAATACAAAAACATAATATTTTTTTTAAGAATACAAATAGGCCTTATTTTTGTCCCTGGAAGTAATAAAACCTGCTGCTTTCCACATGTGCTGCAGATATATTCCTCATTGTCTGAACCGGTATAACCCACACATGCATCATGAATCCATGTTTGATACACAATACCTCATATCTCTTTTTGAATTGCTTGTAGTTTTCTTCGAAGATAAAGTCTTTGGATAACATCCAGACTCTTTAACTGTTGCAGAGAGAACAGCTGGTAAATTAACAGGTTCTTCCCTGGGTTCTTCTTCTTCCTCCTGTGTCCCAAGAAATAAAGATCCACGAAGCAACAGGTGTGGGCCTTATTTCTGACATGCATAGTTTTTGATTACGTTGCTAGTTACAGATAACCAGTCTTGGATCTTGATTTTATTTTGTAACCAATAGTACCTGAATGATCTACTTACCCCATACAGAAAATGTCATTTCGCCAGCAGTTTCAAATCGTAAAAAAAAGAAACAATTATGCAGCTCAAACTTAGTAAACACGTAATCGGTTGCGCTCTGCAGTAGACAAACAAGTTTTGTGCGAAAACTGGAACATTTTACGGCAAGTTCTATCTATCTGTTGATATTGCATATAAACGGAAGACAATAAGCATAAGTAGAGCCTTCTACAATTATGAATTATATCGATTCCAACCCCCAGGCATTATTACCTGCCAGGCCTTATTTGTCGCACCTACCTTACATATGAAACAGGTTTCTAACAATAATGCGTTCTTTTTGCAGAATATGATTCACAACTTATACAATTTTAGATACGATGTCTTGTCTTAGCAGGGCAGAATTGTGCCTGTCATTACAACATTAATGGATTTAATTTCAGTTGATTCTGATTTAGATTGCAATATAGAGAATTTGATTTCAGTATGGTTCCCGGGGAAACACTTTTAATCCCAAACAAATGATATGTTGGGTAAGACTTGACAAATCGTTTTGTTTGGATAAGTTTTTTTTATACAAGTTTTATTGTATTTTAACAGTGTTCACAGTAATTCTGTATTTTCAAATTCCCCGACTTTTCCAGGTTTTTCCTGACCCTTTTCGAGTATTTTCCCTGACCTTTTTCTAGTAAATTGTGCTCTGAACTAAACCGGTCAAAATTTTTTCTACCTCGTCTCAAACGTTTTTCCAGATACATTTGCGACCACCCAAATGTGCACAATACCTGACACAAATTTCCCTATTTTTCCATAGATTAAATCTGGCTTTATCCAGTGACTTTCGTGAAATAACATTTGTCACAAACAAAATAATATCGACATTTCACTGATGGTTTTTAGGATGCCTATGGTATAAAGCAAAAATCGAATTAATTAAAAAAATCGTGCACATTTGGGTGGCCGCAAATGTACATAAACTAAATTCCTTGATTTTTGATAAAATGCATTAATTCCCTGACTTTTCCATGTTTCGATTTATTTCTAAATTCCCCGACATTTCCAGGTTTTCCAGGTTGCTGCGAATCCTGTTTAATATGCAGTATGAAAGTACTAAATCAATATAAATATAAAGTACAGTTAAACTTTAACATAACATGTCTCGGTGATCTTAAAAAAATTTGCAGTGGAAGGATCTTTAGATTATAAAAATGTCAGAGTCGATAAAATAGTAAATTTTAAAAAATGTGCAGCCTTACATGTTCCTGAATACGAATTTCTTGAAATTTTATAAACTTTGAACCACGAGTTTGTAGATATAATTTTCCACCAGTTTTATTTACTCTGCAGGCTTCACTAGGGCACATAATTATTGGCATAAAACTAAGAGAAGTAATAGGTTGATATGTTTCAGCACCACACTGATCGCAAGTGTAAGTGGCAACACACATCATTGGTTTAACTTCAGTGCTTCTGGTTACAATCCCACGCACAGTAACTAGTGCTCCAATGCTTTCAGCTTTTACTTCACGAATTGGGACAGTTTTAGTTAAAGACAGTTCTTTAAAATATATTTCGCTGTAAACCAATAACAAAAAATAAATGTTACATATAAACTAAAACATTTAAACTTACTATCTCCGCATTAATTCTGGTGGGTACTTATTTCGTGCCTCGCGCTGTTCATTAGGTTGTCGCATGCGATTCTCCATCATTAATCTGTGGTTAATATAAACATCAAGAGCATCCTTGGCAGCAACTTCATGTTGTTTAAATAAAGGTAACATGTCATAAACAACATCTGATACTAAATTTGTATATCGCTTGGTATTTTTCAAAATTGCTTCGGAAAGAGCTTCATTGTAATCGTAAACATCATCTAATTCTACCCACATTGCGATTTGCTCCCGGTGGGCCAATTTTGTTAGCTGATTAGAATATTTAAAAATTTTATGACCAGCATCATCTTGAACGCAATATTCCGTAAGAAAACTTTTAATAGTTTCTGTAGAAAAATTAAAGGTTAGAAAGAAAATTTTAAAATTAAGAAACTGTACCCTTATCTTTCTCGTAGTCACGCCTTGCCATGTTGTTAACAGAATTTGAGCAATGTAAAATTAAAGACTAATATTTGGTAATGTTTTGAAAATATAATATTACCCAAACACTAACTTATAAACAACCAAACACACTTTACCGCCTTTTATTTCGATGTACTGAAGCTTTCATATAATTTCACCGGAGCATCTATTACATCGAAAATACTTTCAGAATACCAAATTGCCACTATTATAACATGTTAACCAGGTGTGAACAAAAAGTTTTCAAATTAGGGTGATCTTGGGTCAAGAATTCAATTGATCACAATTCTAAAAAGAGATCAAAGATTCAAGTTATTCAGTATGCAATAAGGATGACGTGGCCGTTTATTACTACATAAAAAATTGAAATAAGCATTTTTAATTTATAAAATATTTAATGAGCAGCATGAAATAAAATAGGGGAAAGGGAGGATCCTTCAACCACGTTGTAGATTCAACCAGTCTATTTATTTTTTTGATGATTTGAATTAGCCGCTTTCTTGGTGCTGCATAAACTTGCTTATACCTGTGCTTATACCAACCACATATTCTATAAAAATTGTTTGCGTTGTCCAGCTTTACAGTGAAAAAATAAAAAATATTTCCAATTTTCATGGTTTCAAGGTAAGATTATTTCATTATTCGTAAATGTTTATATTTTAGATAATATGTATCTAATTTTTAAACAAAAATATGCATCTAATAGAACAATTTATGAATTAACATGTGCCATATGAATTGAATCCTCAAACTTTCCTGGTTGTATTTAAAAAAATAAATAGTTCGTATAACGCGTAAGGGGTACATTCAACCACTAAATGCGGGGTACATTCAACCACAAAACAATCATGGTGTACATTCAACCAGTGGTTAAATGTACTCTTTATAATTATTTTATTTTTGTAGGTGCCTCGTAAATACATCCGCAAGACCAAAAGAGCTGATATTGATGAAAGTGTAATGAGAAAAGCTGTGAAGGATTGCCTCAAGAAGACTCACAGTACTAGGCAGGCAGCTGACATTTACGGCATTAATCGTAATACATTGCAAATGAATATTGTTAAACGAAATGAAGAAAACAGCTATATAGACTCCGACTCTGGAACAGAAATGGACCCAACTGAAAAACGCCATTTCCAAAACAAATACACTGTTAAGCAAGTCTTTATTGAAATTGAAGAAAGAGAGTTAGTGGAATATATTAAAAGGTCTTCCGATCTTAACTACGGTTTATCGTACAAGCAAATTCGAATGCTTGCGTACGAATATGCTAAAATAATTCCCAAGTGTAAATACCCTGTATCTTGGGAAACATTTAAATGATTACGAGATGAAATTTTTACGACGGCGAAATAATTCCCGTTCATTTGTTTTTCCCAATGTCGATGACATTTCAAATATCGAAAGAGAAGATATTGTTGCTGTTTTACCAATGCCAACTACTGCAAAGTCAACAGCAAGAACATCATCAATATATAGTTTTAAATACAATTTTAGAGGTTGGGATGTTCGATAAAAATGTAATAAGTAACATGTACCTATTGACATATTCACGTTTATTATGTCAATTTCTTTAATAATTTTTATTTAAATAAATAATATTTGAGTTTTTCCACAAATATCTTTCTATTTGCCCTTGGTTTCATCTACCCCACAAAATGGTTGGATCTACCCCACGTTCGGGGTACTTTCAACCATTTGTAAGGTATTTTTCAATCACCTATAATTATGAAATTTTACTTTTGTTGAAACCGTTGATGCTTATAAATCAAGTGGCAAAGTGTTAGTCTAACAGTCTGAGTGAGAGAATTAGGATATTTTTCTTTAACAACGGTGGTATAAGCAAAAACCTTAAAAGTGGTTGAAGGATCCTCCCTTTCCCCTATAGTAATTTCATTTACATATTATTTATTTATTATGAACTACCAGTAATTGGTATTTAATTCCAGTTTTTAATAACTTTAATTGCAAGAGCCTGCAAAATCAAATTTGGCTTAAAGTTTTGTGTATTTTGTGGATTTTATTAAAGTTATATAAATTACCTAATAAAACAGTTCAAGTTCAGTCTACAATCTTTCGATTGGTTTGTTGCAACATTTTTTCCATTCTTGCATCCACTTTTTCAAATCTTGTATGTTTGGCAGTTGACATCTTGAATTAATTGAGAAGTATATTTTAACCTTGGTCTTCCTCGTGAATTTTTACCCTCTACTATCCTCGCTAGTATTGCTTGAAGAACTCCGTCATGTCTCAATATATGTCCAATCAGAGAATCCCATTTTCTCTTGATGATCTTCCATAAAGTTAGTAGACTCTTGCTTGAGCGATTCTTCCTATAATTTCTTTACATGTTTTGTAATAACGCTTTCTAGGTAGCGGAACGTTTCCTCTTCTTGAAGTTGCTGCCCTTCAAAACATACTGCTACATGTTGCTGTCTGGTTTTTTCACATACCATTACGTTAGTTTTTGGTTTCACTGTACTTAATGAAATGTTAATTTTATTACTGCTTGATACCCACATATTTGTTCAACAGGTCTCCCTTCACGGATGTGAATGTTACCGTCCTGAGTCCATAATAAGCCTTGAAGCTAGTCTCTTCCGTACTTTTAAATGAAGCCGAATCAATTGAGAAGGTCACAACTTATTACTAGTTGGCGCCAGTCAGCCATTTGAATGCACGGATTTTGCTTCCCAAATCGGAGTGTGATAGTTTCATCATCCCCTATGCTGGGTATCCATACACGGACCTTCGGTCTCTTTGGAAGGTTCTGTTCAATGACAACAATCAAATACTCCCCTTGCCAAAGCTCTCCACCGACTTCCTCAACCACTCTTTGGTGAATTGATTGGCATAAATGATTCATACAGCACTTCCCATGTACCTCGTGTTCTCAAATTGGAGAGGGCTGATGGTGACACATCCACTGCAATTAACCGTTTTTCCTGGATTAGGGCTACCTTTTTTTGATTCAGTACTATATCCGGATGAAGTCTGTTAATCACCACCATTTGAAGGTTTCTAGTGGCTTTGCTATAAGCCTTTATCTGGAAATTGCCCCTGGGGTTTTTAGGTAGTTGCTTTGTGAAAAAGGGAGTTGAGAAATCAGGGTAAGGTCTTTTGTTGTCCAAAGTTTCTTTCTCCTTTCTCTCCATTTTGGTTTTCCAATGAGGCTTTTCCTGAACCCACGTTAAGTCCTGAATTTTTTTAGCTTTCTTGATCTCCCTCTGCTGTGCTGCTGTCCTATGTTGTCCAATCCTGCAGCTGTTCTTCCAATGTCTGATGACTCAGATACAGCTGCAACAGGTATTAAACCTGCTTCCAGATTCTGGGTTATCTCCGTTTTTTAAGAATTTTTTTCGTTTTCGGTGTTAGTGTCGTTCATATTGTTCCCAATAGGTATTAAATCCGTTTCCTCATTCTGGGTAATCTTCATCTTCAAAGTTTTTTTTCCCTTTTGGTGTTAGTGTCGTCCATATTGTTCCCACAAGAAGGGGAAAAATCTAAGTCACCATCGTCAGGAGCCCCCTAAGACTAAGACTGGCTAAGAAGACATTTATAAAATGGGGTGCACCCGGTGCCCCAAGCATTGTCGCTATCAACTGAACCCCTCAGCCACACATCCCTTCGGCATGCACAATTCTTTGAGATTACAAGATGAGAAGTTGTTGTACTATAGTTTAGCGGTTTACAGTGTGTGCTGTGAGCTGGTCCACGTCAGCAGTTTTCACCTTCCCAAACCCCGATATTAACCAGGTATGGCCAGTTTATTGCCGCTAATAACCACTTCTATCCGGAGATGTGTACTCTCACCTGCACTGTTCAACATCTACTCTGGAAATATTTTTCTTGAAGCGTTAGAACAAGGCAAAATTATTAACGTCAGATTTGCAGATGACATTGTCGTAATTGCGAGGAGTTTTGAAGAACTGCAAAATATATGCTGTCTTCAATATTTTATATTATGAGTTAGAAGACTGGACCCTCATTAAGATGCTACTGAAAAAACTCGAGGCTTTTGAGATGCGGGTTTATCGCCACATTCTTCGCATATCATGGACAGAATATATTACTAATGAGGAGGTATTGTGAAAAGTGCGAAAGGACAAGGAAGTTGTACTTACCATTACTTACTTTCGCTGTTATGAGGAAAGATAAATACCACATATTGCAATTGATACTCCAAGGCAAAGTGAAGTGAGATGTCTTGGTCAGACTTCTGTAGAACTATTAGGAACGTTAGGAAATGATAAAGCACAATAAGAATCCTGAGACAAGTCTCGACACCAGTTATGGCTGATCTCATTGCCACCACTGGGGACGTGCTTAGGAAGTAGCTCAACCCCCGTGCTGAACTTTTGGTAATAAATATAAATCGACTAAATTTTTAAAATGATAGGAGAAAGAAAGTTAAAGTTAGCCATAGGCTGCAAAAATAAGAAGCCTATTCAAAGTTTAAAATAAAATGTTAAAAATTAAAGGCGTAAGGTGTCAAGCGAGATCACGTAAAATTTTGACATTTTAATTAATAACAAGCAAAAAGTTAATTGTAACAGAATTTCGGACAGTGTATCTTCATCGTCAAAATTGAAAATGCAATCATGGAAAGTAATTTTGGAATGCGTTGCGTTACATTAGTGAAAAACATGATCCAGTATCATCTACTCTACTTCTAGTCTACTTAACAAAAATTGTAGATAACAAATTTTATTTCTGTTTATATTAAACATTACAGCAATTTAATTTTCATCAAAATATTCTTCATCTATATATGTAATTTCATTTATAGTAGTATTACATTTGGCAGTACTCATGTTCTTATTGGTAACAGCACACCAAGAGAATAATTCTGTTAGATTTATTATTGAATAACCTGAATGTCGAAGAACTTTTTCCGTTGTTTCTTTTAAAGTTTGAAAACCAGCATCAATACTATTCTCTAATATTGGTCCTGAAATAATAAAAAAAAAAAACTTTTTATAGCAGTCCATTTCATGAATTGATTCTGAGAGAATATTAATTATATATGTAAAATTTAAAATTGTTAGAAAGTTAGACTCAAACACTTACTTTTTTCGAGTTTACTGATATCAAATATGTGCTGAAAGTAACTCAACTGCATGTACAAATCAGCTTCAGTATATTTTCTATACATCACCCCTTCTTTACATAAAGAACATAGTGGATATTTTTGCACAAATTTAAGAGGTTGAACTGTTTCATTTGGGCATGCTGGATCTTCACATATAAAAATATTTTGATAATATTTGGAAATTAATTCTCGCATTTTTAATATTAGCTGATTTTGAATAGATGCTAAATACTCAATAGGACGCGTAGAACAATCGTTATTGACACATTTTTCTAAGACAGGAATTTTATCTCGAAGAATACCAGAAACTGTATTATGAGTTTTACAAGAAGAACATTTGAAAACAAATTGTTCAACATTTCGAAATCTATTTTCTTTTTTTCGTAAATTTTCACCAGTAATGTCAGTTTTTTGTCCCTGTCTACTTTTATATGCTTTTGCATCCAATCCCAACCACTCGGCAATTTGATGTGCATCAATACCATCTATAGGCCCACATATTCGACTCACAACAGGATGTATTTGCTGTGCGAGATAATATTGAACATCTACTTTTAAATGTTCTGACGTTTTCAATTCCTCTATGTGGTAAGCTCGTTGAGTGGCAGCTAAATTTGAACCATCATCACACACAACATATGGAACTGCATCTCCTGCACGTAACGGCTTGCCACCTTTTTTATTGTAACGCAAAGCAACTTGAACATGTGGTAGCGCATTTTTATCAGGATAAGATTTTGGATCTTTCGTAAGTTGTTTTGTTATCACAAGCAATTGCAATGGTACAGTATTTCCTTCTAAATCAACCTTCAGTTTTAATAAATGTGTACGTATATTTTCTATTCGTTCTTCTGCTAATTGTTCACTTAATATGTGTTGCAAAATCATTCGTCCGGCATCTGCTGCCAGCTGAGACCAATCACGTCTGACAATATCCAATCCTTTATATTCCGTTTCTTCCACTAATTCCCCATTCTTCTGTTTTGTAAGAACAACCGCTGCATATTTCTTTTTCTTAAGCAACAATAAATATTTAAAAACTCCATCAATGTCAAGTTCAACCTGTCGATATAGTTTGTTAACTTCTTGTTTAATTTTTATGCCAATTTTCATAATTTGATCGTACTCTAAGCAATTTGTATTCACCATAATACTGTCAGTATCACCATAAATGACTTGATACTGCATCTTTTCAACTAAATCTTTTGTATTGGTCAATATTTCACGTCCTTTTTGAGTAACTAAAGCAGCTAAATTTTTTGCATAAAAACGGGAACTGGAAAATCCTAAACAACCATACATGCTGTTTGCTGTTAATTTTAAAGCCATTTGTCGAATGTGATACTGTATTCGTAAGTCATTTGTAGTATCAGTGTTATTCATTAATTTTTTGACTTCTCTGCGACTCTCTACTAATTTCCGTATTTCAGTAGGTAAAATACCAGGTTGTAAACTTTGATCGGGTAAAACGACATTATCACTGTTGGTATTTGGAACAGTGGTAAAACATATATTATATTCTTGAATAATACTTGGATACAAAGAATTAAAATCCATCAACAATATCAGAGTATCATAAAAACCCACTTTAGGTTCCAATACCAAACCACCAGCGTACGTTGGTTTCTTTTTTGATGTACTTTGTTCATCAGTTTTTTTAAAATAAACTTTATCGGGGACAATATAATTCCGCTCATGAAAAGCATGCAACAACAAAAATTCGTTTCTTTCAGATCTACCTCTCGTAAGAGTATGTGACATCACATTACCAGCAATATTTGTAATCTGTAACGCAAGAGGTATTACGTTTAATTCGTACATCATTTTTAAAATATAAGCTGTATCTTGCATTGTTAGGGATATTAATTTTAAAATATGTGCTGAAGTCTCATACATTTTTGGTAAATCTTCTACTTCAATATCAATTCTCTGCCCTTCTTTTAATTTTAGTACTGTTTGGCATAATGTGTCCAAATCATACGATCTAGCTCTGATCAATTCTCTTGCTGAAACTTTCATATCACAAATTAACCGTCCGATAAAAAGTTCTTGATCAATTCTATTCTTTCTTGGAACAGTTTGACGCCTTAATCGACTCAATCTATCGATTTTTGAAACCTTCAGATTTAACATTTGATCTAATAAAACATTCATTTGATATCCTAATAAATCGTGTCCAACTATAAGATCAGGATCTATTCTAGACATTTGTGTTATAAAATAATTTAAGAGGGCCCTTGAAGAATCCACTTTGTAAACTTTTGTTGCTTTATATTTCATTAATTCTTCATGAAAATGAAATGGTAATACTTGATCTTCTAGCTTTGTAAAGACTGAAACAGGAAAAAATAAAGTTCAACATAACTCATCTGAAGGGATTATTTTTTCAATATTAATTTTGTTATAAAATTTATTTATTGCATTTTAAATTGAGTTTTCTATGAACTTTACTTTACTATTTCTTATATTATATTCAATTCGTAAATTTATTATTCATTAAGCTTTTAGGAATTGGTTACATTTTTTTCATTGCCCACAATTTAAAGATTTTTTTGTTTGTGAATGACTGTTATGAAACATTATAAAAGCAATCTTTGATTTAGACGAGCAATTAATATATACTCACCACAAAAATGTTGTTGAAATGGAGGATCTGGTGTCTTTTTATCAACTGCATATCTATTGTGAACTAAACAAGATAACATCACAATTTCCTTTCGAGCAGTTTTTGGATTAGTAGCAAGTTTCATATTTAATCCCATGACAACTAACGGCGGAGGCACAATATGATCATGAACCACGGAGATGTTTGATGACTTTGTACAGTTAACTTCAATTTTGCACCAACTTACAGGATTTTGCACCATTTCTGGAGCTACAACATCTAACCAGCAAGGTCCTTTAATTTTTCGGTCCAAAAGAAAAATTTCAAGAAAATTACTATTAGCACCAAATACTTTTGAAAACGTTTTTCCTTCCTGAACACTCACCATAGGCTGAGATTTTGCCTGCAAAAAGTTTGATTACATATAACATAAAACAAAATAATTAAAACTTACAGAATATCTAATTTCCAAGTATTCCGATTGTGCAGGTACTTCAGGATTAAAACAAAAGTTTTTGGTAACCTTGCGTGACTTGAAATCTTTTACAAATAATGAATCAGTGAAATCTTCATTAAATTCTTTGTATACATCAAGAAGTGTTATGGCTTTATCCGTGGGTTGTTGATTTTGATCTAAATACTTAATAACATAAATTGTAAACGAAATGTTACTAAGATGATGGTATTTACATGAGTTCGAGGTAGTAAATATATTTGTCGTTCGATTTCCCTTACAGCAACACAACAGCTTACAAATGACTTTGCTTCTTCAGAATAAGCCTTTCCGAATATGAATACAACACCAGGTTGTTTGAAATAATCTTCATAAGCATCCAACCAAAAGAAACGAAATACCTAAATATGAATCATTTCCATTTTAATCATTCAAGTAAAGGTACTTTTTGAAAAAAATATTATTTGCATGCAAACAGAATTTAAAACACCACCATTTTATTATTTGGATTAAGCAATATTCTTGGTTTATGATATTGCTTGTTATTAGTTAATTTAATTTCACTGTTCACTTGGTCGTTCTGGTAATTTCTATCTTCATGAGAGGAATTTAGAATTGCAACCCTTTCAGGTTTTGTAAGCAGGTATGAATAGATCATGAGGAATTCCAAAAGTCTTGTTATCCTGGGCGTATATCGATACCTTTTTACCAAAGTATCGTAAGCCACATCTAGCAAATTTTGCAGGAGACAACTTTCTTGTCTACAAGGTCAATGCATGTGACTATCTTGGTACTTACGATAGGTTTATTGTGTTTTTATCACCATAAAGAATAAACTGATGGGTATATTACTCTGCCAGAACAAGCATTTACGTCCGATACTTAGGATATGTTCCAAATATCAATTTCGCTCAAAATGTTACTTACGATACTTTGGCAAAAAGCTATCGATATCTGATCTTTCGACAAATACATTATAGTAAAGTAAAGACAGATGTTTTACAATCCATAGTTGCCCAGAACACCAACACTTTTTGTACATCCGATATTAGTTAGAAAGTGTTATCCTAAAACTGTTTAGTTGCATTCCCACTGTTTCTTTTCAATTTATTTCCACAGATGCCAAAATTTGGGAGATACAGGTTTTTTGAATGAACAAAACTAAATTATTTTTTGAAAACGAATTAGCCTGACTATGTGAAGTTATAAGATTTTGTTCTTGTAGAGTGTCACTATAAAACTTGCATTCAAAATCGTGGGTGTGTTGTGTACATACAAATGACGTGATAGCTACATTTTAGTAGCAGTTTGCGCCCTTTGAATGGAAGTTATATGATGAGGCATTTTTAAAGTGAGTTATATTTAAAATATTTCTCAAATTTGACATACTTATTACTTTGAATTGCAAACCCATTTTACATCATAAAGATTTGTGAAAAGAATCTTAGAGATAATTTATTGTCCGCAAGTGTACAAATGCGAGTACTTTTGTTTTACTGATATATTTTTTTTTATAATTCAAAGTTTTTCCACAATATTCCAAGAATTTTACTTATGGAAGTTTGACGGTACAATTTTAATAATACTCACATTTTTTTCCTGAGGATATGAATTGCATACGATATCATTTTTTGAATCGTCAGTTGTTTCCGTATCAACAGTTTGAAATATTTCTTCAATATTCTTTTGAGAGTCAAATTCTTCAATTGTACTGAAATCAAGATCATCATCAAATAAAGTTTGTGTATCAACTTCCTCAATTGCTTGGGAAAGTGCGTTGGTACTTTTCAGTATTTCATCGGTTTCAGTCTTTTGTGAATCAGCAATGATGTCTGTTTCATTTGCCGATACTTGTGAAATATTTTCTTCTTTATAGATCGATATACTTTCAGACATCAGCTCTTTTTTAATATTTCCTCCAGCTTTTAAAAGCATTTGGGATGGTAATAATTCTGCCGGCTTGTTCATCGTTTCATTTGATGTTATAACTTCTTTAGAACTTGAAGCTACTGGTTTTGGCTTAGATGAAAACAAACTTTCTCTGTATTGTTTCAGTGCCTGTTTTTCGGCCAAAAAAGATGACTTTGATATTGATTTTGGCTTTACTACGGTACTTTTAGCTTTGGATGGCATGTTATCGTCTATTTCTGATATTAGTTCTGATAAAACATCATCATCTTCTAATTTTGATTCCTGAAAATTATGGCTTAATATTTATCTAATTGAAAGTACATAACAAGAGTAGGCAATAATGCAGTGTAGACTAAAAATGTCCACAATTAAGAGTGGCAACGAGAAAATTACTAGAACTCGAAAAATAAGCTGTTATTATCTTTATTATCTAATAGTGGTAATTAAAAAATATGAATTCAAGCAGATAATGCCTGTAAATTTCTCATTATACTTATAATTATTGGTATATCGTCGAGGTAATTCCAATAGGTTGTTTGTTAAAAAAATTCCCATTTTTATTGTTTATTTTACTATTGTGGCTAATCCACTGAACTACACCAACTGTAATATATCGTACATAGACCAACAAGAAGCATACATTCAGTCTTTCAATAAACAAATAAAAAACATAATTATAAAAGCACGGGGGCAAAATAAGAATTTTTTATTTGTCGCTCCGGTACAATTTAATATATTTGACGTACAACCTATTGCAGTTACCACGACTATATGCTATTCCTGTTATAAAATGAGTCGCTCAGAAGAAGAGTGACCCAACTGCAAATTTGCCTTATTTGAGTTAGGTCGCACATCATATTCTACATTTGCTCCTCTTTAAATTCCTACTAACCCAAGTGAGATTCCTTTGTTTACTACGAAATGGGACACGTTTGAAAGTTGGGTCAAGCTATGACATTGCCTTGAAACGCATTCTTATTTTATTAATATCTTAAAACTTGTTTTTTTTCACTTGGGTCACTCTGCTTCTGCTTCAAATATATTAGCAATTATTGCAGTTATTTATGTGGACAGTACAAACTTGAAATACCCAGTGAAATTTTAAACAGGTGCTATATCAGAAATTAATTGACAAAAATCGATTTCATTTTAAATACAAACTAAATATAAAATTTCCAAAATTTTGCTTAAATTAGTATCAGCTTCTGCTGCGAGTTCAACAAAAACGTATATTGATTATTCCATTATGTAACAGATGGGTCATCTGAATTGTTTAAAGTTGAGTGGAAGAAGAAATATGTACATTTCTAGTAAACCTTAAACTGAACCTTAAAAACCATTATAAAAAGTAATTTGAAACTTCAAACGCTTCTCACAGTACATAATGTGGTTAGCATTATATTCATGAGAACGTATTAGTAAATATTCCAGAATAAAACCATTTGATTAAAAAAATTAACAAAAAATATGCAAAGTAATACGATTTGTACCTCTTTTTTTTTAGAAGGCATATTTGAAAGCATATATTGAAGATTTCCCTTTCCAGCATTTTCTGAAACAGCTTTCTTTTTTTTTGTCTTTTTAGTAGAACCACTTGCCACAGCAATTGATTCGGAATCCAAATCATCATCAAATATATCTCTGCCATCTTCAATATAACCAGTGCCATCTAAAAAACTTACTGTTCATATGTTCAATATTCAAAATGTTACATTAAACCCACCATCATCTACAATCCAGTCATCATCTTGGCGCTTCATAACACGTTTAGTGTATTCTCTTTCATCAACGGTATCATATACATTTTGAAGTTCATTCACCTCATACTTATTTTTTGATCCTTTCAATTGCTTTAACCTTTCAAAAGCTGCTGATTTGCCATGTTTATCTTTTTTCTGTCGTTTAGCTCTAGGTTCATACGCTAAAATGATCGAAATAATCATGATTTGTTAAAAACGACTTTACTTAATAACTATACTGTTTTAACGTTATTGGATATCAAAATTACTTACTTGCCGTATTCTCCATTAAAAATATATTGTTTAAATCGTTTATAATTAAAAACTCCTCACTACTGTCAACACTTCTGTAACTATTGGCGGTAAAACCAAATTATTCTAACCTCACAAACATAGGCAGTTATTTTAGTTTTTACTAGATTATTTGGTAAGTAACTGTTTGCCACTTCCTTTTAGATTGTATGTGGAAAGAAAGGTATGTTTAATTTGGATAGCTTAATTCATCTCCTTTTATTCGTATAAAAATACTTCATCAGTGTTTGTAAGTTTTGTGTTTTTATTTATTATTTACAGTATAGTCATTTATAAGAACTATTTGTGTGTTGTGATTAATTTTGTGTCTGAAATATTGGAGGTTATTTCATGTACAATGTTTTTATTTTTAAGGTAAACTATGGGGCGTGTAATTCGGGCTCAACGTAAAGGTGCAGGATCGGTATTTAAGTCTCACACGAAAAGAAGGAAAGGAGCACCTAAACTTCGTTCATTAGATTTTGCTGAACGCCATGGTTATATTAAAGGAGTCGTTAAAGATATTATCCATGACCCAGGTCGTGGTGCTCCATTAGCCCTTGTACATTTCAGAGATCCTTATAAATTCCAAACTAAGAAGGAGTTATTTATTGCTCCTGAAGGAATGTACACAGGGCAATTTGTTTATTGTGGCAAGAGAGCTAACTTGCAAATAGGTAAGTTTTTTCTTTTACCTCAATTAGTGTGGCAGGGTGTAATACATCCCAGTCAATTGATTAAAAATCTTAAAGAACATTTCTTACAACTTTGATATCAAATCTGTCATACCCTACTGGATTTCCGATTTGACTTTCCTGTGTTTTTAAAGTTTTACACATTTTTTGTTTTCATATTTATGAATTTGAAACAGTTAATGATAAAATGTATATATCTTTTAATCTCGTTGCAAAAATCAATTGTGGTGTCACGAACCTCACTGTATTATTGATGGAACAATTTGCATCTGCACTGTTCCAGGGTTAAGTAAAAGCTATTGCCAATGTTTGGATTCTTTTAGGTAATGTATTGCCTGTTGGAGCCATGCCAGAAGGTACAATTGTATGCAACCTTGAAGAAAAAACTGGAGATCGTGGTCGTTTGGCTAGAACATCGGGCAATTATGCCACAGTCATTGCACATAACAATGACACCAAAAAAACCAGGGTGAAGTTACCGTCTGGTGCCAAGAAAGTTATCCCTTCTAATAACCGAGCAATGGTTGGTAAGTAAAATAAATCTATTGTGTTATTAGGGACAATTAAATTATTTTGCTTTTAAAAGGAATTGTTGCTGGCGGTGGACGTGTGGACAAGCCGATCTTAAAAGCTGGTCGTGCATATCATAAATACAAATCCAAACGTAACTGCTGGCCTAAAGTACGTGGTGTTGCCATGAATCCCGTTGAACATCCTCACGGTGGTGGTAACCATCAACACATTGGTAAAGCTTCGACTGTTAAGCGAGGCACATCTGCTGGTCGTAAAGTTGGTCTTATTGCTGCCAGAAGAACTGGACGTATTCGTGGTGGTAAAACCGAATCTAAGAGAGAAGATTAATTTTTTTTATATTTAAGATTGCATTATATTTTGTATGAAATATATTTGTCACAAGTTATTTCATTTAAAATATATTGGAAAACTATTGTGTAACTGTTTCTTATTTATTCCTTATGTGCTATTTCTGTATAGTACTGTTTTTAGCAAATTATAATAATAATAATAATGGTCCTATAGTGACGAAACTTGCACAAATGTACAGGAATTAATTTGCAATGTTTCTGATTTGTAAGGAAGTTCCATTTTTGTAGGGATTTTCGAGTGAAATTAGGTTGAACAATTTTGACCAGGTAGGTAGCCAAAAGTAAGCGTTGGCGGAATCGCAGACTCAATAGATGGCGCTGATGACGTCCGGAAAAATCGGATTTGCAAATTTAGTCGATTTCCGACACATTTTATTTTTGTTTCATTTCTCTGTGAACCGCCTCGCGGAACAGAAAAAAAATTGAAATTGTGATTTTATTTTTCCTATAAGAAAGTTATGTCTCGTTGATTTGTAAAGCTTTGTACCAATAGTACAAATACGAAAAAACATTGTTCATTTTTTTCATTACCTGACGACCCTGCAAGGTAAGCATTTACTATTTATATTTAAAAATCAATTTTATTTCACGGCACATGATGCGTTTCTCGCCGAGTCGGCCATTATCAGCAAGATAACACGGAGCGGTTTTTGAATCGTTTTTCGAAGCATTTTTTTTTATTGGTTGTAATAATCGGAACTGTAATAAACAATAATTGAATCGTGAATAATTGATGCGTTCGGTCAACGCCATCTTTATTTTACAAGCCGTGAACTAAGAAATTTGGCAGCAGTGTTGCTAGGCGGACATTTTGCATTCTTCAGTTCAGCATTGCATCATTGAGTTGTTGTTGATATTGTTATAAAGTGCAGTTAACGTTAGATAGTTGTGGTATTTCCAAACCTGTGTGTATTTATCAGAATATTTAACTCAATAATTTGATATTCGACAATATAGAAAGTAAGTACATTTAACCTTTGGTTCATGCTTTTCACATGAAAACTTTTTAGATGACTAGAAAATGTTGTGTCCCAAGCTGCAAATCGAATTACGAAAGTGTTTCCGTAAAGGGGCAAGCTGCAGTTACTACGTTTTCATTTCCAAAAGATGAAGAAACGAAAAAGAAATGGCTTCGAGCTATCCCGAGGAAAAATTGGCAGCCTACGAAGTATTCATCTGTTTGTATAAAACATTTTAACGAAAATGATGTTATATTAGATCAGATATACAAAAACGGGTCAACTGTTACTACGTTGCTATTAGCACACCCAAAATTAAAGGAAGACGCTGTACCCACAATTTTTCAAAATCTTCCAGTTTATCTGTCTTCAACTTCAACAGTAGTTAGACGAAAAGACCCTGAAGTAAGAAGGAAAGCGTTGCAATCAAAAGAAGCTGGAAAAATTGAAGAATTTGTAAAATCTGATATTATAAATGATTTTACAAATTTTCTTGACACTTTTCAAACAAAACTAAATGGTATAAACAGTGAAACAAAGTGGAACTTTAAAATTAAGAGCAACTTTGGTGTTTGGCTGTATTTATTAAATATTGAGTGTTCTAATAGTTCTTCTGAAAGTGAAACTGAGTTAAGTGCCGCCGAAATTTTATGTAGTGTTCTTGTGAAAAGTGATTTAACATTAAAACTCTTTATTGGAAAAGAAGAAATTTCTGCTCACGATTTGAACTGGATTCTCCCTTGTGATTTAAAATTATCTCGATGGTCGCAACTTGAAAATATATTAGTTAGGTATGCCAACGTAAGTCAACACAATTTAAGGACTCGATCTTTTGAATTTTTCTTGCAAAAGTCGTATGAAAATTTAATTACGTGTAACGAAAAAGCTGAAGAAATGGAAGACTATCAACATAAAAAACAATTGGAACTTTTAATTGATCAGTTAAACATGATATTGTTAAAAAGACGAAAATATTCCCCAGCAACTATTTTGTTTGCATTTATGGCTTATTCATATTCATCGTCTTGTTACATGCTCTTACAAGATCATTTGCTGCTGCCTAGTAAACGATATTTACAACAAATATCTTCTAGATTTAATGTAAAACCAGACAAAAATCTTTCAAATACAAGTCACTATTTGAAACAAATTTCCAAAAACTTGACTGTTCGAGAAAAATATACAATATTACAAATTGATGAAATTTATGTGAAATCTAAGTTAGATTTTAAAGCCAATGGAATTGTTGGCAGTTCAGAAAATAATGCTAAGGATCTGGCAAAAACTATTGAAACTTTTATGATCTCTTCTGCTTTTGGTAATTTTAGTGAAGTTATTCGACTAGTTCCTGTGAATAACACAACAGGAGATCAGTTAAAGATACTCGTTAATGAGGTAATTGAATTTGTTCAAAAATGTGGTTTTCCTATAGTTGCGATACTAACTGATAACAATAGAATAAATCAGAATATGTTCACTTTAATTTCTCCAAACGAATCTATGCCAAATCCATGCTTCCCTGATATTAATACTTACCTATCGTATGACACTGTTCACATTTTTAAAAATGTTAGGAATAACTGGTTGAACAAAAAAGATACTTTTCACACTTTAATATATCCTGATTTTGAAAATTATACAATAAAACGGTATGCATGTTTCGAACATTTGCGACTATTTTTCAAGGACGAGCAAAATAAGTTAATTAAAAAAGCATATAAGTTGAGTTATAAAACTTTGTATCCCTCGAATTTAGAGAGACAAAACGTTTTGTTAGTGGATAATGTTTTTCATATGTCAACTATTGCTGCTTTACAAACGGAAGAAAAATGTACAGATACTGCAAATTTTTTACAAATTTTCCGCATCTGGTGGGATATTGTAAATTCTAAAAACCCTATCGTAGGAAAAATAAAAAGAAATGAATGGGCAGGACCAGTTTGTAGTATTGAGGATGAAAAGTTATTGTTTTTGAAACGTTTTTTGTCTTGGATAGAAGCATGGCAGTCTTTCAAGGACAAAGCTGGCTTAAGCTCCGACACATTTGAAGCAATAAGAAGAGCATCTCAAGTGTTATGTAAAATTGCTAACGATGCTTTAACAAAATTTAATGTTTCGTATGTACTCTTGGGGAAATTTCAAACAGACAAGTTAGAGAAAAGGTTTGGAATGTACAGACGACTATCTGGATCAAACTATAATGTATCAGTTAGGCAAGTAATTGAATCAGAAAACAAATTACGAATAAGACATATTTTGAAAATGATCAATAAAAGAGAAGCATGCTTTAGCAACTTTGCTAATGAAAGTACTGAATCAAATTTATATAATGTTGACATTGATCAATTTCGCCCCATTATAACTTCAAATTATCTTGAATTATGTGAAATCGAGGAATCAAGCTGCATATATGTTTGTGGCTATGGAGCACGATCTGTTTGCAAAAAACTGGAATGTACTGCCTGTGTTTTTTTATTTGAGGAAGGACGCGGTAGTAATGTTTGCAACGAATATTTTGACTTTTTACAGCGAGGTGGCTTAAGTGTACCAAGTTACCATGTTAAGTGTGTTTTCTTTCATATGTATGCTTTGTTAGAATATATTGTAGCTAATAGCGTGTGGGAAACAAAATTTTTGCAATCTTCCTGTCAAAAAGGCATTTTAATTCAACTGACACAGTTAAGCTTAAATTCCAATAACTTTTTTCAACAATTTGAATTACATTGTCTGTGTGGCAACGATGTTTCTAGATTGTTTAAAACATTGTATTCTGTTTTTGCAAATATTCTGTTGAATAACTACACAAAATATTCAAAAGAAACAAATGGCACTAAAAATTTAGAGAAAAAATGGAAATTAGCTACGCTAACAAAAGAGAAAAATAAACGTTAAAAATATGTTATTTGTAAATAATGTTATTTAATGTTTAATAAATACCACAAAATAAAATTTCCTGCCCTTACTAACTTTTGTTTTATTTCTTAATACTATCAGAATAATGATGTAGTATGGATCATTTCATGTTAGTTATTTTTTAATAAGTTTCGATTGCAACCGACGTGCAATGATACCCGGCCTACTTCTGTGCATTAATGCGGTGTTGCCAAGCATGGCTTCACGGCTTGTAAATAAAGATGGCGTTGGTTCGGTCAACGCCATCTTTATTTTACAAGCCGTGAACTAAGAAATTTGGCAGCAGTGTTGCTAGGCGGACATTTTGCGTTCTTCAGTTCAGTATTGCATCATTGAGTTGTTGTTGATATTGTTATAAAGTGCAGTTAACGTTAGATAGTTGTGGTATTTCCAAACCTGTGTGTATTTATCAGAATATTTAACTCAATAATTTGATATTCGACAATATAAAAAGTAAGTACATTTAACCTTTGGTTCATGCTTTTCACATGAAAACTTTTTAGATGACTAGAAAATGTTGTGTCCCAAGCTGCAAATCGAATTACGAAAGTGTATCCGTAAAGGGGCAAGCTGCAGTTACTACGTTTTCATTTCCAAAAGATGAAGAAACGAAAAAGAAATGGCTTCGAGCTATCCCGAGGAAAAATTGGCGGCCTACGAAGTATTCATCTGTTTGTATAAAACATTTTAACGAAAATGATGTTATATTAGATCAGATATACAAAAACGGTCAACTGTTACTACGTTGCTATTAGCACACCCAAAATTAAAGGAAGACGCTGTACCCACAATTTTTCAAAATCTTCCAGTTTATCTGTCTTCAACTTCAACAGTAGTTAGACGAAAAGACCCTGAAGTAAGAAGGAAAGCGTTGCAATCAAAAGAAGCTGGAAAAATTGAAGAAAATGTAAAATCTGATATTATAAATGACTTTACAAATTTTCTTGACACTTTTCAAACAAAACTAAATGGTATAAACAGTGAAACAAAGTGGAACTTTAAAATTAAGAGCAACTTTGGTGTTTGGCTGTATTTATTAAATATTGAGTGTTCTAATAGTTCTTCTGAAAGTGAAACTGAGTTAAGTGCCGCCGAAATTTTATGTAGTGTTCTTGTGAAAAGTGATTTAACATTAAAACTCTTTATTGGAAAAGAAGAAATTTCTGCTCACGATTTGAACTGGATTCTCCCTTGTGATTTAAAATTATCTCGATGGTCGCAACTTGAAAATATATTAGTTAGGTATGCCAACGTAAGTCAACACAATTTAAGGACTCGATCTTTTGAATTTTTCTTGCAAAAGTCGTATGAAAATTTAGTTACGTGTAACGAAAAAGCTGAAGAAATGGAAGACTATCAACATAAAAAACAATTGGAACTTTTAATTGATCAGTTAAACATGATATTGTTAAAAAGACGAAAATATTCCCCAGCAACTATTTTGTTTGCATTTATGGCTTATTCATATTCATTGTCTTGTTACATGCTCTTACAAGATCATTTGCTGCTGCCTAGTAAACGATATTTACAACAAATATCTTCTAGATTTAATGTAAAACCAGACAAAAATCTTTCAAATACAAGTCACTATTTGAAACAAATTTCCAAAAACTTGACTGTTCGAGAAAAATATACAATATTACAAATTGATGAAATTTATGTGAAATCTAAGTTAGATTTTAAAGCCAATGGAATTGTTGGCAGTTCAGAAAATAATGCTAAGGATCTGGCAAAAACTATTGAAACTTTTATGATCTCTTCTGCTTTTGGTAATTTTAGTGAAGTTATTCGACTAGTTCCTGTGAATAACACAACAGGAGATCAGTTAAAGATACTCGTTAATGAGGTAATTGAATTTGTTCAAAAATGTGGTTTTCCTATAGTTGCGATACTAACTGATAACAATAGAATAAATCAGAATATGTTCACTTTAATTTCTTCAAACGAATCTATGCCAAATCAATGCATCCCTGATATTAATACTTACCTATCGTATGACACTGTTCACATTTTTAAAAATGTTAGGAATAACTGGTTGAACAAAAAAGATACTTTTCACACTTTAATATATCCTGATTTTGAAAATTATACAATAAAACGGTATGCATGTTTCGAACATTTGCGACTATTTTTCAAGGACGAGCAAAATAAGTTAATTAAAAAAGCATATAAGTTGAGTTATAAAACTTTGTATCCCTCGAATTTAGAGAGACAAAACGTTTTGTTAGTGGATAATGTTTTTCATATGTCAACTATTGCTGCTTTACAAACGGAAAAAAAATGTACAGATACTGCAAATTTTTTACAAATTTTTCGCATCTGGTGGGATATTGTAAATTCTAAAAACCCTATCGTAGGAAAAATAAAAAGAAATGAATGGGCAGGACCAGTTTGTAGTATTGAGGATGAAAAGTTATTGTTTTTGAAACGTTTTTTGTCTTGGATAGAAGCATGGCAGTCTTTCAAGGACAAAGCTGGCTTAAGCTCCGACACATTTGAAGCAATAAGAAGAGCATCTCAAGTGTTATGTAAAATTGCTAACGATGCTGTAACAAAATTTAATGTTTCATATGTACTCTTGGGGAAATTTCAAACAGACAAGTTAGAGAAAAGGTTTGGAATGTACAGACGACTATCTGGATCAAACTATAATGTATCAGTTAGGCAAGTAATTGAATCAGAAAACAAATTACGAATAAGACATATTTTGAAAATGATCAATAAAAAAGAAGCATGCTTTAGCAACTTTGCTAATGAAAGTACTGAATCAAATTTATATAATGTTGACATTGATCAATTTCGCCCCATTATAACTTTAAATTATCTTGAATTATGTGAAATCGAGGAATCAAGCTGCATATATGTTTGTGGCTATGGAGCACGATCTGTTTGCAAAAAACTGGAATGTACTGCCTGTGTTTTTTTATTTGAGGAAGGACGCGGCAGTAATGTTTGCAACGAATATTTTGACTTTTTACAGCGAGGTGGCTTAAGTGTACCAAGTTACCATGTTAAGTGTGTTTTCTTTCATATGTATGCTTTGTTAGAATATATTGTAGCTAATAGCGTGTGGGAAACAAAATTTTTGCAATCTTCCTGTCAAAAAGGCATTTTAATTCAACTGACACAGTTAAGCTTAAATTCCAATAACTTTTTTTAACAATTTGAATTACATTGTCTGTGTGGCAACGATGTTTCTAGATTGTTTAAAACATTGTATTCTGTTTTTGCAAATATTCTGTTGAATAACTACACAAAATATTCAAAAGAAACAAATGGCACTAAAAATTTAGAGAAAAAAAGGAAATTAGCTACGCTAACAAAAGAGAAGAATAAACGTTAAAAATATGTTATTTGTAAATAATGTCATTTAATGTTTAATAAATACCACAAAATAAAATTTCCTGCCCTTACTAACTTTTGTTTTATTTCTTAATACTATCAGAATAATGATGTAGTATGGATCATTTCATGTTAGTTATTTTTTAATAAGTTTCGATTGCAACCGACGTGCAATGATACCCGGCCTACTTCTGTGCATTAATGCGGTGTTGCCAAGCATGGCTTCACGGCTTGTAAATAAAGATGGCGTTGGTTCGGTGCAAGAACCGGCTATGTGAAAACAAGATAGTTTTGAAAAAGCAAGGAAAAGCTGACTAGATAATTTTCGATTATTTTTTCCCAGACTCAATTTTTTCCTCCACCTTCAACAATAAAGTTAGGTGTGTAAATTTAATTCCTATCGGTATGCCGGAACACGTCGGTTGCACCAATTTGGCGTTTACGTTAAATTACATTTACAAAAGGACGTAAACAAGTATCTAAATATATTTTTTTTAATATTTCAATAATTAATAATTAATTCTATTTGCTTGTCCTCTGAATTTGGCTCGCCTTGTCTCCTTATCATTTTGGCCCGGGCACTTTATGAACATTTTAATTGTTTTTGCTTGCCTTCACAGTATCAAGAATCAAACGCTATTAATTTTTGATTTTTTAGTGTGTTATAGCGAATTTCGTTAAACAGATTAATTTTTTTTACTCTTCATTTTTGCAATAAATTTTTAAACAAGAGCATTTTTGAATAGAGCATGAAGAGACCTCGAGATTATCACTTATAAATCATTCTCCAGTGCTGATTATCATTTATTAAGCAGTCGTTAGGATAGGGACAAATAGCACTATGAGTGGTATAATCAACATTAGTATCCACATCGACGTCATCCAGATGCTAACGTAATTAGAAAAGTGGAGCAAAAATTAAGAGAAAATGGGCAAATAGTGCCGATTTCTGTAAACAGTAGAGGTCCTCGTGAAGTTCGCACACCACCGTTGGAGGAAGCAGTTGTGGAAGGGATTGAAACTGGATCAGGACGAAGCATACAAGGATTAGCACAACAGTTACTCTAAGTCACTTTTTCCTATTTTGAGATATTTGAGATTTTATGTTTCAATTTGATCTGGAAATTACATTATTTCGTTTTTGACTGATCTGTTTTTACTAAATAACATGGTTAGGGGCCTTTTAAACGAAAATCAGTAAGTGCGACCGAAAGTTCATCCATTCTTATCAGAAATAGCGCAAATAGTAGAAAATCTTTACGTCACTTAGGGACTTTTTGCATACAGCCCTTCAATTACCTGTTTGTTGTGTATTCTTGTTTAATTACATTAAATTCTTTTGAAATAAAAAAAGTTATGTCAACGTGACAGTTGTTTGTCTTACGCAAGTGACAGTATCTGTCAGTGTTGGTTGCTTAGATACAAGAAGTAGGCCTACCTGAAAGTAATTCTTTAGAAAAAGAAATATGTCCAGTATTGCCACGTTATGCTCTTAGACAAACTTTTAATTTTAAACAGAATCTATTTGCTCCACTTTTGTTGCGATTTCCACAATGCTTCAACAGAAAGCATTGTCCCAATATCAATTATGGGCACCTTTTTTTCATCACCCTGTATAATTTGTACAATGATAATAATTTTCTATCTTAAACGTGTTCCGCGCTAAACAGTGTTCAAAATGTTCAAAATCGATGCTGAATATATTTATTCGAAGAATTTTTGGTTGAACTAAAATCGAATCACAGTCATCAATGTATGTGAGCATAGGTGGAATATGGAATGTAATAAGTGAATTAGTATCACTTCGATTAGGTCGATATATTTTGTTCCTTACCGGCGATTGTGTAGTTATTAGTTCACCTTCACAATTGAACCATTTCTTACAATTAATTTTTTTAACTTTTATTTTTACACGCTTAAATACAGTAGAACCTTGATTATCCGTGCTTGGTTAATTCTGATTTTTCGTACGGTATTTAATTTTGGATTTTCCGTGCGTGGATTATCTTTGGCTGACCAGAACTGACGCGCATGGTAACAACCGACCTCGGCGCAGCCATTGGTCTCGGAGGAATCACCAATTATGTGTTTATTTTTTAATAACCGGATCGCTACATCAGTAGGTAAATGTAAACGCATAAAATGTAGCGTTCCGATGTTAACCAAAATAGCAAGCGTAATGTTTTAACTATAGAACAACCGTTTTATTTGTTAAAACCACGTTTGTTTTGTTAACGGTTAATCGAGGTTCTTCTGTAGTAGTGTTTTAATTTAATTTTGTTAGATGAAAAGTAGTACTAACTTCGTCACAATAATGCTACATGAAAGAGTAAGTAGATACAGTATGATCGAAATTTATAATACTTTAGAAGTCTGTGGAGGAGAAATAAAGAGAGATAATTTTATAGCTTTCTGAAATGTAAAATATTTCGATCATACGATAGGTAGTGATCTTTCGTTTGTAGGTATGCTGCATTTATAATGTAAGTTAGGTATGTGGCTCAAAGTTCGCCGGTTTTTAAGTTTATCGAAAAAATACAAATAAACTACAGCGAAGTTAAAAAGAAACTTCCATTTGCTTAATATTTGTCTATATTGACAACCTATAAAATCTCATCTAACTCATTCTAATCTAATTCAGTTGCAATTTCTCGAATGCTCATTCTATCTTGCAACCGCGTTTGAATCATTATCTTCTGAATTGCATTTAATTGTAGCATTTTTATTTATTTTGACAAAAGTTTATTGTGAAGTACACTGAAAATTTTAAAATTTTGAATAATCGTTTTCTATATGATTTTTAAGATTATTTAAAAAGAATTTTACATTAACTTTAAAACTTACTGATTAAAAGCAAATTTAGTGACTAGAGTCAGAAACTGTAACGTTTGTAGATAACATTTATATGCAAAACAGTAAGAAAATCGGCGCCAACCTATTTTAAAAGGTTTGCGTATGTACCACATACTTATCATAGATATCGTTAGCATGATTAGCGTGAGTAATGAATAAAGTTAAAGATATAATTCATTCGCGTTTAGATTGCAGCGGTAGGTAGTATAACATTACAAAATTCCAGTTTGTGATTTGTTTAGAAAGCATTGCCAAATTATCATTGTTGACCGTTGGCCGGGTTATGTGACATACATCATCACCCATGGAGCAGTGTGAATTGGGCGTTATAAGCTCCGCTCTCCACTGCAATCTTAACGCAAACATCACTTGTCGTCTGTGACGAATAATCTTTGTTCTATCATACTTAAATGGGATGTCGGAATTTGCATTTTTTTTTAACGAATAAACGGATTGTAAAGAAATTTTAACCACAGATAAGCAAAATTTATTTAAGAACTATCAGTTATTCACGTTAGTAAAATCCCTTAATCCCTCAGTTGATTTAGTTTTTTCTGATCCGGATATATTTAAGATTATTTGTTGTTGGGAGAAGTTGTTTAATTTGAATTTCAATAACATTTTCCATCACTCTAACATCACTGAGGTTCTGTGTAATGTGTTTTTGTTGCAGGCCCCCATTCATTTGTGCAACAACAGTGACGGAGAGGCATTTGTGGGGATGCCCATTATAATACGGTGTCATTGGGAAGACAGAAGAAGCAAAAGATGTTTTATTATTTTATTTAAAAATTGTTTGATTTCTGTTCTGTTCTGTTCTGTTCCTAGTTTTTATGTTAAATCTGCCATTGTAAATTTTATGTTTTATTAATTGTATAGCTTACGTTCTATTGTTCAAAAACTTATTATGTTTGTAAAATAGTTTATATATTAAATTATAAATGCGGAGGAATGCAAAAGTAGGTATTTTATTATAGTATGGAAATTATATACCTACTTATGCACCCCGCTGTGTTGTATACAACCAACGCCACCTTTACCTTTTAAGATGGCGTTGATACAACTAATTCATTTGTAATAATATTATTTTAATAGTAATCAGTTTTATATCTATTTTTGTATATTTATTATTCATTGACACTGGTAGCGACATTAACATTATAAGAGAATAATGAGAGCCATTTTTAAAACCGGAAAGAGGATAGGTATATGTAACTAAAATTAAATTTCCCGCAAAAGCCGATTCGAGCCGAATGAATGGATTTTAGTTCATCGCAGACTCACTACGAAAAAAGCGCGAATATTTTGCCAACGTTCTTTTACATTGGCTCTTACGGGAGTTGCGCCTACCTACCTGATTTTGACGTTTAAAGAATGCTTGATAAAAGGGTTCAAGAAATGTTTTAAGTTTAATAATTCATTTGTCTCCGAAGTTACAGTCAAAAGAAATGTCATTTGATGGTAGGTTGAAAGACATTTTGGTGTTTGCTTTGAAGAAAACTTCAACAAGATAAATTTTTAGCGTAATTGTCAAACTACAGTTTTAAAATTTTACGACGTACATCATCTGGTGGTGAATAAATCGTACTAAATTGTCAGCAAATTTTAATGAACGCCATTTGTGTTAGACCTGCGCTGTTCTGTCTTCAGTGTCGTTTTCGTGCGGTCGTCGTAGACGCTTATTAATTTTTTGATTAGGAACTTGTGCAAAAGTTCAAAATATCCGGTACTGATTTGAAGTAATATGAGTAATGCACCCAACCAAAATGGATCAGGTCTAGAGCAGCAGGTAAACTGTCTTTCTAAAATTACTTTGAAGTATCTATCATGCTTTGTCGACCAGGAAGTTCTAACAATGGAGGTCGTCGTGTAGGTGCCTACTATCGATCGTTGCGCTATATTCAGCTAACATTCGATACTTCGTTCTTATCCTAATCGTTTTGAAATTATTTTGATGGATTTTTCATGAAATTTTTAATCCACCCCAGTAGTACCATTTTACTTTCTAAAATTTAAAAGTGCACAATGGATTTTTAAAGAAATTGTTTTTTTTCCAACAGTTTGCTGGTCTGGACTTGCAGGGAAGCGGTAGCGGCGGCTGCTCTACTGCACGCTACGTGCCTCCCCATCTACGCAATAAAAGTCAACCTGAGGAAAACTCAGAAAAAGATCGTGGTGAAAACAGAGGCGGTCGTAATAATTACAATAGAGGAGGAGGACGCACCAGCACCGGTGGCACCGATCGTAACAACGATCGGCAGTCAGATTATTCAAGTTTTAATACTAGAGGTAGACGTGATAATTTTCAAAATGGCGATACCTCCGATAGAAACGGCGATTGGAATCGTACTGGTAGATACCCGGACAGGGACCGGGACGTGCCACGCAATGATCGCTGGAAAGAATCGGAGAGGGGCGGCCGAGACAATGGACGTTGGGTCGACAATCGTGGTGAGAGTGGTCGCGAAAGTGGTCGCGAGAGCGGTCGCGACAATGGTCGTTGGAACGACACCAAAGCTCGAAATAGCGATTCAGATTGGACTGTACCCACCCCTCGAGATGAGCGCCTTGAGCTCGAATTATTTGGAACAGGAAATACAGGGATTAACTTTAGCAAATATGAAGATATCCCCGTTGAGGCAACGGGTGATCAAGTCCCGGTTCACATTGCATCTGTAAGTTATTTTAATGACTTGATAAATTATGGCTTTATTAATCGATTAAATTAACAGGAAATATCACTAAAGGCCGTGTAACATTTTTATGGCTCATTATTTTCTTCTAATGTTAGAATTAACCAGGATGTAAATGTAATGAATCATTTTTGCCCTTTTTAATTAATATACAGGGTGTCTAACGACCGGGAAAAGTCGGGAAATTAAAAAAAATCAGAAGTCTGAATGTTCAAAAATATTTGGAATTATTCAAGTGTGACTAAATTTTTTTCTCCGCATTATTTGAAAAACCAACCCTATAACCAAAAAATTTACATGTACATTCTCTTTGACAACAAAAAGGAGTTACTAGGTTACTGTTTTATGCGTATCACAATAAATTTCAAATAATTTTTAAAATTTATTTTAATTTTGTGACATGGAAAGAGGGTGTCTAAATGATAATTTGTTAGAAACTTTAGGAGATACTATTCTAGCTGCAGGAGAAATAAAAAATATTGTAATATCGAAAGTCAAAAAATGTTAAAATCATGACAGAAGTGAAGCATTTTCTCTCTGGCCTAGATAGTAAAATCATAATAAAAACTGGTGAAAGAGTTCATTGTATTTCTCTCACTTGATGTATAATGTACTGTTTAAAAGTTTTATTTTTGTCGACAAAGTATACCCAACTTTATTGCTTGGAATTAATTTAAAAAATCTGGATTTGTTTGGTTAGACTCCCTGATAATAACTTACATATTATGAAGTCTTTACATTATCCTCATGTCTTGTTTTTACATAATTTTCTTCTTGAGAACACTAAGGGGCGGTTGTTCAAAGACAGCTTAAGCCGGGTTTTAGTTAAACTTTGTTTACTGAAGAAACTAGTACTACAACTACAACACTAGTTTCTTCAGTAAACCGAGTTTAACTAAAACCCGGCTTAAGCTGTCTTTGAATAACCGGCCCTTAGTCCCATGTCAACATAAACTCATACACATTTTAAAAAACATTTTAAAAATATTCTTTAAAAACCTGATAATATAGTATCTATTATATTGATCAATTTAAAGTTGAGAAAAAAATGAAATTTTGGATAAACCGGAATCCTGTCTATGACGGAATTGTTTTTAGGTCCTGATTTACGCTGCAAGTTTAGCTAAGAAGATTTTTTCTCAAGCAGTTTCATTGTATACAGATGTGACTTCATTAACTTTATGTGCATTATAATGAATATGTGTCGAAAACACTATTTTCGAGCGAAAAGTGAACTTGGGAGTACCTCATGCTTACACCAGTCAAACAAAAGCGTGTAGTAATATTATTTGTCAAATGCTACAATAATTGCTGAAAATGACGAACTTATGGGTAAACACATCGCGTGTGTGTGTGTGTAAAATTGATGAAATTATAACTAATATTAACCGATATTACATAACAATTTTATATTATTTGACACCTCTAAAACTTCAGTTTAATTGACGTTTGCAGTGGCGTCGTTGCTTACGTCTCATCATGTGCAACCATAACACTGCTTATTATGACAATGTTTGTTTACATTTCCGTCTAATGTTTAAACTGGGTAGTCATGGTGGTACAAAAATTTTAGGAGAAGAGCAAAAGATGTTTACTCATGAAAACTAACTGAAAATGTTGAGGGTGACCTTATACTGAAATGAAATAGTATATGCAATTTCAAATATTCATTACTCAGTTGTGTTGGAAATCTTTAATTTCAACACTTCAGTTATTACGTTAAAGATAAAATTAAAAATTGATGTTATCCTCAAGAAGTTTTTTAATTTAAAATTCATTATTTCATACCGGAAGGAGAATCGGTTTATAAAATCGTTTTGTTTTGTTAACAAAAGTATAATTGCTAATAATTGCTGATAGTCATAATATGGTTTGCAATTTTACTGATAAGATATTACTTATTTTTCATATTTGTGATGACCTACTGAGTTTGATAAAGTGATTGCAATGAAACTTTGATTTTTGTCACGGGACTGGCAGATACATGTTTAGACGATTAATAGAAAAAAAAAGCAAATTTGCACATCCATAAGTGCTGTAGTACCTAGTGCATGTGTATTATAGGTCAAGTTCACAACTATACTCTGCCCAGGAAGAGGGTAGAGTAATGAATTTGTGTCAACCAATTACCAGCGGCGTACCTACCAAACATGATTAAGGAGATAAAAAATGACGTAGTTAAAGACTCCATTATCATCAATAAATTACTGTTATTCTGGGTGTCAAATAAGTTGCTTTACTGTGTCTATTTTACGAATATTTTCTCATTTCGAAATTATTATATTTCAACAAAGCGCACGCTTATGATCATTATATTCTTAAGTCGAATTTTACTGGGGCATCTGTTGTGTACACACTGTTGTGAAAGAATTGAGACTATCCTATTTCTAGAGTAGTTAGTTTCCAGTCGGAAACTACGCTCGCTGTCTTGCTTTCATTTGCTGTATTTCGTTACGTTTCACTCCCATTCATACTTAGCGGTTCTTTTCGAGTACGAAGACCTTGCTTGACTTCTTCAAATTATACCGAATTAAAACAATTTTTAACTTTAAAATATTGTTACTGCAATAAATTGACAATATAATTAGTGGATGTAATCTACCAACTTTAACGAAATTGAAAAACGATCCAGAATTAGCGAGAAATTTAATTTAATTTAAAATTATTTTTAATATTGTTACAGTTAAAAAACTTCCAGAACTTGAAAAAAATTAAGGAAGCTAAAAAAAAGTACGCAAAAAATCATTTGGAAATTTCAGTAAAACAGCTGTTAACGCGAAATCAAAGCGGTTATCAAATAAACGACGCCGTATTGGTCATCGTTAATTAAATTTAACATTGTCCTATACGCAACTCAAACTATCGAAAGGTTGCTCCGTGACAATGGCTACCACCAACTGATAACATTTTTGGCCTCCCATTTTTTCGGCAGTTGTTGAATCTCTTGTTCTATCCAAAATTGACGTAATTAAATTATTTTCTATACAAAAGTAGGTCGATTTTTAAATTTAATTTCCCATCTTTTGCGAAAGTAATGACGTCATTGTCGATTTTTTAAATAGCAACCAATTATTTTCGTGATTTTGATAGGTCTTTTAATTGTCAAAATGACGGTATAAAAATTTTAACCCCTTGTAATAATTTCCTACTTAATATTGAAAAACGAATTGCCAGTAAGGGGCTGAAGTTATTACACCGTTATTTTGATAGTTAAATAATCTACCAAAATCATGACAAAATAATATTGGTTACTATTTAAAGAAATGACGGCAAAACCATTTCTTTGACAGGAAACACCCTGCATATCAAAATGTTATCTCAAAAAATGTTAAATTAAATTTCAAAATTAAGTTGTTTTTGAATTTTTTTTTCAAAATTCCATAGTTTAAGATCCATCGAATTGTTCTATTTTAGTTGTTCGATTTTCAATAATTTTTTCTCAACTTTTTCCTTATGAAAGGGATCAACATTTTTATAACGTCGTTGTGACAGTTAAAAAACCTATCAAAATCATGGTGAAGAAATATGGGTTGCTATTTAAAAATAGCGAGGATGACAAGAAACAGCCTGTATATAAAAATGTTTTGTCAAAAAAATTTAAATTGAATTTATGAATTGACCTGGGAACCAAATAAACAGCAAATATTTCTACATTTGTTATTGTTTAGTCAAAAAGTAGGTCGATTTTTAAATTTAATTTCCCATCTTTTGCGAAAGTAATGACGTCATTGTCGATTTTTTAAATAGCAACCAATTATTTTCGTGATTTTGATAGGTCTTTTAATTGTCAAAATGACGGTATAAAAATTTTAACCCCTTACTTGTAATAATTTCCTACTTAATATTGAAAAACGAATTGCCAGTAAGGGGCTGAAGTTATTACACCGTTATTTTGATAGTTAAATAATCTACCAAAATCATGACAAAATAATATTGGTTACTATTTAAAGAAATGACGGCAAAACCATTTCTTTGACAGGAAACACCCTGCATATCAAAATGTTATCTCAAAAAATGTTAAATTAAATTTCAAAATTAAGTTGTTTTTGAATTTTTTTTTCAAAATTCCATAGTTTAAGATCCATCGAATTGTTCTATTTTAGTTGTTCGATTTTCAATAATTTTTTCTCAACTTTTTCCTTATGAAAGGGATCAACATTTTTATAACGTCGTTGTGACAGTTAAAAAACCTATCAAAATCATGGTGAAGAAATATGGGTTGCTATTTAAAAATAGCGAGGATGACAAGAAACAGCCTGTATATAAAAATGTTTTGTCAAAAAAATTTAAATTGAATTTATGAATTGACCTGGGAACCAAATAAACAGCAAATATTTCTACATTTGTTATTGTTTAGTCAAAAAGTAGGTCGATTTTTAAATTTAATTTCCCATCTTTTGCGAAAGTAATGACGTCATTGTCGATTTTTTAAATAGCAACCAATTATTTTCGTGATTTTGATAGGTCTTTTAATTGTCAAAATGACGGTATAAAAATTTTAACCCCTTACTTGTAATAATTTCCTACTTAATATTGAAAAACGAATTGCCAGTAAGGGGCTGAAGTTATTACACCGTTATTTTGATAGTTAAATAATCTACCAAAATCATGACAAAATAATATTGGTTACTATTTAAAGAAATGACGGCAAAACCATTTCTTTGACAGGAAACACCCTGCATATCAAAATGTTATCTCAAAAAATGTTAAATTAAATTTCAAAATTAAGTTGTTTTTGAATTTTTTTTTCAAAATTCCATAGTTTAAGATCCATCGAATTGTTCTATTTTAGTTGTTCGATTTTCAATAATTTTTTCTCAACTTTTTCCTTATGAAAGGGATCAACATTTTTATAACGTCGTTGTGACAGTTAAAAAACCTATCAAAATCATGGTGAAGAAATATGGGTTGCTATTTAAAAATAGCGAGGATGACAAGAAACAGCCTGTATATAAAAATGTTTTGTCAAAAAAATTTAAATTGAATTTATGAATTGACCTGGGAACCAAATAAACAGCAAATATTTCTACATTTGTTATTGTTTAGTCAATAACAAGTACATTTTATTAATTGAAAGTTTTTTAATTTTACTAATAAAATGTATTTTGTTACAGTTTGAAGAAGTACAGTTGACAGAAATAATTCGTAACAATATAAGTAATGCTCGTTATGATACACCTACACCAGTGCAGAAGTATGCCATTCCTATTATTATGGGACGAAGGGATGTAATGGCTTGCGCACAAACAGGTTCTGGAAAAACGGCAGCATTTCTCGTGCCAATTCTTAATCAAATGTATGAACGTGGACCGCCAAATATGAATCGTAGCTATCGTCGCAAGCAGTATCCTTTGGGACTGGTTCTTGCACCTACTCGAGAATTGGCAACTCAGATTTATGAAGAAAGCAGAAAGTTTTCATATCGTTCTCGAGTGAGACCATGTGTTGTGTAAGTAAATATTATAAACAGTAATTTATCAAGTGGTTAATTTTGTATCTATAGATATGGTGGAGCCAATGTTGGTGACCAAATGAGGGATTTAGATCGTGGTTGTCATTTATTGGTAGCGACTCCGGGTCGCTTACTTGATATGATTGAACGAGGAAAAATTGGTTTAGATTATTGTCGTTATTTAGTGTTAGACGAGGCCGACCGCATGTTGGATATGGGTTTTGAGCCTCAAATTCGTAATATTCTTGAAAAAGAGACTATGCCTCGAACAGGTGAACGCCAAACTCTTATGTTTTCGGCTACTTTTCCTTCACCTATTCAGATGTTGGCTAGAGATTTCCTTGACAACTATATCTTCTTAGCTGTTGGCCGAGTTGGTTCAACTTCAGAAAATATTACCCAAAAGGTAAGTTCATTTAATGACCCAAAAAATTAAAATTTTAAAAATAATCTTTTGAATTAGGTTGTTTGGGTAGAGGAACACGATAAGCGTTCATTCTTATTAGATCTTTTAAATGCCGCCGAATTGCAACAGCCATCTGCCGAAAGTTTAACCCTTGTCTTTGTTGAAACAAAAAAGGGTGCCGATTCCTTAGAAGAATTTCTTCATAATGATGGATACCCAGTTACTTCCATTCATGGAGATCGTACCCAACGAGAACGTGAAGATGCCCTTAGGCAGTTTCGCACCGGAAATACTCCCATTTTAGTGGCTACTGCTGTAGCTGCAAGAGGACTTGATATTCCTCATGTTAAACATGTCATTAATTTTGATTTACCTTCTGACGTTGAAGAATATGTCCACCGTATTGGTCGTACTGGTCGTATGGGTAACCTAGGTACAAACAAACTATTGGAGTGATAATTAAATGATTCTATACCTATTTAATTTTTAGGTCTAGCTACTTCATTTTTCAATGACCGCAATCGCAATTTGGCACCGTCACTTTTAGATCTTTTAATAGAAGCTAAACAAGAAATACCGAATTGGTTGGAAGCAGTTGCTTCCGATGGTCGCATGCCAAGTGCGGGTCGGCGTGGTGGTAAAGGTCGTTTCGGCAATGGAGGGCCCGGATTTGGGGGTCGTGATTTTCGTCAACAATCTGGTGGAATGCAAAGAGGACCGAGACCTGGCGGTGGTGGTGGAGGTGGATATGGTAATAATGGTTATGGAGGAAATGGTAAGTATTTACATTCTGATCACTTCTGTGTTAACCCTTTCACTGCGTAAGCGGAAAACGTACCCTTCACCTGGTGCCGCAATGTACTTGTCGCACTGTGCGACACGACGTACATGCGCGCCCTGCGCATATAGTGAAAACACCGCAGTCAATGGGTTAATTAAAGCATAATGCTTAAATTTGTTTTATTTATTTATTTCTATGGTATTTATTTTTTCAGGTGGATTTTATGGCAACGATAGAGGAAGCTATGGTGGAAATTATAACAACAGTGGCGGCACTGGTGGCAGAGATGATTGGTGGGGGAATTAAATGTTTTTTCAACGATTTTATCCCTAAACTGCACATTACCTTTCTGATGTGACACATTGACTGACTTTTGCAGTCCAGGATTTTCATTACTTATCCTGTTACGTTTAGGGCATTATATACATACATTTAAAATGTTTTTTCTGTGTTTTTTATTTTGATTATTTATGATATTCTTTTTCTTTAATGTTGAGATTTTTCATCTCTTAATAATGTCCTGGATTAGTTGACCTATACTGACAGCGTGGTAGTTCAGTTCCATATAAGAGTATTTAAAGCTATTTGTAGTTTACTAGTGTCACTAGTACCTTTTAAAAAAATTACAATGTATACTTTCAACAACTTAGTATTTATATTACATAATATCTAAGGACATTTGAGACTTTAATTATATTTCTTGTTTTGCTGTCCCGATTTATCGATAGCGCAGAAAAGAATGAAACGATTCTAACGACAAAAATTAAACTGCGACATTTTAAAACATTTTTTGAGCCATTGCATTATTGTAATAATTCATAGTCGCAAGTAACATTTGTGACTATGTTACATTGTTGTGACGATTCAGGGTCTGTGGCTCAATAAATAGCGTTGCAGTTGCAGCTGCTTAATGGCGCTAAGAGTATTCTACACACGACTGTGATATTACTGATCTTATAATACGTATAGTTATTTATGATCATGGATGGTGTAAACTTGGACATTGTATGAATATATTAGACAGTCGTAGGACTTTCGCGAATAAGTCTTAGCGTATGAACAATGACGTTCTAACTTATAAATGTATATTAATAGGAAAAATTTAAATAATATTGGACATTGTTAGTGTGGGCACCTATTTTGTGCCTAAAATTTAGGATTTATTAATAAAATATTTAATGATTTTATAACAACTCTAATTGTATGTACATTGGATTATCATGTCATAAACCTCTTTAATTTGTTTGTGGATTTTCTTATTCCAAACTGAACAATTTATAACATATAACATAATTTTATTTCATTTTTTCATTTTTTTTTTTTCATACTTCCTGTGATATGGTAAGAAAATTCGTGCCTATTCTAACAGAATGTGATCTCACATTCTAATGTTTTAATCTTAAATAAATAATGTTGTGTAACAATGAGCTGTGACTGCAACATCGTGTATGATTTTTACAAGCCTGTTCACATTCGTTTTGTGTTAAACAGGTTTGCGGTATGATTTAGAATGTAAAGAAAGGGATGGCAAAATGCTTTCCTGCTCTTCGCATTTGCCAAGAGTAATATAACAATTTTATGCATTTATGATTTGTTCTGATAGAAATGCTGTTATGGCAATTGATAACTATAATAAATAATTTTAAATTCAATTCTATGTTCATTCATTTATTAAAGTTTTGTATTCTCAAAGAACGTCCAAACAAGTTGATTAAGATGCTATAAATATTGGGGCGAGTGTAGCGAGGTCTGTTGAATGACTAGATGAAAATTTAGTTGTTCCCATGTTAAAAAAAGTAACAAATTTCGTGAGCTGATACTACATCATAAAAGAAGTGAAAAAGTCTTAATAAACAAATGTCTGCAAATGATTCATTTGGAAGATAGCACTTTTCAACAGAAAATTTGGCTACAATTTGTAGCGGTCAAAAGCCAGACAAAAAATTTGAAGATGAAAATTCTAGATCAGAATGAACTCTACAATTTTTGTTATTACTCAGTTTTTAATTTACATCTAATTTTAACCAATAGCTTAAACACTTACAAAATTTGGTACTTTTCCCAAAAAAAGGGATGCAAATTCAAAATGAGCGAAAATCCAAAAAATTAGTAAGTTGGTTTTTAATTAAAGAAACTGTTGGAAGGCTGTAAAATTTTTTTGTTTACTTTATATTGGCAGTAATCAGTACTTAATACTATTTTGATCTTAAATGTTACAGAATATTGAAGATAAAGTTTTCCTTATCGAAAGTTTCTTTGAAAATAATCGTATTACTTAACAGAACCGTTTGGTGTAATATTTTCTAATTTTAAAGCTACATTACTGATATAACCGACTGACAGATGGAAGATATTGCTATTATTATTAACATATTTACGGTAAAAAAAATATTTTTTCACAGCCTTTTTACCATTTCTGGAATTAAGAAACGTGATATAATAATAAAAATTGAAGAGTTCATTCCGACCTACAATTTCCATCTTCAAATTTTTTGAAAAATTATTGCACTTTAATATATCTTCCAAACGAGTCATTTGCGGACATATGTTTATTAATACTCACTGCTTTTATGACGTAATTTGTTACCATTTTGCGTGATCAAGTGGTACGTAAATTTCTAGTTTTTAGATGAATAATTTATTTAATGTAAGAATAGAAGAGTTTTAAAGTGAACCAATGAGAGATAATTACGATTTTGTTACAATTGAAGTTGCCTGATTAAAAATAACAAAATTATCTAGCTAACGAACAGCCAAACGAGCGATTTTTATTTGGTTTAATACATATTATGAACATAAAGTAATTAAAAGCATTTAGTTTTTTCATTTCCTGAAAACGGTCCTATACAGTGGATATAAATAAATGTAGGTCAAGTGAGCTCTGAAAGTTTAAAGGGACGTTCACAGAACTGCGTCGTGTCGTTCGCGAAAGTTGGTTGGCCAATTAGAACACGAGCTCAATTTCAAAATCTACTGTCGCCAGAACTTTGAGCATGCTCAAATTTTGTGGCTAAAATTTATCTTTGTCTCCCTTCGTGTGATTGCATTTTAAATTATTCTCTTGTTGACTGGTGTCGCTGTTGCGCAAACGAGGTTCTGTCAACGGTAGAAAATTTCTGAGCTGTCGCCGGCGACACGACGCAGTTCTGTGAAGGCACTTAAGAAACGTGATTTTGATCAGGTAAGTAGGCGAAGATAAGTATATTCCGACACGGTAGACTCAATAGATGGCGCTGATGATATTCGTGAATATTCGCAAATATCCGAACTTTGGAAACGTTTTGGGGCATTTGATCTGTAAATCGCTGTAATGACGTGGTGTGCAAAGGGGCATTTACATCCAATTAAATTAAATTAACGTATGTACGGGAATTAACAAGTTTGACAAAAGTGATTGGTCATTATTACTTTTGTTAGGAAAAACTGCACCAATCACTTTTGTTAAGCTTCTTAATTTCCGTACGTTAATTGGATGTATACCCGGCTTCCTTGAAAATGTCACCCCAATAAAAAAGAGAGGTTCCTTTACTAACCACAGTTTGAGGGCTGTCGTAAATTACAGACCCTTTGTAAAGCATTTGAACAATTATTAGTTCTTCAATAGATTGGCTATCTCGTTGAAGATCAATTTATTAACGAAATATTTGCATTATTTTAATTAATTGTAAAAGAGCGACGTCGTTGCTCTAGAAAGCGCTAAATAAACACTTTGTAATCCATCAGTTCAAAATCAACTATCGTTATTGTTTTAGCTTGATTTAGGGCCGGTATTTGATTCTCCGAAAAGTCTTAGATAGCTATCTTTGGAATTAGTGAGTCAGCAATAATTGTTATCAACCATCGGGTAAATCTAGCGACACATTGAAATATCGGCACTTAATGGCATTTGAATAATATTGTGAATACTTCCATGGTAATTTGATATGGATGACATGATAAATCGATTGAAGAAAGGATGAACTGAAATTTTTATAAAGACATTTGTGATTATTTCATCCGATTAAAAAAAAGGAAATATTTTTTGTATTTTTATACTGTGAAGTAGCACAAATTATTGGACTATACGTGCTTAAGAGCGCGACACACATCAATTTTTATGAGCATTGCAGTCGTTTACCTCTTACCTGATATTTCAAAAAATATTAGGTATAATTAATTCTAGTTTTCTGCAATCTCTTGAACAAATATCAATCTAAGTTCCTCGTTAAGAGTATCATGAGAAAAAAAATTAGAACTATCTGAAATAACGAGTGGAAAATGTGTATTTTTAACATGAAACCACTTTTTTTTTCCATAACTTATTAAGAACTTATTCAAAATTTTCGTAACTGGGAACCTAGGGTAGACTTTTGTCTCTTAAGAAATTTTTAAATTTTTAAATTTGACTCATTAACAAAAAAGATACAAGACTAGACGCAAGTCATTACAATTACACATTTTGGCATCGTGATATGCTGCCACCTAGCAGGTACTGATACGATGAAAGAAACGCTCAGCAAAGTAGTGTCGACCGTGGTGTGCTACAAACTGATTCATAGGGTGAAGCAAGGAAATTTGAACGATTATTTGAAATAAAGTTTTTAATTCTTTATTTTGAAACGTAATAATTTAAAGAAACATGTAATAAGATTTCCATTCTTTTTAGGCGTTTAGTTTAAAATTTTTTGGATTAAAATTTCATAGGTTCAAATTGTTTAGGTTCAATTAGTTCGAAGATTTTTAGAATTAATAAGATTTTTCAGCACTTTCTTGTCAGTATTGCAGTATTGCTGATTATGATTTTTCTGTTAACACAAATCATATTTAAAATTTATTTCATGATTAACTGATTCAGCTTCCGTTATTACGATTTATAAGAACAGGATGTTAACAAATTTAAAGATTATTTTGCAGTTTCCACGCTGATTGCAGATTTTTTCTTAATGAACACAAATGATTATACTTACAACTTATTTCACGAATATGATTCAGCTTCCGTTATTCCGGTTCATAAGAAGAGGATGTTATGGACTTTTGCAACTTTTTTTGCAATTTCCTGGCCGATTACGGATTTTTTTGTTAAATTTACAATTTAACTTGTGATTACTGATTCATGAGAACAGGATGTTATGGTCGCCAACATACATATAAAAATGAGAAGCACGGCTTCCCATTTTCATAACTCTTTGCACTTCGGTCTTAGAAGTGCAAAGTTAGAAGTTATTACTACTGGCTTGTGCCTTACCTAATCAAAGTTTCTGTGAATTTAAATGTGTATCTGTGTATAAAACCATACTATATAATACTTTCACCACGGTGTCTATCTTCCGCCGAGTGACAATTTTATCTACGTTATGGATTATCGCAAAGGTTCTAAGAAGAGACTTTATTTAACTGCAAAGCGCAAAAAAAATGATGGCGCTAATTATTTAGAAATGTGGAGGTAAGTCTGTAATTAGGTATTAAATTTAGTCTGTGAAAAACGAGAATAAAATCACAATTTAATTCCGGCAGAGCATAAAAATTAAATGATTTTAGTTATTTGGTATAAACTTTTAGAGCAAAATCGATGAAGGAAGGGTTACAGTTACCGAAATGTAACGAAACAGATCCCGTTGTTATTCAAAATGATTATCAGGAACAGTGCAATAGTCCTGCAGATCCAACAGAAACAGTTCATGATAATAATTTTGTAGCAAATGAAGATGAGGAAATTATGTAATATTCTCAATATCATAAAAATTACTTATCCATGTTAAAAAATATATATTTAGGGAAACGTCAAAAGATTGTTCCCAAGAAGTAGAATTTTGCCCAGAAGGAAGACGCTTAGTAGATATTAATTATTTCTTCGAGCAAATATTTACTTCGAAAAGTCACGGTCCTTTCGGATGTAATATAACGGATATGTTCATTTTAAAAGAAACCGTGATGGGTCTTTTGAGTACAATTACTCTCAAGTGTAAGATGTGTGGAATTGTAACAAATCTGTGTACTGATCGCCAGGAAGGCAGTGAAGTAAAAATAAATAACGAAGCTGCGTTAGGTGTAATTTCTTCTGGCATAGGGTATTCCACAGGTCATGAATTTTTTTCTACGCTAAATGTACCATTTATGGCACATGGGACGTTCACCAAATGCCAAGATAATGTTGCTGATGTTATTCATAATACTCTATGGAAGCAAATTGAAGAGAATGGGAAGGAAGAACGAAGATTGGCAATATTACATGAGGATGTGGATTTGGATGGAGTGCCCACCATTGCTGTCATTGCTGATGGAGCGTGGAGCAAACGGTCCTACAATATAAATTATAATGCTCTATCTGGAGTTGTAAGCGTTGGAAACTTGTGAACACAATTTATACATAATTGTTTATTTCAGGCATGCATTATAGGAAAAAGGACCCAAAAAGTCTTATTTTTCGCTGTGAAAAACAAATATTGCTGCATTTGCGCTAGAGCAGGAAATAAAAATATTTCACCACCAGATCATGTGTGCTATCGTAATTTTTACGGGCCATCCACAGCTATGGAAACTGAAATAATTGTTGAAGGCTTTAAAAAAAGTATGATAATGCATAATATGAAATATACTAGACTGGTGGGAGATGGAGACAGCAGCGTTTACAAAAAACTTGTTGAAAGTCGTCCATATGGTACTTCTGTTATAGAAAAAATAGAATGTAGTAATCACTTACTGCGCAATTTCTCCAAGCATCTTCGTGAGATAAGTATGCGCAAGAGAAGCAACAGTAAAAACCTGCCAGTTTCTCCACAGCTTCGTAAGGTTGTTTCTGCCAGAGCTTATCGTCTTGTCGCTGCTGTAAAGAAAGGTGTTGAATATCGGAGAAATCAAGATATTCCTTTACAAGACAAAATTTTGGCACTTATAGAAGATATGAAAAATGCGCCATCTCATGTCTTCGGAGAACATAAGAAATGCGAAGAAAGGAACTATTACAATTGCGAAAAATTGGAAGAAGAAATAAATTATGTTCCAATAATGTCTGAGTGTGGACTTTATGAAGACGTGAAAGCCTGCTTCAAAAGGTTAATCAGTAACGCTTTTAGCTTAATTTTAAAAATGACGAATAATGTAGCTGAACAATTCAATGCTATTGTTTGTAAATTTGTTGGGGGGAAAAGAATAAATTATTCTCTAAAACGGTCGTACGAAACACGCTGTGAAGCCGCAGCCGTCTCTTATAATAGTGGCAGTGATTTTCATTATATTCTACACAAGGAATTAACACAAAAAAGTCCTCGTGGTGCCACTAAAAAATACATAACCAAAGTTAAGCGCAGAAGGAATTACTATGAGAAAAGGAAACAGTGCAAGAAACAATTGTTTAGGGGTAAAACAAGTACATTTCCTGATGAGCATTACGGAAGATCAGAATTGGTAGAGTTGGTGCCGGACCTAGCAGACGAAGAGTATAAAATAAAAATGGAGACTTTTCTAAAGGGTTTGATGAAAACACGTGAGGAAATTGTAACAATTGAACAAGAAACAAGAGGACAAGCTGGTAATCCGTTATGGTTTAAAGAAAGATCCAATAGAATCACCGCATCAAATTTTAAAGATATATGCAGAATGAAGAAATCCACTTCATGCGTAAATAGAGTGAAACAATTATTGTACACCACCTTTAAAGGTAACGAAAAGACTCGCTACGGACGACGAAATGAAATGCGTGCCATAAATGATTTTGAAAAACAGTACTCTTTGGCTGTAGATACATGTGGTTTTTTCGTTGATGAAGAGTATTGTATGTTTGGAGCTTCGCCAGATGGCCTAGTAGAACATGACACTATTGTAGAAATAAAATGTCCTGCTAATGCTGCACACCTACATCCAACAGAGGCTATAAAACAAAATATTATTAAATTTTCAACATTAAATGACGATGGTAGTTTACATTTGAAACTTAAACATCAGTATTATTACCAAGTGCAGGGTCAACTCCACGTAACGAGAAGAAATATTTGTTATTTTGTAATTTGGACACCGCTAGGAATAACAGTTGAAAAAGTAAGGTATTAGAATAGTTTATAAATAAAATATATCTTCTCTTTTTTTAGATACTAAGGGATGATAAATTCTGGAAGGAGGAAATGGAAGGTCAGCTCCTTACATTTTACCACAAATGCCTTCTTCCGGAAATTATAGATCCTCGTTATATAAGAGGAATGGAGATACGAAATCCACCACGGCAATAAATTCATCAATGAAAATCAGTTTTTCGAAATCATTTACGGCATGAATTTTATGTCTTCTTCTGTGACGATTCTTTTCATTTCCTTTGAATATAGAGTAAAATAATTTCTTCACTTTATTTTCAAACACGGTTTTCTTTATTTCGAAAACATCTTTAAAATTTGATGGCATAATTCTATTGGATCTTTGTATGAACTATAATAAACTACCAGCGTGTCCTTTTATTTCCTTGTAAAATTCACACTCGGAAATTAGCAAAACATAATTTATTTCCTTTTCTAACTTTTCACCATTACAATGGTTTCCATTAATTCTTTGTGTAATATGGTATACTGGAAGATAAATTTATTTCTTTGCCCTCAACAAATTTACAAACAAAGGGATTGCATTCTTCAGCTGCATTATTTGTGAAATATAATGTCAAGTCTTCATAAGGTTCACATTCGGGCATTAACAGAACATAATTTATTTCCACATTTCTTCACATTTCGTATGTTCTAAAAGTGCTCAAATTTTATCTGGAAAAGCAATATCCAGCTTTCTCCGATATTCAACACCTTCTCTTACACTGGCGACGAGATCAAAACAATTTTTCAAAATTGAGTGGGAACTAGTAAATTTTTACATACTTCCCTTTCCTATACTTTTCAAAAGGATGCTTGGAGAAATTACGGAGGAAGTAATTATTTTATTAACAACGCAGGTACCATATGGACGAGTTTCAACGATTTTCTTTTTATAAGCACTACGGCCATAAACGGTACGTTTAAAATAAATAAAAATTCATTACATGTAGAGTAACCTTCTTTTTTATTGTAGAATAACCTATACCAGGGGAAATGACACCTAAATCCGATCAGAATGTTTCTGATTTCAAATAAGAAGTATTAAAAAAATGCGAATCGGACCTGTTTGAGGATTATTGTTCAAACTAAATTTGACTTTTAAAAAACCATAAAGAAGATATTTATTTAAAAGGATTAACTTTATTATATCCCTTTAATAATGGATAAAATATATAACATCACACTAAATTTTATTAATTACATACAGTGCTTTCGTAAAGTAAGGAATAAATTCGATAAAACATTTTAGAAGAATTTTCACAAAAAATCCTAGGACCCGTCAACTTTAGTTTTTAAAACTGCATCTTTTTTAATATTTATAATTTTACGATCGTCTTTTGTTTTCGCACTATAACGTCATCAACAATTTATTGTAATGTAATTAGTGTTATAAATATTATTTTGAGATTGAATAAAGGATAATTTATACTTTTACATATTATTATTATTATCCTTTAAATTTGATCTAAATAATAAGCAAAAAAAAAAAAATAGAATTAGGTAGGTGTTCAAAACATAATTTTCTTGTTCACCAAAATATCTCGTTCTCACAACAACGCCCGCCGAGCATCGAACTGACCAGCTAGTATTAAATCGGCAAAGTTACGAAAAATCCCGAACTGCGAAGTTTGGTACGGCCTACTGGCTACCTCGTCTCTCACTGCTGCCCCGCCGTAGATGGTCCTAAGCTGCTCGAGCGGGCTCTTAAGCAATAAAACCACACGTGATTCTATACCAGGCCTGTTCTATACCATTAAGGCTGCACCATCCAAAAAATTGTTCCCAAAGTCCATTTGCTTTAATTGCTTTAGCGTACGCCTAAATATAGGCAAGACCCAGACTTTTTTATAACCCATACATCACCTCAAGTTCAGTGGATAATGGGTCTATGTATAACAATAGAAACGACTTCCGACCGGCTGCATTCCTGTACCTGTACCTGTTCAACAGATGCGAAATTTTTCTTTCTTCAATAAATTTAGAGCGATATTTTGTAATCGTGGAGTGCTATATCGTATTAAAAGTAACTTCTGTGGAGGAATTAGTCACAAGCTGAAACTTTCACTGATTGAAGCTCATATCATAATAAATCTAAATCCAAAAGTAATCACTAATCAGAACGGGCAAAACGGCACTATGATTAAAAATTGAGATAACCACACCATCGTGTAGAAGAGAACACGGTGATCATTTTGTGTTAAGGACATTGAAAGTTTTGTACGAATTATATTTGATTTCATTTTTCAAAGTTTCAAAAATGTATGGAGTCTTATGGGAGAAAAAAACTAAATAATTCAATATCTCGGTTAGGGCTTAACAAAAATCTTTAGCAAATTTGAAAGTTTTCACCTTTACACCGATTTTTCTTCCAAACGGTTGCGTAAATCGAAAAATTTTGTTCTTTAAAAAATGTTTGTACGTGTTTTTAAAAGGTGTTCATGTGTTATCTATATTTTTTACATAAATAATAAACAAGATATGAGTTTAAATGTAAGACAAATGCATTTTCGACAATAATCGAGTTACTGCCTAGTGGGCCTCCCCGCTCCGCAGTCGTATCTCGCATCTCTACTATCTCCATAGCTCCATCTCTTTTCACTTACAATTAGGCAAATATTTTTTGAAATGTAACAAAATAAAATATTAAAATGTAAATTTTTATAAACAACAGTTTACGGGTCCAAAAATCTTATTATAAAAACGAATTTAATTGAAACTTTCGCTCACAATGTCTTAATTTACGCCAAAACGGGTTATTATGTTGATCGGGGGTATTTTTTTCAACTTCATTTATATTTATATCGTAAATCGTTTTTAAAAATTCATTTTTAGCCGTTTCACATTCTATTAATGACATATCCGGAGTATCATCTATCTCCACATCACCATGATCAGAATCTTTATTTAGAAATGTACGCGTTTAATAATTTTGCGGTTACTGTATTTTTTGACAATTTGTTAGATATTCGAACAAACAGATAATGGAATGCAGCTGACTGTAGTTAAAAGACTGGAGTAAAAGATTAACCCCTTAATGCACAGTGTTTTTTTTTACAGAAAATTGTAGTTTTAGCTTATTATAAGTTATTACCACTACAGCTTATTTTTTTTAATTAATGTGGGATAAAAAAACCAAACAATTTTTTTGGAAAGAAATTATAATTTAAGCTTACTCTCATTCATTTGTTTAAAGGGGTCTTCAAGAGCGATTTTAAAAATTAATATGGCCTTAGAGTTGAATTTATATCCTATTAAGTTAATGTAGATAATAAATATTAAAATTGTTCAAGACTAAAAAATAATTTATAGTAAAATAACTTTTTCAATAAAACAAGCTTTTATTAAAATGTACGCTTTTATTTTTAATCATTTAGGTCAATATCAAAATTGATTTTAAAGTTTTTTAAAAAGTCTTCTTGCTATAACTTATTTCAAATATGCTATTTGAAAACGAACCCTGGCTATTCGGATATTATTTCCGTTAAAGTATCTTCCCTGTGGCCAATATAATGACCTGCTGAGAAGATTGTAAATCTTCTTGACGTGGCTCGAAAATCGGCAAAAATTAGCTATTTCAATTTCGGTTCTGATCTAAAGAACATTAAATAAATCAAAAACTATTGAGTTGTTTAAAACAGATAGGGGTCAGCTCAAAAGAAAACAGTCTAATCTACGACTCCACAAAATTTTAATACAAAATTTTGATAACTGAAGGCAAAAAAACGAATTTCGGAATTTGATGTTTTAATTAATAACTTGGTTAATTATGATTATTTAATGATGGCTTGGCGTCAGCTCAAAGTAGATTGGTATTCTCTGTAAGATGAAGTATCGACCTCCTTTTCAAAATTAAAAATGAAGGCTTAAACGCGAACGTCGTTTTACATGTATTGAAAATCTACGGGTCGAATGCCGTTAATTATTCGGCCAACTGAACTGTGTGATATGTCCAGCATATTAGCGATTTCACGTGTTGATGTTGTTGGATTGTCTTCTAATAAACTTAAAACAGCATCCTCTATTTGAGGGGTTCTTGTAGTTCTTGGACGACCTCTATGCCGATAAAAAGCACCCGTTGGTGCTACGCTTTCTGTTTCTCTTGTCCTTCGGTCTAATCGTCTAAAAACATTACTACTAGCATGTCTTCTCAGAGGATACCTGTCGCGATAGACCCTAGCAGCAGCAGCAGCATTATTTTCACATGCTCCCAGCACCAAAAGCATGTCTGCATATTCGTTGTTTGAAAACATTTTAACATGACAGGACAAATTGACAACGGTTTTTTCTAGTCACGATGACATTTATAAGCCATGTTGATTTGATATTTTTGAAGTGAAAACTTCTTTAGGCGCGTTAGACGATTTTTGGATGGGGTAAATCTTACGAGTTCGCACCTAGTTACGTCACGTAGTTACGTCACGTAGTTACCGCGTCACGGAGCCACTAATTTGATTAATTTATCGACAGATCAATCCTCAAAAACAATTGTAAAGCATGTTTCTAAATGTCAGAATTTTCATAATTTACAAATTGGAGGCCCATCAACGAGAAATGTGCCATATGTTCCACCAACTCGTACTGGGGGCCTATCAACACGAAATGAACCATACATTCCAGAGTCACATTCAGATTATGATGACGAAATTCACAATGATATTCCTTCACAAGTTCAAATTAATTATATTCCACATGAGCCAATAATAATAAATTATGAACTAAATACTCTAAATTTTCCTTATCAAAATATTATTCCACTGTTATTTCATAGTTTTAAGTCTTCACTTTTGTCGGCAGTCTCCAATAACTGCCAATTTTTTTTATGATAAAGTGGTTTAAAAGTAAATTCAGAGCAATGTTGCCATGTGTTTTTTCAAATAAAACTGGCGTAAAATGCTTCTCTGGAAATGGTATATTTTGAAGAGTGATCGACTACAAACTTGGTTATAGTTATTCAAAATTATTATGCAAGTGATTATAAACACCAATCTTTAAAAAATATTTTCCAGTAATCTAGTTAAACGACATCAAATGTACAAACTTTAGATATTTATATCTTCAAAATTAATAGCGATGGAATTTTTTCTATATTTTTCTCATAATACTTAGATCTTATATAATCATGATTCATCGAGGTGTTCCGCGAATTTTGGGATACGTTGTATATATGAGGAGCAGACTTTCAAATTGCATTTTGTCCATTTTTTCCATATTTGAGAAAAAGGTGGCACTGTATTCGTAAGGTCAAAATGCTGCTTTTTTATAAGCACTTGGACGGTTAATCTGCATTAAATGTTCGTTTTATTAAAGGGGAAAAACCAGCTAGACAAACAAACGGAATTTAGTCCAGTCTCGTTATACTTTCAAAGTGCATTTTGTCCAAAAACAATGGACAAAATGCGTTGTGATGGTATATTCGTTCATTTCGTGTTGTGCTGTGGATACATTATTAACAATACAAGTTGTTTATTGTTTTAAATGGAAGTTCTAGAAGGTGAACATATTGTTGGTGATAGCATCGACAGAGGTAGTAGAAAAAGAAAAAGGTCTACAACATCGCATGAAAGAAAAAAAGAAATAAGGTAATTTTAAGGTTAAAAATTTTAAAAATGTTATTAATGTATTGCTGTTAATTTTAAAGATATTCAAATTTGGACATTAACTTGGACAATTTCAACATAGTTTGTAAGCATAATAATAGTAACTTAGATTGCCAAGAAATATTAAAAGAAGATATGCTAAAAATTCGTAAAACTTTTTTTGAAAATCCAAGCAAAATTACGCAAGACAACATGCTTGCAAGCTATATGGAAATTAAAAAACCAAAGCGGAAACGAAGTCGGAAAGAAGATGGAAGAGCTCATAATTTTGCTGTTAATTATTTTGTAAGTAGCCATTTGAAAGTGTTTGTCAACAATAGTATTTTACTCTTGATTTCTCATCTTTCCCAGGTATTTATAAAAGGTAGTAAAAACCAGGTGTGCCAGAAAGTATTTAGAGCTCTGTTTAGTGTTTCGCAAAGACGCATAAATACAATATGCAAAAAAATAACTATAGGATCTCAACTTGTTGAAACAAGAGGTGGTGATAGAAAGTCCCAAAAAAATATTGAGAAATTCACGGAGGTGAAAAGGTTCATTACTCAATTAAAAGGTAAAGAAAGCCATTATGGTCGTCGGAAATCAAGAAGAATATACTTATCCGCCGAATACAGTATTGCTAAGCTTTGGAATTTGTACAATGCAAAAGTGACCGAAGACAAAAAAGTTAATTACAAATACTTTAGCAGGATACTTTTTGGTAACCCGGCTACAGACGTATGTAATTATTGTGTTAGAACAAGCACACAAATCAGTAATGCCAAGGATAATATCAATAAAAACCAATTAATAACCCAGTTAACAGTTCACAAATTTAGAGCCTCCCAGTTCCATAAATTAATGAAGGAAGAATTGCCTAACTCAATTTCATTTTGTTTTGACCTGCAGCAAATTCAGATTCTACCAAAGGTACCTATACAGGATGCATTTTATGCACAGCAGCTGTCCTTTTACTTTTTTTGTATTACATCTACAACCTGTAAAGATCCAGTATTTTATTCATGGATGGAGCATCAAGCTGCCAGGGGAGCCACAGAAATATCTTCAGCACTACTTCATTTTCTAAAAAAGATCAATTTTCCACCTAATATAGACACTCTTCGTCTCTTTTCTGATGGATGCGGAGGGCAAAATAAAAACAGTTTTATTATCCATATGCTCATGTTGTGGCTACATACCTGCGCTCCAGAAACGATTAAGAAAATAGAGGTAACATTTCCGGTGCGTGGACATTCATATCTCCCTGCAGATAGAATTTTTGGGAGGGTGGAAAAAATGTTAAGACGCCATGCGGTTATAAAAACTCCTGAAAAATATTGGGAAATTTACTCAAAAGTGGGAGAAATCAGAAAGCTTGGAACTGACTGGTCATTAGTGAATATTAAAAATGCATCAGGTTATTTAAAAAAAGTTATAGGAATTAGCTCAAGTAAGAGAATAATCATTAAAAAGAGGCCGACTTCAGGAGTAGTGATGAAATCTGAAGTCTTATATCGATCCGATGATCCAACAAAAACATTTCAAACTCTGCTAAAACCTCGTAAGCGTTTGGATCAAATCGTACTTTCTGAAGTACCTCTAGGACATCAAATCAAACAAAAAAAACTTGATAGTTTAAAAAAATTACTTGTCACGTTATCTGGAGACGAATGGTACGAGACAGACCCGGAGTTAAAATGGATGACTGAAATTTTTGAAACAGCTGTTGCAACGAACAGTAAAAATGAAGATCTTCAAAAGCAAGAAGAGGCTGACGAAGTGTGTGAATGCGCTGAAAATGATGATAATGAATTTGTTTAAAAAGTTTAATGGAAACAATTTTTTTTAATAACATGAAATTTATTTTAACTTAAGGTTGTTCTTGGTATTAATATAGCAGCTTTTTCTTCGTTATATCACTGTTTTATTATTAAAATTCCAGACAATACCATAGTTTTGTTTTGTTTATTTGACTTGGCGACATTCAAATCGTATTTTGTCCAACCAACCCAAACAAAGTGCTTGATGTCCAAAAGCTTTTTGGATTTTTGCAGTTGTGTTTTGACTTCCTTGTACCAAAACTAGTGATAACGATATTTACACCTGATGACATTATTATTATACTAAGCAGCATTTTTTCTCGCGATTAGTTAGTCTGTAACAGTATTTTGCTTCTCCTGAAAATTTGTAAAAATGGACAACATGCAATTTGAAAGTCTGCTCCTCATATATACAGGGTGATGAAAAAAAGGTGCCCATGATTGATACGTTGTATACAGGCTGTCCCAGAACTCGCGCCCCAGAGAAAAAAGGAGAAATCCTCATCAAAAGACAAATAAAAATTCCCAAAGAAAAAAATGTGTAGCGTGAACGGTATTCAAAATAAGAACATTTTTATTCGACAAATCAGAGCGTTGTAAGCCATCCAGGTGTAGTTCCTAACATTGTTGCTATGGTTTTATTACGTTTTCAATAAATTGGTCGGCTATGAAACTTTTGAAAAACTTCAAGATTTCGTTCGAATTCCTTCAAAAGATTTTCCCCAAATTTGTGGGCTGGTCTATTAGGGAATCGTGTGGTATGTCTGCAATATAAATTAGTTTCCATGTCATCGAACTTCCCTCTTTAGGTAGGACCTTTTGAATTTCCTGCACGGTTAACGGGAGCCATTTATGCAAATTTTTTGGACAGAGAACTTCCAAATTTGCTTGAAGACATTCCACTTGTTTTCCGTATTAACGACTTGTTTCAACACGATGGCGCACCACCACACTTCAGTCGACGAGTTAGAGAAATTTTGGATCAACAGTATCCTGATCGATAGATAGGTCGTGGCGGTCCACAAAACTGGCCTGCACAATTAACAATTACTCCTGAAATGGCTACAAATTCTAAACGGAGTCTGTTGTGGCGGGCACGGTTATGCTTGCAAATGAATGGGGGCCACTTTGAGCACTTGCTCTGATTGTATTTATTTTTCGTTTTGTGATTCCTCTTTGCTATGTTGGTTCTGTTGTTATTATTATGTTATACCATTTCTCCTGTTTAATAAAGGTTCTTTTCAGAACCGCCATTTGTTATTTTATTTAACAAACCTAAACTTGATTAAGATGATGGCGAGTGCGACATCTTGAATGACATCTGCCTTAACCTAACATGTTGATGTTGACACTTTAGCGGGCATGTCATTCTGACATTATTTAATTGTGCCAATTTATAACCTTAGCAACCGATTTTATTCACATTAACACCTCACAGTTCCCTTTCTGGAATTGGTGGAACTTAGATGTCTCACAACTCTCTTATGCAAGCGATTAATTGTTTTTCGTTTGCATTTTTAGAATCGTAATTGTCGTCGGCATTTGCCTGTTTTCTCTGGGGCGCGAGTTCTGGGACATCCTGTATACAGGGAGCGCCAGCCAACTAGAATAAATTCATTATCTCAATTATTGTGCATATTGAGAAAAAATCCCGAAACACGTCATTTTTAGTCTATCACATCATATCCTGTCAAGTGAAAATTTCATTCCTAACCTCAACCCCCTTCGAGTGACAGTTGCAACCCCCAAATTTTTAAATAGGAAGAGGGGGCTTGTGATACCTCTTTTGAAAGGTCCCTTCATGCTCTATTCAAAAATGCTATGGTTTAAAAATTTATTACAAAAATGAAGAGTAAAAAAAATTAATCTGTTTAACGAAATTCGTTATGACGCACTAAAAAAATCAAAAACTAATAGCGATTGGTTGTTGATACTGAGAAGCCAAGCAAAAACAATTGAAATGTTCAGAAAGTGACATAAAAACTTATCAACATTTTTCGTTAGCTGATATTGTTAGTTTAGGAAAAATTCGAGTTTATGGTCTACGCACCGATTTCGCCAATTGCTTTTTATACATAAAACACACAGTCCCAACACTCATTCTGCAAAAAATTTAGTGCGGAAACGCGTACTTTCCACAAAAAAAAATGTTTATATTGAGCCATGTAGTGAGGTTATTTTGATTGACAACTAACCTTACTTGCGCCTGGTATATGTAACCTAACCTACTATAACAAAACCTTACCCCCAGTCTAACCTTTCGAACGCGTGGAATAGTCTAACCTAACCCAATATACAAAACCTTACCCACAGTCTAACCTTTCGAACGCTTGGAATAGTCAAATCAAACCTAACCTAACCCTAATAAAACCCAATAAACCCTTATCAAACCTAACAGCCGCTTCGTATCTTCACATCCCAAGCAGCACAGTAATATTTCGCAAATATGAGAAATTATATATTTAGTTTATATGAGAACCGACAGAATTTTAAATATTTCGTACATGTTTCTTGGAAATGTTTAGATAATATTCCTTGGGAATATTTAGGTTATATGACTTGGGAATGTTTAGGTAATATTGCTTTCAAATGTTTAGATAATATTACTTGGGCATATTTAGGTTATATTACTTGGGAATGTTTAGGTAATATTACTTGGGAATGTTTTTTAAATATTTGATTTAGATTTTATTTTAAATATTTATTTCATCTTTGGAAATACAATTGCTACATATTATGTAGTTATATAGTATACCTATTTATTAATTTTGTCCGGATACTCCGTGATCTGAGGATTCCTGCAAAATATATTAGTATAAAATGCAGTTACAAAAAAATAACTGAAGTATACCTTTTTGATGGCAACAAACGATTTTTGCTCGCGGCAAGATACAAACTTAGCTTGCTGCAGGCATCACATTGGCTTGAGTTTGGTATTTAAAATCACAGCCTGCTATGTCCAAATCTGCTTCACTTTGAATATTATTTTCATTTTTATGCGGGTTCAGTTGATTTTGTATAAATCGATATTTGCTGCAGGAATGGGCATTTGTATTATTTGGCATTTTAAATGATCCTCTATCAATGGCACCTGATGAAATATATTTTAGATCATCACAGGAACGAACGTAAACTATATTATTAATGATAACCGATCGTAAAATGAGATGTTAACACTTACCTCTGCTAGTATCTAATCCACGTTGGAGAACCGCCACAACTATAAAGAATGATTGTTTACGTGTGAGCAAAAAAGGTCTTGTCTCGAAGAAGGTTACAGATGATTTTGTAAACATGTAAGTTTGTTAGAGAAACGGAAAACAAAATATTGTCATAAATAACGTTAGGCGGAATTTTTACATGGAACGCCGTTCTTTGTAGGACACCGCTAAAGCAATTGTCCTATTTTACCAAAGTCTGCTAAAAGAAATTACACTATAATTTAACGAATTTTACAAGGATTTTCACAAGAAATGTACATCAACTCATAAATATTTAAAGGATTTTAAAGCAACTAATTTTAGGTACATACCTACCTGGTTTTGCAATTGTTCTTAACAAACTGATAAGTTACAATATAATCGCACTTGTTTCTCAGCACGTGTTTGTAAATAGTGCTCATATTTGCAAAATATTCTTACACAGGTGCATCCACCCCACCGCTTCCTTCCACTACACCACTACAATGTTTGTTTTAAATATTTAGTAAATATTTCTTACATGTTTAGAATTTGTATATGTGATTCTAAATATTTATATCATATAAGCAAATATTTCTCAAAATTTAAAATTTATAATGCAAAAAGTGCTAATCACTAAAGGAACATAGGCCTTGTTAGACTATGTAAGGAGTATGTAACTATCTTAAACAAGTGCATAAAATGTTAAACATGCAGTAATAAATATTAGTGAAATATGTTATATATATTTGTATTCTGATATATATTTAGCAAACATTGGAATATTTTCTGCATATTAGAGAAATGTATTATGCATATACGGTGTTACTTGGGATATCATCACGTTGCAAAGCACCATCTAAAACATTTAATGCAATGCAATGCAAAAAAAAGTGCGGAAGAGCGTCGTTGCCTCAAAAAAAAAAAACAAAATTTGCCACAAGAGGTATAAAGGTATAAAGAAAATAATAATTATGTAAAGGGTGATATTGTTAAAATGTTAAATGTACTCATTTACCGTTTTTGCCATATACCGAAATAATAGCGAGCCGGAGCGAGCCGGTTGTTAAAAATTTGGCAGCCCACCACGAGTGACATCATGAACGCTGGTCGGTAAAGTAGAAACCATTGACGTAGTTGTCAATCAAAATAACCTCACTACATGGCTCAATATAAACATTTTTTTTGTGGAAAGTACGCGCTGCCGCACTAAATTTTTTGCGGAATGAGTGTTGTTACGGTGTGTTTTATGCATAAAAAAAAAAATTGGCGAAATCGGTGCGTAGACCATAAACTCAAGTTCTACCTTAGTTTAGTTTAAAGCGTTGATTGATATATTTTTTATTGTATTAGATTACTAAGAACGAGACGCTAGTAATTTTTGATTTTTTAATGTGTTGTAGAGAATTTCGTTAAACAGATTAATTTTTTTTTACTCTTCATTTTTGCAATACATTTTTAAACCATAGCATTTGTGAATAGAGCATGAAGAGACCTTTCAAATGAGGTATCACAAGCCCCCCTTCTCATTTAAAAATTTGGGGGTCGCAACTGTCACTCGAACGGGGTTGAGGTTAGGGATGAAATTTTTACTTTACAGGATATGATGTGATAGACTAAAAATGACGTGTTTCGAGATTTTTTCTCAATATGCACAATAATTGAGATAATGAATTTATTCCAGTTGGCTGGCGCTCACTGTATATACAGGGTGATGAAAAAAAGGTGCCCATGATTGATATTGAGACAATGCTTTCTGTTGAAGCATTGTGGAAATCGCAACAAAAGTGGTCCAAATATATTCTGTTTAAAATTAAAGCAGTTTGTCTAACAATAAGAGCACAACGTTCTAAAGAATCTTTCAGGTAGGCCTACTTCTTGTATCTAAGCAACAAACACTGATAGATTCTGTCGCTTGTGTAAGATAAACAACTGTCACGTTGACAACTTTTTTTATTTCAAAAGAATTTAATGTAATTAAACAAGAATACACAACAAACAGGTAATTGAAGGGCTGTATGCAAAAAGTCCCTAAGTGACGTAGAGATTTTCTACTATTTGCGCTATTTCTGGTAAGACTGGATGAACTTTCGGTCGCACTTACTGATTCCTGCTTAAAAGGCCCCTAACCATGTTATTTAGTAAAAACAGATCAGTCAAAAACGAAATAATGTAATTTCCAGATCAAATTGAAACATAAAATCTCAAATATCTCAGAATAGGAAAAAGTGACTTAGAGTGACTGTCGCACTAATCCTTGTATGCTTCGTCTTGATCCAGTTTCAATCGCTTCAATAACTGCTTCCTCGTTGTCTACCGTTTACAGAAATCGGCACTATTTGGCCATTTTCTCTTAATTTTTGCTCCACTTTCCTAATTACGTTAGCATCTGGATGACGTCGATGTGGATACACTCGAGCATATTCTCTAGCAGCTTCCGATGCGTTATTATCTGTCCCACCCAAGCGAGCAACAAGTCTAAATATTCACTGAAATTGTATTCCATTTTAAGACTTTTTAGGACATTTGACTTGCATCGTTCAAATTTAACAAGGGAACTGACATTGAAAAGTGAATTATTGTTGCCAACGTTTTCTAGGAGATTTGCCATTTTGCGATATTGATAAATCCTCAAATCCGTATATTTTAATTCATAAAAGTACACTTTTTTATACAAATTCCAATTTCCAAGCATCATTATTTATTGTTTTCTAGTAATAACTTTACCGGCCTTTTATTTTAATAGCAACCCCAAATTTTTTTAAGTGTTTCATTGCTATTTAAATTATCAAAATGACGGTATGAAAATTTTTCTCTTCCATAAGCAAATTTTTGAGGAAAAGACACTTGAAAATTAAAATAAATACATAAATTTTATTAATATCAAAAGCATTTAAAAATTTCTTTACTTATTAAGTAAATTGTGTCGTTCTAAATTTGGTGTTCTTTTTTTCATACTTCAAAATACAAAAATTTTCACATCTGGCAAACAGGTAGACATTTTTGCAAACCTTCAAAAGCTGCTTTCATTGTTAGACACCAACCTACTGTCAATGTACTCTATCTTAATTATGTGTAACATGTCGATCATAAAAAAGTCTGAAGGGTTGACTGTATTAAGGCGTACGCTAAAGTACTTTATAATGGCATTTGGCTTGAGCAACCAGTGTGAATGAATGAAAGCAATGAAAAGCAAAAGCAAAAAAATTTAAAAAATTCCTTACAATTAAAACAGCATTTTGAATTTTTCCAAACATTCTTTTCCATAGCATCTCTTATATGAAAAAAATATAAAAGCGTGTTTCTATTATTTAATTAATTTTCCTAAACATTCTTTTCCATAGCATTAAAATTTTTTGTTTTTTATCTTTTTCGAAATAAATCCCCCCTTCGTATTTTTTTACCCTTAAAGACTTCTATGAATCTAATTAAGAATGAAAAAATAAAAACTTTTCTCGCAAATGAAACAGCTTTTTTTTTTATTGGATCTCTTATGAGAAAATCCCCATTTCCCTTCGTGTGGTAGATAGCCCAGATGAACTCACATCCTCTCTGCGCATCATTACAAGTACGTGATAAACTTGTGGAGGTACGTAATTGGCTAAAGGGGCCTTCACAGAATTGCGCCGTGTCGCCGGCGACAGCTAAGGATTTTGCTGAAATTTTGTCTGCCGTTTGCAGAACCTCGTTTGCGCGACATCGACCTAGTCAATAAAAGAATGATTTAAAATGCAATGACACGATGTTTAAAGGAAGACGTCGCCACAAAAGTTGAGTATGGCGACAGTAGATTTTGAAACAGAGCTCGTGTTCTGATTGGTCAACCAATTGTCGCCGGTGACACAACGCAGTTTTGTGAAGTAAATTTAATTTCTTGATGAATTTTAATTTTTTTTTAATCTGTGCAATCAACCTTAAAATGCAACTTTTTTAAGTTGGGTTATGTCGCGGAAAATTTAAATTTTTGGGTGAATGATTTTGGCAAAATCGCGAAATTTATTCCATCTGACAGTGACAGTTAAAGCTTTTCGAGTGATTTTTTGGACCATGCTTTTATATTAATTTACTTATATTAGTATCGGTTGTTTTACAATCAATGTTGTGATAAATGAAGAACTTAAAAATTTTAACATTCCAAGAACGTGGTCTCTTCTAAGCTTCTGCGGCCTGAATCAACCACATTATGGCTTTTAAAACTTTGCATATACTCTTATTGACTTTTGTTTTATTAGTGTTCGTGAATTTAAATAACCAGCATGATGACCATCATCATGACCATGACCATCACGATCACCACAATCCTAAACAGGAAGCAGCTTTCAGATATTCACAACAAGCAAATGCTAAATATCAAGAACTCCACAAGCATTCTGAAACCCCTGGGGTCGATCATCACCACCATCACGAAGCACACAAACCAAAGCTTTCAAGTGGAAAAGACATATGGATGCAAGCGCTAGGTTCAACAGTGTTAATCAGTGCGGCCCCATTCTTTATTTTATTTTTTATGCCACTGGATAACACAGAACAAAAGAAACCCCTGTTAAAAATATTGTTGGCCTTTGCTTCAGGAGGATTATTAACAGACGCTTTCCTGCACTTAATTCCACATGCAACCATGAATCTCGATGGTGGACAGGACCACGGCCATTCACACCAAGAGGGTGAAGGCCACGTGCACGACATGTCTGTTGGTTTAGGGGTGCTTTCAGAAATCGTCGTGTTCTTAGTGGTGGAAAAAGTTGTGAGGATCCTGAAAGGTGGCGGATATTCTCACGGCAAAAACGACCAAAATAAAGATGATAAAAGCAAGAAAAAAGAGGGAAAGGATGCAAAAAATAACGAGAAACGAGAAGTCCAGGACATTAAAGTAGCAGGGTATTTAAATTTGGCCGCAGATTTTAGCCACAATTTTACTGATGATTTGGCGATCTGTGCTTCTTATCTAGCTGGGAACAGCATAGGATTCGTAACGACGATTACCATATTGTTGCATGAAGTTCCTCATGAAATTGGAGATGTTGCTATTTTATTACAATCGGGAGTGAGCAGGAAGAATACCATGCTGCTGCAGTTGACCACGTGAAAACATTTGTCTAACTCATCGTCGTCGTCGTCGTCATCGTAATCACAAGTTTTGCGACAGCTAAATTTAACCCTAGGCGGGGGACAACAAGATGAGGAGGAACATCTTTTCATTATAAGGCAGGATGACTTTTTCTTCATTCCCAACTTTCGCAACAATTTCTTCTTAGCTCGTTTAATTCGTTGAAGTATGTCGTTAACAAAGACCTCAACACCGCACCTATCAACAGTTACCTGATTAACAACTACTTAAAAGATGCGGAAGGAAGGAATTTTGTAAATTCCTTGAAAGTATTTTGTAGCCCAATGTATTTATGCGATTATTTTTTAATGATTTCATTCACCAATCGTTTAGCAGTATTTGGGCACACGTGTTTAATTCTGTCCAATCACAACATTATTATAGTGAGAATTTTCTACTGTAGAAAATTCCCGCGAGCATAATTTCTAGTATTTTGTTTACATATGTAACTTGACAGCACATTTTCTAGTTTTGACATCTGTCGCCAGTTTGATTTTAGTTTATAATGAATTAAACTGTATTTTTATGCTGTATTTTTTATTTAAACGTTAAAAAATAATCTTCCGAATACCACTCGAGAGTGCGAATTAATTAGAAAATAATTCTCCAGTTATTTTTTCAAACTTGTTGCCATTTGGGAATAGCCACTCGAGCCCTACGGGCTCTCGTGTCTATTCCCTGGCAACAAGTTTTCGAAAATCTGTCGAATTATTTTCAATTTATTCTCACTCTCTTGTGATATTACTTATGAAAATAAATTATTTTCCTAAAACAATTTTGATTTGTTCTAAACAATAAGTGGCCTGTTCTATAGACTCCACATTTTCATACTTCTTACCTAAAAAATCAAATAAATCAAAATTATTTTCAATAAGAGCGCATACCAAGTTTCCAGCACCGGCACTCCGTAACTTGCAGAAAATAAGGATAAACACGAGATAGGAAGAAACTTCGCTGCGCATTGGGCAATATTTGACATAAATAAAAATATTCAGCTGGTAAAATTGTAGGTTTAAAGTATGTATTTTGAAGTATTCACAGAAGTTATAATTTCAGCATTACCTAGTTATAAAGTATTAAATCAATGTACCTAGTTATAATAATTATGAATAAAACATTACTCTCTATTTGATATTTTAATATTTTGAAATTTTCTCATTTTAGTCACATTCGCAAATAAATATTCTCTCAAAGATTGACACATTAATGTGTAACGTTAAAGAGAAAAAACACAATTTATTCTTAGAAATTATTCGCGATATAACAAACATTCAAAGACATTCCAAGTATTTCCATAATTTGATTTTTCTTTTAAATGCGAGACAATTGTTTTTGGTGATGTTCATAAAAAATATGATTAATTTCGATGTGAATTTAGGTCAGTCAACCCAAAGTGAAGTATGTCGCATTGTAAACCTTTTTCACCATTCAAGCAAAAATTACACTGTAAGGTTCAAAGAATATAAGAAACGAACCGCAATAAACCCATAAAACCCATAAAATCTTTCTGACAAATGTACATTTACACGCTTCTTCAATAATACTCTTGTTCAATATGTTCATACATAAACATATTTAAACCAATTTTGCAAGAAAACGGGAAAGAACTTTCAATACTGGAGAATAATAAAAAAATAAATCTTCGACAATATTGAACAACTACCAGCTGCAGTAATAAAATAAACTATAATCATTATAGGTAGCTATTCCTACTGGTGGTCCCTTTATTGTACGATTCACTGACTTGATGCCTACTTCGTACTGTTTTATTATTAGCGAGAAAAATGTTAGATGTAACTTATAAAATATTAGTAATATAAATTTCTTTTTGTTCACAATTCTGCAAAATATATTTTTATAACACATTTCATGCTTCCTTTTCCTTTATTTATAGTCAAAAAGCCAAATTTTAGATTTTCGAATATTTCATCGTTTTGACCCAGATGCCGTCCTTAAAGCAGGTAAATTTTGCTTCCCGCTATTGTATGTGTTCACAAGAGGCTCAACCAGTAAGAAAGAACCACTCCGAAAAGCACTGTAGTTAGACAGAGGTAAAAAATTACAAAGAGATAAGCCAGTGGTTGCAAGGTGTTTTTACCGAGCTTTGGCTCAGACGAGTCGAAAATGTACGATATTATGAGCGACAGACAAGCGTACACACAGGAAAGAGATTCATGGTTGATCGGCTTACAAAGGGCCAGTGCCGAATACAAATACCGTGAAATGTTCCCATATTCCGTCTAGCGAGCTCGGCCCGAACTATTCGAAAATATACGATTGTTCAAGCGACACACGCGCGATAAGTTAAAGGAGGAGATCTCATCCCTATCGGCTTACGGAGTACCAGTGCAGGCTTCTTTATAGTATCGTTCTGCTTCATTCTTAATTCCTTTTTCCAGATAAACCAGCCCTAAGTTCGCGTGCACAACCCCAACGTGAGCCTGATCATCAATGCTTTTACCAATTGTGACGGCTTCTGTCAAAAATTCCTGAGCATTCTCCAAATCGCTTGCTCTCCAACTTGTTATCCTGAGATCGTTGAGGAGCAACATACTCTGCTCGTCATTTTTACCTTTGACCTCCAAACAGACTTGGTAAGCTTCTTTTAAGTGCACCAAAGATTCAGCTGTGTCCCCTCGCTCCAACAAGAATTGTGCATACCAGTCTTTTATAATGCCAAACAGTACTCTAGCATCGAAACTAGAATTTTTTTTGTTTTTCGATTCTCTCCAAGCACCACTGGTAACCGAGCTCTACTTTTTCAGAATCTGCTTTTAGGTGATTTATGCGAGCAAGGTTTAAACTGATGTGAATAACCTAAAAAAAGCTTTATCGTACTGTTCCCTCCAAGTGCACAATACCGCACGCTTTAAAGTCATGATTAATTCCGACTCTTGTTCCTCATCATCTTCTGTAAAATCTAGTCAACTTAATATACTCAGAGACAGTACAATCGCTGGTGAATAATAAGTAAATTTAGCTCGTTCCCTAACCTCCCCATGCAAAGTCAACGGATTGACGTACCTTGCTTTAAACCCCGAACAAGCTGTTTTAACGCGATTTAAACAATTACCATTTAATAAAACTTTACAGATATTGTACATTCGTAACATTTTTAAATGAAATTGATTGAAGTTGTAGGTTAGATTTGAAAATGGTTGCTGCGTGAACTTTCACTGTTTTCCCATAGATGTCACCAACAAACGCGCTAATTTTGAAACCGAATTATCGTCTGCGTCTTGAGCCCTTTGTACGGCAGCAGCTACAGTCGTAACGAAAACATTCTTCACAAATATCACGTGGATCACGAAAACATTCGTCTAACTCATCGTCGTCGTCGTCGTCATCGTAATCACAAGTTTTGCGAGGCGGGGGACAACAAGGTCAGGAGGAACGTCTTTTCGTTTTCAAGCAGGATGACTTTTTCTTCATTCCCAACTTTCGCAACAATTTCTTGTTAGCTCGTTTGATTCGTTGAAGTACGTCGTTAACAAAGACCCCAACACCGCACCTATCAACAGTTGCCTGATTAACAACTACTAAAAAGATGCGGACGGTTTACTAACCTCAACAGTCTGGCATCTATAATCCGCGTGCCTTGGAGGACGGCGAAGAAGAAAAATAAACTGAGCGTGTAACTTGTAACCATCGTTGAGGCTTCACACTGGAACAACTCCAAAATTTCGTAGATGCCAAAACAGCCCCATCCAGTTTGCTCCAAAACGTCCTCTATCCATTTGGCTATTGTGGGAATCGTTAACACCACTGCATTTTCGAGCGGGAACCAAAAGTCGTTGTGTACGTGCTCAAGCAGGAACATAGCTACTACGAACTTGAGGAAGATTAGTCTGTTTTTGAAAAATCGGTTCTGGTTACCTCCATAATATATTGTCCGTATCTCCACAATTTTCTCAAAGATTTCGGATACAGTCTCATGTCCCAGAGCAGCAAAAACATCGAAGATAAGAAAATCAATCCGGATAGTAATGAAGTACATTCGGAGGTGGTCGGCTCTCTAAAGATATGTATATTAAAGCAATTTAGAATAAAAGCAAAAAAAAACAGGGGCAAATTTGGCCATTTTTGAATTTCGTTATAATTTTTGACGGAAAATTTAGTGAGACTGCAAAAACGCGACCATTTGTTTTTGTTTTTCAAAACTCACTCGTTTTAATTTGAAAAGGTATTAAAAATTAATTTCTTCTGTTGACTAATGGTTCAGTGCTGTTAATGAAATTCCGTGTAAACGTGTGCAATATAAGAAAAGTATTATTTTTGTTGGTTGCAAAGGCCGAGTTTTCTTTAATTTTTCCGATTTAATTGATGTAATTAGGCGGTTGTTTTCATCAATTTTTAGTCGGCTAGTTTGTATTTAATTTAATTCATTAAAACATTTTTCTACTTTGGTATCATAAGTGAATCTTTGTGACACTAAAAGTAGTGTCATAAAGAAACTTTTTGTGAAACTGTTTTTGTTTTGTTTTGATATATTACGTTGGTATTGCTGTAATAGCACGCTGGTCGGCGTCCGGCATCTCTAGATTAGCAATAAATTTCCGTCGACTGTATAAAATTATGCCCGTTATTAAGACTTTCCACAACTATTCGGATTGTAGAGGTCTGAACAGTTCTCTTAGGATTATAGAGGTATATATTTTTCAAGTCACTGTTGGAATTGCTCGAGTTCTAAAATAACAAGAATTGTTAAAATCCCAAGAAATGTTTCTTGTAAATAATTAAGTATATTCATGTTATGAATCAAATTCGAGGGTCAAACCGCTAATCAAAAAGTGTACATTATAATTCCATTTCACTCTAAATAATTCTAAATAATCCTGTATATTCCTATATACAGGGATATGAAAAAAAGGTGCCCAAGATTGATATTGGGACAATGCTTTCTGTTGAAGCACTGTGGAAATCGCAACAGAAATGGTCCAAATAGATTCTGTTTAAAATTAAAATAGTTTGTCTAACAAAGAGCACAACGTGGCAATACTGTACACATATTTGTTTTTCTAAAGAATAGACCACCGAAGTAGGCGGTCCTTATTAGGGCGGTAAATTCGAAAGCGAGTCTATCGGTACTGCAATTTCTATTGTGTTACGATGTTTTTCATTTATAAGTATCTTAATCGAAATATTTAAAGGAAAACGTCATGGCACAACAAATTACTGTGTTAATGTTATCAATATAACAGACTATTGTTTTAAATTGTCTCAAAATAGAACTTTTATTTGAATTTGAAATTTGCAAGTAAACGTATGTCGTAGCATCAGGTAGGTAAGCGCAACTCCCGTCAGAGCCGATGTAAAAAAGTCGGTATAAAGTAAGCATGAAATCATTGAAATGCTGTATGCACTACGTTGCATAGGAATAAAAAGAGATAGCATGATTAAGCTCCTCCTCCAAGTGACCTTCACTTCGGTAGTCTATTACTTTCAGGTAGGCCTACTTCTTGTATCTAAGCAACCAACACTGACAGATACTGTCACTTGCGTAAGACAAACAACTGTCACGTTGACATAAATTTTTTTATTTCAAAAGAATTTAATGTAATTAAACACTTATACACAACAAACAGGTAATTGAAGGGCTGTATGCAAAAGTCCCTAAGTGACGTAGAGATATTCTACTATTTGCGCTATTTCTGATAAGAATGGACGAACTTTCGGCCGCACTTACTGATTCGCGTTTAAAAGGCCCCTAACCATGTTATTTAGTAAAAACAGATCAGTCAAAAACGAAATAATGTAATTTCCAGATCAAATTAAAACATAAAATCTCAAATATTGCAGAATAGGAAAAAGTGACTTAGAATCACTGTCGCGCTAATCCTTGTATGCTTCGTCCTGATCCAGTTTAAATCGCTTCCACAACTGCTTCCTCCAACGGTGGTGTACGAACTTCACGAGGTCGTCTACCGTTTACAGAAATCGGCACTATTTGGCCATTTTCTCTTAATTTTTGCTCCACTTTTCTAATTACGTTAGCATCTGGATTACGTCGACGTGGATACACTCTAGCATATTCTCTAGCAGCTACCGATACGTTATTATCTGTCTCACCGAAGCGGAGCAACATGTCTAGATATTCACTGAAATTGTATTCCATTTTAAGACTTTTTAGGACATTTGACTTGTACCGTTCAAATTTGACAAGAGAACTGACATCGAAAAGTGAATTATTGTTGCCAACGTTTCCTAGGAAATTTGCGATGTTGCGATATTGATAAATTTTCCTCGGAGCCAAGAAACTGTACTTTTGACATCGGTAATAAAGTTGGTTTCAATATATTTCTTACACTTTTGTTTTTTTTTAAACACCATCAACTGCATCAAATTTAGACCCTAACAATGAAATTATTACAAAATTGTTAATCGTATAGATTTGTATTATCTGAATAGGAAAGCTTATATCTTGGCGAAGAGACAACAAATTTTTTTTTGGCTTTCAAATTCGTGTTTTGTTAGAAATCGTCTATAACATATAGCTACTCACGGGCACCTTTATTTCATTACCCTGTATATATCTGTACCCCAGAAGCAAAGTATGTTAAGTCCAAAATTTCAAATGTTCAGGAGAGCACTTTAAAGTTTTTTTGACAACAGTTTTTGCTATAGTTCCATGACGGTACAAGGTAGAACATTGATTTTTAGACATGGATAGAATTTTTCTGACAAAAGCAAATGAAAGTGTGAGTTTCGTTTAGTGACTACCATAAAAAACTCAATTTGGACAATTTTGGACTTAATATAGTTTGCTTCTGGGGTACAGATATGTATATCATTGTTAAACCAGGAGGAGCATTAGGAGGTTATGCAATTATTGTTTTATTTCATTTGTGTTGATAGTAATGAGTTGTATTATATACGATAATGTGTTACCAACTGATTTAAAAGACGCCAGTCACGCGTGGCTGTGAGATTGGGATACGGGGTCAAGACGACGATATAAAACAAGTCTGACGTTCGCCAAAAAGTGAATAGCATTTTTGGACTTGATTTACGAATATCGTAAAATATCGTAATTATATTACCTTCCGGTAATAAATGTTCATCGACGAGCATATTTTGTATTGTTCGGTAATCTAGTTAAAACTGTCGCGTCCTGGTGTACAAACTTCACGAGGTCTTCCACGGTTTACATAAATCGGCATTATTTGACTACTTTCTCTTAATCTCTGTTCCGCTCTTCTATTTGCCCTAGCATCTGGATAACGCCGATGTGGATACAGTCTAGCATACTCTCTTGCAGCTTCCGATGCGTTATTATATGCTGCACCCAAGCGGAGTAGCATGGGCTCCATTTTTTTCATCACTTTGTATAATGTAATAAACTCAGAAAGCACATAACATTTACTACACTTGGGTGTATTTCATATTTGCCTCATTTAATTCTAAAGGTTTTGAGAATTTTTGACTTGGGTGTCCAATCACCCAACATCCATTTTATTGGTACATACAAAAATGAAGCAAATTTATACAGATTGCTGTGACAGTATTAAAATGTTTAGGGAACAAAATTAAATAGTGACATGTAGCTTCATTTTGTATTTTTTATAGTTAATTTATTCAACAGTAATATCACAAGTGCATCAAAATAGCCGATTAAATTTTGACGTTTCTGTCAAAATGTTTTGCCTAGAAATTTGTCGAGCAAATTTACCACGTAACAAAATCTCGAGTGCGCAGCACGAGGGATTTTGGGTGGAAAATTTACGAGAAATATTTCTTTATGGCAAAACTTTGCGGCAAAAACGTAAAAATTTAATCAGGCTATTTTCATGCACGCGGGGTATTCGGCATGATTATTTCCTGATTATTAATTTGCATAAATAGATTTTACAACGAATTATTTATTTACTTGTCGAGAAATCTTTGATAATGATTGCAAAAAAAAATTCAGAAGCTATTAAACGTCAAAATTTAATCGGGTAAATTTTGACACGTCTGAGACGTCAAAATTTAATCGGGTAAATTTTGACACGTTAATATAATCGATATAAAACTGAGGAAAACCATGGTGACTGTGACGTTTTACGTGCATGAAGGAAATAATCATAATAAATACTTATGATATAAATTAACTATAAAAAATACAAAATGTAGCTACGACTGAGGGACTTAAAGCAATTAGAAAAACGAAGCTCTGTACCATTTAACCACCACACACCATGTGAGTATTGATAAAATTTGAAGTTTTTATTGCTGTTTGTTTAGTGATATTTCAGGCACATTGTAAAATCAAAAATTTGCAATTTCAGAATCAGAACAAGGAAGTTTGACTGACATTTCTCTACGGGATGAACTAAAGATTCGTGAGAATCCACCCGTTGATTTAAATCTTTCAATGTTTACTCAAACATCAAATAGGTATGCTTTGCAATTTATTTTTCTATTGATATTTACATTAATTTATGTATAGAAACTGTTCTATAAAACCTGTTGAAAATCTAGAACATATAATGCATAAGCCAAAGTGAGTATTTTTGCTGTAAGTACCATTAATTACTTTCATTGCATAATGTTTGCAAGGTATTGTTCTAATGAACTCCAACTTTTAAACAAGTTCTGCGATCATCCGAAACTGTCTCCACGGCATCTTACCAGAAATTCATTGGGTGAAGCGGTAACAGAGAGACGACCTGCAGAACGAACTATAGTTACGTATGAAAAATACATTTTCACTATATTAAGATGGCAAGAAAGAACTTTATAGTGTAATAAATCCAAAAGTGTTGTTACTATGTAGTGACAAACATTAAAGGTCACTTCAGTCATTCGTTTAGTTGCGCATAGGACTCCGGTACAGGCTTGTTCTTTTTGAGGTACCTCTCTATAATTTTTCCACATTTCGATTGGATTATTCCACCAAATTAATAATGGCACTAGAACTATTCCACAAAAAAATTCCAGCATATAAGGAGAGAATGGATTGGAACGTTTTCTTGCTAAAAACAGAAAACAAACAAAAAGACATGCAAAATTACTAAAATGGTATGCACTAACATTTTTGACCATGTATTGAAACATCACTGTACTTGCAAATATTGGTGAATACATTTCGTTCACAAATGGAATATTCGTCATACTGTGATTGTGATTGAGAAATGTTAAATAACTTTGGTAAATAAATTATAATTGAACAGTCTTATTACTTTTTACAATATTTGAGCCAATTGTGGTCCATTTCTGAAATTTTCTTAGATGCAACCAAAAATACTAATTCCACTTACCACTTGATGCTGCCTTTGATTTAAATTATAAATTGAATTAAAATTGCTTTATTGGTTACAAACGTCAAAATGATAATGTAAGAAATTGAATCAGCAAAATTACGCAAAAGAACTTAAAAACTAACGTAAAAATTGTTCAAAATGCATTCCATTGTGGAGCAAACAACCTTCAATCCGGTTTAAAAACGATCTTTTTAAAAAAAAATTTTTTTATATTTCGTATTTACAATCTGTTACACGTGAACAATAGGTAAATTGTATAACACTTAACTAACTTACTAACTAATTACATTCATACAGGCTTGCTTCGAACAATCCAGCGATCATTCGTATCGAAAATTATCATTAGTAATACAACGAGTGCATTCTATGTTATCGATAATTTTGCTTAGGTTAATCTTGAATGCGTGTTAGGTATGTTAGGTTGTCTTCTTAACATGCATGAAAGATTAATCTAAGCAAAATTATCTGAGGACATGGAATGCCCGAGATGCATTTTGAAGATAATTGCACAATTGTCCATTTACAAAGTTAGCTGGTGACAAGAAAAAAAATTGACGTTTCAACGAAGCACATCCATAAAATGAGTGTGCGGTTTGGTGCTGTTTTAGCAAGCAAAATACAACTTTTAATGTCTGAACTGGTTGATAAACGACGATGTCATTCCTCAGAAGATCAAGAGCTCGGGAATAGTATATTCTGTAACAAGTTTGGAATGAGGCATATTCCACACGAATGGAAGTTTGACACCCGAGCCGAAGGCGAGGGTGGCGGTCCACGAGTGTGGAATAGCCATTCCAAACGTGTTACAGACTATACTTTCTCTACGACTGTATGTGAAAATAAAAAGTAATAATAATAATAATAGTAATAAAATAATAACAATACAATAATACAATAGGTACAATACAATAATTCTCTATTTATATATTTTCGTTTTTACTTACTAAATTAATAGTAATATTTTGGCAACGGTTAAATGGGATATTTGGTAAGTTACAAACATTTGATGTGTGGTATTTGCCACATAAGAATGTGATGGCAACATTGTTAAATTCTGTATGGAACATCCTGGTGTAGGTTCGATATCTAAATATTCTAATATTTCATTGGCAACATTTAAGCGATTTTTAATGGAATTGTCGGTATAGCCTTCGGTCACTTCAAAAGATTTCCATCCACCATGTCTTTTTAAAGTTTCTATATTGGCCCCAGCATCTATCAACATGGTGGCATATGTCCGTATAAAGCAGTGGCTGGTGTAAGACTCTGAATTTAGTAGTTGCAACAAGATAACCACTTGTTTAGCCATGTTACCTAGTTTATTTATACCCATGACTTGTTTGGTGCAGCGACCTTTTTGAAAATTTACAAAAAAATTGTCTGTTGTAATGTTTGGGGGCCTTAAATCTGCATATTTTTTAAATGTTATAAAATTCTGCATTGCTGGTGAATTTTCTAGAAACCTTTATTTTGGCATCAGGTACACTAATTAATACTGAATTTTCTAAGTATTTTATATCTTGAAAAAACAATTAATAGCAACTCTTCATTTTCTGTATTTATTTAGTTAACTTTGTTGAAAGATATTGTTTTTAAACTTAAATCATTAATTTATTAAATTATATTACACTTACACTGCACAAAAAGTATATTTAAACAGAGATAATCACCAAAAAGGCACAGGACAGTTCAAATTGCTTAAATCGTGTGACGCGATTTTTTAAATCTAGTTTTGACAAATTGAAAAAAAAACATCTCATAATAATAATTTTTTTTCACCTCCTTCGATTAAAAAAAAAATAGTTGCAATCGAGGGCGCTGGTGGTAGTCATTCCATAACAATATTCCGTAACAGGTGTAAAGAATAGCCCTATTCAATGTTCAAAAATGATCGCAGAATGCATGTATTCTAAAACAGTCGTAGAGAATAGTATATTAAAATACAAGTTGCAGAAGGCATCTATTCAAGCACGAATTTGAAATTCCGAAACGAGCCGCAAGGCGAGTGGAGGAACAAATGAGTGCTTGAAGGACCTTCTGCAACGAGTGTTTTATGCTATTTTTTCTATTTTGTAGCTTTATATCATTTTATAAACTATAAAATAAAAATTTTAAATCTAGGGATTTTTGTGATGATTGCTGATATTTTTGTGGCGTAATTATAGGTGGTTGTGAAAAAATTTAATTTCAAAAGTAATTTTTTTTTTATTTTCGCGTTTAATGTTTGAAAATGAATGCTGAAGAAGGATTATCAGTATCATAAAGAAAAAAATTGAAGTGTCACAAATGCTTGGGTCTAAGCAAGCTGATTCAACCTTACCTGGATGTTCCACCATTTCACAACTGTCTGATTATGGCATAAATAGAAACATTTCTGTGATAGGCAAAATACTGTGTCCGATCAGAATTTACATGGTGTCACTATAAATTCCCAAGATACATCACATGTAACTGTTAATGTGTATAATAATTGTACTTTCCACGGTAATAATTTAGATTAAACTTCTTTTTCATTGTTATTTATTAATTTGCTTTGTTTTTTGACGTATGTCAGTTGACGTTGACAGTTCAACGCTACCAGGCTACCAACATCAAAACAGTAAAAATTTTCCTACTCTATTCTAGCACGCCAACGACTTATTAAAGCACTCAAATGACGTCATTTGGGTGCTTAAATGGACTTATTTTAAACGCAAAATAGAAAAAATATATTTGGCGACAGTTTGAAGCGTTTTAGAAAAAGCTGTCAAAATGACAACCTGTAAATCGATAACACAAAATCGATAACACACCAGTAGCCACAGTCAGACGACACTTATCGCCTAATCAGATACCGATTGGTTTATTTTCCGAAATTCAACAAATATTATTGGATGACAAACGTCATATGACGTTTGTGTGTAATTATCCGACTAATTGAGTAATCGACACGTCAGTCCTATGTAACTATAGCCAGGTACAGTGAAATCTCCCTTGGGCGGACACCAACGGGACCGACTAAAAGTGTCCGTTCAAGAGGGGTGTCCGCCTAAAAGAAATATAAAAATAAATCGGTTTTTTAATGAAAACTGTAATTAAACAAATTGCGACATTTAAAACGTATATGTAAATGTTTTTAAAATAAACAAAAAACTTAAAACTTGAGGAAATAATAAGGATTTGTTACCTTACAAAATACATACAAAATATAACAGAATATACTAATGCATAAAATGAAATGAAATGTCACTTTTTTCTTTAAAATGGCGTCCAGAAATCGTACTTCTAATTTGGAAAGAAGCTCCAAAGACTCTGTATCTCCGTGCTCTTCGGCAAAACGTTTAAGCTGATTGGTTAGGGTAATAGCTTCACCATAATTTGGGATAGCCTCTGTTGGTACTGGAACCTCATCGACATCAGAACTTTCGGAAAGTTCTTGTATTTCAAATGGATTTTCAATTTCTAGTCCTGAATCTGGATCTTCAACATACAAATTTTCATCTATGTTCAAAAAATCATTAAGGTTTTCATTGTCAGTCAATTACAACAAATTCTTGTTTTTGATAATATCTGCAAGTGCGTTAAGTGGTAAGTCATCTTCTGGATCAAATGTAACAGCCTCAGTGAACTGGTCTTCACTTTGCATATTTTCATGCTTAAATCCTGCTTTACGGAAGCAATTTTTAACTGTTTCCTTGATCACTTGGTCCCAAGCGGTTTTTGCAAAGTTAGCTGCATCCAATGGCGTAATTTTCTTAATTAACTCAAAAGCTGTACCAGCAGTTTCAATGTTTACTAGCAGGTGTTTTAGTATTAGACTTCGGTAATAAGTTTTGAATTTTTTTATAATCCCCTGATCTAGTGGTTGACAAGCTGATGTACAATTAGGGGGAAAAAACAAGATTTTTATATTTTTTAATTGGAGGTCTTTTGGATGAGATCCCGCATTGTCTAAAAATAACAAAATGTTTCTTTTTTCATTTGCCATTTTCCAATCTAGGTCTTGCAACCACTCTGTCATAATTTGTTCTGTCATCCAAGCCTTTTTATTGTCTTTTCCGCATAGACGTCAGACTAATATTGAATATTGAAGAAATAAATTACTTTACGCTAGTCATCGTAACAAAAGATTGAAATATAGCTTGCTCAGGTAATAGCGAGAACAGTGCCGGACTTACAATCAGTAACTTTAAAATATTTGCTAACAAGTAAATTTACGAATTTAAGCGAAACGAACTAAACTTTCAGTTTTGCATAGTGACTAATCCGAAAATAACATATAAATAAATAAAGAAATAAATATAAATAAATAAATAAATATAAAATTTTAAATAATGCATCAGCGACTCTCGCAACAGAAAAACGAGACAAGACGTTTATTTTTTATTTCGGTTTTTGTCCGTTTAAGAGAACATTTTCTTGTGTCCGCGTCCGTTCAAGAGAATGTCCGTCCAAGAGGGAGTTAACTCAATGCACATTATATGAGAGTTGGTCGGGACCATGAGAAACTGTCCGTCCAAGGGAGGTGTCCGTGTAAGAGGGGTGCCCGCGAAGGGGAATTTCACTGTACATGGTTAATCAAACCTGATGGGCACGTCCGAGGGCTTGAACCTCTTCAACCGTCGAGAGTCATTAATGCGTGCTAGCTGAGTAACTAGTTCGTTGGTATGATCTGTAAGCTGATCACTCTATTTAGCACTGTGTTTTCAGATGCTACATTCGGGTTGCTATCTAAAGCTATGGTTGTTACATTCGTTGTTGGTAGATCAGCTGTGTATATTGTATATGTATAAGACTGGGCCCAGTACGCTGCCCCGAGGCACTCCAGAAGTAAGGGGGTAGAGTTCCGTTAGCTCTTCGTTAATTTTGACCATGAACCATCTGCCTTTCAGATAGGAGTTGAGGATTTCATAGTAGTGGTACGGTAAAGTCATCTTCAGTTTATAGTTTAGACCTTATCAAAGGCTTGCTTGATGTCCAGGAACGCCGCTGAGCAATACTTTTTGGATCAAATGCATTGTTGATTGTGTGAACAATTCAATGTACTTGTTCCGTCGTGCCATGGTGGCGTCTAAACCCAAATTGATGGTTAGGTATGATGCCTCTTTCCTCCAATACCGGATTGAGTCTTTTCAATGGCAACTTTTCAAAAACTTTCGACATCACCGGCAATAGGCTTATAGGCCGGTATGATTCGACGCTAGTTAAATCTTTTCCTGGTTTTGGGATTAGTATTATTTCAGCTATGCTCCACTGTTTAGGAAAATGTTTCACTCGGAGGATAGCATTGAATATAAATGTCAACGCTTTTAAGCATTTTGGTGATATTTCTTGCAGTACTTTTCCAGTAATTAGATCCCATCCTGGTGCCTTTTTTGGATTTATTTCTTTTAGTATGGTTCTTTCGACTTCCAACATTGTGAATGATTTAATAGGTAGTTCAATTTGGAAAGGAGCATCTAGTTCTTCATCTAGGCTGAGCTGTGAAGGGAAAGGTGTAAATACTGATTCTACATGTTTCGCGAAAGCCATAGCTTTTTCCTTGTCCGTTCGCGTCCATTTTTCATTTTCATTTTTCACAGGTGGTGTTGCCTGTTGTGTTCTTTTCATTTTCCTGGTGGCTTTCCACAGTGAATAGTCTGTGGTTTCCGTTTTGAAAATGACGACTTAACCACCCTCAAGTTGTGACGCTTCTCCGATTCTCGCGGTAGTCGAGGTCGCCGTTCCTAATTTTTTTTTCCGCAAGGGCGTCGTGCATTGGCACCGTCCGATAATTGTTCCGTCCCGTAACAATTAAGTGCAAATATTCCCTCAGTAATAGAAGAAGGAAGAAGAAGAAGAGATTAGGCAGAATATCTCGGTGTTTTACCATTGCCTCGCGAGGAGACATGGTTCTGATTTTAATACGGTGTTACTGTCGCCCAGAATTGAACCCGGGACAATTGGTTAGGTAGCCTCGTAAAAACTAATCATTCTACCGCGCGCGTAGGCAACCAACATTACGCTCCGTTTGATAATGAAAACGAAACTGAAGGGGCGCGACCTGTGGATAAGGAGCCTTGTTATGTATCCATGGCTAGCATATGAAATGAACGTATTACGTCATGATTGTAGATAAAATTAATTAATTTGACACATTGTTTAATTTTTGTTAAAATAAAACAAAAAAAATCCTAGAAATCCTTAAGATAATCAATAAACAGAAAAAATTAATATCTAATACATACATGTCCCGGAAATAATGCCATTAATTTTAACCCGTAGTAGAACTCCTCAAAACAAACATTTTTTCTACGTACCATTTTTTCGAAATCGCAATTTCGTTTTGGCATTTTACCCTCCCTGAAATTGACGAGCCGCCTTGATTTGATAAATCACTGACGGTGATCGTGAATATTAGTTTTTGCTGATTGTATAAAAAATTATCTGCGTTTTGTTAGCATGTTTCTTGTCCTGCCTCGTATTGTTCTTTCTTCCATTGGATATTCAAGGTATGTGCGTTTTATAATAAAAAATTTTTTTACTTATTTATTTAAACCACCCGCCGCAGATCTAGTCTTTGTTATTGTGACTTGTAAATGCTTGTAACAATTATTTTGAACATACCATTTTTGGTAGTAAAACTTTGGCAAGGACTCAAATTATTTCATTTATGTATTACCATAGCATTTTTCAATTTGCATTCCAGAACTTTACAATAACAGCAACGGTCAAATTAATGAGTTGCTGCGTCGACAGAACTAAAAAGAATGGAATCTTTTCTTGCATTGGTTTTTTGCTCTACGCTTATCGGCGTTTAACATTCAGCATTATTATCCACAGGCGGGTAACGAAATAAGAGTCAAATCTGTCAACAATTTTAACTTGTTAATCAAAACGTTTACATCAAAAAGTTATTTAAAAAAGTTCTTGGATTTGAAGAGTTCTATCACTGGTTAAAATTAATGACGATATTTCTGGGACACGTTGTATACGTTGTATAGAAAAGATATCTATAAGATAACGAATAACTGTAATACGGATATCTTCTGGATAGACAAAATGTATATCTAATAGAAGTCCGACCGGGATATACCCTAGATGTTCCACTTTTTATAGTAGTGCTGAAATTCGGATACTGAAATAACCTTCAGTTGGTCGGTTCAACACCACCACCACCTAGGTGGTCGTTTCAATGTTCTGTGCTTAGGATTTTCCATACTGCATCTGGGTGGCCATCCTCGTTGCGTTTTCTGGGCTGGGATCTAAATCCGCACCTTCTTTGACCACTTATTTTTATCCAGGCTCGCCCTTGTTTCCTTCCATCTCCATGACTCTCCATATTTCTTCGTTTCTAATGTGGTCTAGCCTTGAAAACCCAGCACTTCGTCTCCAATAATTCATTTCCAGGGATAGCAACCAGTCTTTATCTTTTTTTACTTCATTCTCATAATCAGCTGTTTATTAATTAAATAATTTGATTTTGAAAATAAGCAAAGCATTGATTTTGACAGTTCATCTTGGCTACAAATACAAAAATTTATTGTGAAGATGGTCGATTCCGTAGGACATATATCTTATAGCGAAAATATAGAAGACATAATTGACGCCAGAAAAAAATGCGGAGAATACGACGTTTGCTTAAATCGATCCAATTCGATCACGTCGCAAAGCATATCTTGCCGATACGCGTACTCTGCCCCAACGACGGGAATGCTGGAAGCAGATTCCAACGTTTTCATGGACGACGGTACCATGTGGATAAGCGAGGCGGATTTTAACAATTACCCACCTGATATGAATATCTTTAACTTAGGTCCTACCGATTCCGAAATTACGGTAATACGAATCAAAAGGGAAAGTTTACACAATAAAAACGTTGCCAATAATTGGGATTTCCATGATGAAGCGATACCAGGTGATGGTACTCACTTGGGGGAAAGCCCGTCGTTGGTCAATTTGGTTACGTTAGTGGGACAGTCTGTACAATCATTGCAAAGTACATGCGACGGTATCGAGTATTTAGTTCCTTTGTCATCCTGGGACCCTTACGACAAACCTCATGCTTTCCCCGATATCGAAGATCCGTACCAAAATGTCGATATAAATGAAAATGCTAATCGTCTCCAAGGTTTAAAAAACCCGCTGTCTCTAACACATAAACCGGCTAATTTAGGAATTCAAACTTCAGTTATCATAACGAAAGAAATCAATAAAGGCGAATTGCATATAATTAAACCTCCGAATTCTACACAAAGACGCCCGGGGTTAGCAGGAAGGATAACCAATTTTTTAAGAAAACGTTGTTTGAAGAGGGCCAAACCGCTTTTGACAGATAATGTAGGAACTACAGATATAGGAACCAAGCCTAGTGACGTTAATCTAATCAATGGTGTAGAAAATTTCATTGGTAAGAAAGAAAAATGAAGAAATATTAACCACTGATGAGAATAAAATACTGTAATAGTCATTTGCCGTATTGAATAAATCGTATTATTAAAGTAACCTTACTTTTTATTTTAGTATTAAAAAATGGATATCAAGGAAATGAGAGAAAATTTTGCACATTCCAATGGAACTAGTGTTGTTGAAACGTTTGCTGTTATATTACCTTCATTTCTACTTGTATATATTGCTACTGTACTCCTGACATTTGCGACAAAAGTTTCTTCATATTCTACATTCGCACGATTCATTATTGAATTTGTAATTATCATTCTACCAATTATTTTGAATATCACAGTATTAGTAGACTTCATTTCCAAGATAAGTACGTCTTTAGTTGCAATAAGTGTTGCAGTAACTATTTTCATATTAAAACCTAAGGAACATAAAACTGGCAAATTAAAGGAACAATTGCAATGCGCTCAGAAATATTTCATTACAAATGCACGGTCTACCATTAATTTAATTTCGGCTATTTGTATTTTAGCTGTAGATTTTAAGATTTTTCCCAGGCGGTTTGCAAAAACTGAAATGTACGGGTTTAGTCTGATGGATGTTGGTGTGGGTTTATTTGTGTATTCCAATGGAATAGTAGCTCCTGAAATAAGCGGACGTAAAAATGCTTTATGGCAAACTTTTAAAACGACAATACCGCTGTTTGTATTGGGCAGTGTACGGTTTTTGATAACAAAAGAAATGGATTACCATGTGCCAGTGTCAGAATATGGGGTGCACTGGAATTTTTTTATTACCCTAGCGGTTACTAAAATTTTAAGTTCCCTCATTATGAATTTTATTGTAATAAAATACGTAATATTTAATGCAATTTCTTTATTGGTTGCACATGAAATTTTTCTACAAATTGGCGGGGCTGATTTTGTGTTTAGTAATTTAAAACGAGACAGTTTTTTGAATGCAAATAGAGAAGGAATAGTGTCCACACTTGGATATGTAGGACTATATTTCCTGTCAGTTTCTTTTGGTGTGCTCATAGGCACCAGAAATAATTCAAAAAATTCAAAATCGAAAATGCTATTAACTATGATTGTCGCTTGTATCATTCTGTTAGTGTCCACCTATTATTTGCAAAGTTCCTTTGGTATCTCAAGGCGTTTAGCAAATTCTGCTTATTGTTGCTGGGTCATGTTTATTGGTGTTGCTATGACAACTTTATTTTATCTAACAGAATTAATACAACAACTGATTTATGGATACATGAACGTATTAAATCCCTTTTATGCGCCATTAATATTTGAGGCAATTAATTATAATGGACTAGTATTTTTTTTATTTGCTAATCTTTTAACTGGTCTCGTAAATATTTTATTAAATACGATGCAAGCAAATGAATTAGAAAGCATTGCCATTATTGCAATATATGTATTGGTAACTTGTGGTGTAATGAATGTGTTATATAGCAGAGGCATTAAATTCAAATTATAAATGAGATTCAGATTTTATTGTACATCTATTCCAATGGTTTTAGAAGTTAGTCAAGAGGTAACCATTCCTTTTGTATAATGTTTGTAAAGTAATACTGTTATTATTAAAATTATTTTAAAATACGTAAAATAAATTAAAACTTGTTCTACAATTCTAGAAAATTCCAACATAGCTTCACAGCTCATCGTGTTCAATTTTGATATTCTTTATAAATTCTTTGAATTGAGGATGATTTTTAACATGCTTTGCTGCCCTTTCCACAAGCCTTAAAAATTCATCCACATCAAATGAATAATTAGTAAACTTGGCATGTGCTCCTCCATCTGGATGAGTACCCTGTAACATTTATTTTACTTATTAACGAATAAAAATAATAAAATATGTACCTCATCTTCTTGGACCAATTTGTTCTTATTTTCCCAAGTTAAGTACTTTACTCCCCGCAATCTGGATAAATCTAAGTAACAGTTTTCATCTTCACAGTTATACCTATAAAATTAACTTATTATAACGTGTGGTACTTGATCGAGAAAATTTTAAATTAAGGCTGAAAATTTGCCGTTTAGCATGAATTTTTCAATCAGTTCATAAAAAAAAAAATTTCTAAAGAAACAACAGATGAAAATTTTTATTGTCCTTTTGGAAACGCAAATGTGACATGTGTGCCTGTCAATCGGGTTTATTTTTTGAATCCATCGTAATTATTAATTAAAGGGGTTTGTTTATCAAATTCAGCCTAAGATTTTTTGGGTACTTACAACTCAAAGACAACTGCCCAATCAGGCAAAAATAGCAAATGTGTTAATCCTGCTCCATGTATGCCAATGAAAATATCTGAATTTTTGGTGATTTCTAATTGTTCTTTGAATGAAATTTTTCTATTATAAATCACTTTTTTCACTTCATAATCATCATTTTTCTCCAATGCATTTAATAATTCCTCTTCATTTAATATTCTTCTATATTTGGTATCTCGTGAAAGTAAAGTTATTCTTATTTTACGATCAGTTCGTATATGAAATAGAATGCTCAATCTGTGCAGTATATGATTTGAAAATGCTTGGAATAGACCACTCTTTTCGCATCCATATATAATAGGAGTATTATAATACAATCCAAATATCATTCGAGGTAATAATGGAAATACAACATTCTTAAAGCACACACTTTCACCTCGAAAGGTTTTCAAATCCCAAATTGGGTGGTCTGTAAATGCTGCCCACGCATCCTCAAAAGCAGATTGATATGTAAATGACTCCCACACTAAGATATGTACATCAGTTGAAAATACATCTGGATGCGTTGAATTTACATGTAATGATGCATAGAGATTAAAAAAATCACAGAAATGATGATACATATTTACTGCTAAAATAAAAACGACATTGTAGAATTGAAGGTAACACTTATCAGCTTTTATACTGACTTGCATCAATTTTCACAATGTATGTTGGCTTATCAATAACTATATCACAATCATTTTCGACAATTGGCCGTCGGTGCAATTTTGAGAAAAATCTCATTTCTGGTCCCCAACTTTGTAATGGACTTATATGGTCCCCTTGTTCAAGCAATTTTTCCTGATTAAACTCACAGTATCCTCCTATTTATTTAAACACACATAATTAACAAAACTGCTCAGCTAAAAGTTAATGTAAAAAAAATTAATGAAACAAATTCAAATTCATTATACCTATTTCTCCTTCTTTAAGAACATCCATTTTATATCGAATAGGGTCATCCCTTGCAGCTAAAGCCGTAAAATTTATCATAATGTTACGACCTCTGCAAAATCTTAAATGTTCTGAACATTCTAACGAACTATCGTCAGGGAATAATGGTTCACATATCACTTTCATTTCTTTAATTTGCTCTTTAATATATCCAAAATCTGCTTGGGTGTAAAATGTTTTTTGTTGGTCCTGTTTTGTTTTCACCCATCCTTTATGATCACCGGGACAAGCTGGAATAGAATATTGCTTATCCCAGTTGCAGTCGTATTCATAACCCCAGCAACGACTTATATTTAAAAATTCCTTATATGGACATTCTGAGTCATTGGCGCATTTTTCGGCAATTTTTGGAAAAGTAGTAAAATAATACGGCAAATGTTCCCTGGGAAGATTGATTGTAGAAAAATTATCACAAAACACAAATTTACTCAACAATGTAACACCAATTACGATAAACATTTTAAAATTTTATTTAGAAACAGAATTTATGGACTGTTATTACCCAACTACATTACTTTCTAATTTATTAGCAGAATAAAAAAGTTTAACAGGTGTTTGAAACATATTTACGTTGAAAAGTGAGGTTATACAAACGTCAATCGAGCCTAGTTTTATAAAAATAGATTTCTGTGTTTATAAACTTTAAACCAAGTTTAAATATCTATAATACCAATAACCTATTATTATTAATTTATTAGTAATAAGTCAAAACATTCGGTGCCAGACACTGAAAGGATAATATTTCGATCAAACAAATTTTTGTAAACAGGAAAATTGAACGGAATTTTCTTGTGTATCAGTCGTGAAAACAACCTTCATAATGGTTGATGATAAAGTGGAAATTAAGAGCGATGGCGAGAGCTACATTACCGCAAATACAAACGACCCCAAGGATATCCAAGAATTAACACAATACGTAAGAAATAATTTTTTTGTAAAATAAATAAATTAACACATTTTCCAGGTTCAAACTCTGTTACAAACAATACAGGATAAATTTCAGAACATGTCTGACCAAATTTTAACAAGAATTGATGAAATGGGCAACAGAATTGATGATTTAGAAAAGAATATAGGAGATCTCATGACACAGGCTGGTGTAGAAGGAGCGGAGAAGTGAGAATATAACATTAATAATTGTTACCATTATTTTACATCGTTTTGTATCTAAACTTTTAGTTATCTTTTTCATTAGTAGATATCTTTATAAATATGTAATTATTCTACAGCGAAATTTTAACTTTCCATATTAATAAATTGTTATTAATTTTCTAGTGGATTTTAAAAAAAATATGTGAAAACCAGAATTGGCAAGCCGAAGGTGTAAAGGGAAAACTAATTTACTAATCTTTGATTGTTTCTAAGTATGAAATGTATTATTTATAGTAGTTATATTAATCTTCATGTAAAAAATTATTAATACTTCATTTTTAGACTGAATTGAGTTAATTTTCTGAAATGAACAATATGTAGTAGCCAGTTTTTAAAATCTGTTGTATTAACATGTAGAATAACAGTTTTATTTATGAAATGTAATTTAAGCTTGCAATTAAAAGTGCTACAATTAATTTAAAATGAGTATACCTATTTGAAGTAGATCCTAGAGATTGGTAACTTCTCATTCATTTTAGTCTTTTAGTTTCTTTTTTTTGGTTACTTTCAAAACTACTTAATTTTTATTTTTTTTAATGACTCTAGGAGCTCTGCAACCTATCTCAAAGACAATAAACATTCAGCATGATAAGTGAAGTAGGGACCTATTGGTCCATTGTATAGCCTCCTTTATACAGGTGGGCCATCGTGTAGCATTTTTGAGATAAAACCTATTTTCAGTAGTCTAAAAATTCTGAAAATTGGAAGCAATATTCTTCAATTGCCAATCTACCAAATAGCTGAATTATTGTTTTAAAACTAAATCAGTGTGAAAATTTACTTTGATAGGGAATTTGTTTTCTCAATCTTACCTGCGTTACAATGTAGAGTATAATAAAAGGCAAATTGGCATTTATATTTTAATAGTAACTGAATAAATTGTATTCTAATATTGTCTACCATTATTTATGGCAGAAGCCTTAAATGACAAACTCTTAAAGTGACTGCGATAAAAACATCTGCAGGAGGACATCTGGTACAAAATGGATTTTATCAATAAGCAATAATGTTCCATAGCTGTACGGCAGGTGTTCTATGGAATTTAAGACCATCACTGCGAATGAAGGTTTTTTGAATAAAACTTCAATTTGAATTATTTGTAGTGCAATGAGACGCACATTTCGTAGGAACTTTGACAATAAAATAGAAGAAAAATGTTTTTTCAAGCTAATTTTAGGCTCTGTAAACAACGAGGTCACAATTTTGATCATCAAGGTAATTACGAAGATTTTCTTTGTGTTTACAAGAAACCAATTAACTGAATCAAAATTTTTAAGTCCTGGTCTGAAGTGAAAAATACCTCTGTTTGTGATTACGATTAGTAACTAGCGGTTAAGCGACCAAAGATTTACAATTTTTGTCTGGAAAAGTTTTAAACACTAATTAATTTGAAATCGATGGCTCTTTCAAAATTTTGGATGTAGGTAACGTGTTCCCTGTGACATTTTGAACGTAATGACTTAAGAAACAAAAAATGATTTTGATTTATTTGGCGTTATAGCGTCCTGACGCCGTTGGAATAATTAAATTCAAAAAAATAAAATGGGTTTTCAATTTTTTAGGGAGATTAGAAAAATGCTGTACGATGGACCACCTGCATTATGTAACTGAGTAATTAATTTGCAAAAAGGGTTAAATATTTATAGGATCTAACAGTGTAATCAAAAACATGTTAAAAAGTCTTGATATTCAATGGTTGACAAGCCCCTAGTCTAAAGCTTGGTATCCATCTACAGTTCCTGTATTACAACATCCTGTACAAAATAATTATTTGGTGTAATGCATCATATTATTAAGATGTAATTCAGGAGTTGTTCAAAAATATTGGATTTGTAAAAGATGCCAATTAATAATATAAATATTTAACAAAATATAGGTAGTGCCTTACTAACTGTATAGCTTACTTCTTTTAGATAAAATAGAATTGAATTGCCCAAGAAAATCTTTCTACTAAATTTGCGAGTATTGCTAAATACAGAGTTACTTAACTATTAGTAAAGGTTTTTTTTTTAAAATATATTATTTCCACGGCAACAGAATTTGAAACGCCACCATAATAATCATTGAACAATAAATTACTCATATTCGCATCCTAAGAAATCGGCACATGACCTTCAACATCCACAATAAAAATTTGACTTGGAGAATAACTTGAGTTATGAAAGTTTGAGTCAGGGAAGTTTCACCGTACACATAATATTCATAATAGCTTACGTTGTACCCTAAATAATATGGAAATAATGTTTTGCTGCAGTTTTCATATTTTAAAATTTCTCTAACTTGAATTTTTTTGGTTGAGATTCGACTTGGAGAAGTTTCACTGTATTGAAATTTTATCTAGGAAAAAATTGAAATATAGAAACAGCTAGAAAGTGAAATGGTAGGATACTCTAATAAGAAATAAAAGTAAAGTTTTAGATGTTTCATTATTTTAGTGCTTGTAATAATTTTGCTTATAACAGAAAGTGTTTGATAATAAGCTCCGTTTAATTATTTTATTTACTTGTTAATGAATATTAATATTATTACATATATTTCGTTTCTAATTTCTAAAGTAGCTACTGTAATCTAAAAAAAAAAACAAACCAATGTTTTAAAAAGAAGAGCATAACTAAAACATTAAAAAGAGACTTGATTTTTGTAGCTATTTTAAGAATTTCTTAGCAGTAAATGGAGAAACAGGAGACTGCCTTCCTTGGGATTTCTTGGTGCTAGAAGTATTAGTTCCATCTTCACTTTCACTACTACTCATTGTATCATCTGACGATAATTCTGATAAATCATGTTTAATGGAATCTAAAGTCTCTTCACTTTTAGAAACAACCCGTTTACTACTTTTCTGAATGCTTTTTGGTATTCCTGGTGAACGTTTCTTTTGTGGTGATGAAAATAAAGTACTTAACGAGCCTAATGACTGAACTGCTTTTGTCAATGTCCCTTGAGGTGACACCCGTGATATCCCATCATTTATCTGAAGCGATTTCTTGAAATCCTGTTTCAAAAAAAATTATTACAAAATACTAGTAAATGTTGGTACAGTGCGATAAATTGAACAAAATTTACCGCGTCCATCTCTCCTGCTATTATTTGAAAGTCCTGTTTAGTTTTAATATTGTAATTTAACTAAATTAGTTCAGTGTATGTAATACCTGTAAGTCTGAATCTTCATCGATAGAATCAATGCTCCGATATGCTTTGGTTAATGTTTCAAGTCCTCTGGCATGATAACCCATTTCAATGCTAATAAAATCTAAAAGAATTGCTTTAATGTCATGTAATTTCTGTCTTTCAAATGCTGTTGTTTGTTCTTCCAAATTATGAATGGTTCTCGTTACTTCTGTTGTTGCTTTAATTAATTCAGTTTCAGCTTGTACCTACAATTTAATTTTTTAATTTATAACAAGTGTAAAATAAAAGTCGTAATACAATTTGATGTCTGTTGCGTGGATTGCGATCTCTTATTTTATCTAATTGACGTTTTCTATTTAGTTCCTTATCTCGGACGTTAAGAATATGTTTAATTTCATCTTTAACGTGTTTACATATTCCTTCATATTGACCGAATTCATTAACAACTTTATTGTCAATAGCTTTTACTCTTACATCACCATAATCACTTAATGTTGTCATAGAACTTGAAAAATTGCTGATACATTCGCTCAAGGATTTATTAATACTTTCGGATTCAGCATAATTGATGCTTACAATTGCTATTTCATCACCTTTGTCCCGGATTCGGGCCGCTTTTCGTGAATACTGAGAAAATACACTGCATAACTCTGCAAAGTTTTTTTCCACAGAACCAATTCGATCTTGTAGGAATTTAGTCTCATCTTCACTAAATTAAAAAATAACAACGATAAAGTTACGACATCGAAAGAAATATTTTACCAGTTTGAAGTTGCCTGACGAAAAGAACTTAACATTATGCAGTTTGTCTAAAATGCACTGCAATTTTCCCATGGATACAAACAAAGGGCAGGTGTTTCAACAAAGATGCCAACATGAATGGAAAAATAAATCAATAAATCAGAAGATACAATTATTTTTATTAGAAAAATACAGAAAACATTACATAATAATATTCAATGCGGAAAAAATACTTAATCAATATAAATTTGCAATATTACAGTATGAAACAACACAATCTGAATAAAAAAAACATGATCATTCTATGACAGCAAATGAGTGACCTGAACCGGCTGCCACTAACTTAACATTCTTATTTATAAAAATTTCTGTAGGTTTAAGAACATCTTTGGTATCACCAGTTCCGCAATTGCCATGTTCATTCCATCCCCAGCATAACACTTTTTGATCCTTTGTCAGAGCTAGATTATGTTCCGATCCTAAGGCTAACAGTTTAATGTCTTTCAGAGAAGAAAGTTTTTCAGGTTTGTAAGTATCACATTTCTGGGAACCTAACTGCGAATAGGAATTTCGGCCCCATAAGTAAACCTCACCACTTGCTGTCAAAGCAGCGTTATGAGTCCAACCTGAATGTACTTGTACAATAGATTCATCGCGAAATACCTCTGTAGGTACAAATGCAGAAAATGCACTCGGATCCAATCCCAGTTGGCCATACTTATTATCTCCCCAGCTCAGCACTGTTCCATCGCTTTTCAGTGCTAAGGTATGATGTTGGCCACTTGAAATGCAAATAATGTTATTGATTTCGGGAACTTTTGATATGCTTAGATAATCATCGACGCAGTGATTTTGTCCCAATCCGAGTTGACCTTTGGTTCCTGCACCAGCTACCAACAGTTCATCTTCCTTGGTTACAATTGCCATGTGGCGCAGTCCACAGCTGGCTTGCTTGAAGCCCTTTGCCAGTTTCTGTGAAACTTGCAAGCGTGAAGGGATGCCAGTGCAAGTGATGCTCTTGGACAACCCCAACTGAGTGTAGGCGTTGTTACCCCACACAAACAGTTTTCCGCATTCAGATACAGCTGAGCTGTAATCCCAACCGCATGAAATTTGTTGAATTTTGAATTCCTTCAAAATTTCAATCTGTTCAAATTTCAGTGTTTCACTGACGTGCCCCAGTTGACCTTTAGAATTCCATCCGCAACTATAGACGTAGCCATTAGTATCCAAAATCAGTGTATGTCCTGCACCACCAGTAATAGCTATAATGTTTTCAGCTTTGAGATCAGTATTGCCGAACGAGACTGCTTTCGGCACCAGCTCTTGTTCAGATTTATAACCTAGCCCTAATTGGCCGTAATTATTTGCACCCTATATGACAAGAAGCAAATGAATAAACGAGCCGTCTAATATCGATACGCAATTAGAAATATGCGTTAAGATACTTACCCACGAAAACAGCGTCATTATGCACGATAAGATACGAAACTTTTTTAAGCAGCTTGTAGTCCACGTTCCATCAAAATTGTGCTGAGGTTAATCGCAAACAACGAAAAAGAAGATGGGGTTATACACAAGATGTCAATTGTCAAATGTAAATGTTTTCCGTCGCTTCCGTGTTTAGTTTAAAATTTGTTTAATGTCGACTAATAAAAGTTTTTAAGTTAAAAATGGATTTAAAACTTGTCAAACGGGATTTATTGAAGGGAATTAGGGAATGTTCTCAACGTGGCTTGTCCAATAGTGTAAAATGGCTTTCTGAATTAAATTATTCCATTAATAATATAAAATTAAGTCCGCAAGAGTATTGTGATATAAATCAAGAATCATATGAAGAATTGGAAGAATATTTACTGGCCAAGTCTTATTTTGATTTAAAAGAATATGATAGATGTGCGTATTTTACAGAACATTGTATCACGGAGAGAGCTCACTTTTTGCATTTGTATTCACGTTATTTGTCTATAGAAAAGAAAAAATTAGACAATGTAACTGATTTAAATTGTCCACCTGATCCCAGTAAAAATAGTGCATTGCGTGAATTATCCACTATTTTAAAATCTGATTATTACAGTAAACCCTTGGATGGTTACTGTTTATATTTGTACGGTGTTATATTGAAGAAATTGGATCTTGCCGCATTAGCTATTGATATATTTGTTGAAGCAATTAATAAGAATCCTTTACACTGGGGTGCATGGCAGGAATTAGCGTTTTTAATTCCTGATAAAAGTAAACTTGAAGCCGTGGCTGTCCCGGATCACTGGATGAAGCAGTTTTTTTTGGCACATGCATATTTAGAACATGAAGAAGCTTTACAAATGTATCACAATTTACTCTCACAAGGATTTGAAAAAAGTACATATTTAATGGCCCAAATGGCTATAGCGTGTCATAATCAAAGAGGTAAGTTACCTGTTGAATTTTATTTACAATTCTTAATGCATTTGTGTATTTAGAGGTGGATAAAGCAATTGACTCATTTAAGCAATTACTGGCTGTGGATCCATACAGATTAGACAATCTTGACATCTACTCTAATTTGTTATATGTGAAAGATATGAAAATAGAATTGGCTGATTTAGCGCATAGTGCTGTGAATGTTGATAAATACAGGGTGGAGACTTGTTGTGTCATTGGAAATTATTACAGTTTAAGATCAGATCATCCTAAAGCAGTACTGTATTTTCAAAGGGCACTAAAGTTAAATCCTCACTATTTATCCGCTTGGACCTTGATGGGTCATGAATTCATGGAAATGAAGAATACCAATGCAGCCATTCAAAGTTATCGACAAGCTATAGGTATATTTTCTATTCTTTAATTATTAAATGATAATGTGTTTATTGACAGAGGTAAATCGGCGGGATTACAGGGCATGGTATGGACTTGGACAAACTTATGAAATCTTAAAAATGCCTTTCTATTGTATGTACTATTACAAACAAGCTCAACAACTGCGACCAAATGATAGTCGCATGATAATAGCATTAGGGGAAACTTATGAAAAGTTAGATAAAATTGAAAATGCTCTTAAATGTTATTATAAAGCTTGTAATGTTGGTGATATAGAAGGTATGGCTCTTCTTAGGCTAGCAAAGTAAGTAGAACTTTGTATTTTAGAATGCAGTTTTAATTTGCAAATTTTTAACCAGATTATATGACAAACTCAAGGAAGTTGACAATGCTGCAGCTGCATATACGGAATATTGCTTAAAGGAAGATGAACATAAAATAGGACTTTGTGATGAGCAATCTGAATTTTATAATGCATTTCACTATTTAGCAAATTATCATTTGAAAAAAGGAAGATTAGATGATGCATATACTTATGCATATAAATGCTTAGAGTATAATGAGGTATTGGCAAATTGTGTGTACGGTGGGGAAACCCTAAAGGATAAAAAATATATCATTAACTATCACATTTTTCTAATCTAAAGCTGTGTTCACCTTTCACCCTTCAGGGTTTCCACCGGGCATATTTTTTAATTGTTTCAACATCACTGTTTTGCATTATAGACTAAAGATCAGGCAAAAGCGTTATTGAAAGCAATTGCAGCACGTAGAGGAGAACAAGATATCGAGTCTGTACCAATGGATGAGACCAGCGCTAGCATTTCTAATATCGCCAACGAAGCTAGTACAAGTAATGTAGATATGGTATTTTCACCTACCTTATAGTTTACTTATTGAAATTATTTTATTTTAAATGTATAATTTGTTCATATTGCCTTATTGAAAATAAATGTTAAATTTAGATGAATTTTGTTTATAATCAAGTCTATGTACCTACCTACAGTCTATTCACAATAAAGTTGCTGTGGTGAACGCCATTTTCAAGTCAATTTTACATAGGACTACTTTTAGTTCGGAAGTGAATTATGTTTCTGGATATCAGTGCTTCGTAAAATGTACTAATTCATTCAATGTTGAAATAAGATACGTTTGGGAACTACTGATTTTGACCAACTCAATAATTATTACTTCCCGTCTGATATGGCCGTTATCTAGAATAAATAAATCGCGGTATCGCTTTGAAGTATAACAAAATAAAAAACTTTCCTGACTCTTTGTCAGGATATCAGGTTTCAAACCGCATAGCCAGAAAAGGTCACTGCGTAAGTGAAATGTATGTATCGACATGTCTTGTATTACAAGTGAGGCACAACTAATTTCAGTATATGTGGTTAAAGTTGCAAATACTGGCAATAATGTGTCCAATCGTTACCTACTTAAGTAGGTAATGGTCCAATAGGCGCACTCCGTTTCGTATTATCCCGGCGTAAATTGTGCCGCCTTATACACCAAGGGGAATTTTGGCTCTTATGCTGGCTATCGCTGCTACTTATAGTCCAGTCGAATTAGATCAAAACTCGTGCGAAATTAAAAAAATATATTGTTTAAAATTTTTGTTGCGCTTCATGACGGGGAATGGTATGTAGAATGATAATATAAAAAAACTAACTCGAAAGAAGTGCCGCTAAGTTGGCAAATTGCAAATAAGTGGCAAAATTACGCCTTTTTTCACCTTTTTTACGATCTATAAAAATCTAGACGACCTATCGGAAAATTAGTTATTGTATTTTAATTTATTTAATTTACTTAAATTTTTTCCCTTGTTATGTAAAATGTATGTTTACTTACAAATTTCGTTCCTTGTTCATAACAATTTTTTAAAATTTTTTAACACTTATTACAAATCACAAACATTTTAAAAAACACATTCTTTAAAACATTGTCAAATAATACACATATTACATTTTAAAAAACATATTTTTAAAAAGAGTCAATGATTAAACTGAAACTTTTATTTTTTCCAGTTTCGTGCATCCATCCTCAGTAATCATTGCATACTCTATGCAAAAGTTTCAGTCTCTTTTTAAAAATATGTTTTTTTGAAATGTAATATGTGTATTTGACAATGTTTTAAAGAATGTGTTTTTTAAAATGTTTGTGATTTGTAATAAGTGTTAAAAATTTAAAAAAAATTGTTATGAACAAGGAACGAAATTTGTAAGTAAACATAGTTATTGTATGTTGTAGGCAGTTAAATTACCCACAATTTAGAATACCTAAAGTCATATTTAACCAATTTGTTAACTGTAAAATAAATGTTGAACGCGGAAAAATTAATTTTCGAAAATTGCGCATTATTGTAGCAAAAATGGATGGATGTTGATAAAAGTTATGGAAAAGACGGTCAATCCAATGACCAATATGTGTGCCAAAAGCTGATTCGATTGACAGTCAAATTGTTGACCAAGGAATTTGTTAAGTTAATTTCGGTAATGTTTTTGCAGCTGATTGTTTGATTACTAAACGTTAATTTTAGAAGTTAATATCGTAAAAGTAGATTCTAATTCATCCAAAGAAACGTATCGAAAAAGAAAAGTTTCAAAAAGTTGAAATTAAGTGGCTCTTAACACCCAACAAAGTAGGATACGCAAAAAGTAGTGTCATAAACAAATTGTCTCAGGGGTCAGACAAAAGCCGCTCGGGAATTCACTCTTCTTACATTAAATAGAGCATATTTTTACGGTAATTAAAAAAAAAATCACCTACGCCTCCAATCCAATGGACCGTCTTTTCCACAAGTTTCATCAATATCCATCCATTTTTGCGATAATAATGCGCAATTTTCAAAAATTAATTTTTCCGCGTTCGACATTCATTTCACAGTTAAAAAATTGGTTAAATATGAGTTTAGCTATTCTAAATCGTAAGTAATTTAACTGCCTAGAACATACAATAACTAATTTTCCGATAGGTCGTCTAGATTTTTATAGACAGTAAAAAAAGTGAAAAAAGAAGTAATTTTGCCACTTATTTGCAATTTGCCAACTTAGCGGTACTTCTTTCGAGTTAGTTTTTTTATATTATCATTCTACATACCCTTCCCCGTCATCAAGCGCAAAAAAATGTCAGAATATAATTTTTTTATCTTCAAACTCTAATTCGACTGGACTATAGTTACTAACCGCAACCACAAACAGATATCCTAGAAGGTAAATATTTTGCGCATCAGACTCGGACTCAAAAATGTTGGTTTAGTAAATTGGATTCCTGAAAACGCAATCAAAATTTTTGATATTTTTATTACCTACAATGAAGAAACAAATTGTAGAACGTACTCTGACGAAGATAAGCTAGCCTAACGCAAAGAATTAAAAGTATTTGATGTTTTTAAATTCCATAAAATACTTGCCATACGGCTCTGAACATCTTCTTTGCCAATAAGACCCAGTTTGTGCTAGATGTCCTTCTGTAAATGTTTTCATTAAATACACTTTTAAATAACCTTTACAAGTCTAACCATAATCTTTACGACGGTGTCATTTAAGGTTCCTGCCATAAATAAATATCAATAATAAATTTAAATTTTTTCAATTTAATTTGGGAATACAGAGAAAGTAGACGTTTTATTTAAACTGTAAATTAAATATAATATTTGACTTGTTTAAGTAATTGCAAATATCAGTTTGTGCTTAAGTGGGGTAAATCAATAAAGTGTTTATATTAAATTGTTTTTTATTAATTTGTGTTTTAACTTATTAATTGCATTAATCGTAAGACCAAACAATAAAAGTTTGTAAATTTGTAAATTTGCAAATTTGAAAATTTGTTATCCCGCTAATTGTTGGTAGCTGATGTTTTTGTTAGATGTCTAAATTGCTTCAAGTTTTGCGCGATAGGATAGGTATGGGCCAGAGAGTAATTTTTGCCGCGTGGATGTTGTCGCACAATTTGAGGTCAACTTGGTAGCCGTTTGTGTAAATTTGAAATATTAATTGGAAATTAGTGCTGTTAAATAAGGTATTGTAATTGTACTGTTGTCATCCCTAAATTAATTAATTATGTTATTCCATTACATTTATTTTCAGATAAAAATGGCTAATTGGGAGGATTTTAATTCACTTGAAATCAAACTAGAAGAGCAAGAACTTATAATTAAGGACGAATCCGAAGAAGTCGCAGAAGAATGCAGTCCAGTTATTACCCAGACCGAAACCAATTCTGCTGCATGTTGTGTTGGAAATCTTGTCGATAGTGAGGTAAATATGTACCTACATTTTTAGTTTTAATTGTCGTCAGAAAACCTCCGAAATGAATCAAACATTTCCTTGCAGTTTGTTTTCATTACTCTTTCAGTACAATTTGTTATTACATGAATTTAACGTTATCTGCAACTTTTTATAGCTTTTTCGCTAATCAAATTTAATTGCTATTTATTGATTGTTGCTATTGTAGCATTAATAATGTTTGGCTACTTTAATTTAATTTTCAGAAACATTCTAACGATTAATTTTTTTTAAGATACGGTTGGATTCTTGTGATATTTTGAAATTAGAACAAGAAGAGTTGATAATAAAAGATGAGCCGAACGAAGTTGAGGATGAACTCACTCCACATAATGCTTTCAAATCTGATACAAGTCCTCCTTTGCTTGTTATCGTAGATCGTACAGCAAACACCAAGGTAAATTATATTATTTTACTTACAAAGTAAGCAATTACATATAGTTTACTGAGGAATTAAAATTTTTACTTTATTTTTTCAGATTCAAGTAGACCCTTCCATATCTAGCACTGAAGAATTACATAAAATTCGTACATGCTACATTGAAGCGGTGAGACTTACTAGCCATGCTGTCGCCTCGAAAGTGAACAAGAATCGTAATTCCTTTTTACAAAAAAGACAAGGAAAATATGAAGGTGATAATTTTTTCAAATGTCAACAATGCAACCAAAATTTTAACCGAAATGATCATCTTAAAACGCACATGCTGACTCATGAGAGGGAGAAACTTTTCAAATGCCAACAATGCAATAAATGTTTTAAGCGCAATTGTGATCTAAAACTACACATGCTGATTCATGACAACAAGAGGTCTTTTAAATGCCAACAGTGTGAGAAGAGTTTTAACCTAAATGGCAATCTTAAAAAACATACGTTGGTTCATGAGGGCAAAAAACCTTTTAAATGCCCACAGTGCGGTAAAGGTTTTACTAAAAATGGCTATCTCAAACTACACACGTTGATTCATGAGGGCAAAAGACCGTTTAAATGCCAGCAGTGTGAGAAAACCTTTACTCAAAATGGTCACCTCAAAATACACATGGTGATTCATGAGAGCAGCAAACCTTTTATATGTCAGCAATGCAATAAAGGGTTTAAGCGCAATTACGATCTAAAAGGACATATGCTGATTCATGAAGATAAGAGACCTTTTCAATGCCAATATTGTGATAAAAGTTTTACCCAAAATGGCGATTTCAAAAGGCATACGTTGATTCACGAGGGCAAAAAACCATTTAAATGCCAACAGTGTGGGAAAAGTTTTACTCAAAACGGCAATCTCAAAAGACATGTGTGTAGGACAAGATACGTGTTAAATGCCAACAGTTTCAAACATGTTTTACCCTAATAAGGCTAAGGAATTTTTATATGGTTTCACCCCATAGATATAAAGATCATTTAACTTTTCAACTTTTTTGTATTCAGAGCATGTGGTACATACAATTAATTTGCATGGTAATTTAATAAAATTGCGAAAGAAAATGTTAGGAATAATACATTACTTATTTTTAAGTTTCTTCATATCATCTATCAATAAAAAAACTAGCAGGATTGATGGTTTCATCATAAAATAATAATAAAATAAAATAAAATAATAAAACAATAGTGTTAGCGCCGCTGCTAGCTCCGCGGTGGGGTTCGTAATCATATTGTTATTAAGCATGCAACCTTAAATGTTGTTCAATAAACATGATGCAGCTATTATTCTCTTCAGTCATCTTACTGCCGGAATTACCCCACCGTTGCAGTGGCAAAATTACTCCTCATGGACGAGGTAATTTCGCCACTCGCACTTTTTTCAACATTTTTTAACATTTTTTCAACAACCAAAAAATGCCTTCTTTGCTGGTTGAATACGACTTCTTATTTCTCTTTTACACCTACCATCTCTACTAATTTTACTTCCTAGGTATGTGCATTAATCTACTTATTCTAGTTTTTCGCCGTCTATCGTTATATTTGTTTGTATTCTAAGTAAACCTATGTAAATTTAAATTTTTCGCACAAAATGTATTTCTACCCTGAGCAGTGTAAATCAAGTTTTCGGCCGCAACCGATAAGTTGTCACGTGAAAACAAAGTGTTTTTAGTTGTGCAGCACGTGTTACCATCGCGTTTTTAATAAATAGATATTAGAAACAACTAAGCATTAAAGTATTGTCAATAATACTCTTCAGACTATCAATATTTATTGTCAAAAATATTTCAGTTTTCATCAATACATCTCATCAATATTTTCGATTTCGTCAAAGCCGCAATATTTTAGGCCATACCTTCAATAATGTTGACAATACTGGAATATTGTCAATAAGTATACAATATTGAACATCTCAATAAGCTTTAGCCTAAATTACTGCTTGTGTAAATTAGATTTATTTATTGGAACTTAGTGCTGTTAAATTGTAATGATGAATGTAATGATGCAATGATGCCATTGTTAACTCTAAATTTTAATATAGGTACTAATGTTGTTATCCCTAATTTAATTAGTTATATTATTCCATTACATTTATTTTCAGGTATAGATGGATAATTGGGATAATTTCAATTTGAAATTAAATTAGTAAGGGAAAAGCTAATATAATATTAAGGACGAACCCAAAGAAGTTGCTTGATTCATTACGATACAACGAGAATGTTGTTGCCGACTTGCAAATTTTTTGTATTTTGAAATAATACATTAATTATATAAATCTGAATTTCCTAATAATGTTTTAACAGCTGTCAATCAAATGTCCACGGTTCCAAGCTTACAGAAAATAGCGAGAAACAAAATCAGAAAGAGTATCGCAATAAAGTTTCCAGGGTAGGATCGCCATTTTTATAACAGATATGTAAAAGAGTTGCCAGTTCCACTAATAATAAAATGGCCAATTTATAACAAGTTGATCATTGAAAACTGTATCAATTTTTTTTTTTTAGTAATTAATAATATTACTGATAAACCATCTTATTTGTGTTTTGTCTACTCTTTGGATTAAGTTTTACACAATTATAGGCTCTGCAATATTTATGTTAAGATTACAAAATGCGGAATTACGAATTCGAAACATTCAAACTAATGAAATTTAAAACTTAAATTTTGCACTTTCATTCTGAAAATTTAAATAGATCCATATCACACTAATAACAAAATTTAATCTTTGTGAAACTTCCATCAAAATAGAAACATGCCATAGATGAGTTATAAATTACGATAAGCAGATGAATAAATTTGAAAACTCAAGATTTTGTACCCTCGATTTTAGCCAATCCAACTTGCTTCAATTATAAAACGAATATTCGCGTTCCAAAATTAGAATTTATAGTTCCAGGATGCACAAAAAATTATCCTGATTACTTTTTGTTTGTAATAAAGAATTGCATATTGCAACGAGTAGGTTGTTTACGTCTAGATGGTGTAGAATTAGACAATAAATGTGTTCTAATTCTGAGAACTTTATCAAATATTTTTTATAAGCTTTTTTGATTGTTTCGACGAATTTTGTTTTACAATTTTACATTCAGGATGATGTAAACATGAGCATTATTTATTGAGACGAAACGATGTATAAACTTTTGAATTTGTTACATTTTTATTATTTTACTTATTGGAGACTAAAATTTTAATACGTTCTGCGCCATCTGTACAATCAGTGTTGAATATCACTGGCAAAAGTATAAATAATTCTTATAATCACAGCTAGAGTTCGCGACGTCTATTTATACAAATTATACAAAGTGTTTTTTAAATTTTATGATTTTTTACTTTATTTCCAGAGAATTGTGAGCTGAATCTTTTGATTTTGAAATTTCGGTTGAGATCGTTTTTGTATTTGTTAATGTTTTATCAAAATCACTTTATCCAATGATGAACGAAAATTTAAATTTGGTAACATAAGTCGTGTAAATAAAATATGAAAAAGAAATGAGTTGACTCATTTACAAGGAATTAACTGTTAAGCTTAGGGCTGTTTATTGGAATTTTGAACTCATTTAATTGTCGTTAACAACATTTCAATTCAATATCATTATCGATACTGTTTTCCCTTTCGTTTGCACATACAGTGGAACCCCGTTTTTACGCCCCCGCATTTCACGTTTTCCCGTTATTTACGTTTAATCTTTGCAGCCCCGTTTCATTTTAATGTAGATAATACCCGGTTTTACGTTTATTTTTCCCGCAATTTACGTTGGAAATATTTAAAATGCAGTTATTAAATTTATTAAAATTAAAAATTCCATTTATTTTAGCACATTCGATTAAATCTATGGAAATCATTGAAATGAATATGTTAGCAGTTTTTAGACACGTCCGTACTTTGCAAAGTTTTGTGATAGTAATTAGATGGACAATTTTATATTTCATTCGGCATTGATTCTCGAAACAGTGAAAGAACACGTGAGCTCACGCGTTTCGCACGCGCGTAATTTTGATATACCACTTTGGCTACAATAATAAAGAATCATGAATCAATTAACACAAGTGCCATACAATGTCGTCCCATGGCAAAGAAACGCATGCACAAAAGAATTTCAAAGTACGAAGAAATTATAGTATTGCAAGAAACTTATAAACACAAGAAATAAATTTACACCAAACTAATTTGTATGATTTAAAAAAAACAAATTCCATTGCCCTTAATTTACGTTTTTTTTGTCGGTCCTTTCAAAAACGTAAAAACGGGGTTTCACTGTATCTGCTAGCGATTACCAATACAGGTAGCCGTCGGTTTACGTCGGCTCCATTTACGCCGATTCACAATAACGCCGCTATGCAATTCACTGTTTCGCCGTGTACATAATTGGGTAATTCACCGATTCTCCCTATGTTAGACTGATTCTCGTTTCAGTGTTGAAGTCACAGATAATATAACATAAAGTTGAAGTATTTGCTGAGCCGCGACGTTGTGGATTCTTTTTTCCGAAAAATGTAAGAGATCCGAAACTTTCAAATGTCATTTGTTTTTCTTAATATTTTTTAATAGTAAAAACATTTCACTTTCTTTTATCATTTTATCAATACATTTTAAAAATTAAATTTATAATTGTATTTTGCATTATATTGTATTAATAAACAAAATTATATGCTTCTTTTTCACTCAGGATAAACCGGACAAAAACGCCCCGCCAGCAAAAACGTCCCAACTGTAATAGTATAGCTAGTTTTGGTGAGATGACGGTACAGGTAATAGATCACTGTAAATATCGGTTCACTTTACGCCGATTCATTTGCACCGGCTTTTGTAAGAACGGAACTGCGGCGTAAACCGAGGGCTACCTGTATTTTCGATAAATTAGGGAGTGATGGACCATTAAAATTTCAAACTAAGTATCAGTTAAGTGAAAATATTTCTTAGGTGTTCTATAAAAGCATTGAAAATCCATTTTCAAATCAGTGTTAAAAATGTCGTTAGTGAGTCTTCAAGTAAAGAAATGGTGCAAGTTGATTTACAAGTTTCTTTGGTCCAAATTGTATGAAAGAAGTGTAAGTATATTAGTTTGTGATTATGAAATTAAGTTCGGTTAAATTTTATATTATGATTGCTGTAACTTGCAAATTTGGAAGGTTTTATCATGTTACTGATAAACAATTTCATTTATCTACAGTTTGGGTTTGATAAATATAATTTTCATCTCTTTTTAATTTGCCTGAAAATTACTTTGCACTCCGCGACTAGGTCATGAAATAAGTACTAGACAAAACAAATCTTGCCTAAACGTCAACACAACCATATCTTAAATAAATATTTTTGGTTTGTGATTGGTCACACAGCTTCTTTAAATAGGCGATTATACCGCGGAGAAAACGTCGCGTTTGTGCAGGATGTTTAGGCTGTTTTTTTGAATGCGATTCATTGTTTCTTTATCGAAAATGCGACTGTTAGAGCGATGACACATTATGCGGTTTGCGGTTTGCGGTAGCAACTGACCTTCATGCCGCTTTTCTAAAACACATTGATTCAAATGAGAGGTGTCACATCTGCCGCAATGTAAACAACTACCGCGTCTCTGACCGCGTTCTGTCGCGGTCAGGCGGCAGGCCGCGAGGAGTGTGATACATTATTTCTTATGGAGCATGACACACTAGCCGCGCGGTAGGCAATAAATTACTGCATTTGTGTACATGTATAACTTTATAAACATAAACTGTTCAAAGATATGATTTCGTAAACATTATCTTGTTCTTTTTTTTGCTTCTAATATACCTACTATTTAATTCATTTCTTATTTTTAATTTAAATGAAACAGAGATGTAACGGAGATTTCATATACATATTTATAATTATTATATAGATCGTTAATCAAATTTCCAGTTTTGCTGTGATGCACTAAAATATTATTCTTAACAGAATTCGTGTTTAAACTCGAATATTTCTTGTAAGGTTGTGATATTAAGTATCAATTAAAGGAATATGGGTTTAAAAATTAATGAATAGCTCAGATTTAAATCCAATTGCTTTATTTAAATGTTAACTTAAATAACATGAAATGGAATAAATCCAGTCATCTGTTTTTAAAAATCGCGCTGACCAGACATGTGTAACATAATACCTGGCTAAGGGTTGTTTTTAACGTAAGCGTTAAAAATTGTAAATTATAATTATAATAATTTCTTTGAGTGTTTACTACAACTTTTCATAAATGTGAGATTTATTTTTGTAGAATTTTAACATCAATAATGTTTAACCCTTTAACTACGGATATCTCCAATAGACGATATAATGTAAGTTTTGTCAGCTGTAGTCAATAATGAAGGCATTCTACGTAAAAGTCTATGGGTTGAAAAAACGGTTAGTCTTTCTTCTACGCTAATAGCATCTCTAAATGCGGTATGTTGTTTCTGTAGATGAGGCCTCATGAGAGTAACTAATTTGTCAAATGAGCCAATACTCATTCTGTAGTAGTTAAAAAATTTATCGGGGTATTCCCTCAATCGGTGGTAAAGGCATTGAAATTGGCCTCCCGTTTTCCGTAAACTATTATTTAAAGGATGGACATAATACGTTCTTTTTTTTGACGTCGTTTTCTCAAAGCATAAATGATGCACACTGTCTCTTCGAACGTAACAACAACAAAAGGCGCCAAGCGGCGCATGTATTTGCAAAAATTGTAGCATCAAATTGGACGCTCAAAGACAGAAAATAAGGATTACAAAAATGAGAAGAAACTTAAATATATAGATGTAAAGCTAGTAAAAAGTATTATAATAAATTATGGCTGGGTTGCCCATCAAAAACGGAAAGGGCAGTCCTCTGGGTAGGAGAGTAGTAGTATGATGGCACCAGGGCTTCTTAAAGGTGCAATGAGTGTGTTGCAGGTCAAGTCATCTTTAAAGTGGTACCATCAGCGCTTCCAGGTAGTAGGCAATGTCGCAAGTGGCCGGCAAGTCATTCAATGGCCACCGTAAATGGTCGAAGTAAGGCCGGGTCCACCAGGAACAGGCGTTCCGCTGGCGGGGGCCAAGGTTGGAGTACAACCTGCAGATCAATTCGGGCTTCATTGAAAAGAGGGCAGGTAAAAAGGCGATGGGCTGGGTCGTCCACTTCCGTAGGACACACAGAGCAATTCGGGTGCTCCCATTTTCCAATTCTGTGAAGGTGGACGGCAAAGTTACCATGACCGGAGAGTAGCTGCGTAGTAATAAAGGATAGGTAACGAGCAGCATTTGGTACCAGTGGAAGGAAGCGCTGGGTAATCCGCCCCTTGGTAGAGACATCCCATCGCTCCTGCCACCGGTCTTGAATCCGTAACGTTAAATATTCACTAGCATGAGCGCAGCTAGGGAAGTCGACGCTAAGAAGGACATCGTCCTCAAACGGAGCAGATCCGAATCTGCAAAGGCTTCGGAGACAAGTCCTCTTTTGGATCTCCAGGTCCAACGGAGGAATCCCGGCCAAGACACCCGCAGCATCATTGGATAGGGAGCTGTAGCCTTTACATGTAGCTCTACAGCAAAGTCCGTAGATGGAATCAATCTTTCGCCGTACCTTCACCATCCGAAGTCTGTGCTGCCACATCTCAGCACCATGACTGGCAATCGGTATAATGGCACATCGATAGATAGTGTGGAGGGAAGCAGAGACGTCCAGATCCCACGAGGTTCTGCACTTACGTTTCAGAGCGCCAATAAACACCCGAATTTTCCTTTGAAGATATCCAGCATGTATTTCGAAAGTTAAGCCACGATCAACCATAACGCCCAGGTACTTTACGCACATAGATTGCCGGATTTGAGAGTTACCAATCATTAGAACCAGGTCACGATGATGAACACGCGGTGGAGAGCGGTTAACCATGAATGTAGATTTAGCAGTCGAAATAGTCAACTTTTGAGACTCAGCCCAGCATTGCAGAATGTCCAGACACTGCTTAGAGCGGAGCCGCAGACCAGCTCTGGTATGAGACGTCACAACAAAGGTGAGGTCGTCTGCATATGCAATAACATCACAGCCATCGGGAAGACGCTCCGCAAGTAAGATATCCACAATACAATTCCAAAGAGTCGGGCCCAATACCGACCCTTGAGGACAGCCTTTAGAACAGGTCTTCATCACAGTGGTATTGGTTGAAGACATTTCCACCTTCCGGCCATTTAGGTAACTCACAATAATAGCAATGATTGCCCCAGAGACTCCCTTGTCCCTGAAAGCCTGGACAAGTCCAGGCCACCATAGGTCATTGAAAGCACCTGAAATATCTATAAAAATAGTTAAAATATACAACGGGCCAGTAGCAGTAATTAGCGCCTTATACGCCATCAAGGCGTCAGTAGTCGATCTTCCTTTCACAAAACCGTATTGATTCAATGCATGGAAGGGCTCAGCAGTGTCAACCAGTCGGTTACGAATAATTTTCTCCAAGACTTTTCCATACTCCGGAAGAAGAGTGATTGGCCTATAATTCTTCACAGTAGATGGATCCGCACTTGAATCCTTCAATAGGGCTTTCAGATTACCATGCTTCCACCTGGTGGGAAAATATCGAGCCTTCAGGCAGGCAGACATCAAGCGAGTCAGAAGGGGTCCAATCTCCGGGTGAATCATTTTAACAAAGCAACCTCTAACTTTATCCAGCCCGGGCGCCTCCTTACAATGAATGTGCTGTATAATGGCCTCCAGCTCTTCCTCAGGGAAATCTGCTTCATCATAGTTAGGGACAGGGGCGACAGCTCTAAAATTGCCATAAAGCATTTTTTGGTGTGCATTGTTAGTAGCAGGGTCATCATCAGGCAAAAGAGAATGGAGGATGGACATAAGGGTGTTGCGAACAGTTATGGTGTGGTCCAGATCCGGGGTTCGGACAGAACCCAAGATTCCTCGCGAATGAAACTTATCTGTAGCCAGGCGATAGACAACACCCCAAGGATTTTTGGCAAGGTCGTTCTCAACAAAGCTTTTCCATGAGTCCTCCTTAGCTTTGTTAAGCACCAGATTATACTTCTCCTTAGCTGTAGCCATAAGGGCAGCGAGTCGGTTACTTTCAACTTCAATACGATTTCTGTATAAACATTTTTTCCGGTACAAATAAATGAGGCGGAAACGATCCACCTTATTAGTCCGGTGATGATAAAACAGGCCAGTCACGGTTAACATTATACACAAGGGACCGAAGTGGAACTACAATATCCTCCAGTAGGATAGAAGACTGATCCAAATAGTAGGACGGCATAGAGGCAATCTGAGGAGCAGTTCTGCTTGAATTATGACTAAAAGTGATAGCCCGATGGTCAGCACAATTAACGCCATCAATCACGCTCCAGTCAAAGGTAAAGCTAGTCAGGTCCGGACTACAAAGCGATAGGTCAATGTAGCTGCTGCCATTTCTCGACTCAAACGTAGGCAGGGTTCCAGGTTCATTGAGGACACAGAGGCCATTCGTCAGGATGAACTCTTCAACATATACAGAGCGGCAGTTACAGAGATGATCATGCCAGATGGTAGATCTAGCATTGAAATCCCCGCATAGATAAATAGATTTCCCTTCAAGTTCAGCAAGGGCTTCTTGAACTGCCATAAGGTCATTGGGAATGGGCGAAGCAGGGGGAAGATAGGCACAAATGAAATATAATTCAAGGGAGGACCCAGAGATGAGAATAGTAGTAAGGTTTTCAGAGGAAAGGTGATGAAGATAAAGGACATCAAACTGGGAGTCATTGATGAGGATGGCAAAACGGAATTGAGAGGAATTGTCAGCAACAAGGCGTAGACCCATTAAGCCTGGCATATAGTAACGTTGGTTGCGACGATATGTATAAGGCTCTTGCAGCAGGGCAACATGAATATTATTTTGAAGAACATACCGGATGGTTTCAGCAGTAGCAGCTTTACACTTCTGCAGGTTAGCTTGTAGGATAAGGACGTTACTCATCAAATAGCGTATTATTGATTAGGTCAGCATATCGATGACGGTAGATTGGACAGGATTGGCTAGATGTATCATGCTGAGTGGAGGAACGGGAACCAGAACGAATACAATTGGAACAGCTATATTTAGAAGAATCATCAAAGGAGGGACAGGACTTAGAAGGGTGCTCCAAGGAAGCACAATAGCCACACTGTTCAGCAGACTTGCAGTGCTTACTAACATGACCAAAGCGCTGACAGTTGAAGCACCGGGTCACACGGATATAATCTCGGACACGACAAGAAGTCCAACCAAGGCTGATTTTGTCCCAGGAGAGGATGGCTTTTCTATCCTCAGGGTCAACCTGGATGACCCAATTATTCGTCAGGTCCGTGGCACGTCCCACCTTGAAGGCCACTTTCATGAACCCTTTACCAATAGTCGAGGGGAGCAGGTCATCTAAACGACTGTCAATATCCTTCGCCTCAATATCCTTTGAGGCCCCATAAATAATGACAGCGGGCCACTGCTTCTGCGGAACCTTAGCTAACAGACCGATTTGATCCAGGAGGGAGCTAGAAGGTAACTTCGTTACCTCATTCGTAGTAGATTCGATACGAATCCCGTTATTCGGTATTTTAACAATACGGTCAGGCTTTATTTTTAGTTGACTCGGCGTCAGCTTCGTTTGAAGGAGCTTTAGGGTGTCATCAGCGGACTTGATGCCTACACAGCCCTCTTTAGGGTCGATTTCCACCCTAAACTTAGGCTGGACAGTGGTTGTCGGCACATGCACATGCTGGCCAGAGCAGGATGCAGCAGAAGCAATTTGGCTGTATAGTGGCGGCGGTGGGGGTGGCTGGGGAATCACTTCCTTCACCGCAGCACGAACCGCAGCTTGGAGATCCTCTGGGGCGAGACCAATCGAATTACGTAGATGGGCTTTAGTAAACAGTCTGGTGATATGGTTCAATGCAGTCTGTGCACAAACTATGGCATGCATTGCTTTTTTCTTCAGCTCCATCTTTACTTTGGAAGATTGGACAAAGATAGAAATAACTTGAAAGTGAGCGCCAAACTCATCGATAAGTGCTGCATGTTCTGCCTCCATGGTACGGGCTGGCAATGAAGGAGAATAGTTAAGGCCAGGTAAGGAAGAAGCAGACTCCAAGGAAACCATTGGACTCTGAGGCCCAAGCACATGGCAAAGTTCCATACTTACTGCACGCTACGATGTAGTTGGCGCAGCTGCAGTCACTGTTGTCATCGAAAGTTGCTTGGACGGCATCACACAATCACTAATTTCGCACTCCCAAAAAATTAAATAACTGACATTTATAAAATGTCAAAAATTAAAAACCAAAATACAAATTTTCCATAAAATCAACAAAATAAACCAACGAACCAAATAACCAACACAAACACTAATACAACAATTTAAAACACTTCCAACTAATAAACTTCGCGGAATTCGACGAATTGGCTACTCTCGAACGACGTAGAAATTATGACGTGATCTAGCCGACGAACTAGCAACCCCATCAAACGTAAGCATGTTGATAACTGAGACATCTTTCACATGCATCGAATAAACTTCAGGAAGGGGCATAACCGCGCGGTTAGAACCGCGTGTGTGAACGCTGCAGCGCGGTTTTTGACAGCGTGTTTACAATCAAAACGAAACCGCGTTTGTGACATCGAGTTGCGGTTATAAACATTATAATCTTTTGTTTATAACCGCCACCGCTACCGCGTAAATTGTCATTACCCTTACGCTTGCAGAAACGTCAGTGTAATCGCCTACTAACAGCCAAGACAGACGACGCGTTTCTGGAAAAACGATTGCAGGCGGTTCAAGTTATCTTATCTGAATTTGATGAAGTTCATAACAAAATTTGTGTCATCAGTAACGACGAAGAGAACGAGGTTCAGTTCGACGAATTCTCTAACGAGTTTTATCATGTAGTTGCCAAGGCCGAGCTCTTGCTTAATCCAGAAACGGAGTTTTTAGTTTCAAAGGATAAATTAAACGCACCTTCAGAATGCAACGCTTCTTCAAATCATTCATGTGGTAATCCTTTCATTAGGTTGCCAACCATCAACTTACCAAAGTTCAAAGGCGATTTGAATGATTGGCTGGAATTTCGGGAAGTGTACATTAGTTTAATTCATAGCAACAATCAGATAACTGACGTGCAAAAATTGCACTACTTGAAAGCAAGTCTTGTCGGTGAGGCTTCCGAACTGATCAAGTCGCTTGAATTTTCCGCAAGCAATTACAATATTGCTTGGGAAACCGTTTGTGAACGCTATAACAATCCCAGAATGTTAATTTATAATCACTTCAAGGCCATTTTGGACCTTGAAGCCTTAACAAAAGAATCTCCGATAAAATTGCGTCACATTAATGATGCTTTATTCAAACACGTGACAACATTAAAGTCATTAGCAAATAGTGAACAGCTCTTGGAGCTGCTCATTATTCATATAATGTCGAAAAAACTCGACTCTGCCACTTTACGTGAATGGGAGACGTCGAAAAATACTTTGGGCTCTGATTTGCCTACTTTGGAGCAATTCAAAATATTTATAAAACATAAGGCGAATTTATTAGAATCATTAGATCGCCCATCACCTGTGGCTTCAGCCAAACCCAGGGAAAGCTCAAAGTCATGCTCAAAGTCATTTGCAGTCAGTAGCGCCGTTTGCCCTAGTTGCAGCGGTAATCATTTTCTAAACCAATGTGAAGAATTTCTAAAATTATCTACAAAGGCAAAATGGGACAGAGTAAGGGAGTTGCGGGTATGTTTTAATTGCCTTCATAAGGGACATTTAATCCCACGTTGCAAATCTAACTCACGGTGTCGAACATGTAACAAATCACATCACAGTTATTTGCATCAGGAACTTTCCTATTCTCCACCAGCCGTTCAGACAGATAAAGAACAACACGTGCCCCAACTGAGGGAACCTGTTCAAACCACTTCTGCGTTCTCTTCAAATGAGACGCAAAACTTACTTCCTACGGCGACCGCGCAGATATTTGATTCTGCCGGCCAATTACATTCAATTAGAATTTTGTTGGACTCCGGGTCGCAATCTAATTTTATTCGGTCTGATTTATGCAAGAAACTGTCGCTCCCTACGAGGAGGACAAATATTTCTGTTTCGGGCCTGAACCAGGTCAATACTACTATAAATGCGAGGTGTGACGTGGAATTGCGAGCCCACCAATCCAATTTTTATTTAAAACTCTCATGCTTGGTGCTTGACGAGATTACTGGCAACATTCCTAGCTTCCGCGTGGACAAACAATTACGTTTTCCACAAAACATTAGCCTATCTGACCCTTCCTTTGCTCAATCAGGTCAGATAGATTTACTTATAGGCTCTCAAGTCTTTTTCCAGATACTTTCTGTAGGACAAGTTCGCTTAGGTCGCGATTGTCCTATTTTACAAAAAACCGTTTTCGGTTGGGTAGTAGCAGGCCCCATAGGTGCTTCCTCTACCCAGGCAGTTAATTGCAATTTTAATCGCACAAGCGAAGTTCCCGACCAGCTCATTAGGTTCTGGGAACTTGAAAATTATCCAACGGAGCGAGCGCTCTCAAAGGATGAACATTCCTGCGAGGCGCATTTTAAAGAAACTAGCCGCCGCGACGTCGATGGCCGTTTCATGGTTTCAATACCGCTCAAGGAATCAACTGAGGTCTTGGGCTATTCTCGAGAGGTTGCGCTTAAAAGATTCTTTTCTTTGGAAAGGCGTTTAACGGCCAACCCAGTTTTGTTTAAAGCTTATTCTAAATTCATGAAGGAATACGAAGATCTAGGTCACATGTCATGCGTTGTTCCAGATTCTTCGGATTCTTCTTATTTTCTCCCACATCATGGAGTTCTAAAAGAAGAAAGCCTCACTACTAAACTTCGAGTAGTTTTCGATGGTTCTATGCCCACCTCAAGTGGACATTCAATTAATAGCATTCAAATGATAGGTCCTACCATACAGCAGGATCTATTTTCAATTCTTGTTCGTTTTCGGCGGTATGTCTACGGGATATCCTCCGACATTGAGAAAATGTACAGGCAGGTTCTAGTCGAGCCTAATCAAAGGTCACTGCAACGAATTTTGTGGCGCACGGCTCCATCTGAACCCCTTCGTGTTTATAATTTAAATACCGTGACTTACGGTACTGCTTCGGCCTCATTTTTGGCCATTCGTTCATTGTTTCAATTAGGTATTGAATGTGAAAATTCGTTGCCTAAAATTTCTAAAATCATAAAGCAGGATTTCTATGTTGATGATCTCCTGACCGGTGCGGACGATTTGTTACAAGCTCGACTAATCTGTTCGCAAGTTTCGAATGTTTTAAAAGCAGGCTGCTTCAGACTACGGAAGTGGATCTCAAATGATCCACGAGTTTTATCCGAGATTCCCAAGGAGGATCTACATCCTGGTGTTCTTGAGTTCGACACTCCTGAACACGCTCACACTCTAGGTTTGAACTGGTCTTTTCAAACCGATCATCTCACTTATTCAATACTTCCATCTTCAATGACAAATGTCACTAAACGTGACATTCTTTCTGACATTTCACGAATTTTCGACCCACTTGGATTATTAAGTCCTTGCACTCTAATTGCTAAGGCACGCTTATCCAAGCAACTCCGTTGCCTTGGCCCTCTTTCTTAGGGTAGCGCCATACCACGCGGTAGCGGTGGCGGTTGTAAACAATGATTATAATGATTATAACCGAAAATCGATGTCACAAACGCGGTTTCGTTTTGATTGTAAACACGCTGTCAAAAACCGCGCTGCAGCGTTCACACACCCGGTTCTAACCGCGCGGTTATGTCCCTCTCTGAAGTTTATTCCATGTATGTGAAAGATGTCTCAGTTATCAATATGCTTACGTTCGAAGAGACAGTGTGCATCATTTATGCTTTGAGAAAACGACGTCAAAAAAGAAGGTATTGGGTCCATCCCATAAATAATAGATTACGTAAAACGGGAGGCCAATTTCAATGCCTTTACCACCGATTGAGGGAATACGGTTACGTTAAAAACAATCCTTAGCCAGGTATTATGTTACACATGTCTGGTCAGCGCGATTTTTAAAAACAGATGACTGGATTTATTCCATTTCATGTTATTTAAGTTAACATTTAAATAAAGCAATTGGATTTAAATCTGAGCTATTCATTAATTTTTAAACCCATATTCCTTTAATTGATACTTAATATCACAACCTTACAAGAAATATTCGAGTTTAAACACGAATTCTGTTAAGAATAATTTTAGTGCATCACAGCAAAACTGGAAATTTGATTAGCGATCTATATAATAATTATAAATATGAAATCTCCCTTACATCTCTGTTTCATTTAAATTAAAAATAAGAAATTAATTAAATAGTAGGTATATTCGAAGCAAAAAAAGAACACGATAATGTTTACGAAATCATATCTTTGAACAGTTTATGTTTATAAAGTTATACATGTACACAAATGCAGTAATTTATTGCCAACCGCGCGGCTAGTGTGACATGCTACATAAGAAATAATGTATCAGACGCGACAGGACGCACGATCAGAAACGCGGTTGTTGTTTACATTGCGGCAGGTGTGACCGCTCTGATTTAAATCAATGTGTTTCAGAAAAGCGGTTATGAAGGCCAGTTCCAACCGCACACCGCTACCGCCTAATGTGTCATCGCTCTTATGGGGTAAAACACACGAGACTGGTCTCGCCGCGCGCGGTTTTTTCGCCCATTCGTCCTAGCATTCATTTCAGACACCGCGAGCGGTTTTATTACTTGAGGCGTACCTTGTTTTCATTAAGTTAAACGTGAGTATTTAGACGCAGCGGTTTTGCAAGCGTTTTTCAAGGCGGATTAGGCCCGGCGCACATAATCGCGCGTTGGACGCGCGTCCACCCTACGGTTATGTGCACCAAACGAGCGTCGGACGCACAGTTGGCTAGCAACTTGGGCACGTGGTTTTTGATAAGCGTAGAAACAGTACATTTTTTCTGCCATCAAAAATGGTTGTAGTTAGGTACTGCTTAAAATCTCGTGTTGTTCTTACTTATTTATTCAAGTTAGAGTTGTAACAGTGTAAATAGAGGTTATCATGGGAATGGCCCATAACAATTTGCTGCAAGTCACATTCTAATTTCAAGTTGAATTACTAGGGGGTCGATTCTCGATTTCACATACTAGCCGGTTCTTGCATCAAACGCATCAATTGAATCGTTCGTTTCAAAAACAACTTTAGTCAAGAAAACTAAATTTTTCAAGAGGGGAAAAAGCTAAATAAAATGAACTACTACAGTAATTATGTAATGTACGGTAGAAGCAATCGAAAAAAAATTAATTAATGAATGACGGTAAAATTAAATTGAAGCATAACCACGATTACATGTATCAAGTGCAAAGCCAGTTGCACATTACGCAAAGAGACATATGCTATTTTGTAATTTATACAAAAAAAATATTGCCTGTGAAGTTATACAATTAATGTTATGTACATACTTATTAATTTACTCGTAGTATTTCAATAAAATAAAATTTCTATTTTAGTTTTATATCAATTTGTGATAACACAATAAGTATAAATGCATTTTTGATGTACGTTTTGTTAAAGGTGAGGTGCCTATTTATTGCACCAAACACAAACTTACAATTCAAATTCTATTCTCTTTTAATTAACTAATATAAAATGAGATTTTATTAAAAAAAGTCTGGACTGTTTTATAGTTACATAACTTCAAACTTCAATATATTCAAAAAATGTAATTTTTACTTGTACCCTTTTTATTCTAACCCTTTCAGTTATTATTGAATACCTAGTCATTTAGTCATTGACGTGCATTATTATTAAATTGGGTACAATTATTTATATACAATCATATTTTATTTCAATTATTAATTTCGATAAAATAAGATTTTTATGTTATCAATAAATTCGTGACAACACAATAAGTAAATTATCGCAACTAAAATCATTTGCAAAAGATCTCAAAAATAAATACTTTGCGAAGAAATAATTTACGATTTCACTCGTTTAAGGTAAACTTCATGGCAGTCAATAAGTGCCTTTGTTAGGGCAATATATCTTGTTGGCACTTTACGCTCGGGCTATGAAAGAATGCGCTTTCTGCACAACAAGCTCAAACGATTTTAATTAAATTATGAGCAAACTATAATATTTGAAGAAAAGCGATGCGGATATAATTATGCGTTTAAGTGTCAGCAATAAGCTCATATAATTTAGAAACCAAAACTTTAAATATTTGGAGGCTTTATGAGAGATGCCACTTTTGAATTTTTTTTACATTTTAATTAATAACTAGCTTAATCGAGACACCTTCAAAAAAAGAACCCGATAGAAGCATGCGGACCGATCACTCTTATAAAATGCAATAGCGACCTATTCTTCAATTCTTAAAAATGTGGCTAAAACCAATGATGCCGTTTTCCATTTAAATCACATTGCGCCGATGGTTAGCCGGCGAAAAGGTTGAGGAGCGTTAATACTACAATCGCAGCTGTGGTAGCCATATTGTTTACGCAAAGTATTTGTGAAATGTTCCATGTTTGGCGAATATTCGACAAAGTGCGCATGTCTGTTTCACAGTGCTTGGCATTCAGCGAACACCAAGCCAAACACCTAGGCGAATGACGAATATTCGGTATTTAGCAAACATCGTATTTATTATACACACCAGCGCTAGTAAACATGAACTCATCGCTTCAAAGAATGCGTCTTACAAAAATCACCATCCGCATCGACGCGCTGTTTAAATTCGTATTGCAAAAATTCAGTCGGGGTATGTTATCATTTTCATTGAGTGGCTGAATTTTGGGGATATGATATCGATGGAGAAGATTTTCTCTTAGATAATTTCCGGTTACTGATGGAGGGATCTTTTTATGTTGCCTCTAAAATTTGCTCTTTCAATTTTTCCGTGCGCAACTTTGAGGATGCAGGAAAAACGTTATCACATTTATCTATTAGTATTTTCAACTAAGAATTTTTAGAAGAATATTGCTACGAGCAGTTCTTTCGCCAATTCGTGCACACCCTGTCTACTAAATTGAATGTTTCACAACCCATTCGAAAATTATTGTAAAGGGTGTGACAATAAGAGCGCAAGATTTGAATTTTAAATAAAACATAGTTTTATGTAGCAAAGTATTGAAATATTTAGTAATTTATAATGTACACATTTGGGAATTATGCATGGAATAACACATCCAATAAATGGCCGCCAAGGCTTTGTTGGCTGATGCGTACTCTTTTGGCAAAATTTTTAATAAAGGTTTTGCGTAAATGTGGCGGTATTTCGTTGATACAGCGTTCAATTTTTGGCCTTCAATGCTTGGGTGGTCGTGGGCTTGTTGGCGTAAACCTGAGACTTCAGAAAACCCCACAGGAAAAAGTCCATTGGTGTTAAATCGCAAGATCGTGGAGGCCAGTACTGGTCGTGCAAGACCGTCAACGTTGCACGGGCTGAATGGCTAGTGGCACCGTCCTGCTGAAACCACATGTCTTCAAGAGCAATATTTGCCAATTGAGACACAAAGAACCGGGTTATCATGTGACTATAACGTTCGCCATTTATTGCATTACCTGTCTCGTTTTCCAAGAAAAATGGTCCAATGATTCCATCAGACCACAATGCACACCAAACAGTGACACGTTGGGGATGCATTTGTTTCTCTTGAATCATTCGTGGATTTTCTGAGCCCCAAATGCGACAATTTTGCCTATTAACGAAGCCATCGAGGTGAAAATGGGCTTCGTCACTAAACATGATTTTGTTCACAAAATCGACATTCACTGCTTGTTGTTCAATGATCCAATTGGTGAACTCTCTTCGCTATCCGTGGTCTGTTGGCAAAAGTTGTTGAGTCATTTGGACTTTGTAAGCCTGGAGATGCAAATGGTGAAGAGTGGCTGTTGAAACGACGAATTTTACGAATCGTTACAACAAAATGTTCACTATTTTGATAGTAATGTTTAAGAATAAGGGCGCGTTCTTGTATCGTGTATCGCTCCATTTTTATTAACTCCCATCTGTTTCCTATCAAACTGTCACAATTACCAACCTATCAAATCATGACCGTCAAAATGACACGAAATTGAAATCTTGCGCTCCTATTGTAACACCCTTTATTATAGAAACTTCAATAAATATGATGTAACTGCTTATTTTATGGCAACTAAAACAGTTTGGAACCGCTCGATTTCCTTTCAAGAACCGTTTGTTGTCACTTTCGCAAGAAAATCTCAATGACAATATTATGATAAGCGACTATTTCCTACTCCCATTCGTAGTAACTACGCTGCAAAGTTGCAATTAAACATGATTAATTTTGAAATTAATCTTTAGATTCTACCTAGCCTTGTTGGGATGGTGCCAAAAATAGAGACAATACCTGCTAAAATCGATAAGGATGCATTAGAAACAAGTCTACTGAAAGATGCTATGCAAGAAGGAAGGTGAGTTGTGCACATGATTTTGTAAACACTTTTTGACATTTTCTTGTGACTAGATACGATATAGTGGAATGGCTAATTGACCAAGAACGAGTTTATTTGTATCGTAATGATGACTCCGATAATGCTTACTTAGTACTGCGAATTGACAGAGACATTAACGTGTGCCTTATTGGGTATACAATTGTAAGTTTACAGTTGGACCATGGATTTTTACATAAAACCATCGTAACATCTCCTGATATTGCGTGCTGGTTTGTACAGCATGGCGCAGATGTTGAAGACGAACCTGACAGTGATGGTCTCCTTTTTTCTGCTGTGCTATCTGGATGTGCTGATATTGGTAAAATGCTATTAGAAAACGGCTTAGATATTAATTGTCGAGATAGGGCTTCCAACACACCATTACATCTGGCAGTGTATCATAGTATCAATTTTGCTAAATTTTTAATAGAGGAAGGTTGTGATCTGGATCTGCAAAATGCAATAGGGAATACTCCACTTCATGATGCTGCTTACGCTGCAAAAGATGAAGCAGTTTGTTTATTACTGTATTACAACGCTGATACTGAAATTAGGAATGATCACGGTTTAATTGCATTTATGTGTTCATTACACAGTAGCAGGTCTCCAATTATACAGGAAAACTTAATAAATATCCCATTCAGGAAGAGGCGCATTACAGTATGCAATGCAAGGATTGCAGTTGATAGCCGGAGACATAATCAGAAGAGGCGCGAATGTCAATTTGGCATTGCCACCGGAGGCCCCAAGTATATTACATTTGGCTCTTTTTTATGATGACATGTCTATATTCAGAATGCTTTTTCCACTTTTTAATAAGGAACTCATTGATCCTGGTATATTTTATACATTTATGGATCAAGACAAGTTTACCGGAATAGAATGGTTGAAATATTGAAAATATTTTTTCACTTCTAATTTTATTGACAAGTTATTAACGAATTGTCACGATTTGTGTCCCCCTTTTGGACAGTTACTAAAAGTATTAGATGAGAGATGTGTTAACATAAAAGACAGGCTTGAGTTGATAGAACCGATACTACGAAAGTGCACTATCTTAAATCAATCATACATTTGTGACATTTACAGTTTGTTTGGTTTTGATGACGAGTTTGAGTTAACTTTCAAAATACCCGTACGTTTTTCAAAAATGGACGACTGTAGCAATATTATGGTTAAATTAATTTTTAATTATGGTTTAATTGCAAAAGACGAAATTAATATGTCACTTCGTAGATATTGTTCTCCACAGCGCTTGATCGATTATGAAACAACGAGAATGTGGTTGTCGACTTGCAAATTTTTTGCACTTCGAAATGATATATTAAATTTCAAATCTGAACTTCCTGATGATGTTTTAACAGCGGTCAATCAAATGCCCACGGTTCCAAGTTTACTGGAAATAGCTAGAAACAAAATCAGACAGAGTATCGCAATAAAGTTTCCAGGACAGGATCGACATTTTCATGACAAATATGTAACAGCGTTGCCAATCCCACGTGAATTAATTGATATAGTTCGATTAAAATATCCATTATATAGGGAATTATAGATCCCAATTCAATTTTCCGTTATTCATTTTGCTTTAATAATTGTATATTATCTGTGTTCTGTTGCTACAACATTTTATTATGTTATGTAAGGTTTAATAAAGCATTTTATTTGGTTTTTGTCTACACTTTGAATTAAAAGGTTACAACACCTTGGGATTTTCAGAAAATCAATTTTTTTTTTTTTTTTTAGAGTTGTAGCAATTTGAAGTGAGCGCAGCAGAGTACGTCCGCATCTCAGTACTTTCTCTTTTCAACTTTTCTCGAAACACCTTTTTTCAAACTGGTGGGCAAGATATCTTGAGATTTACTCAACCGATTTCGATAAAACTTATACCACATATCCGTTACAATATTATTTAAAATGTAGCATAGAATTTTTTTGATTCAATGCCGCCTTCATTTTTTATAATTTTTTAAAGCTCACAATTTTGGTAAAAAATTGATGTTTTTTTCAAACATCCGCCATTTCCACAAAAATCTTAAAAAAAAAATTTCCCATGCTACATCATTAATTAAGCTATTACCTTTCTCAATAATTTTTTTTTAAAATTTATCAAACGATACCTGAACAAAATATTCCCACCATCGGCAAGGATTTTCAAAAGAGAGTCCTACTTGACGGCTCATATCTCGGTCATTTTTTTTTAAAATTTGTTTTTGTATGTATGTAAAATAAAAGTTATTTTATATATTTATTAGCTGTGTCAAAAAAATTATATTTTTACCAATTTTTCCGAGCGCCAAGGTAGTGTAACCCCTTAAGTTAATAATATGCAATATTTATGTCAAGATCTAATGATAATTTAAAAATTTCAATTACGAATTCAAAACGTTCAAATTAATTAAGTTTAAAATTTTTGAATCTGACGCTTTCATTAACAAAATTTAAATTCAACAACTAGATATATTTTGATTTCGCGCTAACATCCAAATTTAATCTGCTAAATTTTTATCATAATAGAAACAATAGATGAGTTATAGATTTTGATAAAAGTTGTATTAGTTCTTAAAAAATGCACCCGAAAAGCGACTATCAATTTTTGTAAGGGAGCAAAATTACGTTTTTATTAAGTGGGATTATGAAATGAAGTATTATATTCAGAGACTTAAACGGTGTCTGAACAAGAAGCCATTAAGTTAAGTCTGCGAAAATGTGCGTTACTATACCACGTTTTTTAATTCCAGACACTGTTAAAAGGTTAACTTAATAATTGTCCACACATGAGATAAATTTTTCAAAAATTATTTTACCTTGTTCCTTTTTTTATTCTCATGGTCACTTTTGTTATAATTTAAAATATTTAAATAAACATTTTAAAAACACATTTACACACAAACCATTGTTTAGTCACTCACAAAAAAATATATTAAAAATTTAATTGTTCAGAGATTTTAGACACCAATAAAATCTCTGAACAATTAAATTTTAATCCTAAAAATCTCTAGAATATTTAGAAAGCACAATTTTCAAATTTTCATGAAACTAAGAGCACCAAAGTAGAAAAAATAGTATATTACACTCGTTTTATAAAACGTATTGTCGCACTCGTGACATTGGAGCACTGCTCGCTTCTCTCGTCGTGTCCCAAACTTATTCGTGCAACAATAGATCGTCTTATTAAACTTGTATAAAAATATACTATTTTATTTCTCCGTTCCTCCGCAGCCCTTAGTGACAACTCCTAACGGTCGTTCTCTTGGTTCCCCCACTTGTTACACGTTGGTGTGTGCTGCGTTGCATACGGCTGCTACACTATTTTTATGTTTATGTTTTATGTTTTATGTTTACGTTATGTTTTATGATGCTGTGTCTTGCAACATCCAAATAATTTTCACAAAAATTTATACAAGCCCAAATACTATGTAGTTCATAAAAATTGAATCGTATCTATCGTATCTAAGTGGAGTAATTTAAATATCTACCTAAATAAAGAACTTGAAACATGAATTAATGTTCTCAAACCTGAACAATTAAACAATGTCTAAAGATTTCCAGAAAAAAGTCAAATTAAAGTTTTATAAAGTTGTACCAGAACTTTCATATGGAGCATAAAACTAGACTTTTACCAAAATGGTGTTAGATTACAGAAGAAAGAAAGTGATATGACCAGAATTGGATATAGTATACATTCAAACTGCCTCTTTTAGTCAGCCCTCCATATAATGGACACTTTCCGGTTCCATAAGTGCTCATTATGGAGGTATTAGATAGAACATAACAGGATGGAATTCTTTATACTGCAAGCCACAAGGGAAAGAAGAGCTGGATAAGTAAGGTAACGCTGAATGACTGCGAGACCAGAACAAACCATCTTGATGATCTGAAAATAAACTGAAAAAATGACACTTTCAAGAAATAAAAGTTTTCCAGCAATTTTCATTTAATTGTACTTGAAGTCAATATCAAACATTTTAAAACACAATTCGAAAGTACATTAAAACTATAAGTAAATGGTTAAAATAATTTGGTTCTGATTTAACGAGTTGACCTCCTAACACCTGTTTCAACTGAAAAACCAAATATTAATATTCAAGACAATTTTCAAACGTACAAATACTTTTTGCAGTAGTAAACGTAATTAAATCATTCTCCTTTTCACTTTCTTCAGCAAATGTTACAGACTTTGACAGGGAAGATTTAGAGCGGTATTTTTTAAAAATACTTCTACAATGTGTGCCTTCTAAATAATGAAGTGATTTTAAGTTTAAGGAATACATGAAAACGTTAAATTATACCAACCTGAGGTGTGGCCGTTTTCAAATTTTGTGTTGCCACCATAATAATCAATCCTGAACTACGTCTTGGAGCTGTGGTTGAAGTCTTTTGTACATTCATAGTTTGCTTTGCCTTTAAAATTGCGCGTTAAACACATGAAGAACCAGCTTTTGCTTTCGCTGGTTTTCGTTTTGGTCTCTTTGTTGCCTGTGGTTTTGGCAATACTAAATTATCGAAACGTTTTTGCAAATTGTCGACCTAAAATTCAAAATCAACACAATCTATTGCAAAAGATATTTACACAATGTACCTGAATGAATAACATGTCCCAAAATCCGTGCAGATCTTCACAGGTGATATTTTCCGTTTGCATTGATTGATTAAGTTTCGAAATTGCTTAAACTTGTTATTGATTAACAGCTGTGATTGACCGATTGCCACATCAATCATATTGCAAGATTCATCGGCTGTAATCTCCTCTCGATGAAGACTCCACTGATCACATAGCTTTTGTATGTCGGCAATTGTATTATCCAGCATTTTGGTAAAGTATCGAGAAGCAGCTTTTGGTGTAGTTGAAGACATAGCATGTTCCAGTTTTTCTAGTGACTTAGGCGAAGGTGTGTCGACACCTGGGAATAAATTTGATTTACAATTTCGTCTGTTTAGAATTACAAAGTTGTATGTGCACTTGAAGAACATGACAGAATGAATAAGGAGCTGAAAAGAGAAATACGAAGAGCAGTCAACATGGTTTTCTAGGAAATGTGCAGAAACAAGGAAAAATGATCTACTTCACGTACTACCTGGATACCTAAAGAATGACAACAACCATAGCATTACAGATAAGAATGGCAAACTGGTAGTGGAAAATAATTAGAAAGTTACAAGTTATCAAAAAACTGTTTCGAGTCTGAAATTTACAAATTTGTGCTTAGAGCAATGTGATTCTAAACAACAATCTCATGAATAGGAGGAATAAGACAAAACATGAATGAAAGCGACTGGAAAGATAAGAAAGAATGGAGATCAAAATATGGGATATATGTATAATTCTAAACGAATTAAAAAAATTCTTACCAGTTGTTGGCTTCCTTCCGTCAAGATATTCTGTCTTTTTATTATCCTTTCTCCGGTTTAGGACAATAAATGGTGTGGTACTACAAGAGCTTTCAGCTGTGACCATTTCTTGTTCTGAATCGCTATCTTGTGAAACGCGTTCCTGAGATTTTCTCTGTCCAAATTTTAACCTTGCTGATGATGAAGTGGAAGGTTGTGGCTTAATGTTCTTCGGTGGATTGAACTTACGATTGGCCGGTGCAAAAATAACCATTTTAGAAACCTTCTTCACCATTTTGCTTTCAGGTATAGGAATAAAATCGGGTGCACGACAGACTTTAAAAACGGGTTTTTAGTTTCTTCGTTGTTCAGCTCTTTCTTCGTTTCTCCTGTGTTGCCATAATTTTAATTTATCAACCCTTTCTTCATGTGCAGTGTTTTTCTTGATTTTCACAGTGTAATTGTTGTCTTCGACAAAGGGAGATTTAGGCATTTGTCTTCTCTGATCCAACAGCGAATCTCTTTGCTGTCGTCGGTGAACATTTAATTGCGTCAATCGTAAAGCCACAGCTTCTGGTTGCAATATTTTGCCAAATTTATTTCCTGTAGTTTTGTGCTGTCTTTTAAAAAGATCAGAGAGGTCGGTCATTGTAGGAACTGCTAAAATTAGCATTAAAATTATATTAATTAATTATTAATATATTAATTATATTATTACCTTGTGCAAACACACCTTTAAAACTCGACTCTACTAAAAAGAACAAAATTCGTTGACAGATATTTTCAAATTTATCACTGGTTAACCAGTTTGTAAAAAGAAATGTAGATTAATTTAAATTTTGTCAATATAATAAATTGCAAATTTAAGTAATCACAAACTTAATAAAGAAAATAATTTTATTAATCTCTTTTTTCTAAATGTAGTTTATTACAAAAATTTATTTTTCTTTTCCTAGTTTCCTCATTCTAACAATGATCTCCATAGTACAGGTAGACCTCAATTTAAGTAGGTAATTAATTTACATTCGGTAACTTAATAAACGTGTACATAAGAAAAGTGTCGTTCATTTACGTAACTCAAAAAAAATTATCTCATGCGATAGCAATAACCTTTAGAAGCGCGTAAAAGTGATACGAACCATCGGGCCGCGTCATCGCATTTAATATATTTAAAAAAAAACTAGACACTATATTAAAATTTTGGTTGCACTATTGTCTTCAGTACAAAAAAAACTGTCTAAATACTGGTAACAATATTTCGAAAATATAGTTTAAAGGTAGGTAAATTATCGTGTGAAGCGAGTATTTTTACACGTGTAAGATAGGCCACTGCGATGAGCAGGGACCAGTGACGTCACGCGCCTATTTTAAATTTATTATAACTCATCGAATTACTTGAGTAGAAACATAACACATATACCATTTTTCTTAGAATTAAACGTACTTTTAAGTTAAACAAACTTATTTTTTGTGTATTGTGCTCTTTTAAACACCGAAGAAAAAAACACCTCGATGTGGCGGCCAAAAAAACATTCCACGCACCTCTGAATCCCGCATTTAATGAAATCGAAGCCGGTCCTGATTCGCTACGCTCAACAAGCCACCCAACACCCATGCAGTTTAATCTCTTTCCTATGACCAACAAACCCCCAAGCGCTTTAGCTGCTTAAAAATACAAATTTTTACAAATTCCACCACTAATAAGAAAAGCACCCACAAAGAAAAAACTCTTTGAAATAAATTAAAAAAAAAACACGACTGTTTTCTGGAGGTTACGGCAATAATTCGTTGTAAAATCTATTTCTTTAGATTAATAATCAGGAAATAATCATGCCGAATACCCCGCGTGCATGAAAACAGCCTGATTAAATTTTTACGTTTTTGTCGCAACGGTTTGCCATAAAGAAATATATCTCGTAAATTTTCCATCCAAAATTCCTCGTGCTTCGCACTCGAGATTTTGTTACGTGGAGAATTTGCTTGACATATTTCTAGGCAAAACATTTTGACAGAAACGTCAAAATTTATTCAGCTATTTTGATGCACTTGGGATATTACTGTTGATTAAATTTTGAAAAACAAGCAATCACTATATTGTCGAAATAGCTGATTAGTATAAATGATAAAAACAGTTTTTATCAGAATGCCGTGATTTTAATAGTGTTTCTGAGCAGTTTTGTTTTTATCAGAATTTTTGTGCTTTTCATTCTGAATCAGCGAACCGTTTTTTGGTTCCATTACAAACAGGTCCTATCAGTTCGTGTTTTCCCCACTGTACAAACGTTAAAAATACTAAAATTCAAATTAAAAACTACTTGCTAGAAATTATTCCAGTGTAATTTGTTCTTTCAATTTCACTCCTCTTAATTACAAAATGAACATTAGACTCAATAAGTTTTACCTATTAACGTCAACACAATCTTAATAGTAATTTTCGTTATAAGTCCGGTAAACTCATTTTTACAGTAACAAGTCGAAATGTTTACAGGAATTTTGAGGTGAGTTACAATAAAAGTTTACCGGACGTACATTAGCGACCAACCAAATATGCACCATACCTGACACAATTTCCTTATTTTTCCATAGATTAAATCTGACTTTCGTGAAATAATATTCGTCATAAACAAAATAATATTGACGTTTAACTGAAGTTTTTCAGGACGCCTGTGATATAAAATAAAAATCAAGATGCTAAAAAAATTCGTGCACATTTATTTTATTACCGGACTCGGTACTATAAAGTCGCATTTTCCGGACTGTAATCAGTAATGATACAGTATGAAATAAAAAATAGTTTTGGTTTGTGATTGATCATATTATAACTCTTTCAGTGTAAGCAAATTTATTAATTTACCTAAAAAATTTGAAACTTAATATTAATAACAATAAATAATGTGAAGCGAAATTTTGTGAAAGGCAGTTTCTGTTTAATTGACAGTGGTAAACACTATTCCACTGGGAACGATCATGTAAATAGTTTGTGGTGGAAGCATTCCAATAACTCAATTCCAGAATATGGATTTTGAATTCCTGTGCGAAAATACACCACTTTCCCAGGCCGATTTTACTGATTAAATTTTGAAAAACAAGCTGATTAGATTTGCGTGTCATAGTAGCTACTTTTTAAAATTACATTTATATACTTAAATGATAAAAACAGCTCTTTGAAATTTTGTGAAAGGCAGTTTCTGTTTAATTGATTTTTAATTTGGTCAATATTTTTATACATTATTATAAACATAACAATCTTCATTACTTTGCGAGTTGTCAAGTTAGGCAGCGTTTTGGTTGAGGTTAAACTGTTCGGTCTAGTTTGAAAATTATAACAGAATAGGTATGTTCAAATAAAATATTTTCAATGATTTAATTAACGTTAACAACATTTAATTCCAACGGCAACAAAAAATAAGACACCAAAGTTGACCATTGGAATTAATGAATGGTTAGTCAGTTACTAAAAATATACTGCTAGATATCACTCCTGACACCAAAAGATGACAAACGTAATTCCCACAGTGGTAAACACTATTCCAATGGGAACGATCATGTAAATAGTTTGTGGTGGAAACATTCCAACAACTCAATTCCAGAATATGGGTTTCGCATTCCTGTGCGAAAATACGTCACTTTTCCAAGCCGATTTTACTGATTAAATTTGGAAAAACAAGCTGATTAAATTTGCGTGTCATATTAGCTACTTTTTAAAATTACATTTATATACCTAAATGATAAAAACAGTTCTTTGAAATTTTGTGAAAGGCAGTTTCTGTTTAATTGATTTTTAATTTGGTCAATATTTTTGTACATTATCATAAACATAACAATCTTCATTACTTTGCGAGTTATCAAGTTAGGCAGGGTTGTGGTTGAGGTTAAACTGTTGGGTCTAGTTTGAAAATTATAACAGAATAGGTATGTTCAAATAAAATATTTTCCCAACATCAATCAGTTTATAAATTGAATTTTTCCAATGATTTAATTAACGTTAACAACATTTAACTCCAAAAGCAACAAAAAATAAGACACCAAAGTTGACCATTTTAATGAATGAATGGTTAGTCAGTTACTTACTAAATATTGCAAATTAAAGAGATTATTTTTTAATGATTTCATTCACCAATCGTTTAGCAGTATTTGGGCACACGTGTTTAATTCTGTCCAATCACAACATTATTATAGTGAGAATTTTCTACTGTAGAAAATTCCCGCGAGCATAATTTCTAGTATTTTGTTTACATATGTAACTTGACAGCACATTTTCTAGTTTTGACATCTGTCGCCAGTTTGATTTTAGTTTATAATGAATTAAACTGTATTTTTATGCTGTATTTATTATTTAAACGTTAAAAAATAATCTTCCGAATACCACTCGAGAGTGCGAATTAATTAGAAAATAATTCTCCAGTTATTTTTTCAAACTTGTTGCCATTTGGGAATAGCCACTCGAGCCCTACGGGCTCTCGTGTCTATTCCCTGGCAACAAGTTTTCGAAAATCTGTCGAATTATTTTCAATTTATTCTCACTCTCTTGTGATATTACTTATGAAAATATACTGCTAGATATCACTTCTGACATCAAAAGACGACAAACGTAATTCCCACAGTGGTAAACACTATTCCAATGGGAACGATCATGTAAATAGTTTGTGGTGGAAACATTCCAACAAATCAATTCCAGAATACGGGTTTCGCATTCCTGTTCGAAAATACGTCACTTTTCTAGGCCGATTTTACTGATTAAATTTTGAAAAACAAGCTGGTTAGATTTGCGTGTCATAGTAGCTACTTATTTAAATTACATTTATATACTTAAATGATAAAAACAGTTCTTTGAAATTTTGTGAAAGGCAGTTTCTGTTTAATTGATATTTAATTTGGTCAATATTTTTGTACATTATGACAAACTTAACAATTTTCATTACTTTGCCAGTCGTCAAGTGAGGCAGTGCTTTGGTTGAGTGAGGTTAAACTATTCGATCTAGTTTGAAAATTATAACAAAATAGAAAAGAACAGAAGTTATTAAGCTGTGTTTAGATTGCTAAAATCTGGGAAATGAGTGTAAGTAGTTATTATACGTATTAATAAATAACATTGAAATGTTTGCGATAATCAATAAGGCACTCTTAGTTATTTGTGGAAGTTCTTCGAAAGTGGTCAATTAGTCGCCTTACCCGATTCAGGTTTTAAGTTTTTCATGACCGACCACGTGCATCTTAACATTCTCACGTATACTTTATTTGTTGTTGTTGTTGTTGTTGTTGTTGTTGTTGTTGTTGTTGTTGTAGTATACTTTAGTAAATATATACTACGTTTGTGCTTTCTCAATACGCATTCTGCAATGCGCATTAAAGCGTGACGTTAAAATCATATATTCAAATACCAGTGGTCATCGAACTTGCTACTTTCCGTATAAAATTTTTAAACATACTGAGTTTAGGGTTTTTCAATAGAAATGACGCTGTTGGGGGTAGAAGACTGAAATCAGATACCGTCCTCACGGTATTTAGATGTTTTTCTAGAAAATCATAAATTTAGTAAGTGTGTTGCTCTCCCTGTTTCATAGATGTTTCCGGTCTCGGCCATAAAATTTACACAATCAATCCGTTTAATTAACCTTTCGTCGATCGCAGTTTCGAACTTACTGAAACTGGACGCGGTGTATAAAAACAATACACTTGTTATTTTGTTAGTTATGAAATTATGAAAACTTTTGATGTTGATATGAATTGATACGATAATGTTGTTATATTTTAACCGCTCCATAAAGCCAAATTATAATGTTATTACATAGTTAATATTTATTTAAATGCCACGACAAATATACAAAATTAATTAAAATAACATAAAGAAATCATGTCAAAGAATTGACACTCGTAAATCTTGCAATTAGATCCTGAAGCTACAACAAAAATTATCTGTAGAAGCTAATCAAAAATCATAATCATAAATCAGATGATATTTTTAATAACGGATTATTCGTTAAATAAAAAAGTTGCAGCATCCATTTTATTAAGTGTCTTCCAGAAAAGCTTGGAAATTAATTTAAATTAATTTGTTCTGAAGTTGAATTCTATCACGAGCATTAATAACTTCAGCTGATTAGTTCAGAGTTTTTTTTTCAATTCTAATTTATATGTGAAAATTAGCCTCTTATTTTAGAAGGTTACAATTAGCTGCCAGAAATCTCTGGCGTCTCCCTGTTATCAGATGCTCTTCTGCAGGTTTGAAGGTGTGGCACAACGTAACACTTTGCAGTGAGCCCTAATGCGCTTTAACTCTTTGAGGCACGATGGGATATTTTTTGACCCTACCTCGAAATGTTGCAATTAGGTTTACTTTTAGTCTCACTTACGTAAAGTGAGACTATTTGAGTCCCACCCTATAGCAACAAACTTAATTGAATTATTATAATTGCTTTATGTTTTTATATTATGTTATTCCTTTATTAATATAAATAAGTAAGTAAAATTTCTGTGCAACATAAGTCTTTCTATTTTCTAAAATTCCGTGCCTCAAAGAGTTAAAGCGAATCCAGTTTTGAGCCATGTCAATTCACCAATTTATTCATTACTTTTAGAGTTCAGAGGCGGTAGACATTCATACTGTAAAAAATTGGAAAAGCGTTGGTTTTTACACAATTTGTATGCAATTACGGGTAATTTCGGAGTTCTATGAAAAATCCAAAATTATGAATATTAAAAAGATGCAGTTTTAAAAACTAAAGTTGACGGGTCCGAGGATTTTTTGTGAAAATTCTTCTAAAATGTTTGATTGAATTTATTCCTTACTTTACGAAAGCACTGTATAGGAAAAGAACCGGAATGCGCACTACTCGACCGTTTTGCGAGGTCGGCCGTTTTCCACCTATTTCACTGCATTTTATGGAAAAACCAAAATAAAAGTTTTCTTGCTGTGCACGTCTAATTTCCAATTCTGTTTTTAAAATTTAAATCGGACAACTACAGGAGCATCCAGCCCTCCGCGAAAATATCGCAAAAAAATAATTGAAATGGTGATTGTGCAATAACCGTTAGTCGAATAGAATCGGAGTTTTGCACACATAAAGTACATATAAGTAGCTACCTTTGTGCAAAGTTTCAGTTCTTAAAATTAAAAAATGGCGAAATTGTGAATTTTTTAAGAAAATACTGAATTTTCCGGGCCTTCCGAGTTTTTTCCGATTCTAATTATACGATCGGGTCATTCGACATCTCATTCTCCTCGTAATTTAATTCTCTATAATTGGTCTATTGACATCATTAAGATTTCTTCATTAGTTTCCATTTTACAAGCAAGGAATTAAATAAAACTCAATTTTTTCTTGTAAATTGTTTATAACAAATTGAAAATTATGATTCTCAAGTTGGAAATTATGCAGCATTCATCTACTAACTATCCTTTATGTAATCGCACGGTCGGTTTCCGGGTAGTATTTATGTTAAATTATGACATTTTTTTGGTCTATTGCTTGGCCTATAAACACTGGTTTATAGCGCGTTATCAGCTACTTATCTGTAACTCAAAACGATTCAAAATATATCAACTAAAGTCGCTTATTGTACGCAAGCAATGCGTCAACTTTACGCATCGATACTGATCCAGTGTTAGACGAAAATCAGTAAATAAGATGGAAAGTACATTCAGTCTTATCAGAAACTAGCTGAAATACCCGGCTTCGCTCGGTGTACAAAATTTGGTGACTGTAGGACACTTCTTTCTATGTGAAAATCTGTTCGGGCGACCCCCCCCCCAATAAGATTCACTTGTGTTCAAAATTTGATAGCTGTAGGACATTTTTTCTATGCAAAAATATTCTTGGATGATAACCCCCCCCACTAATTGTAAGATGCACTTATGTACAAAATTTGGTAGCTGCAGGACACTTCTTTCTATGCGAAAATATGTTTCGGTGATACCCCCCCCCACTAAGGTGCACTTGGGTGCAAAATTTGATGGATTTAGGATACTTCTTTTTATTCGAAACTATGTTTGAGCCCCTCCCCCGACTAAGATGCACTTATGTACAAAATCTGTTGGCTGTAGGACACTTCTTTCTATGCGAAAATAAGTTGCAGTGATCCTTCCATGCGATTTTTGTTTGCCCCCCCCCGATCGGCATTAAATTAAATCCCCCCTACTGAGATGCACTTGTGTACAAAATTTGGTGACTTTAGGACACTTCGCCCCCCTTCTCCCCCCCGATCGACACCAAACTGCACAGGAACACTCTCCAGGTTATGTTAGAGTATTCCTGAAAATTTCATCAAAATCGGTTCAGCGGTGTCCGAGTCTACAAGCTACATACATCCAATTTTATACAGGGTGTTCACGAAAAAACGCCCCAGCTCCTAGCGCTATTATTAGGAGTCCAATTGTAACAAACGATACGTCAAATTAAATGGTTCAAAAAGTACTACAATGTGTAGCTCAAACATAATTTTTACCTGTTTCTCCATTCAAAGGTCAAAGGTCAACTTCATTTTTTCAAATTACAACCTTATATTTTTCTTTGACAATTTGATAGAGATTTTTTTTCTGAATTCAACGATGTATCACAATCAATATTTCTGATTTATTTTAGGGTAATAAAGAAATTAGAATAATAACTAATATTATTAGCAGTAGGCTTTGAAAAATAACTGAGACGTAGCGGTGGCTATGGAAACGACGTCTCACAAATAAAAATTACTATTACTATTGTTGCAACAATGGTAATAACCATGGTAACCGGGACATTTAACTGGAGAAATACGTTAACATCGCCGTCAGAAACTGGCTATTAGTTTGTTTACCTATTTTTTGTAATAAAAATGAATAATAGTGAACTAGTGAAATAGTGAACTAAACGATCCACTGGCGTAGAATAAATTTGTGTAATTTCTTTTTAAGCGAGTTAAGGCGAGATCAATCATTTTATACAAAAAATTTGTGGTCTGATGAGTGTCAATTTACAAACAACAGACATTTTAATCGTTTCAATCACCGCTATTGGAGTGTAGAAAACCCACATATTACCATCGAACAAAATCCTCAGATAAAATTTTCGGTGAACGTTTGGTGCGGAATATTAGGCGCCAGGATACCTAATAGGACCAATTTTCATTGATGGAAATCTCAACCAAGAAAAATATCTTCAAATTTTGCCTGAAGACTTAGAAGAAATTTTAGATGACTTGCCGTTGCCATTGAATGGAATGAACTAGTATTTCAACAAGATGGCGCTGCACCACACAAAACGCTCTTATGATTAGGGACTATTTAAATATAGAATAATGAAGACAAATGGATTGGAGCATATGTACCTATACCATGGCCCGCCCGGTCTTGTGACCTCTAGAGTTTTTCTTTTGGGGATACATCCAAGATATTGTTTATGCTACGCGCCCGGAAACGGAGGAAATTTTGAGAGAGAGAATAGTCAACGCTTGTCGGGAAACACCAGCAGAAATTTTAATTAATGCTACACAAAGTGTAGGATCTAGATGTCGACGAAAATGTCTGGAAAGAAACGATGCCCAATTTGAACATTTTTGTTAATTTGCCATTTCTTTATTTAATTGTTTAGTTATTAAATGTTATCTGTTGTTGTTCATAAATTAATTCTTTAAAATACGTTGTTTCCGTACTGACACATCGTTTCCATAGCCACCGCTACGTCTCAGTTATTTTTCAAAGCCTACTGCTAATAATATTAATTATTATTTTAATTTCTTTATTACCCTAAAATAAATCAGAAATATTGATTGTGATACATCGTTGAATTCAGAAAAAAAATCTCTATCAAATTGTCAAAGAAAAATATAAGGTTGTAATTTGAAAAAATGAAGTTGACCTTTGACCTTTGAATGGAGAAACAGGTAAAAATTATGTTTGAGCTACACATTGTAGTACTTTTTGAACCATTTAATTTGACGTATCGTTTGTTACAATTGGACTCCTAATAATAGCGCTAGGAGCTGGGGCGTTTTTTCGTGAACACCCTGTATATGTATATGTAATTTCTTGAACAAGATGAAGTACAACATTTAAAGTTTATGTTTTAAAGACGATATTCGCCAGATGGCGTCCATTCTTCTCAATACACTACCTCAATCGAACACGGAAGTTCTGTTCAACTCTTTCCAGCATTTCGACGGGTATGCTGGCGACGGCTTGACGAATGTTGTTCTTCGGGTGAACCAGGGTCCTAGGACGATCGTTGTAAACATGTGCCTTTTGATAGCCCCATAAAAAAATGTCGCAAGGGGTTAAATCAGGCGACCGTGCTGGCCACTGCAGATCTTCCCCCAAGGAGATGAGGCGTCCGGGGAAGTGTTGCCGCAAAACAGTCATTGACACCCGCGCTGTGTGTGCCTTGACACCGTCCTGCTGCAACCATACATCCCCCACATCCATGTCGTTGAGTGTTGGTAGGAAAAACCGTCGCCAGCATACCCGTCGAAATGCTGGAAAGAGTTGAACAGAACTTCCGTGTTCGATTGAGGCAGTGTATTGAGAAAAATGGGCGCCATCTGGCGGATGTCGTCTTGCAAACATAAACTTTAAATGTTGTTGTTGTTGTTGTTGTTCAAGAAATTACATATATATCTACATTACTTTTTTTTAAATTGAATTTCTAAATAAGCAAGTTGCTCTGCCCCACCCTGTATCTTGCTGAAGAGATAACAAATTTTATTTTGGCTTTCAAATTCGTGTTTCGTTAGAAATCGTCTATAACATGTAGCTACTGACGGGCACCTTTATTTCATCACCCTGTATAGAATAAGATAGCGCAAATAGTACAAAATCTCTACAATGTCACTTAACGACTTTTTGCATACAGCCCTTCAACTGAAAGTTCAAATTACGATCGCAGCTCCCTGTGGGTTATATTCGAACTACACATCGGAAATTACTTTTCTCGCAGCATTGCGTTGTGTGGACGCTTTACTTATTTAAGTTTGTTTTGCTAGTGTCCACCTAGTGCAATTATTCTTTTAGTGACTAATTATTTATAGTTCGCATTTTGAAGTAAGTAAGTAAGATCCTTAATTTAATATTTTCATTGAAACACGTATTTGGGTGCGGACAGAGAACGCAACAGTTGTGACAGTTGGTAGCAGTTCTTTGCTGAACATTTGAGTTTGAGTTGGTTAACAACGGTTGGACAACTTTGGAAGCGCTAAATTTTCATGTAGAATTACGGCGAGTTTATACATACACTGAGTTACTGGCGCCAAAAAACTCGCAAGCAAAACTTTCGCGCTAGTAGTAATTTACATTTCATTCAAGATTTTTTGCGCCAGTAGCGAAATGAAGTTAGGTTAGGCGTTAGTAACATTCTAGTGAAGTTTTTGATCTGAGTAATCAACATGTCAAGTGAACCTCTTCGTAACGCCTGTAAGGAACTTGCAAAAGGTCTAGTTGAATCTATGATTACTGATTTGGAAAAACGAAGGAATTATAAAAGAAAAGGCTGCCAAATTTATATACCGGGTGTCCAAAACCACCCGTACACCCCTTTTAAAATTTAGAATATTGAGGGAAATTGAAAATTCAAGGTCATCTAGTAGTAAATCGACAGTGCCCGTTCGACTGGAAATATTTTCAACGTCTGGCTTCCACCGGAAGTGACCTACTTAGACCAGAAGTCAGAAATGACAATTCAGTAAAAACTTTTTCAGTTCGAAGTTTTTCGTTTTTCAGTATCGAATCAGAAGTACGTGAAAGATAAAAATTGTTCATTTGAAAACTTGAACTCCGGTCTGATTGGGCTTCCGGTTGGAATAGGAAGTTAATAATACCGCTATTTGAAAGAATTTTCTCGGGTCAATATTAAACATTGTTTATGCTCTCCGAAAAATTTACTTTTCAAAGTTGAAAGAGCGCACATCATGTCTCGGTGAGGAGTGAAGTTCAAATGTCATTTAGGAGTCAAAAATGGAACGAAAAAAATATTTATTCGAACAAAAGATTCTAATTTTTTCGCGTAGAACCCGAATCCACGAAAAAAATATATTTCCGGTCTAAGTAGGCCACTTCCGGTGGAAACCGGAAGTTGAAAATATTTTCAATCGAACGGCTGCGATCGATTTACTACTAGGTGGCCTTGAATGTTCAATTTTCCTCAATATTCTAGATTTTAAAAGGGGTGTACGGGTAGTTTTGGACACCCGGTATTAGTTTAGTAGCTCGGTCAAGAATATACTCAGGGTTGACAAATTCTCTTTTCTTCTTGGATACACAAAGTTAAACAGTCACTTCTTCTTCGGTGGAGAAAAAGTGAATTTTGTCTGCCGCCGAATAATTGTTCACATTTTTCTCGATGATTCACTGGACCCGTTGCACAAAAAGAAATAACATCTATGTCAGCTAACACCGATGTTAACTTGATGTTTTGTTAATTTTGATTTCGGTTACAGAAAATAAAAGGAACGCACAGTTTTATTTATTAAGACACGAGTATGAGAATTACGACACGTGCCGTAAGTGAGTATCCGAATGAATACGAGTGTCTTAATAGCCATTAAATGTGAGTTGCATCCACTATGTTTCCTACAATTAGCCGTAATATTAAAAAACAAGCACTTTATTTTAAAAATGTAATAAATTTTGTAGCAAAATTATGAGTTATAACTAAAGAAATATGAAAATTGTATTATAAATAAAACACAGAAATTTCAGAAAATTAATTAATTAACATTTTAGAAATATTCTTTTTGCTTTATAGTTATATTGTCGATGGTGTAGTTATTAAAATGCAACTGCAGCACTTTTGACAGTTGTGTATTAATATTGGTGGATGTTATTGTTGTTGTTGATGCAGTAATGTTTAGTAAATTATTGATTTGGCTGCATTCAATTGAATCTGAAATTTGATTGGCAACGTTGACTTTATTTTGAATTAATTCGGTCACTGCCGTGGATTTCCACCGTGACGTTTTGTGAGGTAATGTTACCACCAGCATCAACCAATATTGTGGCAGAACCTCATTTCTATCCCTCCATTTCATAAACTGATAGTAAAATTTATCGTCTTGCTGATTTTACGGACAATAAATATTGTTTTCGACTCTTCTGGTGGGGTTAAATTCTTAATTTCACTATCACAATCGGACATTCTCACAGATTTTATTTGTATAAAGTATAAATTTTAGGAATTTACTAGGTTAACAGTAACTATGAACTGTCAAAATTGATAAATTTTAGGTTCACCATGTCCACGGCAATACTTAATAGTGACCGAATATTACAGTGATGTTGCATTTCCATTTGTTATAAATTTGTATCATAATGAAAATTTTGTATCGTAATGAAGCTCATTAAAGTACAATATCTAATAAATCGCAGAAAAACATTTTTTAATAGATGTTATTAAAATTTGAGTTCTTATATTCATTGACGCATTTATGTCTTAATGTCAAAAAAGTATTGTAGTAAACTACCAAAAACGTTATTTGATTTTAAACATAATGAAGGATGTGACGAGACAAATTAAATAATTAGATTTTCTGTTTCAGAGGTTACAACAGAGAAATAGTAAAATTGTCCACGGTTGAGGAAAAATTCGATCAAATCACAAGAGCGTGCGGGAAAAAAAAATTGGTGGAGGCATTGACAACTTGTCACAGTTTTGAAGTTTTTGTAAACATTACCTTTTTCGAAGATATTTAAAATTGAGTTATAGCCATCTTTATCTACTGGGATTTATGATTGAAGTCGTGTGAAGAAATTTATCTATATTTATTAAGAAATAACCCCAAAAAGGTATTTATTTTTATTGTCTTTTGATAACGTCAATGTTTTGTATTCAATTTAAATAAGATAATATAATTATTTTTTGTGGTGCATTGCACAAAATAGCAACATAAAGTTTGCTGTGAAATTAAATTTGTAGAAATTTGAATGTGACACGACAAATTCTGAAATATTTTGCTAAAATCTACAAACGATTTTCCTCTTTAATACTTCAACTATGTTTTGCACAAATTTTCAAACTATGTATTTGCCACCATATGGAAAGCTTTATATTTTACACATAAAATCAACATCAATAAAATTTGCATTGTATTTGTTATTTTCATATTTGAGTGGGTAATTTGCAATTTTTTAAATTTCAACATTTAAAAATCTCTTCCCTTCTGTATCAACCATAATCCATTCACTTCTGAATGAAGGTCTCTTCCAATACCTTCCGTGTCTTGGGCCTATCTTATACAATTTTTCCCTGTTCTGGTACGAATGTCGTCCGTCCATTTTTTCTGGGGTCGTCCCACACTATTGTTTGTCTTTCTCGGATGCCACTCGGTAATCTTATATGACCACTTATTTTGTTATTGTATGGCTAAGTGCCCTGCCCTACGCTATTTTATTGCTGCATATTTTTTTATGACCTCATATTTTTGTTTGATTCTTGATGTTGTCAGATAAAGATATACAGTGACTTAGTGGTAAAATACATATGCGTTTTTCGTGCGTTAAAACGTTGCGTTTTCGATAAAGAAACAATGAACCGCATTCGAAAAAACCGCCCACAGTCTAAACATTCTGCAAAATCGTAACGTTTTCTCCGCTGGTGTAACGGGTACCTTAATGTTCTAATGGGATTTTATTTATTGTTGTGCTATTGTCTATTTCAGCGCTTCGTAAACTGTGGGTAGCGACGCCATACAGAGTTGCAAAGAGAAATTTTGGGGCTGCGAAAATTAAATTCAAATAGATGCATTTGTATTATTTTGGGTTATTTATAATATTTTGTTTATATCTTTATTTTATATTTAATATCAGAGAGGTTTCAAACAAACAAAAATAAAAAGGGGTCATCAATGAAAAAAGTTTAAGGAGCGATGGTCCATTTTAATTTGCAGAGTGGCATTTTCTTAGATATTTTTGATTAAGTGACAATGAGTGTATGTAGAGTCAATTCGTGCACTATCTAAGGATTCCAGAAGAGACCATACTTCAATAGAGTCAAATGCTTTTTGCAAGTCCACAAGGATCATGTATAAAGGGACCTTGCACTCCTTTCTTAAAAAGTACTATGACTTCAGGATTGTACCATTCTTTTAGGATTTTACCCTCGTAAATAGAATTTATAAAGTACCTTATATTATCTCCTAATTTAAGCATTTATACAGTAACCTGATCTTCTCCTAGACTTTTGTTGCTTTCTTTTGTATTAGTGTTTTTTCTATTTCAGTTTTTGCAATTTCTAGACGCTCTTTAGATCCAACATTTTCAGTTTTTGTCGTGCAATGTGGTCTGCGTTCAACAGAGATACTCTTCAATTATGTTCTGTCGTTTTTCGTATTAAAATTCTCAGGGTCTGGATGTGTTATATTTTTAATAATTTTATTTAGGCAACGCCCCATTGCCCGCAGTTGGTATCTGAGTTGTGCTGATAAAGCACATCACCTGACTTTAATACGGTGTTTTTCCCTCACGGTAATCGTATCTCACGAAGTCCTACGACATTGCACTTAATCTGTTCAAGTTTTTCTCCAGGTGTTCAGGATGTCCAATATTGTTCGAATATTATAAGATGTGCTAACGTGACTAACGTAATGTATGGAACAAAAGTATAGTAAAAGTTCCTATAAACATGTGTCCAAAATTGCTTCATTTAAAAGTTATAACCAAATAACAAAGTTGTTATTTTAAGTGTTTCAAGTGTGTTGAAGTCGAATTAAATAGGTATTCCATTAAATATTACCCTTTTGTTTCTTAGCAATTAAATGACAGACATAATGAAAGTTTTATATTTTCAAAGTTAGTATGAATTTTACTAACGAAGAAATGAAAGACATAGATTTCATGTACAGTCTAGCAAACAGCGACTGTAACGTGGTTCAACGGTTTTATGCTGAGAATTTTCTAAATTGAAGATGTCTAGCTAAAGGAATTTTTGGGACAATCCACCAGCGTCTTAGGGAGAGAGGAACTTTTAAACAGAATACTGTTAATAGTGTGATCAAAAAAAAAAATTCAGAACGCCGGACTTTGGAGGACATATACTCGATAGAATTGCGAAGAATCCTAAAAACAGCACGAGGAAATTATCCTTCGAAGTAGGTGCTTTGAATACATAGTACGGTATCGAGAGTTCTGCATGAACAGCTGCCGTACCTATACCACATACAGCGAGTGCAGGGTCTTATTGTTAGTGAAACTGATTTTCGACCACGAATGCTATTTTGTAACTGGTTTCTACAACGGTGTATCAATCCGAACTTCCAATCGGTTGTGCTTTTTACGGACGAAGCAAACTTTTTTTGAGATGCAATTTTTAATTTTCATAATGATCATCAATGGGCAGAAGAAAATCCTCACGCGATTGGACAATCAAAACACCAACAAAAGTTTTCATGCAACATTTGGGCCGACATTGTTGACAAAAGTTTTGAGCAAGTTCGACAATCAATGGTTCGACGATGCGAAGCGTGTATTCCTGCTGAAAGAGTACATTTCGAGCAGTTTCTCTAACGTCTGGACATAGCACATTTACTGAACCGTGTTCTTGCTGTTTTAATAAAAATTGTTTATTGATTACTATTCCCAATTTTGAAATTTGCACGTAATTTCTTAAGGATGCATTTTTGGACCCATGTTTATAGGAATTTTGTTGCACTTTTGTTCGATACATGAAGTTGGTAATTTTGCCAAGCATTTCAGATACTGGAACAACCCGGTTAAGTGTCCACCATTGGTAACTTTATTATTATTGGAGCTATAAAGTCGGTTAAATTAGCAAAGAATTGGTGATTTTTTCGCTGATTACTATAAATAAACCAAAAAAACAATATGTACGAAAATGCAATTTTTTTCATATAATGCTCTATACTTTTTTACATATTTCGAAAGGATGTTTAATTCTGAGTGAAAACGTTTTACTTTTTACTACACTAGCTAAATACCTAGTTAAATACCTAGAAGTTATAATTAACTACTGTTCAGTGCAGACCAGTGAAAATTGAAACATTTTTTCCACTGCTTTCATTATGGTAAGCGGCAGAACACCAATTCTTTGTTAATTTAACCGACTTTGTAACTCCAATAATAACAAAGTTACCAATGGTGAACACTTAATATAATACAATCTGTATAGTCTAGTCTTAGAGGTTGTTCCTGTGTTCTGTTTTGGTGTGTTCATCGAGTTCTTGTCTCACCCAGAATCGTCGAGGTATACTGAATTTGCTTCAATATGAAATTCTGTGCTTTCTCCACTACGTATTATGTTTTACAGTTCGACATTCACAATTTCTGTCTTATGAAATGTGTTGGAAATTGAAACGCCTTACTTGCGGAGCTTGTTGGTATTTTGGAAAAGAGAATAGAATTTTCGCCACTCTTTAATAGAACAGTAGAGAGTTATAGCAAGACGTGTGCTTTTCATTGTCGTATTACTTTATTTTTACATTTGCATGACGTACGCATGCGCTTGAGCTTTCCGGCCAAAATGTCGTACTACATTGAAAAAATACGTCTTGCTAGTTATCTCTAGTTATCCCGTTGCGACTCGTTCGTCAGAACCTTGTTAGTTTACGCAGCATGGTTGCACAGGATATCTGTATGGTTATCACACGAGCAGGTAAGGTTGCCATTGGAACAGGTTTTTCCCCTATCTTGCCTAGGGCCCTTACGCCAGTAACGACTTGCACGTTAGTTTCCACATTATTGCGCGCCAGTATGCATCTTATTACCTAAATAGTTATGCTACTTTTTAAAATTGCGAATGCTCACCATCTTTCTTTTAATGTAAAGTATAGAAGTTTTCTTTATTCTTGGACAAGTGTTTTATGCATGAACACTGGTTTAATTAGATGTTTAAGTACAGTAAAACCTCTCTTAATGGACACGCCTCTCTAATAGCGGACAGATAGTTTTTAATGCACTAAATTAGAACACAAACAGGTTTCACTGTATTATAAAACATATTGTAATGTCTCTCATATCTAGCGCGAGTCACCGGGTTAGAAAAAGTGCGCGATTTATGTCCGGGTCAAAAAAACTTCTATTTTCTACGATTAAAATTTAACAATGTATTTGTTCTAGATCTATTGTGTGACGTCGATGTGCAATGCCGTTTGGATTTTTAATACTATGATTCATTTAAGTTCAAATTAGTTAAAGACACAATTAAATTTAGCGGGCAAACATCTGCAGTCGATAATTCAGAAATTACAAAAAGCCTATTTTTCGAAATGAGTATTTCGAACGCTTTAGACTCGTCCGATTCAAATTTAGCGACTGATTTGGTCTCTCAAGAAAATGATCGTAATATAGCATCGGAAATTTACCAAGCGTGCTTTCCAAATTCACCTACACCACCGTTTAATGGACATTGGAATTCCAAAAAATTGTAAGTGCTATTTTAAAAAAAGTATAAATTTGATCTATTTTGTTTTACAGTGCAGAAATTATCCTAGAACGTTTGTATCGTGAACCTATAAGTTTGGCGGAACTGGGGAAGGCTCTAGAAAGTTGGTGGGAAGAAGGATTAACTGTGTACGCTGAAGATGTTGCATTGAAAGAAATTTTAAAAAACCATTTGATGCAGTACCAAAAACAATTCATCTGTTTGTACTTCAACGAATATTGCCGCCATGTATTACATCTCAACGCGGCTAATGTTCAAAGGACCAATTTTCATTACAGACTTAATTCCAAGTATCATTGTTCTTATCTAGATGGATTTGTTAATAGCGAACATGTTCACGAATATTTAAATTTAGCAGCTTTGCTTGATCAGTTCAAAGAAACTTTAGTAGGAAATTCGACATTTAACAGCGTTTTGTTAGCAGATTGCTTTTTCCAGTACGATATAATACAGAAGATTATAAATCATATAGAAAAAATTGTTAGCTTTTCTGTTCAACAGATAGTAAATATGCCAAGATTTATTTTCAATTGTGAAATTAAGTCGGTAGATTACCTTAAATTATTTGGGTTTGATTGTCTTTTGCATCCAGACAAGGATTCAAAGAGTGCACGATCAGAAGAATCCGAAAAGCAAAGAAAAATGTACAATAATTTAGCAGCAAGTTTCGCTACTTCCCAAGTGTGCGGAGAAGTTATCGAAGCTGGAGAACGGAATCTTGAAATTTTCAAAAAGAAGAGAATGCCTTATGCCAAGACATTCTTTGGTAATTACGAACGACAATAATTTATTATAACTTTTCTAAAATTTAGATATGTCCAGCTGCTCTTTGTTTGTTTACTCTTATCAATCCTATGTAATATGTATTAATGTATATGTATGTGTAATATGTATATGTATTAAGGGGTAATACAGATATAAGAAAATTTATTTGTTCTATTTATTTAAGTTTCTTCGATGTACGTCACTTGCTGTCTTTCCGTTTAAGCGTTTGATATTAATTCACAAACATCACATTAGGTATACGCCATTGAGAGATGTTTCTTGTTAAAATATTTTGGCATGTTGTCGGTCCGTTTGTTGATATCAATCTTCGAAAATATCGTTTGTATGTGTATTTTTGTAAAACAAGTCCCAATTTACCAGTTGAAGTCTTCATTGAACTCTAATTGCCTCTGAATGACACAGCAATCTCCTGCTGACCCTTAATGTAAAATCACTGTTAAAATGGAGCGGCTACATATGTTATTAAAAAAGTTATATTCTAAGAGATATATTACTGAACAGTCATTATGCATAAAATTCTTCAGTTGTGATAACATCGGCGACACCGTAGGAACAATTCGTATACAAAAGCGTAACGGTGTACAGAGATGAATCAATTTTATACTTTTGTTATCCAATGTTTTCCTCTTTAACTTGTTACCATTGATTTTATTTTGTTTTAAAATTTGGTTCAAAATTTAAAGTTGTTAATAGGTAGTTTAACAATTTAAAAATTTGCTAATTTTTTTAAAAAAAGCGTTGCTGTAGTTGCTATTTTTGTAAAAAATATTGGCACTTTACATTGTTTAGTTATGCTTGCGGTAATTTAATTAAGGCATATTCACAAAAGACTAACCTCCACCTTTCCAGGTTGTGAATAATAGCTAAATTTTTTGCTTTAAATTTTTAAATTTAAATATTTTAAAAATATTTATAATCTATTAATACAACTACCAAACTCAAATTTTTTTCTCAATTTAAGTTGTTCAAAAATCTAATTAATTCACTCCATTTCTTTTAAAAACGAGACAGATTCTTTGTGCAAAATTTCAATTATTTTTTGAAAATACACTACCTCCCGAAATTGAAATCGAAATACCGGGCCACCGAGTTGTAAGATCGTGTTTTTGTGTAACGTAGAATGGGGTTAAATTGATCACTGTGGATTTTAAATTTCCTGCAGCGTTTTACTTTACCTACAAAGTTTATTAATATGATAATTACTTGAAAACATGTATCATATAATGATTTGTAGTGAAAAAATTTGATTGCTCTTTTCTAAATTAAAATATAATTAAAATAGTTGGTGATCAACTTCATAATTAAAATGGGGTCAATTTGATTAGTGACAGAATCAAATAACTTTTTGGTTTTTAAACACAATAAAGGCAAATCTTATCAAAACTTTATTTACAGGTAGCTGAAACTAAACAAATGTTAGACAAAATTTGAAAAAATTAGTAAATTAAAACAATTTTAGATCTCATTAACATCGATTTCCATCTGGTTTACTCTCACTATCTGATGAAATATTATTGGGTCTTACGACACTTTTCCCAGCTTCTACAATAATCTTTTCATAAAAATTTTCCTCTCTCCCGAAGATAAAAAAAAAAAAAACAATAATCTTTTGCCTTTTGATATTTTTTTTTTGGCTGCTCGGAGGTGTTGAAACACACAAATTTATACAGTATCTTTTATAGTCAAATTATCGTACAATTAACCAAATATTTTGAGCTGAAACCAAGTGCGATCATCAACCCACCTATTTACCTGTAAGAATCGGAAGTGGTGCGGAATGCAAGGGCGGTAGGATAGACACTGGATTTAAAAAGGTTTGATTTAGTTATCAATTTAGCCCCCAGAAATCAATTTCACCCCATTCTACGGTATTGTAATTATAAATTTGTATCCAAAGTTGTATCTCGCATTTTACATACAAATTGCTCAAAAATCGTTCAATAGTACAATTAATAATTCATTAGAAACTCCTTATCTCGTAGATCTAATAACGATATCAAAACAACATATTCTTTATAAAGTCATAAAGTAGTGAGTTTAATAATGCTTTTAGTGAAAGTTTCAAATTTTTTTATGGACCGATCAAATCAAGTACACGAATGTACGTCCAATGGGCATTCATGCTGATCCGTTTATGGACCATTCAAATGAAGTCCATAACCGTGCGTTTAATGGACGTCCATACTGATCCGTTTATGTACTGTCCGTTTATGTCCACAAATGTCCGTCCAATGGACATCCACGTTGATCCGTTGATGGACCGTTCAGATTAAGTCCATAAATGTACATCCACTGGACGTCCCATTTATATCCATTGCTGTAATGTACATTTATTGATAGACTTAGACGTCCATTGGACGTCCATTATAGATCCGCTTGTGGATAAGAAATGGACCAACATGTACGTCCATTGAACGTCCTGTGTTACCTGGGAAGGAAGCAAGGGGGTTTAAACGCTCATTGTATACAGTGTCTTTTTTAAAAATTGAACATACAATGTAAATATCCCTATGTTCAATTTAAAAAAAATTATTGTCAATCAGTAGTGGAGATCCCAGCAACCCTTGATAATACAAATGAATTTATATCAATTTAAAAATAAAAGTGTTGAACTTTAAGTTTGAAATTTTTGGAATTTAACATGTGTTCGAAACAGGAAAAGATTAATATTTTGAATTCGTACTATTCTAACGTATTGACATTGTAATTTAATAATACATAACTAAAATTAGTTAACGTGAGAGTATGCTTACATTAGTTGGATACATTGACTGAGTGACATTTTTTTTTTAAAATTGAACATAGGAATATTTATGTCGTAAGTTCAGTGTTAAAGAAAAGACCCGGTAAGTATCTACTTTAAATTATTACTAAAAGAACAAAGACCACAAATTTATTGGTACAGAGTGATAAGCTTAATTCGTTTATAGATGATTAAGGTCGTCGGTAAAATGTTAAAGTGCAGTAATGACAGTAGGTAAGTAGGTATTATGATTACATTCCAATCGACAAAAAAAAAAAAAGAAACTTTAATTTTCGAGTGTAATTCATTAGTTGCAATATTTTAGATTTTATTGATAATGGATTATAAACTACAAATACAGACTTCTTATTTATAGGGGATGTTCATAACGGATAGAGCCTGAATTTTGGTGACTTTTTTTAAATCCATAACTAGAAATAGATATAGCATATTACAGAGTGAGGACCTAAAGTAAAAAATTATCGAAAGACAAGAACAGAAAGTTTGTTAAAAATTTCAGAAAAATGTAAGTGTACAAGGTGCTAACAAATGATGGGCATTTATAAAAAGTTAAATAAAATGCTGCGGAGATTGTTCTATTTTATAGCGTTTTAAATATATCAGCTAAATAAATTAGTACTTTATAAGGATTTCTTGTGGGTAAAACATAATTGCTAACAGTGCAGATTGGTTTCAGTCTTTTATAAGAGCTTACATGCACAAAGTAGCGAGTCATAGATGTACTTAGATTAATTATCTACTTATTATTAATCTATAATGTTAAGATCAGGCCGCTTGATGATATTTCAATCCACTATTTCTTGATAGCGGTGTTAAAGTAATAGTGCTATTAATTTTTTCAATTTATAATATAGTCGTTTCAATCGTATTTATAATATTTATATTGATGTCACATCTGTCACATTATTATTATTATTTACTTATAGTTTAAAACATATTGAAGTATGTTTTACTAATTTTCATCAACTCTAATTTCTAATATAATTCTACTAATTTAAGACTAACTATTATTATTGCAAATATTTAGTAAAAGAGAGATATCTTTGTTTCTTTAGTATATTATGATTTTATGATTTAAGGCGCGATTAAATAACGCCCATACCTATAATAGAACATATTAATTTCTTTGATGCGATTTACTTTACAAATCTCCACTATGTATTCAACAGTACTTACTTGATTGGACCATAATGCTCCATTGCAAGTTTGTATTAACTCTTTAAAATATATCTATGCATATTAAATATTTAGTTGATGAAATTGTCAAGAATGGTAAAAAATTTGGGTGGGCTCTGAACTAAATGAGGGTCTCAGTTCAAAAGAAATAATAATAACAATAAATAAGGTATTATGAAATTCATAATTATTGAAAATAATAAAGGTACTTGTTATTTATTATCATTTTCGTAAAGCTTGCACAGATTGCAATGTTTTTTGAAAATCAGCTCAGCAGACAATTTGGGTCTACTAAAGTAAAATGATTTCCTCGAGATTTCTGTTTGAATAATATTTTGTAACTAATTAGTTTTTGAAACGAAAATTATATTCGTTACAAACAAAAATTTTTAAGGTAAAGTGTAAAGTGTCGTTTTAAAGGAAAATAACAAACAACTTAAAAACCTACTTTAAAGGAATTGTTGTGGTAAATTTTAATTAATTTATTATAAGCTAAAAGAACAGAAAAATAATAAACGATATAAAAAAAAAACCACTAAAATTATGTTTCAATTTATAATGCATTTATATATTGCTATCTTCAACAGAAGCATTTTATGCAATATTTTCTACTTTTTAAGCTACATTACTAATATAACCTTCAACTGACAGATGTAAAATGGCAATATTAGTGCATTACTATAAACATAAAGTAAAAAGCAACTTTTTTGACATTGGAACTGTCAAAATGTTCACAAATATAGAAAAAAAGGTGATGCTATTGATTCTAGGAGATCTATTAATAGAAAAAATAAGAAAATAAATGGAAGTTTCTTTTGATGTAAATTTGTAATGGCATTTTTTGAGAAGCAATTTTCAACAGTTTGAATCAAGTATTCCCAATATCTTTGATGGATTCAAGTAATCAAATCTAACAAATTTTATATTTAAAATGCTTCGATTTTTGAGTAATAAATAATTAACAGTTGATTATGAAATACCCAAAAAAAAGTCGTAAAAAGATAAAGTGTTTTTGGTATGTTAAATAAATTGAATACGGTAGTAAAAGTAGGTTTTATGTTTGCGTTTATTATAGTATGTGCCGCTGTTATAAAACGATGGTAAAATTATATTTTAAACGATCATGTAATATCAATATAAAAACTGAAAATAATCTGTGCCGGGCAGCACTCGGTAGCTAATTAGATTGGCCAGGGTAGCCAACCTTGAACCAATCTCTTCTCATGATTACATAACAACTTTAAAGAGTCGATCTTTTCAGTAATGCAAATTATAAAACTTTATTCATGCCCGATAATGATTACAAGCAGTTTTAAACACTTTACGAACAGTAAAAGCACCTAACAATCATAAATGCGGTGAGAAAATCGCATTTTTTATATTATCATTATTATTTTAACCACACGTTTTATTTAATCACCTTAAAATGTTTTTGCTTCAAAAACATTATTTAATAAATGCAGTTTTACTGTTTTAGTTTTCTGTTCGACCGCGTGTTTTTGTAATTAGATACATAATTACAATTGCTACTAATCTAAAATCATTTACTTGCATTGTGATACGGTTGTTAAGAGTCTGAAGCATATTTACAGGAGCTAGAGTTGCGCACAGGTAAGTTCTATTGTATCGATAATAACTGTTACTATGGTGTTTATAAAGAGAAAGTTCTTTTTAAGTCAAGTAGATGCTTAGATATCCTAATTTAACACTATAATAAAGATAAAGAAGTAAGCTGTCTCAATTAGGTTCCGAAATAACCTGACTTTACCTAAATGCTTTCAACAAATTTTTTCCGAAGAAATAGAAAATTGTTCCACTACAAATGGTTCATCGCATAAGGCATATAGAATAACACAAAAGAATCAGATTAGTTTGCCTTACTTTTGTAAGATTGCAGTGGGTCTAGTTATAAGTAGTATTGCACGAGGTGCATACTAATTGTAAGTAGTATTAATTAGGTTAATGTAGAATAAGCAATATGTATAATATAAATAGGAGATACGCGGACAGATGGGGGAGTTCTAGTGAATAGTCCGTTGCCAGCACTGTTACATTTAGTACTTTGTAACAAACCATTAATGTTAAATATACGTTAATTAATTTCATCTTGTTGTATCATTGAACCATCATTTGAAGTTATTCAAGTTATTACAAGATTACCGTATTATTACATACACTCAGAAAAATAACGTAGGTAAATTCAACTAATAAAAATGATTACTGTACAAACCGCAAAATTTAGTTAAATCAAACCGAATTTCGGTTGAACCAAACTAATCGATTGATTGATTTTACGGGGTTGCATCACACGGAACTTTTCAATCCGACCTCTCAAACTTTAGGTTAGAAATTAATTTTATTCACAATCAGTTAGTAACATACAACTTTTCTAACCCCATAAAGGTTAGAAAGTGAGCGATTCCATGAATACACTTCAACCGGTTAGAAATAGTAAAAAAGGAGTCAGTAATGAGGCATAATCGGTCAGAAATGAAACCATTTCCAACCTGTGAGGGCGTTACTATCGTTTTAAACTATAAATGCCAACTTAACATATCTAGAGTATGCAACCAACTTTCCTCACGTGCATGGACGGTGAACGCAATTGATTATTTTTAATTATTTTTTGCTTGTTTGATTAAATGATTGATTATGAATAAAATAGTATACAAACCTCGGCAAAAGTACCATTCTTGAGTCTCGAGAATTAGTTCACCTCAAGGCTACGCCTTTCGGTAAACTATAGTTCTCTCGACAGAACTGGAATACCTACTTTCCGCATCGGTATGTAATATACTATTTTCCACTACTAGCCATACAGCGTATCATTTTGATTTATATTAGAATGCCGTGAAGTTTAGTTTCACTACCTTTTGTTCAGTGTTTTTATCACTCGTCAATAGTGAACAAATTTACATTTTTAGGTGATTCTATTACAGTTTTAGAAACAAAATACTTTTAGAACTATTTACTATAATAAGAAAATAATGGCATTTTTTGCATTAAAATCATTGTTTAACTAAAACTGTATTTTAAAAATTGACCTACATTTGAATGTCAAAAGTGTTCTAGCAGTTCTTCCGTAAACGCTCCCTTAAATGCCAAAACAACGAAATGTGGAATTTAACATGTATAATCAAACGATACACCATCTGCAAGTAGTTCACCTTCGCGGTAAATCTTATTGTTTGGAATTTTTCACTATAGCTTCGAAGGACCAATGTTTTAATACGTAATAATAAAAACCAAAAACTTTATTCATGCTAATGCGTACAAAAATGAATATATGCGATAAATAAAAAGGCGTGCACTCTGCTTGACTGTCTGCACTGGAATCCTGGAATCCTATTTCTAACGGCTAAAGCGGTGCCCTTGGCGGCACGATGGTCAAAATCAAAGGACCGGCTCAACCAAACAATTTATGTACAGTAAAACTAAAACAATAATCTTTAACAAACTCCCCACCTTGAAAGAGTTCTTTCAACAAACCGTGGTTTGAAATTAAAATTTGATTAAACATACAATATATACTATACCAGGGGTGGCCAACCTGTGGCTCGCAAGCCACATGCGGCTCTTTGAAGGATTATTTGTGGCTCTCAATAAATGTGCCCGAGTTTCCTTTTCATTTTTGTGCTATTATATTTTAAAAAATTATTATCGTTCCGTATGTGTATGTATTTAATTGCGGCTCGCGAAAAATTTCAAATTTTGAAAAATGGCTCGGGCTATCAAGGAGCTTGGCCACCCCTGTACTATACAATACAAAGTATTTGCACTTTGGGCGCATTGTCGCACTTACTCGATTGGCAATGGACACAGGTTCACTACCGCTTGTTTCACAACACTCGTTGACGTTTTCAATGTAGCGACTCTGCATCGAGACCCATGTGCAGCTCCTTGACACGCCCAAGGCTCCATTTCATAGGAGGTGCGTTAATATTCCTTATTAACACGACGTCGCCGATCTTCAACGGACGACCACTCTCCTTCCATTTGAGTTTGAAGATCAGGCAAATATTCGAAGTGCCACCTTTTTCAAAAATTTTGGCGTAGCAACTGAATTTTTTGAAAATAATCCAATCTGTTTTCCGTAATCTCAATTAGATTCGGATCTGGTACTGACGTTGATGCTTGGCCTATCAGAAAATGTCCTGGAGTGAGTGGCTCCAGGTCTTCGAGATGAGCAGGTAATAAGGTTAAAGGACGAGAATTTAAAATGGTTTCGATTTGGGATAATAATGTGGATAACTGCTCAAACGTGAGAAAATTGTTTTGCATTACGCGGCGAAGATGGTGTTTCATTGACCGAACACCGGCCTCCCAGATCCCTACGAAATGAGGGCTATAACTAGGAGTATTGTTCAAATTGATATGCTTGACAACGATATTTTAAAATTTGCTCCAAGCGAACATATAAAAATGTTAGGTTAGGTTCACAATCCGATCACCTAATGTACAATGTAAACATCAACGAAGTACGGGAACCTACCAAACGTAATCTGTCTACGATAATACCGCAAATTTTTTATCCTCTTGGTCTTCTCGCTCCATGTATAATACAACCCAAAATTGAATTGCAAAAATTATGGTCAAATAAGCTAGAATGGGATGAACCCCTCTCCGGAACTTTGTTGCAAGATTGGGAGGAGTTCTATAGCTCTTTGCATTTAATAAACGACTTTAAAATTCCACACTTCATGTCGTGCGAAAAACCGATTCGGATAGTGCTTCATGGATTTTCCGACGCTAGTTTAGTGGCATATGGTGCGTGTATTTATTTGCGTACTATAGACTCATTTTCAAATATCCGTGTTCACCTAATATGCGCAAAGTCTAGAGTAGAGCCTATGAAACAGGTATCAATCCCTCGGTTAGAACTGCTAGGTGCACAAATATTCGCAGTTTTAATGTAAACGGTCAAGAAAACCTTAAATTCTTTGTCCGATACAATTTTTATCGCCTATTGTACGGATTCAACAATCGTTTAGGTTGGTTAAAACGGCAGTCTAATACGGTAGACAGTTTTGTTGGAAATATCATCTTTAAAATGCAATCAATATCAAACGTGTTGTCTTGGCGTCATGTGACCTCTGAATGCAATTTTGCAGACCTCGTATCAAGAGGCTTGAGTCCCTCAAAACTGCGGAGTTGTTCCCTATGGTGGGGAGGTCCTGATTTTTTAAGAATGAACTAAGCTCATTAGCCAATTCAACCACAAAGCACAAATTTCACAAGCAAAATTGAAACATTTCAATTAAGCCATATCGCAAATAGACCCGCACAGGCTAGAGATTTAAATTTTACAAATTATTCAAACCTTACATTTTTAGAAAAGGTGATAGCATGGTGCATTCGTTTTTATAATAATTGTAAAAACATTGCAGCAAATCGGAACTCTAACAAGACGCTAAGTTACAGTGAAGTTAGAAAGGCACATATTTTATTAATCAAAACAGAACAAAGAGAACATTATAGCAAAGAAATTTTATTACTAGAAGGGAACGATAGATTAGATAAACGTAGTACAATTGCCCATTTAAACCCATTTTTGCCTCCCCCACAGTAATGTTTCATTCAACATGAAACACCCAATCACTTTGCCCCCTCGAAATCATTTAGTATATTTAATTTTACAAAGGGAACATGTGTTGCTCCTGCACACAGGGCCACAGTCATTATTTCATTCTATTAGGCAGCGGTATTGGCCAATATCGGGTCGTAATTTATCGCGGAAAATTGTACATAGTTGCTTAGTTTGTCGCAAAGGCAACCGAATTCTTGCAACCTATCATGGGAGACATCCCAAGGGACAGATTCATTGTTTCCCCAGCCTTCAGCGCTATAGGGGTGGACTACGCTGGTCCTATACTCATAAAAGATCGCATTGGTCGCTGTCCAAAGCACATCAAATGTTGGATTAGTGTTTAAGTACAAAGGCTGTTCACTTGGAACCAGTCTCTAATTTAACTACAGATACGTTTATTATGACATTACGTCGTTTCGCAGCAAATCAAACTGACTTAGAAAACAAGTTAGTAACGAACAATTTCAATTGGAAATTTATTCAGTAGTTATATCCCGAGTGCATGCCAAATACGCGAATATTTTTACGAGTGCACGAAGTGCACAAGTAAAAATGTTCAAGGCTGGCATGCAAGAGGGATATATGACGGACTATTTCCCGAAGAAAATTTCACGCAATTTTGATAGCAAGAATTTCCCGATAAAAAAAATAAAAACTAAAAATAATTACTTTTGGATGAATTATGATAAAAAAATCGAGATTGTAAAAGTACCGTAACTATGACATCTCAAATATAAACAAATAAATTGAAAAGACGGGCTAATGTCAATTGTGGAAACATTTTCATCTTGATAATTAATTTTGATAATAAATAGCCCGAATGTTGTTAAAATGTCCAAAAATATTCACTCTATGCACATGTGCAAATACCCGGGTATTTTCATGGTGCATCGAATACTTAGTGATATTCCTCCATTGCTAGGTGATTTCTGTAAAATGCGTTAATTTGATTGGTTGAAATTTGCTGAGGGAAATAGTCTTCAATATTTGTGAATCATTCGCCATCCACTTTCGTAGTGGAAAGCATGCGGAATTCATGACCTTTGTAAGATCTCGACATAATTTAATAGCTTCTTCTACGGTATCTAAACTGCATAGTAGATCGTCTACATACATACAACTTCGAATCGCGTACGATACGTGTGGCATTGATTCTCACACTCTTGGGCGAGCTGAAAAAGACAACGAATAGCTAAGAACGAGGCTGCTGCCCTGCCATATGTGACGGTACGGAGCTGATAAGTTTTGACTTTGTCTATTCCGCTTTCTCTCCATAAAATCCTTTGCAAATATTGACTCTGCTCGTCTACCAACACTTGACGATACATTTTAGGGATGTCGCTAGTAATAACATATTTTGACTGGCGAAAACGATTTGAATTGAAAAGAGATCTGATTGTATAGTTGGGCCAACAAATTGCAAGACATTTGATGAGAGACCCGTTGTTGTGGCTGCCGAACCATCGAAAACTACACGCAATTTTGTTGAAATGCTATCTTGCTTGACTACATCATAATATGGCAAATAAAAATAAGGATGCGTTTGTCTGACACTGTCGGTTACTTCCTTCATGTGTCCAAATTTTATGTATTCATTTATAAAATTGCAATATTCAGTCTTTAAAGCGACATTATTACATTTTGCTTTTTTTAATTATTCTAGTTTCAATTCTAAATCTACTTGCAAAATTTTCACCTCCAATTCTGCTTTTTGTTTTTGGTATTGCAACACTTCCTCTTCCAATTTTGCGTTATGTAATTTTTGTTCGCACAATTGGTTGTATAGTTTAGACAGTTCGCTGCTGTGCAATGCAGGCCTACGTCGTGGGTGTCTCTTGGAATTCTGTAGTGTTCACCTCATTTAATTTTTTTTGAAGCGCACTGCTAAGTGGTGCTTTTAAATTTGGGGCCACAAATTTTGCCCAATTAGAAAAATTACCTTCTTCATCTTCATTTTCATTGACAAAAATAATTTCGTCCTTTAAAAATAATAGGATTGAATTACATCCGTGAAAAACATTTTTTTCTATCATACCTAAGTTAATATTATTCACTTGAGGTGGTAACATACTATCTCCATCGAAGGGATGGAGAAACCCAAACACGGTTTTTTCATTTATTGTTTGTAATGTTATCTCATGTAGCGGATTTTTGAAGCTTTGAACTTCGTTCTTCTGCCACTTCCTTGCGCACATTTTCCTTTATATTTAAAAAAGCTTTTTTTACAGATAGTATGATTTGGCGAACACTGTTAAATTCGTTGGCAATGGTTTGCCAGCCCCTTTCTTTATCAGCGTTACTATATGCATCGGTTTTTTTGTTCTCTACTACATGCTTGTATATTTTTACTAGTTGAAGTAGAGTACTCTTTTCTTCCAACGAGTAATTGGCAGTTCGAACCCTTTTGCTCAAACCCGAACAAGATGCCATTTTTCTTGTCAATAAAGAAGTCACTACAACACAATATAGACAAAAACTGTCTATAATTTTACTATACTTACGTTAAGTCTCTGCCGAATTGCATTGGTGAGACAACTTTACATGTTAAGAATAGCTTTAATATAAGATAATCTTTACTAAGTTTTATTGTCGGCGAGATTGGCCACTAATGCATTAGGAGACTCTCTTAACGGAATAGATACTACGAAACGACCGTCTGACGCTCGCTTGTGCGTTTTAACAAAATGCTCCTCGCATATTTGTTCTTCAATGGTTGACCTTTTCGTTTGTGGACAACTTTCAACTTCCCAAAACTGTTGAATCTGCTTTGACAGATTTGCTATTGTTAAGTGAGCTTGAGAAAATTTTCGTGTCTGTGCTTGATACGGTATGTTTTCTGATACAACATAACCAAATTTTGTGTTAAATAAATATGCATGTTTGAGTTTGCTTGTACAGATAAGCTGCCAGAAAACATCAACACCAAGTAAAATATCAATTTGCTTTGGTTCGTAGAAGTTTGGATCCGCAAAAGTAACACCATCAGGTATATTGACCGCGTAATATCTATCGGATATGAGGGCATTGATCCGGAAATTTCATTTAAAAGTGCGAAAGATAAATTTACTGAAAATTCTGTGACTCGAGACGCTATTGTGGCATAAATCATACCCTTTGATTCAGTTACGGCTTTACCTATTTCTATGATTGCTAGATTTATCGTTCTATGGCGAAGTTTAAGTCTACTTGCTAAGTCCCATGTCATGTAATTGCCTTGCGAGGGTGAATCTAGAAAAACATTGCATTCATGTGGAGTACCGTCCCGATCATAAATATAAACCAACGCGGTAGCTATTGCCCTGAGCAGATAATGCAACTGAAGGCTGTGCTTGTAGTTTCTCAATTTCAATTTTGCCTTTAACATCCGCTGCGACTGGTGTCGCGGTTGTTCGTGTGGTTGTAAAATGTAATAATGTGTTATGTTTTTTATTGTATTTAGTGCATGGACCACGTCTGTATACGCTAACCATGTGACCAATTTTCAAGCAATTGATACACATTCTGTTCTTTTTTACCTCAGAAAGCCGTGTTTCCGGAGGCATTGCCAAAAATGTTTTACATGTGAATATAGGATGTCTTTCTGAATAAAAAATACAATCTGGATTGTCAATTCCAACATACGACATTTGTGATTTTGATTTTTGTGACCGCATGTACGTTCTTCGAAACAATTTTACCCTTTTCTAGTTTGCCTAGAAACTGGCAACGATTCTCTATAAACTCAAACAATTGATTTAATGTTGGCATTTTTGTTTGTTTTGCCGCTTCCAACTCCCACTCCTTTCTTGTATGAATATCGAATTTTTCTGCTATTAAATATATCAACAAATTATTCCACGCATCTAATGGTTCATTGAAACATTGAAAGCGCGCATGTGATTTTGAATCGTTTCATGTAATTGTCACAACGATGAACAAGATTCTTTAAAAAGTTTTGGCATTTCGGCTATTCCCTTAATGTGATTATTTATCAATATTTCTTCGTTATGGTAGCGCCTTTTCAATTGCTGCCATGCTGCTTGATAGTTGGCGGCTGTCGTTTGAAACCCTTGTATTACCAAAGCTGCTTCTCCTTTGAGGAGACCGCTCCGATAGAAAAATTTTTCGATGTCGTCGATGCATTCCTTGGAATGAATATTGCTAATAAAAAGGTCGTGAAATTCTAACCATTCCTCGTAAGAACCGTCAAAGGGTTGTATGTTCAACCTCGGCAACCTGATCCTATCGACCTTGGGTTCCGTGGGATCTAAATTATTAATCTGGCTACGGGCGAGAACCACGCTAACGGAATCTAATTGTTCTTTAAAAACGGTCTGTTCTTTTGCAACATTTTGCCTCTGGCAGTAATTTTGAAAAACTGATCATCAAAATCCATTCTAATCTTTAATTGTTCGGGCAATTCGTCGTCTTTAACTGACTCGTCTATTTGACTCTGTTAACAAATCCGCGTTTTTAAACATCCGTTCGTCTAAATTTAAATAATCATCCTCTAGCGGGAACATGTCTGAACTCAATCGTTTTTGGAATTCGTCGATAAATTTCTGCAACCACGTCAACTTGGCTTTGATTGCACCGCGCTTATCGTTAAGCCGTTTCAAGGTTTCCATTATATTTTACAAATTGAGAAAAGGATGCGATAATAAATAAATTAGGATAGGGAAAAAAGATCTGACCTTATCTGTTGGTGCTGTAATGACTTGTTGTCACCTTGCTTCTTGAATATTGATTTCGCTGTTGATACCGATTCGATCCGGTTCGATTGCACCAATTTGTTTTCACTATAGCTTCGAAGAACCAATGTTTTAATACGCAAGAGTAAAAACCAAAAACTTTATTAATGCTAATCCGTACAAAAATAAATATATGCGATAAATGAAAAAGCGTGCACTCTGCTTGACTGTCTGCACTGGAATCCTGGAATCCTATTTCTAACGGCTAAAGCGGTGCCCTTGGCGGCACGATGGTCAAAATCAAAGGACCGGCTCAACCAAACAATTTATGTACAGTAAAACTAAAACAATAATTTTTAACACTTATTTTAGTTAACGTCTCTTTACTTTTAAGTAAATGATCAACAATTTTTCAAATTTTTGGCGGTGTAAATACAATTTGTACCTTCACTCATCATTTTTGTCAAGCAGCTTCAAGAAACTTGTGCAAAGGGCCAAACAAAGAACTAGATTTAACTTTTATGTCAAGAAATGAAATATTTGCAAATAACTGCCGTGCCATGGGAACAAAAATTATATATTTTTTTAATAATTATTTGTAATTAAAAGTATTTCAAATTTAAATATTACCTACTAGTAGCAGAACAAATTGTATATTTACCACGGCGGCGAAGTATTATCATAACCTTTGTGTGCTACATCCTTCAGCGCTGCGCGGCCTCAGGATCTAAACGCAGCCCTCGGGTTATGAAAATACCCGTCTCTACCTTAATGTATAATATATTAAAGGGTTTTTCAATAGGGATGCTCGATTTTAAAGTGTAAATAAAACAAGTTGTGTGTGATATATTCGCTCAATTTTTGTTTAATTTGAAAGTGGAATATAACGTCGGTCACATGTCCGCCGCGGTTTTGCTTGGTGGCACGTACTCAGGAGGTCTAATTTTCAACGACTCTGTCGCATTTTTATTCTTGCCACAACCGTCCTGTCGAATCGACTATTCGACGTTTGGTGGCCAAATTCGGATCTACCGGTTCGATAAATAATCAACCAACACCAGTACGTCACCGAAACGCAAGATCTACTGAAAACATCGCTGCTGTACGTGAGAGTGTACGGGAAAACCGAAGGCAGTCAATTTTTCGTCGTTCACAAGAACTTGGTCTTTTTGTGATTTAAACTTGGCGAATTTTGCGTCGGGATTTGGGTCTGCACCCGTATAAAATCCAAGTAATCTAGGAACTTAAGCTAAACAACCATAGACAACACCGTGCATTCGCTGATTGGGCTCTGGAGCAGTTGGAAGTTGAATCAAATTTCGCCAATAAAATCATCTTTAGCGACGAGGCCCATTTTTAGATGAATTGATATGTCAACAAGCAAAATTGTCGGATTTGGGGTGATACCAATCCACACGAGATACACCAGCACCAAATGCATCCCGAGAAAATCACTGTTTGGTGCGGATTTTGGTCTGGCGGAATCATCGGTCCGTATTTCTTCCAAAACGAAACTGGCATTACTATAACCGTCAACGGCGATCGCTACAGATCGATGATAAGCAACTTCTTGTGACCTAAACTGGACGATATGAATACCGATAACACGTGGTTCCAACAGGACGACGCTACGTGCCACAGAGCACATGTCACGATGGACATTCTGGACGAGCGATTTGAGGGCATGTCATCTCGTGCGATTTAAAGCCTTTAAACTTGTAACTTTGGGGCTATCTTAAATCGCAGGTCTATGCAAAACAACCGCAAACAATTGACGCACTCAAAGTCAACATCACAAACGCCATCCAGCAAATTCAGCCGGATTTATGCGACAAAGTCATTGAAAATTGGTCCTTCCGAATACGTGCCACTAAGCAAAGCCGCGACGAACATTTGAACGACGTTATATTCCACACTTATTGCCATAAAATATACTTTTAAATGAAAAAAAAAATTGAGTGGATATCTCACACACAGCTTGTTTTATTTACATTTTAAAATCGAGCGTCCTTATTGAAAAGCCCTTTATTTCACACATAGAAACACATTTTGGTACAGTTATAAAGTATGAAAGTTGTTTGTTTTCGTGATAGATGTCTTGATAGGTAACACTGTCACTTGTCACAGTAATGATGACAGTTCTTTTTGAAATTTGTACTCATTGTCAGTAAGAATGCTCAAATTGTAAATGGAACGTCTTACACTGGAACAACGCTTATAAATTGTGGATATTTACATTAAAAATCAGTGTCCAGCTGACTAAATCTATAAGGCTGTCTCTTCGTAAATTTTTTGGTGGGGCTAATGAGCTCGCTCCTGCGATTGATGGATTTCCCACGAATTATTTACTATATGAACAACGCCCAACAACAAAACAAAGAAATGTTTGTGTACCTGAAACCATCGCAGTAGATTAGCTAGGGACTCCTGGACCACCACTCGATGCGCCATGCTGGATCCTGAGGTGAATTCTATGACGTCATTAATAAGGTAATTAGCTTAATGGCATTTGCGGTCAATGAGTTCCTGCGGAATGTTTCCCTCAAGTGTAGCAAGATGGCCAATGTGGTGGGATTTTTCGGCAGTAAATTTGAAAATGATATCTAATTAACTAAATATTTGTTCGTTTTCAAGGTCTTGATTCCATTTTTCAATATCCTCTTTTGAATATTCTGACTGACTATCCACTTCTTTTAATAAGTTTGTAACTTCGTTTAGATTTTCTGTTCACTTCTACACATTTCCTGCACAACGGTAAGAGGAATATCGTCTTCCTTAAAGTTCAAAATATTTTGCCAGCACTTCTTTATTCTTTCAATTAGAAGCTTATTCCATGCCAAATAAAGGTTTATTACAGCATCTTTTATTGTTAAATCTTTTAAAAGTTTCGACAGATCTTCAGATTTGGAAGATACAATTGATGACAAAAAGCTTAATCTATAGTATAGTTCTGTAATACGGATAAGGTTCTGATTCATTGGTGGAATCAAGGGTGTTACATTTGGAGGGATATATTGTCGGGTTACTGCAAGAACCAGATAACTCCATTTAAGCGTGGATTAGTTTAGTACATCTCTAGGTTTCAAAATTGTCATCGATTGCACAACCAAGACAAGATAAGTGTTTGAAAGTGTGAAACATAGCACGTTTAACACTTTCAAACACTTGCCTTGTTTCGGCTGTGCATTCAATGACAATTTTGAGGCCTAGAGACCTACTAAACTAATCCATGCATAAAATGAAGTTATCTTGTTCTTGCAGTAACCCGACGATATATGGTACAACAGAAATATTTCCATCATTTGAAAGTAAATTTAATGCAGGTGTATGACTCGGGGCATTATGCAATAGAAGGATGGCTTTCATAGGTAGGCGTTTTTCTTTTAAATATCTCTTAACTTGAGGAATAAAACAATTATGAAACCAATTTTCAAAAATTGCCGATGTCATACAAGCATTTTTGGAATAATCCACAGGAAGATGAAAGTTTTTAAAGCACCTAGGTTTGTTTGCTTTTTCTATTACAAGTAGTTTAACTTTGTGTTCTCTAGTTGCATTTATGCAAGCAAGAAAAGTTAGCTTAGCTTTTTTAACTTTCCTCCCTGGAGCTGTTCTTTCATCAATTTTTACCAAAGTTTTCTCGGGAAGTAGCCTCCAAAATAGATCAGTTTCGTCCGCATTATAAATTTGTTAATTTGTTAGATCTTGTTTGAAAGGAACCACACGTTCAGGATTTGTTGGCAGTGTTTCACCAGAATCTTTAAGAATCTGATGTCAAATCTGCATTTTTTTGTAGCCATCCATCACTTGCAAAAAATCATCCTTCTCTTTCAGAATTTCATGTAAAGACTTTGCTTTAATTTTCACTAGTTCACTCGTTATCGAAAAGTTCCTTGCTCTTTGTTCGCATAATCATTTATACAGTTTATTTTCCATTCTAAGCATTTTTCCAGCTTTTAAAGTCTTTCTTGTTATTTTTCCCGCACATTTTGGTGTAAACATTAAAATATTCGCCTTATTTTTTTTTTAATCGCACAAACCGTTGATTTTGCAATCCTGTACTTTCGTGAAATATTTGTTACACTGACTCCGTTTTCCAAACTTTTAATAATATCGTTTTTGTCCGATAAAGCTAACACTTTTCATTTCATATTTAAACATTAACATTAACATTAGGCAAACAACTGCTACTGCTGAATCGGTTCATCAGAGGATAGAACCTGTACCAACAAGATGTAAGAATGTTCACTTAATCGAGATTGAACTTGTTCACTCTATAGAACCTGGTGTGTAAAATTTGTATTGTTTACTGTTGTCGATCGTTAATATAATGAAGTGTTCATATAACCGAACGCCTACTGTATCTGAAGTTTTTATTAACATTTCTAAAAATATTTATGGTAATTTATCAAACATGCGGAACTTGAAAAGGCCATGGTACAACATTTCGCAGAAAATCAGAAGCTAGCTGAACTTTTATATAATAAACATAAAAAAAATAATTTATTTAATCCTTAAGTACTTTAAGTAAACTCTAGCACATTTACTGTTGGTTGTTTCTCTTTAGCGATTACCTTTAATATGTTTTATTCAAAGTATTGTAGTGTTAGCGCCGCGGTGGAGTCCGTCCTTCGTCCTTAAGGCTGCGATATTTTCTTCTAAAAAAGGATCAGGCGTACTCTGTCGCTCACGTGCGTCAATATAGGGAAAACATACGAATATTGTATGGACATTTTTTAAATAATTAATGAATATTTTGGACAAATTTACAATTATTCTCAATCTACATACTTGACTATACGTCGTAAGTTGTTGTCAATCCGATATGAAAATGATTTACCTAGATACACCTTGTTAAATGTCAAATGAATTGTGAACGTTAATATTAACTCTTGTTTTAAGTCAAAACTAAAACATACGAATATTTTATGGCAATTTTCTCAAAAAGTATAGAATATTTTTGAGTGCCGTTTTTTTTATCACAAAGCAAATTTTCTATTCTCCGGGATGAGTTATTCTGGATCGAATTTGTTACGAAATAAATTAGTATTGACTTAAAACAAGAGTTAATATTAACGTTCACAATTCATTTGACATTTAACAAGGTGTATCTAGGTAAATCATTTTCATATCGGATTGACAACAACTTACGACGTATAGTCAAGTATGTAGATTGAGAATAATTGTAAATTTGTCCAAAATATTCATTAATTATTTAAAAAATGTCCACACAATATTCGTATGTTTTCCCTATATTGACGCACGTGAGCAACAGAGTACGCCTGATCTCTTTTCGAAGAAAATATCGCATCCTTAAGTGTGCAGTGTATGTCGGTTCATGGTCGACTATAAAAGCGGAGGGTAACCCAGAATTCACTATAGACGGCCTGGATAACCACCCACCGAATTTATGCAGTTTTTTGAAATTGTTTTTGAAATTTGATCAATCAAAGGAACGTTGTTTAATATTGAAATAACGTCATTTTATTTTTGTTAATTTCAATTATTTGATTAATAAATTTAGTAGTAAAAAGTGTAAAATTAGTGTGCCACACCCGTTTGTATTGCTTGTATTGTTTATTGCTTTCGAAAAATTCTAAAACTCTAAGAGTAGACAATTTTTTTTTTTAAATTATGACCATATACATATGCCTTCAAAAGGCATCCTATAAACGCAAACAGAGTTGCCTGTACATAGGGATGGTACAAGATACTATCAAAAAAATAAGAAGAAACAAAAAACTTTCAAAAATAAAATAAAAAACAAAACCCTAAAACAGTATGTTAAACTAAACTACATAAAGATCCACGCAATAATTACATAACAGTGTGATAAAATTTTCTTTTTACAGTACACAATGCTCTCTTATAAAACTCTTCAGTCTTTTCTTTATTGCAACTTTGTTAGATACTAAAGTTTTGAGATCATTTGTTAATGAGTTAAAAACATTAAGAGCCACAAAAAAACTGTTTTTGTTTACTTACAGTTTTATCTATTCTTGGCAACGGTATACTCTTTTCTCTAGTATTGCTAGTGCTAGAAATGTATTTATTTTTCAAAGTATCGTAATGAAAAGAAACAGCCTCCAATTGAAATAATTGTCTCTCAGAAAGAGGAAGGTCTTGCGCTATAAAGTGATTTTTATTTATAATTTTTAGTAATCTCTTTTGTATTCCTTGAATCAACTCTAAACAATTGTGTTGTACGCTCCACCCCAAGCTATTATGCCATAGTTAATGTTAATGTTTTCCCAGCCATTGCATTTTTAATTTTCGCAAAAATGAAAATTAAATACCTAGTTTTTTTGACAATATAATTTGTGTGTTTGTCCTATATTAATTAAATATTAATTAAATGTTAATTCCGCATAACTTCGGACAAAATAAGTAGTCACAAGAAAGCTCTTATTTTTTTTTGTGGCTTATTTTTACCAAATAAGAAATTCACCCGGTTATTTAGAAACCTTGTGGAAGAAAACCCACCGCTGATCCAAGTGGTAGAAATCTACATCGTGTAACATTGTGCAGGGTCGTAAACCACGACAAAAAGGATAAAATCGACGAAATAACACTGACTAATGCACCAAATTGTTGGGAAATCTGTTTTAAATATGAATTAGTAAAATTATGTTAAAAATTAAAAACGAACGCCTTGTAGAGTCAGAATAGGCAACACATTGCATCTGTTGGATAACTGCAGCATCAGGAATTTTCATCTTGGGGGTAATATGAAATTACATTGGTAGCGACTTGCTGCCCAAGATGTATTGTCAATTTATATTTTTTAAAAAACTGACCTTTACTATTGTTAAGATCGCACACAATAATTTCAGAAAACATTAAAAAAAACTATCCAAGAAGAGTGAACAATAATTGCTTCCTCTTCTGTGTGTGAATGATAACAAGTTTCATTAGGCAGGCTTAATGGCACCAAGCCCAAATTTATCAAACGAAGTCCGAAACGCAAGTTTATTAATCGAGGAGTGATATAATGTTTTATGAAATGAGAGGTTTATTATTTGGACTGATTTTTTTATTTGAAGTCTTTTATGCCACATTTAGAGGAAAAATTAAAGTTTTGAAATTTACAGAATTTTGTGACTGGTAACGCAAAAGTTCTATTGCAATACATTTGAAGTTTAAATTTACCGGTAAAGATGTTTACAAACAGAAATCCGCAAATGAATCTTATATACTTATGAGGAATGATTACAGATTTTATTTAAATTTTTATATTCATTGCAAAATATATTTATAGTGCTTTACTAAAGATTCCAACAAAAAGTATGCCGTTTTGGACACAATTCTCTACTATGACAGAAAGAAGTATCTTAGTGGCTAATGTCGCCTTCAAACTCCCCTTGTATATTTCCAGTACCTATTATGTGATCAAAATTGAATGAACTTACTCTTTTTTCTCATCTTCTTATTTTTCTTCTTCTTGAGTCCATTAATCAGATCCATTTTTGGGACATAGGTCTTCCCTAAATCTTCCCATTTATCGTGCTTTTGTGCGATTTTAATTCAATTTAATTCAGCAGTTCCTGTAAAGCCGTCGTGCAAGTAGTACATGGGTGGTCGTCTTCTTCCCTGTTTACGCTCGTACGGTCTTCATTCAATTATTCTGCGAATCCATTTGTTTATGTCATTTCTAGGGACTTGTCTCGCGTAACTCCACTGCAGTTAAGCAATTTGGATATCAACTTCTGTCACTTTTTTTCCTTGTTAAATTGCTTCTTCAATTCCCCATTGAGCTATTTTTATTGTTCTATATTAATTTTTCTTATTGCCCTATTTAGTTTTATGCGTTGAGCTATTTTTCTACTTCTCAGAACAAAAGAATAGTTTTCCAAATGGGATCCATCCATTTTTTATTCTTCTCTTTATTTCCTTCTTTTCGTTATTTCTTTCTAGCTCTGTTTTTTTTTTGGCCGAGGCGTAGAAACTCGTCCACTCTTTCAATTTGAGTGTCATCGACTTTAATCTCTCTATCTGGATCAGAATCATCATTTCTTGTAAGTTTTCTACATTTTTGTCGCATACCGCAGGTTAGTCAGTTGTTCTCTGTTCACATTAACTTCTTTTCCTAGCTGTTCGCCAATAGTAAAGTAAAATAAACGGTTTGTGTTAAGCATCTTTTCAGTGACACTGGATTAGTTTTAGCGTGTAAAATGTACGTTACTGTGACTTTTTTATTTAGGTCATTAATAAGTTGGATGTATTTTTGATTTACTCTGTTGTTTGTTACATATACTACGGATCTAGTATATCCGGAAAAGATGACACTTTACTAGTAAAGTCATTGAGTTGAAATTTGTCATACAGTAGAGTAACTTTTACTACATGATAACATGAATGCGTAGATTGTTGTTGTTAGACTAGCAAGTTGACCCGGCAAATATCTTTCACCCTTGGGATTTCCTTAAAGATTCGTTTTATGCCACTTTCTAAAAAGTAAAATTTCAGTTACAATTAGTATGTTATGCAATGAGCATTTAATGATAACTATTAAGACAAGAGTATGAGAATTACGACACTCACCTATGAATACGAGTGTCTTAATAGCCAGTAAATTTGAGTTGCATGCACTATTTTTTCTACGACCAATCATAATTTTAAAAACCAAGCACTTTATTTTCAAAATGTATTAAACTGGTAATGAAATTATAAGTTATAACTAAGGAAATATTATGAAAACTTTATTGCAAGGAAAACGTAGAAAATAATTAAGACATTTTCTGAAAAGTTTTGAGTCTTATTTTTGTCCTTCCAATTCATAAACTGACAAAAGATTAAAAATTTTCATGTTATTGTTGATTTTACGGACAATAAATTGAGGGCCTATCCGGCAACAGGGCCTATCGGTCGATAGGCCCTTTTTGCGGAGTTCGGTTCAAGTAAACCGCCATACTTTAAACTACATGCTCAAGAATTTTCAAGTGAAAATGGCAACACTGTGCTGAGTTATGGCTGCTTATGTAGTACGTTGTCACCAGTTTTGGAAGATTTTGCGATTTTGTGAAGTTTATGTTCTGCCTCTTATTACTTTTTAGTGTATTTTTGTTTTCATTTATTTACTGAAAGATGAGAAATCATTTTATTAATATTATTTTTAGTCTTACTGTTTTACATTTTTATGGCTAAAATATAATATTTTTTAAATTTTTCTTCAAAGTCATATTTTTAAACAGTAAAGCATTTCTTAGCAACTAAAATGTTTATGTATTTTATTTTCCCTTATTTTTAACCCACCTATTTCTTGAAAATAAAACTATCAGGCGGAAAAAGGCTCATAACATACTTTCACAATTTCAATAATTTTCTTACAAAAGCCTGTTATTTCATCAACTTTTTTAAATATTGTTTCTCCAAACTTTCTTTGCTGTGTAGTTCAAACTATTTTTGGTAAATAGATATGAGCAAACAAAACTTTCAAACTGGCTTTTCTCGCAACACAATTTTTTGATTTGGGCCCTTTTTCCGGACTCTTGTAAACCGTTCCACAATTTATGGTGGAGATAAATTCACAATTTTACTATACTACAGACCTTCAGAAAACTGAATTAATTATTTCACAACCCGTTAGAAAATCGTTCTATTTATAGAATCCTCAATAGATATGAAATGACTAGTTTCTTTATGGCAATTCAAACAACGACCATTTTACGGGAAAATAAAGAAATTGACTTTGGCCCTTCATAAAATATCGAAGAAAAGAATATTTTTTAGTTTGGGAAACGTGCAACCAATTTATTAAACGACCGAAACTTGCGGCAGATTTAAAAAAAAACTGAGATGGTCGAATTGCTTTCCTGTACGGTTTAATTTATCGAATGAAAATATACCTGTGCAGGTAGCCGGAGCCACTACGTTTTACCATCCACATGTTTCGGTATACCTGTACAGTCGCACCGAAGATGCAAACCGTACAAGCACTTCGGAATGAGTGTTGTGAGCTTTAGATGTTACATGGGAGATCCGCCGCCCGGAATAACAGCGTACGGATAATCTAAGTTCTACTGTATTTTAAAGTGCCACCGTAATAAATAAATACAAATAATTGCTCACATTATTATGTTATGTTTTGTTTTTAAATTAATATTTTCTAAATTAGTCTAGTAGGTCATACAGGTAGGTACATTCACTTCGTAATCAACTATTATTTTCTGTTTCGTTTTAATCTCTGAAAAGTTCACAACCTTTAGGAATTATTTATCAAAGACCGCTTTATAAAAATTAAAGCTTTAACTAAGGTTTGGTAATTATGATTGGAAATTGTTGCTGCCGGCCGAGGTTTGACAGTGATTCTAGCATTATGAGAGTCATTATACATGATTACGCGTTTATACACTTTAGTTATGATTCATTTAGAAACGAGCGGACACCAAGTTGCACCATTTTTATAATTTTTATAATTTGATTTTACCTGATTGCGATACTCATCACGGTTACCCGTTTGCCGGCCAAAATTAACGATTGTTTTTAATAACGGGGTGTAATTTCGGGCTCGGAAAAGAGTAAAATCAAAATGCAAGGCTGACGATGCTAATTAGATAAAGAATTTTTAATGGGTGATATACAAAATAGATGGTTATATAGCGTCAACAGATAATTAATATGACGTAGGAATTTATCGGCCACGGATTATCTATATGAAACGAATTGTTTTTCTCAGCTCAATCACAGGATGGCTCCGCCTACTGATGTTTAGTTTATCATGTAACAACATTAATTAAAGTCTTAAATAGGTATCCCTCTATTAAAATGCCAAAGTAACGTTGTTGCATATTTTGTAGTTCGATATGCGATTTTTATTAGCGGACAACAAGACTGAGGGATTTTAATTTAAAAATCAACTGGAGGCGCCTAATAAGTTAATTTGTGTGGTTGGGTTAATATTGCTATAATGAATATTGGAGACGCTTATCCCGAAGCGATTAGAAAAAAACAGCTTGATGTTTTCACACTCGCGACAAATGGTTGTTCGTAATAGTAAAATTCTGCCGTAAAGAGAAGCTTTTAACCCTTCAGTAGGCGCCTGTTATTTTGTTACACGAGTAGGCGCGTGGATTACACATGTAATCCATTTTGATTATTTATTATTGTATTAACAAAATATTTTGGTTTTATTTAATACTGAAATATTCACTAACAGCAAACCTATTCTAGGGAATTTGACAATATTATAAAATTATAACATATTATAAATTAAATTACAAAATACAAACTAAAAATTACGTTAAATTAAATAATTCGTCCAGAGAAAAACAAATAGGCACAGTTCCCAGAATGCTCGCTGGTTACCCCTCTGAATGGCAATACTAATTCGTTGTTTTAAGTATGTTTTCGTCTGAGGAATACCTGTGACGTCAATAATAAGTCTTCCCAAAGTATCCAACAACGATAGAGCGCTCATGCTCCAAGGACCAAAGGTTTCAACAGCACAGGCAACGAAAATGTAGTGATCTGCTAACGAACTATATTTTCTTCTTTTAAGATTTTCTGCTTTGTTTGCAGCAGATCTAACAGATATGGACGACTCAGGTAAATGTGAAGATGCAAGCGTATCTGTACAGGTGACATCCCAGACAAGGGATTTGCCTTCCTTCCAGGGAATAATGGTGATTCCATCGGGATGTTTGCCGTCATCTCTCAGAACTCCGTTGGGTTCAAGTAAATAAGGGATGTTGGCAGATGAGAAAACACATTTTAAGATGTTGTTAATGCAGTTGTATCTTGGGATTCTTCCTGCACTTTTTATGCAAGACAGACATGATGACTGTACGTGTCTACTGAAGAATCACAATTACATATATGAGAATGACAAATACTGATGCCTAATCTTAGAGAAACAGCTATTTGTAAAGTGGTTTTTTCTAACAAAGTGCCTAATTTAGAAGAAGGTAAAGATTCAAGCCAAACTTCAGATTCGGATTCAGACACTGCTAATAAAATAGCTTTTTGAGTTACATTTGAGGAAGACAATAGCTTTTGAAAGTTATTTTCAATAATTGGCAAATCCCAATTTCGTTGAATGGAGGGAGATGTCGAAGGTAAAGACGAGGAATTAGATATAATTTTCCATTCTTCAATGGTTTCACTGGAGTAAGATGTCTCGAAGTTGGAAAAACGAGAAGGTAGAATAGACTTAATGAGCCGAGAATTAGCAAAGATAGAAGATAAGAAGGCTGGAGTTGAAATCTCTGCAACAGATCGAATACCTAGACCAAAACCCCAAAACGGACAGGTAACTTGGTTTGATCCCATGACCTGTTTGTAAATTTTATGTTCACAATTTTTTCCAGAGTCGAATGAATATTATTATCCAATTCTTGACATAAATTTTTAAATTTCCAAACAGGGAACATTTAAGGAGGTAGATGTGCGGGCTAACTTTATAAAGGTTTGTGGAAAGTAAAGAAAATATCTCCACTTTTTTAGAAAAAGAAATAGGGATTGCTTCATCAAGAATACCTTTTATAACGTGTAAAAAAACAATTTTGCCTTGAAGTAAATTTATAACCGTTTAACATAAATAAAATTAAAACTCTCCAAAATGGCAACGCTTAAATGGCAGCGACGGAAAATATAAATAATAACATACTTATAAAAAATATATGATCACTTTATTTTTAAAACAAGATTCCTATAACTACTACAAATAAGTTTTCGTACCAAAATTAAAGAACAAAATACTTCTACCTATAAAAAAATGGATGAAATTACGGTAATATTTCAACCTGTATTTTCGACACAAACCACACAAATGTCTAACAAATGGTCTTTACACATCCAATTATTACATATTTTACTCGATCTTCTTGTAGATTTATTCCTAACTCGACCATATTCATAACAACGTCCTAAAGGTCTTCGTCGCTCGTGAGGCACTGCCATTAATCTCGATGGTTGACTTAACAGAATCATTGCACGTCTTTGTAATTCGACTGGTAATTGCAGAATTTCAATGAAATGAATAGTTAAAATTTATGCTGAATAGTATAATACAGTGCGACCTCGATAATCCGGACTTCGCTATACCGGATTCTGCAATAATCCGACGAAGTTTCAATCCGGATTTGATAGTAGTACTCGATAATTCTGACCTGGTTTTTAGACGTCTTCGTCATTTAAGAATTCTTAATTTGCCTGAACGAGCCCTACATGATGTTGTTGAAGATAAAGATTGAAAGAAACGAAGATGTACCAGGAAAGGATTAAGCAAACAACAATTACGAAGTACTTCACAAAATAATATAAAATTCAAACATTGTATAATAATATATAGTAAAAAGTAACATGTATATAACAAACAAAGTAAAATAACATAACATAAGTATATTGTATAATAATATATAGTAAAAAGTAACATGTATATAACAAAAAAAGTAAAATAACATAACATAAGTAATAACTAGAATAAATAAAATAACTCATTAAGAGAAGAAGAAAGCGGGGCTGTGCCAAAAACACTAGCAACGTTGCCTCTTTGTATAGCCAAACTTATTCGTTGCTTCAAATACGTTTTGGCTTGAGGAATTCCCGTTGTTTGCACAATACGCCTCCCCAAATCTTCAAGGAGAGAAAGGGCATCAGCACTCCAAGGACCCAAAGTTTCCACAGCGAAGGCGACAAAAAAATAATCATTAGAAATTGACTTATATTTTTTTTTCTTAAGATTTTCTGCCAAGTGGGCAGCAGATCTTGCAGAAAATAAGTACCTATGCTTCTGTTTTAAATATTTTTTGTTTATGTACTATTTTCTAGTTATTTTCTATTAAATAGTTCTCTTTTCAACAAAAAAACTGTCTCGTTTTAGTAATCCGAATTATTTACTTATTCGGATCACCGCGTTTTTAATTAGTCTAGATTATCGAGGTTTCACTGTATTGTAATAAAATATTGCGCTGACTATCAATACAGTAAAATTTATAGCCAAGTAGACAAACAACTATCTGCATATACGAATATTTCTGTTATTAGTGAATTAACACAATCGAAGGAAAATATACCATACCTCCTTATCTGATACGTTTATTTTTGTTAAGTTTGAAGTAACTGTGTAGATGTCAATAGTGAATACTTCAATGAAATCTCAAACAAACTAAAATAGTCACGCGGTTACGCGCGTGGATTACATATTATAATCCAGTTGGATAAAATATTGTTTTCGCCACCTAGGTGATAAGAAAAAAACTGCTTGATGAAATAATCCTGTAGCATAGTCTTTTTCAGGAAGGTACTGAAAAAATTGTTGATGTGTCATAAGCAAAACAAAAATAGCATTGAAAATAAGAACACTGGATTACATATGTAATTCACGCGACCACTCTAGGGTTAATGATATGTACGTAGTAAAGTTGATTTGCGGCAACAACAATAAATCACTGGTTGGCAGATTGTTTACTCATCCAGACACGTTTATGGACTGTATTGAATTATGGTTTACGTTGGCCTCTCACTGATGTATTTATAACCTTCTGTTTAGCGAAGATATTGTTACATTTTCATATTGATGTATGGGTGTGCATATCTGAAGGTATCGTGTCGTTCACTTCAATTCTTTGAAAAAAGATAAATTTCCTGCAAGTTGCTTGCATATAATGTACATAATAGAGGAGGTATCTACCTACTTGTATTAGTACGAGCAAATAATAATGTTGTAGGTAATTAATATAAACGGCGATGTTTTCAAATTAATATTGAAATAAGTTATGAAAAATATGGTACACTAGGGGTTAATTGTTTCGATGAAATGAAAGTGTCGCACTGAAAATAAAAATCGGTCCCATCCAGGTGTACTGAATTAATTTACATTCTTAAGAACGCCCACAGCACTATAAAAAGTAGTGAAATATTTCTATTTAATTTCATTAATTTATAGTAATGGAGTTGGTAACGATATTCATTCACAACACAACGTTGTATTATTACAACTAATGGTAAGTAGAGTCATAACTTGAGAGCATAAAAATTTATGAAATTTCTTCCGAAGCTTACAAATTATTTTAAATTTGAATATATTACTGCACAAGTTTCAAATGAATTTTAATGTAAAATTTTATGGAAGTTGTTTTTGTGAAACAAACAAATTGCAATTTTGGCGGCAACAAAACAATTCAATTAAGAGTAATGAAATATCTACCTACACCAAGCTATTAAAAGTAGCTACTCTTGTAATTAAATTTCATTTGAATATCCTATCAGCAAATTGTCAGATTGCTACATACAGTCTAGGCCGTTTATAACAAACCAAGAGAGCGGATATAATTATGAGTACAGTACAACTTCGCTAATCCGGACAGATAAAGTTTTCTTCCAGCTCGGATTTGCAAATGTTCCGAATTATAAAAATATTTTAAATGCGGCAATATAATGCAAACAAAATATGCTTTTAATACATCTTAACTACATGATATCTGTATAAGCAAAACAAATACATTATAACAAGGCTACATTCAAACAAAATCAGGTTGCTGCTTTGTGTTGTCGAATGAATGTGAAGTGGCTCTTTCCTCCAATCTTACACTAAAAAAATGACTGAACAGAATCTTTGTGCTTAATTTTATTATAAAATTCTTCTATACATTCGCATTCGGAATCTGTAATATTCAAAGCATTATCGTCCGAATTTGAAACTTCTACAATTTAGGTTTCCATCTGTAAAATTGCTGAACATGACAGGTTACCGCCAGGATACATTTCTTCTTTTGCTGGGATGATGCGAAGCCTGGATTCCGAAGAAAGTTGGGATAGAATACAGACATTACAGAACTAGAACTCCACAACTCCGACGTAAGAGAAAGTACCTAGAACTAAACAAAGAAATCAAACAACGATGTAGAAACCACAAATCATAGGAGCAGATGATGTTGTCTTTAAAATGTTCGTTGCACTCGAGATACAGGAATTGTCTTACACAAAATCGATAAATTTATTTGGAATCTTGGCAGTTGATCTGAAGACTGGACAAAATGAATATACGTCACACTTAACAAGAATGAACCTAGAGACATCTGCGAAAACTATTGATCGCAAGTAAACTAATGTTATACAAATAATATCAGAACGCAATTAGCATTCGAACAGGTAAGCTTCATATCAGGACATGGAACCTGGGAGCCGATTCTGAACGTGAGACAAATAAGAAAAAACTATAGAGTTTAATTTACCAACCTACTCATGTTTTGTAGACTACAGCAAGGTTTTTGATTGCATTTGAGGCGTAATCTGTTTCAGATTTTGGGCAAAATGGGCACACTACACCATCTAATATTTCTAATTAAGAACATGCATGAAACCAACGAGAGTAGAAAATGATTCAATCGATTCATTCAACGAAGGGCGTAAGATAAGGCGGCATACTGGCCTTGTGCTTTTCATTATCTATGGATTATGAGGAAAGCCTTGAAAGGTTGCGATGGAGGAATAACTATCAACGGTACTAAAATCAACAACGTGCGATACGCGAAAGGTCACAGGAGGAAAGTTGATCAGTCTTTTACAAGTTCAGGATGTTAGTACTGAGGTTGGCCTTGAAAGTAACAAAAAGAAAACTAAGATAATGAAATAGATACTTTTATATACCTTGAGTTGCAGTTGTCCAACAAAGATGGAACCAGTGAGTAAATCAGGAAGAGAAGTGCAATATCAAGAAAAGACATGGCCAAACTTACGAACATATAGAAAAGCCATCAAATCACTCTATAGACCAAAATGAGACTAGTTAGAACCGTCGTATTTTCGGTGTTTATGGATCTAAGTGTTGGACAGTGAAACAGCTGGATAAAACGAAGATTGACGCTTTCGAAATGAACCGCTTGCACAGAATTCTAAGAAACTCATGGTTAGAGAAGAAAAAACTTAATTAATCTTAGAACAGATGAAAATTAAGACAAAGGTGCATACAATAATAGCAAAAAAAATAGTAAAATTCTTTGGTCATGTAGTACGAAGAAATGGCTTGGAAAAACTTACCTTGTAGGACACAATGGTTGGCAAATGAGTTTGAGGAAGATCCCATACAAGATACAGGGACATTTTAGTAAACCTTACGGGCAAGACTTTGACACAAACTATCAAGTTGGTTGAAAATCGCGAAGAATGGAGAGCCTTAATAGGAAATTCATGAAATCACACTTCTCGAAATCGAGCAAAGGACTAAGAAGATGTGTTAGAACAAAACCGCTTTGGAGGATACCGTGTTACGCGGGGGTTACCTGTACTATGCTTCTTGCGTCTGCGCAAAGTCCTCGAAATTTGGACATCTAGTCTTATAATACGTTTTTTGTTGGTAGAAAAAACTGCAATTTAAACTAAATAGACACTTGGAAAATTATTTGACAAATTTATCAAGATATTCGATGAGAGAGGTGAAGTCTTGAACGGTCTCTACCGTGTGTTTAAGAATTTTGAATCAGAATAATTTGGACTACAACGTATAAAAAAAATCAGCCAATTTAGCAGAACGTAAATTCTACTACAAAAGTGTCAAAAGTGCGCAAATTCTGATTGCGAAAACTGCCATTTATTTAGTGGAATATTATAGTATAGAAAACGCATATAAAATATTCGCACAAAAAAAAAACGTTACGTATAATTATGGTGTGGTAATTATGGTCGTACCTACCATTTTAGAAATGAGTGACTATATTATTCTATGGTATCAGTGCGTTTTTTTAATCTGTTGCCATAGGGAATGATAAAGGCAAGAAAACGCTTTTATAAAAATATTTTTTTCAAAACTTTTTCCACAGTTTAGGATATTGAATTGTAATCTATTCGAATGTTTAAATCATCTTCCAACTTTGGTCCAAGTATGGTTCAAATATTTTCATCAGAGCAAAGGTTAACAAGGGGTACAATTTTTACCATGCAATTCCCTATGGCAACAGTTAAAAAAAACTCACGGTATACTTCTATTTACTCTTACCACCATTTGTAAGTGACTGATATTTATGACCAACCTGTAGTAAATAATATTGGCGTAGAGTATATATAATTTTGTGATAATCGATTACACCGTAGGCGAAATATTTATAACTTCATTAGTTGGGCTATTTTTGCAGACACGTGAAGTCTTGTAAATAAGGTATACAAAATACGTATTAAATCAACATAATTTTACAGTAATTTTCGTCTTTTAAAAGTTAAATTTTATTCATAAAAAAAAACATCCTCTGTCTGCATTTCACAGATTTCGTTTTCTACATCAGTATTATTCTAGAGGGACTTCGATGGGAAAAACTGTTGAGTGGTATATTGTTTCTGTATGGCCGGACGTATTTCGCTAGTCATAGTTATCGTCTTACACAGGTTTCACTGTATTCATAGGTTATTATTTTTAATTCATTTCTCAAAAGTGGCGGATATTTTTCAACAACATTCTAAAAAACTGTGAAAAAAATGTTTGCGCTGCATACAGTGTGTTCGCGGATGAGGTTTTGTCTCTCTAAACTGTCTTATGCTTGCTTTGGGGAGAAAAAGTCACTGATAAAAACTTTTGCTTGTGTGATAGTACACAGGGTGTTCTAAAAATTAAACAAAATTCCATTTGTGAAAAGTATTCTAAACAAAGTTGTTTAACAACGCAACAAAACATTAAATTTGTAAACTAAAACAAGCGGAAACCATTCACTTTTCATGGAATACCTTCCATAGTCGGCTTAGATTACTATAGTCCACATTTTAATGCTAAAAAATTAGTACGCAAAATTATCCCCTTGTACCTATTATACATGTTTGATTTTATCTATTTTTTTAAGGTTTATTTTTATGTGGTTTTAAAATTATACGATACAATAACGTAATTTCTTCGTGGGTTTTAGACAACTACGACTGTGTTGAAGTGCCTGCACTCAACTAACATAATCATTGCAATAGGTGAAACCTTGTCAGATAAAGCACATTATGGAATTTCATCCGAAAATTGAACGTTGCCCGGACTATGCCGAGACATTTCTGCAAAATATTAAATTAAGACTGTGGTAACGGAATGATAAAGGGATTGGGTGACTTCTGCAATAAAAATCGTTCAAATACCTATATAATTTTATTTGATGGCAATTATCTTAATTATTATGAAACCAACGAAGAAGAGAACAAAAATTACAACAAACGTTAATTTACAAAAGTATCGCAAATTTATTGCAAAAAAAAATTTCAAATCTTCCTTTGGTTTGTTTTTATAACTTCATGAATTTTATTTAATTCATATTCAAAATCGATGGGATACTAAAAAGAGAATTTTACGAGGTTGCACTGATATTTTGTAGTCCAACCTATTTTTACACACTCGAAATATTCGTATAATACATAGAAATAAACTAATCTTTCCATTGGGAATAGGTGCGACCATTCATAAACTTTACACTCAATGATTGCGCGGTAAAATAATGACACTTTTACGATATATTCCAGACACGAACTGGATATTTATAATTTATTATTTTATAAGTATGAGCACGAATAAATGTCATTTACATTTAAGTTTACACCGGGGCTTTAAAATTCAAATTAACTTTAAAATTGCAAATGGATTACCAAAAAATGTTAAAATAGAAGAAATATTTTATTTATTTCGCAAAATTAACAACCTACACGTCCATCCATTATAAATGAGTAATTACCTTGCGAGGTTTTACTAGTGCTTAATGAACATTTTTCTGCTTCATATTAAAAATTTATCTCTTAATAAAGTTGTTGCAGACTTAATTCGTACCTGGCGCTAATTTGTTAACCTATCTGATTTTCTGTGTATCTTTTTTTTTTTTTTTTTTTTTTTTTTTTTTTTTTTTTGTTAAGAGGAGGTAACCTGTGTGACTACTAACTTCCTCCCCCATACGTCTTCCTCACCACGGGAACCACATTAACATTACGTCAAGTATTACTTCGAGATGAGTGACTGTTTAGTTCCATTTACATCTTATCATTAGATCACATCTTTTGGTAAGCTTTCACTCACACTTTTTCACCTTTCGTTTTCTTTCCCTTTTACCTATCATTCTCTCTCTATCACTCTCTCCCTCTATCATCAAAAATTGCCTCTTATTAGTTTGCTTTCACACACACTTTTACTCATTTCATCTTCTTCCTCCTTTACCTATCATTCGCACTCTCTATCACTCTCTCCCTCTTTGATCATCTTAGATTGAATTGTGAAGAAGGCATCCCTTGACTCCCCTTGGTAATGGACCCTCTGGCTGTCAAGGCTTCACATGAACTTGCATCTTTAATTGTGATGTTCGTTACAACCTAAATGACTCAATAAGATTGGTTAAATATGATTCAAAAAATAATTAAAAGAAATAAATAAATAATTAAAAATTTTAAACCTAGGAGGCTTAGAATTTTTACTATCAAAATCAAAGTAGTATATTGAATAATTTTTTGACGTTTCTAAAATTTTTACATTTTTCGCCGTAACTTTACAAATAAACTGATGGAATCCGTCTCGCGACTTTACGAAAATTAAATGAAACTTATTTGCTCCTAATAATTATTATAAACGCTTCACGAGCAAAAAATTACAAAAATCTTCAATTGGTAAATTTTGACGTTTCTAAAAAATTTTAAACAGATCGAAAAAGAAAAAAATATTCAAAATACCTCATATACATTCATTCTCTCAATCACACAACCTTTAACCTTCAATCTTCGTCAGAATCTGATATCACATCATCTCTGACGAGGAGTTCCTCCCTACGAAATTCCTCTTGCTGTTTTCCACGCATAATGTCCCGCATCATGTTGGTTACAGTTTTCCAAGATTCCTCGGAATCCAATAATAACTCAGAAATATTATTCCGGTCTATATTACAACCCATTTTAATCCTAGCATCTCTTCGGATGCTTTCCCATTCGTCACAAATGAATATAGTATGTTCTGGCGTGTCTACCTGCTGGCAAAACCAGCAAGTATCGACATCCGCCTTTTTTATCCAATTGAGATATTTTCCGAAAATTCCGTGTCCGGACATGGATTGTGTTAAAAAATAATCCATTTCTACCCACTTACAATTGAACCATTTTCTAATATCTTTAACGAAAATTTTTGCCCAACCTAAATAATCGTCCCATTGTTCTTGCCAAGCTATCATTAAGGATTCGTTTGCCAAAGAGGTATGATCTTTGCCCCTTAAATAAATTTCCGATCTTACGTTCGCTTTCATCCACAAAGGAGGCATTCTGGCAAGCACCTGCACTGCCTTCGTGGATATTGTTCTATATGCGGATGTTATTCTAATGGCTAACCTCCTGTTGACCCTATCGAGCATGTTTTTATAACGCTCGAATCTTAGGGCCTTTATCCAGGCAGGGGCGCCGTACAAAATCACGGAAATTACCACCGAAGACAGTACTCTGCGTTTGCCAGCTTTCGGACCTCTGATGTTCGGCATTAACCTTGAAAGCGTCGCGGCTAATTTCATTCCCTTTAAACATACCTCTTTAACGTGCGTCGTTAATTTTACATCTTTGTCTAACCAGACACCCATATATTTAATAGCATCCGAGCTATTTAACCTAAAGCCGTCGATATCGATCGATAAGCTTTTAATTTTCCTTCTCCCTGCCAAAAGTACCATTTCTGTTTTTTGCAGGGCGATCTTGATCCCCATGTCATCCAGCTTGCGTTTAACTCTACCGAAGGCGTATTGTGCTTCCTCTCGTAGCGCATCTTCAGATTTAGCCTCTACAACTATCGCTAAATCGTCTGCGTACGCCACGAGTGTCACATCTTTTCCCAAATCGAGCTCTAATATCTCGTTATAAAATATGTTCCAAAGGGTTGGACCAAGAACCGAACCCTGTGGAACACCGCTGGTTACATTAATCCGTTCTCCGTGAGAAGTAACGATGCAACGATCTGATAAGTACGATTGTATCATCCTTATTATGTGAACCGAGATATTAGCTCTCTCTAATGCCGAAATAATTCCTGCCCACGGTGCCGAGTTAAACGCATTCTGTATGTCAACAGTTATCATCGCACAGAAACCGCGATTACTATACGCCAATCGATTAATTCGATTTGGCACTTCGAGAATTTTACTGACTGCATCTATCGTAGATCGCCCTGCCCTAAATCCAAATTGATTATCATTCAAAACACTTTTATCCTCTAATTCCCTCTCTAACAGACCCTTAATGACACCTTCGAACAATTTACCCGCGACATCGAGCAGACATATCGGTCTGTATGTGATTAAATCTCCTTTCCGCGGTTTCTCTATCAATACTAGGAAAGCAGTTTTCCAGATGTTTGGAAAATCACCTGCTTTCCAACATTTATCCAGTACCCTGGCTATGACCTCAGGGTACTTTAGAGAGAAAGATTTAATCACCTCTGCAGGAATTCGATCGGGACCTGGAGCCTTACCCGCTCTGATCCGAGACGCAGCATCCAATACGTTCTCTGCCGTTAAAGTTTGAGCCTCTTCCGGAGGCATGTCAAGTATCGGCCACACATTAATAGGATGAGATGGAAACAACTTCGCCACCTGTACCCGGGTATCCCCTTTACCTATTTCAATGCGTGGACGAAGCTTGAGCTTGCTTGTTACAATTTTGTACCCGAGGCCCCATGGATCCTGATCTATTTCCTTGCAGAGTTGTTGCCAAGCTGCTCGTTTTGCCGATTTTATCGCCCACTTTAGGGATTTCTTCGCCCTTTTAAAATTTTCAAAATGAATTTGAGGATCTATATTATGATTACGATTAGCACGTGTCATTATGCGTCTCAATGCGAGGCATTGACGTCGCTTATCTGCGATATCGTCATTCCACCAATACACTGGCGGACGCATATGACGCGATTGCTTACGTTTAACAAGATTACTATTACATAATCCTGTGATGTAATTAATTAAATCTTTAGGTGTATTAATATCTTCAGGTATCTGACCCTCAGATATTAAATTATTTAAACCTAGCGAAGTAACCTTCCATCCAGTAGGCGATAAAATTCCGTTCGACCGGTTATTAATATTCAATGTCTGTATGTCAAACATAATCGTTCTATGATCGCTCATATTGATCATGTCATCACAGACTCGCCAGTCAGATATCATTCCGGTGACAGCTATTGACGAAAGGGTGATATCTATCAAAGAGGAACCGTTCGCGTTAACAAAAGTAGGTGTATCACCGACATTTATGACAGAAAGATCTAACGTATCCGTCCATTCTTCCAAAATGTTTCCCCTTTCGTTGCTAACCGTCGAACCAAACATACCTGATTTGGCGTTTAAATCTCCCCCTATAATATAACGCGGCTTATTTATCCTTTGTATATGGGTAGAAAGATCAAATAAAAGTGTTCGAAAATCCTCGATACTCCCATTTGGAGAAAAATATACCGAATAAAAACTAAATTTATTAATTTCCGTCCACACAAATCCATGTCCAGAGAAATACCCCGTCACGGAACAATCCCTTCCTACTGTGATGAAACAATCTATGTTATCATCACAGAACGCATTGCCAACTCTCTTAGCATTGGGCTCTTGGCCCAACACTACGCTCACCTTCTCTTCACAAATCGTTTGTGAGAGAATGTCATGAGCTGCATGGCATCTATTAACATTTAATTGCATCACCCTCATTATCTGAGTTTCGGTGATGCCTTCTTATTGGCTTTGCATTTAAAGCTGCCGGATCTATGAGACTCTTTGCATATCCAGCAATGAGTCTCATTCTGGCAATCCTTTAAATAATGCCCCTCTTCACCACAATTGTGGCAGTGATTCCTTCTATTAGGGCCAGTACATGCACTAGCATAATGGCCAATTCCTTGGCATTTGAAACATCTAGTAACATTCTGCCTAATCCTTATCCGGCAGTTAGACCAACCGACTCTAATCCTGCCGGATTCTAATAGTGGACCTGCCATTCTGGCAGGCAAAGCCACTACTCCCAACATGATGCCGGGACGTGTATTCTTTAATGTCTTAATCTCTAAGACATTCTTATCTAAATTAGCCGCCATTTCTATGGCAGACGCTAATTCTTCTCGACGGGTTCCCTCCTCAACGTCGAGAATCTCAAGGACAACTTTTGTTGTCAATGACCTTATTGTCATTCCTTCTTTAACAAGAGCTTTTTCAAGTTCGACTTTCAAAAGCTCATTTTTTGAGGGGCCTCCTTTAACCTCAATTAGAGCCTCTCCGGCTCTAGTTCTTCTTATTTTTGTTATTTCGACCCCGATCTTCGCGGGGTCGACTTTCGTCCGTGCCAGACGCACGATGTCGCTATAAGAGACTTTCCCTGTCCCTTTTATAACGACTGCGTCTGGCTTATCTATTACCTTTCTCGGTTTAATTACCTTTTTCACTACCTCGGTCCACGGTAACTCTACCGCCCGGATAGAGCTATCGCGCACCTCAGCCTGTGATTGGACTACCCCGGCCCATGACCGCCCCCCCGTCCGGAGACGAGGAACAGCAACATCAACCGGTACATTGATTTCCGTCAATGTATGACACGGATTCGTCGTCTCCGCACAACGGGTGCCATCACGCACCCTGGCAGTCCCCTTTTTCTCTTTGACAATCATGTCATTAGAGATCCTTAACATCTTTGATACATTAGATGCATCAAACTCCCCTGAATTCTCTTTGACAATCTTGTCATTAGAGATCCTTGATGCATCCAATGCATCAAATTCCTTGGAATTGACAATCTCGTCAACATTATCCGCCAATCTAAGCAGCTCTCTCAGAGCCTTCCTCATTTCCTTATGTAAGGTTTTGTACTTCATATCTTCAGTGCCCTTCACTGTTACGCGGACCTTTAAAATTAATTGATTAATGGCCTTACTTAATCTGTCCTTTCTTCCTGGCTTTGCTGTGGCGTCCTTTGATTGATCCATCTTCTCCAAGACGGGACAAGTTAGTCCACAGGACACCAAAGCATCTGATTGACGTCGACACCTCTTTCTTTCCTTTCCTAAATTCTGCATAACTCAGAAAATAATTAATTAAAAATTAAAAAATCAAAATTTTATCTCTAATAAAATCTAGTTAGTTAATAAATTTAATAATTTTTTGACATTTCTCAAAATTTTTGGAATTTATGCGATAATTATTGAAAATGAACGGATCAAACTCGTGCCGCGACTTTAAAAAATTAAATTAAACGTATCCGCTCCCAACGATCACGGGAAATACGCCTCGCGAGTGAAAATTACGAAAAATCTCCAATCGGAAAAATTTGACGTTTCAAAAATTTTACAATTTTTACAATCAATTGCTTAAATAAACGAATCAAATGAATGAATGAATCTATACCAGACGTATCCAGTCCTATTTAACGCGATAATAACGCTTCACGGGCAAAAAATAGTGAAAATTCTCAATCGGAAAATATTTGACAGTTACCGTAAGTCAAAAATTTCCACAATTATCCGATTTATGATGAATTAAATGATTAATGACTACTAAATGACTATTACTGAATGAAATTAATATTATTCTACTAATCTACTACAACTTATCGGGTTAAATCAGCAAATTTTCAGGAGCGATGTATGAACACGTCAATCACAGTTCAACCAAAGCCACCTCTTTTATTTTCTGTGTATCTGAAAGTTAATCTTCTATCTATCTATCTATCTATCTATCTATCTATCTATATAAAATTGGATGTATGTGTGTATGTGTGTATGTGTGTATGTGTGTAGCTTATAGACTCGGAAACCGCTGAACCGATTTTGATGAAATTTTCAGGAATACTCTAACATAACCTGGAGAGTGTTCCTGTGAAGTTTGGAGCCGATCGGGGGGGGCGAAGTGTCGTATAGACTCGGAAATCGCTGAACCGAAGTTGGTCACCAAAGTTTGTACACAAGTGCATCTTAGTAGGGGGGGACTTAATTTAATGCCGATCGGGGGGGGGGTCCAAACAAAAATCGCACGGGGGGGTCACTGAAACTTATTTTCGCATAGAAAGAAGTGTCCTACAGCCAACAAATTTTGTATACAAGTGCATCTTCGTAGGGGGACTTAGTTTGATGCCGATCGTGGGGGGGTAAACAAAAATCGTACGGGGTGATCACTGAAACTTATTTTCGCATAGAAAAAAATGTCCTACAGCTATCAAATTTTGAACACAAGTGAATCTTATGGGGGGGGGGATCGTCCAAACAGATTTTTGCGTAGAAAGAAGTGTTTTACAGCCACCAAATTTTGTACACAACGGCATCTTAGTATAGGGGGGGGGCTATCGCCGAAATAGATTTTCGCATAGAAAGAAGTGTCCTACTGCCACCAAATTTTGTACACCGAGCGAAGCCGGGTATTTCAGCTAGTAAGCAATAAAATAAAAGGTTATGAGAAAACACGCCGTATAATTATTTTAGTGTATGTTAACGGTAATTCAATGAAATCTAAAGAATTTTTTGTTGCGGCCGATACAATGCCTAGTTGAAGAAAGAAAGTGATGAAATAACCTCAATTAACGCAGGGGGATATGTTATTATTCGCCCTTCGCCGTTAATTGCTTGTATAGTCAATGATTGTACGCTTAGGTTCCCTACGGAGCTGAAACTTTACGAATTATATCGTCATTTTATTAACTATTAACAAAAATCTAAAATTTTTGATTGCAAGTAATTTTAGATAATTCACACTTCCATAACTGTTTGCATAAATTTAATGAATTGATTATTTAACGTTAGAAATGGGTTGTATTTCTTGGCGCCTCCACCATTTGAACAGCGATCATTAATATTGTTACCTGTTTCAAAAAAAATAATTGAACCATGATTTTCGCAATTAAAATGCTTTAATAAATTTTATTGAACTTGCCGACAAAGACGGTACTGCTTTTAATTTTTAATTGGAAAATTGAAGATGTTAATAAATAATACTTTTCTACACACGTAACTGATAAATTTGCGTCTGGTAAGACTGCACCTTACCGAAACGATTTAATGATGTTCGGTGTAGGTGTAGATGTTTGCTAAAGTTAATAAAACAAACTAAAAGAGAGTAATAAATAATAATTCAGTTTCAAGATAAAGAGTAGTTTGCTTAAAAATGGATTTTGATATACTTATATGTAGCATGAGTTGTGTAGAGTAAACTAACGAGAAAGACAGTAACAAGCATGTTATGTTAATGTGGCCGTTCTACCACCCTGGCCGGCGGATAGATATTATTTACCACTCGGAATCTGTCCGTTTACAAATTTGTTTTAATGTCGACAGTAAATGTAATGATCCGAATGAATTTATAGTTTCTTTGAACGGAGATTCCTGTATTGTTTATTGCTGCATGGCGCCAGATAAATACGGTATGTAAATTATATTAGCGTTTTTTTACGATATTATTAATTTTAAGTGTGTTGTTTATTTTTTCTTTAAGATAATCCTTTTGTCAAAATAAATAAGCAATAAGTTATTGCGCAGCGTTTTAAGCTTTTGGCCGAAGTTTCGTGGAGAATGAAAGCTTTTTTATTTAAATTTATTGAAATATAAAATTTTATTTACAGGCGGTTCCAAAACTGCAAGAATACTAATTAATTTTATTACTTTCTGAACAAGTTTTATAACTTCGTACCGTTAATAAAAATGGAATTCTCGATGAGTGTTAGAATGTTTATGGTTTTATAAATGAATATTAAAATTTCATAATTTTACTAAATTAAGGCGATTATTTTTTAAACAGTCCTGTCAGCCAATCGTAATGAGAAAAAATTTCAAATCGACCAAAATTACACCGACTATTTGCTAGTAATATTAATACTAATAGTAAAGTAATGGTAATAGTAATAGTAATAGTAATAGTAATAGTAATAGTAGTAATTTGACAGGTGATATTTATTTAAATTTCTTGCAAAACATTTTACCAAACTTTTGGACGATGTGCCCTTAGAAATTAGAAGAAGAATGACAGGATGGGGTCCCTCCCCATTTTGCACGAAATGTGAGGACTTATTTGGACATTAGATTTGGAAAAAAGTGGATAAGACGGCAGCGTTAATGCATGGCCACCCAGTAGTACGGATTTGACTCCCTTGGATTTTTTCAGAGAATACGTGCTACTTGTAGAGAAATCGCACCAGAAATTTCAAGTAGATTTCGTGGATCTTTTATGAGACGCAGTCGAGCCTGTTTAGAAAATGAGCGACGTCAATTTGAACACTTGCTTCGTTGAATTATCTTCACATAAGTTTTCATTTTCATAACTTTTGTATTTATTTTTAATTAAATACGTCTTGGCGAGTGTTTACTTAATTTTCCCTTTTTTATACAGGGTGATGAAAAAAAGGTGCCCATGATTGATATTGGGACAATGCTTTCTGTTGAAGCATTGTGGAAATCGTAACAAAAGTGGTCCAAATAGATTCTGTTTAAAATTAAAGCAGTTTGTCTAAGAGCACAACGTGGCAATACTGCACATATTTCTTTCTCTAAAGAATTACTTTCAGGTAGGCCTACTTCTTGTATTTAAGCAACCAACACTGACAGATACTGTTACTTGCGTAAGACAAACAACTGTCACGTTGACATAACTTTTTTATTTCAAAAGAATTTAATGTAAGTAAACAAGAATACACAACAAACAGGTAATTGAAGGGCTGTATGCAAAAAGTCCCTAAGTGACGTAGAGATTTTCTACTATTTGCGCTATTTCTGATAAGAATGGATGAACTTTCGGTCGCACTTACTGATTCCCGTTTAAAAGGCCCCTGACCATGTTATTTAGTAAAAACAGATCAGTCAAAAACGAAATAATGTAATTTCCAGATCAAATTCAAACAAAATCTCAAATATCTCAGAATAGGAAAAAGTGACTGTCGCGCTAATCCTTGTATGCTTCGTCCTGATCTAGTTTTAATCGCTTCCACAACTGCTTCCTCCAACGGTGGTGTACGAACTTCACGAAGTCGTCTACCGTTTACAGAAATCGGCACTATTTGGCCATTTTCTCTTAATTTTTGCTCAACTCTTCTAATTACGTTAGCGTCTGGATGACGTTGATGTGGATACAGTCTAACATATTCTCTAGCAGCTTCCGATGCGTTATTATCTGTCTCACCCAAGCGGAGCAACATGTATAGATATTCACTGAAATTGTATTCCAATTTAAGACTTTTTAGGACATTTGATTTGTATCATTCAAATTTGACAAGAGAACTGACATTGAAAAGTGAATTATTGTTGCCAACGTTTCCTAGGAGATTTACGATGTTGCGACATTGATAAATTTTCCTCGGAGCCCAGAAACCGTACTTTTGACATCGCTAATAAAGTTTGTTTCAATAGATTTTTTACACTTTTTTCTAAAAAAGCACCATCAACTACATCAAATTTAGACCCAACAATGAAATTATTACAAAATTTTTAATCGTATAGATTTTTATTGTCTGAATAGGAAACCTTATATCTTGGTGAAGAGACAACAATGGTATATTATTATACAAGTTTTATAAGACGATCTATTGTCGCACGAATAAGTTTGGGGCACGACGAGCGAAGCGAGGAGTGCTCCAATGTCATGAGTGCGACAATACGTCTTATAAAACGAATGTAATATACTATTTTTTCTACTTTGGTGCTCTTAGTTTCATGAAAATTTCAAAATTGTGCTTTCTAAATATTCTAGAAATTTTTAGGATTAAGTACTGATTGTGTTGGTATTTGTCATGTGTCATATATGAACTTAAACTTCAAATTTAAAATCTCGAGTTTGATATTTTTGTGAATAAGTCATGGAAGAATTAAGCTGTACACTTGGCTTGACCTTGACAGGAGCTCGGTAGAGATGCTCGACGCCTGCCAGCGTGCTATTACAACAATACCAACGTAATAAGTATAAAAAAAAACCAAAAGCCATTTCACAAAAAGTTCCTTTGTGACACTACTTTTAGTTTCACAAAAACTCACTTATGATACCAAAGTAGAAAATAGTATATTATTATACAAGTTTTCTAAAACGATCTATTGTCGCACGAATAAGTTTGGGGCACGACGAGCGAAGCGAGGAGTGCTCCAATGTCATGAGTGCGACAATACGTCTTATAAAACGAGTGTAATATACTATTTTTTCTACTTTGGTGCTCTTAGTTTCATGAAAATTTGAAAATTGTGCTTTCTAAATATTCTAGAGATTTTTAGGATTAGGTACTGATTGTGTTGGTATTTGTCATGTGTCATATGTCAACTTAAACTTCAAATTTAAAATCTCGAGTTTGATATTTTTGTGAATAAGTCATGGAAGAATTAAGCTGTACACTTGGCTTGATCTTTACAGGAGCTCGGTAGAGATGCCCGACGCCGGCCAGCGTGCTATTACAGCAATACCAACGTAATAAGTATAAAAAAAAACAAAAGCCGTTTCACAAAAAGTTCCTTTGTGACACCACTTTTAGTTTCACAAAAACTCACTTTATTTTGGTTTTCAAATTTGTGTTTCGTTAGAAATCGTCTATAACATGTAGCTACTCACGGGCACCTTTATTTCATCACATACCTCTGTATACATACAGGGTGATTTGAAAAGGTCCCGTTCAAATTTGTGGGCGTACTGTCAAAAACTATGAAAAAAGGTAAATTAATATAGAATCACAATGTTTCCTCTTCAAGTTATAACCGTTTTGGAAACGCGTAGTAGGCACAATCGGTTTGCGAATGATTTTTGTCCAATTTGTTGCTTTCTGTTCAACTTTTTGGTTCTTTTTATGGAAGAAGCACGCTGAAATTCGTATGTCGTTTTGCTACCTTGTAGTCAACAAATGTTGTCATTAAATATTTGGATTTATATTATTGGCAACACTTTGATTGGGTCTTATTTGCTACTAAATAACCTAAAGGGTCAACACTACCATTAAAAAAAGGCACAATCAACACTACTAGAGGACTGATAGAATGTAGTTTGCGATTGATGGGGCTGCTCCACATATCAGTACTGTTAATTGAGAGTATTTAGATGCACCGCGGGAAATCGTTAATGCTTGTTCAGAAGAAATTACATTCTCTGTTTCTCCTCGACAAAGCCTCTTTCCTCAAACTGATTCCAAATTATCCCTCCATCGTTTTCTCGGACTTCCCAAAGGTAATTAATTTCTCACGATTCTTGTATTTTATTCTGTCCAATTCTTTCAATATGTGCATTCCTTTTTCCTTTCATGCGTTCATCCTTCTGTTCTTTACTTCACATGATCTACTTACAGTTTCAATTCTTTCTTTATCAAATAAAGTATTTCCGGCAATTTTACATAGTATTGTATTTTCTACTGTTAGTAATGATTGTTTTGTTTCAGAGGTTTGATTTCGGCCATGTAGGTCATAATCGGTCGTATTTTGTCTTCCGAAGTACCTAAATGACATTATTTCAAGTTTACATCGAAGAGTCGTCATACATTTAATTTTTGGTTTTTGCTGATGTGTTGAAAATCTGTAAGTTTCTCTTCATTTTCAGCATACACTACAGGTATAGCAGAGAAGCGAATGCGCTTTGAATAAGATACCTCACATTACGAAGAAAACTTAACTTACATTTATTATTACTTTCTTATTCATAACAGTAAATAAATAGCCATCACCGAGCAATACAAACATCGGATGAGATTTTAGCTAACAAAATGTATTGACATCTACAGTTGTAGCGGTGTATTTGCCAATCGCTTTAATTTTGGTGTCAATTTTTTGAATAGTAGAGATATTGGTTGCATAACCAACGGTCGTTTTGCAGTTTTAAGGATTACCGAATGAAATGTTGATTGTAGATAAAGCATCGTATTTTATCTTGCACATAATGGTCGTTATAAACTCAGATGGTTTCAAAATACTTGCCTTCGACCCGTATTTACAAACTTTCATCTTCGTTAATAATAGCTTACATTATGTACTCGTTAAATAATATACTAATTCTCAAATCTCATCTACGTTATAGTAGTAATAAGCAAATTGGCATTCAGATATAAATATTAACTGACTAAATCATATTCTAATATCGTCTAGCGCAGCGGTCGGCAACCGCTACGTGAAAGTGTGCCATATGTGTGCCATATTTGCTAAAAGTTTTAATGAAACCTTTGTTTTTCTTTTAATATCAATTTAATACAGTGCTTTAAGCACAAATTTCATATTTTGCCGTCATATTTTCATATTTTGCTCGTCTAGTTTATAACACCTTTATTTATAGCAGAAGCCTTAAATGACACGATCGCAAAGCTGTGGTAAAACTTTTCAGGATGATTTAAAAATTTTCACACTAAAAACATTTGTAACAAGAGATCTGTCACAAAGTAATTCTCGTCGTTAAGCAACAATATCCAGAACCGTATGTCAATTATTCTGTGGAATTTAAAACCTTCAGTACTAATGAGACTCTTTGAATGAAACTTAATTTGAACTTGAATGATTTATAATGCAATTATACGTACATTTCCTGGGGACTTTTGACAATATGTAAAATGAAAGTAAATGTTTTTTCAAACTAATTTCAGGAGGCGTTTACGACTCTGCATGCAACAAGAAGGTTATTATTTTGAACATGTAACGCAATTTAAGGTAATTAGGAAGATTTTCATTGTGCTTACAAAAAGCCAATTTACTAAACCAAAATTTTTAAGCTCGGATCTGTAGGGAAAATGCCTGTCTTGAAGGGTGTTCAGTTCGTAACTAGTGCTTAAGCGACCATTGTCGATTAAGATTTACGATGTTCGTTGGGAAATGGCTTATTTATTTAAAATCAACGGCTTTTTCAAAATTTTAAATTTTAGCAACGTGTTCTTTGTGATATTTTGAACGTAAAGACCTGAAAAACAAAAAATAATATTTTTATTTATTTGGCTTCATAATTAAATTTGAAATAATAATTGTAGATTATTGATTGCGGGTTCTCAATTTTTAGGAGAATTAGAAAGATGCTTTTTCACAAAAATAATATACGATGGACCACGTTGTATATGTAGCTTTATGCTAAATTGCACATTATTCTCAGACTTTCTTTGATTGAATGTAATAAAGCTTACAATAGTAGTATTACTTTACTGGGTATGGGTATTGCTTTAATGCGTTAATTATAAAGCAATTTGTATACGTCCAGTTTTGATGAAATCAATATACTTAAATGTAGCACCTCAATTAAGTAAAAAATTAAAATGAAGGTATCCGGATTTACTAATTAAACAAGAGATTGCCCTAATTTTATCCCTGCAGTAAAATGTTTATATGATAAAAGTTTTGTATTAAGTTTTTTTTCCTTAAATTACTTAACGAACAGTACTAATGAAGCGAACCTGAAATATTTCCGTCTGCGGCTTGTCATAAATGAAAAAGTTTTGTCTGTTTATATTTTTTTCAACGGTCATTATTTTATTAATCAAATTTACTGCGTTGATGAGTTTGCCTTAATAAATCTACGTGTAGATGATCTAACAACTAGCGTGTAGGTCCATCACTGTTTGACCTCTCATGTTAATATTAATTGAAAGTGCCAATCACAGTAATGAAGCAACCCGTCGGGTCCGACTATGCAGACCAATTATAACAGGTTAAATGGTTCAGTCTCTAGATCACACCGTTGACCATTCTCAGAAGACTGACCAGCATTTAAGCTTTATGGATACTGCAATCATAATTTATCAAAACCGATCCGGTAGTATCAATAGTGGAAAGGTTTTCAAACACAAATAATTAATATAAGTAAAAGCATTAATACGTATGAATAGATCCGATACACACAAAGGGAAATGTGAAATCTTAAAAAATCTGTTCTCTCATCACAGATGATTCTTGTCTTAGTTAGTTAGCGTCTTTCATTGCAAACTGATAAATTGCACCGGTTGAATTAGTGCAATTGTCTACTTTGTTTCCATTTTAGACATATTACCTGTCAGATAACCGCAATGGCAGCAGTGGCCGATCAAAACCACCTTCAGCTTCATGTATTGCTGACAATTATAATACACGCTAGTCGTGTTTGAATGCCACTTATTAGATTTGTTGGTTTCGTTAATTAACCTTTTGTTGTAAGAATTTTAACTCGCATATAGCTTCTGTGGTGGTGTTGATGTTGAGCTATTGTTAAGCTTTTGTGAAGACAGGTCGTAAATCAGACTAATATGATTTGTTAAACAGTGGCGTAACTACCAACTTTTTTTTATTTAAATTTATTACAGACGTTTTCAACAAACACAACTTTGAAAGTGCAAGTAATTTATGAAACGTTGACAACAAAGAATAAAAGATTAATAATCACAAGTTGTCTTTGCAGGAAACATTGTTTGCTGCAGGATTTTCTTTAAAACTAAGCCATTAATATTCCAATTTGCAAGTTACGAGTTGAGGTGTGCCTTCAATAAATATTATTTATGCCACTCGTCGTTATACAATTTTCACTAACAAAGTTGATTAGTAGGGCCTTAATTACCACCAGTTCAATTAAAACCCCTGGTAGAAAATAATTTACTACTTGTTTTTGTGTTACTAACATACAATCATACCATTATTTTTGCAATTACATAATTATACAGGGTTTTCCATTTTGAATCCATGAAAATTAAATGTGAAATAAAGTATGGAAGCCATGGCACCTGATAATACTCACGAGGAGTTAATACAGAGGATTTTAAATGCTGCACGGAATATTACGCCGGAACATTTATTGATGCGTGGAACCCAACTATGCATTAACCAAAATGGTCCTCACTTTGAACAGCTTTTTTAGATTAAATTAATTCTAATTTAAATTTGATAAAGTATTAAATTTGTAATTTTATTTTTAATAAGTTATTTTCTTTCCTAAATTTAAGCATAAGGTAATTCACATTTTTTGTTTGTCAACTAAAAACATAACATTGGAAACTTACAAATAACAAATTTTCATGTTGCGTACCAAACTAATAGCCGATTTTACAGATATTCCTTTAAAGGGACGTAACCCCCTCAGGAAGCATTTTTCGATATATGTTTATATGAACTTTTTCTTTTAAAATTTAAAGTTCTATCTCGAATTTAATTTTCATAGATTCAAAACGGAAGTGAATTATAAAATATTGTTCTTGATAGCAAAGTTAATTACTAGGTATTAATTAAATGTTAGATTTGAAGTGTAATTATAAAGTTCCATACAGTTTATCTCTATAAAGTTCTGCTTTATTTGTTATATATTAAAAATTTCAAAGTTGTCAATATTTTTCGCAGTACAAACAAAATGGCAAATGTTAATAACTGTTAAAACTATAAATGACTTCAGAATGTAAATTGTTATAGCATCGTTAAAACTTTATATACCTATAATTTGTTTGCCAAAAATTGTAGTCAAACTACTGCTATTGAATTTTGGTTTTGTATGCTTTTTGTACGAACTGGAGGCATTTTAAGTTGAGATGTTGTTTCAGAATTTTTCAAACAAATTCAAATCGACTGGTATTGTGGGAAAAAATGTCGATTGTTAAAACTAAGTGAAACGTTTTTTTTTTGCATTGACGTAAAGGTTTTAATCCACGTTATAAAGTTCTAGAAATGAGTTTCAGAAAAGTTGTACTTTTTATATTTTTTTCTTTATTATTGCCTATTTTCCATTACGCGATTGTCTTCAATTTTCTTTCTCCAATGATCTTATAAGATACATGAGTCTAGATAATTTTGAGATTTTCAATCAGACAACCTCGATTCTAGTACAATCTTAATTACTCTTCATTTATTTACTTTAAAATTCTTCTGTTATTACATAAAATAAATTATAAACGAAAAACTAGAAATTCGGGTTCCATTTTATCATTCCATCACCTATTGGTAGCTTATTAACAGAATAGGTGGCGGCCGGATAATAGATACGTTTACCCTACAGTTAAGCTATGCTCGTTTACTTACATGATATCCTTTATATCGAATGGTTTTGGGAACTTTCACTTTAAATACATTGCTTATATATTTTATACCTCTTTCAATAATGTCACTGATGATCTATTTGAAGTATGGACTATGCATTTTGGCAACAAGGTTTCAGTGTCAATAAATATATATTAACAGATAAACTAAGTATCAATGCAAATGCTATTTTATCATTGAGACTTATTAAAGATACCAATAGACTTCATGATAACGACAGAGTTAATTAAATATGTCAAGTATTTTAATGTAAAATATAAAGCTTATTTTTATAAACAAAAAGTCAACACAGAGAAAAGAAAACTCGAATTAGAACGAAAATATTTGAAGATTGAATTACCTAGAATAAATCGAAACTGACTTAAAAATGAAAAGAAAAAAGCTGGAAATTATAAATGATATTTTAAATCAAGGTTAAAGTCGTTTGCAAATGCATAGTAAAAAATACAAACAAAATAGGCAATCCCAAATTTTGCCAGAAATAGCCATAGAAGAAATAGGTTCTATTACCAAAGAAATTGAGAAATTAGAAGAAAAAAGAACCAAAGTTTTTATACAGAATGAGAAATAAAGAGAATGTTTTTTTTGAGAATTCATAACTTATAATTTTTGTTATTATGTATTAAATCATATTGGATCGGAAGTAGACATAAGTTTCTTTCTGCTTTCTTTTGGTTAGGGACGATGTGATGGTCTGATCAAATGTCCTAAATTTGTAAACAAAAATGTCCTAATTTTCAAAAAATTGTCATAAAATCCTAAAAAAAATGGGCAAATGATTCTAAAACACTATTTAATTTATTTTATATATACAAAATATCTTATGTAACTATTCGCCAGTTTTGAAATGTAGTTAAATGGCCGAGAACAGATGCATTCACTCTACGCTTCTTCGAATAAAAGTTTTTTTCATCTCTGGTGGTAAAATATACTACAATACCTTAAAAATAGAAAAGCCTTATTAAAAACCAGTGAATCAGTGTACAAATATAATTATATCAACAGTAGATATGGCAAGTGTTTTCTATTTTAAATAATAAAGATCGTTACAGTAACAATTAGTTGCAGTATAACAAGATAACTATACTATTTAATATTTAGAACATTGAAAATAACTGAAATGTTGTACTTTGTTTAACTAGGTTGGTAACCTTTTTTAATTTTATTTTGTTAAGGTCCTATTCAATGTACAGATTATGGTATTAATACAATTTTGATGGGATATCAAAGGAAATAATACAGTGTATTAAAAATTTATAAACCTAACTCAAGTGGAAATTAAATTAGTTGGTTACACCAAATGAATCAATATTAATTTACAACCGCGATTTACTGTTACCTCTAAATATTATCATAAATAATGTTACGGAAATCTATTCCCACAGCGATAATAGGCGACACGGCCGCATTTGTTACATCAACTGTATAATTCGAAATTTAAATTAACATGACCATTTCAAAATGGACTTAAAACTGTTCCATAGTTACAACATATGTATTAACATTCTATCAAAACAGATTTTATTGTGCTGTAGGTGTAAAATATCAAACCTTCTTCAACCCCCGCTGTTACAATCTTTGAATTTTTACATTGTGACTAAGGACTACTGAAAATAATAAAATTATTTCAAGAGAAAATATTATAGGTATTATTTCGTCAAGTGACAAAAAGATTTCCGTCGGAGGGATTTTACGGACATTGGAGGTTTTTATTTAACCGTAAGTAAAACTTCGACTCGTTTATTTTATGCGGTAATATAAAAATCATATATGCAATAAATTATGCTCACAATGTTACGCGGTCGAAACAATACAAACACCCATGCTGTGACATGTTCAAAATTTAATTTTCTTTATGTTTTTAGATGTTGGTATATTCGACATTTACTGTAGTTATATTGAGATTGTTTATAATAGAGACGAAGCCATTCAAGAAATTCTTTAGAATTACGTTTACAGACTTTGTGAATCGAGTCAATGGAGTTCACGCTGAGTTAGAATTTTCTTGTATGCTTATAAATATGAATTTATTATTTTTTCCCGAGATTTCGTTCCGAAGTCACGCGTTTAACTGCAAATATTTTATTTTATTTTATTTACGGTTAACGACAAAATTTTAATTTTTTTGAAGTTAAGTATCTCATTTGAATATTAAAAATTACTTTACGTTTTAATTTATTTCATTAATATAGCAAAAATCAGTCGAAAATCGTTTGTCAATAATTATGGATATAATTGATGTGAAGGTTATAATAATAATTTCATTGATATTGATGGTCTACGTTAAAATAAATTCTCTCAAAATAAATGTGTTGACAATATGGCAGTTATTTGTCAATAAAGTATATATTTTATTTATAATATAACGTCGATGTTTTCTTTGAATCAGATTGATACAAACTTCCTTTTTTCTAATAATTAATTTTGATTAACATTTTTGAAATAAAACAACGCATAGAGAAAAGATGAGCACGAAACTTAGAGACCCATGTAGCATTCATCAATCTGCAAAAGGCTTACGCTAGTGTTACTCTGAACAAGTTACGTCTATAAGTATGAAAAAACATGGTAGGGTCGAGAGACCATTTGTAGGCGCTACACCATTTTGCAACTATTTTATTTGACGCAGAACTACTGTGCTTAGTGACGGTTCATAATGTCTATGCTTTAATTCATTGTTTCTTTCTAAATTTATTTTTTAAGTAGGGTGGCCAAAAATAGAAGAAAAAATATTCACTTTTTCCATTTCTGGGAACAAACTGGCCGTTGGTTGAACAACAGGTCCTATTTTTAGTCACCAAGTGGGACTAACGAAAACATTGAATTTAATTCTTACGTCTTCATATACATATTTACATAAATAATTATTTTAAAATTTGACGTCAAAACAGAAAAATATTAAAAAAAAAACGGAAATAACTGCCAAAAGAAAAAATATATTTCAATACCAACCCTATCAAATTGCAATTGCCCTAGCTGTCATTAGAAGCAAGTAGAACTTATTGATTCTGTCCAAAAGTTGGTAGAAAAAGCATATTTATCAACCTCTACCAATCTTACACAAATGTCCTAGCTGCCGTTAGCAAACAATGGTATAAGAGTGAAGTGACAACCGCCTGTAAATTGTATGTAGTTCGGCCGTCTACTAGAAATACCGGCTGGCTACAGGTAGTGTTAAAAGTGGCCGCTGTCGGGACAAAGTGCCTGGTGATAGTGAAATTGCACACATCGACTAAATAATTAAATTACGAAGATTTACAGCATTTCAGTTTAAAAACTGTAGCATAACTATAATAAAGGTATGAATAGAGAGCAATGTGACACGGTTATTCATTGTTATTTATTAATTTCTTCAATCCTAGTGAGGCCACTATACGGAGTTTACCCTGATCCGTCGATTGCAAGATATTACAAACGCCGCTAATTTTTTCGTCTCGTTTTCGACACATTCTAGTATAATAGTAGTCTATTTTTAAGTGATAATTAATTTGATGTTAGGAGGCCTCTTTTCTCATTAAACACAATTTCTCATTCCCTGAATTAAATTGTCGCACCTCTAATAATAAATGCACAACCTCACTAATTAGTAATATACCTACAATACAAATACAAATTTCATTGTAATTAAAATTTTGCATTTTGTACTAACAGAAAACTTACAGGGAAAATTTAAATAACAATAGAATCGATATAACTACAATAATTATATGCAAATTACCAACTAAACTTGTCATAATAATGTTTAATTACAGGTTCCGCAATATGGTAGCGACATGTCAATTTTAAATTCATTTAAATTTACTGTACAGACGTGGTCATTAATATTAATACAAATAATTGGATTTTAATTAAATAATGTAATTACATTAACCATTTTAATATTTATATGACATTGCTGATGAATACATACTATTATTAATTTATTAATAATGAAACATTATTATTGCCATAAGTAGTGTAAAAAAACGTTTTAGAACAATTTTCTAATATACAAAATAACGGCTTTTATTCATAAAATTGTATTACAAAATTATTGATTACTGCGGCAATATCTATAAATTGGTTGTTTTTGGAAATCTTTTTAATCAACGAATTGTTAAAACATATTGTTAAACAAAATAGTAAGTTTAGAAATGTGTTCTAACTATGCAGGAAATTGGTCTAAAATTACTTAATTAATAAGTAGAGACACCACTTTTAGCCACTTTACGTGTACAGGGTGTCCCATCACTTGTGGCCACCCCAAAATTGAGCCTTAATTGAAAACTACGTACATACGTTTTTATAAGATTTGCGATAAGTAAAGAACCAAAAATGCTCGTCATTATCGTTTTCAAATACGTCGTCAAAATAGTTTTTCGAATCACGTGTGTCTCTATTTCTCATTTAAAGTAACAATTATTTTATTTGCCGTTGGCTATGGGTAGTATCCAATATTGCTAAGCGGTCGGGAAAAGGCAGATAGAGACTTTCGTTTGTGCTCCGAGTACAGGTAACGAAATATCCGAACTCAAAGGAAAATTTCTCTACCTGCCTTTCCCCAAAGGCTTAGCAATTGCTATATTTTAGCCGCGACTCTGTATACTACCTTATATTACCTTATAAGTGATGGTGCCCTTAGTGATTTTGTTAAGAAATAAGGTACGGCTAATTAAGATGTGTCGATATAAGTTTTGCTAGGTATTATAATAATGACGGATTGCAACACCAAGAAGGAGTGTGAATTTTTTGACCAAACGTGGCAGCAACGTATACCTATTCAAAAGTAATGATTAATTATAATTACAAAGAAAAAGAGCAAAATATTAACACAATTTAATTTAATTTTTATTAATAATGTGTTGGCTCGCCCCTATTAGTTTCACACTACCTCACTCTTAGTGGCATTGATTTCAGAAGGTGGTCGATGCCCTCTTGGGGTATGGTGTCCCAAGGAACCTACAATTCATGCCGGAGAGTTTCCAGTGTTTGCGGGGGATTCGCTAAATTCATAAGTTTTTTCATAACGTTCCACACATGTTTAATTGGCGAGAGGTTGAGAGATCTGGCTAGCAATGGCAAGATATTGATATGGGCCTCTTTGAACCGGTTTAGAGCAGTTCTCGCTACGTGGAAACGGGCATTATCCTGCTGGAAAAGTGAGTTTTTGAGCTGATGAAGATATGAAGAATATGAGGTTCCACCACTTCATCAACGGAACGGTGGGCGTTCATGGTGCCTCGAATGAACACCAACCTAAATCTACTCCCATATGCTATAGCACCCCATACCATAACTCTTGCGCCTCGGTGCATACTCCTTTCAACAGAAAATTGAATATCGCGACGTTTCCCACAATTGCAAAGTTTGGAGTGGTGTAGGTTGCGAATGCATTGAACATGGAGTGGCATAAGCTAGTGTTCAATGATGAATCTCGATTTTGTTTAGGGGCGCATGATGGCCGCATGAGGGTCAGACGAAGACGTGGGAAACGTCGCGATATTAAATGATTTATCGAAAGGATGCTCAAAATCTGCGAAAGTAAACATTTTCTGGAATAATGTTTTTATTTAACATTTGCTACGCTCAACATACAGTTTTTATTCGCCTAGGATTGTACACAATTTGTTTTCGATTAGTACCTACATATTTACGTGATATTTCTTCTTGGAAGCCCTTCTCAACCAACAATAGGAATCCAATTACAAGTGAATATTCTAAAACTTTTGTTAATAACAAAATAATTAATTTCTAAGCTGTCCAATTTCACCGCATCTAATATTTGAACCATATTAGTTGCATTTGCCAACTTTCTTTAATTAAAAATCGAACATAAAGATCAATTTGCGAATTACGCAGAGGTTTGATACAGGTTTGAAACGAAACCATGTACACTCGGCCAAGATAAAAAAGTCCCTGTTGTAAAAGGAGCCCTCGGTCGGTGATTATTACTTGAATAGTCCTGCCATAAACCAGTGGCATTGTAGAACTTGTATCGGTCCTAAAGAAAACAGGTGCATCGCTTTGTTGTCATTTTTGCTAAACTAATATTTATCTACAAGAAGTTTTGAATGATGTCTGACCAAACAAATGTTACTCGCCTGAGCGAAATACTATACCATATGAAATCATACATTTATATCGTTATTAGGCGTAGTCATATAATAATTTTTCAAATATTTAATTTGATTTTACGTTTCAGCTTAATTAACGATCAAACCATTCAATAGGGTGTAACAAAATTATCAAATAAGAATGGTTGTAACTTTTTAGTAAGAAAAACTTGTTTAGGTTAATTACTGTGCATATTTTGATCTTTTTTGTCTGTTCATACCTTCTTTGTTTACGATTTCGTGACGTAAGAGTTACGACTTTCCGAGGATATCGAAGCTGCAAAACAGCACGTCTTGGAAATCAATTTTTAGGGCGACCCTAAGCTCGTAAAACGATTAAGTCTAAGAGGGCTTGACCATCTTCGAATTTAAACCATGAGACAGTTTTTAGTTTCGCAACACTTCCAGCCCCACTCGTTTTTAAAGTTTATTAAAAATCCCCGTCTCTTATGGCATTACCAATAAAACTCAATTATGGAAACTTGAAAATAATTGACGCAGGTGTAATCAAAAGAATCTTTCGGCATTATCTGATCCTGCTAAATTAAAAACGTATATATACCTACATTCGTTTAATGTATTGCTGTAGCCTAAAACACGTTTGATATAAAGTGGATCGTCAGATCAACTTGCGCTTATGTAAAAAGATTAAAAAAATTAATTAGTAATTTCACTTTAATTGACAATCAAGTAATATAAAAATTTTAAATTCTTGCGTTATGCAGTGCAAAATTTTAAGATTAACGAAATAAAGAAGAAAATAATTTTTTGTAGGATGTTTCCGCACTATTCTCATGGCGTTTAAAAGTATTCAGGAGCTGTAGTAACAATCTCTACCAAATCAGTTACTAATTAAACCTATTATGAACAAAGAGATAGTAGATTTCACAATTATAAATCAGATGTGTAGTTAGATTTATCATTCCTAATATGATACTGTACATTTCAGGGAGACTTTCTACTAATTTAGAAAAAAAAATTTAAAACCGTTGATAGCTTCGGCGAAATAACTTTCAAAAAGAAGTAATTACTGATTATGCGAGATAAAAAGATCCCTTGATATAATTTGTAACGTACTAAATAATATCGCTTCTTCTTGATATTCTTCTAATCCGTTTTTAGCTTGCGGCGTCCAGGAAATAATACAACATAATAAAAAAAATGAACCGATATAGGAAGCTATCTATTAGTAATGAGCAATATATCTAGTTAGCATAGTCGGTTCTTTTTCTTGTTGAAGTGCCATAAAGTATTACGTGAATAGATCTTCATCAATAATTCATTGAATACTATACAAACACGCCATCCGACAGACGTCTAGTAAATAATACCAATTAGCGGGTATTATAGAAAAATTATGTTATTGTGGAAGTTGACATATGTAAATGATGCTGGCTGTTTTTTGCTGTGGTATATTAGATTTGTACATTTACTTCTATTAACGTAATGATAAAATTTGAATACATCAATCTTAATATTTTTTTTCTTCTCACTACATATTTTTATGCAGATGTTCCAAAAGATTCTATCTATTTTGCTAAAATAGCAGAATTTTTAAAAGAATTTTTATAAATTATATTAAACTTATGTACAAAATATTTAATTTAATTGTTGTTAATAACAGGCGATACATTTTTAAGCACTGATGTGCTCATATTTTATGATAGGCATGGCTGCTATGTAAGTACTTAACCGCTCACAGTCTGCCATTATTCGGCGTTGCACAGGTGAATTTTTTTACGGCAGTGCACGTAGCCAGTCAAATTGATTGTGGTTCTTTAGAATCGTATTTTCAATAGCGAGGGCAGTTATTTTTGCATATTATATGTTGAATTTAAAGAACATGTAGTACAAATTGCAACTTAAAACAGTAACAATACATTTACAAATTTGAAAATAAATGTATCTACCTATGTAGCCGTTTGAAAAAAGATCCAGAGGTAGATCACGAATGAAGTGGGAAGATCTCACATGGCATGCATGTAAAACGTGGCCCAAAAGAAATGGAATCAATTAAGGGAGGTCTATATCCAATAATAAATGATAGATGAAAGATTAAAAAAAAGAAAAAACCGTTGTTGCATCGCTTTGCTGTACCTTGTGGTGCCCAGTTGCGCCATCCTTTTCGTTCATTTCAGTCAAATTTCTCAAAGAAATTGTTGGAGACTTTCCGCCACTACAAAAACTTCTGAATAACTTGTGTTAATTTTAATTCCACACAAAGATTTTTATGTAATTTGCTTAATAGATTTTAGGGCTACAATTGCTGTTTTCTCCATACTCTGCTATAACTTATGGATGGATGTATATGTCAAAGGCATAGTGGAAAAACGAGCAGTGCTCACAATGCTCGGGCATTGCGTAGAATGCCCCCATATGGAGGTAAAAGTAGGAAATTTGTGGAAATTTATGAAATTTATTTATGGAAATTTATTTAAGTAATGTCTGGCGTACCTTGGGCTAAGAGAATAATCACTTACCGATATAATTTTGATTATGGTTTTAATCGACAAATGTCGGAGTTTACATCCCAGACAACCGGATAAATGGTATATTGAATGCGTGCATAAGAGGAGGTGTACGCGGTATGATTGAAATTGATGTCAAACTAGTATTGGAAATGCTGGCAAAGTTTATATTTGAAGAGGTTGTTACTAAATTCCCCGAGTGAGAAAGTGTGCATGGAGGCACAGAAGGAAAGCAGAATAGTGGTGTCAAAGTTACTTGTGGAAAAAAAAATGTACTAGATATTTAGATGAGGTGCCCCTGTAGCCCCCGCAGCTCCTGCTAGCCCCTACAAGTTATTGTAATACACATTGTATTAATATCATTACTTTCGGTTATATAAATGTTTCAAAAGTAAAGGTGTTTTTCACACTCAATTTCTTTACAAGTTGGTGCCCATGATGCTTCCTCCGACTTGTTTAAGGTTTCTGCATCAAAGAAATTAGGTTTGATTCGGGTTAGATACTTTCCTCGCGGGTTTTAAAGTATTAGCTTGTTAGTGCTCAGTAAGGCAGTTTAATTACCATACACTGCAATCTTCTGTGAACCCTCGTTCTGAACAGTATACTGCTTATTCAATGAGTTGGTATTGTTTTTTCGCGCCCCATCTTAGCCCTCAGTGCCGTTTGCATAACTGTCATTACAACAATAACAACGCATTATGGATCATCAATCAACAACGCGGGGGAAGAAGGGTCGGATATTTTTCGTCACGATCTCATTCATATCGTATTATTCGGAAGTGCGAGAAAACTTCCTTGAAAATATATCGTGCTAGCCGTTGGCAAGTTATTGTATTGCGGCCGAATTTGCGTCAAAGTACCTCCAGAACGTATTTCTTCAATATGAGGAACCTTATCATGTTGAGGAAGTTAGGCGTTACATTTCCTGTTCTCAACTTAGCCACACATGCTGTGGTTAATGTATACAAAGCCCGGACATAGTAGGAAAACACGTGAATTACGGTAGTATTTTCGACTATGTCCGCGAACACCTGGTATTCCAAACAATGTCCGGATATTGCCTACATTGTCACTCTTTCTACTGTGCCCGTAACATATACAAATATTACAGAGTGCTTACCAGACGATTTTCTTTATTAGTTTCAAGTTTTTTCCGTTATTTCCGAATGTTATTAATGGATTTAGTAAAAACTTGACAATGACGCAGAGACAAATAAAGAGGGAAATGTTACTCATTATTTAAAGGCAAAATACGAAACAGGACAGGATTAGAGGATGTGCCAAAAACAGCAGTTAACTTATAATAAAATGGACCCGGATAAGTAAAAAGATCAGGAAGTAAAATGTATTCCGGTAATACATTGAATGATTGCTATTGCAAAATTTATTTACCAGTATTTCAGGGGTTGTTTATTGGCCCAAAACTCGATCTTGTAAAATTAATCCTCATATTAGTTTATTTTTACTCCGCCATTGTTTTTGGATACCTAATTTCACTTATAATCTTAGATGTTGTCCTTTTTGGATATTTCAAAATGAGTGTCTTAAATTAGATAATATTGTTATTTCTTCTTTGGAAAAAATTTTGAATATTAAATTTACAATAAGATCTTGGACTCAAGCCAAATTACCAATCCGTTTTGGTGGATTAGGTATAAAGTCTATAATTGATATTTCCTCGCCTGCCTTTTTGTCTTCTATATTTTCTAATTCTGAACTTATTATGTCCTTCTAGTTTTTTTAATTTTGAAATTACATCCCTTAACGAGGCTGTTGATTATTGGAAGGAAATTTTTAATTCGTCTTTACTTCCAAAAGAGCTTTCTATTTAAAGAAATTGGGACTGTGAGAAAATATTTTAAAATTTATTATCTTCCTCAAATATCACACAAAAAGCCATCTTATTAGCTGGATCTGAACTTGAATCTGAAGCTTGGCTTGAAGCTCTTTCATCTTGTAAATTAGGTACTCTTTTAGAAAAAAACTTTTTGCAAATTGCAATTTCACTTAGATTGGGCATCAATTTCTGTCATCCTCATATCTGCTCGTGCGGTTCTTCTGTAGACTCGTTGGGTCATCATGGTTTATCGTGGATTAAAAGTGCTGGTAGACTCTCTCGTCACAGCTATATTAATGAAATTATTAAACGTGCCTTCTCTTCTATCAACATCCCTTGTATCCTTGAACCTAATGGTATTCTGAGGGATGATGGCAAACGTCCGGATGGTATTACAGTTATTCTATGGAAAGTAGGTAAATCTTTAGTTTGAGATTTTACTTGTACGGATACACTTGCCCCTTCTCATTTGACTGATTCTTCATTTTCTGCAAGATCTGCTGCACACTTGGCAGAAAATCTTAAGAAAAAAAAATATAAGGCAATTTCTGATGATTATTTTTTCGTCGCCTTCGATGTGAAAGCTTTGAGTCCTTGGAGTGCTGATGCCCTTTCTCTTCTTGAAGATTTGGGGAGGCGTATTGTTTAAACAACGGGAATTCCTCAAGTCAAAACATATTTGAAGCAACAAATAAGTTTGGCTATACAGAGAGGCAGGCAACGTTGCTAGTGTCCTTGGTACAGCCCCGCTTTCTTCTTCTCTTAATGAGTTATTTTATTTATTCTAGTTATTACTTATGTTATATTATTTTATGTTATCGTTAAGCAAATGTACTTATACTTATACTTATACATTCTTATATTTAAACAATAAATATTAAATTAATAAAAATAAAAAGAACAGTACTTGAAGTTAGCATGCAACGAAAATAATATTTAGAAGCGAAGGTACAGTGCCGATCAAACTGTATCCTTTCATACTTTTTACTATATCCTCAAATATTTATTTATTTATCCATTTATCGGAAACTATTACTAACTTTCTCCATTTTCTTGTTTCTTCATTTCGTTAGCGGCTGTACCACCCTACGTTTACTTATCCTGCGTTGTCAATTTGATATTTTATTCACAATCGGTATGTCAATTCCCGACTTAAAAAGTTGGAAAGTCAGTAACTATTAACTAGTAGTTTCTAATCGGTTAGGAAGTATAGCTGGTGGAGAAGTGACTACCTCTTAACTTTTTAGATGATGCAGATACTGACTGATATCGAATTAGACAATCGAAATTGGGTGATTGTAACTAAAGTAGTATGTATACATATTTTGGCGAAAGACTTATTATCTTTGTGATGTGATGAAAGCTACGATATTATTAAATTGAATGTAAAGTACACGTTAAAAGCTTTTTTCAAATAAAAAATATTTTCCGATATTTTCAAACAATTAGGGCATCTATCCATCGTAAAAAGGATATATGTCCTTGGAGCATCTATCCGGAAATTACTTATATCAAGTCGACAATGTTAAGTAAGGAAAACGGAAATCCACACACATTGTACATACCTACATAGACGGAAGACGATCTAACCATTGCCATGAAGGAAATGAGAAATAACGCTATGGGTATTAACAAAATAACCCGCACCTTTGGCATCCCATCTTAAACCCTACGATATCAGAAGAATGATTAAAGATTTTTTTATTATTTTCCTTTACTTTACACTTAAAATTTGATTGTATACTTAATTTGTATTTTAAGTGAAAATCAAAGATTTGTTTAATATGATACTCCTGCTATTTAGGTTCACAAGATCATCATAAAACTAAGTTTTTATAATACTTTGTATTCTAGCGCATGGGGTGTGCAACTCATATGTTAGGCATCTATCCCAACAACTAATAGTTTTTTTAATTAGTGCTACTACCGCGATTTCTAATTCTTTTTTAAAATTCAATGTTTCAAACGAAATAATCCATTTTCTTAAATTTGATAACTCTTTTCTTATCTATACGGTATTTACCCTATGCTTATTGCACCAGCATACGTGAAAATTATTAACTAGTCATGAGAAGTGTTTCATTTTAATTGTTGGTAGTTTAAAAACGTTTATGGAAATGTGCATGCCTGTTAAATATTTCTTTAATGTAAATTATTTTAAAAAAAAATAGAAAGTAACTAATTATTATATTTTTTGAAGAAATTAATCTCGTTAAAATTGTGTGGGTTCTTGTGAAATTACTTATTAAAGTTGCATGCGTTATTTCGTCAATTAAAATGTGAAAATTCGTATTCGAAATGTAAATACATGTATGTACTAATTATTGCAAAAAATGCACTGAAGAATTAAATGTAATTAATGTAATAAATTCAAGTATGGAGCTGCAATACCACATGTGAAGCAGGTGTCGTAAATATTATATAAATTTGTGCATAAGACAGATAAGTGGGTAGGAAAACGTGTATCGGTATTTGCTTTCTGCGTGGATACGTTTAATTAGGCAGATATTCAGCTAGTAATTGACCAAGGATGCCAATGTTAATATATGTACTACTTTAACAATAATTAACGCAATCTATAAAAATACAAGCATTAATTTTCGTCTAATTGTTGTATTCAATAATTCAGCAATTTAAGTAATCAAGTAGCAGTTCATTAAAAACTATAGATTAGTTATCGCTTTAATGCGGTCAAATTAGATCGTGCAGCAAGATAACGATGTTGCCAAAAATGGAGTTAATTTTAAAACAAACTATTAACAGGTACCGAAAAAAGAACCTAAATAAATAGAGGGAAAGTTGGTTAATTTTATAAGAAATAATTTAGCGGCATTTTGACCTTAAAATTGACCATCCTTTTTTGTACACCTGCTAACTAGACCTTAATATATTTCTCATTATTTATTAAATTAAAAATATCCATCACCGGGAGAACTCGATTACTCCGTGATTAATTTACTCCGTGGGTCCATTTTGATGAGTTCAGGTTTTAAACGGACATTAATTTTAATTAGATAATTGCTCAAAGGAGAACCCGGGGCAGCCAGGTACGTTGGATACGGCGTCTTCTGACAGCTAATGTAAAATATAGCAGGATTATGAAAAATCTCCACCTCATCATAAAACGATGTTAAACTTGATTGTTTCGTGTAAACATCAACTTTACCCTCAAATTTATAATATTTCCGTGCACTTTTCATTCAACAAAAATGGAAATTCAATTTCAACGTATCAACAAAAAGGTTAGGATCGACTTTGAGCTTCGCAGAAATGAAAGGCGGAAATTGATACAATAAAGGAAACGTTAATTATCGCATTTGAAAACCAGCAACTATCGACTGCGAGTATCTCTCGCAAATGCAATCCAAATTTGATTTGTTGATCTTTGATGTAATTTCTATCATTGCATCAATTTTTGCACATCTCTAATTAGAAATTAAATTATACAATTTTTAATTTTTTGTGCATAAAATTAATCAAAAATGTTATAATTGTAACACGTTTTAACTCGGATCATGACCGAGCTAGCTTCGAGTCGCCCAACCCTGTAATCAGACTGTCAGTGAACCCCTCCCAGTCCGACCCTGATGAAATTAAATTACATGTAAACTGTAATTATCCCAACGTCACACATACAATATCCTTTTTACTCCCGAAGAATTTCGATTTCTTTAGTAAAGGACGTATTAATCGGAGAGGTGTTGCAAAATTTGCATGAAATTTATTAAAATGCAATTTAAAACACAAGTTATGTCTCGCTACCGTCCGAGTTTCTGATTATCCAACCGCCACTTTGAAGCTATCGTTTGTAATTAGATTATTTATATTTTAGTGCGGTTCGTTATTTTGATGCAGTGGATTTCCAGCGACGTCGAAACACTTTGCCTTTAGGGTTTCGTGTGTAATCTTTTAGATTTTATAATTTCATGTAGCAACTGAAGCGAAAATTTGATAAAACTCGCTTTAAAGTGAGCGAAATAATTTATGTGGAGAGTTGAATTATACGTTCGCAATATTGAGTATGTTTTATTCAACGGAAAAAAACCGACTTGAAAGGTAAAAAACACTTGTAAATCATTTTATGTATTCTATTATGCAAATGTCATTATAAATAAATCAAAGCTGTTGTCTTATTTAAATGAATCAATTTAATCAGGTCAAGACATAATTCATAAGGTAAAAATTATCTTTTTAATTTACGAGTGAAATATTTGATTCATTGTCATTAAACTCTTTCAGGTACAAGTTTCCCTATTTGTAATTTATTGTTATAACACCATTAACATAAGTGGTAATTAAACGTCTGGTGTAAAATAGGTTAATATTGGCAGCTATAACTACCAGGTACGTTTCTCATATAAGCAAAAAAATCAATTATGACTAACTAGATAAACGATTAACCGATCATTTTCATTTTAATTAATACATTGCTGATGCAATTCACAAATTTGTGTAATGTATTTTTTGTGAGTACGTATCGATTTACAAAACAAATTATCGGTTATAGAGTAATCTAGACCGTTAAGGTATAACATTTTTAAATGCGAAAGGCAGGTTCTTTAAAATGCCGCACCTAACTAATCTTAGTTATCAAAGGCGATCAGTTTTAACATCGTAACGAAGTGAACACCAACTATAATTACAAGCATTTATGATTTTAATTATTCTTATCTGGTATTAAATATAATAACATAGTAGTAATGAGAAAACGTTGTACACTGGTGAAATATTACTTCTACCACACATAAAATTGTTAATTATAATTTATTTGCACTTGTATAATTTAATGTTGTTCATTTAATATTTACCATTAGAAATTAATACAGGCGAAGATGAAAAAAGAAAAACTCTCAGAAAATATCATTTATTTTGTAATTTCGTTTATTTACATTAACCATTTCTATACAGTGGACGGATCTATTTTTCACTCCTTAAAGTTCACAAAACTTTATTTAAATATAAATAACATGCATGTATATGGATAAAGTAACGCCTAATTTACATTAATTTAATTTTTATTTAAAACATAGTAACGTAAAATTATTTTCAAGGAATTATTAGTTAACGCAGACAGGGAATAGTAGACTGGGACGTACCTATTCACATTTAACGGATATAATAATCATAAAGAAATTACATATGATTTAAAATCTTGTACATTCACAATAAAGAACAATTTAAACAGTTAATGCACCCAAAATACATTACTATTTAAAGTAATGCAGAGTGGTCATAAATTACCCTTGTTTATGTCAAACTTCGGGAAGAAGATATTAAATTAGCATTGAAGCAGATTAATGAAATAAGTCTAACTTTTAAACTGCTTTGTTTATATCGACAAAAATTGTGTTGGTATTGGAATTTGAAACCAGCTGAAACTGATTGAATGACGTATTGATTTTGTCGCTATTAATTGAAGTTCGGCTTCGTTATAGTATTAATTTTTAGGTTTGGAATTGAACGTTTAAACAGATTTAATTAGATAAACAACTATCTGCGACCTTGGTAGTCATTGAATGAACTACTGATAAATGGTGGTTGGTATTATACTTAATTCAATAATAATAATAATAATAATAGCCTCAGACTTTAACGCAGAAAAAGCTCAGGATTATGTAAGTAAGTATAAGTATAATAATAATATATCCACCATTATTGACACCATTCCTAAATTACCACTTTTTTAAATCCATTGCTTATCTGTAATATCTATAATAATTTTGACAAATGGAAGTGATATGAATGACATTTGATATTTAGGTTAGGTAGTTGGATTCATTTATGACCATTTTGTATAAAAAACATTATTCGCCGAATTATGAATTTTGGGGGTCGCCAACTAAATCAGTGATTTTATGTAACAGCGAAACGGCATAAGTAAACATGAAAGTTTAATTAAAAATTCTACAGATACTTTTTAATTTCATTTTTCATTAATTCAAGTCCTTGGGCAACAAGGCTACATGCCACCGTTTTAGCAAACTTGAGTTATCTATACTATACCGTATTTTTAAATTGAGGAGAAGATTCAAGCAGAACTATCTTTTGGATCTTCTTAAATTAAAAATTATAGTATACACATCACTGTGTGATGTTCTACAGGTCTCCTATGTTTGTGATAAACTAACTATTCTCCCAATAATGAAGACACTGCCACCCCATAGCGTTATTAATTTTACAAAATATGTAAAAATATTTGTGTAATAACAGCACAAGCCACAAGTAAATTCATCATGGTGGCATCTTAGATTTCAATATTGAAAACAGCAATGAACATTGTGATTGTTAGACAAGAATTATTGTCAATCCCAAAGTAGTGAAGAACACTCATCAGATGAGTCTGAACAGGTAATTTAAACTTTTTATGTGGCATGTATCGCTTTTCTCAAAATATTTAATTGTAAATTTCATCCGTCATATTGCATATCTCTACTATAATTGAATGTGTAAGAATAATAATCCGATTTCCCTGAATCCAAAAAAAATTAGAAAATATGACATAACTGATTCCCTACATTCCTTCAGTGTATTACACTTATTATCAAGAAATTGGGATTGATATAGCTGTACCAGGAAATACCACCGAGGAGGTAACAGTCATAAACCCGAAAATTTGGACCCCAATTTTTCAGACAATAATGAAGATGAAAGCTAATTTGTAAAAAACATAATATTATTTTTTCATCAAAAAGGGTACAAGCCACAATTTTTGCAATAAACAATTAAAATTACAGTTCTTTATTTCATTTATACTAAAAATCAACTCAGTATAGTTACGTTACAAATTTTTTATAACATTAAGGGCCAGTTGCAGAAACGAAGTTAAGAGCGGTGCCAGTTAACAGATCTAACAGTTAACTAGATCTAGTTAACTAGATGTAGTTAACGCTCTGTTAGATAATACCGCTGTTAACTTCGTTTTTGCAACTGGCCCTAAATATTATAAAAATCATCAGGTTTGATTTTGGGATTCAACCAAATCTTTAACAATTAATATCGAAAAATTAACTTCATGTGACATGTAGACTTGTTGCCCCAAGCTCTTCAATTATGCTGATGTTTGGAAATACACATTGGGGTTGAATGTTAGGGTTTCTATTTATTTTTCCCAAAGTTAGCTATACCGATTGAATGCTACCAAATTAAACCAATATTAAATAACATATTATACTTTGATAAAAAAATATGTATAAAGCAAGGGAAGATGCAACGATTTTATTTTTGGATCAAGTTCAATTTGTCATGAATCTGAGCACAACGATGAAAATCGGTCAGCGGAACGGCGATCTATCCAACCTAAAAGTGTCGGAATTTGCTATCTGTTACCGCTGTGCGTTTTTCCAATGTGGACAACATTTTTAGGTTTGATTTACGATTCTCACCGGTTACGTTTGATGCCACCTTCGTATAACTCGTATATCTGAACTACCTATACTTGTAGTAAATTCAGGGGTGAAATGGAACATATTTCTGTGAGAATAATACATTTGAGTTCCACTTTCTTGATAGTTATTTTCCACATGCTGAACAAACGAACCTGAACCATGCCTTTTTAGGTATTTTCGCATTGTGGTGCAAAAGCAAAATATGGTTTGAGAGAAGAAAAGCATGGGAAACTGCATTATTAATGGGTAAATTTTCAACTAATGAGGATCCGTATTTTGTATCATCAATTTAACAAGCAATTGATAACCGAAAACAGGGAGCAAGTACGATTTTTAATCAGCTGGGATCTGTCAAAGTAGCACCGTACTCAGAAATAGTATTATACAAACAGACTATAAGATATTTCACGTGCTACACACGCACTTCCACGTGATCATTTGTACGGTTGGTGTTAACAACCCGATTTACACTGCTCAGCTAACTATCACAAAACGAAACGAAACGCAACTGTGCAGACAGTTTGTGTGCATTATAGTGTAAACGGGAGTTCTCGCAAAAAAATTATAATAACAAATAGAAATTCAAATTTATGTTAATTACGCGGCTACGTCATTCAAGTTGTTACCAGAATTCATTATAGAAACGATGTTCTTTACTATTTTTTTAGAGTCAGATTTTAAATCATATGATTTCCAATATGTAGGTACACCCAATAAAACTTACCGTTAAATTGAATTGTATAAGCGACAAAGTCTCTTTTTATTTCAATTTGGAAAGAATGTAATAATTCAGTTTCGAAAACAATCGATGGAACTACTGTTATGATGAAACTGGAAGAAACAAGTTGATTCACTCACTTCATAATATTAACTTGAAATTCACAAATTTTAGGTCATGTATCTATAAACACACAACTGCTGCGCAAAGTTCTGCATAATGAAATTTTGAATGAAATTCAATGTAAGTGATCACTGCTATAACTTGCAACACTACTGCCAATTAGTCAACTAATTAAATCACTATTTTGTCTAAGCATTTCGAGTCGTAGCTCATGTTCCCTAGCTTTTAATCTCAAAGAAGCGATACTAGAACTTCTTCGATCCACATCAGGAGGGGTCGAAGCTGTCGACGCACCAGGCGATAACGGTGGAGACGGAGTAAACTCTTGGGTCGGTAGTTTGGGTCGTTGTGTTGCAGAAATATTCGCTAATAGCGTTTGAAAGGAACTTGCTGAAGGATACAAACCGACGGACGGCGGCAACAAGGCTGGGCCGCCGCGATGGTACGGCGATGGCGCGGGAAAGTATCCCGGAAGCACTTGCGGGGGATATCTGAACGAAAGGGCGTCGAAAGGTTTGCGCAATCCGAACGGCATGTTAAAGGGGTTCGGCAGTGAGGGTGCGATTACCGAGGAAGTCGGTCCTCCCGCAGATGGTGATAGGTAAGGATTGTAAGGATGCGCTTGTGGTCCGACTTTTTCTTGTTTTCTCCACTTCGCTCGTCTGTTTTGGAACCAAACCTGCAATAAAATCGTATTTCAGAGACACATTTAAAACGACATAATTATATATTTCAGAATAAATAGTTGTCGCATCCGCCGGATATAGAGGTGGTTTCTAAAGCTGCTGCTCCACATGTACTTGCCTTTATAACTTTATTTCTACCATAAATTAATTTTGTAATGAAAATCATCGACACTTCTACGCGTACGCCTGCCTTTTTGTGGTCGCAAATTATAAAAACCGATTATAGATTGCGTTTACATAAAATAATCCAATTATGTATCTTGCCTATTAATTGTTTACTTTATTAATAACAAAACAATTATTTTTTTGATTAACTAGTTACTAATTAAATGTTAAATATTCTTGTAACTTAAGGAAGCAGATAATTAAAATGTCCAGGTGAACTATAAAGTGTTTATGCGGGTTTTCTAACATGTTATTATTTATTATTAAATTATATCCTACACAAATGTTCATTCATGAATAGCTCCGGTAATTATTTTATAATAGATAAAAAATTATGGCGACTCTTAATACCCGCCACTCCTAAATCTCGAATAAAATTGATATTTATACCTACAGGAAAGATGTATAAGCCTTAAGTATGAACCATAAATCAGTATTCAAATTAGACTTGTTTCAAAATACACCTACAAACGATATGTTTTACCTAAAAAAAAAACGATTTTCTCTTCTTTGTGCTACTGGTAAAAAAGACCTTCGCAAAGTGATAGGACTTAATGAAAAGTTCATATATAATTTGTTTTCGGTGTATAATTTACAGATACGATCGGTTATAACATTTTGTAACATATACGGTGGCAGTCAACTAATTAGGAGCGATGGTAATTTAAAAGTTTCTTTTGAACTTTTATTGTGTCTTGAGAAAATGTAAATTACTCCGCTATACTGTAATGGGCCCATTCTACTATATGTAAATTTGTACAAGGAAGTTTTTAATTTTTGCAGTTTTCTGAAACGTAATAAATCTTATTTTGTAAGTTGTAAGAATTGTTGGTTGTCTTAAATGCCGTTAACAATTTTAACAAGTACACTGTTAGCCACATAACAGTACTAATTAAAAATTAAGTTATAATCGACCCAGAATTCAAAGGACCCCAAGCCTCCGACACTAATTGTAAGTATGTAAATTTAATTTTATTGAGTCAACGTAACTTATCTAAAAATTTACAAAAAACAAGCATACTAAAAAGGCGAGACAGGCAATAGGTCTAAATATTTTTGCTTTTTTTTTCGTTGGGAGCAGCCGAAGAGTAAATTGAACATTGGGTTGCATAAGGCGATCAAAGTAACTCTTACATGGCTACGGTTTATATGAGACTTTTGCTGTCTATTTTTTACGTTTTAATGTATGATTTCCCTTATTGATAAATACACCGTGATTCACGTAACTTTCCTAGACATACGCCTAATGCACGCAACCCAATACTCAAAAATCACAACATGCTATGATACAAAAAACATATATTTAAGTTTCGTATGTTTGGAAACCTCTGACAGAAATAACTGTCAAACTGACAAGTTAAATTTCAAAATGTATTCAAACGATGAACCAGTGGATGTGATCATAATTTACGACGAGTGCCACAAAAATACAGTTGTTGCAGCCAGATTATACAGGCATCGTTACCCTGACTGTAGACACCCAACCAAGGTAGATCACCAGGAGGATTTTTTAAGATTTGTGATGTTCAGCGATGAGGCAAATTTTTCAAATAATAAAGCAGTTAACTGCCACAACTGCCATTATTATGCCATTTTCGAAACGTCTTTTCAATCAATGTGTAGTGCGGCATAGTAGATGATTATATTATTGGTCTCTATTTTTTTGAAAATAATTTGACCGGTGATATCTATTTAAATTTCTTGCAAAACAATTTACCGGCACTTAAAAATTCGTTGAATTATCTTCACATAGTTTTCTTTTTCATAACTTTTGTATTTATTTTTAATTAATTAATTAACTTGTCACGAGTTTTCAAAAATATGAAAGTTAAATATATGTTTTTTGTATCCAGCATGTTGTGATTTTTGGTTTGGTTTGGATTTTTGGTTGCGTGCATTAGGCGTATGCCTCGAAAAGTTACGTGAATCACGGTATATATCCTACAATAAAAATATATCAAATTATTAAAACAAATGAAACAAGAGAATTGTTCAAAAATATTAAATAGTTTGCAGATGACAGTTAGTGCTTTCGAATGCGTTTATAAGATAATATGAAATTATACCACTAGATACCGGGAGATCGTTAATGGTTATCTAAAAAAAAACTACTTTCCCGGGAGTTATCAATATTTAGTGTGATATTAAAAACACTGTCCAATGCATTTATTAAGTTGTTTACGCTTCTTAAATTTGCCTTTTTATTCTTGTTCGCTGTTATTATTATTTAAAAAAATCATTTTTAAGACTAATTAGGCACCTATCAATAGAAATTGCTAATTTTATTTCATACATAACAGCTGGCGAATGTAAAGATTGATATACTCTCTGTAGAAGAACTTTTTTCCGATCAGCCATTAACAATCTCCCAGTATAAGTATGGCATAAGTTAGTCATTATAAAGTTACGAATGCTTTAATTGCAATAGCATCATAATGTAGAAGAACTAGTAATATAAGTAAGTACTAATACTTCTGGTACTGCTTACCGATAAAATTAAAAAGAAAAAATAATTAACGGACAAAGATATGACCCACCTGAGGAACTTTGGACACAATTTACATATCAAATATTAAAATTATATATTAGGAATGGTTGCTGCCCTTACTTCAATATTTTCAGTCTACAATTTTTCACTTTAAATTTTAATCAGTTTTTTTAAGTGCAATATCCATGGTTTTAAATGTTTGTCAATCTTTTATATTATCTGTTTGAAAGTTAGAAGTGGTAATCAAATGACGTATCTATTAGGCGTATAATAAAAGTGAGGACAGTTCGATGGAGAAAGATTACAAGTACAGTAAAATCTCAAATATTTGACATTCTGTTTTATCCTTAACCAAGGTCACTTTATCCACTAACATTTCCTTACGCAGGCGCATTTTAATTTATATGAGAGTGAGTAGTATTTTGTAAATTATCGGAGGATTGCAAAATCTTCCTATTAAGTAGGGTCTACGACCATAACTGTTATCTAGAAATAAAAATGCCTAGAACCTAGAAAGATCTTAAAAAGATTGATGGCTATTTACTGCCTACGAAAGTGCATATTGCATTTATGTAATTGGATATCTGTTATTCAATTTACTTTATAATTTATTTTGTAAATGGTTATAATATGCGTTAATATTATTAGTTTCATAACTTTATTATTACAGCAAACTTTATACTATTACTCGGCATTTGCTTTTACTCAATTGGCAATATTTTGCTCTTTCTTTGATTGATTCTAGGTATATTTTTCTACAAAGTAGGATAGTCACGGCTCTGCTGTTGGCAATTTTAATGCCAATCGATGATTTTTGTGTGAAAAACTGTATGGTAAAGGGTCGTTGGACCAGAATATTCAGTGTTTATAAAACAGGAATATCAGTTTTCTTTTTATACATTTTAATTCGTGGGTAGGTATTATAATTTATAATAGAAAAAATTGTCAATCTTTGTTAACTAAAATTTTTGTGGATGAAGTTAGGAACACTTTCTTTACAATCAACACAGCAGATTTTACTTTTACACTTCTTTGTTTTTTAGTGTTTATCAAATATGATTACAGAGTTTTGAAATCAAGGTGTTTGGCGAAAAAATTACAAAGTTTTCAAGTAAGAATAAATAAATAAATGGGTAAGAAAGAATTTGACTTAACAACAAACGAACAAATTATACTTAGCGAGTTAGGTTCCTAAATAGTATGTATAAGTACCTATTTTTGAGATATAATATGAATGTAAGTATATCCGTTGCGTTCGGTTCATTTCAAAAGTTTTCAGATAAGTTAATTATTATGATTATGCATGTAGAATGCACTTTTAAATGAACTGCAATATAAAAGGGACAAAATAAAAAAATCGAAAAAATCAACTTACCAACGTATTATTATAACAAACTTTATGAAAAACGTCTAACTAATTTAAAAATTTCATTACAAACTATAATTTAGGACAGCTTCTTGTAAAAACAATACTGGATTTTGGGGCTTAAAATAATAAAATTGTTATAGGTATTGCCAACTGTTCCACTTATCACTAAATCTTTATCAAAGATACAAGCAAATAAATGTATTAAAAAAAAGGTTAACTTTATAGGTACAGCTGCGGATTTATAAATCGGGACACTTTAATTTGTTTTATTTAAAAGGAACTTAACAATAATAAATGGTCTTTCTGAAAAAGGATTGCATTGTTTTAAGTCACTAACAGTTAGTAATGTACAACCATCACAAGGATATTTTGCACTAGAGAAAATTTTTAAAAATGCATTATGAGACGTCCCGATTTTTAATTAGTGCCTGTAGGCCTCGTTCAAGTTTGCAAGACCCCACGAATTGAGTAGAAGGAGGAAAGGATGCATAGTACACCGGCTCCTGGACAAATTTTCGTATACATAATGTTATTTAATTAAATTAATATTATGAATAAGGGAATGATAGTAACCTATTTTGCTATTCCACTGTACATACGTTTAAATGAAGAAATAATTGGCAGAAATGTTTTGAACCTGGTTCCGTTATAGTTCATTCAGAGAAGTGAATCAAACTTTTGCTCCAAAAGGTATAGATTGGCTGCTAGTAGGCCGGTTTTATGCTGATCAAATTGAAAGACTTGGGGCAACAAGGCTACATGCCACACTTTCAGCAAATTTGAATTATCTATACTGCACATCATTGTGTGATGTTCTACAGGTATCCTATTTTTGTGATAGGAATGAAGCCACTGTCGCCCCATAGCGTTTTACTGTTGCAAAATATGCAAAACTATTTGTGGAAAAACAACACAAGCCACAAGTAAGTTCATCTTATGCTCATATGTTTAATTTTAATATTGAAAACAGCAATGAACATTGTGATTTCGACCCTGATTGTGTGTTAGACAAGGATTATATGCAATCCGAAAGTAGTGAAGAACATTCATCAGATGAGTCTGAACAGGTAATTTAAACTTTTTATGTGGCATTTATCGAATTTTGCTTCTATTACAAACAGTTCTTATCAGCTCGTGTTTTTCTCATTGTACAAACGTTAAAAATGCTAAAATACAAATTTGCAGCTAAAAACTACTTCTCAGAAATATTCTAGTGTAATTTGTACTTTCAATTTCACCCCTCATAAATAAAACGAAATTATCTACAAAATTAATCAACTTGATTAGTTAATAAAACTGCTGATATGGATGCAGAAAATTATCCAAAGTACTTTTTTTGTTTTACTATTTAACGAAAGTTACATCCTTTAATTACTTCTTTAACTACATATTACCATCATTTTTCGTTCCAGCTGAACTGTAACTAAAAGTGGTTCGATTATACTATTAAATCATGAAAATTATAATTAGGTAATTTAATATTGTGCATGACGTTAATCGTCAAACCTGCACGGTAAAATCGCATATTCCTAGAAAATATTGCGACTAGCGTGAGGCAGGCGACCAGATGTTCGTTTTGCACTTTTTGTGTTAACGGCAATTTACAAACATACGCTACTGCACCAGTTTTTTCATCTGCTTCCCCTCAAGAAAAATACACAAACCGAACAAAATTAAAATGCAGACAATTTCAACGTATGTACATCTCAATTATCCTCTTTGTAAATTATTATAATGATTTTTAATCATAGTCTTACCCCTTGCAATTAAATATTTTTATAGAACCAACTGTTACGGTTTGTTTGCAGTAGGAAATAAAGATTGTGTGGTCAAAACCGTATTTACGGCAATTTCAAGTCTAAAAATTGACACGTAAATATGTGACCTCACATACTCCATGGGGGTAGGTAGGTACACATTAAACGCACGCAGTAAAAGAGGCAAATCTACGTTTTTTTTTGTTTAATAGGTACACGCGTTCTCAATTTTAAATAACTATAAAGATGATCTAAATTATCTCGAAAGTAATTACAAGCATACAACTACTGTTGACCGCAAGAATCGTGACTGTGCGCATTTCTGTTGAGAGTGTAGAGAGTTTGTCTTAATCGAATCCCAGCAACGATATACGATGATCTTATCGATACAGATTAATTGGCTGCCGACTACGCAACATTATTGTGATTGGTTGACTGTATAGGGCATTATACCCTTATCTCGTTAATGTGATCTCATTTTAGACAAGATTTGGGGGCCTGCCAGTTCTCAATTCATTTCTATTAGTGTCGTTTATGCAGAAGTAACGTTGAGCGCAACATGTAATAATCGCTGCGTGAAGAGATTTTTTGTACCGCCGATTCCCAGAGTTATGCCTACCTAGTTTGGAGAGGAAATAAGTAATAATAATTTTTTAACAAATGCGGCACTTAATTGTTCTAACTTCTTGGAAGTGTTAAACTAATTCATCTATCATAACAGTAATAAAAAAATTCATTAACATAATTTCGTTTTTGTTATTACCGCGTTAATTATGAAATAACGTATATTTTTCTGCAACATAAATCACGTCCTAAGAGGCTGATGATTATTATTTTGATAAATTAAAAAGTCGGGTGTATAATTTTTGAAGTAGTTCTCATCATAAAATGAGATAATAAACATATAAGTTGTGCTGCTTTTCTCACTAATCATTAATTTTTCGATGTGCAACCGTAACTAATTTTAAAAAACGTGTTGAAAAGGTGTACCGTTACAATCTTCTTTTATTTATTAATCTGTTCGGCTACTACAGAAGTAAGCGCATTTTCAGGTACATTATACCTTCAATTATCTTGAAAAACAGTTACTAATATAGTTTAAATGAAAAGAAAAACGCTAAAGTGAGAAAGGAAGCTGATACTTATTAAAAGACATTATCATTAGTGCAGGTAGCCGCACTATTATCTACACTTCTGTTATTTTCACAAATGCGACTAAAATTGCTCAATAAATTCATGAAAAAATAATATATTGCTGAGAAATTTAATGATTAGCGAAAATGCTTTTCGGTATCACCGTCCGAAATCAACCATCACTGCTTTCATTATAACCGTTCGATTATAAATTCTAGTTCTTATAGATGCAAATTTAGATAAGTATCTACTTAGGTATATACAGGGTGTCCCATCACTTGTGGCCACCCCAAAAATTGAGCTTTAATTGAAAGCTATGTATTTGAAATTTGGTGCACGTATGATTCTGGTATAAGGCTAGAAATTTCCGGTTTTAAATGTTAATTGTCGGCGTTAGTTTTCGAGAAAAAAATTAAAAACTGATTTTTTTATGAAAATATTATCTCCGACGATTTTGCTTGCACCAACAAAAAGTTATATGATTTCCTAATAAAATGTTGTCTCTGAAGCGGACACTCTCTTAACCGGACGCGAACAGGATATTTTCGTCCGACTACGAAGAAAACTCTCTCTTTAACGAACAGCCGGACAGACGCGGCGTACGTGACGGTAACATAAACTTTGTTTAAGACAATATTTGAACTTGCATAAACATCAAACTTTGTTACAAGAAAGGCTGGATTGCCTTTTTCAAGTTGGTTACTATTTTTATTCAGTATTCAATTGCCCTCTTTCCAAAGTTAACAACGATGGCACAGAAAAACGAAAAATTTTAAGTTTAAAAGAAAAAAATGAATTAATACAAGTTTACGACAAAGAAAAGTCCAGTGTTCGTTCTTTAGCGTCACGTTTTAAAATTGGAAAAACTCAAGCAGCAGATGTAATTAGAAAACGACAAGACCTTATCGTTAAGTGGGAATTCAATATTAACAGAGACCACAAGAAAAACTTTTTTAAAACGGAAGGGTACAACATTGATAAGTTGTGTTATCATTGATTCATTAAAGCACGTATGTACAATTGGTCTAAAATATTTGCTAAATTTGGGAACACTCTCTTGAGCGAACAAAATATTTGCAACCGAGGCTGTCCGCCTAAGAGAGATTTTACTGTAGTAGTTTTTAAAGACATACAGGGGGATATAATACAAGTATTTTTAAAATTCATGATAAATTAGTTACGGTAAAGAACATCTTTTAAATGCTGTTTGTATGTGTCTATCCACTCGGCCATTAACTTTCACAAAAATAAAAGTACATATCGAAATGAGATTTTGTAAAAACTACGACAATATCATCTATGTCAGTAATGTGCAAGTAGTGATTAAAGCAAAGAGAAAATATGCAGCAGTTAATCTATTAAAATCATGACGAATAAATATTTGTTGCTATTTAAAAAATCGACGATGACGTTATTACCAGAAACACCCTGTATATAAAAATGCTGTCAAAAGAAGTGAAATTAAATTTAAACATTGACCTGTTTTCGTATTTTTTTAAATTTTAATAGTTTAAAAATTATCGAATTATTGTTTTATTTTTTTCAAACATTTTTTTCTCAACGTTGTGCTTTTGTAAGGGGCCAACATTTTTATAGTATCGTTTTGGCAGTTAAAAGACCTATCAATAGGCAATGATGGCGTTATTACTTTCACATGAAACACCTGTATACAAAAATGATACGTCAAAAGTTGGTAATATTTTTGTTTAATGTTTTATTCATTTTAATTCAAAAGGTGACAGGGGGGGGGGGTTTAGACACGTAGTGTACAGATTCATCGTAATTTTACATTATTAGATTTGAACAAAAATATAGCAAAAACCGAAGTGCACATTTATGACCATTACATTCTTAGGGTTTAAATTGAATTTGATTGCGGTATCGATTATGTTTGTACTTTATTTAGCCAATTACCTGTCCGTATTCCCCATAACCGGCACACTTAAAATGGTTTCGGTTTACCAAACGTTTATGCTTCTTCAATGCGCATTCTGGAAAGCGTATTACTATTACACGAATTGAGGTAATACGACTTGACCCTATTTATGCTTTCCCTTCTAAAGCGTTTTAAGTCATTTTAGTTTTCAAGTGTGCCAAAAATATTTACAAAGTAATTATGAACTTATTTAAAAGACGCAACTGATATGACTTAAAATTTTGATGGTTTGTGGCAAATCCAAATAATGGTAATAAAAAATTTCAAATTTTTGTTGTTGGCAAATTTTAAACGATTTAACTGGTTATGTTAAAAGCAAAATACCGTCAAACCATCGGTTTAAATCAATTCGCATTGAGGCTTGAAATACGAATTAGAGGTGTTTACGCTACAGAATTAGAACAATAGAATGCGCATTGAAATTCAACATAAACGTAGTAATTGATGTTTGTTTCCGCTTCTATGTGAAAATCCTACACTAAAACACTAATAACAAGATTTATTACTCTGCCCTCTTCCTGGATAGAGCATAACGGTTTTGTTGTGTAATACTGTTATATTGCATAAAAAATCGGATACACAGATGGTAGTATTATTGACTCAACGTTGTGATAAAAATCATTGTTGGTCAAGTGAAAATTTTCTTATCTTTGAAGTATGTTTAAGACGGAAGCGGTTGGTTGGGATTTTGACTGAAAAATTCGGAGTAGTTTTGCAATAGATCTTTTAATTAATCATTATCATTCGGGTTATTTCTTTTCCTTGTTTAACGATAAAACAAGAATAGAATAGAAAATTTTTGCAATAATTTAATACGATGATTTTTAATTAGTTAACAATCTCTTTCCAGAAAAACATAATTACTTCACAAAATTTTACAAGCCTTGAACGTTTGCTGTGTAGAACTGTTAAATACAAATTGGGTGGCTGTTATTTTTTGGTAACTACCCATACATTTTATTTTGAATTCGTTTTACATCCTATGGTTAATGGCTGACTTTTTATTTAATAGGTAGAACTGAATTCTCAGAAACTTCTAAAAATTCACTTTATAATTGCTTTCAATTATTTTTGCTTTAGTTTAGAGCAAGGCTGTATCAATGTGATGCTTTTTAGACTTTTAAGTACATAAGTATGTAGGTATTATCAAAATATTAGTAAAATATTTATTGAACAAAGTTTATTCTTATGAATTTTCATAACACCTTCGACGAATATACAAACACCATACAATTATTTACGAAAATTAAAGTCAGGATTTATTATAAGTGTTAAGCTAAGTTATGACATAAATATAGACTTAACCAAAAAATTATTATAATTAATTTTTGAATTTGCTTAATTAAATTTTACTACTCGTCTGGGTGGGGAGTGCGTGTTCAACACGTGATAACTATACACAATTTTGAAATAAAGCATAGTCAGTTTGATGCACTTTATTTGAAATTTACTTTAATAATTTCAGCAATAATTATTCAATTAATAGTAATTAAATGCATTAACAAGCAGGTAAATATATACCACCTTGTTTCTCACGTGTTAGATTGAAGTCTATCTTGAAGACATTTCATTATAAACTATCGGAAAACAATACAAGAAAATAGTCAGTTTTCATGATTTGGTAATCATTAGATTGACGTTTTTCATTAAAGAATTAGTAAAGGATAATGAAGTTATCGTCGTATGTACTTGCTCCAGTTAAAGGCAAGCAGCACTCAAGGTTAACGATTTCTTAATCACTTACGTTTGTGTACCTTTCTTCAATTATTTTAAGAATATCAGAAAATCACGAACACAATATAATTGATTATATCAGTGTTTTACATGTTATTACAACAATATTATAAACGTATGTAGGTACTAACAGAAATTACAAAAAATTGATGCCACCAGTCACAGATTTTTTTTCATGCACCTAATTCTTATAAATTTTTGTTTTGAAGTTTTCGTTCAGGAAAGAACGTTTAACTATAGGTTCAGTAGCACATTAATGATTAACAATATTTGTACCACCTTTCGGCAGCAATAATCAACATATTAACTTTGTTTCGGAATTATTTACAGTGAAGGCAAATAGGTTAAAATATTCTCAAAATTGGTTAGTTACAATCTGTAATAATATTCATTTTTTCTTGGTATTATTTGGGTTATAAAACTAACGTTGACCTAAATTGAGGAGCTCGCGTACAAAACCGGTTATATCCATTTTTCTGTTTCGCGATAATCGACTCTAAAGATTTAGCATTCAAAAGTGTTACACTTGTATGTTTATCTTTTTTATTTTGGGGACATTTTAGAAAGACAGAGAGAGAACATGCAGAAGCTGAACAAGTACAAAACGATAATGGCAGCATTCAGCAGACCCACTGGTCAGATAATCGGTGAAGAAAACCTGCCTGTGCGAGTCACCGATGAGCTTTTTGCGTGCCGAATTTTACATATGGTTTGTTTACTCAACAGTGAAGTTATAACGCGCTTCAGGGTTGACAGTGATAGTACTTGAAATTGAAATCAATCAACCGGTTTATCAGTAGTGAGTCTGCTGAATACGGCCATTGTTTGGACATGACTACCAAAATTGTCAGATATAGAGAAAACTTAACAATTGACATAAAACAAACAGAAAATGAATGAACGTAAGACAATACAAAGGTTTTGAGAAAGATTACTACTATGAATGAGACTAGACTAAATAATTCAAGAAAACACCAGAAAACGTTCAAAGAATTACACGATCTCACTGGAATTAGGATGGTCATATTTCCAGAACACATATTGATAAATGGACCAAAAAAAAAACAGGAAATTTAGAATGTGGTCATCCACAAAATCACAAAATGAAGGCACAAGAGCGTGAAAATTGAAAAATTAAGAAAAGACCTGTATCCATATTATCATCTGTGAAACAAATTAGAGGTAAATGATAGACATAAAGTATTTCCGAAATTCTGATTATACATTGTCATTTAATTATCTGAGTTAGGTTCAATGGCGAAAAAGAATACTAAAGCTGTAAGGCAAAATCAAAAATTTGTTATTTAATGGTATCCATCTTTCAACTAAAAAAAAATGGCTTGACCTACACTCTATATTTTCTGTAGACACATTTCGATTTGTTACATTATCCACGAGATATCCTTAGAAGAACAAAAAAAACAACAATAGATTGCTAATCATATTGTAAATTTGGGAACCAAGAAACAACTAAGCTCTGTAGATTTGAACGAGAGATTTATATTTAACGTTTGGTCACTGGATCATGTTTTATTATTGAGTTATAGCGGATATACGCAGCGCAAGGACACAGAGATACACACACAGACATCAGTCCAAAAATGATTTAAATAGGTTCAAAGATATCTAAAGTGACTATTTCATTTAAAATTTCGAAGTCGAAAATTTTCACGAGTATCAATCATTAATTGCAGCTACAGAATAAGATTATTCTGTTTGAAGGAAAGAATATGTGATATGACATAAGTACACAGTAATTTATTTTTTTTTGCAGTAAAGCAACCAATTTCTCTTTTTTTTTTAATGTGTCGTGATGAACGGATTTTCCATAATTAGTACCAAACACCCATAAACTCATCAACCCAAAAGGTTCAAGTCTTACAAAATTTGTGTTCTACGCATACGAATGTGCATAAACAATTTATTCTTTGCTGCTTGTGAAAATTAACGAAAATATCTCCACTTCCTTATACTTTTAATATTCGAAACTTGGGTAATATGTCTACAGAAAAAATTTAACGTAGATATATTAAAAAAAAAAACGTTAGTTTCGTAAATATTGCGTACGATACAAACGTTCACCGGAAGTAATTTTTGATTCCAGATTGCTACAATTGTAATTGAAAAATATCAACCTTTAAATTAGTTCTTTCAACTAAATTCACTAGAATGTTAGATACATGAAAAGTAATTTACAAGTATAATTGTGCTAATTCTGGGACCATTTAATTAAGTACCCAAAGTTGTTTTTAAATTTTAATTTAAATAAGACAGCCATAAGAACTCTGTAAAAAAAAACATTACCTACAGGTGCAGCAAATATTCAATAAAAATTAATTAATTTTTTGTAAATTTAGATGTTTAAACCGCACTTATTTTTAGCATAATAAAAATAATAAACCACATTTAGCTATCATACAATATGTAGCATGTCAAACAAATTTGTCTCGCGTGTCATTTTAGGTACACGTGCTGTTGTTAAGTACAAGCTGCTCAAAAACTGAAAAGCGGTCAACTTTTTTTAATTAACCTTGATGATTGAATGTGGTAAAATGAAGGTATCTGTTATTATTGTTTAATGGAAAATTGACAACATATATAATGGTATCCTCTTTTACTCTCCTAGGGTGTTGATATTTCGTTCAGCATCTGAATAAATTTCTACCATTTTTTCCTGAGTTGGGCATTTGTTTGACCGAGTTCCAACTTTCACAATTCTTGTTTAGTATCTTGTCCACTTTCTGGTAGAATTTCCTCTCTTATTTTTTCTTAATGGTTTCTTTACTTGCCTATCTCCTCTCATTCTCACTAAGTCCCAAATCAACTCAACTTTTCATCTTTCAATATTTCTTTTGCCGATCTTACTCCCAATTCTTTTCTTATATCTTGGTTCCTCTTCTAGTCTACCCTACTAACTTCTAGGACTCTTCTGTGATACTTCATCTCAGCTGCTTGTATTCTCGACCCCTGTCTTTCTGTCAGGATTCAATTTTTCTATCCGTACAGTAGGGCTGGTAAACACATTTTATACACCGCTAATTTTGCTGTACTGGCGATTACTTTGTGTAATAGGAATTTCTTTTGTAGCGCGTAATAAATGTTGTTTGCTTATATGTGGCATTCTATAAAGATATCGCCCACAGCATAAATTAACAGAAGAGGTCTTAGTTCGCTACCCTAACTTTACTTCTTCTGACGTGGTGAATATTTCCGATAGTTTATTGCATGCTTTTACTTAATTGCTTATCTGTGTACACCTATAATGCTTCTTATGGCTTGGATTATATGCTAACGTTTTTATTTTCTAGACTCTTCCATATCGTACTTCTGTTGATTGTGTTAAATGCCTTCCTCATGTCAATGTATCACATGCATGTCTCTTGGTTCTTGGTCAGTTTCTTCTCAACTACTTGTTAGATCGTGAAGTTATGATCTTGTGTGTTGTGTATGTGATGGGCAAAAACCGCTTTGTACATCTTTTTTCCTTAGTTTCTGGTTCAGAATTCTTTCATACAACTTGGGAACCGTTAACAGTTTCCACAGTCCTTTGTGCAGAGTTAAGATTAGTCCAATCTTCCACCCCTGTGGTATATCTGCTTTCTTCCAGCAAGAGTTTATTATTGTTAGAATTCCTTTTTTCCCTTCCTTCTGTCCTTCCTTCCCCATCTTCTTTTTAAAGTTCTACGTCTATCAGAGATTGGACAACATCAAGGCTATTTTAATTTTATTTGCAGCCGTTCTAAATAGTTCATTGGAATTGAAATTAAACCATTTCCTATGATTTCAAAGAAAAGATATTTTGCGCCTTCTTTCCTTTAATTTTTCCCTTCATAATGAGCCTCAATAGGAAATATCGTTTTCTCCTCATTACATGTCCGAGATATTCCTATTTCCTTCTTTTTATAGTTCTCATTATTTCATATTCCCCTCCTATTTGTCGCAATACGTTATTGTTTGAAACTTTATCTACCCAAGGTATTCATAACATCCTCCAGTAAGCAGCGCTATATCTTGAATGCCCGTACATTTTTAATGTTGTTCTGTTTCAGTGTCCAAGCTTCAACACCATACAACAACATGGAGAACAGGTCAATATTAATATCCTCCCTTATTATTATATTAATTCTGAGCTTATATCATCTACCCCTGCTACTTTTTTAATTTTTATTTGTTTCATGACTTCTAATTCTTCGTTGGTAATATTGCTCTCTGTAACTTTCATTGCGATGCATTAAAAACGTTTTCAGAGTGAAGGTTCCCGAAAATAATTTGCTATATAGAGAAATTTGTTAAATAGAATTTCATTATAGGAAAGTTTAACTGTACTTCACAAAATAATATAAAATTTAATAAGTATGCGTTTGCTATAAATAATTTTTGTGTGCATACTATTTCCTAGTTGTTTTGTATTAAATGTTTCTCGGTTCAATAAAAAAAACTGTCCCGCTGCAGTAATACGAATTATTTACTTATCCGGATCACCGCGGATTATCGAGGTCCCACTGTACTTGTAAAATTATTTGTGCTAAAACAATAGTAAGAACACAAAAAATAATAATAAACAAAAAATGCATAAATAAGTCTAAAAATATGCCGTAAAAAATAATTGCAGTTGATTTATTTACTTCATTCAGTCATGTTGTACGGTCTCACAGACCGGGACGGTGCAAAAACCACAAAAACAATACAAAGTGGGTATGATGCAACTGACTGAAAACAGCAATGACCAAATCAAGCAGCTACCCGTAGAATCGGCCAAATTTGTTAAAATACTAAAAAGTCAGTCTGTGGGACATACAGAACATGACTACAGGGTTAAACACAACTACTTTACATAAATTATTTGATTCATTGAGCTGTTAAAGTCAAAAAGTATAGTGTTCAAAGAATAAAAACGACCATTCGGAAAAATTAGCTATAAAAAGAAGAAGCCTTCGTAATTACATACTACGATTTTTTAATATTTTTTTTAATTTACAATAATTGATCGCATAGAAAAGTAATTTTCTACATTTTAATATTTTTGTTTGTTCATTTTGATTTCATATTAAATTGGATTAAATCCAAAAAGAAATAATTATAACGTTACACTTTGATTCACAAAATTACATGTAGGTACTCATCTACCCACCAACTTGTGGGATTAAAGTTACCTATTTACGAGCCAAACTCATAAAAGTTAATTGAACAATTTTATGAAATTTACCGATACAAATTTGCATGGATATAATATTATAAATACTGTCTATATACACGTTTTAATTTTACAAATTATAGCTTACAGAAATTGTACAAAGTCATTTTGAAATTACCCTTTTAATAGAAACTTTTCACAGAGGTACTGAGGACATTACGCTATTATGCTAAAAATAATTAGAAAAAAGGCCGTGGTATTATAAATAGTCATTGTTGTCGGGAGTAATTTTACGCGTGTTAAATCAACAATGTAATGCAAGTATTTAGTGATGGTTTTCACAATATTAGTTAGTTTTAATGAAGGTATATCGATCATCAAAAAAAGCAAATCTATTGTAGTGTAAACATGACGGATGCGTGAAGTAGGAAAACGGCCTGAACAGGGGCGGGTTTAAGTAAAAGACACCTGCAGAGTCCGAAATTAGCCCAATGCCTCCCTGCTGGTTCGAACCCCGCTGAGCTTATTACCACAAACTAACATATTGTTTTGGATTTCCGCGGTCCTTTTGTGATGTTAATAAGTAACGTTATGTTGTGATTTTTTAATTTAATTATATTTGGGTTGTTTAACGTTACATTGTTCGCGGAACGGCCACAAAATTTTTATATAAAACGCGTGTAATAACTCGACCTGCAAGCTGTAACGCTAATTGTGCTGTTTTTTATTTTTAATTTTCAACGTGTTTGTAATTTTAATGCGGTTGCGTGATGCGATGGATTTTATAAAATTTAATGGTGATCAGGAGTTTAAGTAAAATAATTGCCGTCCGTTCTGAAAAAATTGTAAATTATAATCGAGAACGGTCACACGAAATTACTTTAATGATTTAATACTATTAATCACACGGTCAGATCTGTACAATTATACGTCTAATTTTTGATAAGTGAACAGACGGAATGGTAGCCAATATTAACGCCTTTAAATTTATCTAAAGGTATCATTACGCCATTAAACTACAAAATCCAAAAATATTCTCGATATTGATCTTATGTATCTACCAAATGAGCGGAAACCTTTCTGCCTATCGGACTCAATGATCTCACTTGTGGCTTAATTGAATTTTAATTCATCACATTAGTTTATGACCGCCGAAGTGGTTTTAATTCGTGGAGCAATTGACCACTTCTCTGCTTAAAAGCAACACCGGACGAAAAAACACGCGAAAGAAAAAATTGAGGTATTTGTAATTTATTAGAGAAATTCCGCTTATAAACGCGACCAGTAATTACGTAAATTACAGGCAAGTAATGAGTTCGGACGAATTATTAATGTAATTTCGAGTTACAAACGTAATTTCAACAATTAACTTAATTGAAAAACGAAAAACAATCACGTACCTCTAAATAACCGAGTAATTGATGATCATTTATTTTCCGCAGTTCATTCAATTACATTTTTATTGTGTTGACATTGCCTTCAACGCTTTTATTCTTCTCTTACTGCCATAAATTCAAACGTTTGAAAAGAAGGATGACACGCGTGGGTGAATGAAATTAATTTCAAGAAAGTGCGACCGCGGGGTTGTTTAACCAAAAAAAGAAAATAGCCTCTAATTTGCTTTTTGTGATCACGAACGAAAAAGAAAACAGTACGAGACATGCCTACCTGAAGAAGTAAGTTGAACCTGAGATCGGGACGGAAAAAGAATAATTCAGGCACCTGTTGTGAGTAAATGACATATTTGTGAAGGAAGCGAGTCATTTCAAGCCTGATTTTTTTCCCATTTGGACATTGACTGCAGTACAGTCACGGACTTGAACGATTAGACTTAATTAAATAAATTACATGTCTCTATTTCACAAGAACTGTGGTTTCTGAAGGTTGTCCTAGTGCCGAACAATCTTTCAATGATGCGGCTTTCATGCGCCGATTTGAAGCAGCTTTTCACAGGAAAGCTCGTTTTGTTCACTGTCACCGACTATAATTCCGAATTAATTATTGCTAATCGTAGTCGGCGATCCGAATGATTGAATTGCGGTCTTTGCTCAATTTCACGAACGATGACTAAATACGGCACGTAAATCACAAAAGTATATCTGCACAACCGGTAAATTTGGAGATAATAAATAAGAGGGAGTAATTTTATTGAGTTTTTGAAATGACGAAGGCGTACGATGATTGCAGGGTTATTTTACACGAAACATGCCTCTCTCTACCATTAGCAGAGTTGAATTCCCATCGTGGCTAATAAGCCTAACACGACCTTTAAGAAACATATTATTGATACCTTTCGTGAATCGATCAGATCTATTTAAATTACTTCCAACTAATAGAGGTTGATTGATTTTTGAGCGGTCATTTCACAAATGCCATTAATGTTGTAATACGATCATCTCATTACATAATGTTTCCTTCTTTTGCTACATGCTAGCAAAAACAATAAGATTAATTAACAAAATGATTATTTAGTAACGAAGATGTATTTAAAAGATACAAGCAAAGTACCTACAAAATGTAAACTAGCGTGACTTATAGTGCATGGTCGTGCTATAAACAATACACAAATACGAGAAAAACAATAAAGCAAATAACTAAATTGTAAATGTGTAGGAGTCTGAGTGCAAGCTATCATTTGGGTTTATTCATGGTTGTGGGCTTGACCTGAGATACTCCGGCTCTGTTGCGGTCACGATGTGCCATCTGTCTGGAATTTTTTATTGTTTTTTACTTTTATGTAATTTTGTTTGATTCATTGTTCTTATTGTTATCTATTTGTAATTACGTTGTAAGTATAGCTTGTATAAATTAAACTACAAGCCTCGTACAAAACTTTCAGCTGTATAATCAAATGATTTGAGATCGGAAACGATTTTGTTAATAAAATATTTTTCATTTTAGTGCAAAACTAGTGACAATTATTCAATTTGATTTTATTTTATTTTTGTATTAAAATTATGCCCTTTTCAGGGTAGAATGTATTAAAAAAAATTGTGATTACTAATAATTTCTAAGTTCTATCAGAATAAAAAAGTTATCTACAATATATACAATGTACACAATCAATGTTCATAGATATTATTACATAACGCAAGAATCAGTAATTTGTGCAGTTTATTTTAAAATTGCAAAACAAAGAAAATTTTACTTTAAAATAACAGGTTATACTTAATGGATGTTTTTATGTGCGCTTCTACAAGAAAATGTTTCAGAAAAAAAAAATTATGTTTACAGAAAAGCATCACAAAACAGTACAAAAAAATTTGCTGGTGAATGAACATTTTCAGACAAAGGAGAAAGATAATGAATAAAATTGTCTTAAATTTTCTTTGTGCTAAATTTTAGCTAGAAAAACGTACCGTTACTTTAACGTGTTCCTTGTGTATAATCGGAAAAGCGAAATCTATGTAAAATTATGAACAATGTTAAAATTAAAATATTTTAAACATGTTTTAGAAAAATGTAATAAAAATAAAAGGAAAATTTCGCGTTTCTATTTATCTACTTCCTCCTTTAATTCGTCCAGGGTTTTTCATGCGTACAGTTAGTAATAATTAATTAATATACCGTACATTTTTACCATCAAATTTGGTACGTAGTGTTAATAGGATCTACCACCGGTTTTGGCAGAAGGGATGGTATACGTAGAGTTTGGCTAAAGATATTCTGCGTTTATGACTGTGCCTTTTACAATACTATAAGTGAAAGTAAAAGTAGGTAAGCCGTAATAATCAACATGGGCAGAAGTGGTCAGGGCTGTATTTGGTAAATTTTTATAAATTTCTTGATGCTTAGATATAAATATGAGTAAACATTAAACCTCTTCTAATAATTAGGTAGGTATGTGGGGTTATTGAGTAACTTAGATACTTGATGAATTCTATGACTTGTATTTGATTATTTGTTCTGAACTTAACTAAAGTTGAAATATTTAAGTACGGTTCTGAAGTATCTACAAAAATATTTTTTAAAGCAACCAGATTTGTAGCACCCTGCAGTGAACCCTCATTATCATCACTAAAAGTTGATTGCGGTTTAAAGTCATAAACGCAGAATATTTTTAGCCAAACTCTACTTCTTGTTGATGAGTGGTGGTTTTTTATGTATGGTTTTCATTTCATCAACAATCTACTTTTATGACGGACCCCGTATATGCTTTTGATTGATTGTGACGTATTGCATAGCTGCTAAGATTTGTTAAATTGCACAATTATTAAAGTAATCTGCTTTGAAACATGTTGAACATTTGTCCAGGTTATAATTGGTTATAATTTTAAATATGTTTGCGGTTTTTAATTATAGCCTCCATTCACTAGCACTACAGGCAGTAGTAATTGAAAGGAGACCGATTTTTCAGACAACTTTCATGTTCCTAAACGCCTACTAAGTAGGATTTTTCTCCACAATATTTTTCTAATTTGTCGACTACTACCTATTTTGTCAATAAGTATCTACTAAATTTGCATATATTCAACTAAGCCCCGGGGTTGAGGAAAGAAAAATTCACACGATGATAACTAGCACTATTTACTATTTACTCCATTATGCCAATGGATTTAAAAAGGCTTCATACTGATAACATTCTATGTAACAGTTGTGAATATTTTTCACTCTATCTAATGTGTGAATAAATAGCTTTTAATGATCAAATAAACGTTTCTTCTATTTCAACTCATACTTAGAGGCAGTTATAAGGAAAGCCCTGTCACGTTTTTCCAAAACAAGATAAAGTGTAGCTTTAAATAGTTTATACCTATCTAATGTATTATGGTTGATCTATGTATCAATGATACAGACAGAAAAATATTTTTATGTTATTGCTTTCTCAAAATTTGCATACAGTGTACTCCCAATTAACCGTTTATAAATTTCCAAATTAATTTTATGATTTCATAAGTTCTATTCTAATTGCAAGTATAACTAAATAAGTTGTAAAAATAAGAATGCAATTATATCACAGTTTTAAGGAATATTCCACTAGAAATGAGAAACATTTTTTAGCAGTTTTAGAGTAGATACAAACTCACATCGTTTTGAAATGCAATAAAATAAAAAAAGGTAATTAAAGAATAGCACAAAAAAACTCAAAATGTACCAGCGAAACAAAAGTATGAATAAGAATCCTGCAACCGCTTCTCAAGTTATCAATGAAAATGATAAAAGCATGGCGAATATTTCAGCGAATTGAGAATTTCACTGAAAAAAGTAATGTCTGTGGTAGATTGAAGCAATATGTAAAATGAAGATGTTGATTCAGACAGTTACATTAAGTTTTTATTGTATAAGCTCACCGCTTATTAATGTTCACCTTTCGATATCACATGCATTTTATAATTTTAATTTAATAGTTTCAATTCCTACGTACCTGATAATATTTACAAAGCCGTGATTATGAATCCAAAAGTGAAACAGTTCATATTAATCTAACAATTTTCAAGCTTAATTTAACATTAATTGTTTTAATTAAAATCACCAGATAACCTGCCTTTGTACAATGCAAATATTTAACCATTTATCTTTGTAGAAATAATTTGTCTTAAAAAAAATAGTATTTCCCATAACAAATTATACATACACTCAACTATTAAATACGTTCAACAAAGTAATTCTTTTAATGGATAAGTAAAAATAAAAACAATACCTGTATTCGCGCTTCAGTTAAGCCAATTTTCATTGCCAATTCTTCTCTGTAACAAAAAAGAAAAAGATTATTTTTTGTTCGCAATCAACTCGATAATGGATTAACTAGGTGTCTTTTAAAAATCACCGCGGCAGACCGACAAATTGCAGACACTTCGGAATGCTTGTCCGGTACCTGAACGGGCTATCTGCTTGCGGAACCAACTTTAACATAATATTTACATTTAGAACGTTTCAAATCGATAAGGTCGGAACATAGAGACAATAGGACACAATTTGGTCACAAGGAAACGCAAAAAAACAACACGCAATTAATTTTAATAGACGTCGTACCGGCCTTGTTACTTCGTAGAAATGTTTTTTTTTTAAATTTGATTAATGCCACAGTATGAAGATGGTACAAAAAAACTTATTAACGCACCTAAGCAACTGCAAGTTGAGCGGTTAAAAAACTTGTTAAAGAATTTCAGACAGCTTTTAACTGGTCTAGACTAAAGATAAAACGTTGAAAAATCCTTTAGATTCGAGTGTCTTCGAATTGAAGATAATTTTTCTTTTTCGATAGTGCAAACACAGTTTGCTACTGCCGGGAAGCGACAAACTGAGAAACTGCTTTCCTAGAATATGTTGTCAAATAATAATAATAAGAAAAATTCCTCTGACGTATTCAAGTGAAACATTCCGTGTAACAATTACCAACGGTATTGATTTGATTGAATTTACTGAATTAATTGAAATTGCATTAATACAAAATCAATTGGTTTTACTAGCGTTTCGAATCGCAATTTAATCATGACATCGACATTCATAGTTGATTTAATATTTAGGACAGATTTATATTATCAACGACAGTTCTAATTTCTTTTTCCTCTTAGATGAAAAACTGGAAGAAATTCTGTCAGTTGGTTTTGCACACCAGGAATAAGGAAAGTTTTCAAATGTTATCTACTTTTTTATTGATGAAAGTCAATTTCGTTAAGAACTATGATTTGAATATCTTTATAAAACAGAAGAAATTTGTGGATTATTTCCGCATTAACAAAAATTTATTTGCAATAACTATTAATAAAGTCATCATTGTAATAATAATTAAATTGTACTTCAATTTGTCTCGTATTAAGTAACAATGCACTTGAGATAAGTTATATCATGTAAAAAAGGGACAAATGTAGTAAGCACAATAATATTTTTCCATGGTTGAAAAATTAAACGTGTGTTTCATCAAACATTCGAATGGTTTTATCTGAAACTATTCGTGATTTTGTGTAAAAAAAGTAAATGAGAATTTCTTTAAAGAACTTGTTATTTTAGACAATTTTCAACTGATCATTACTTGAAAATAATCAAAATTATTAAAAATAATCTATGACTTGAATGTAACTTAACAATGTGATTATTTTCATTTGGAATAGTACACAAAGAATTATTTAATGAATACCCACTCAAGTAGATGTAGGTCGACAGCAATATTATGATTTTTTTAATTTGAAAAATAATTAACTTATTTAAAAAAATCTTAATTTTATTCGTTGCATGTTATGTATGTTAATGCCATAAAACCTAACTTGATTTATTTTTAACATTCAATACATTTTACAGAAATAAAAGTCTATATCGTAATAATTGAGATTGGATATTTTTGCAACTGTTTGTTTTATAACAACAGTGTATTGTTGTATTAGGATTAAAAGTATCACTTTTTAGCTAGCAAATTTGGTGTTTGCGAGGCGGCGTTGTGACGCTGAACGAATACAAAATTGAGAGCAAAAAAAGAATAACTTTTAATCCGAATGAAACACTATTTTTTCTTCAGCCAACAATGCACGGCAAAGTACAAAATATACAAATTTTGAAGTAGTGATAAACAAAGTGATATCCAAGTTAGGAAAAAAAGTATGTGTCAATTAAAAGATCTGCCAAGTATGTATGTATTTTGTGTAAGTAAAGATGAATTGACGTTTAACTTTACTTATCAATAAAATTTTCAAACCAAAAATGGAATACAATAAGATTATCTTGAGCTCCTATAGGCGGCTATGGTTTGTAAAACGTATATTTATTTTTTCTTCATATTGTAGTTTAATTTGACTTTTGCCATATAAATAATAGTAAATAGAGACATGTATTTTACAATGTATAGTCATCCAGCAGCTCAAGCTTTTTTGTAGCCTGGTTATAATGTTTATTAGCAATGTTTCATCTGAATTACTATTTAATAATAAAATATAATTTATAAAAAATAAACTATTCATTATAAAATAGTTTGGCGAATTTTGTTAAATTGCAGTAGTTGTGTATGTACCATGTATGTACCCCAGAAGCAAAGTATGTTAAGTCCAAAATTTCAAATGTTCAGGAGAGCACTTTAAAGTTTGTTTGACAACAGTTTTTGCTATAGTTCCATGACGGTATGTACAGGGTGTCCCATCACTTGTGGCCACCCCCAAAATTGAGCTTTAATTGAAAGCTATGAATTTGAAATTTGGTGCACGTATGACTCTGATATAAGGCTAGAAATTTCCGGTTTTAAATGTTAATTGTCGGCGTTAGTTTTCGAGAAAAAAAATAAAAACTGATTTTTTATAAAAATACTATCTCCCAATTTCGTCAAATTTCACTTTTCAGGATCAGTATTATTGAGACAAAGATGTCCAAAGTAAAAAAAAAAATCCAAAAGCTGTAATTAGCCTAAAATTCCCTTATATTCGAATCTTAACAGTAAATGTAATGATTTATGGCCCTAATAATCCTCAAGAGCTGTCCGCAAAGTCGAGTACAATTTAAATTTATGGCATTGTAAAAATTTGTCAGTGTCTAGTGGAAACCAGGGCAAGAGAACGTCAGTAGCGTACCTAAATCGAACCTTTTTACATTCTTGTAAATTTCTAAAATTTTTGTAAGTCCTCTAATAAATTATGATTATGAGAACGAACATGATTTAAAGTATGGATGTTGAATTATATTTTTTAAGTCGAAGAGGACTTATTACATTTTGAATTAATGTTTGAGTGCAAAGATGAATTCGAAAGATTTTGAACTGAATGATTTCGGAACTCGTTCGAGACTAACTTTGTCGTCCCCGTAAATTTGGAAATTAGTTTCACGGATTATTGTGGTCGTACTGGTTGAGTCTTTCGTGAGAACCTGTTCAAACGCACGTTTCATCCATAAATATTTAATGACTTTATTGCTAAAATTGCTTCGGAATTGCATTTTTCAATAGTAAACGTATTCATCTAGTCGTAAATATCGACTGTCAGTTATAAATGTAGGGTGGGTGTATTACTATTGTTATCAGTTCAACTTCAGCTTTTGAAGAGTAACTTTGTCCAAAAAGTTTTTATCTGTGTTTTATTTCTGTGTGTTTTAATTATTTTTCGTTTATAATGCCGGTTACCTTTACCTTCGAAGAAAAGACTGATATGATATTAATTTATGGAGAAGCACGGCAAAATTATGTTCAAGCTGCTCAAATTTACGCTCAACGTTTTCCACAAAGAACTCCGCCAGAAAGAAAAATATTTCAAAGACTTGTTGATTCCTTGAAACAAAACGGAAATTTAAAGGGAAAAGAAAAAACGACAGTGAATCCCACGGTAACGCATGAAGTCAATCAAGCTGCAGTTTTAAATCTCGCCGATAATAATCCCCAATTGAGCATTAGGAAAATCAGTCAAGACACGGGAATTAGTCGGTCTTCAGTAGGGAGGATATTAAAAAAGCACAAATATCATCCTTACCACATAGAATTACATCAGCAACTGCATGATCGAGATTTCGAAAGCCGCGTAAATTTTTGCCAATGGGCTAATGGAAAGCCCAGTACGACGACAATAATCCGTGAAACTAATTTCCAAATTTACGGGGACGACAAAGTGAGTCTCGAACGAGTTCCGAAATCATTCAGTTCAAAATCTTTCGTATTCATCTTTGCACTCAAACATTAATTCAAAATGTAATAAGTCCTCTTCGACTTAAAAAATATAATTCAACATCCAGACATTAAATCATGTTCGTTCTCATAATCATAATTTATTAGAGGACTTACAAAAATTTAAGAAATTTACAAGAATGTAAAAAGGTTCGATTTAGGTACGCTACTGACGTTCTCTTGCCCTGGTTTCCACTAGACACTGACAAATTTTTACAATGCCATAAATTTAAATTGTACTCGACTTTGCGGACAGCTCTTGAGGATTATTAGGGCCATAAATCATTACATTTACTGTTAAGATTCGAATATAAGGGAATTTTAGGCTAATTACAGCTTTTGGATTTTTTTTTTACTTTGGACATCTTTGTCTCAATAATACTGATCCTGAAAAGTGAAATTTGATGAAATTGGGAGATAGTATTTTTATAAAAAATCAGTTTTTATTTTTTTTCTCGAAAACTAACGCCGACAATTAACATTTAAAACCGGAAATTTCTAGCCTTATATCAGAGTCATACGTGCACCAAATTTCAAATTCATAGCTTTCAATTAAAGCTCAATTTTGGGGGTGGCCACAAGTGATGGGACACCCTGTACAAGGTAGAACATTGATTCCTAGACATTATATAAATTTTTCTAAACATAGCAAATGAAAGTGTGAGTTTCGTTTAGTGACTTACCATAAAAAACTCAATTTGGCCAATTTTGCCAATAGTTTGCTTCTGGGGTACAGATATATAATATAACAGTTATTGCTACTACAAAATAAATAATTAATTTTGAGAAAATTATGACATTAAGGGTCTGCTGTTGTTCATATATCGTTCAAGTCTCCGAATATAATATAAACTTAAGGAAAATTTGAAATGGTGTCAACTTCATTTCATAACTCCACTAGCTTATGTGTCAATTTAAATCATAAAAATAATAGATACACACATGAACACGTGAAATTATGAAGTGAAGTTGAAAATATCACAAATTTTCGGCAATGCCAACACAATTGCATTGGTTATATTTTTCCCTAACTTTATATTATATTCTAAAAGTTAAACGATATCTGAACAACAGGAGGTCTTTTTCAATTTCCATATGAATATCAGCAAATGTATGCAGTGTTGACGTTGCAACTGATTTGAAATGACCTTTGCATAAACAAAATATTTTGCGTACAAATTGTTATGGTTTGCAGTAAAGAAAAAGACATTAGCAACCCAGCAGGGTATTAATTGCAACTTTAAAGACATTATAAAACAGGATGCAAGAATTACATAACTGTAATTGCAACACCGGCTGCTATTTTACAATTAAATAATAATTAAAAGCTCATAATTACTATTCAAATCAAATGTTTAGTCGCCCTAACACAAAGAAAATTAAAGTCATTTGACATCTTTATGATTACAGTGACACGTTTTATAAGTTGTTTTTTTTGTTGCTGTTACGTCTATTGCCTCAATTAACATTTAATATGCGGATAACAGTTAATTTGCATTCAGTTGTCCAAGGACTACCTGGTGTTTAAAAAACTGCAGCGCAATTAATATTCGGTCGTGCAAATTTGGAAACAGGTACTTAATTTTTTAAAGGAAAATGATCAATTATGCGATACGCGCGCAATACACATCTGTATAAATGTTGATATGCAGCTCAAAGTTTAGATAATGTCAAAAAATGCATACATACACACAGCAGTTATTTATTAGTTGCATGAATTAGCAATTATAAATGCGTCCGTCGAATCCGGTTTATATTAATAAAATGGAAAATAAGTACGGATAATTAATGATACATCTTGATAATTCAAAAGTGACTAATCAAAAGCGATATGCCGTTCTCAAATCAACTCACATTAGTAATTAATTGTTCCTTTGCATTTACCGTACACTTCCATTACGACCGACTGCTTAAAATCCGTCGTTTCTCTTTGTTGCCCGCATTTTAGAAAATCGCGCCTTGAAAAATTCATTTATAGACACCGATTATTAACAATTTCAGCAGTCGTTAAGTAATGAGTGAGTGCGCGTTCATTACCGGTTGGTAGCGTAATGGCCGGAAATCACCAGTTACCGAACATCCAATTATATCTGCACACTTTGTGTGAGTTGCGGCACACAATTTAATTTTATTACATATTACCTGTAAATCATTAGTCTGTATAGCATAATCAGGGAGAGTTAATCAACAATATCATCTAAATTACCTGGTGAATACATCCGGATAATGAGTTCTCGAAAATGCCTTTTCCAATTCTTCTAGCTGGTAACTAGTAAACGTCGTCCTGTAGCGCCTTTGTTTCCTCTTCGGAGCGAATTCGTCCGGCTCGGGATCGCTCCCGTCGCTTTGATCTTGCGTCGTCGTCCGCGGTTCCGATCCAGCATTTGGTGCTACTTCTTCAGACACGCCCATGATGTCGGGGTTACCGTCTGATGTGACTGGTTCTGCAACAACATTAAAACATCAGTTGTAAACATCAGTGGCGGCTGGTCAGGGGAGGCAAGGGAGGCTAAGCCTCCTCACGATAAAATTGAAATAAATAAATAATTAATTTTCATTAAATTTCAGTATGAAATCATCAATTATTAGGTGCTCAATTAAATAAATGGTAATAGTTATTTGGTAGATAATTTTCTTTTGCCATACCAGAACGGCCTTATTAAAGGGGATCTTCTATTTGCAATATGGGACTTGAATGTTGAATGTAAGCGCTAGAAATATGGTAGAGACCGAGTCGGAGGCAATTTACTACATTAGACTCCAACCATCTGCTTTAAGTCTATAAAATGTGCCGATTTTGACCTTGAACATTAAAAACAAATGAGATGCAATACTTGAGTTAGAAAGCGTGAAAGCATTTCACTGGAGGCTTCAGCTCCGGCCCACCCCTACCCTAACACTTGTTCTGGTCAGTGCGTTTTGCGGGGCAAAACTCCCATTGAATTCCTTGATACTGAGTGCGACAGGTCTACTGCAAGTTGAATTAAGGTATAAAATTTTGAATTTGCGACTTTCATTGTTTCAACATGAATGACGACGATATAGAGCCAAAATTTTATGAAAATGTGATTGATCACTTTGCATTTCAGAAAAATAGACGCATTCCATTGATTTTTTAAAATGTTTAGTTGAATCTGTCGACCGTTTTATCTATAGATTGTATATATTATATATATTTAGAGTTTATATTTTGTTACCGAAAAACTTTGGTTTCCTTTTAAAGAATTTTCGTTTTGTTACCTTTTTTCTGAGAGCTTTTCTGTTCTCATTTTAGTTTATTTTTTAGAACTTCTGTTTTTGTTCCTAGGGTTATAATATGCGATTGAATGAATTTCCGTTTGCACTTGTTACAAGCTTAATCCCATTCTGTTATTTACCAATTTATTTGCCGATTTTTAACAGTCATCAATAATATTGTGTAAATTAAGGCACGACTTTTTGCTACAATCAACTTAAAATGAAACATTTATTGAATCACACATTATATTATTTTCATTAACTAAGTAATTGTCCACACATGAGTTAAATTTATTCAAAAATTATTTTCATTATTAAGTAAGAGAAAATACATTTTGTAAGTCCATATCTCATCATCCCACCCTATGCATTTCCTTCAACTCCTAATCCAGTCCTGGCAAGAAATAATTCTACACCTCCCCGATGGTTCTTGCTGGATGGTAAATTGTGATACAAAAATAAAACATCATAATTTGTTGCGTAAGTAGAGTACCTATTCTTTATAAATATTAGCCTCCTCACTCGTCACTACCACGAGCCGCCACTGGTAAACATGTAGCTGAAGATTTGTCCAGTTGTGTGAAATGAACATGAAATATCGTGGGTACTGCGTACCCACCTCCTGAGTAAATGAATGGATACGTGGGAACTTTAACGTGCGATTAGAGGCGAAGAATGTTTTGCGGTCGCGAATAAAAATTAAGCGATGTATGCGCATTATTAGATTATTTGTTAATCAGATAGGTATGCGCCGTCAAAGATCCATTGAATTACCTACTGTTAATTAAAGTAATGGAGTTCATTTACTCTCGCGCATGAAAAACCCGCCCGTAAATGAAATGTAAATTTTTTAATGAATCAATTAACCGCAGCTATAATCGACGCAACAGTGACAAAAAATATAATCACGTCGCCACAATAATATTTTAAATGTAGGAAATGGGTACCTGAAAAGGCGTTTCTCAGTAAATTTATAAGAATTAACGGTGACTGTGATTTTACGGTGATGCATAGATTGGAAGAACCAATATCTATCTGACAATAAAAAACGCACGTAAAAGTGTGAAATTTTATAGATCACGTTGCGACCATATCCATTACAAAGAGAGTAAAGAGAATTTTAAGGTGGGTTAATTTATCACATAATACCTTATTTAGATTTTCAGAAAAAAGCACGTACAAAATAACTATCTATGGCTTGTCGCTAATTGAAAACATCGTGAATTTCGTAGAAGTGACGGCTCAGAAAGTACCATTCGAAATATCCGTAATAAAACTGGACGATCTACAGTAAAACTAAAAAACGTTTCACATTAAAAACAGTTCGAATTAAATTTTAGCTTTAAATTGCTCAGATTGGAAACATCAATCACAATTAATGATTGAAAATTTACTATTTCTTCGCTTTAACTTAGTTCGTAAAACTTATTAATAAAATTAGACAGAAACAATTAGCTAATATATTCGTTGATTAATTTGAATTAGCAACATTAGATTTGGTTGCATTCATAAATTCCAATTTCTTTCCATAATTTCTTTAGATTACCTACATTATCGTATGTAATTTCAATAGTAGATAGTAGAGAGAATTTTAATGGCTTGAAACTATATTTCATAACTGAGAATAGGGGAGAGTTGGGTAAAATGGGGTAGTACGGTAAAATGGGGTAGTACGGTAAAATGGGGTACCTGGTGTTTTGGCTCAATTGTTAAAGAAATCTGCTTGCAAATTATTGAAATGAAACCGTTTTCCTAAAACGAATAGATGGCACAACAAGGAATTTTTGTTTTGTGAGTGGTAGTTCGTTTGTAAGAGCTCTGTTGTGATTCAAGTTGTGTTTAAAGCTTGTTGATATAATTTATAAGGTAAGTACATATTCATAAAGAGCATTTCTTTTACTATTCATCGATATAACAACAATCTTGAATACCGTCAATTTTTGTACAATTTGTGAATATAAACAGTAAACAGTACTTGTTGCGTAAAATGGGGTTTTACACAGCGGGCTAAAATGGAGTACCCGGCAGCAATAGGGTATGTGCATGTATTTTTCTTAATTTTTAACTCACTATTTACACCGTTATAACATAGTAAAAACTATAAATACTGTTTAAAAATGCTGTAATCAAGTTTAAAAAAATATTTAAAATAGAGAATAATTTTGAGATGTTTAAACACCGCCATTTTCGTGCGCTCTGTTGATGACGTCACATGCTATGTCAACAACAGTGCAGCCCACTGTTTACTGCAGGTGTTTTCGTTCTTAACTTATTTCACCATGCAAAAAGCTCAAAAATCAGTTTATAAATATTGCATTATGCCTGAATGCAAAAACACTATCAGAAGTGCACCTGATAAAGTGTTTTTTCGAATCTCGATGGGTGCAAAAATACGTAAGGAATGGTGTAAGGTTATCAGAAGAGATCTGCAACAACTTGTTTACATCGTTGTGGAGATCACTTTAATGTAAGTAGGTATGACGTATTTATTTAATTATTTATTAAAATTTTTGATCTTAGAGCTTAAGCTCCCTAAAGGCCTAAAGAAAATGAATGCTAATTTAAAAATGAAAATTAGGTATTTCGATACTTAATATGACTTCAGTTAATCAGAAGTAAGTTTTGTATTGAAAATCAATCACACAAGCAGTAGATAACTGTATTTAAATCCAGTTTACAAAGTTTTGTGACTTCGGCTATTGTTTTTTACGTAAACAAAAACAATAAAACATTTAACTATTCAGCTTTGTTTCTAAATTATATCACAGCAGAAGCGACAGATCCCTTCAGACACGTTCATCCCTTGAATTTTTAAATTTGTTATGCCCACTTAAATGTTGTGTTTTTATGTTTACAAATACATTTACAAATATAGATAGAGAAGGATACAGAAAATTATGTTCAATTGAACATAATGAAACAAGAAGGTGTAAATGTGACACTACGATTAAATAAATGAGTTTTGCCTCACATATTCCATTGCCACAATCGAAATATACCACCACCCGTTATAAGAATGGGTGCTATCAAGAGAAAACGGTTATCACTGATAGAAAAAGCTCTCTCAAAGTCTACTGCCAGTAATAGTGATGCTATGGAAATATGTGAACCACCACAAACAAATAAGGATGAAGTAGAATCCTGTTCTTCCCATATTGAAGAAGTTAATTCATCGGAGAATGAAATGAAAGTACTTATTGATAAAGCTGTACAAGTGAATATTAAAGCTCAGTATAGAAGTAAAGGTGTTCATGTAAATTTCCCTATGGACAAGAAAAATGTAGCACTATCTCCACTAAAATGTCCTCTTTCATTAACAAATACTGCAACATCACCAATAAGATCAGTTGTCAAATAAATTGCTTGCCGTCAGCATAGATCAAAAGCCTGCAATGCCATACAAATGTAAGCAGCACGCAGTACGACTTGTTGACATAGCTTATGACGTCGCGTTTCGTTTAGCCAATGGTGTTGCGTTTTAGAAATTTGAATTAATTTGCACTTTTATTTATTAATTTTAAGTAATTAAAAAGATATTAATTACTAAAATAATGGTTTAGTTCAAATGTCCGGCCAATAAAGATTCGGAATAAAAATATTTGAACCAAATTTAAATTTCATGCATATTCCCTATTATATTGCCCAGGTGTTGTAGCAAATTCTTGTAAATGAAAAATCTCTTATTAAATGAGTTAGTATAAATTAGTCTATTATTTCATAATTGCAGAGAGATTGCATGACTGAAATGCCTTCAAAATATAAACGTATTTCAACTCGTCAGCCTTGGGATGAAAAACATATGGAAAATGTAATACAAGAAGTATTGGATGGTCGAATACATAAACTGTATTTCCAAGTAAGACATAAATATTCCTAACTTCCCCATTTTACTCGACCGGTTGGATACAATGGGGGATTTGACATTTTTGACTTTTTTTTTTTTACTTTTCACGAATAAATTATATTTTTTATAATTCATAGTTTCAGTATTTAAAGCACAATGCTAAATGTTAAGTACCCTGTTTTACCCAACTCGTAATTAGAAATTGACCTCATAAGGGCACTTATTTGAAGTTTTCCGCATTTACTTATAAACCGCTACTTGAACAAAAAAAATTGTGTAGTGGTAAAACATTCTTTATAAAATTATGCATAAAAAAGTCCTGCTGTGGTATAAAGGCTGACCGTTATGGGAGACTCGCAATTTATATTCAAAGCTATGATTTAGGTAATTTAGACATCTCAATATGAAATGTATATAGGATGGTCCATAGTATAGTATTTTTGAGATAAAACTTTTTTTAAGCAGTCAAAATATTCTGAAAGTTGGAAGCAATATTCTTCAATTGCCAAACTACAAAATGGCCAAATTATTTTGTTTGAAATTAAATCAGTGTAAAAATTAACTGTTAAGTTTATTAATACTCAAATTGGCATATACGTTTTAATAGTAACTGAATAAATTGCATTCTAGTACCCTCTACCATTGTTTAAGACAAAAGCCTTAAACGACAGACATCTGGTACAAAGTGGGTCTCATCGATAAGCAACGGCAGGTATTATGTGGAATTTAAAACTATCGGTACGAATGAGACTCATTAAAAATTTTAAGTTCCGCAACGAGTTCTCTGTGAGATTTCTAAACGTTATAACAAAAAAATTACTTTGATTTATAACGTACTTAAATATTATGACGTCCTTATATTATCCTCATGTCTTGTTTTTACAAAATTTCTTGAGAACACTTAGTCTCATGTCACCATAAATTCATACAGATTTTGTCAAAAAACACATACAATTAAAACAAACAAAAAATTAAAATTGTAATTATAGGTATTTTAAACGCTTTACATATTACTTGTACGTGTTTCAAAAAACATCCTCAGCAAAAATAGCGTACTGATGCCGTTGACATAATGAAATTTAAAAAAATAAATGAAACGCCCAATTTTAGTATGATTTGTATCGATCACGGGTTTTCAACTATTTAGGAGGATTAGAAAGATGTTCTTCCGCGAAAATGCTATGCGATGCACCATCCTGTATACAGTTTTGAGTTTTCGGGACTAAACTGCGAGTAAGGTTAGAACAAAAAAATAAAAAATAATTAAATTGTGCAAGACTCTAGTGAAGTATAATAAACGGTTTATTGGAATTTGACTGCTAATTTATATCGGCAAGATTAATAACTTTAATTACACACGTACATCAGCTATTCTTATAAAAAGTTACTCTTGAGAAATTTCATAATTATAATAACGCTTTCTGTATGTTACTACCGCATTTTTGACATTTCCATTTTAACGTTCTCTTAGAGAATCTTGGTGTTTTTATATTAATTTTATTGCAATAATTCCTTTTATTTAATGGATAAAGGTTGTAATCTGCTTTGTGTTTTTTTGATATTATATGTAAGTAATCATTACTCATTCTTGTTATTTTAGTTTTTTTGTTAGATATTTAATATGTCGAATTGTAATACCTACATTTATTTCTGTTCTGTTATGAAATTTTGATATGGCAATCTATATTCGTGGTAAACATAAAGCACATCATCTGTTCGTTTTAAAATTATATGTGCTCGTACAATATTAGTTTTAAATAATTCTATCTCAACAACCATTATCATCATGTATCATCATTTTTAACTCATATTATTTCTTACAATTAATTTACAGTGTTTATACAATTAATAATTCAGTAGAAGACGTTAATATTTTCTTCAAATACATCAGTAAAAATATTTTTCTTTCTTTTTAGGTAGGAACATATTTACAAACTATACTTATTACATATACTGCGACCGAAATTGATTGAAGGTTCGTCACTCTGCTACGTTCGGGTTGTTATCAATAATGTTTATCAACCAACCGGAAGCTTTTTTAACTGTTAATTTTGAAGTTTCCAATTGTAATTTCTTCTTGTTTAAAAATTACCTAGCCATGCTGCTTATTTGGTTTGTCTGTTACACTCATTCATTTTCTATGTTCAGATTTGTGTTCGAGAAATCTGTATCTATGTATTAAGTGGACAATACCTTTTTAGACATGAAAGAAAAATTCGTTAATTGATTACATTCCAGAATTTTAATTATTTATTAGAAATCTTCAGTGCAATCTGCATTTATTTATTACTTTCCAATGTTATGTCTATTTGCAATTTTCATAAATTAAAGAATAAAATTAGGTGAATTTATTTAACTCTAATCAAAATCTCTACATGTTATTATGAAACGTACACAATGTCCTTACTGTGAAGGTAATTTGTAATTTATTTGGCATAAGTCAAATTTAACTGAAACGGTTGTTGTAGCAAAGACGGGTTCTATAATCTAAACCGCCCACGATTTAAAGACTTTTCAAACGCCCATTATATAATAAAATAAATTATTTTGGAATCGAAAATAAATTTAAAGCAAATCTATTATTTGAAATGTTTTAACAATTAATCTTTCGAGATTATGTACATTCTTATTTTTCTTTTCGTGTTCATCGACCATTAGAATTTAAAATTTTACATTTAATTTCGGTAGAAATTTTTATTTCACGTAAGTAAGTAAATATACTCTTCCATGTAATATAAATTTAATCGCATAAACTCTGTAATTCAAATTTATTACTAGAAACACTTACAACATAATAGTTTCAAGGATCGTTAATTTTAGTCAGCGTACAGGGTGCTCAAGAAACTATGAAAATTAGATAACACAAACAAAATGCTTCAAAATAAATTATTGGTTTGATTGAATCAAAAGAAAAACAAATTTTTGTTAGCATTTCGATGGTTTACTTATCACTAAATTTCTGTTTCTAATTGTACAGGATCAGTTGCATGAATATTCGTTAACTTCGGCGGCTCGTTAATGGGTATAGTTTCATTTACTGCGGTGACCAATTGGCCGTCAACGTTAACGAACCTTCCAGCAGCTGCTGCCGAATCCAATACCTCAAGCCCATGTAAGAGTATGTAAAAAAGTATATGTGATGCTTCCAAGTAGACTAGTAAAAATCAAGAATTTCACGGTACATTTCCTTCCTAAGTGGACGCAGCAATGTTACACAAAACAATAGAAAATTAAATTCGAGAACTACCAAATTTTTACTGTCCGCGTAATACACCATGAAAATTCACATTTAGGTAATGATTTAATTACTCTTAATAAACAAAACTACCTTGTCTTTAAGATTGTCATGAACTGTAACCAGCTGTGAAATTAAGTTTTAATTATTTCACGAATTACATTTTTTTTCTTTTCTTCCTTTATCTGAATTTCCGTACATTTAGCCTTTGTTCTACTAATTCACTTAATTAGTATAAAAAAATTTACTTTGTCAATTCTTTTCTTTGTGTGGAGGAGATAAGAACTAAGCCGTGATGTTTCTTAACGAACGTTAAAATAATTACTGCTTTAAAAAATTAATTATGAGAAGTCCCATTTGCCCATGTAAAGTAAATTTTCATTGTTTCGTTAAATAAAATTGCTTTGTGTTGATGGGTCAAAACGTTTCGAATAATTCAGTACAAAGATAGCAGTTAACAGACATACATACTTAAATAAAATTGGCAAATGATAATTTTCATTCTCATTGCAGTTTGTAAACAATTTCACATAAAAACTAACTCATAAACAGATTTTCAATTAAAACATGCATTCTTTCTTTCCATGTTTTTTTCGTTTTTGGACATTGATGAACACTATGGAAGTATTCCGTATAGTGGTTTTCTTGTCAAATGTACACCGTGTCTAGAAAAGATTGAATCTTTTTCAAATAAATGAATACTCGGCTTTGTAATGTGATATGTTTACAACAAAAGGAAATTAATTTTTTTTTTTTAACTTATACACACCAAATATGTCTTCTGTAACAGCAAGAACTTTTCCCTTGACGAAATGTCTCAAGAAAAAAGCGACAGTACAACTTTCATACATCAATTTATAAACACCAAAATACACTTAATGCTTCTAATAAAAGTTGTGCATGAATATACAATAATAACACATTTTGATTTTACAATCATTTGGAGTTTTTGAACTGCGAATTAAAAAAATCTAAAACAAATATCACAAAACTTATTCTGAAGCATCTTTATAACAGCTTCAAGCATCACACAAACATCTAAAGCGGTATTTCGTAAAATGATGGAGTTGTTTAAAATAAATGATAATACTTTTTCATTATGACCCAATTTCGATTGTCCGAAAATGAAAATGTTTATTACCTACAACTGATTTAAAATATATTTTTAGTTCGGCACGCATCATTTATTTACTTTGCTTTAACAATTAAATTATTAGAACAAAAATTGAACTGTTTTTAAAACAAAATATTTGTTAGTTTGTCATTGTGATTAAATGGTCATCTCTTAGCGCTTCTCTTTAACATCTAAACAGGTAGTAATCTGAAGTTAGGTGAGTTGAGAGAATGAGGTAACACCTATTGATTCAATTTCCTTGTGCTATTAATTACCGCTTGGGGGTCTCTATGCTTATTATGATAAAAGTGAACATTTCTTACTTTTTGATTGAACAGTTTTCTGTTATGTTATAGTTTTAACTTAATAGACTCATGCTTAGGTAGTCAAAAATATTAATGAAAATTACATTAGTAACATCTCAAGAAATGACAGCTTTTAGGTTGTTAATACAGGAAATATAATTTTGATTTAATGGTTATTACCGCTTACAGGAATTTAACGCAAGTATATTGCGATAAACGCTCAATTACCACGAGAAGAGATGGAATTTTTATAGAGTTGTAATAAAAGCTCTCTTACACGTGTATAGTACCACAAACTTTACGATGGGATCAAATTTCTGTTGTTAATTAATCTTATCAGCTACACTTATTAATTAAATAAAAAATATAAAAGTATAGTTGATTTTTAAATAAGAGGCACAGTTAGAAGGCGATGAAAAAATATATTTTGTTACTTTATGTTAGCAGTAGTCAGTACTTAATATCATAACCTATACAATTTTGACAGAATCACTTAAATCTTACAGAATATTAAACATGAAGTTTTCCTTTTCGGAAGTTTCTTTGAAAATAGTCATATTACTTCCTTCGATAGAACCGTTTTGTGCTATATTTTCTAATTTTAATGCTACGTTACTAATATAACCTTAAACTGGCAGATGTAAAATGCCATTACTATCAACATAAAGTAAAGAAAAATATTTTTCCCAGCCTTCTAACAGTTTTTGGAATTAAAAAATACGCTATAGTGGAAAAGGAAAAACCAGCACCTTGTTTTTATTTTCATTTTATGCAAGGTTTAGTGTTATACTCATTATTATAAATTATTTTTAATAATAATAAAGAAAGACATTTTTGCATGTAAGAAACTCTGGTTTTTGCTTGCTACCTAGTGCATGTCAGCGTCATAAATGTAACAAAGTTAGATAAAGAATGATTGATTTAAGTAGGTTTGTGAAAGCAACACGAGCCAACAAAAAATGTGCCGGAGGAAGAAATGATTTTTTACCACTTAGTTGTTAATACTCTTAAATTTACACCTCATTGCAATAAAATGGTTACTTGAAGGCATTTTACAATTGCTGCTATTACGGTACTTACATTTAATATTAAGGTATCTTGATGTAACTAATAGGTAGCTATTATTAATTCTGCCACATTTTAAGCTTATTGACCGAGCGGACTAAATTGAAAAAAACAACCATCGAATAAATAACTAATTCAAATCCATTATAAAGTGTGTAACAAAAAAAATCTTTTAAAAGTCTATTCAGGTAATTAAAATTCACACGTAGTTATTAATATTAGAGTTTTCCACGAAATGCGGTATGATATGAAAGATACTCGTTCCTTTTTTATCTACGGTTTTATTTGAGTGTTCATAAAACCGGTAGTTGGGTTCGTTAATGCATTCTTCAATCAGTATTATAAATGATCTTTAACAAAAACATTAATTTATATCGAAAGCTTATATTGAACTAATTACTTAAACATTGGTGGGCGTTCCTTTCAATAATTAACCGATAATTGTGTAATTAGAATTCATTTCCAATGCTAAGCACTTCAAAATTTGTTTCCACGTGACTGATAATGTATCTGTTTATAATTAATCTTGTAATTCAACTGAATATATTATTTCTATTGATAAGAACATGGAACGCTTTTTTTTAAATATAAGGAAACTTTTTATTCTGTATTATAAATTTTACAGTACGGTTATAATTGTCGTAGAATTATTGCAGATAAATAAATCACGTTTTACAAGTTTTTATAAACAAGTTTTTATTAGATAATGGATTCAATTAATTAATTACAGATATTGCATATTAACGAAGTAACTGTTAATTTCATTTAATTTAATTTTTTTCTGTTTTAGTATAAAGTAATTTCTTATGAAAAAATACTACCTATAACATATTGAAATGCCAATGGACTTCAATTATGAATGCATAACACAAAAAGTATTTAATGTAAAATATACACGGTGACTCAGACTGGCGGAGGAATTCTTAACCTTAAAATCTCATCTTGAAAAAGAGTCTTTATGGCCAAGTAAAAACTTTTATATTTAACAGTTTTTAACGTACAGTAAAATGAAATTGACCAATAACAGACGATTTTTGTAATTGGAGGTTGAGGTGCAACGCAGGTGCAAACATTTACCGCATGCGTTCCTTAGTATCCGAGTAAGAATAATTGTTGGACGTTTAAATTCTGTTGCCAACGAAATAATATACTCTTCAAGAAATACTTTTAATAATAGTTAATTAAGTCTTCTGTGATTGTTGGAATATATTTAGTAATAACTCAAAAACGTCGTTAGATGGAAACAGTTTTCTTCAACTACAATGTATTTTAAAAATACAAATAACTTTAAAAAGCTATAGTAAAGCGAAGCGCATTTTTCCGTGAGAGCTTTAAAATGCAAAACATAGCATTAAAATGTAATAGTTAAACAAAAATTTTATTACATGAAATTTATTTACTAACAAATGTTATTGTAACAAAGAAAATGAAAATAAATAAATTCCCAACTACTTTAGGTTAACCATCTTAAAAAAGAAAACAGTGAATATTGCTTAAAAAGTATCAAGATAAAATGTTAAAAGCTCGGTAACGCAGTAAGCCACGACTTTACAACAAATTTAGCTATGCGAATGCAGGATTTTTTTAACCCCTTGCATCATTCCATGTACGACAGTACAAACCTGGTGGTGAAGGGGTTAAAAAAGCTTCAATTTTGAAAGTTCTATTTCCAGGAGCAAAATTTGTTTGACTTTAATTGCCATCTTGAACGATTACATAATGTTAAAAACACATTAATATTTTTTAAAAAGAAATCAGCATCCTGCTACATAGACAATATTATTACCGTATATCTCGGTGTATAACACGCCCCCGCGTATAACACGCAGTTAAAATTTTTAACGATTTTATTAACTTTCTTCATATATTCGGCGTATAACACGCATCTGGTATCCAGATGTGAAAAATACCTAAGTACCTAGCCTAAAGCCAAGGTACAAAGAGAAATTGCATTTTTGCAATTCCAGTGTATTGTAATAGTTGAGATATTTATTACGGATTTACCAAATTTCAATAGACAGATCGTAAAGATTACAATAATTTAAAAAAAAAAAAATTATGACTACTGACCGTAAGCTGCTTGACCGCCGTAAAAGTACGGGAGGATTTGCATATCCTAATATCTCTAATTTCTGAAGCAATAATTTTTATACCCAGGGTATAACACGCACCCGAAAATTTGAGCTCATTTTTTAATCTTAAAAATGCGTGTTACTGCCCTTTCACAATGATGTTAATGTTAATGGTAATGCCAGTGGTAATGCTAATGTTATTGGTAATGTTAAATCTCGGTGTTCAAAATGATGCTAAAGGCGATACGACTAGTTTCGTCAAATTATTATTTCAAGTGGGCGTTTTCGGTATAAAAATTTAAGCTACGACAAACGTATGCTAAATTCGCCAATGTTAAGAAAAGATCGACCAGCCTAGGCTTGTCTGGACGTAACCAGAATATCTAGATTTTGATTTTTAATTTCGTGATCTTATTTCTAGAAATTATTCCAAAAAAAATCCTTGTATTGTTGTTGAATGTTACGAAATTTTTAATAAAACCGTGTTTTTTTGAATTTTTTAAATTTATATTTTTCTCGAGTTCCTTTCAAAAAATTTCGAAAAAAGGTGCTTTATCTATTGAAAGGTATCTTTTTTAGGAATTTAGGAATAAGCTTAGAAAAGTAAACGATTTCGAGCCTGGCGTCTAGCCAGTGATTGACAATCTAATGTCATTATATCAATTGAAAATTTCAAGATAACGTGTTTTCATTGGCGGATGTTATAAGTGTTAACATCGCTCTTAAGTCATAGTTTAACATTACCATTACCATTAACATCATTGTGAACGTTGAAATGATTTTGTACTGGTTTGGATGTAACATTAACATTACGTTAACATTACCACCCTAACATTAACATAAATGTGAAAGGGCAATTTATACTCCGAGATATACGGTATTTGCTATGCAGGTGTATTGTAAATGGCGCATAATATTCACAATATTATTATTGTATATCAAAAATCATACCAACAATCAATGTTGTATTTTTAAATTATTAGTAATTAAAAGATTTAAATTTGACGTCACTGTGAAAATTGAACATAAATGGTTGCAAATTAATGCATTTAACATTTTCGTCTTACATATTTTAAATTTTTATTGTTCTAATTAATGCATTTAACATTTTCGTCTTACATATTTTAAATTTTTATTTCTCTAAGACGAAAATGTTAAATGCATTAATTTTTAAAATGTTATGTGTGTTAACCTGTTTAAATGTAGTTTATATGTGTTAAATAAATAAAAAAGTGGATAAATGGTTGCATTATATTCCCATATCGTTGCCAGTATACGATAATTCTGTATATATAACGCTATGTTGCACGCTTCCGAAATTGTGAAGAGCAAGGATTTTGAATTGTAAAAAAACTAAATTTTAAGCAAACTAATAGGTTAAAATTTGCTTGATTAATTACTTGACCTGTTGTACTACGAGTTATATTTTAATAAATTTTGTAAATATAGGTAAAACAAATTATAAAATTTAACTAGTAATAACTCCAAAGAGTTAACACTGAATTGGTACCATAGTTTTTACTTGGTTTTGGACGAGGATTTGCTTGATGTACATATTATGCGTCATTTACACCCTGTATACAAGTTAATATTTTTGATTTTTTTGACTATTATATAACACCTGACCAGCAAAATAACGTTAGGAAATCATTCACTAAGCACTAATAATTTGCAAGAACCAAATAAAGTTAATTTCCTGGTTTGCAAGTCTTTTGCTATTTTGAGAAAATTTGCTAATTTTGCAATATTAGCAAATTGGTAACAAAGATGACTTTTCAAAGTTATTCTTAACTTAAAAGTTTTAGGGCCCAATTTCAAGTCAAAACTGCGACAGTGCAAATAGGTTAACATGGGAATGGTGCATAACAATTCATAACGGGTGACATTCTGATTTCAAGTAGATATTTGCCGGCTAATGCCCGGTTTCAGAAAGGGACGTTAACTTATGCGAGCCCTACATGGTCAATCGCAATGACATTCAGGCGGAAGATTGGCATTCTGATTGATCGTGTAAGGTTAATAGTGACAGACTGATGAATGGACTGATGGATTTCCAGATATTTTGAAATCCGATCTTCAATCATGGGAAGTTAGGACGAGACTGACAGTCTGCATGATGGTGTAGTGGCAACCACCGTTTTGTGTTCAGTCTTGTTAAAGCAGTCACGGAGGACGAAGGTGTTGGTATAGGTCTTGACGACACACTTGATGAGTTACAATCTGAAAGTACTTCATTCAGATTGCCAGTTTACCTGATTGAAGTCAGGAATGACAGTTTGACTTTTTATTCAGACTGTCATTCCTGATTGACCGTGTAAGACTCGTTTTATATCTTCAGCTATTACCATGGTTACTACTGTTGAAACAATGTTAACCATGGTAATTGAGACATTTAACTGGAAATATAATTTAACATCGCTTTCAGAAACCGGGCATAATTCAATTTGAAAAGACAATCTGACCCGTTGGACATTGTCACGCGCCATTTCCATGGTAACCGATTTACAGCGTTGCAATTCTGACTTAACATCGAGCCCTAAAGCTTTAAGTACCTGTTGTTGAGTCGCCGAATATAATATAAATTTAGGGGGAAAAAAATATGCAATTGTGTTAGCAAAAATTTGAAATATTGCCACATCATTTCATGACTCCACTTATTGATGTGTCAATTTAAAACAAAAAACAATATTAAATAGAAGTGTCGCTTAATCTTTCACTTTACATAATGTACTACATTTTTTAACGATACACATTAAAACATAATATTTTTAGGTGCAGCGTATGTTTATAGCGGTTAGACATTACAAGTGGCAATGTAATGCGGGTATGTTTGTTGTTTAATTATCGTAATTATATTATCTGCGTTCCGAGGAAATGCGTCACTAATGACATGTAATTGTTCGTCAATTAATGCAGCAACTTACTTTTCAGCGACAAAATTGACAAAACGAAATTAAACATTTATTAAATCCGAAATAAAAAATTCGACTTCGATCCAAATCGAGCCAGATTTAATTGTAAATTATCAAAAATGTTTCATACAACTTGAAATGGTGAGACGTTAAGGAATACTAATAAACACTTCATAATATCACATAAAAACTTCGAGTTAGGTTCGTTTCATTACTGCTTCACCGCATTAAAGCAATATATTATAAAATGAATAAAGGCTGCTCGAAAAGTCGATCAAGTTGGCTGAACTCGTTTACCTGACACCTGCCTGCTTTGATCACGCATGAGGTTAAATAATGCTCAGCGAAATTTTAGTCTCGCGCCCCGGGACCTTGTTTTTCTGTCAATTTAGAGTGCCATAAAAATATATAACGAGCATTAAATAAACGATATCAAATGTAATATAAATGCAGTATATATAAAAAAGCGACAAATAAACTGGTTATAATCACCGCACAGAAAAGGTACAGGTTTCTGTTTTATTTATTTCCATTATCTAATATTATTAAAATAGTAAAGTCGGGGTCAACATTAGCAGTCACAACTTGTCATTTGTTTGTGCATAAGAAGTTATAGATAGCTATTTATGTTTGTATTATATAATAGTATATTACATACTCAGATGCAAGAAAAACGGACCATCCATTTTTATTTATTTTTTTATAGTAGCATCATTGTTGCAATATTTCGAATAAACCTTTCAGTATTTTACGAAAAAAGAGACTATCAGAGTGTAGAAAAAAAGCATATGGTACATTTACGGCTACCGAAATACCAGGATACCAGACACAAATATCCCTATTTTTCCAGTGACTTTCGTGAAATAATATTTGTCATAATCAAAATAATATTGACACTTAGCTGATGTTTTTTAGGACGCTTATGACATGAAACAAAAATCAAGTTGCTAAAAAAATCGTGTACATTTCGGTGGCCGTAAATGTACATATCATTTTGTTTAATGAACAATAATCACAAATTAAATTTAAAGATAATGTGAGAGTAGAATTAAGAAAATGCATTCTCGGAAAATGAACTTAACAAAGATTATGAAAGAAAATTTCGGCTGAATAGATGTCAATACTTCATATTGCCTCCTCTATTCGTAACTATTGCCTGCATATGGCGGCCCATACCACTAATAAGCTCATGCATATCATTTTGCATCAGATTCCTGGCATTCTTCCTGAAATGCCACACGAAGGTCATTTATTGTGGTTGGTGCAACTACACGACTTCTAATGAGCTGTTCAGACGTTCAATATATATTGTCAATACAAGTATTGTACTGTACTGTCAATATATATTGAACGTCTGAATCGCCCATAACGCGCCTCCCCAGTATGTCACAAACATGTTCTATACGGTTTCCATCCAGATTACATGCTAGCCACTTTCGTTTTTCTATTTCTACTTCATCCAGATATTCAGTGACGCACCTCGCTGAATTTGGTCTTGCGTTATCCCTGTATCAGTACAAACCCATCGCCGATAAATGGAGCAAATGGACCTACGTAATTTGCCAAAACCTTCTCAATATACAGCAGTGACGTTAACGACCCTCCATCGATAACAACCAGTTCGGTGCAGGCCACTATTGATATTTCTGTTCACACCATCACTGAACCTTCCCCATGGCTAACTCGGAGGTTGAACGCGCACTCTCCAGGCTCCTTCTCTTCCATCTGGTGAATATAGGCAGAACCTGGATTGGTCAGTAAACAGTACCATACTCCATTGTGCCAATGTCCAATTCAAATGTTCGCGAGAAAATTGAAGTCTGGCTACTCGGTGACGTGGGAGTACTTTTGGTCTAGCTGCTGGTGTACAAGTATTCAAATCAACTTCTTGTAACCTTCGGCGAACTATCCACACACCTACATCTGTACCACGATCCTCACGAAGTTGACTTCTTGTCTGCACTGAAGTCAAATGACGATTCGGTAGGATAGAACGGCTGACATTGATCACTCTGATCACATATCGTTGGCTGCGTCCATCTTTCATAATAGCTACAGCTTCTGCACAACCTTCAGCACTTAAAGCCATAATGAACACACCAAGCTGCAGTGGGTGTGGGGGGGGGGGGAGGATTTCAGTAAAATCAAAGCTGACAAAACAAAAACCGTTGAAGAAAGTAGGTACCTGAATACTTTTTACATAATACCGACTGGACAGCATATCTTTGAATTTCATTTATGATGATTATTGTTAATTAAATCAATTGATTAGCAGCATAATTATGCTGCTTTTTCTACACCTTAATGGACTTTCTTATACTAAAATGCCAAACGTTTTATTCGAAGTACCTATTGCAACAGTGGTAAAACTTAAAACAAAAATAGGTGGTCCGTTTTTCTTGCACCTGAGTGTTTAATGAGGAGCAGAAGTTAATCATTTCTTCCAGAGGATGAAAGTTTATTTTCTGGGTATATTAATCAGACGCGGGGTGAAATGACACTTTGGTTCCGTGGTATATTATACGCTATTTTACACTCTCAGTTTGCGAGAAAATTAAGCCATTAAAAGAAGACTTTGGAAATAGAACATAAAGTAGATAACTAATGTAACTAACGTAACTTATTTTAAAAAAGTATTCAAGCTAAATTGGAGTTTTAAAAAAACATAAATAGCTGTTTATTTAGAGGGATCAAATTGATTATATCTCTCCACTAAGGGATTCAATTTATTGTACCACTTTTAAAAGCAATTAAATTTATTTCATCTCTTAGGATAGAATATCCACGTCTGTCTTCGGAGAAGAGGAATAAAATCACAATTTAATTCCGGCAAGTATAGGTAAAATAAATTTTGGCTTCAGATAGGTTTCATTAAATTATTTATTAAATTGATGTCGAAATTTTACTAAAAAAAATTGGCTTTATTTATCCTCATTACATTTTTTTTCAAGAATCGTATTAGACAAGGTATAGTGCATTTTCAAAATAAACGAACATTGAATGCAAGCTATAAAAATTCCGTCTGGAAATTTCTTTATTAATTGCACACATTGGAATTATGTGGGTACATACTTTCCGTTTAAAGACCTTCAAGACAATCATTTAAAAATAATTAATTTCCAACATTATTAGTTATTACTGTTTACAAAAAAGATTAATGATGAATGAAGTTGGAATAATTTCCATTATGGAAAGAATAGCTGGAAAAGCAAACAAATTAAAAAATAAAATTTTCAAAAATTCGGTAATTAAACCATCAATCTACTTGATGTGTGCATAATAACTTTGTAAACATTAACAAGAACTTGGAAGGCGAAAGAAATGATTTCTATTGATTGATAATGCAGAAGAAGTCGACACTTAATTGGATGAATAAATTATGAAATGTTGAACTTCCTTTAAACACATTGAGAAAAACAAAAACTGAAAATTACATAGATGTCTCAGAACTCGCGCACTACCTGGTAGGAATAACAAAAAAATAAATGTATAAAAAGTAATTAGCTATTTTGTGAGTTAGGTTTCGTCAAAGGAGGTATAAAATCATTGATAAATTAAGTTTTGTGGAAATATATGGTGCAAAAAATGACTCATGGCATCCGATCGCTTCGCAAGCTATACAAGGGTATTCACGGGTTGTCCATAAATCTCTGCATAATTAAACATTAATTCTTATGAAAATATAAAACTATGTGTTTCCGTTCACTACATATTCTTATGTATCATTCTATTACCGATTTCATAAAAAAAGAACTTAAGAAAACTCTAATTGTACGCATGAGTAAAACGTCAAATATGTTAATTAAGCTTTTTAATGTTTTATAATAACTTTTATTAAATGTGTTCATGTTTTTACTTATTAGATTGACCGTTTATTACTTTCACTAATATTAAATAGGATTTAATAACAAATTTCAGCAAATGTTGTGAGACTTTTCCATTTGTCACGTGTGATTTTAATTATTGTCTTTGCGGTTTAAATATATGTATTCCGAAAGTGAGGAACTTAGTTGTGCGAAGTAAAAGATCTCTTGGCATCCGTTTGTTGATCGAGACAGACGTGAGCATCAATATTGGTCTTTAGTGTGTGAAGTCGAATAAAAGTTGCATAATTCTGATTCGGGGATAACCTGCTTAAGGGCGGCCCAAAAATGGTGGGGGTTTGACAATTTTATTCCACAGTCCAAATGTTTCTAAGCTAAGAAAGTGTAATAATTTTTCTGCTTCATAGATGGCCCGACAATATCAAAAGAAACATCAAATCTATTTTTAGAATTTCTGGGATGGGAGACAGGGTATTTGCGTCCTTGTTGCACAGTGACGTTACTCGTAGAACAAATCCAAATACCCACTGAATTAAATTTGAATGGTTGAATTTTTTTAGAAAAAAATGTATTCCTCTAATCAAAAAAGAATAATCGCTAGTAATACCATAAGAAGACACCAATTTAGACAAACAAATTAAACATTTTAACCCTTTAAGGACGGAATTTATTTTCGGTTACAGATCCCATGGGACGGAATTTATTCTGATGTAGTTAGATTTGTGTCGCGAATGTGCGACATTCGGGAAAACTGCTTTTTTTCTAGTGTGACGCGTATGGGCGACATACGTCTTTAAAGGGTTAAAAAACAAACACAAGCTCAACATTATAAAAGGCTGAAATTTAAGATAATTGAAAATCAACAGAACAGGAAAATTTTAAAATTGTCATTGTTTAAGCAGGTCAGTGGTCCCTAGCAACCAGAATTGACGTACAAATCGTCCCTAGAGCGACGGGCTCCAGCCTTGAATATCGCAAATTTTCTAATTCTTTTGTGCTGCGACAAATTTTATGATGGTTATAAATTTCTTATTTTAAAAGCTTTTAACTGCGTCTTTAGGAACTACATATTTGACACTTTAGTTTGAAAATCGTTTTACATATTTTGTCCCACTTCGTTGATTAAAAATTCAAAACCGGCGCTTGGTATTCTGGCAAAATTTTTAAAATTTCCGTCACACCGCAATTCATCATTAACCCTTTGAGTGACAAGGAGCGCAATCGCGCTCGTCAATACACTGTCCGAAAATGCCAGGAGCGCGATCGCGTTTTTGCTTCCACACTAACTAATACGATCGATCTCTCTTTCATACTTATCGATTCTTGTTTATTGTTTTTGGAATTGGCAATTTTAGCTAATTCTCTAAAAATCACTTTGGCACTCAAAGGGTTAATTACAAAACGGAACAATGTCGTCGGCTTTTAAATCGTTGATGATGTCGCTGCCCATTACCACTGTATCGCTTTCGAGACCTTAATAATGGGCAAATCCAAAATCTTTTCTTTTCTTTTTTCTGTGCACCACTTAAAATTACATATCCTGCAGCCGCGAGAAGAAAGTCTTTCTGATTTACCATTGCTTTGACTAATTTTTTTTTGTATCAACCGATTATGCAAAACACAGTTTTCCCAGAAGCTTCATGATTTAAGTACTTTATTACCTCCCATAAATAAATGAATTCGAACTTACCTACCTGCGACAGTTGTATTCCAGATGTTTCAAATATCGTTCAACGAAATAAGATTCATCATATTATTTATGGCGTTGAGTGACGTTTATAGATAATATGTCAATATATAAATTAAATTGCAAAAAGGTGCAAAATTTTCTTACCAAATACCACTGGACGTTAAATTAAAATCCGAAAATTTTTTCTCGGATATGAATATTTTAAGAAAATTATCCCTCGCCTGGGGCTCGGAATAATTTTCAAAATATTCATACCTTCGAAAAAATTTTCGGAAAAAATTTAACCTCTAGTGGCATTACTAGTAGGCCAAGCAATAAAGCATTTTTTCATGCCATAAATACTACCCAGAAACCGACTGTGCGATTACATAAAGGACAGTTAGTAGATCAATTTGGCATAATTTTAGACTCGAGGACCATAATTTTTAATTTGCTATGAACAATTTAGAAGAAAAAATCGTTTTTTTTTAGTTTTTTGCTTGTAAAATGGAAACTAATGAAGCAATCTTAATGTTGTCAATAGACGAATTGTAGAGAATTAAATTACGAAGAGAATGAGAGGTCGAATGTCCCGATGCAATAATTAGAACCGGAGAGAACCCGGAAAATCCGGAAATTTCAGTGTTTTTTAAAAAAATTCACAATTCCCACATTTTTTTATTTTAAGAACTGACAACGCATTTTGCTAAGTTTATAATGAGAAACTGTTCAATTAAAAGAAATAATATTAAAAAGCTGTATTTTTTATTTAAACATTATAAAATAACCTTTTGAATACCACTTGAGAGAGCGAATTAATTAGAAAATAATTTTCCAGTATTTTCTCTAACTTGTTGCCATTCTCGAGCCCTACGGGCTCTCGTATCTATTCTCTGGCAACAAGTTCTCGAAAATCTGTCGAATTATTTTCAATTTATTCTCACTCTCTTGTGATATTACTGATGAAAATAAGAACACTGGATTACATATGTAAATTCACGCGCCTACTCTAGGGTTAAATACCCGGGAAAGACGTCGAACTGCTAGTAAATTTATAATCGTACCCTCTGGTGGATGGTATCCAAACTTTCTCAGCTAATGCGTCGGCCATGTTTTCACGGAACTGTAAACTTGAATCGAAAAATATACTTCGAATCGAAAATATTAGGAATTGAACTGGAATATTGAGTAAACTCCGTTGGCGGCAATTTTTTCTATGACCTAACACCTCTATCATTGAATTTGAAGATAACATATAACTGGTTTTTGGTTGTGTTAAAACATCAAATAAACTACTACACGGCCAATGAATTATAATATGAATACCATTCTGACCAAGTTTGACGCATTAATTTACTAATAATATTTCTTTATAAACGATATGTTTGATAAAACGAGTGTAATTTACATTATACGAGGGGTATGCATTTGAACCGTGGTGACATCTATTATTCACTTTAGTGTAATGGCCGGTCTTAACATGCAGAAAGGCAACCTTCAAGGTAGGGCGTAACTTTAAGGACAGCCTGTATGAAGCAACAAAAAATTAAACTAAAATGTTAAAGTTCTTTCGAACACAGATTTAGGTAATTTTAATATAATATTCTTTGTTAATGTATTATATTTTTGTTAAGATTTCAAGTAAAAGAAACAACGTTATTTAAATTTTGTTCATTCGTGTATTTTTGTTCATCTCTGTTTCTAGTAAGAACGCTTGTAGTGGACCGGCAAAAAAAGAAGAGTTTATAATATAATTGCCATAAACCTGGAGAATGCACAACGGACGAAAAAACTCAAATTGAATTACGAACCTATAAAACTTTACACCTTGGTAACAAATTTTATGATTATTGAATAATATTTTATTTAAGCAATACATAGTACTTCTTATTATTTTGTTGGAATTCCGTTGCTGAAATCTGTCTATTCTTTAATGAAAGTGCTTTTTAAATTAATTTATAATATATAGGTAATACTTTTTCCAACTGAAAAAAAACATTTTTTTCTGTGTAATAGTTATTAGCTACAAAATTTAATAATTACCCCTTTCTTAAAGGTATCGTGCATTTAAAGCAATTAACAAAAAAACTCTCCTAATAATTGAATTAATTCTTTTTATTACCTCAAATGACTTCACATAACAAAACAAATTACTTTGCAGAGAAGGAGCTGTTACTCGGAATCATGTGAGAAATGCAACATAAAAACCCGTTCTAAACCAATGCTCGTATCTTTATTTTATAAAGTTATTCGCCAATTAGCCCATATTTATTCGATTTAATTTTGTGGAGGTAAATTTTGCCAATTGCCTTTTTTTGAAGTTAGTAAATTTAGTTTTCATTATTACAAGTTGTGCAATTTTTTTATGTAATAATAAGCACTTCCCGTATTATTATCGATCAAATGTAAGAAAAGCAGCCGGTTTAGTAATTAATCGAAATGACTGGAACAAGCCTTACACATTAACAAGTTGTTTTTAGAGATAACTCCGATCTGGAGGCGGTAGGTTCGATTCAAAGCCCAACAACGTATGCTAACGTGTGCGAGTTTATTTCTGGAATTCAATTATTATTTAGTGAGTTGTTTTAAAATCGCATTTTCTTAAATAGTTATCTCGAGTATAACGAATAAATCGTGACGCATAGCCAAGCACGTATTTATGTCAATTTAAGCAAAATTAATTTATTGTAGTTTTAATTGCTTGTTTATTTTTAAAGGTAACATAATTTTCCGCAATTCGACGGTAATTATAACAATTTCTTGTTTGTATTATGACACTACTAATGTTAGGTTTGAATTGCAGGTAGTAATTATCTTTGTGTAATCGAAATTAAATTCGAAATTAATTCTAATGCAAACGTAATGAACAAAATAGAAATTTTTTTAATGTCAATTTTGCAATTATCTCATTTTAAGGTGGCGATGTTTATTGCAAAAATAAATAAAATTATAATTTTAATAGCAGACTGTGATTAAAGAAACTTATCTTACAATTATTGCAAAAACCAAGAATAATTGCCGTATGATAATAATTGCTTGAATTAGAATTGCATTAAAAAAATTGAATCTTTTAGTTCATTGGTGTAGTTACAAAATGACTTTTGCATATTGAAAAAAAGCGACTACCATACAAGACGAATAAATTGTAGAGCGCGATACCTAATTATCCTGATTTTATATTTTACATGCGATGTTGTTAATAAGCTGTAATTTTCCAATATTACTAATTCCACTGGAATTATCCAGAAAATTGTTTTTGTTGCTTTACGCTGAATTTCAAAATAAAACTTACCGCAACCAATTAATAGCTGTAGTAGTACAAGCGGTATATTCTGTGCACTATTTTTTTTATAAAAATCAATGAATTACAAGCGTGATTTCCACATTACTGATTTTCTAAGTAGCGCTGTTTTCTGAATTCTTCAATAAAATAAATTGACAATTCAGAAGAGTTGTGCTTACGACAATTTAACGCACATATCAGCGGAGAAAATATTTTCCTTGTTCCTTAATATTTATTCTCTTTGTGTCGTTGTGTGTAAAATGACATACTGCGAAAAAAGCCCTACCCAAGTTAACTCGGAAAAAACGTAATGCTATTTATGAACTCGGCATTTAGTAATGTAACTCAGATCTGATTTAACTTGCACAGAAATATTGATTCTACTATTATAGTCGATGTTTAAATCAGTAGGAGCGTTAGAAGGTTATGAAATTATTGTTTTATTTCATTCATGTTGGCAGTAATGACTGCTTAATACCATAGACTACAATTTTGACAGAATCACTTAAATGTTACAGAATATTGAAAATAAAGCTTTTTATGCTATATTTTTATATTTTAAATTGGTATTACTAATGTAACCCTAAACTGAGAGATGTAAACTGCTAATATCAGCGTATTACTACCAACTTACAGTAAAAAAAAAAATAAAACAGTTTTTTAACTCTGCCCCTAATTTAAAAATCAACTATAGCAATAAATATTGAAGTTGAAATTCTTGTGCATTCTTAACATAATGTTTTGTGTTAGAGCCCCACCGCTGTTTTGAAAATTAAACAATTGCAAAGAACTTGAGGTTAATATACGAGTAAATACGACACACCAAAATTCAGCAAAATGGGCGCATTTTAAGGCAAAATACAATATGTGATTTTACACATACGCAGTTGATAAATGGCAGACTACAGCGCTGTGATAATAAATAGAATTTTGCTAGGACCGAAATTTTTTGATTAAAATTTTATGAAAGCGTCTTTTTTTCATAACTAATTCTACAACACTAAGCGATTTGATTTTTTTTTGTTTGTAAAATACTGAAACAGCATATTATTGGTCAACTTCAAAAGTTTCCAGTTGTCACAAAAAGATGGGTATATTGTGATATAAATTTAGTTGGTTTTTCTAATTCCAGTTAATCATAAGGCACAAGGCACTTAAGAAAACTAAAGTTTATTTTGAATCATTATATTAAAAATACATTTTTATTAGACGTTTGAAAATGGCATTTGACATTTTAAGTTTACGTTGTTTTTTAATCCAGAGAATCAATTCAAAAATATCGCGCCAAAAGGTAGATCTATGATTCGCTGCAGGTAGACCGTTTTTACGCTTATTACATTATGGAAAATAGACAGCCACCATATTGTGAAAACAGCTGATTAGATTTGTATCATATGTCTAATATACCAATTCGCGGCAACTCACGACAAAAATCGCTGTAGAAACTCCTTCTACGTATTTATACTGAACAGTTTACCAATTTTGCTGACCTCTGTAGTATTTAGTCAGGTTTTCCACCTCCACTGGGTATTAGGGCGACGATATAATAATACAGTTAAAAAATAAATAACAATATAAATAGATAAGTATAATATAATAATAAATCTTGTAATTTTCTTGTTTTTTACCAACTTGTGCCGCCAAAAACTACTAACTAGAAATATTCCAGTGTAATTTGTTCTTTCATTTTCGCTCCTCCTGATTAAAAAACAGCCTATAATCAAATTCTTATCGGTGGGAATCTGTGGTTCGTTGCTAGACCACCAGATCAACCACATTTACAGACACCTCGTATAAGAACAAAAGTTGATTTACATTTCATTAGGGAGTTATCGCAGGGGCGACGTTATGACGTTGGTCAAATACCGGGTTTGTATACCGGGTATTTTTTTTCCATTGAACATACAATGGAAATATTCTTATGCTCAATATGTAAAAAACCAACCAACCGTACTCCCTTTTTTATTTCTATGTAAAATAATTTGTATTATCAAAGATTTCCGGGGTATACACTACAATTACATTAACTGATCGACTTTATTTTTGTTAACATTGAATATAGGAATATTTACATTATATGATTAATGTTAAAAAAAGTGGTAGATGTTTTACACTTTTCCACGTGGAATTTAACCGAACGTGGTCCCTGTGATAACTTACTGTTGCCTATAACGTAGCCCAAGCAGGTCAAACTTGCGGCCCTGACTGCACCCCTGTTAGTAAGTGCCCTGTTCATCAGTTAAGATAATATTTTTTGTTATTTTTATATTTATTATGTTATTACCTTTAGTAACTATATTTTACACTCAGGCGTTTTCTATTAAAATAGAAAATTGAGCCTTTCTTAATAGTTTGTAGTAATTTTATACCGTTATCACATATGCTGGAGGCAGTTTCAATAATACCTATAAGACCACCCCGAAAATTTCTTGTATTTATATTTATAACCTATAGCTTAATAATTTTACAGTTTGAAAAAAAGTAATTTATGTTGAAGATACGGTAGTAACAAATTTGTCAGAATTATCAATGCTATTAAATATTGCCATGAATTAAATTCCTGTACTAATTAAGAAATTATATCAATGCCATATGCATGTTTAATTCTAATGATTTTATAATAACGTATTAATTTTCTGTAATTCATTCATCATTACATGTAACATAAACAAATATAGAACAATTTACAACAGTTTGTAATTGCATTAACTACTTATATTAAAATATGGAAGGTTATTCAGAAAATACCTCATCTTTCGCTTAATTAAATTATCGAAAGGCAAAAAACGCCAAATTAGTACGTTAAGATTGGAGCATAATTTTTAAAGAGAAAATATGTGACGCACGAGAAATATGTCAACGATGTATACTCCTGATAATTTTATGTTTTAATTAAAATGAAAAACATAATAGTCCTACGTGTCTTTACTGAGAATTCCGTTTTTGTCGATACACTTACAAAGAATCAAATTGTCATTTTCATTCTTGAAATCGTTAAACGTTCAGTTTTTAAGTTTGTATTGTTCATGATTTAGTTTTACTTGCAAAAAATTAAGACAGCTTACAGAATTGTTTTCTCAGTAGGTTCGCAACGTTCCCCGTCCGAATCAAATTAACACAACTAAATGAAGTAAGAAGAATTAATTCAATGTTTATGTCCGCATAAATTATTTTTGTAAGCAAGTGTGATGCAAAAAGCGCAATATAACAGGTTCAATTAAGAAATTGCGATGAAATAACAACAGTGTTGAAATGCGTGCGTTTTTAAAAAAGCAAGAGTTTCATATTAGAGCGAATTAAAAATCACAGCGAAGAATGTCACGTAATAAAATTAAACCGAAATTAATTGCCGAAAGAGACTTTAACATTGTTACTGCACGTTCAACACGAGTCAGTTTTTGTTCGAGTCTAAAAATGCCGAAGCCGTTACGAGTTGTTTATATACATCAGAGGACCGCAAAACACAACACAATTAACCCGTTCAAGTGGAAACTTGGCGGTTTTAATTTCTTTCTTTATGTACACCAAAAACTATTTAATTGTGTGTAAATAGAGCACAGTAGAAAAAACCACTAAGATCTTAATGTGTAAATGTCAATAAACTAATAAATAAAAACATAAAGTGGCATTTTTATTCGAAAAGCGCGCGCGAAATTATACACACAGAATTACCGAGCGCGGCTACATAAAAATGCGATAAAAACCAGAGGATGTAACGAATCTAATCAGTGATTTTAATGTCTAAATAAAGCGGTCGAATCTTCTTTTAAAAAATTAAGATATAGTTACGTGATTTCAACAAATTCGAGCGAAAATTATATGCAAATTGGAACGTTTTCGTCCTACGCCCTTACATCCTTGTTCTGCGAAACGACCAGCGTTGAGTTCTAAGAAGGACAGAACTACAAAAAAAGAAACGACAAAGTAGCAGATGGGACATGCTCTTATTTTATGGTCGGTTAATGGAGCAAGGTATTATCAGGTGGCTATGACTTAGCTAATTGTTTTTGTGGATAAGAGAATAGTGGCCGTCCGGCCGGCGACCGACGCGCCACAGGTGATAACAAGGAAGTGCTTCTGACACATTCTTTCACCGTCACGTCACACATTTTTAGTTTTAGAAAGACAGTATTTTTCATTCGCCGTAAAAAGTAAACATCGGAATTATGAAAGTGCAGCAATTTTTTGTTGGCATTTAATTACTTGCGCGAAAACCTAATTAAATTTCTTTTTGTTGGTCGGTTTCGAAGCACGATTGATGTTTTTACAATCGGCGTGCTGCGACTTTTTAGTGGAAAATATTGAAAGACCTTTTTAAGTAATTATAATAAAACAAATTCGAAAACCTGCAATTAGCAACCGGAAATTAATTTATGACCGTGCTTAATATCATTAAAAACACTCCGATAGAGCATGAAATGTTTTCTATTATAAACGGTTCTTCTTTGCTAATATTGCAACTGCAACTGCTGTAATTTTTGCAATATTTTGTGACTTTACATTTAAATACGGAAATATTCCGAAAATGAGTACTTACAGTCCGACCATTGTAGGATGGCGAGAGCTGTGAATGCGCAGTGGGATAAAAAACGCGGTTTATTCAAACGTTACCAGTGCTGAGGTTTTATATGTAATCTACCTGGACCATATCTAATTATAAAGTATTTGCTTACCTTTCTTACTTAAGGCAAATTAAAGTTTAAATAGAAATACTTTATGTTATTATTTAGTATTTTCTTATTTTGTAATCGTCTAAAAAATAAATTGAGATTCCTCCGGTGTATATTGCATTTAAAGTTTAATTTTTCAAAATTTTCCTGGGTTTCACCATTTTACAGGGTGAGTTAAGTTTTACCGCCCCGGCCATAACACCTATTAAAGATTGAGAGGAAAGTGTGCAATTTACATGTTGCATCAGTTGAAGTTTACACTTTCGATTAGTGCTACAAGTTTTCCAAATCATTTTTATTTGAAGTCAAAAAAGTAAAACAAAGAGTTTCGGGTAAAATTTCCATGTTTGGTTTTTTATTTCAAAATTTGTCAAATTATTCGTAGCATTGTCAATTGCAATTTGATTCGTTAAAAAATTATTACCTTTTGAGCTAAACCAAATTTAACATAAAGCACGAAAATACTTTTATTTATGACTTTCCAACAATGAATAATACGGTCTACCACGTAACAATACCTGATGATCGACCCATAAAACTGAAGGGAACGGCGTTTTAGTTGTTTCCAGACCCGTATGCTGGAATTTGTGAGAAAAATAAAATAAGTTTTTAATAAGTAAATATTAAGTTTATTTTATAAAAGATGATCAAACTGATGCCCCATTATTACCCATAAATTAAAAGCATTTCAAGCTTCTCCTCGACTGAGTATTGAAATGGCATGATTATACCTGAACTAAACACAAATGTTTACTATTCCACAAAACAAAGTTTTAATTTTCACTTTTTACCAACGATGTTTAAGTATTGGAAGATTTGTTGCGAATGTGAATGTTTCTTTATTCACAAAATGGCCTAGGGTTGTGACCAGGGTTTTTAAACTTTGGGTGAATTAAGCAATTTATTTTATGAGAAGGTTCAATAACCGATAGGGTTATTGACTTCGCAGACGGCAAAATTAAAACACAAAATTGTAGACAGATATACTAACGAAAATTAGAAGCTGGTAAGCGATTTTCTTATCAAGTTTAAAATTTAATAATGCAAGAATTATTTTTTATTATGATTATAATTACCGTGTAGCTGTTAGTTGCGATGTTGTGAACTTTTAAAGAAATAGCGAAGACCCTTATTCCGGTCCTGTACAATGTAACGTTACACTTTTTAACTTAACTTTATGACTGTCAAAAATAATCAGCCAAGTACCCAAAACCAATACCATTGTTAGGTGAATTGGTCAGCGTATGTCGTAAATCATTTAAAAAAATACCCTCTAATACGAAAATGGCTTTATTTAATGAACCCAAATTAGTAAAATTATTTCAATTACACTAAATTGTGTGAAAATATTTTACTGTTCGTACATAAAAAAACTAATAAATTGAACAATTAGTAATTGAAAGAAAGCCAAAATTTTACCTGATTAAAAAAAAAGATTTTTTCTTGATTTCTATGTACCTTAATTATATAAAATTACTCATACAATTTATGAGAATTGACAAATTATTTTAAAGGCCTATTTTGCCACGGGCGGTAAAACTTAACTCACCCTGTACAATGTTCGGGCTCTACCTACAAACCGGGTATTTTTTAACATTTCACATTCGACATGAATATGTATTCCTAACTATGTTCAATTTAAAAAAACAAGTCAATTAGTTATTGTATGCCGCCAATCGTACTGTCACATCAATTTATTTCGGGTTATGTATTATTAAATTGCAATGGCGAGACGTTAGAACAGTATAATCATTTCTGTGGTGATTTGCCAAAAGCTGATATGTCATGTTTTCAATTTTTTATGTAATAGAATCCAAAGTTTTATCTTCGCCAAAAACTGATACATTAAGACTTCGTTTAGCGCTCAGGATGTGTTTCTAGATGTCAAAGCGCTAAACGAAACAGCGTTAAACGAGGTCATTTTAACACATAGTAAATAGGGAAAGGGGAATACGAAAATAAACCAATTTTATTTCTAAAATGGTTCATACAGTAGAAACAGGCATATTTAATCCACCAGAGCTAACGCGAAATAAATTTTAATCGTGACTAGTGTCGGTCTCAGAGACCGAGAGTTTTTATAGTTTAATTATTATTGAAAAATTTTATATTAAATCTAAATTTATAGTATCTTGGAAACTGCGTTCTTTCTCTACAATAAATCACAACTAGATTTAATATAACATTAGTTTTGTTATACTTAAACAGTGGGTATTCCATTGATATGAAAATTGTGTCACTTTTTTGTAACACCTCTAAAAAAAAAACAAATCATTATACTTTCTTTCCAAAATAAGTTTAGTGCTTAATTTTAACACAATAAGATATTAAACAAAATGAAAAAAAATAATTAAAAAATTCTTTAAAGGAAAATTGCATTCAGCTTATTTTACTTACATACCGACTGGCGTCGGGTCCCACAGTCGGTGACTACGCGAAACACAAAAACAATATGTCTGCACACGTCGCTATCATACGAAAGATTGATGATAGCGCTGACAAAATAAGGCAGCTACCCGAAGAATCAACCAAATTTATTAAAAGATTAAAATATTATTCAGCGTTTCTAGTCGGTCTCTGAGACGTATGGCGCCAGCTCTGTCGGGTTAAAGCGGTTCCAATGTCGACTTGACGTTCATCGTGTTCCAGTCTCGTCAGCACTTACATTTTAATATCGTTCGAAATGCTTTTTCGTGTCATTTTGGTTTTATTACTGCACTTATTCATTCTGAATAATCTAAAAAATTGTACGGATTTATTTTTAATGAACAAATAGAATTTTTATTGATTTTCTTGCACAATAATATCGAGGATTACAGCACTTAAATTAATAACTGTTAATGAACAGGATATGCGAAAATAAACGTACCAAGATTTAGGGGAAGTACAGCGCTACGATAAATTGCCACCTTTCGCTGATTGTTCAGAAATAATCGTACTATGTAGCTATATACGAATCAACGAAATGCGGAAATAATATGAATCAGCGTAATGTTTTTTTTAGACTTCGAGCAGACAGCGTTATATCGAATTAGCGTTAAACGAGGAAGCGCTAAACGAGGTCTTAGTGTATGTCAATTTTTAACGTATGCTCGGTTTCTTGGATTGACATGACGTAGACTCTATTACATAATTAACAGATCGATTGAAAAAAATTGAAATAAATGACATATCAGCTTTTGGCAAATCACCACAGATTTATTTAAAAGAAAAATTACAATACGTTTTCATATTGTCGTGTTTAACGTTCTAAATAATAAATATATGGAATTTATTTAATTACTGTTCCAACAGATGCTAACGATCTGTCGGAATAATTGATAAACAAGTCAGAGTTGTCTGAGGCTATTGTTATTTTTATGCCAATTCACATTATTAATTTTTTCGTCTTTTGAATACATTTCAATAACTAAATTCCAAACTTAAACTTCAGGATTGCTGGGATATTCACTACTGATTGAGATTGTTTTTCAATGTTAAAAAATGGGACGGTATGTAAAAGTTACTTCTTTTTAAACTGCCTGCCTTGTCCTTTTGATATACTGCCATTTTGACTCTTTTAACCAAATGACTTCGATTACTAATTAAATTAAATTAAATATATTATCAAAGGGTTTGGGTGTTTTGTATTGTGGGTTGCGTTTAACTTAATTTTTCAGAAATAAGTAAACATCTATTTTGGACAAGTTCATACATATAAGCTGTTGTCCTAAACGATCTAGTTTTTTTACTATAACCGAACTTGACTATACAGAATGGTCCATGGTACAGGATTTTCGCAAAAAAAAGATTTTTTTAAATTTACCTAAAAAATTGAAACCTCGTGGTCAGTAATCTAAAATACCTACTATAAAATGGGCGTTTTATTTTTTTCAATTTAATTATTCCAACAGTGCCAGGGCGCTATAAGTCAAACAAATCATTATGTTTAAAATATCACAGAAAACACGTCGCCGAAACTTAAAATTTCGATAGGCCATCGATTTCAAATTAATAATACAGAATACTTTACAAGGTAGATATTTATGATTTCAGACCCGGACTTAAAAATGTTAATGACTACCTATCATTCAAATTCAAATTAAGTTTCATTCAAACGAGCCTCCTTCGTACTATTGGGTCTGGATATTGTTGCTTATCAATGAGAGTCCCTTTGTGGCAAATGTCCTTCTATAAATATCTGTAGTTCAGACGCTTTTAAATGACCCTTGCAAATTTTACCACAACTTTAAAGCTTTTGTTATGCGCTGAATCAGTATGGCTTTGTTGCGGGGAAATCAACCACTGATGCCCTGCTTGCTTACCAGCGTCTGATCTCTGTTGTTGGTCCCAAGTACATTTTGTCTATCTTCATTGATATTTCTGGAGCCTTCAATGACCTTTGGTGGCCTGGGCTTATCCAAGCCCTGAGGAACAAGGGAGTATCGGGAGCCCTCATTGCTACCATCGTCAGCTACCTGGATGGGCGGAAAGTGGAACTCTCTGCGAACAACATCACCGTTGAAAAGGTTTGCACGAAAGGTTGCCCCCAAGGTTCGGTGCTTGGTCCGACACTTTGGAACTGCATTGTAGATGTCCTGTTGGAGGAACAGCTTCCTGAGGGCTGTGATGTCATTGCGTATGCGGACGACCTTACCTTTGTGGTGACGTCCTCCACCAGGGCTAACTTGCGCCTGCGCTCCCAGCAGTGCCTTGATATCCTACAGCAATGGGCCGCTTCACAGAAGCTTGTGATATCGTCCACTAAGTCCACCTTCATGGTTAACCGTTCGCCTCCACGCATTCACCACCGGGACCTCATGTTCTATATAGGCAATACAAGATTGAGCCAGTCCACAAGCGTAAGGTACTTAGGTGTTGTACTAGACCGGCGACTTACATTTGAAAAGCATGCAGACCATGTGCGGAAGAAGGTGCGTGCTCTGATAAATGCTCTCCGATGTAAATGTAGGGCATCATGGGATTTGGACGTTACTGACTCCCTCCATAGTATCTATAAGTCTGTTATTGTCCCTATTGTGTCCCATGGTGCAGAATTGTGGCAGCACAGGCTCTGCATGGTTAATATGAAGAGGAAATTTGATTCCATTTATGGTATGTGTTGCCGTGCTGTTTGCAAAGGGTACAGCTCCCTCTCTAATGACGCCGCGGGCATCCTGGCTGGCATCCCTCCCCTGGACCTTGAAATACAGAAGAGGACTTGCCTCAAGGGATTACGCAAATTTGGCCCCGCCCCATTTGAGGCTGATATCCTTTTTTTGGCTGATTTCCCCAGTCTCACCCATGCCAAGGAGTACCTGGCACTCCGCATCTTTGACTGCTGGCAGGATCGATGGGATTGCTCCACTAAAGGTCGGATTACCTACTGCTTCTCGCCTCGGATTCCGGAGATGCCTCGCTCTCTCTCTTTCTATGCTACCCAGTTTTTGTCAGGCCATGGTAACTTTGCTGTTCATCTCCATCGGATTGGAAAACGTGACCACCCGAACTGCTCGGTGTGCCCTGATGATGTTGACGACCCTATTCACCGCCTTCTTGCCTGTCCACTTTTTAATGAAGCTCGGACTGCCTTGCAGGCCCAGTTACTAGTCTGGCCCCCGCCTCTAGAATCTGCGCTTTTTTGGGATCCTGCGTGGATCTTTCCTTTTACGGTGGCAATAGAATGACCCACTTGCCACCTGCTCCTATGCCTTCCCTAGGCTTTGACGCCATGGTGCTATTACCTTTCCTGCACTTTACTGGTTCCCTAATGCGTCCTCGTCCTAGGCAATTCTGCCCCTATTGTTTTAAACAGTTTTTCCTTAATTCTAACATATTTAACATATTTTCGCTATTGTACTGTAATTAATTTTTTATTTCTGTAATATTGCGTTCAATTTGACGCTGGTCTGTGGAATATATGCGCTGTTGGGCGCCTTTTGTTGTTGTTGTTGTTGTTTGTTTAGCTACTATTGAAATCTAAATGTCAATTTCCCTACTATTAAAATTCACAGTGTAAGGTAGATGAGATTGGGAAAACAAACTCTTGATATAGTGTGTTTCTTAATTCCAGAAACGGTTAGAAGACTGTGTAAAATAGTATATTATGCAACAAGCACAAAATGATGCTCATTTTGCACGAGTATGAATTGCAGTACGAGTCGCAGACTCGTACTGCAGCAATTCATACGAGTGTAAAATTGCCATTTTGTGCGCGTTGCATACTGCACTTTTTCTACGATAACCTCTGCTAACGCGTTTAACATACTTTGCGTTGATACATTTTCTTAGACGTTTCCGGTAATAAATTTAATGTTGTGAACTTTGCAACTTCAGTTATGTTTGGAGGTGTTAATTCCAAGTCATTATCACTATCACTTTCCATATTAATTGTAAGAGTTATCGAAAATAACTACGAAATTATTATCTGCAACGTACAAAAATGTTGACAGAAGCAAACTGATGACATTCGATTTTCTAGGCCGCCTTAATATTTGTGACCAAAAACAGTGAACCGAACACGAAATATTTCATTTCGCATTTGTTGCCTAGCAACCGAACACGAAATATTTCATTTCGCATTTGTTGCCTAGCAACCGATGCGAAATGAAATTCTGTACAAAATGTAGTTGTTTATGATTGAATTTACGCTCGTGAAATAACATATTTCGATGTTGTCGTAGAAAAATATTTTTTTACTTTATGCTGATAGCAATGGCATGTTACATTAAGGTTATATTAGTAATGTAGCTTTAAAATTAGAAAATATAGCACAAAATGGTTCTGTCGAAAGAAGCATTTTTTCAAATAAACTTCCGATGAGGAATATTTTATCTTCAATATTCTGTAACATTAAGTGATTCTGTTAAAATTGTATAGTACTAATTACTACCAGCATAAAGTAAAAAAATAGCTTTAATAATTTGATAATAAATCGCTATCAATGTTAATTTTTCCAGTGATTTAGTTTAAAAAACAATTTGGTCATATTGTAGTTTGTCAATTGAAAAAGGTTTTATCACAATAATGCTATGCAATTGACCACCTGTATGTATTTAGTACTTTAAAAATCAACAGATAAACAATTTAAAAATAACCTTCCGCAATTATAACTATCTTGAAACCTTAAATTTTAGTGAGGAATGCCGACTCTTCTATCCAACTGTCCATCTGACTATAAATTCAATTAATTTCAACAGCTGGTTTTAATATATGAATAGAATTTAATTTCAATTTTGCAGTTTATTTATGTAATTAATAAATAGGTAAATATTAATTTATATGTTCTAGTAACTTTGATAGGTAAGTGTCAATAATTCTTGTGCATATATAGTTTCAATAATAAGTGCAATCAATTTATTATCTGAAATTGGCACCACAAAGCAAAATTTACTTCTCCATAGTGACAAATAAATCGATTCGCTTTATATGTGAATGGCAAATCTTCAATTTATTACGCTGAGTGAATTCAATTTCTTTTTAATGCTACAACGTACCTAACTAATGTTTTTAAACTTGTTGATAGTAAATGTTTTTTCTAATTAACTTTAATTTCACAATCTAGAGAAACATTAAAATTGTTTTATTATCACCCAGAACATCACGTAATTATGTAAGTACAGTGGAACCCCCGTATCCGGCGTTTTACTTATCTTCGGTTAAGTTTTTCCTTGAAAGTAAATTGTATTGTTGCACAGATACTACCATTATTATATTCCTAAATTACATTTAAAACACAATATTTAATATTGATACTGGATGTAAATTTAGTGTTCACTACTATTCGCGGTCAAATTTCTATATAATTAAGTCTCATGTAACAAATTGGCCCTGGGCACGTTTTTAATGCATTTTATATCCTTTATAACTTCAAAGAAAGATCTATTGTTTTTCATTTGGTTTGCTTGGGAAACTTTTAAATTAATGCCTATAATTTATAATATTTAATTTTCAGTAATTAGATGTTGCTTGCAAATATAAAAGTTAAATGTATCTACATTACTTACTACGATACAATTTTACCTGAATAGAAAGATGAAAATGTAGTATTCAGTAAAGAAAAGTTTTTATTCAAAATAATTAAAAACAAAAACATGATAGCAGGTACTTTAAATGTTTACAGGTGGCACGTAATTAACAACATTTTAATTTAACACTTATCAACCGTGACTATAAACAAATAAAGCTTATATCGGTAAGAAATTGAAAAGCTTATCAATAAATTATTTGAATTTAATAGCCTCCATCTATTTTTATCGTCACGAAATTTTATTACATTAATTTTTTTAACTGCTAATTTATTCAATAATTGAATTACATAAATCATAAAATAATTTTAAAGCAAATTAAATTTATATTTTTTTAATTGGTTACATTGTTCAGCATTGTCACCACGTTACCAGCCAACATTTTAAGTTAAAGATGCTTTTTCTTTTTTAAATTAATTTTTAAATTGTCTTCATCCAGTTACAAAAATTTAAAACTTTTAACTTTTAGGGTACATGTGGTAAATACATTAGAGTTTACAAAAAGTATACAATTATTATCATTTAATTAAAATTAATAGTAAATTAAATACATGAAAAAAGTTCAAGAATTTGCAAACTATTTCTGCAAGTTAAAAAACTTATCAGTGGCTTGTCTATTAAGAGATAACAACATACTTGGCTGGTTATATGTTTCGATGTTTCTTAGAATCCTGATATTGGCGCCGTGTAAATTCTTAACATAACACAGAAATGATTCAAAGGAACCAAAACGCGTGATGAGTCTGTGTGATTAAGACCATATTTGTATCTGTATGAGGCCATTAAAAGTTTAACTTTAAGTGATTCCTCCGATAAGTATTGATTGTTATTGTTTTTTATTTAAACTTATAATCGTATACCGTAAAATAAATATTAGTTCTCGGAAAAGTGACAAACACTTTATTTTATCGCTTTGTTAAATGCTGCTTATAAATCGCACAAAATGTATTACTCCGAGCAATACCAAAATGTCATCATCGCAAGTACAAATTAAGGAAAAAATGAAATTACCGCAGCACAATACAAAGTAGATAATTAATTGAAAGACATGTTATCTCATGTTTACATTAACCACACGTTAATTTGCATCTCTAATGTTGAAAGTAAATTAATTTGACGGGTAATAATGTAAATGAGTACCTGTATATGATGGGTAATTCAACGACTAGCTCAAAGGCATGAAGATAAACGTGGAACTATCGACTGTAATATTAGGTATTTTACAGTAGAATTTAACACTTTTCCGAAGTTTCGTTAAAATAATGTACCTTACATTATTCATTATTCGCTAAATTATCTACCGCAAGTAAACGATTTTAAACGAGTTAATAGAGACCGCAACGAAAATGATGATGGAATAAAAGAAGAAAATTAAATCTAAGAAGTAAGCTTTGTCGACTGGATCCAGCTTCGATAAGGCTCCATTAGTTAGAGTCAAGTTAGATAACTTAAGTGCACGTATCAAGCCAAGCTCAGGTTGACAATATACCTACCTCGCGACAATGCGGCGCGTACTATATTGCTTTTACCTTTTATTAAATAATAAATAATTGCCATTTTATTCCTGTCAGTTTTAAAATTAACTTTAAGTTTATACAACAATATGAAAGTACTTAAATTATTACCACTTAAAAATTCATAATAATTGTGTATAGAAAAAATAATGAGCGCGTTATTGGTTTTTAAATATATTAGTACCTACAGTAAATAAAAACTACAAAAAAAATAATCAGAAACAAAAAAATTAAAATAATTTATTTTCATGTAAACAAATGTACACATTTACTTTCAATTTTAAATGCACAATAAAATTACTAATTAAAATTTGGCAAAGTTTGTTCGTTTTTAAAAGAACTTGGAATTATTTATTCATTCGAATTGTTGGTTTGAACGGGAATGGCAATTCATTGATAACTTTAATGAATATTATATTTTATGGCTGTTAAAAAGCAAGTGTCGAAAAGTCTTAAATGAACCGGATCTGAGATATGGTAGATTTTTAGTTTTACATAATATTATCTCGACCACCAGATTTGTAAGTAAAAAAACTGTGGTTTTCAGAAAGAAAAGATGAACTACTAATCTTTAACAGGTAGTTTTATCATTTAGTGGTAAACTACACTGGCGGATTTTAGGACGTTTAAGAAGGATCCTCACCTAACTCGACCTTGAGAACTTTATACTCTTATAGCTGTTACAAACTTTATCTATCAATAATAAAATTAGCAGGGTTGATCGTTTCATCATAAAATAATAATAAAATAAAATAAAATAATAAAATAATAACCTGTTGTAAATCTTCCATCGCTATTCTCATCTCAAGGAAAAAATAGTTCTGCCATTATAATTCTCATATTTATTGAAATTCTTTCGATATCTTTTAAGTTATAACAATAAAAATGTAATATCTACATTTCGGTTTAAACAAAAATCGGGATTTAACTGTTGTTATATGTTATAATTGAAGATGCGTAATATTGGCATTGCAGTGCAAAACTAATTGTTCCATTTTTCCTATTATCAAATAGAAATTTGCAACTTTGACTAAACCGTTAAGTAGAAAATTGAATGCAGATTCAGATGATATTTTCTGATATGTTTTTTACTCGAAGCTATAGTGGCAGCCAAGTGTATTGAGTTTCCCATAAGAAATTTGTGTGAGGATCCCTCTTAAACGTTGTGTTTTCGATAAAGAAACAATAAATCGCATTCAAAAATCAGTCTACAGCCTAAATATCCTGCAAAAATGCAACGGTTAAACGCCCTAAAATTCCCCCAAAAATTTACCACTTATTGGTAAAAGTGTTCGTTCTGATAAGCCAATAAAATTTTATTTTCTACTATACAGGATGCTCCATCGCGTAGAATTTTCATTCGTAGTGTTGGTTTTAAATTTCATCGATACTTATAAGTATAAAAGGACAAAATTCAAGAAAGACGAAGAAGAAGATGTACAAGTCAACTCGAACATGACGAATTAACTGTCCAGTTCTTAAAAATTGTCTATTGACCCTAGAAAAGGTATTTACTTAACAATTTCTTGCTCTTATATTTTTAAGATATTTCTATGCAAAGTTAACACTTTTCGCTTCTCTTAATAAGAAAATTTGAGCTTTTCTTTGGTATTGAAACACTTTGCTAAAAACAATTTTCACAAAATAAAAAATGAAAATCCATTGCCTAAGCTTTGGAATATCTTGTATGCTTCATCAGAAGATTGACTAGTGTTTCTGACTCTCTAATCAAGGATGTTTTTTTTTTTCGTTGAATCCAACATAAGAAAGTTCATAATAACGTGAAATACGAATCAACGTGTATAACAACAGTAGATGTACAATACAAACGACAAATGAATATTCAGAATACTTCTAAATTGACAATATTTCAAATTCTTTTAGCAATCACCCAATATGTAACTAGGCGAAAGTCGCAAACACTAAATATGCAAATAAGGAGCTCTCACTGTAGGTAGAGATATATTATGTAACTAAAAATATACCGTCGAACAAGTATTTACTAAATTCATTTTGTTGTACCGTCTTGTATGAAATAGTTTTTTAATCTTATTATTAACGGTGCATCTAAAAAATTAAACAAAAAGGCTCGTATATGGTACTTAGGAGAATGGGATGATAATAATTGGTGAGTGAAGCAACGAAAGACAGGGTTTTTCATCTTCAATTTTCAATGCAATTTAAACGTTCAATACATTTTGTCTAGTTAGGCTCTAAGCCGTGAACCGTGAACAACCTTGATGACTGAAATTGACTGAAAATAAGTGGAGGTTTAAGGGAGCTAAGTAAGGTGAGCCTTCATGTAAATTGTTCTTCAATTCGTTGATTACAAGAAACCAGGTGTGAGAACGTGAATTTTCCTGGAGAGAAATAATTTTTTTATCTGCCAAAATATTATCATAGCATTCGATTGTCCTTTTGGAGAATAATCAATAATCAAAATCTCTTTAGCATCCCAAAAAAAACCGATACGCTGATTTCATGATCATTGCCATCTTTCAAGTCGAATCATCAGGTTGTTTCGGGTGCATGTATAGTGATGGTAGTTTCCTCGCTTGTAAATTTTGCATTCGAAAACAACAACACTTACAATTCTTGAGTCAAAATAATAATTAACGGTTCTTTTGAGAAGTTTACTAGATTTTAGCTATTTAAGAAAATTTCAGCCGCCTTTCTTTCACAACTACCTACATCGTGGAGCTTGGTGACCACTTTTGGCATAGTGACACTTTTTGGCCGTCCAGAACAGTGTTTAAAGTTTTTATAGTCGCACCCTTTACGCCTTTCATAAATCAAAGTTTAATAATTCAGTGTGCTACACAATGTTTATCTTATTCATCTTCTAGCAACCAACAATTTGCCAGAAGAATTTTGAAAATTTTAATATTGCTGAGTTAAGTACAAACGATTAGTGCAGTGTACAAGTATTTTCTGCTCTCTTGGGATTAAATTGTGGTTTTATTCCAGCTTTCCGAAGACTGAAGCTACATATTTAATCTTAAGAGCTTAAATAAAATATCATGCCTTATTACTGTCGATTTTTAAATTAGAAAGAGAGTTAGAAGGCTGCGAAATTATTGTTTTATTTAATTCATGTTGGCAATAACGACGTAACCTATACAATTTTGACAGAATCACTTAAATGTTGCAGAATATTGAAAATGGAAAATGAAGATGGCCATATTACTCCCTTCACAGAAGCGTTTTGTGCTATAATTTCCAGTTTTGAAGTGACATTACTAATAAAACTTTAAACTGACGGATGTAAAGTACCAATATCAGTGCATTACTAACAACATAAAGTAAAAAATATATGTTTTCTTTACAGTCTTCAAACCCTCTTCCTAATTTAAACATCAACTATAGATGGATATAATAAACTTAGTGTTTCTAAATCAATAAGTTTCCTTATTTAAATTAGTTACTTACTACAAAATTGAATTTGTTCTGTTCAACATTTACAAATAGGGCAAATAGATGCTCTACGTCTTGCGTTAAAAAAATTTGGTAGGTCACGTAACCACAGATTTTTATCAAGCCAGGTTAGAAAAATGTAAAAAAGTTTACTTTCATAATATTAGACTTTAAGCAGATTTTACTCTACTTATAGACTATAAAATTATGAACATAATAAGCTAAAATAATGTTTGTTGGCGCAAAATATTGAATTAATATTTTAAAATAATAATTAATAACCACGTTCATTAAATCTGTTATTAATCTAATATAATTCACGGGAAAGGATAACGCATTACAATAATGGGTACAAATACTGTCCTTGTCAAAAAATGTTAACTGTATCTTTAAAAGTAGAGAAAGGTAAATTTTTGCACTTTATTTAACTGATAGCATAAAATTAACTTACTAATTTTGTCATAAGAACTGACAATTTTATGTCGATGCATTTTAACACTTGATTGCACCTTTGTTTTTGCAAATAGTTATGATTCTAGACCGTTTCAAATAAAAACATTTCTTTCCAACAGTAAAAGGAACTCGAACGTTCCTTACTTCTACAAAACAAATATTGTTAAACAATATAAAAATTAAAATGTACTAATTAATCAAATAAATAACGTGCAACTCAATAATAATAATGTTTTACTTTAATCTCAGCTGAATACTGCATTCACTTCCTTTATTGTCCGACGGTAAATAATGAAAGTAACCTACTATCTGTAAATACCGCACTATTTTATCGTTGCAGTTAATTTAAAAATGGTTTTTACATTTACAGTATGTAAATAAATACTTATTCAAGTCAAACTGATTGAAAGGAAATATGTAGAATAAAGCAGAATTTTAATGTCGATTGCAAAATACTTAATCGTAACTGAAATTGAAATATTCACTTAATATTTGCATAAAGAATGGTACGAATTTGCAAATGTAATGCAGACATTATGAAAATGCACTGCTTCTTACGGGGGACGTTATTAGAGCGGTCAAATTTTTAAAAAGTTCAAGTTGCTGCAACTACGACCGGCTACTTAATTAGATAACAATATTTTTCGCTTGTCAAATCAAAATAACAAATTGCGAAAATTATTTTAAAAATAAAGTTACATCAAAAGTAAAATGTTCTAAATAATTAAGAATATTGTCATTACCTCTTCCAATTTCAGTTACTGGGTAAATTTTAATGCACCTATAGCTCAGATATTATATAAAGCAGTGGTATTTCTCCATTTTCAGATAACAGGTACCTAGGTACTTAATTATATTTACATTTAAATTTGATTAAAACTTGAGGTTAGGTAACAACTTCAAAATCGTTAAAAATTTGTTGGGTTATTTCTTTAAATAAGCTGTACCTACATACATAATTTAATGTTTAATGTTTTTAACATGTAAACATTAGAAATGTCAAAAGTGCTTTTTAAAATGTTCTTGTTTTAATAAAAATTTCATTTTAACCTCATGATTGTAAGCGCCGCGATAGTTTAACACTTGTAAAAATCAAAATTAAGCAAAAAAACACTTACCGAGCGCCGTTGCGAAGAAATGTAAACTACATAAATAATGAAAAGAAAAAAATAACTGAACAAAAGAGAGAACGCACTGAACGGAAGCACCAAGGTCTACAATCTGAATCAAACTGTTCCCTCTCAGGTGAACGAGCTTACCTTGCCAGTCTAAATCAACTTCAACCAATGAAACCTTTGAGTAAAATCCTAATGAGTCTGCATTCAACCAATGACATACGAGAGGCGTACAAAACGTTTCTGATTAAAATAATGGAAACGGTAGATTAAATGAAAATGCTAATATGGGAGTTAATTGTCTATCTGTATGTGAATATATTTTCTAATCGGCCTAAAGTATCGTTTACTAGTAGGAATTTTTATGGTTATGGATTTTTATGCAACGGTCGATCGGGTCTTAAATAACTGATAAATTTTTGGTCGTTAATGTGTTTTACCTTGAATTTAACTTCTTTGTTATTGGTGGAGATAATTAATGAACGTAGTGATTTTACGTTCAAAAATTATCCAGCTAAAAATATTTTATTATAATTCGTCTACCTAGTCGTTATTTGTTCTAAATCCAAAATTACAATATTGTTCAGAAACAGCACATTTGTACAAAACTCATATTTTATGACTTGTAAGTATTATTTTGCAAAGGGTTCATAATTATTATGGATGTTATAATATTACGGATAAAATTTTGTTGAAATTATTGATATTATCCAAGAAATCTTTATTTTTTGTTTTTGATTTAGGACAATTCGCCATATATTTCATAAATTTGTTTATTTATTAGTGATATAAGACAATATGATTGTTTTAAGTTGGATATATTACAAATTAAAGTCGATGCATTTTAAATTTAATTTTTCCCTATATCCTATTTTTATAGAATATACATGCATTGAAAATCTATAATAAATGCCTATGATAGAATGTAATAATTTTTATTTGAACACAACTCAATAAAAAAATACGTATAAAATTAAGCTCAATAAATATGAAAAAATTATTATTATTCAAAACATCAATACAAAGTTTTTTTTTTGGCTTTAGCATCATTTTTTAATATTGTTTGGTAAAATTCTAAATCTGCCCCATCCATCATTTTTAACTTTAGTTCTAAATCAAATGGTTCATAAATATTATGGATGTTATAATATTGCGGATAAAATTTTGTTGAAATTATTGATATTATCCTTTATTCTTTGTTTTGGATTTAGGACAATTCGCCATATATTTCACAAATTTGTTTTTTTATTAGTGATATAAGACAATATAATTGTTTTAAGTTGGATATATTACAAATTGAAGTCGATACATTTTAAATTTAATTTTTCCCTATATCCTATTTTTATAGAATATACGTGCATTGAAAATCTATAATAAATGCCTATGATAGAATGTAATAATTTTTATTTGAACACAACTCAATAAAAAAATACATATAAAATTAAGCTCAATAAATATGAAAAAATTAATATTATTCAAAACATCAATACAAAGTTTTTTTTAAAGCTTTAGCATCATTTGTTAATATTGTTTGGTAAAATTCTAAATCTGCCCCATCCATTATTTTTAACTTTAGTTCTAAATCAGCTTTTTTGCCTTTTGTTATCCCCTGTACTTTTGTCAATTAAAACTGGAATTTCAAGTGAAAATTGCTCTGCCTGTTTTTTCGAACCTCTTAATTTTTAAATTCTTTTTACAATAAATTTTTCAAAATTCCCGTTGAATGAATTTTAATATAGGTATCTTAAATGGCACCTGTTCCTATTTATTGTTATAAATATAAATGATCTGTTTCACTTTTGTATAAGGAATTGCGTTAAAAGTTGGGTGTTTGAAGTTGTTTGATACTTCAAAAAATCATTCATTTGTATTTGCAAGACATTCAGCTTAGTTTTAAATGATTTTGGCATATTGCATAAAAGTCTTATAAGACTAAGCGAACTTTTCATATCTTTCTACCGTAAATATCTTTCTATTGAGCTGTGGACAGTATCATTTTAGGCACAAAAATTCTGTTTGGTTAATTGGATGTATCACAAATTGTACCATAGCATTTTTAAAACATACCATCCATAAACTGCCCTGATACTGTATGGATATAGCACAAAGTATATAGGACACGTGGTGGAAGTAGATACAAACACATAATAAAAATACGACCTCGGATATGTAACAAATGTCCCTAGAATAGATATAACACAAAATATTTCTGAAAAGTTAATGACGGATATAAAACAATGGTTTGAATTGCATCGTGGATATGGGCTAAAAGGTAGACAAAGTGGATTTAGACCAAATAACAGAGGGAAATGGTGGTGCGAGTGGAATATAAGACAAATATATTTAAAACAATACGGATATGGCTCAAAAGTTGACAGTTTTAAGCGTGTATCTGCTGAAATTTTGAGTATAATAAGTCCAAATCCCCAAAAAATGGATATAGAACAAATAACGACTAGGGCGACGAATTGTGTTATAGAAAATAAATCAAAATTCCATATTAACTGCCCTGAATTTGTATATAGGTATATATTTTCACAAATGTTACAAGTAAACGACGACAGATAATGCCACTTATGATACGTCCCGATCATTTGGGTTCACATTTGACCCATTTTAGAGCAATTAAACTGCTAACAGAGGTTTGAGCATCCACTGGAAGTACGTAAATAATAACAACTTTTTGTTAAACCGGTAGTGTGGTTTGTTTTTGTTACATATGCTTACGGTATTCTTTTATTTGCTTTTTTTCGCTTCTAAACATACATTTTCATATTAATAAGTTAATGGCGGTTAATAAAATAGATTCAGTATATTTTGTTAAAAAATTGAATGGGGTTACAAACCACTGCACTAATAACTTAACAATTTGCTATTGCACTATTGAAGAGTGAAGTTTTGCATGGGCCTATCTTGAACTTTATGAGGCCATCGTGCCTTTGAAATTCTTCCTAAATATTCGCATCGATTGTATTTGTAGTAGATTTTTCTATGTACAGTTGCTGTCACCTAAATGTGCACGATACCTGAGACAAATATCTCTATTTTTCCACAGATTAAATCTGGTTTTATCAAGCAACTTTCGTGAAAGGGGACAAATACTTTTTATTTTGTATAATTATATAAATTAAACATTGCAAAATCAAACTAAATAAATTAGACGCAAAGCAATTTTTAAACAAAAATTTTAAATCGACAAAATTAACATTTTTTAATAGCTGCAATCACAAGCTCTAGCCGTCTTCTTATAGGTAGATGAAATTAGTGTCCTGAAGTTCCACCGCATTTTGTTACATACTAGTTCACATAAAATAAGAACTCACGGCACAAACACAAATAAAATACGGAGCTTGTTGTAAAAACACGTCTGGTCATTCCTTTGTATAAAAGGTGACGTTTCTATTTATTTAATTTCGTCAAGGCAACCGAAAACATGGCCAGCTACAACGTCCGTGCTCAGTCAAGCAGCCGCCGTGGCTGCATAAGACCGTTTAGGTAACAATTTCTAGGCCTAAAATCCGCAGAATATAATGTTTTTGTCGTATTCCCCCAGTTGTTTTCAATCGGATTTATATCCGGTCTTTTGGAAGGCCAAGGTAGTAAATTAATTTCATTTTCATCTACCCACTGTCTTACAATCCTTGCAATGTGAACTGGGCAATTGTCCTGCGAGAAAAAAAAGTATTTTTTAACTGTATTTTTAAGCTCAAAATTAATTTATATTTCTTGGCTGTTGAAAAACGAAATTATTGGAAAAAGTAGTTGACACGTAACATAACATGTTTCAATATTTCTCCCAAAATTAACCGAGAACCGATCAGAATTTGCTGTCCAATGTGTGTAATTTTCATGAAATCAAGAATTTCTTGGTCTATAAACGCGTAATTTTCATTACTACAAGATTGAAAACATTTTTCATATAAAAAAAACTGCAGAACTTCAAAATTCTTCATTGACATTTAAAAACTGATTAGCAAATTGTAGTTGATTTGCTTTGTTTTCATCAGTTAAATATGTTTTTTTCCGCAGCTGCATAATTCTTTAAACCACTGTTTAATTCGACGCCTGTCTGATAAAATTTACCAAATCTTCATCTTCATGAGGTTCAGATACTCTTCTTCTAACTGATCGTTGCAGTCTTTTTTCCAAAATTTTTCAATTGAAAAATGCAACTTTTGCGTACGTTTAAATGTGCAGCTACAGTAGTTAACGACCAGTTCCCTTCTAATTTCGCAACGGCTCTATTTGTTTATTCTAGCGAAAGGTGTCTTGGCAATGTTTACAAAATACAGTTTATTTTTCAAATAACAAATAATATTGACATTTTGTTAATGTTTTTAGGACGCCCTATGATTTAAAGCAAAAATTTAATAGTTTAAAAAATCGTGCACATTTCAGTGGTCGCAAGTGTACATATTATGTTATTTTACAATTTTTTTTTAGATATTTGGTATTCTTCCCACTCTGGATTCTCTGCAACTTCTTCGCCAGAAGTACGTCCATTTTTACAGCTTTTAGTTTACTTTCATCTTTCTTGTTCGTTGTCCATACTTCCGAACCATAAGTGATTACATTTTTAGTTACTGTTTTAAATAGTTATTTATGCGTAATATTCTTTACATTTTTGATAATTTTATTACTCCATATAAATGCAGTCTAGTAATTTGTATACTTCTTCGCGTTTTATTGTGTTTAGTTTGTCTTGGTCCCTAATTCTTTAGTTTGTTGTCGTTGTTATCGTCATTGTTACGGAAAATAGGGACCTTATTACTGCATAAAGCAAAAATAAATCAACGTTCATTTGTATCCCTAGGACCCGAAAAGTTCTAGACGCCGCCCGTTCTGATTACCTATGCCAAGGAATTCCGAACAGTTTTTTATTGTACCTTTGTCTATGACTACATCTCTACCTTGACTACCGTTCACTATAGGGTAAAGGGTGAGAGTTGAATCAAGAGAAGAGATCGGTCATTGGAAATAAAAATTCAAAAAATGCGTTAATTCTTGTTCAAAGGCAATACATTAAAACAAAAACCAGCAAAACCATTCTTTTGATTTGAAAACTGCTTTAATTTATCTCGCAGCCTTATGCATTGCTATAATATACCCAAAATTGCGACAAAAAGGCCATTGAAATTAGTTAGAAGTGTGATTTTGTCCTGTCGGTAACGCGTCCGACGTGGTATAGAAATAATGGTTAATTAAGCATTTATTTTATTTTATTGCTATATTATAGCAATGCAATATTGCAATAAAATTAATTTTCATAAATACTTATTATAAATTTACCTTGAAAGTATTTTAACTTGCACATAACAATGTTTAGTCAATACACAATATATTAATAAAATTTGATTATAGAGAAATTTTAAAGACGAAAAGAGGATCATATGAGTATAAACAGGAATAATTTCAAGATAAATTTATAATTGCAATATAAGGTCGAAAGATAAATTAAGAGCAGTTTTCAACTCAATAGGATAGTTTTTCTTGAATGTATAGCCTTTGGACATTAGAACATTTTTTGATATTGACCCAAATACGCAATGCAAAAATGAATAGGTGTCCTATGCCTTCTGAGAATACGGATGCATTATTGGCATTATTATTTTATATTAGCCCAGTCAATTTATACACCAAGGTTGAACCCGTTTTTTGTGTATAACTTGACTGGGCTATTATAAAACCAGGCTAACCCGAATTCCACAATACGTATTGAGTTCAGCATAAACGTAGCAATATTGTTATTTCCTTACCTAAAGTGTTACAAGACAATTTAGTTTTTTTTTTGTGTAACGAGTTGAAGTATATTTAGGTAAGTTTTACAAAATGGGTTTGGTTTCAATTCGAGGGTTGTTCTATAAAATGTAAACGTAATCGAAATGGAAACCTAATTTTTTTTACATGAATTTGATAGGTTTCTTAAATGAATTTGATAGGTTTCTTAAATGTCAACATGGCGTTATAAAAAAACTAAAAAAATATATAAGAAAAAAACTGAGAACAAAATTATTGAAAAGTGGGTGAAACTTCAACGTATTTTAAACAGGTATGTACGTTCTTGTCCCATTTTCTGGAAAAGTGCAGAGTAGTAGACATTTTTTACAATTTTCTATAAAAATTAAAATATTTAAAATCCAATCAAAAATTAATATCATTTCCTTCTTAGTAATGAAATACAATAAAAAATATATCAATCGGCGTTTTAAACAAAATTAACACTTTATAAACATTTCAATTGTTTTTGCTTGCCTTCTCAGTATCAAGAACGAAACGCTATTAGTTTTTGATTTTTTTAGTGTGTTGTAGCGAATTTCATTATATTGATTAATTTTTTTTTATTCTTCATTTTTGAAATAAATTTTTAAATCATAGCATTTTTGAATAGAGCATGAAGAGACCTTTCAAATGAGGTATCGCAAGCCCCCCTTTCTATTTAAAAATTTGGGGGTTGCAACTGTCACTCGAAAGGGGTTGAGGTTAGGGATGAAATTTTCACTTTACAAGATATCATGCGATAGACTAAAAATGCCGTGTTTCTCGTTTTTTCTTTAATATGCACAATAATTGGGTTAATGAATTTATTTCATTTGGCTGGCGTGCACTGTATAATAAATTAAAAATAGATGGGTTTATATATACATGGTGTTTCTTATTAAAGTAATGACATTATCGTCGACATTTTTAAGGTGGGTTTCGCAGGTCTAGAAGTGAGGTTAGAATTATTGAATTTTCAATCCAAGTTAATTTAAAATGTACAGTGCAGATAAGCTTCAAAAGGTAGACATCGCAAACCACTGGCATGAAGGTATGATGACATATACTTTTCATAAATTAGTACGTTATATTAAAATATTTTCAAGCGATTTTGCTCATTACCAAAATTTCTCAAGTATGTCTCCTCATTCGGTATTAAGTAGGCTACAGTGTAACACTGAGTAAATGTTTCTTAAAATTGTAATATTTAAATTAACTTGGATTGAAAATTCAATAATTCTAACCTCACTTCTAGACCTGCGAAACCCACCTTAAACATCAACTAATATTTCTTTGTACCGAATCTGAAAGGTCTTTTAATTGTTAAAATGACGGTATAAAAATGTTAGCCCTTTACTTGCAACAATTGCTTTCTCAATATTGGGAAAGAATTGTTGTATTTAAGGATTTAAAATTATCACACCGTGATTTTGACAGATAACAAACCTGTAGATTGCTATTTAAAATTATTACTTTAACAAGGAATAACTGCCCTTTCACAATGAAGTTAATGTTAATCGTAATGTTAGTGGTAATGTTAATGCTAATAGTAATGTCAAGTCTCATTGTTCACAATGATGTTAACATATAAAATATTTATTTTAAATCACCTACCCAGTCATGGTGATTGGCAATCTTATGTCATTATGACAATCTTTTTTGTAATGTCCATTGAAAATTTCAAAATAACGTATTTTCATAGAAATTATGTTAATGTTAATGTAAAATCCAAAAATATTTTGAGACGTAACATTGCTTTTAAGTCAAAGTCTAACATTACCATTAACATCATTGTGAACATCGTAGTGATTTTGTACTACATTACATTAACATTACCATCCTGACATTAACATTATTGTGGAAGGGCAGTAATTAATTTTGTATAGCGAACCATACCTATATACCTGGATGCTCGCGTACCATTCTCAGCGCTGTTTTTATAATTGTAATTAATAAATACTGCGTGAAAAATTGCAAATTTAAATAAACAAATTTTATAAAAACATTAACCATACCAAATTTACGTATGTTAATATCAATATTGGTAAATACTTACACCGATTTAAAATTTTAATCTACAGTTTGTTAAATTAACATTTTAACAAAGTATAACCTGATGGCTTCTATAATTAACGTCTTTTAGCTGTATGTAGTATAAAGTGTAGCAAGCGAAATTCAGTTCATTTAATTAGACAGCACGAAATGCTGAAATCTATAAACACCAACATATTTTCAATTTATTCATTTCGATAGATTACATTTAAAAATGTTAGGTTTAAATTTGCATCGTAGACAAGTGGGGCAACTAACTACAATTTTAATTTTCATGATTCAAATCTTAGTTCAAGTCTAATGAGATTTTTAAATAAATGACCTAGCACTCATTAACCTATGTAAACAGGTAATAACAAGTCATTTAGATTGGACTGAGTCACACGGTAGCGAGCTTGTTTCAATCTGCCTCCTGTGGAGTTCCAAAACCTTTCCGGAGAATACCTGGGTCACATTATATAGAGTGTTTCTTTATGACTTTTGCTTACAAATGTATTCGTGACCTCTAATTTCCCTATTCCGTAAAAACCAAATCCGTAAAAAACCGTGATAATAAAAAGATTTAAATGAATAGTTACCTATTTTAGCGGGCGTTCTTTTACTAAATGATTTTTCATAATTATACACGCCTCGGTATCTTTTTAACACAGGAATTAACTAATTCTGCACGATGGACATTATAATTATTAGTAATCAAAGTGTAAATTACTTTAAAGCGGGTCACGTTCCACCCTGTATTCATCTGATACAAAAAAAGTTCAGTCTTCTCATTACAATGTAAATTAACTACATCATTGACGAACCTGATTTGATCAATCTACACAATGGTCTGACTATTAGCTGCTGCTGAAGTCTCGAGAGATGCTGATGTTGCAATTGAGATTATTTTTCTCGATTGGATATATTGAGAGATTTATCCTATTATTATGTTGGCGCCAACTTTTTAACCGCTATTATAAAAAAACCTCACCATTAATTCAAAGCTACACATCAGAAATATTTAAGGCATTTTTAGATTTGATAATAAGCGGATGACAAAACAACCAAAGAGATAAACATAAAAGGTCATTCTAGCTTTGTAATTTTTTCAGCGGAAAGGTTTAATGATTATCATTGAATAAAGGCATTCTGTTCTATATCTCCTAATTAGATTATTGAAATATAGTTGAACTACTGAAATAGGTGTAAAAGTTTATATAAGTATGAAATTTTTAATAAAACTAAAATTCACTTCATACAAATAGCAACTTATTTTTAATAACAGCCGATCAATTTATAAAAATAAATGACATTGAAAGATAAAGTTGCAATTAGACAGATGTTGTTGAGAAATTGCATAAAGATTGCAAATAACGGAATATTCAATATGGATTTACCACAAAAATTTGCAATGGAATACTTATTTAATAGTAACGCAATATAATAAATCGGTTTCCATAAATGATGTCACAGGTTTGTCGTCAAATTTGATCCCCCCCCCTCGCCATGTCACAAGATGTTACACTGTGCTAGACAACTCCCCACGTGCGTCACGTCACAGAAACAAATTTATTTTCAAGTTTTGGTTTTCAGTTATTTTTTACTTGGTCATTGATTAAGCCTGATACTTGGCTAAGACGGATATTTGTTCTGTTCCGAACATTTCTGTGTTATACAAAGTGATGAAAAAAGGTGCCCATGCTAATTTACAGTGCGTTTTTTTAACTGTTGCCATAGGAAATTGCATGGTAAAAACTGTACCCTGTGTCAACTTTTGTTCTGATGAAAATATTTAAACCATTTTTGGAGCAAAGTCGGAAGATTCTTTAAACTATCGAATAGATTACAATTTCTATATCCTAAACTGTCGAAAAAGTTTTGAAAGAAATATTTTTATAAAAGCGTTTTCTTGCCTTTATCATTTCCAGTAGGCTGAAATGTCAGTTGAATTTGTCACCTTGTTTAAGGAATCACTTAGTACGGACATTTCTTATTGACGGAAGTCTGAACCACCATAAATACTTAGATCTTCTTCAAATGGAGATTGGATGTTTTAAAATGCAACGGAGCACTAATATTTCAACATGATGGAGCACCAGCCCATAGTGCTGCCATCGTCAGAGAGTTTTTAAACGAAACATTTTCTGATAGTTGGATTGGCCAATATGGACCATTCCATTAGCTTGCTTGAAGTCCTGACCTATAACACCACTCGATTTTTTCTTATGGTGGCATTTAGGAACACAAGTTTACAACCTCATAAGAGATCAACCAGAAAATGTGGAGGAACTAAGGGAAGAATGACTGAAGCTTGTAATTCCATTACAGTGCGAACTTTACAAAACACTCGAAGAAATCTTCAACATCGCTTGGGACATTGTCTAGCAGTCAAAGGAAAACACTTTGACTTTGAACAATTGAATTTCTGATAATTTTTGTTAATTTGTTGAGTTATTTGTGCTTTAATGGTTTTTACGTTTTTTTTTTTTTTTTTTAAATAAATGTGCACATGATCTGTCTTCCAAAAGCTAATTTAATCATAGCCTTGAGAAGCTATCGCTATTTATTTTTTAAAACAAAGTGATAAAAGTCAACTGACATTTCATTTTACAAAAATATTTTTTTCAAAACTTTTTCGACAATTTAGGATATTGAATTGTAATCTATCCGATAGTTTAAAGAATCTTCCAACTTTGCTCCAAAAATGGTTTAAATATTTTCATCAGAACAAAAGTTAACACGGTGTACAATTTTTACCATGCAATTCCCTATGGCAACAGTTAAAAAAACGCACTGTATATATTATAGACGATTTCTAACGAAACATGAATTTGAAAGCCAAAATAGAATTTATCCTCTCTTCACCAAGATATAAGCTTTGCTGTTCAGACAATAAAAATCTATAGAATTAACAATTTTATAATAAATTCATTGTTAGAGGGTATATGTGATGCAGTTGATGGTGCTCTTAAAAAAATGTAAATGTAAAAAATCTATTGAAACCAATTCTTGTCAAATTTGAACGATACAAGTCAAATGTTCTAAAAAGTCTTAAAATGGAATACAATTTTAGTGTATATCTAAACATGTTGCTCCACTTGGGTGCAGCAGATAATAGCGCATCGAAAGCTGCAAGAGAATGTACTAGATTGTATTCACATCAACGTCATCCAGATACTAAGGTAATTAAAAGAGTGCAGCAGAGATTAAGAGAAAATGGTGAAATGAGGGGCTCGCATGCAAAACCGGTTATATCCAAATTTAGTTCTGCGCATCCTTAAAGTCGATTATCGCGAAACAGAAAAATGGATGTAACCGGTTTTGCTCTCGAGCACCTCAAATAATGCCGATTTCTGTAAACTGTAAGGTTCCTACACTAGCATTCGAGGAGGCAGTTGTGCATCTGCCAGTACTGGTTGCTTAGATATAAGAAGTAGGTACATACCTGAATATAATATTACTTTAGAAAAAAATAATAATTTGCAGCATTACCACGTTGTGCTGTTAGACAAACTGTTTTAATTTTAAACAGAATCTACTTAGACCAGTTTTGTGGCGATTTTCAATGTGCTTCAACAGAAAGTATTGTTCCAACATCAATCATCTTGTACAGGTTGCAGGTTTCATTGTACCTGCAGTATGAGTTAAGAGCTCATTAAATTAAACTATTTGTAAAATTTAAATACACTGAAGTTCGGATATAATGAACTTGGAAAATGCATCAAAATAGGTCCACTACATTTTTCAGTATTTGCCGAAATCCACTGTATCTCCAAAATAGGATCTCACCGAAACAAACAGTTTGTTAAACAGTAGGTAAATTATATATTTTGATACACAATACATTCTTTTTTAAGTGAAAAACAATAAATTTAGGTACAATCGTAATCATAGAAAACGGCCACACCCAACATTTTTTAATCTTCGGGGTTTCAAATTTTCTTTGGCTATTTTTACATTAATCTCGGTTTGACAAAGCGTATTAGTAAAAACGTCACAATTAAATGCAATTCAGAAGGCAATAATTCAAACGCGATTGATAGATAAAATCAACATTCAAGAAATTGGAACCGTATTAGATGTTAGTAGGTGGGTACCGTGTTACGCGCCAAGAAGAAAATCCGTGAATTAATTGGATGAGATTTTATAGATTGACAAACGCATGGCACACTATAACTTTGTTATTGATAATCCGATTTTAGTGATTGAAAAGCCATTTAAAACAGTTCAATAAATACTACAAAAGCATATGCTTCTAATTTCTTTTTAATGTTTCACTTTTGTCAAGTTACAGTCAACTTTTTTTAATTAAAATTATTTTTCTTAATTCAACAGTCTATCTCAGATTGATTTCGAAGAATGTTTTTGAGAAACTAATGTTTTTTATAAAATTTTTCAGTGTGTTTGGAATTCTATAAAAGCGCATAAGAAGAAGGCTCTTTTGTAGTATTTATAAACCTTTCTCTTTCATTTGAATTTTGAATATCGTTTTGCTTCTTATGAAACTCTCTTATTAATAACGCAAAAAAAAGAAGACAAGTATATAAATACGACAAAAAGCATAATTCTTGTGCGCTTTGATAGGATTCAAAGACATACTTAACATTTTTATAAAAACCAAAACCATTTGTTAAAATTAAATTGAGTTAGGCCGTTGAATTCAAAAAGAAAAACTACTAAACTGAATGGTAGAAAATAATATGTGTTGCTATTTAACAAAAATGAAACATTAAAAAACAACATAATTCTTTTATAGGATGTGAATTATTGAAATCAGATTATTAATAAGAAAGTTAGCGTCATGCGATTTTCTTAAGAGGCGGAACTCCCTCAAAAGCGAAATTTAAACCACTCTAGTTCCTACAAAAGTTGTTATTAATTGTCACAAAATATATAATGTTGTAGACAAGAATTTAAATTAAACAACTGTTGTTTCGAAATCACGATTCCGGTCATTTCGCTCGATAGAAAAAATGATGAAAAACGCTCCACAATTTTCGAAAAATAATTATTGCTTGCAATGTATCAAATATTTTAATTTAAAAAAAAATAGAAATAAAATGGTTTCATCAGAAAGAAAACGACTGTTGTTTCATATTTTCAATTTTTCAAATATTTAATGAGCAAATAAATAATTACCGAGATTGTGTAGGATGATGCTATTTATTGCGCATAATCTGCAGCGAAATTCCTTTCCCCCCTGCCCTATTCAATCGTCACTACTTTCAGTGAGGGAGTCCGCCTCTTAAGACACCCACCCTATATGTAAAAATAAATTACCCAAAATAACGGAATCCATTAAATCAGGGTCCGTTAAATTGAGGCATTACTGTACTAGAGCATTAAGAACAAAAAAAAATAATTTTTTGTCATGTTCTTTTGTGCTGGAAATATAGGTAGTATTACATACTTAGGTAATTGAATTGATTTCATAATCGGGTTAGGTGAGCTTTATGAATGTCATTTATGAGAAACTTGATTTAGTTAAAAAAAATTAATTAATGACTGCAACTTATTTTAGACACAGCATTCCTATCTGGAATAACTTAATTTCTTAATTTTACCGTTTAAATTTGTTTTCAGTATCCATATTTAGAGGCTCATCTCATTATGTGTTAAAAGGTTTTTTGCAGTTGCATCACACCCAACAACAGTTGTCTGACAATAACGGTATTAACCGATTTTGATTAAAAAGTACGGTTAACTGATTGTTTACCTACATTTAGGAAAACTCCTTAAGTAAGGCGTAATATGTAAATCTACGGCAACAAAGGTAAACACAACAAAGACTACATTAAAACCACAAACCAACAATAACCTTATTTTATTGTTGTTAATAAAGAAGCATAAGAATTCCCGCAGACTTGCCGCTTATATTGTTGACAGACAATGTATCTATATAGGGTCCATTATGCAGCAATAACAGACTAATAGCATTAGCATGACTCCTACTTTTTTCTATTCATTACTAAGATTACACAAAAGGCCGTGAAAAAATACATTCTGGATGAAATAGCGAAGAATGGAACGAATTTGACACGGGCCCCGCTTTTGTTTACAAGAATTTAAATTTGAGAGGAATGCGTTCTAATTTTATTAGGTTTTTTTACGCAAGTCTTTTTTCTACACTTTATGGATATCTAATAAAGAATTACCGGATTAAAGTATAATAACAAGTTTTCACGTCGTGAGACTTTTTATGTGCGCGTAACTAAATACATTTTTACTGTTCCAATTAGAAATCTAATCGCCAAATACTACAATTTTTTAAGTTATTCATTACTTTGTCACCAACATTCTTCAAATAAAGGTTTTGTAGAAACTCAAGCAAATAACTGATCTAATGGCTGATACTGTCACCAGAAATATATAGAGCACAAACAAAAGCTGTGTATCCAAAGTATTCTAATTTCACGGTTTCCATAATTCATTTTGGAGTAAAAAAGGTAACAAAAAATAAATTTGACTGTGTAATTTGGGAAAATTTCGTGTGCACACAATTATCTAGATAACCGAAACAAAATGACAATTATAAAGCGACATTAAAAAAAAACAATTTAATTTTTCCCACGTGCGGAAGAACAACGACTAATTATCTTAACTCGGAGGAAATCTCATTTAAATAGATAATTAAACACACATAAAGAATACGTCGAACACGACTTGGAGAAGAAAGAAAACGTTAACCTTGGCAATTAAAATCGTATCAAAATAAATTTAGATCTTCTCAAAGTAATATCTGATTACTTAATTAGCATAGCGGCAGGTTTGCAAAAAATTGGCAAACCTTTTTGCAAACTTACTATCTACTAACTCAGCAATACAATACAATTCGCCGATCAATTTCTAATTTTAAACGTCTTTAAAAAACGACCAAGAAAGTTTTATTTATACCACTTTTTTGTAGCCTGTAATTAATGAACTGATATACTTAAAACATAAATTCCTGGTTTTCTATTTTCTTTGTAGTTTCGATTTGCAATTATTTTTATACCATACCAATAATGTAAAATTATTAATTTTATTTCGAACATAGATTTATGTCACGTTAAAACTTATCTACTTTTAGTACAAAAAGTGGTTCATGAAAATATGTATAGAACTTGATTAAGTTAAATATTGCAATAATATAATGCGCTCTATGTGTGTCATTTGATAGTAATAGATGCGATCAGTGTAGCTACATAAGATTTTATCTAACAAAGTTGACACGACACATGCTCGTTTACGTTACACTGCTACTTTTCAGGGTTTTCTAGGGTTGCACAAATTATTTATTTCCAGCAAATTATAGTACACAGTAAAGCAACATATTGCAATGGTGACTTTTTAAATATTGAATAGGTAAACGAACAAACAAATACATTTGTTCTTATTGAAACAAAGTTAACTATAGTTAATTTTTAAATGAGCGGGACAGTTAGAAGGCTGCAAAAAAATTTTTTTTTTACTTTATGGTGGTAGTAATGACAAAATTACTTAAATGTTACAGAATATTGAAGATAAAATTTCCTCATCCAAAGTTTCTTTCACAGCAGCGTTTTATGCTATATTTTCTACTTTTGAAGCAACATTACTAATGTAACCTAAACTGACATAAAATGCCAATATCAGTGCATTACTATCAACATAAAGTAAGAAAATATTTTTTCACAGCCTTCCAACTGTCCCGTTTTTTTTAAAAATGAACTATAAAGTAAATTTAATATATCATGAACGACGTTACACTTCACAGCTTACTTTTGAAGACTGCAATTCAATAGACAATAACAGTCAGTTACTTAATAATTACAAGTCAACATTTACCTCATCCCTATCTAGGGATTGCTTTTGATTTATACTTGGGTAAATCACATCATTTTAGTTTTACATAGTATCAAGCTTACTAACAAATTTCTGATTTAGTCAACATTGTTAGATCTCATGTATGATTCTTACGTTTATTTTTGTCCCCGCCTTCGCACAATTGAAGTTGTTTATTTTTTATTTTTTTAAATTTAAATTAACTGTAAAATTATGATACTAACATAAATGTTTATGTACCACCACTGTATCACTATTTAACAACACATTGTAGGGCGACACAGAACCTGATTTGTTGTGACTCACTAGTGCACATTAGTTTTCTTCAAGAATGATAGAAATGTATGTTCAACATCAATTATTTGCCCTTCAATTTTAATAAGTTAGAAATATGAGAGAAATAAGTAAAATTTTTTACACTTATTTTAACTTTTCAATTCAATTCTAAAACACACACAAATGTCTTGAATCCGACGCAACAGAAACGTTTGAGCGTCAGGATAAGCCGATAACTGCAATGCACATTGATTTGCTTGTCCATTAACATTTCAACGATATTTAGAGTGTGTCACTGTTTCTGGTGTACCACTGTGGAATATGTTCCCTTACCACTTGGAAATATAAAAATTTGAAATAAAATGTTTTTAAAAAACGATCAAAATAATGTCATTTGTGGTAAATGATAATAAACCACTTTTGACCTTACTGTAGTAAAGTAATATTGGTTACTATCTTATTTGTTGGTGCTTGATTACTTTTTTTTACAAAACAATTACGGTACATATTATATGAAAGCACAATTCACTGTCGTGTTTTTGAAATAAGTCAAAAAACAAAGCAGTGATGCATACACCGTATAATGTTATATGACGAACAGTAAAGTTGTTCTCTTTCTGTTTGTTTTTTTTTGTACAGTGACAACGATTCAAAAAATTAAGAATTTGTTAAGCTTGTGTATTAAATAAGAAAGGATATTTGTGCAAACAAATTGCATTTAATAGTTTTGCATGCTGCGATTGCTAAATGTCAGCGTGATTAGAAACAAATTAAAATAAATGTCTGCATAAATTAATCGTTGCAGTGTCACATAAATAAATACCTTTCTAAAACAATTTAGTTCCATATTTTTTTACACCGTCGATTTTGTACATCCCTGGGCGATATTAAGTACAATTACCACACAAACGGGAGACAAAATAATATTATGTAGCTAATTTATTACTAATGTTTTAATAATCATTTATGTATACTTACGTCGTCCAATCCTATTCCCATGTTCGAGCTAATGTCGTGATTTAAGTTGTTGATAATACAACAAAATGGACGATTTATTTACCTTTATAGGATTATAATGCACCATTTATTCTTTCATTATTATACGTTTAGACATACACGGTAGGTAATCTTTTCGATGAAATATTTATTTTTCCACGCTACAATGAATTTAATTGTTTCGCAGTGGGTCGGTAAGTGTACCTACTGTTGCTACCCAGAATAATTCTTTTTTATTAAAATGGTTTCATTATATCCCTTAACTTTCGCTAGTTTTTTTCTGAAACTCATTTAATCTCCGCCTGTCACCGACTTCCTTTTATTTAGCGAAAGACCGAATAAAAAACGACCTGTAAATACATGGCGTGGCCACATCATCGACTACGGGTGTAATTGCTATGAAAATGCATAAAACGGATCATCACCTGAAAATTGACAAAATAAACACTTTCCTTTGTTCCAATAGTGTCTTGTAATCCATGACTAATTCGGATGTAACTCCGTTTATAGAACTTAGTTTGGATGTGAAATGAAGCCAACCGATACGTGCGCGCCACATCCGCTTTTTTACGGTTCGATTATTTCTTAATTTAATAGTGAATTCATAAAAAACAAAAATTATTTGAAGAAAATTTTAAATTTCGAACGAAATGTATCAAATCGGTGGACTATGTTAATCTATGTATTGTTGAAGCAAATAATATCCTAACAGAAATTATGGCAATCGTGCACGCAAACTGCATTTCAAGCATGCTATTTTTACATGATGATTGCGTGAATTTACAAAAATTAAAATGTCTCAATTTAAAATGTCGACAATCAATCCTATGACTTAATTCGTTTAAGTTTTGTGGTGGATTTGTGCATGTCTGTGCCCTTTCTCACGATCTTCTTTTATAAATGTCAAAGAAGCTGCAAATGACCCGTACTTAAGATTAAAAAGAAACCGTGGATGGATACATCATTCACAGTTACCGGATGTGACAATAAAGTGTCATTAGTTTAGAAAGAAAACCGCAATGTCTAATTTGCAGCCCACCCGCCTAGTGTTTTCAAAAAAGGTCCGATGGTAACTTTTTCATATGAATTAAACCTTTTCTTAACATTTACAGTTACTGAAACATCGAAACCATTAATTTCAATCAAGTTTATGATCTAAATAAATTACATCTGTTTTATTTCTTAATTATTTACTTCACTAAGAAAAATAGCAGAAGCAAACTTTATTCGATTTTTTTTGCGGCCATAATGCAAAAGCAGAAAGTTTCATTTTTCATCGAATTATTAATCGATTATGTGTCTTATGATATCGAATCAGGTTTGATAAAAATCTAATAATTTATTTAATGATAATCGGATAATTAATCTAGTAGCAAATAAACAATTGCTGAAATATACTTTAAAAGTAAAGGTATCATTTGCTGTTACTCAATCAACTGTTGGAATTATAAGTAGCGTGGAGACACCTTTTGTAGTCACTGTAAGCAAATTTATAATTGATAAAATTAACAAATAATTAAAAATAACCGTAAGCTACCTTATTCTATATGTATCTTGAATTAAGTCTTTATATTTTTTAGTTGTTACTGCTTTTAAGCGATATGTGCAATTTCACCATCTTCAAACTCTTTGTCTCATAAGTAGCCACTTCTAACACCATCTGTAGCCAGTCGGTATTTTGTTTCATTAGTAAACAGTTTGTGGCCAAGGATGGAAAAAATGATTAGTCTTTGTTCCATCTCTGGCCACTCTACTTAAAAAATGAATTTAAGAAGACACAATTAATTTAAGGATAGAAATATAATCTGTCATTATAATAATAACTAGCGAAGCTTTTATCAAAATATTATCGGTTTTTTTTATTAATGAAACTTTAATTGTTTCTTAATCAATTCATTAAATACAGCACTTAGGTACTCGTTACACCAGCAGAGAAAACGTTGCGATTTTGCAGGATGTTTAGACTGTGGACTGTTCATCGTTCATTGTTACTTTATTGAAAACCCAACGTTTTAACGCACGAAAAACGCATATGTATTTTACCACTTATTAGGTAGTTCAAAATTACAAATAGAAACACATGCGGTAATCAATTACATTCTTGATTATTCACTTATCGCAAACTTTATAAATAAGTACAGTCGAACTCCTATATAGTGACCTCTTCTATAATGATTTTTTTTCTGCAGTGATGTTTTTGTGAGGAAGAAAGGTTTACCAAAATTCTCGACGAACGGAATTTTCGGTAATAGCAAATATAATTGATATATTGAACATCTGTTTTTCCCCAAATTCCGACTACCTTAAAAATCCTTAGAAGAATTTCTTGCAAATTTCCATTTTTAAAAGGACTGCTGTGCAATAAACTTTGGGCAGATTTTTTCAACAATAAGTACATGTACTGTAAGCATTCAATTACATATGATGAACAACTGTATTTTTTGTTAACAGCTGTGTGTATTTGTAAATTAACAAATATTTTTTCAAACATAATAAATCTTCATCTTTTGTTTCATTTTGAATATCGATTGGTTTTTAAAGTGACTGCTTATACTGTAAAATTACACGTGAATTCTATACAGTAAAGTTTCTCCATAGTTATGTTTTTTCATGGCTTTTCGAAGATCAATATAAAGGAGTTCAACTGTATTTACAAGTGGCTAAAGATGATGTAGTGCCTACAGATGGTGTCTGGACCGTACCTTCATGTATATTTTTTATTTTATAGAATAGTATAAAAAATTTTTGTTTAATTTATAATTATGCCCGGACTTGCCAATATTAAATAGTATGGTAAAAACATTAGATCAGCGATTAATATTTTTCCTGAAACCGCTCATGGCAGCTGAATGGTAATTAATTTTTTGTACAAAATTATCATAAGGTGAAAGATCTTTGTGGGTAAGTTCTTATGAAAAAAAAATTACACCGGAAAGAAACTAATTGCTATTGAAAACAATTTTTAAAGTTATAATCAATCATGTGGTGTTTGTTCAAGTATTTAAGCTTTATTTACATTGGCGTCAAATTTTAAAATATATGTATCAATTCTTCACGTTTTTTTTACCAGCATTTGTGATAAAGTTAAACATAACTATTACATGGAAAAAGTAATCGAAAAACACAGTATGTATAGGTAGTAGAGAATTAAGAATTGTTCAAGTGAACTTACATTTCTACACTGGTTGTTCAAAAATTCACGAAACACAAAAATTATTAGGTACTTCAAACCATTTTTCTGAAACATGGTAATAACATTATTTTATGTTTATTAATACCTTAATTTTCTTCATTTCAATGTAATATTTTTTGAAAGAAGCGAAATTTTCTAATTTTACAAGCAACGTTAAATGGCAAGTTATTATAACTTATAAAACTCACAATACACGATCTGCCACCGAGAATCTAAGTTACGATAGATAAAAAATTATGGTCGGTTGAACGTGTAATCTCAAACAATTATACCTTCAGCCGCTATTACATATAATTCCTCAGATATTCATGAAAAGGCGGGCTTCATTAAAACCTGCGACACATGTACAAGGTGCCCCTTAAAGTCGTGTTAAAAATTAAGGGTGTGAGTGCGTTAAGTATTAAAATATTTTTAAAATTCACTAGATTGCGAACGGTGCAGAAGTTGGATCTTTTATGCACGAAATAGACTACGTTTTTTTAATTTAGGCATAAGTGACAAAGAAAATCTTTTCATCATAAAGATTGAGAGTTACTGAGTACCACGGTGACGGCTAAAGTATTTCAATTTGTTTTTAGGCAGCAAAAATCCTCGTTATTTGCTTTTATATATTTTTTTTATTAATATGTATCTTGAACAGGGATAGACATATTCGGGAAAACATTATATTTTTGGGACACACCTTTCGGTCTGTATCTTCGACACGAAACCATATTCGAAAAAACATTAAAGCAACTAATATTCATAAAATGTCCCAAGAAATAACTCCTTCAATTTTTACCACGCCTTTAACGGACAAGGTATATTTTTTGATTTTATTTATCATACTGTTACTGTATCCATTGTTAAATATTTGGTTAAAAAATCAGGTTCAACAATTTTTACTCCTAATCAATGTCTAGAAATCCAAGGCCGTTACTTCAAAAATGCAATATTTGACAAAGAAATTATTTTATGTGTAGGGTCAGTGAACCATCTAATTTTGTGGCCGAGTTTGTAGCTTATCTACTGGGATTTTATTTTTGCAAACTGTTTACCAGTTAAATATGATAAATAATCTTTAAGTTTGCGGTGGGCTAAATCTATGGAAAATCAAATTTTTGAGATATAGCCGTTTTTTTCTTTTATGTACTTTGGTTCACTGTGAGACACGGGTGTGATACAGTGAACCATGACTGTGTACACACCGAACCAGATAGATAATAGGAGTTTTAGATGGAAATAAAAAAATTTATTAGAAAAGTACAGAACAAATATTGAACCACATCCACCACTATCGTAGAGAAACTTAATAAATTTGGCGTACGACTGTTTTCTTCTTAACCACTTCCTTTCTACGCTTGCTTGCCTGTCTTGCTTCTTCAATCACATTTATTTCGGGTGTATCCATCGCAATCATGCTTTTGCCAGTTTTGCCGCACCCTGTATGTACAGTGAACCGGTAGTTCCACACCGGTAGTGCTGGACACACAAACATGGTTCACTGTGAACTACCCGGCAATTTTACAAAAACTAAATTCTAGAAAAAAACCCGTTTGATAAAGTAACTCATTTCGCTGACTAAACTGATAGAGCCTTATCCATTTATAATAGCAAACGGTAGCATAAACAATAGTTACAGAAACAAAGGCAATATGAAGATTTGAACTTACCGCTTGATTTTTACTTTCGCACTCACAAAACACGTTTCTGCGGGTTTACCAACGATGCGTCATTACAGTTTATCAGTAACTACAATACAACTTTGAGGTAAGATCTAGCAAATTAAAACATATGTCGCCATAAACGTAACATTTTAAATTCGTTGAAAACGAGGGGTGGTTCACTGTTCCTGCTTGGTTCACTGTTGAACAACTGACCCTACATCAATGTAAATAAAATGTAATTTTTTTTTTTTATTTATTCGGGAGACGTAAAAAACTTTAAACAAAGCACCTGTCGGTCCACCGAACAGGTAGAGTCAGATTCGCTGACTAAAAAATCGTCTCTAGCCCGGATGTTGTTTGGACTGGAACAGAAAGTGTTGAGTAGCAATTACCCTTTACTTTTGGCTGAAAGAATATTTATTATGGAGTGGAAGTAACGGATAGAGAGAGCCGCGGGGACAGTAATTATTGGAGGATGGACCTTGGACGACGAGCGCGATCGCGTGGATTTGGCTCGTAGTCCACTGACGCCCGAATCAACGGATTCGGGTGGACAGTGGCTCGCTGGAAGAATTTTTCGGCGAGGGAGACGGTGTGTTCGCGAAGAGATTCGATTTTTAGGTCGCGGAGGATGGTTGTGTTACGAACGAACCAGGGTGCGCTCGCAACCAAACGAAGGGCTTTGTTTTGGACGGCGTAAACCGACGCCATGTAAGAACGCGGCGCGTATCCCCAGACAGGAATCGCGTATGTAAGAGTAGGACGGATAATCGTTTTGTATAGCAACAGTTTGTTGTCAATGGACAACACACTGTTACGACCGAACAGAGGGAAAAGTTGTGCTATACGCGCGTAGGCTTTTTGTCGGACGTGGTTTACGTGGGGCCTCCACGAGAGTCTGTTGTCAAGGATGACACCCAGATACTTTGCGGAGGCGTGCCAGTTTATTGGTTGTTGAAATAAGGTGACGTTGCCTGACGGGCCTTGCCGCTTCTTTGTGAAGAGGACAGCTTGAGTTTTCGCGGGGTTTAACGCAATACGCCATGTCGAGTACCATTCCTCCAGGTTGTCAGCCACGCGCTGTAGGCGACATGTGACAATTTCTGGTTCGGAGCCGCGAGAAAGAAAAGCGGTGTCGTCAGCGTACTGCGCTAAAATAGCTTCGTGCGGAATCGGAATCGGTATATCTGCCGTGTAGATATTAAAAAGAGTCGGCCCCAGGATCGAGCCCTGGGGAATATAAAATGTAATCGATATACTGCATTTTATAATTCATTTATAGCGTTTTGAAAAGTGTCACGTCATTTTGGTACATGCAGTAAACTACAATAAACAATCTTCAAGCGTTAAATTGAATTTCATTACGTATTTATGAGTAATAAGAATCATTAAGAATTTGTTACATCACTGTCTCAAACGAGGCTGAACGAACTCCTACTCCATTTTTTTAAAAAGGCTTCAATTTGTTGAGAATCTAATTTGTTTTGTAAGCTTCAAATATATAAACAAAAAATTCTGGTACATAAATAATAAATTAATTTAGTAAAAAGATTTTAAAAGAATCCATTTGCTGTTGTATGTCAGTAAATTTATCTTCTTAATATTATTGATTGTTGCAAATCACTTTTATATTTGTATGTGTTCTTCTTCTTCTTCTATTTAGCCTTCTTCGGTTCAATTTTGGATATAGACCTCCTTCATTTTTCTCCATTTGTCGCGGTTTTGCGATTCCCATATCCATGCAAATCTTGCTGTTGTTTTCAGATCGTCAACTCATCGTATGGGAGGGCGCCTCGAGATCTTTTCTCCAAATATGGTTTCCACTTTAAGATAGTGTTGGACAGTGCTCTTTTTGTCATGGAACGCTTGGGAACGGCGTCCCACCACCTTTTTTCGACGATTTTTTTTTTTAATAGCTGTTGGTCTAAATAAAATAGCCCTGTTGAGCGTTCCACCAGCTTTTTTTTACAATCAGAGCACTGGTGTTGGACTATTTTTCATCGGAATATCTAATGACGTGTCGAGCAAAGTTCCACTTCAGCTCGGCCACCGTTCTCGCCACGTCTGTCACTTGTGTTTTTGGTGATATGTGTTTCATTATAGCTAGCTAACATGCCAAGTGTCGCGGTTAGCTAAGCTCGAGATGCAATGAAATTTTTTAACAAGGCATGTACAGGTAGCCCTCGATTTGCGCCGGCTCAATTTACGTCGATTCACAATATCGCCACTGTGGAATTCATCGTTTCGCCGTGTACATAATTGGGTAATTCACCGATTCTCCCTATGTTAGACTGATTTGCGTTTCAGTGTTGAGCCGCGACCTTTGTGGATTCTTTTTTCCAAAAAATGTAAAAGATCCAAAACTTTGAAATTTCATTTGTTTTTCTTAATATTTTTACACGATACTTTTTTTACATGATTTCGCTTTTACACGATTTTCAAAATAAGAAATTCAAAATAAAATGGTAAAAATGAATATTTCAGATGAGTACATATTTCTACAATCATTTTTTAACTCCGTTCACTTGGTTATACATATTGGTGACTCCCCGTTTTTTATGCACAATAAAACTTCCTACGTATTCACGTAAATTACTGCAGTAAATTTGTGTCAGTATAAAAGTGTACATCATTGTGTTTTTACTCATCAGAATTTTTTTAACTTCATATTTACTGGTTAGAGATAAACAATTATTTTTTGTAGCATTTTTACAATTTTTTTCGCAATAAAATTTTAAACCATAGCAGTTTTTAATGGAGCATAAAGAGACCTTTCAAATGAGGTATCACAAGCCCCTACTTCCTATTTAAAAATTTGGGCGTTGAAACTGTTACTCGAAGGGAGTTGAGGATAGGAATGAAATTTTTACTTTGCAGGATGTCATGTCAAACGGGATTTTTTATAAATATGCACAATAATTGAGATACTGAATTTATTCCATTTGACTGGTTCGCACTATATATTTGTTATTTTATGAATGAACTGTTATTTTAATTTTTCAAAATATCTTATTAAAAAAAATTACGTTAAATAAACGACTGAATTATGCACATTTTACGTTGTTTTCGAATTACACAGTTTTGCCTATAAAACTTTAAAATTCCGTTCGCGGTTTTTTGAGGAACTAATCTTCCGTGTAAATCGGGGGATAGTTGTGTATGAATTTTGCATTGTATTAATAAACAAAATTATTTGCTTTTTTTTACATATGTAGAACTTAAGCCTATACATCACTGTAAATATGGGTTCTTTTTACGCCGATTCGATTTGCGCCGGCTTTTGTAAGAACGGAACTGCGGCGTCAACCGAGGGCTACCTGTATATGATTTTATTCACAATCAATCAATTTTAAAAAGTAAGACAAAAATTAAAAATAAATTTATTGATATCTGACAAGACTTGTATGTCAAATTTGACGTTGGACAGTATCTGCGCCATCTACTAAGTTGTTTCTGAACTTATAGGAGGTATGTAATACACAAAGAGGTTAACAATGAAATAAAATTTGTGAAATGAAAAAATTATCAATAGCTAAGTTTCCAATTTTAAAAAAGTCAGAAAGTGACATAATCGATGGTGAATATTTTTTTTAAAATTAATAAATTAATAAGTAATAAAAGTAATAAATACCAACTGCGTTATTCTAATGTTCTTTTTGTTTAAATCAAATGGCTATTTGCTAGATCTAAAAACCGTTTAAAAGAACAAGTCTTTTTTAAGAGCATTTACCATTTCTTCAATTATTTTTTATTAAACTGATAGAGTTATGAATATTATAACATTATAAATAAATTGGGAGATAATCATAAAATTTAGTGCTCACAAAGGAACATAACATTATCTTAACGAGCAACAAGAGATTGTCTTAAAAATATAATTTTTTTCAAAAGATATGAACAAAAAATTAATCCAAATCACGTATTGGCCATTAAGAATCAAAAACTAACTTTACAAATCAGTTATCCATCTACTTACGCACACAAATGTAAGTGATGCCAGTTGTTCAAACAAAGATTTAAAAGTACTGTAACCAGTTCTCTCCTTTATATTTCATCATGGATGGATGGAGAAATGACAATGAGCTTATGGTTAGTGGTTTTTATTTGAAACCACATTTTGCGCACGCGTTTATGTAATTATTTCTTCTTGTTACTAATATTGATTGAACACAAGCCAATTACAGTGCAGCCGTAACATGGTATTCTTTTTGTTACGTTGCTTTATAAGCATAAACAATATCCTGTGCTTGTGGTGAAACATAATTTCCAACAAAAAGTCGAGTTTTCTTATCGAGTTGCAACAATACGTGGTCGTCTGTTTTATTGTTGCTTCATTGCTGTTTTTATGATTGCGACGCAAAAATGATTTGCACGAGACTGTGTAACAAAAGTTAATGGTAATTTTATCGTGATTTTGTAACGTGAAATATCGCCGACGATCGATGCCATAATACTTCCTGAAAACGGGAAACAAAACATGCAAAATATAAATTTTATTAAGTTTACCTAAATAATAGATTTAACTTCGTGACGTGCGCTAATAACGTAATGAAAGAAAATATCGACAAATCAACATTGTTTTTGCAACATTTTGTGGAGAAAGAGTCGCTTAAAAATAAATTCCGTTGTTGTAATGGTTAAGTTAATTTAGAGTTTAGAACTTAGATTTATGCCGCTGTATTAAAAGTGACAGGTTATATATGCTTTTATTTTCTTCTCTTATCTACAAAGTTGAGTTATGGTTTAAAGCTGATTTGAATTGCAAATATCACGACATTTTTCTCGTATACCGAAGTATTTGTTTAAACTGATTTAATTTACTAATCTAATCATTTATTTTTCTTTTTAATTTACTTAATGAATTTAAAAACCTGAGTTTACGATGCGACGTTAATGTCGTATTTTAATTTTCAATTCAAATAAATTATAATTTTATTTTTTCTTTAAACTAATTTACTGCATATAAGTTATAATAAATGATTAGTGTTGAACTTTAGGATCGCATAGATTATAATTAAATGATGTGGAATACAAACAAACTCATTTAGTTAAAGTTCTAGATGGGCCTATCATAATAAGTTTAGAATATATTAACATAATTTTCAAGAACAAACCGTACGCGGCGCCATCCTTCACATATATTTCAATTAAAGTCATCGTTCTCGAATCGTTCATCCCTTAATTAATTTTCACCCTTTAATTTCGACTAAACAGTTGGTTTTTTAAACCAATCTATTACTTCATTACACTAAAAAAACGACATACAAACGGCAAATGATAACTAAAATTGAATGTTATTACAATATTAGCATATTTCATAAGGGGCGTTTATTTATTAGTGACCAAGATCTTATTTTTTTCTTTAAAAAAATACGAAATGGTATAAGGTTAACTGGGGTAAGTGCGTATGCGTAATTACATACCTACTTCGCTTTAAAATAGGAAATAATGCTATCCTAGGATATTAAATTTGTTCTCAAAGCATTTCATTGCCTTAATTGGACATTAGTTAATCAGAATATTTAAAGATTGTCCAAATATAAGGTTACAAAGTAAGAATAAAAATATTAATATACGATGAAGTCCCGAAGATGCACTTACCCCAGTGGCTTCGGGCAAGAGCATTTTCGCTTTATAACTTTCTATTCAAACCCGTATCAAGTGTTCCTGGGGCAAGAGCATATTATTTTATCAATTGGTCTTTAACTAGATTTTACAGACTCGGAATATTTATAAGGGTTGAGAAGAAACAAGCAGATAAACTTTTAATGATTTTTACTTGTGAAAGTATAAAGTACAAAAATACAAAAAAAAAAAATGTGGGCTATTCTTGAACTTCTGTTATTGGTGTATCGAAAACATATCTTTCCAGATCTAGTGTGAAATTTGGAATCTCAATGTCTAGAATTTCATTAAAGAGGACATTGTCACAGTCATAGTTTTTTTTTTATATTATCCACTGAGCGCAAATATTTGACACAATACTCTTGGACGTTTTCATTAACTTCTTTGATTGTACCTAAGAAAATTTTATTTATCATCAGTCTATCACTTTTTACCGCTTTGACAGCGGTCTTCAGGTTCTCCTGGGTGTAATGTTGACCTCTGTTAGTTTTTCGTTAGTTATGACAAACCATCTTGTATCTAGTGAGCAATAACAGTATTCATTTAGACCGGTAATAAAAATACTTAAGGGAAAATACCTGATGGAGTAAGTGCATAATGGAAAACGCACTTGCCCCATTAATCGAAGATGTACTTGCCCCATACTCTATATTTTGAGAGGCAAGTGCATTTTGCCACTTTAACCTTAAAATGTAGCATAACTTGTAGAATTACTATGAAATTATTAAACCGGGACGTTTGAAATAACTACTTACCATCAAGTTTGTATGGTAAGCTGTAACAATCACAAGTCACACTATTTAGAAGCACATTGTACTCATGCAAAACGCGACCTGCTAGAGCTCAATTTTAACCTAACGAAGTACAGTAGAAACAGCTGATCTCAGCAGTACCAACTTTTTACCAACTGGAGGGAGATTTATTAAAGAAGAAATTCAGAGTCATTAATGGTTGCATATTAACGAATAACATCTTGTTGTAGATACAATATGCACTTACCCCAAAAGTGCACTTGACCCAGTTGACCTTACGATCTTTAATTCTTTCCTTTAACATTTTATGATGCCCAGATGGACCAAAGTCACTTTCTCTAGTTACCCCTAAAATGGTCATTTATCAATTGTCACCGAGATTTCTTTTTTTCATATGCGACAAGAAAAGAAATCTATAGATTGGACTGTTGGCATTTTTACAATACAGACATAAAAATTTGGATAGGTTCACCTTTAACAACATAAATCTGTGAAGTTAAATAATTAGAAGTGCATCTAATTGAGTAATTCATCCGTTACATAAACAATACGCTACCGTACCTTCGCTGAATTGAATTTATTGATTAAATTACAATAACTAGTATGTATTAAAAAACGACACGAACTGAAGTGATTTTATTGTTAAATTTGTACGATTGAATGTCGATATGCAGGAAGTTTAAATTAATTAATCAAAAAAAAAAAAAAAAGGTATTTGATTAGATTATTTTACGAATAATGAACTAACAATAACAAAAATTAAAATAGGTACTTTTGTAAATAAGTTCTTGGTTCAATGGAAGTTAATTAAACTATTTCAAGCAAAACGACGTTATATCAGAATTATCGCTATAATACCGTGTTAATTCTTGAAATAGCAAAATGTTAGTAGTAAAATAATCACCAAGATTTCACTTTTTTTTAAAGTGGTATTCAATAGCCTTTTAAAAAAAATCGAATGGGGGTAAACTGTTTAAATTGCTACAGGGTAAATAATAAATAAATTATTATAAATCAATCGTGTGGTCAGCAATAGCAAATCAAATACAGATCCTTCGTTTTTAACGTCAGTGACTGGACAATTAATTACCTTAACGATTAAAATTTATTTTTTGGGCGAGCGACAGCAAGATAAGAAAATATACTTTGCAACAACTCTACTCATTGATCAAGAACAGCGTCATCAGGTGTAGCATGTGTACTCCAAATATTTTGTCTTTTGTCTTTCAAACCGTACATTTCTATTTTATACTTTTTTAATGAAAAAACGATAGATCCAGTACATTCAACAACTAATGCGCGAAACGCCTTATTTTTTGCTTCATTTATACAAAATTTGTTTCGGACAGTATGAAATAAACGACACGTTCAAGACAACGATCATTCGAGGAACGATCAATCGAGGTTCCACTGTAATAATAATATCGCAATAGTTTTGTTACAATATAATAAAAGAAATGTTATTTCAAACTATAACACCTGTAAATGTAAAATAGAAGCAACATAAATTTGTGTAAAGTTGTTTATAAGTAACTACTTATAATAAGGTTATCATCGGTCACTAACAATGCTTTATTATCGCTTTACGAGTTTTTTGTATGTTTATAGTTACTTATACCTAAACATTTAAAATACATTAATTTCTAGTTTAGAATATTCGTTTACAATAATACCGTGTAAGTAGGTCATTTGATTGCAATTTTCGACATGGTGGTAGTATTACATCCAAAGGACGATTTGTAACGGAAAAATATCTGAGCAATAATATTCTTCAATAAACTACTTAGAAATATAAACGTAACATCAAAATGATATTAATCTAACTTGCAATAGTGCAACAAAGCACAGGACAGAAATATTAAGACGTTGTTAATTTGCAAAGTCAATATTATATTTGAAAAATAATAATTACTCAATATTAGATTGTTTCTCATTAAATTCATGTTTTAAGTAGGGTGGGTAGGTAATGGAACAAGTTAAGAGTTATAAGCATTTAGGTACAATTATAAAAGACAGTGGAAAAATGGATGGTGAAATGAATACAAAAATGGGCAAGGCAGGCAAATTATACAACACTTTAAAAACAACATTTCTATAGGGAAGAAAGAGGTATGTACCACAGGAAGTTAAAGCACAGGTATATCAGAGAGTAATGGGATCATCATTGATATACGGTAGCGAATCCAGGACCCTAACAAAGAGGGAGAAAAGTAGAATTACAGGTGCAGAAATCAGGTTTTTACGCAAAATAAAGGGAATTACAAGAAGAGATAGAATAAGAAACGCGACAGTAAGGGAACATCTAGAAACAAAACTAATAGAGAGAGCCACAGAAGAGAGACAACTGAGCTGGCTAGGACACATCCACAGAATGAACGATGAAAGACTGACGAAGCAAATATATGAAGCAAGAGCACAAGGGAAAAATAAAGTTGGACGTCAGAGAATGAGATGGGAGGATCAAGTCCGTTAAGGGGCGGAAAGACGTGGAATCCATTGGAATGAGGTTAGAAGAGTAGCTGTCGTATGGGAAAGGAAAATACACAAAATACCAATAAATGAAATGTAAAAAAAAGTAAATTGTCAGTCCGATATCTAACGGTAAAGGGACGTTTAGATTAAATAAATAATAAATTAATAAAGTAGGGTGGCCAAAGATTGAACAAAAATTATTCACTTTTACCATTTCTGCCACAAACTTGTCGCTGATTGAATTGGAACCTACGATTTCTGGTCACCAAGTGGCGACTAATGAAAGATAAATAATTATTTTTAGACAATGGCGTCAAAACGCAAATATGTGGAAAAAAAACAGAAATAACTGCCAACAGATACAAAAATATCAATACCAACTCTACCAAATTGCAAATATCCTAGCTGGCGTTAGAACCAATGGTATGATAGTGGCAACCGCATGTAAGTTGTACGGAGTTCCGCGAACAACAATGCGAAATAAATAAAACGGAAAATTTTCTGCCACTACAGCAACGGCAAGAAAAACTTCGGTTTTAGATAAATGGATTTTTCCCTGGAAAAAGAGGAACTTATTTATTCTGATAAAAAGTTGGTAGAAAAATCAAAAGTATAAACTCCTTTCATCCAAAATAACCCTGGACGAAAGTGGTTTCATTTATTTATGACACTTCATCAACAAATATCACAAAAACATTGAAATTGAGGCGTAACTGGTTGGCCGCTGTAGGGACAAAGTGACCGAAGCTGGTAAAATTGTACAAATTGCCAAAATAATTAAATTACAACAATTTGCAGCATTTCAGCTTAAAAAGTGTAGCATAGGTAAGTAATAAAAAGAATGCAGTGAAACCTGTAAATGGAGTAATGTGACTTACGGTTATTCTTAGTCATTTCTTGATGGTTTCAATTACAAATTTGGTTAAAGTGGCTAGAAATGATGTCCTGGCCCTACTGCTTTTTAGGACCGCGAGATACGCCTATGAAAAGGGAAAGAATGCTATAGAAAGGGCCAGATAATAATAGAAAAGTGGTCTATGGCAATGGGCAACGAGTTTTGATTTCTGTGTCGAAATTTATGAGAGTTGGTACGAACTTTTGCTGTCGACATTTTTTGTTGTAATATTTTTCCGAATCTCGTTTTTCGTTATGAAGTTATGGTCAATAAACATATTTGGGTTTCCATCTAGGCCCCTGCCATTTATATTAGTAGACTAATTGTAAGATCTAACCTGACATACCTAAGCTCTTTTCTGATTTTTAAACGCAAGTTCTATCAATTGGTGTAGTAGATAATAGTGAATTAATGTAGATAATAGTGAATTAATGTCTATTTAACCCTTTCTAAACTAAATCAGCCCGCGCAGTTTGCTTTAGTAATCAACGAACTGCTAAAATTGTTCCCTTAATACTAAAAGCTAGTGTTTATAATCAAATTTTAATGGCAAATTTAGGTCGTCGAGAAAATAATTATGTCATTTGGTGAATATTCGCATTAATAATTACACAAACAATAATAGATTAACTAAAAAGTTTTAAATTAAATTAAATTAATTATTTATTGATTAAATTAGGTTTTGAAATAAAGGACGACTAATAGGATGCATTTACAAGTCACTACTTGATCACAGTATCGATGCAAACCGATTTGAAACATAATCAATTTTCTTTATCGTTGTCGAACTTACCTGTACTATTCATTATGTAATACTTGCATTTGCAATATTAAAGAGTAATTAATCAAACAGCTAGTGATCCGAATACAGAGAAGATTTAAAATATAAAATTTAATAAACTAATTTTAGTTTTCCAATAAACAATTAAATGCAATAAAGCGAAAATTTGTAAAAATAGTTTTATTCGTCATTTCTTTCTATTAGTTTTAGACAATTTATATAACAAAGCATTACATAAAAAACTTGTTTTTATTTAAAAATGCAATTTAAATTATTTTGACAAAAAATATAGAAACATAAATCTTCGCTCATTGGTATAATTAATTTGTCTGCTGGAAAATATACTTTGCCTTAGGAAAGCGTGCAATAATTTAGAAAACGTACTGTTTTCAAACAACCAAAAGGTGACAGTATCGAGCTTAATCTAAAAGAAAAACAAATAATTATGTCAACATAAAAGAATTACTGTTAGGATCATCCGTAAAAGTTTCCATTTTAAAAATGTGTTCGGTGGATTGTTTTCTTTTAAGGAACCCGTATATATTATAAATAACAGCGGGTTGTACTAATTGCCTCTTATTCTTATCAGATGCCGCGTGTTCTAACTAAATTGAGAAATACCTGACCCAAGATATATACGTATACATATTTATGGTCACTAAATGCAAATTGTCTGCCAACAAATTAACTCGTAAAGTGCTAATCTATTATACTTTAGGCGATTGTTTTAAATGTAGTTGAAGCAACTTATACCATCTCGTGAATATAAATTACTTCCTAAGTATAATGAAACAATATTTAATTGCTTAAACTGTACGACCATTAACGTTTTATGATTTTTATAGTTTATCGTTTAACTACAATGTCCATAAAAAACAACTACAAGCGTTACTGCCAATTTATATTATCGTTGCTTACGTAAATTTAATTATAAGTACTTAATCAGTTTCTGAAACAATTTTTGCAATTATTTACTTTAGTCGGTAATTAAAATTTTTTAATTAGACTGGCAACTTTTTGTCAACAAGTTTATTCTATTGAAATTATAATTTAAACCATTTTAAACTCTCCACCTAATAGGACAATGCCCACGCGAATGCCCTTTTATCTGACTAGCTATTTTGCATACATGGTGGTCCAGCGTAATTTTGAGATAAAATCTTGTTACAAAATGACCGAATTATTTAAAAAAAAATTAAATCAGTGCGTAAATTGACTTAAGGCTATCAGAAATTTGTTGTCGCAATTTTACCTACGTATCATTTAAATTTTAATTGTGAATGAAGAAATTGTATGCAACATCGTTGTATAGGCCGAATTGCCTGGCTGTTTCTCTTTTTGCTTAGATTCTCCAAATGAGACACCTTTTCTGATTGTATGATTTATTAATACTATATACACAATAACGCTAAATTATGCACTAGTGTTTTTATGATGTTGAAACTTTGAGCTATTGTAAGTAACTGACTTAAATGTTTTCTATGGACCTTAAGGGTATTTTTGGGAGAGGGACACTTCAGGTACTTTTAGAACCCGAAGCCCATGTGCGCGTCCAATCGTCTAGTGTATTTATGGCAGAAGCCTTAAATGGCACACTCGTAAAGCTATAGTAAAGGTTTTCAGGGTGATTTAACGGCTCTCGGCACAGAAACTTGTTTACTTCAATACTACAATTTTACGAGATCGTTCTTCTACTAAATGCTAGGCAACCACGGTACCACCTTGGTCATAAATAATTATGCACAATAGAGCGCCGTCAAGTAGCTATAAATCACTCTCTTGAAACGACTTATATTTACATTTACAGAATTTACAACGCCCGAGACGTGTTTGGGTCGCCTCTTTTATTCTTACAAAAATTCGTCTTTAAAATCGTAGGGTGACCTTGCCAGTGAATGAACACTTTGCATTTAGGCTGTTACATTTGCGTTCAGAGAATTATTTTCTCCGTCCCCAATATCACTTTTGCTGCTAATCACTTGCTGTATCGACAGATATTTTGTTAGAGCACAAGATTATTGCATCATTTGGAAGACTCAGTACAAATCAATTTATATAATAATAATATAATATAATAATGATAATAACGATAATAATCACTGTACTGATAGGCAAATGTTCGAATTATGTGGGCGTCGTATTTATATTTCCCGTCAATTTCCGAATGTGTATCCTATATCGTTTAATTGATACAAATTAATAACAAACCATTTTTCACTTCCATTCACTGTACGTACTTGAAGTTTTATGTGAGCAGGATATTTTTTTATTACATAATTGACTAACGGTAACAATTTTCCCGCTCCGATAAAAATTAATGTACCGAAAATATGTGATTATTGTTAATCTGGCGCGCGGTTGGAGCGGCGTCGTCAAAACGGGGCAACGTCAAAATCGCATCGAGGGCCCGATGGCGGTGCATGTGACGCACAGGACCGAATGTGACAGTCGACTATTAAGTTTGTAAATGCGTTAGTGTGGAGGTAATTATCGTCATTCGATGCGTCAATATAATCGGAAACTCTATTCGATTTTTGAAATTGAGATTTAGAGGTGCGTTTAATGCGATCATCGATTTTACACGTTGGCTAATAACCAGGCAACTGTCAGAGTGACACTGATTGTTTTCAAAATGCGAAAATGCCGTTGCTTGGTAACTGACAATTTTCAAAAAGAATTTGAAACATTGGTAACCAATCATCTTGAAAAACATTGTCACTTGATTATTTTGAAAAACAATCGAAAAATTTGTTGCCCTGGTTACTAATTATTGCTTACGAAAACAGCCAGAGTAAGGTTTATAATTCTAACATTTCCACAACATTAAAAAAAAAACACTTTAAAACATTAATAGGGAGCTAATAGTTTTGAAAAAAAAAATGTTATTTAGTAACATTGACAGTGACAATTTTGACAAACAGTTTGTGACACAGTCGCCTCGGTAACTAATAATTTTGGAAACAAAAACCGTTCGTTTGCTTAAACATTGTTACCCAGTAACAGCCAGAGTGAGACTTGAAATTTCAACACTTTTGAAAATGACTCTTTGAAACATTGGTAAGTAGCTAATAATTTTGAAAAAAAAACAACTGTAACCTTAGCTATGAAAACAGTTTTATTTAGTGACATTGCTAATTTTGACAAACAATTGGTAAGTAATAATTTTAAAAACAAAAACCGTTTTCTATGATTTCAGGTAAATCCGCTTTTTTAAAACAAAATTTCAAATTTGGAAACAATGTATTGTTCCAAAAGTGGGTGTTCATACAATCAAGTCATTTTAAATGAAGATCGTTGAAACATTATCTAGCCATAAATGTAACAAGAAAAGAAGCTAGGTTCGTTTCTTTCGGTTAGTTTTTATTACAGGCGGTAAGGTAGTACATAAGTTTCCTGGAATTGCAAATTCCACAGTGCATTGTGTTTTGTTTGTGTCAAATAAAAATTGCTTAAATATTGGGAAATATAGCTTAAACGCAACCGTTAACTACTTTTTAATTTTTCTTTGTAATTAAAAAAAAATGAAAGAGAAAAAATACGATAAAGTAAAATGTTGCCAAAGGTTTGATTATTGTTTTCAATACGATACATTGAAATAATCAAAATGTTGAAGATTTGGACATTTTAATTAATAACAAGTTTAATTGACATAATATCAAACTGTAAGTAAGCGAAAACCGCCCGGATAGCGACCTTTTAAAATTTGAAAATGCAGTCAAAGGCGCCGAGGGAGGGTCTTACGACGTTTACTGTTAAAGCAACCGTAGTGGTTCATTTTATTTAGTTTTTTTCGCCTATTTCGTTTTGTTGACTTAAATTGTTTTTGAAACGAACGGATTCAATTGCATGTTATTAGTAAAAGAAAAGAAAAAAACGAAAATTTGTTGTGATGTAATTAGCGTTATTTAAATATTGTCATTAGATTGAATAAAACTTAAGTTATACCCTCACATGTATTTATTATTATCCTTTAAAGTTTATCGAAATAAAAAACGAGAGAATATTGACGTTTAAAATAAACTTTCATTTTTCGCCAAGATATTTCTTTTCCACATAAAAGGTCGAAAACAGGTAGTTAGAAATACCGAAAATGTGTGTAGCTTTGTCATTGAATGTTTCATATACCAAAATTAGAATTCTCTTGCTGTGTTAAGCCACACCGCATGCCATTAATACTCTGAAGTACGGTTGTAAATTAAACTGACGGATGACTTCAGGCGATCTCTTTCTTGAACATTTCTCGGCACTTTTTTTTACATGAATTTACAAACATTGAAATAATTAAAAAACGGTAGTATATGAAGAAAAACGATATAGTGAGGGCCGCCGATAAATGAGTAAGCTACAAGACCATTACAATTTTAAAGCAAAATGTTGAAAATTGGAGCCGTACAGGAAGTTGTAAGATTAGGTGAATTTTGACATTTTAATTAATAACAAGCTTAATTGACATAATATCAAACTGTAATTAAATGGAAGTCGTCTGGCTAGCGTGTACTCGTCGTATAAGATAGCGACCTTCTTTTCAAATTTGAAAATGCGACTGTACGGACAACGTACAAAACCATTGAATTTAGTCTCGTGGCGCCGAGCCACCTTAAAGGCATCTACAATAAAAACATTTTCAGAATAACATCTAGCACAAAATGGATTTCATCAATAAGCAACAATATCCAGAGACATATGGCAGGTATTCGATGGAATTTAAAATCAGCTGTACGAATAAGGCTCGGTTGAATGAAACTTGATTTGAATTTGAGCAGTTTTTATTGCAGTAAAATAAAATAAAAGTTTTTTTTCAAGGTAATTTGAATAGGCGTGTACAACTCTGCATACAGCAACAAGGTTACCATTTTGAACATCTAATGTAATTGCAATGTAATTAGGAAGATTTTTATTGTATTTACAAGAATCTACTTTACTGAACCAAAATGTTTTAAGTCTGGGTCTGACATAAAAAATACCTACTTTGTAGGCTAGTCCATTGACCATTGTTGGCTAAGATTTACAATCTTTCAAGGGAAAAGTTTTAAACACTTCTTAATTTGAAATTTTGAAAAATAAAAAAATAATTCTTATTTAGTTGATTTTATAGCGTCTTAACGCCGTTGGAATACTTAAATGCGAAAAAATAACACGCCAATTTTATAGTATAGTAGTATAGTATAGTTTTTAAATTTCTAGGAGATTATAAAGTTGCTTTTTCGTAAAAATGCTACACGGTTGATTATAGGTATTGAACACGGAATGTCAATATTTTCAAGCAAGAAAGAAACCGATGCTAGTTGAAGCAGAGGTAAGTTGAAACTGCCAGAAATATCAAAAACTAGGACCTCGATGGATAGTATTCAGAGAGACCACTGTGCGAAGCAATAGCAATGGAAAAATGAGGTAGAAAATTTTCGTTTGAGCTCAAATATTTTTTTATCTGTATTCCGAACTGAAACGAAAGTTTCTACCTGCTTTTTCCAAAACGCTTAGCAATTGCTTCGCTTAGCGGTTTCTCTGAATATGACCCAATGTTTCGACCTTAGGATAACCGGGACAAATTTTATTTATTCATATTTCAACAGTATGGTGATAATGATAAGTATTCACTCTTGTCTTTCTTCTTACAACAAGGAAATTATCATAACGTCATTCTGACTGTTGTGCATTTGCTCTCAATGGAATTAATTACATTGTGTGTTGTTTTATCTTCAAATCTTTCGATTTATAAACCTTTTTTTAAGCAACCAAATTTGTTGAAAAGTGATAAAAGTATAGACCTTCCCAGAAATCTTGTACTGCAAAATGTGCAAATAAAGAAAATAGGCAACACATTAACCACCGTGGCGGCGACTATGTTTTTAAAAATGTATGTAGGTGTGTAATATTTTTTGGTTAATAGATTGCTTTGCATTTTTATTTTTAACATAATAGTTTATAGTAATTGCAACGATAATTTTTGATTCCTACCACTGCACTACAAGAACAAGCAAAAGAACGAATTATAGTACTGATATTAAAGAAGCAAGTTGCCTTTTACAATATTATTTACATTTTTGAATAACATACCCTTCAGTGTCTGTAAAATAAAAAATTGTTGAATTGTTTAATTTAAACTGCACTGTAAACATTTTTGGATGGGGATTGAGTCGTAAAGCTGGCAACTCATAAACAACAAAAAGATTAAAAGGCCCAATGGGTAGTAGACGAAAACATCAACGCAAATAGATTGAAGGAAACTGGGTACGAACAAACGGCTCAAGCTGTAATAATTTCGTGTAATATATATATTTTTCAATTATTTGTTTTAATATTTTTACTTACAATTTTGTAATTACAAATTTTGATACCAATATTTTACGATAGTCGAATCAAATTAAACAATTCAAAAATTAGATAATAATTGAATATAACGGGCAACTATTATAAAATCATAGCAAGACATTAACTATACAGGGAGATGAAATAAAGGTGCCCGTGCGTAGCGACATGTTATAGACGATTTCTAACGAAACACGAATTTGAAAGCCAAAACAAAATTTGTTGTCTCTTCACCAAGATATAAGCTTTCCTATTCAGACAATAAAAATCTAGACGATTAACAATTTTGTAATAATTTCATTATTAGGGTCTTTTTTTTTTTTTTTTTTTGTTAAGAGGAGGTAACCTGTGTGACTACTAACTTCCTCCCCCATACGTCTTCCTCACCACGGGAACCACATTAACATTACGTCAAGTATTACTTCGAGATGAGTGACTGTTTAGTTCCATTTACATCTTATCATTAGATCACATCTTTTGGTAAGCTTTCACTCACACTTTTTCACCTTTCGTTTTCTTTCCCTTTTACCTATCATTCTCTCTCTATCACTCTCTCCCTCTATCATCAAAAAATTGCCTCTTATTAGTTTGCTTTCACACACACTTTTACTCATTTCATCTTCTTCCTCCTTTACCTATCATTCACACTCTCTATCACTCTCTCCCTCTTTGATCATCTTAGATTGAATTGTGAAGAAGGCATCCCTTGACTCCCCTTGGTAATGGACCCTCTGGCTGTCAAGGCTTCACATGAACTTGCATCTTTAATTGTGATGTTCGTTACAACCTAAATGACTCAATAAGATTGGTTAAATATGATTCAAAAAATAATCAAAAGAAATAAATAAATAATTAAAAATTTTAAACCTAGGAGGCTTAGAATTTTTACTATCAAAATCAAAGTAGTATATTGAATAATTTTTTTGACGTTTCTAAAATTTTTATATTTTTCGCCGTAACTTTACAAATAAACTGATGGAATCCGTCTCGCGACTTTACGAAAATTAAATGAAACTTATTTGCTCCTAATAATTACTATAAACGCTTCACGAACAAAAAATTACAAAAATCTTCAATTGGTAAATTTTGACGTTTCTAAAAAATTTCAAACAGATCGAAAAAAGAAAAAATTATTCAAAATACCTCATATACATTCATTCTCTCAATCACACAACCTTTAACCTTCAATCTTCGTCAGAATCTGATATCACATCATCTCTGATGGTGCTTTTAAAAAAAAATTGTAAAAAATCTATTGAAACCAACTTTATTACCGTTGTCAAAAGTACGGTTTCTTGGCTCCGAGGTAAATTTATCAATGTCGCAACATCGTAAATCTCCTAGGAAACGTTGGCAACAATAACTCACTTTTCAATGTCAGTTCTCTTGTCAAATTTGAACGATACAACTCAAATGTCCTAAAAAGTCTTAAAATGAAATACAATTTCAGTGAATATCTAGACATGTTGCTCCGCTTGGGTGAGACAGATAATAGTGCATCGGAAGCTGCTAGATAATATGCTAGACTGTATCCACATCGACGTCATCCAGATGCTAACGTAATTAGATAAGTTGAGCAAAAATTAAGAGAAAATGGCCAAATAGTGTCGATTTCTATAAACGGTAGACGACCTCGTGAAGTTCGCACACCAGCGTTGGAGGAAGCAGTTGTGGAAGCGATTTAAACTGGATCAGGACGAATCATGCAAGGATTAACGCGACAGTCACTCTAAGTCATTCTTTCCTATTCTGAGATATTTGAGATTTTTTGTTTCAATTGGATTTGGAAATTACATTATTTCGTTTTTGACTCATCTGTTTTTACTAAATAACGTGGTTAGGGGCCTTTTAAACGGGAATCAGTAAGTGCGACCGAAAGTTCATCCATTCTTATCAGAAATGGCGCAAATAGAAAATAGAAAATCTCTACGTCACCTAAGGGCTTTTGCATACAGCCCTTCAATTACCTGTTTGTTGTGTATTCTTATTTAATTACATTAAATTCTTTTGAAATAAAAAAAGTTATGTCAACGTGACAGTTGTTTGTCTTACGCAGTGTTGGTTGCTTAGATACAAGAAGTGGGCCTACCTGAAAGTAATTCTTTAGAAAAAGAAATATGTGCAGTATTGCCACGTTGTGCTCTTGGACAAACTGTTTTAATTTTAAACAGAATCTACTTGGACCACTTTTGTTGCGATTTCCACAATGCTTCAACAGAAAGCATTGTCCCGATATCAATCACGGGCACCTTTTTTTCATCACCCTGTATACTTTTATGCAGAATACAACAATACAAGTTGCTTAAACTTTGAGGAGCTCTAGTTTTAAGTAAGCAAAATCAAACTTAAAACATTTATTCAATTTTATTCAGAATTGATTCATTAACATACAGTGTTATTTTTGTCACCTTTTCGTAGATCACTCTGTATTACATGAATAATGTCTAATCTGACAATTTTGCAAATGCAGTCCAGCATATTTGTTTACATGAGACTTCAAGATTTTTGTGAAGTAAATCAATTTTTTCTAATCTCAATAAAAGTCAACTGTGTATGATTTAGTTTCAAATTATCATAAAGATAAACTATGTTCAGAGCTTTTTGATCTTTTCGTCGTTAGTAAACATTTTAATAATTTTAAACTGAATCTGACCTATGAGCATTTAAAAGAATTAGATAACATCAACAAAAGTGCAAATAATACCATGACAGAAGGAAGCAATTAGACAATTTCCTTATGTGTATTATAAAGCGTTCTTGTTTATCAAGTTTATGAAGCTGTATATAAATTTTCCGTATGCAAGTACAGCTACACAAGGGCAATTTAAATAATTGAAGTTTCCATACTAATATCCAGAGAAAATTATTACCAACCAAAATTAGTTATGTGATTCAAAGCCAGGCATTTTAAATTATATTAACAAATTATTCAGCCCTTATTCAATTAGAAGGCTAATTAATAGAAAATCTTAAACATTTTTTGTTTCCACTAAAATAAATGTGTATGTAATTTTCTTAAATTAATAGGAGTGGTATTATTTACCTACTTGGAAAGAAATTTTATAAGCAATACAAAATAAATAATGCCAGTGTAAACCAAGCCGAATAATATTTGTTAATGGTGCCCATTATAGCACAGCAAGAATATAACAGTAATATAAAACAAAGCATCCGACCACAAATTATGTATCTCACACTCAGGTAAACATATTTACAAAGGGCCGTACTCAAAATATTAGTTTAAAACATCGAAGCGGACATCACAATTTATTGATGCAGTTAATAACAGAGCAATTTGTTTTCAGTTGTTTTTTATCAACATAAAATGCAAGCATTTCTTTTAAAAATATTTTTTTAATTTCATTTACTACATGTCGAGTAAATTGTTGTTTTTCAATAACTTAAAACAGAAATTTCAATAATAACAGTTGTAAAATATTTCCAGCAGTGAATATATACTTACGTACTACAAGTAACTGTTGCATTAGTGTTATGGTATAACTATTAAACATGCCTTTATTTCTCGGCAGATGAGTGAAATAAGACCAATAAAACAGCTTGCGACTGCATACGAATTGTAATTGAAACGTCAACTTAACATTTTTGTACAGACTCGGCCATTAAAAATGAAAATAATATTTTTAATTTTGACAGCGGGACACAAAGTCGCTCATACCAAGTCACTCGCGAAGTTAAGTATATCTACATATCAAACGCATTTCATCACAGTTTCTTTCTTTAAGGAAGTGCTGTCAATGTGTGAGTTAAATTCAAATTTAGAATACAATGCGACTGTATTAAACTACAACTCATTTCAAAAAAACATTTCTCAGAATTGTTTATACTCGTGGCTTTCGAAATATACCCCATCCTTAATTATCCAAACTAAATATAGGAGGCAACATTTCTTCAAGTTCCAAATGAAGCTTAGGTAAACGTCCGCAGTTACGGTATATTAGGCCTGATTTATCTAATGTATAGTGTGGTTGGACAGAACTAGTCATTAGTGCTAGTTATCCAATCATAACTCGATCTTGATCCTCACGTACATTACATTTCTTACCTACGCTATAAATGTGAACCTCATCTGTCATTGCGGTGCAGTCACAATGTACAGAGTTGGACTTGAAACGGTAAACTTAATTTTGGTTTTGAATGATACACAATAAAATTTAAATACAGTCGAACTCCTCTATAGTGATGTTTGAAAAGCCATGAAAAAACATCACTATAGAGAAACTTCACTATATAGAATTTACGTATAATTTTACAGTTTTGGCAGTCACTTTAAAAACCATTCGATATTCAAAATGAAACAAAAAATTAAGATTTATTATTTTTGAAAAAATATTTGTTTATTTACTAAAAACACAGTTATTAATAAACAAAACAGATTTTAATCATATGTAATTGAATACTTTTTCATAGCATGTACTTATTAATAAAAAAATCTGTCCAAAGTTGATTCCCATAAGTAAGGAATTTGCAAGAAACTCTTCTAAGGATTTTCCAGGTAGTCTAAATTTGGGGAAAAACAGTTGTTCAATACATCCATTGTATTTTCTATTACCGAAAATTCCGTTCCCCGAGAATTTCGGTAAACCTTTCTTCAAGAATGATCACTATATAGAGGCTTAACATCATAATATAGAGTTATTTTTATATGAAAAACGTTCAAAAATACACGTTCCTGACAAAAACATCATTATAGAGAGAAAATCATTATAGAGGAGGTCACTATAGAGAAGTTGGACTGTATATTCATCCAAAGGAGCACAAATACTGACCGAGTAAAATAAAAATTGTTTTGTAAATCAAGCCATATGCAATCCAAAGTACAAAGCGCCCTAAGCTATTGAGACTACATTTACTGATTTCATTCAATTAGTAATCAATTTGACTGAGAACGTCAACAGTACAATGGAATAAACAAAGAAATTGTCGATTAAATATTTAATTTTTTTAAGTGATGATTTTGGGTTGCATGTGACTTGATTTACAAACTAACTCTTAGTTATGTGACTAATAAATGCTATATAATAAAATATTTACTTGTGACTCATTTGTAAACCATTAATTTACTCAAACCGCTTATTAGCTTCGAAAATTAACCTTTACATGATATCAATTTGTAAAACTTCTGTATGTTAGTAATGTTGTTAACGTTACTTATTGCCACAGTAATACATACTTCCAAAAGTTATGAGAAATCATTTAGGAGACCTTTTACTGTCAAGATTTGTTTATAATTTTTAATTTTACTTATAAATGAAAAGCAAATAATATACATTCGTCAGAAGTGAAGAGAATAAGAAAGCCTAATTACCTTATTTGACTGTGGTACCTTAGTAACTTTATAGCTTCCTACTCCAAAAAAACTTACAAGTGATTACAGAGGATGCTTTATTTGTTTAAACCTAAAGTCTACGATTAAGATTAAGATTTTTCGTTACTCTCACTTTCTCTCTATCTCTCTGTATCAATGCACAACCTGGCTCGTATGCGAGTTACAAAGTTGGTGCAGACCTTGCTGACCCCAGTGGTGTTAGTGTGTAAATGTTATCTACAAGATTTGTTACTTTTACCGAACTTCCAGATATTTCAGGGGAAGCGTCATTAATTTTACTCCCAACGACGGATGGTGACTGAACCGAGTATCGACTCCGAATGGAACGAAAATATTCCGACCTCCCCGGGATTCAAACTCGGCACCTCCGTGCAAAAAGAACGGTAGCCTGGTTCTCGTATCGCTGAACTACCCAACCCCCCGAAATTATGAAGAATTATAAAAGTTCAGCATTATGGAAAATGTTAACAACCAACCAATATTAATTCACAAATCTACAATCGCTTTTCAAAAATTGTTAAAGGAATATGAGCCTAAAAAATTAAAGATATTAGACATGAAACGAAATTCATTAATGTCGGCATACCAATTGTTGAAAATATAATGACCCCAAAAAACGTTCTATTCCAGCATCAAAAACAGACATAATACATTTTACATTCCAAAACGCATACGGCTCCTATATCATGAGATGTGGCCTTATATAGGAAGGTTCATCGTTTAGCATTTTTGAGAAAAATCATCTTTCTAATTCTCCTAAAACATTTAAAGCCCACTGTCAATAATCTACAATTACAATACGATAAAATGGTCGTTATATTTCTTTGAATTTAAGTACCTATTCCAACGGCGCCAGGACACTATAAAGTCAAATAATTCAAAATCATTTTTTTGCTGTTCAGGTCATTACGTACAAAATATCACAGACAACACGATTGCCGAAGTTTTAAATTTTGATAGAGCCGTCGATTTGAAATTAATAAGTGTTTAAGACTTTTTCCTTGAACCGCGTTAAGCGCTAGGTACTCACCATAATCACAAACAGAATACCTGCCACACTGGTCTGGATTTGCTTGCTTTGTTATTTTGAGTCAAATGTCCTTCTACAAATGTTTCTATTACAGGCACTTTGAAATCATCCTGAATAGGTTTATCGCAATTTTATGAGGTTGATATTTGAGGCTTTGGCCATAAACACACTAGACGATATTAGAATACGATTTATTCAGAATATTTCGATATTGAAAAAGGTTTTATCTCAATATGCTATACGATGGATCAGCCTGTATATACTGTCTCACGAATGATGATACTTGAGAGTATTTTCAGTAGTCGTTTGGTTCAATTTTAAACAGAATGCTAGTGTCTTCCAAGCAACTTATTACACAATACATTAAAGTTAAGTATCGTCATTCGTTAAAAGGTTCGTATAAAATGTTTCATAAGGAAACTACGAGAAATACATATTTAATTCAATCGAAACATCACAAAATATTATTCTAAAAATAAACGCATGTTTCTGACTGTAGAACATAAAGTTAAAATTTTACAAATAAGATAAACATAAAACGATAAATGTATTTTGCTAAATGCGTAGCTCATTCCAATGAAATCTTGCATTTTATATAAAATTATTTTATTTTGTTCGAGATTAAGAATTCCAATATAAATTCCACAGTGCCATCAAGAACTATTCTAATACCGATCAAACACACTTATGTCGCCTGCCTGTCTCTCTCATCACCGTTTGTTTTTTATTTTAAAAGGGAAGGAACGCAGAAGAATTTATACTGAGAAGACCTTGTTAATAACGCTGAAAACAGAGACATTTCTAATAGGATTACTCTTGTCGCGTGCCTTCTTATCAGTTCACTCTACCGTCGAGTTGCGACCACCTCACAGATTATAATACTTATTTCAAAACCGGTAATATTTTTTTGTTGATCGATTTTAAACAAACGTTACCTGCGATGTGTCTTTTTTGGTTCATGCAAGGCATAGTTGGTTGAAAGGAAAGAGATAATCCGAAAGGAGAACGGTCAGAAGTTGAAAAGTTATGTTACTGTCATTTTTACAACTTAAACAAAGGGATAAAGAGTCTGATTTATGCCATACATTAACATAAAGTGAGGATAATTACTTTTTTAAGATTAGATTTTTGTGGTCAATAATGCTAATCAGTTATTTACATTGTTTGGATTATTGCTTTTAAATTTTCTGTGGTTTATCGATGATAAATTAGCAATTAAGAGTGTATTTCACAAACGAACTTTTTTGGGTTCCATTAGGTTATAATTGTTTTTCTTTATTAATTAGTGTTTTCGTTTTTTATTCGACCACTTAGTTACCTACATAATCGGAGATATGAGGTCATTAAATTAATAAACCCGATATTAAAAACGACCATTTCCATTTCGCGGAACTCTATGAAAACCAGACAACTAATGGTGACATTTTTTAGGGATATCTCACTTTATCGCGCAGTAATAATTTTGGATTCAAAGTAAAGGATTAAGCAATTTCCATAATGACCTACCAGTTAAATATCGCATTTGGATCTAACTTAAATTTAACAAATTTTTGGAAAGGATCATGCGGTTTCTGATTTATAAATTCTTATTCATTAAGTAACCAACAGCGTTATGCTGTTTTTAGAGAGGTATTTATCTTTTAAGAAATAATTTTATAATTAGGATAAAACCTATTTTTATTACCCAAAAAAATGGGAAAATTAGAAGCAATATTCTTAATCAAAATTTTCAGAAATACATGTTTCTCTTGCACCGTCACGTCACCACCAAATATCGTGAACATAACATCTACCAAAAAAGTCATACGCTCGCTTAAACTATGTATTCTTCACCTTTTTGTCTGTATTACACCACAATTAAAGTTTTAATTTTTTTTAATGATTTACACATAATTTCGAAATTAAAATCAGCCATCAAGCCATGTGAACACGTGAAATTTAGTGACCGCCAATTTGACAATCCCACGATGCGCAATGTAACTGCGCATAATTCAATCTCTTTGTTTTGAAAGTATCCATTGACGGCGATTTATTATCAAACGATTAAAGCTATCAAGAATTTGTTCTCGCAATCTCATCTACGTTACATTTTAGATTTTTTAATAGGCATTTAGATTTTTTTTTTTTATCTAATTTTATCTATTCTTTATGGCTAGTAAATCTGTGGTAGAACTAGTGAAGGTGATTTAAAAACGCCTGCAATAGAAACATTTGCAAAAGGACATCTATCACAAAATTGGTCTCTCGATAAGCAACAATGTCGAGAGCCGTATGGAAGGTATTCTATGGATTTAAAATCATCAGTACGAATGAGACTCATTTTTTGTTCAATATGAATGTTTCTTCAAGCTAATTGTAACAGGCTTTTACACTGTTTGACGAGAATCCAATTTACTAAATCAAAAGTTTGAGATTCGGGTCTGAAGTGAAAAATACCTGTCTTGTAGGGTATTCTGTTTGCCATTACGTTTAGCGGTTAGTCGACCACTGTCGACGATGATTTACGATTTTTGCTGGGAAAAGCTTCAAACACTAATTAATGACGGCCCCTTTAAAATATTAAATTTCAGTACTTGTTCTAAGTGACATTTTGTACAGCAAAAACATTATTTTTATTTATTTAACTCAATGATAAAATTTAAAATCATAAAACGCCCATTTTATAGTACAGTAATTGTAGATTATTGACCGCGAGTTTTCAATTTTTTAGATGGATTGTAAAGCTATAGAACGCTATAGAAAATGCTATACGATGTGTACCCTGTATACTTAAGTTGTATTTTCACAATAATTGTTATTATTATCAAGTGAAAATCACAGATTAGATCAATATGTTACTCTTCTTTCTCGTATGTTCTTAAGAACAACCATGTGTTTTATTGTAAGGGCATCTATCCCATCTGGTGTTCTGACGCACGCCCCAACCACACGTTAGGCACCCATTCCAACAACGAAGGATTTTTTAAATAAATGCCAATAACGGGGTTAATGTTTTTTCTTTACAATTTAATTTTTAAAAATATTAAAACGTTACATCGACTTGACCGTACAAGTTTAGAGAGAATGCAATTAGTGGAGGTAATGTCCATCCGAAAAGAATTTTTAAAATAGCATCAGAAGACGAGGCTTTGCAAGGTAGACCACGAATACGTTGTTTGCTCAAGTTAGTTACAAGAAATTAGAAGAAACGTGTTAATTCGTATTGAAAAAAATTGATAGGTTTTTAAGCAATAATTTTAGAAACTTTTTTGTTAACTGATTAGTTTATTAATTACTTACCATATTTGTCTGTAACTTAAATTTAACGAATTTTACGATCAAACTGCATCTTACCTAGGACTTTTTATGAACGTTATAGAAACCCCGCTACAAGCGAAGATTTGTTTTTAGGTTGTACAACATCATTCAACATAAAATGAAACATTAATGTTTGTAATTTTATGAAACTGAGTAGAAAATGATCAATTATGAATATAATGTTGGTACATTCCACCATTAAAATAACGTTACTTCTCGTAGTGACTGAAATTAATATTAAATGCTTACATTTAACGTTTTAATCCATCGATAATTGATTGCATAAATTACAACAAACGGCGGCTATTTAATGCGGCGATATAAAAATAGTTAAACGGAACCAAATAAAAGGGCAGCAAAGCGTAAAGTTCATACACAAAACATTCCCTAATTAAACAGTTTTTCTAGTGTTCCGCCTGAAATATCCACAAGTTCATTACCGATTAAAATCAACCATGAACCGACGGTTTTATATTATTACTTGTTTGAATTTTCTCGTTGACAATGGCTCGTTATATTTCAAGTGAATCGGATTTTACCGCTAAGACAATCAATTTTTAACGTAGTAACTCAATGAACTAAATCAACTGATGTTTTTATTGACTATATATATTGATCGGTGCAAAAGAAATTTACTACTTGATCATTCATAGAGACATTAATTACCATACCAACATAAAGATTACAATTAAAAGTGAAATTAAATACAGTTACTTATTTTTCTCCAAAATAATTTAAATTGATTTTATTTTATGGTCTGTAATCAAAATTACAGAGTTGCAAAAACTACTAATCCGTTTCGAAAGTTGAGAAGGTTTGTTTGCGATTAATGTTTTTACTCTTTCATAATTTATTTTATTTTACTCGACAAAACTGGCAAACAATTTAAGTTGTAGGTAATTGTCAGTGGTATATTTATAGTAAACAACATTGAGTGTTTTACAAGTAAATAATTTATTAATTTTAATCTGACACAAATATACTTAGGCAATGTTTTGTTTGTAATTTTGTTGATATGATATTTGCTTAGATAAACTTAATTCTTAGCAGATCAGCACCTACAATAATTGCCACCATGGATTACTAACTAGTAGTGCGTTTTTTTTCAACTTCTTACGTGTAAAAATTCGTAAATCGATTGCTAAATAAACGTAGATACATATTCTACAGCCGCAATTGTACGTACAAAATTTTGTTACTACCTCTACAAAACTTTGTATTTAAATTTTTCTTGAGTTTGAAGCAACTTTCTGAATTAGCATTTTTTACAAAAATGAATCCAACACAATAAATGAAATACAGCAACTTGTAAATAACAATCGAAAACAAGAAGTGACAATCAAAACCGAACCGAAAATGGAAGGTGTCTGTTTAAAAACTGTTAATGATGGTGATGATGTCGGGGATGAAGATGGAGATATCTCCTCGAATAATATGAAAGGGTTAGAGGATGATATGATAAAGGATGATTTCATCGAGCACTACACTAGGATGCTAATGATTAATAATAGAAAAAGGTTAGACACAACATTATGATGTGTGGAAGGTTGCAGGAAATCGCTTGGTGATTGGTGATACACCGATGGTTTTTACTACCAATCTTATTCATGTGGGTGATGTAAACTATCCCAGAACCACAGGTTTGATCGAATTGCTGTTCAAGCAGAACCCCGATGCAGGTCTTCTTAGTTAAAGTGATTTGGAAACTTATGAAAAAATTGTGATATCAGTAAACGTTCATCGAAAACGTTACAGCGTAGATCAACCCACTAGGAAAGACTGCAGTTTCAAATTTAAAAACATTACTATAAAAATGATGCAATCAAGTGCACCACCCCAATCCGTAGTTGCTTAAGAGAGTGGACGTGTGAATTTCACAAACTGGGATGATCCGAACGAGTTGGTAGATCGTCTTGCGCCATCTCCTTGCATTCCAGGATGCTGGAAATCCAAATCATTCGAATGAAATCTAACCACATTTCTTAGTTGGGTATGATGAGTGTCGAAGGTCCATCATCAATGATTAAAGATTTTATACATTGTCAATTTATTTTAAATTTTTTACTATTAGTAACTCATGTTTGCGGTTAACTGGATATTCATGCACTAGGCACGTTTAGAGATGCTCAAACTTGTCTGGAGAAATATATTCAATATCCACAGATTCATTCGTGATTTAGGCGAAGGATCATTCCGGGTATAAAGAATTAGTAATATGTTTTCGATTTTAAACACATTTTATTGCCACAAATTTTTTGTTTCCCATGTGAGGAGAACACGGATGGTAAATATTCAGCTTTATTATAAAAATACTATCACACGTTCGGTAACTTTCGGCAACTTTGAGATAACCCAACTCGACAATTAACAAACAATTAACAAAAGTTAACCCCACAATTCCATCACCGATCTAAGATTCATTCAGGCCGAATCGAGGAAGGGGAAAGTGGGAAATTCCGCCCACCCAAAGAAAAATGCTCATAAAAAATTTTCTACTTACGAACAAATGTTCATAATTTTACTACTGAATCTTAAATGTATGGGGAATTTTACTTATCACAAAAAAGAATCTACGACAAACCGATTTAGAAAAAAGAAATATATTGCGCAGAATTCCCTTGTGTATTGGGCAATACCGCGCAGATGATGGGGTAATTCTGTGCAGGGATTAAATAAAGCTGAGAAACTCCAAATTCCTTATAAAGGCATTGTTGCTTCTTAAAAATCAAAATATATTTAAAAATGAACAACATTTCACACGAATCTTATAAAATTTGTTCTGCTATTTTCTGTTTTTCTTCTTTTGTACCTTGGAACACATGTCGCACGTGTAATTAACTAGAGAATCCCAACCACTACATTTTGAATGTGTTCATTTCGAACAGATTACGCAGCGGTACCAAATTTCCTTGTCGCGTCCAAATTTACCACACACCAAGCATTCGCCAATATCTTCAGCTGGATTTATACCATCTAATTCATCATCGTCGTATAGCTGACTCTCATCATAACTTTCAGACTCAGAATCATCAAAATGCAACTCAAGTTTCTTACCAAGAATAGTTTCTTTTCTTTAGCATATGGTTCCCTTAATTTATCCACTTTATCTTCCTGATTCCACTTCTTTTTAACTCTTTATGTTGTTTTTTATGAATCTTCTTTTGGTGTTTTATCTGTAATTGCGTTTTTAATGGCGTGGAAGTGAAAATTTCTGAGTGTTGTTTTACACGTAATTTAGATGGTTTCTTTGCAATCAGGACTGGAACCGATGCTAAATTTTCAATAGGAACTTTTGGTAAAGACGGCACATAGGAACATGATGTTGCAAACTGTTTCAATAATCTTCGATGGTCGGGGTTGTGGCTCCGCTCTTTGGTTTGACTGTTGCGCAGTATTAATGGAAGAAGTTCTCTGCCTGATCCCACTTGTTTTCGTCCTTTGGGGGACAAAATTTTTACTGGCTTTTGGACCGTGGAGATACCAGTTTCATCCACATTAAAAATTCGACTTTTAGAAAACTTGAACTTTTCCATAACTGTGAGCAGATTGTTAAAAAACCTATCAACCTCGGATTTATTGAAAGCAGAAATGCGATTTTGGCTTGTGTCTTCTGGTTTTCGAAGACTAATTTCCGGATGGCGCTTTAAAAGTAGTTCTAGCCATTCTGCACCAGCCATGTTTTTTTCTTTATCGAAACGGTGTTTAATTTCATTTGCATTAGCGTACTGGTACGCCAAACGCCGCAGTTCTATTCCTGTAATCCCAAAAAACATATTTGCCAATTTAATAATATGATTCGTTATGGTGACTCCCTACTCATCATTAAAAACTGGTTTTCTTTCCAATTTTCCTTTGGTGTTGGCGTTGGTCTTTAGTTTGTCAGGTAGTGTGGCCTCTGGTATATTGAAAGACCGACGCACTTCTCGTATTTTTTGCCCAGATTGTATGGCAATGATGGCAGTTTTTAATTCATCTTTCGTCCATTTAGACTTGTCCGTTTTTCGAACATAAGTACGGGGCATTTTGGTTCCTACACAAAAAAACAATAAATTCTGATGGAAAAGTTTTAAGTGGGGTAATACCACGCAGCGCGAAATTACTCCGACACATCTGCGGGCAATTCCCCCAATGGGAGCAATCTAACCAAACTTATCATTGGTAATGAATGACGCAATATAATTAATTGACCGTATGTTGGAAACTATGTATAAATATGAAGCAAAATAACCATACAATAGTTTTATTTAAAAGTAACAATAAAATGTACTTACCACTTTTCCAAGATGACTCGAAAATAGGTTCAGCGCGTGAAGAAACAAACAATCAGTCACTGTGTTTAAACTAGAATCACTATTGCAGTTAAATTAAGAGCAGATATTCGCAAGACTATTACGAAATGACGTGCTATGTTCGAATCGTCAAATAATTTAACTTAACTACTCAGGTTCGTAACCATATGAAGAACATCATTCCCAACATCCAACCTCAGAACTTTTTTAATTTCTCCATTTACCGATTTCAAATTGCCAGTTTCGCTCAGCCTTTGGTCGAGTCTTCTGAAAACTTGTGGATATTAATGATTTCGTTTGGGATACCTTTCACCATAAATCATCGGGGAGAGCAAACATTTTCCTCATAGAAATATCAGCACACTCAAAAATATCATAGATTTTAAACGTTTTTAAACTCTCGTTATGACTGAGATTATAAAAATAAAGTCAAAAATACCAAACACAGAACAGCAAATCAGGAACACAAACAGTAACAAGAGTCAAGAATAGATATTTTAAATTACACTGTACAGATTATTAAAATTTCAATTAATTTCAAAACGTAACACTGACATCAAACACTAAACAAATATTCGTTTCATTTAGAGTATGCGGCGGTGTTGCCACGTGCTTTTGCCGTGAAATCGAAAAAGGAAATACCATGAAAAGAACTATTTGGTTAAATGACGTGAAACGATTTCAACTTTACTTTGTTTATCGTTATTTAGGTAAGTGTTTTTTTTTTAAATTTTGATACGTAGTAACTAGTTAAAAATATTAGTAGACCGATTGGTTCACCCTGTAGACAGGATTGAAACATAAACTTATATTGTAGCGCATAAATCTCTCTTCATAAAAATGATTTTAACATGAATAAATACGAGTTATACAACGTGTGAACGTAACAGGGAATGATCCATATGTGGGCCATTGGATAGTGAATGTGTAATTTCTTTAAGTTTTGGTTTATGCCTCTTAACTGATAATAAATTATACTACCTGTTAGTGGATAAACACTAACAAGTAAATGATTGATTTCCAATATTTTGATGATGTATTTAATATTCAAATGTTACCGTATCTTTCTGTACCATATTTTTTCTATTTAATGTATGCTTGTAAATAATGATCATTCTGTATCACAAAATTATTACTGCAAAATTATTCAATACTTTAATTCTTTGTTGGAAAACTCGCAACAGATTTTTAAATGGCTCTAAAAACTTTAACCAACTTTTGTAGTAAATTAAAATAAAGCACATCCAATGATTGTTATCTGGCTATAAATTATTAGGAGACCGCGAAAATATGTAGTTAACCTAAACAACCTAATATTAAATTATATTCGCATTTAGTGAAATTAGGGATGCTAAAACTTTTTTGTTATCTAATTTATTATTTACAGTGAGCTGTTTATTCAGTTAGAAAATGAAAAAAAAAGATAATGCTAATGCTAATGCTAATACATATCATATGAATAAAAATAATAATTAAGCGAAAACACACTTCTATCGCGTTATTTATTATCAGTTTTAAAAGCGACAAAGTTTTACCAAAATAAGTAGGTACTTATTACCTGCGTTCAGAACATAAACTAATGAGCAACCCTCGCAATCATAAGTTTGAAATTAACGAGACAACATATGTTATTTTTATTATTGATACCTACTAATGAGGTTAATTTATTTTAGGGGGCTCGATAATAGCATTATTAACGACAAGGAAAGCCTAATAAATAAAGAAATTCGATTACTGGTAAAATGCTCGTTTCGATGTAATGAGCTTTATGCACATCGCAGCTCGTTTTTATATGTTTTATACATGAATGGATTAAAGGGTCACGTTCACATGTTTTAAATTATGGATACCCTCCAGCAATCGTTGTTAATTATACAGGGTGGTTTTACAATATGGTACCAGCTTAGAAAATAAATAGTTTTCATTTTTCGGATTTTTTAATTCCCGAATTAAGTTACAAGCCACAGAAATATTATTTTGAAAATACCAAGTACGTAATTGAATACAATTTTGTCAATCCATTTTTTAAATTTTATTTCACGGGCACAATTTTCACTTTAAAGTATGGCCCAAATCATTGTTACTACTGTTTCATTAACAACATTGCAAAATTTGCTTGATTCAATCACCTTTTTTCTACAAACGTTGCAAATTACTCAAGAAAAAAACAAATAAATATGAAGAGCGCATGAAACTATCAAAATAAATTTCGTTAAAATAACCATTAAAATTTTTGCAAGTAAACTGACAAAAGTAACAAATTAACTTCCTTATCTTGGCAACCCCAATTCCGGATTTAAACATAATAAGCATTCGCCTACCTATTAGTAGGTAGGTAGCTATCTGTTTTTATGTGTTGTAAAAAGGTAATTAACTTTTTTACAAGGCAAACTTGTAATTAGTGTATATGGTAGATAAGAACAAAGCACTCATTAACCTGGCGATTAAATTACAATCGCATTATGATAAACTATTTTCATGACGTGTTTTGTTGCATGTAGAAAAGGCTCCAAAAACTATCGAGCAGTACCTACTACAATATAAAATTGCAAAAAATCTAATTAAATCAATAAACGTACACTTACAAGAACAAACGAATGGAACGGAATGAAATGCAATTTTAAATTATGTAAGTATATTATCCTTGATCGTATCTGATTTTTAAAATTTCCTACTTTCCTAAAGTTATTGCAAAATAAAAACTATACACAGGAAGGTGCTACCGTGCTATCCAGAAAAATTGTACGTGCCACTCTATGGTGATATACTGGCATTTCGCGTCCCGCTCAACTTACAGTTTAACATTTTCACAAATTTGACAGCGACATAATACTTTTCTTAAAAAAACAATTTTTTGTCAAAAGTAAACAGTGTGGGAACTTATTATATAAGCAAGTAAGGTTTGATATACCTTTTAGATATAATTATCTCTTAATAAATTTATTGTGTGCGTAAATTTGATGAAATAATTAACTACTTTAGTAATATAGTAATATAGTAAATGACAGAAATAAGCAGAGCGACACAAAAATATCATTATGAAGTGGCACGTTCAGCCACTTTAGATATCCCGGTACATTATTTAGAAATAACAATTTAGTAATTGAATGTAACAAGTATCTAAAATAATTTTCTTCAATTAAATTACAGCTATGTTTTAATTACATAACTATGTACTAATAATTTTGTTTTAAGCTAAATTAAAGTTCACAAAGATTAAATAAAATCCGTTAAATTGATTCAATCTTACAATTGCATTATGCAATAACTAAATTATTAATTTAAAATATGTATTCGTGCATACCTCATCCAATTCAATTACAAATGGCAAGAGCAACGAAAATATTTAGTGAAAAAAGGAAATGTATGTACATACATACTTTAAATTTAAGGAAAACTTGAGTATCAAGCTTTTGTAAGATAGGTGTCGAGAGCATTCACAAGTTAAAAAAATTTAAGTTACGAAGCAATTTTGATATTTTAAATTTTTTAATATCTTCAACAGTTTTCAACTAACTTTTTACGACTTTTCTGGAGTTCTATTGGAGCCCCTCTTATTTACCGATTTTGTTCATTAAGAAACTAATTGTCAGATCAGGGTAGGAGATTTGTATTCTGCCTAGTGTCTCGAATCTTTTTATCAAGATTTGATTCGTTGAAAACTTATCGTCTGAATGGACAGACACATAATAACAGGTAGGTACTTAAACGGGCTATTCGCTACTAAAAACATTTACTACATTCAATTATGTAGGTTTATAATTAGTAGTGTACTTTTGATAGTTTTTATATTTCATTACCGTATATTTATTAATTTCTTATTGGTACAATACCGACCTATTTGTATATTTGTATAGGAAATCCTATTCTTAAATGTTTATTATGACAATTAGGTCTAATTAAACTAATCAAGAAGCTACTAATCAACAAAAGACAAAGAAAACCTTAGTACTTTTTTAAAATCATAGATTTGCCTACATTTCATACGGTTAGTTACCATAATTTGGTTAAGTTATTATGTAATAGAAATTCCAAGAAAAAGGAATCCAGTCGTAGAATAAATGTACCTACCTTTTAAGATCTCATAGTATTTTCCGTGTCAAAAATATTATCGCTTTCTGATATCTTAGAAGACATCATTGTATTCGTAAATGTATATAGAAAGAAAACATATTTATGCAGCATACAAAGTAATAATGGTATATACGCTCACAAGCTGTTATAGTATTGCCTTTTTGTTCGAATTGTTACTTCATTTAGAAGTTGGTTAGTTTAATTGCCCATGTAAACTGTCCTGGGAATAACATGAAAACTACAAAAAGTTTCAAATAATATGCATTTTGAATGCACAAGACATTCAAGACATTTCGTTAAGTGATCCGCTGATTTTTAAGTTATTTCCGAGGAGCAACAATATACAACAATTGTTTTACATTAATGTGATAGCCGAAGTATTAGTTATTTAGTACGTAATGAATTCGCCATAAATAAAAACACTACGTATTAAAAAAACATTGTACAAGGAAACATCTTAAGTACAGTTAAACTTGTACAAGACGGAACTCTTTGGAAACAAAAACAAAATTCGTGTTATTTAGAATTCCACATTTACCTATTTCAGTTTGAGGTGATTGAAACTGAAACCAGATAATGTAGATATGTCAGTCTATTTTTTTTGCAGATAAAGTGTCCCCATTATAGATTTATGATAAAAGGAATATCTATCGTACTAACAAATTGTTCTTTTACACGATACATCTTCATCAATTTTGTAGTAGTATACTACGTCCGACAATTTTTCTGAAATAAAATTATTGTTTTTCAATCAATTGTGTTCTGTCGGTTCTTCTTTTCCTTACAGATAAACTGGTTTCAATAAAATACTGTGCGACAATTGAAATATTTTTATCTTAACAAATCGCGTTTTTACATAGTGCATCTTCGTAGGTTTTGCAATGGTACATATTGTGGTGACACAGTTGAGTTTCATATCAGACAGGCCTGGAAACCCACTTTGTTAGCGGAATTTAAACAAGAAACTTTATTTTATTTCAGAAAATTTGTTTAACGTATTATTACGAAACTTATGAGGATTATAAATATTCCTTTTATCATACATTAAAACTCTAGGGTCAGTTTTATTCAGTTTTACGCTCAGGTAAGTAAATGTGTAATGCTAATATAAATCCATAAACTTAATTAGACGTCTGTTTTTACCTTCGCCCACTCCACATTAAAATCATAATAAAGTTAATTTAGAGTAGACGTCGCGGCATTAAAACGCGAAACGCCAGTAATAAATTCTAATCAAGAAGAAGAAACAACATAGCGCCAAGGGCCAAACTCCAATTAGTTCACAATTGGTCGGCAAAGTTAAGCAAACAAAGAAACAATTTTAAAACGCCATTTTGAATGTTAACGTGCACCCCTCTTCCCTTTTATTAACATAGTGCATTCTCCCCTCGTATATTTATGGTAAAATTTACAGGATGTTCTAAAAATGACGGAAGAATTTTCCCCTTAAATATATAATGAAATAAGTAAGAGCATTCTAAAGTGACAACAAAAATATACACAACATTATCAAAAATTATTTGAGATAGAAACTTTCTAGGACGACCAGCTGAATTAAACAAAATTAATGAAAAATTTGTGTGTCCGTACTTTTATTGACTTTTGTCAGACTTTTCAGAAATAAAAAACGTAATCTCGGAATATCGCGTCGAAAAGTTAATATACAACGTGTCCCAGAAATAATGTCATTAATTTTAACCCGTAGTAGAACTCCTCAAAACAAACATTTTTTCTATGTACCATTTTCTCGAAATCTCAATTTTGTTTTGGCATTTTACCCTCCCTGAAATTGACGAGCCGCTTTGATTTGATAAATCACTGACGGTGATCGTGAATATTAGTTTTTGCTGACTGCATAAAAAAATATCTACGTTTTGTTAGTATGTTTCTTGTCCTGCTTCGTATTGTTCTTTCTTTCATTGGATATTCAAGGTTTGTGCGTTTTATAATACATAATTTTTTCACTCACTTATTTAAACCACCCGCCGCACATCTAGTCTTTGTTATTGTGACTTGTAAATGCTTGTAACAATTATTTTGAACATACCAATTTTGGTAGTAAAACTTTGACAAGGACTCAAATTATTTCATTTATGTATTACCATAGCATTTTTCAATTTGCATTCCAGAACTTTACAATAACAGCAACGGTCAAATTAATGAGTTGCTGCGTCGACAGAACTAAAAAGCAGGGAATGTTTTCTTGCATTGGTTTTTTGTTCTACGCTTATCGGTGTTTAACATTCAGCATTATTATCCATGGGCGGGTAACGAAATAAGAGTCAAATCTGCCAACAATTTTAACTTGTTAATCTAAAACGTCTACACCAAAAAGTTATTTTAAAAAGTCCTTGGATTTGACGAGTTCTATCACTGGTTAAAATTAATGACATTATTTCTGGGACACCTTGTATATGTAGTTCAGGAGAAAAAATATACCTACTGAACGGTACGAAAATCGGATCACTTACAAATTTCAGTAAAATTATATTATTTATGTATCTAGAACGAAAAGTGAAACTTTAAAGTACGAGCAGTTGTTTACAGCCGAGGCGTTTAGCCGAGGCTGGAATTACTTGCGAGTACCTTCTAAGTTACTTTTCGTTTGAGATACATACAAAACTTTATTTCATACTGGATATTTTACGTGTTAAATTATTGTGAACAGAAATTTGACGTTTTATTTTTGACAACCAATTCGTAATAATTTATTATAAGTAAGCGATGAGCAATTTTCATAGCAACGGAAGTTTGTTTACTTAATGACAAATCAAAATTTTACTTTTTCGTTACGTTTTCTATATTTTAAATGAGGCTAATCAGGCAAAGAAAAATGTAATACCCAAAAAAGCGAAAAATCAGTACTAAAAGGAATATAAGATGTTATGTAACTGGAAGGAGGAAAAGAATATTTCGATTGTGAATGAACATATCCTCTTGGTTTATTTTTCAAATAAGGTAGGTACGTAGGGCATTGTTATCGACATAGCTCAGCTACTATGCTAGCAGACGCCGGAGCAACCTGGGTCAATATTAAAACACATAAGGGACGGAAGAGTTCCACTATGGCTGAAAGTTATTTAGAGGCTTCAATTGAAAATAAGAAGAGATGCTCAAAAATTATATTGCAGTCAGAGAAGAATGTTATCGGAACCTCATACTCTTCTGTTGTGGCAGAAGCAATTGTAAATTGGACCTTTAATGTGTGTTGTTGCCATAGAAACAAACTGACGTAAAATTTTAAAGTTCTAGGACTTTTAAAATTTTACTTTAAAGTACTAGCACTTTAAAGATCTACTTTTCGTAGCATAAATTGGCCAAAAAGCGACACTTTAGAAACCAGTATGAAATAAAAATGTGAATTGATGACATTCACTCACTGTCCTTTTACCATCTTTTTCTTCAATCACTACAGCTTTTTCAACAACCGATACTGCTCGAGTAGTAGTTCTTTTGCAGGATGGTCGTAATGTTGATTTCGATCACAACTAGGTTCAATGAAACTGAATCTTACACTAGACGAGTTGACACGAATCTAATATGATCAAGATCGACTTTGGGTGATACCAATGATCCAGAACTTTTCCAGCATCACCAAGTAGCTCGCAACTAATTTGCGAAGGAAGACTTGAACTGGACTTTGAACCTAGTACTCTTCACTGAGGAGTTAAAATTTTGTTGATACTCTTTGATTGTCATCAAGAGAGCGTAAACAAAATCTTCACTAATCAGTGAAGAGAACTAGATCAAATGTCCAATTGAAGTGTTTCTAAGCAAAGGAAATGTGAGCTATTTGATGGTGCTGGAGAAGTTTTGGACTATTTGTACGTTTTCGTGTCTCTAAATTTTTCCTTAATGTTCAATAACTTACACTTGTATTTCTAACTTCTTTCAGGGAATGTCTGGTTTCAATCGCTGTCGCTGATCAATTTTTGAGAACGGGCAACCGTAAAGTGATCATCCTAGATTGATATTAACTTTGTTAGATTTGTATAGGTCTTCTTAAACCTCTTCGTCTGCAAGATGTCTCAATAAAGAAGATAAAGCTCGATAATAAAAAATAAGTGGCTTATTGGTTCATTATTTGATGGTATTCGATAGATATTAAAGGCATATTGGGAAGAAAGCAAACGTTTTTCGGTCTGAAATAATTCCAGAAAAACAACAAAAATTTGCGTTGAAGAGCTGTAATATTGTAAACATATGTTTTCACTCGGTAGAATGTAATTGTAAGTAATTAGGAACTTTAAATTTATTAGATAGTAACAATTTATAACAATATGATAAGAAAATAAGACTTATTGTAAATGCATCAAACTCTATGCAACTTAAAATTGCATTAAATTGATAGCACAATTGAGGGTTCGTTCATAAACAGCTCGGTAGAGATGGTAAATGGATTTAGTGGAACGTTTGATGAAATTAATGTTCACAATTAGTTGCAGCACGCAGTCTTGTCACGACACAGAGCTATTCTATTCACTCGTTAGTTACAATGTTAAATAGGTACGGCCCCTCGTAAATAATAAACGAATACACAAACTTAATAATCACATAGGTAAATTCGATTATGTAAGGATAATGATTGCATGATAAAAGACATAATTTAAATAAACTTATCCATTAATGATATTGCCATAAGATGATGCTTTGGTTATATTTTTATATTTAATTTGATGGATACAAAAATTTTGTAGAGCTTAATGACAATGCCGTTTTAACAAAGCTTTGATAAAAACCAAGTTTGTGAAAAATAATAACCGTAAATCTTTAGAATAAAAATATAAAGCGATCACTGAAGCGTTTAAATTTCCTGTCTTCATTTCTTGCCCATTGTTATTTCAGCATTATTGTTATTTTTCGGAGATTAATTCAATTTTACTAAAATCCAGAAAATTTGTCAATAAAAATTTAAATTAACAGGTAAAAAATTGATTTAAATTCACAGAATAACTATAAACAGTGTAGAAGTACAGTTAATGTTTTATAGAGACGCAGTTTTTAACAGTAGTCGTTTTGTATACGGATATCCCTTCCTTCATAACAACAACAAACTAAAAATATTTAAGTGTTTTAACCAATAGTGACACTTATTAATGAATGCATTTGCATAAAGATAAGTGCTTATATTTTATCAAAGCACAGTACTACAGGTCAAATTGATTAATGGCAAAATAAAAGAAGTGATACCTATCAACCGCGTTATTTTGATTAGAGCATTGTTTTAAATTAAAAGTTATAACGCAAGTTTGAAAATCAGATCTGCTTATTATTATCTCTATTTATCTAAAGTGGAACTGTGATTGACGTGTTCATACATCGCTCCTGAAAATTTGCTGATTTAACCCGATAAGTTGTAGTAGATTAGTAGAATAATATTAATTTCATTCAGTAATAGTCATTTAGTAGTCATTAATCATTTAATTCATCATAAATTGGATAATTTTGGAAATTTTTGACTTACGGTAACTGTCAAATATTTTCCGATTGAGAATTTTCACTATTTTTTGCCCGTGAAGCGTTATTATCGCGTTAAATAGGACTGGATACGTCTGGTATAGATTCATTCATTCATTTGATTCGTTTATTTAAGCAATTGATTGTAAAAATTGTAAAATTTTTGAAACGTCAAATTTTTCCGATTGGAGATTTTTCGTAATTTTCACTCGCGAGGCGTATTTCCCGTGATCGTTGGGAGCGGATACGTTTAATTTAATTTTATAAAGTCGCGGCACGAGTTTGATCCGTTCATTTTCAATAATTATCGCATAAATTGCAAAAATTTTGAGAAATGTCAAAAAATTATTAAATTTATTAACTAACTAGATTTTATTAGAGATAAAATTTTGATTTTTTAATTTTTAATTAATTATTTTCTGAGTTATGCAGAATTTAGGAAAGGAAAGAAAGAGGTGTCGACGTCAATCAGATGCTTTGGTGTCCTGTGGACTAACTTGTCCCGTCTTGGAGAAGATGGATCAATCAAAGGATGCCACAGCAAAGCCAGGAAGAAAGGACAGATTAAGTAAGGCCATTAATCAATTAATTTTAAAGGTCCGCGTAACAGTGAAGGGCACTGAAGATATGAAGTACAAAACCTTACATAAGGAAATGAGGAAGGCTCTGAGAGAGCTGCTTAGATTGGCGGATAATGTTGACGAGATTGTCAATTCCAAGGAATTTGATGCATTGGATGCATCAAGGATCTCTAATGACAAGATTGTCAAAGAGAATTCAGGGGAGTTTGATGCATCTAATGTATCAAAGATGTTAAGGATCTCTAATGACATGATTGTCAAAGAGAAAAAGGGGACTGCCAGGGTGCGTGATGGCACCCGTTGTGCGGAGACGACGAAGCCGTGTCATACATTGACGGAAATCAATGTACCGGTTGATGTTGCTGTTCCTCGTCTCCGGACGGGGGGGCGGTCATGGGCCGGGGTAGTCCAATCACAGGCTGAGGTGCGCGATAGCTCTATCCGGGCGGTAGAGTTACCGTGGACCGAGGTAGTGAAAAAGGTAATTAAACCGAGAAAGGTAATAGATAAGCCAGACGCAGTCGTTATAAAAGGGACAGGGAAAGTCTCTTATAGCGACATCGTGCGTCTGGCACGGACGAAAGTCGACCCCGCGAAGATCGGGGTCGAAATAACAAAAATAAGAAGAACTAGAGCCGGAGAGGCTCTAATTGAGGTTAAAGGAGGCCCCTCAAAAAATGAGCTTTTGAAAGTCGAACTTGAAAAAGCTCTTGTTAAAGAAGGAATGACAATAAGGTCATTGACAACAAAAGTTGTCCTTGAGATTCTCGACGTTGAGGAGGGAACCCGTCGAGAAGAATTAGCGTCTGCCATAGAAATGGCGGCTAATTTAGATAAGAATGTCTTAGAGATTAAGACATTAAAGAATACACGTCCCGGCATCATGTTGGGAGTAGTGGCTTTGCCTGCCAGAATGGCAGGTCCACTATTAGAATCCGGCAGGATTAGAGTCGGTTGGTCTAACTGCCGGATAAGGATTAGGCAGAATGTTACTAGATGTTTCAAATGCCAAGGAATTGGCCATTATGCTAGTGCATGTACTGGCCCTAATAGAAGGAATCACTGCCACAATTGTGGTGAAGAGGGGCATTATTTAAAGGATTGCCAGAATGAGACTCATTGCTGGATATGCAAAGAGTCTCATAGATCCGGCAGCTTTAAATGCAAAGCCAATAAGAAGGCATCACCGAAACTCAGATAATGAGGGTGATGCAATTAAATGTTAATAGATGCCATGCAGCTCATGACATTCTCTCACAAACGATTTGTGAAGAGAAGGTGAGCGTAGTGTTGGGCCAAGAGCCCAATGCTAAGAGAGTTGGCAATGCGTTCTGTGATGATAACATAGATTGTTTCATCACAGTAGGAAGGGATTGTTCCGTGACGGGGTATTTCTCTGGACATGGATTTGTGTGGACGGAAATTAATAAATTTAGTTTTTATTCGGTATATTTTTCTCCAAATGGGAGTATCGAGGATTTTCGAACACTTTTATTTGATCTTTCTACCCATATACAAAGGATAAATAAGCCGCGTTATATTATAGGGGGAGATTTAAACGCCAAATCAGGTATGTTTGGTTCGACGGTTAGCAACGAAAGGGGAAACATTTTGGAAGAATGGACGGATACGTTAGATCTTTCTGTCATAAATGTCGGTGATACACCTACTTTTGTTAACGCGAACGGTTCCTCTTTGATAGATATCACCCTTTCGTCAATAGCTGTCACCGGAATGATATCTGACTGGCGAGTCTGTGATGACATGATCAATATGAGCGATCATAGAACGATTATGTTTGACATACAGACATTGAATATTAATAACCGGTCGAACGGAATTTTATCGCCTACTGGATGGAAGGTTACTTCGCTAGGTTTAAATAATTTAATATCTGAGGGTCAGATACCTGAAGATATTAATACACCTAAAGATTTAATTAATTACATCACAGGATTATGTAATAGTAATCTTGTTAAACGTAAGCAATCGCGTCATATGCGTCCGCCAGTGTATTGGTGGAATGACGATATCGCAGATAAGCGACGTCAATGCCTCGCATTGAGACGCATAATGACACGTGCTAATCGTAATCATAATATAGATCCTCAAATTCATTTTGAAAATTTTAAAAGGGCGAAGAAATCCCTAAAGTGGGCGATAAAATCGGCAAAACGAGCAGCTTGGCAACAACTCTGCAAGGAAATAGATCAGGATCCATGGGGCCTCGGGTACAAAATTGTAACAAGCAAGCTCAAGCTTCGTCCACGCATTGAAATAGGTAAAGGGGATACCCGGGTACAGGTGGCGAAGTTGTTTCCATCTCATCCTATTAATGTGTGGCCGATACTTGACATGCCTCCGGAAGAGGCTCAAACTTTAACGGCAGAGAACGTATTGGATGCTGCGTCTCGGATCAGAGCGGGTAAGGCTCCAGGTCCCGATCGAATTCCTGCAGAGGTGATTAAATCTTTCTCTCTAAAGTACCCTGAGGTCATAGCCAGGGTACTGGATAAATGTTGGAAAGCAGGTGATTTTCCAAACATCTGGAAAACTGCTTTCCTAGTATTGATAGAGAAACCGCGGAAAGGAGATTTAATCACATACAGACCGATATGTCTGCTCGATGTCGCGGGTAAATTGTTCGAAGGTGTCATTAAGGGTCTGTTAGAGAGGGAATTAGAGGATAAAAGTGTTTTGAATGATAATCAATTTGGATTTAGGGCAGGGCGATCTACGATAGATGCAGTCAGTAAAATTCTCGAAGTGCCAAATCGAATTAATCGATTGGCGTATAGTAATCGCGGTTTCTGTGCGATGATAACTGTTGACATACAGAATGCGTTTAACTCGGCACCGTGGGCAGGAATTATTTCGGCATTAGAGAGAGCTAATATCTCGGTTCACATAATAAGGATGATACAATCGTACTTATCAGATCGTTGCATCGTTACTTCTCACGGAGAACGGATTAATGTAACCAGCGGTGTTCCACAGGGTTCGGTTCTTGGTCCAACCCTTTGGAACATATTTTATAACGAGATATTAGAGCTCGATTTGGGAAAAGATGTGACACTCGTGGCGTACGCAGACGATTTAGCGATAGTTGTAGAGGCTAAATCTGAAGATGCGCTACGAGAGGAAGCACAATACGCCTTCGGTAGAGTTAGACGCAAGCTGGATGACATGGGGATCAAGATCGCCCTGCAAAAAACAGAAATGGTACTTTTGGCAGGGAGAAGGAAAATTAAAAGCTTATCGATCGATATCGACGGCTTTAGGTTAGATAGCTCGGATGCTATTAAATATATGGGTGTCTGGTTAGACAAAGATGTAAAATTAACGACGCACGTTAAAGAGGTATGTTTAAAGGGAATGAAATTAGCCGCGACGCTTTCAAGGTTAATGCCGAACATCAGTGGTCCGAAAGCTGGCAAACGCAGAGTACTGTCCTCGGTGGTAATTTCCGTGATTTTGTACGGCGCCCCTGCCTGGATAAAGGCCCTAAGATTCGAGCGTTATAAAAACATGCTCGATAGGGTCAACAGGAGGTTAGCCATTAGAATAACATCCGCATATAGAACAATATCCACGAAGGCAGTGCAGGTGCTTGCCAGAATGCCTCCTTTGTGGATGAAAGCGAACGTAAGATCGGAAATTTATTTAAGGGGCAAAGATCATACCTCTTTGGCAAACGAATCCTTAATGGCAGCTTGGCAAGAACAATGGGACGATTATTTAGGTTGGGCAAAAATTTTCGTTAAAGATATTAGAAAATGGTTCAATTGTAAGTGGGTAGAAATGGATTATTTTTTAACACAATCCATGTCCGGACACGGAATTTTCGGAAAATATCTCAATTGGATAAAAAAGGCGGATGTCGATACTTGCTGGTTTTGCCAGCAGGTAGACACGCCAGAACATACTATATTCATTTGTGACGAATGGGAAAGCATCCGAAGAGATGCTAGGATTAAAATGGGTTGTAATATAGACCAGAATAATATTTCTGAGTTATTATTGGATTCCGAGGAATCTTGGAAAACTGTAACCAACATGATGCGGGACATTATGCGTGGAAAACAGCAAGAGGAATTTCGTAGGGAGGAACTCCTCGTCAGAGATGATGTGATATCAGATTCTGACGAAGATTGAAGGTTAAAGGTTGTGTGATTGAGAGAATGAATGTATATGAGGTATTTTGAATAATTTTTTCTTTTTTCGATCTGTTTAAAATTTTTTAGAAACGTCAAAATTTACCAATTGAAGATTTTTGTAATTTTTTGCTCGTGAAACGTTTATAGTAATTATTAGGAGCAAATAAGTTTCATTTAATTTTTGTAAAGTCGCGAGACGGATTCCATCAGTTTATTTGTAAAGTTACGGCGAAAAATGTAAAAATTTTAGAAACGTCAAAAAATTATTCAATATACTACTTTGATTTTGATAGTAAAAATTCTAAGCCTTCTAGGTTTAAAATTTTTAATTATTTATTTATTTCTTTTAATTATTTTTTGAATCATATTTAACCAATCTTATTGAGTCATTTAGGTTGTAACGAACATCACAATTAAAGATGCAAGTTCATGTGAAGCCTTGACAGCCAGAGGGTCCATTACCAAGGGGAATCAAGGGATGCCTTCTTCACAATTCAACCTAAGATGATCAAAGAGGGAGAGAGTGATAGAGAGTGTGAATGATAGGTAAAGGAGGAAGAAGATGAAATGAGTAAAAGTGTGTGTGAAAGCAAACTAATAAGAGGCAATTTTTGATGATAGAGGGAGAGAGTGATAGAGAGAGAATGATAGGTAAAAGGGAAAGAAAACGAAAGGTGAAAAAGTGTGAGTGAAAGCTTACCAAAAGATGTGATCTAATGATAAGATGTAAATGGAACTAAACAGTCACTCATCTCGAAGTAATACTTGACGTAATGTTAATGTGGTTCCCGTGGTGAGGAAGACGTATGGGGGAGGAAGTTAGTAGTCACACAGGTTACCTCCTCTTAACAAAAAAAAAAAAAAAAAAAGATCTGCTTAACGAATTACAGGAATAATTAGAGCGAGAAATTGTAGTTTTTAAACTAAAAGTTTTCAAATTTGAAAAGGCTACTCAATTTAAATTTAAACGGAACCGTATAGGTTACATTTAGTTACTCCTGTAGTTCTCCTTATGATGTTATGTTGCAACGTTTTTTAAAGTTACGAACAGCAGTGATTTTGAATTGTAAAAGACGAAATTATAGATAAACTAATTATCAAAATAGTAAAACTTATATTTGATTATTTACTTTACTTGTTGAATTATGAATTATTTATACTATTTTCACAAATTACAAAGTTAGTAATTAATAACTCCATACCCCAAGATTAACACTACATTGATATACTGTTGAGTTTTTCGGTTGGTTTTTCTGACATCAACGCATTGTGTCTACGAAGAATACTGTCATTACGCAGGTATTGCTATTTCTGTATAGGCAGACCGGTCCTTTGAGATAATCGTAATGGTATAATCAGGACTAATGCAGCGTTGTAAAAACCATTCGAAAAGGTCAACACTATACCAAAGTTATGTGTTATTCTATTTACACTTACACTTTCAAAATTGAAAGTACTCAAATAGTGTACTCATGTACATAACATAAATTAAATAAATTAAAACATTAAAATTTCTAAACAATAATCACATTATTAAAGCATTAAAAAATGTAAAAAGCGGAAAATCCTATTGAACATACCATGTAAATATTCCAATGTTCAATTTTAAAAAAAATTATTGTCAATCAGTAGTGGAAAACCCAGCAATCTCTAATAATACAAATGATTTGACATTTATGTAAACTTATAAATAAAATTGTTGAAGTTTATGTTTAAAATTTTTGGGATTTAGCATGTCTTGGAAAGAAGAAAAGATTAATATTGTGAATTGGTTCAAAAATAGAAATAGCTTCAGACAAGTCAGTCCGTTCTACCCAGGGAGACTATTCTAACGTCTTGTCATTACAATTTAATAATTCATAACTTAAAATAAGTCGACGTGAGAGTATGCTTGGTTGTATCTCTGGGTTGCATATATTGACTGAGTGACAATTGGTTTTTTAATTGCACATAGTGATATTATTATGGTCAATGTTAATTTTTTATTTTCTTAATATGCTTATATTGTGACCTGTGTTGTTCTTGGTGCTCTTTCCCCTATCATAATAGCTACATATTTTGATCTTGAACACCGCTGCTCTGAATAAATCATAGAGGAACAGTTGCACCACTTTCTTTGTTCCCGAGCCATAATATCCGTCGTTTTCCTGAATTCTTTTGAAGCAGCCCATTCATTCTCTTCCTTTATTCTCTTGATTTGTTTTTCACGCTGTCCATGCTATTCGTAACATGAGGCGGCAGTGCACCCAAAGTTCGAAAGTTTGGATCTCGCCTGTATCTCGTTTTTTGAGCGTCCATACTGTCATTCCATAAAAGAGGATTGTACAAACGTAGCATCTCAAAAGTCGGGTTTGGAATTCTAAATTTAAATTTTAGTTTCTTCATTTTCATAAACACAGTCCTGACTTGTACAGAAATTTTAATTGTACATCAAGAATTTAAATTTGTATGTGCTAAAGTAAGTATAGTGTAGTATACATTGTAGTGTGTAGTATAGTAGTGTAGTATACAGTTTGCAATGACAAAGATTTGATTTCCTAGGAGTTCTTTTCTGACGACATGAAAATGAAAAGTGGATAAATCCTTTTTTTTCCGATTTTAGGTTTTGACCAGTTTTTAACGTATCAAAAGGAGCTGCATCGTTTAAAATGAAAACTGTACAAATTCGCTTATTCTATTGACTAACAGAAGGATATTTGTTAAATCCAAACTGTACACAAATAACAAGGGTGACGTGTGACGAAATCCTCTCTCTCCTGTTAAGTTAAGATTATGGTCTTTGACCACTTTTCATTCTCAGGTCTTCAATTTTTTAAATAAATAAATGTGACGTATGTTAAAATGTTTAACACCATTTAATCATTCTTACGCAAACAGAATATGGATGAATTAACTACATTTAGGTTATAATACAGTATATTTGTGGACAAATCTTTAGTATGATAATGACAACAAATAAAATTAGTATTGAGTAATAAAATCGAAAACCTCCAAGTTTAAACTTTTTGTACCTGGTCAGTTTTTTTAACTTACTATTTACAGGGTTTTCCAATTTGTTTTGAGCGTGTATCAAATGTTTCTACAACGCTTTTCGCTCTTGTCAAAAGAAAAAAAAACGTGGGAAATTCATATAACACAATTTTGACAAGAGGGAAAAGCATTTGAAATAATATGAAATAGAACCGGTACTAATTTAACTTGTATCATATTTTAACGTAATAGTCTATCAACCGATTTCACCAACGTCTGGTAAATTTTATCGTAGTGTTAGGGTTTTAACGAATTTTTTCGAAAAATAATAAAGGAGACGAATACAAGAATGTGTGGTACACAATAGTCACTAATTTCACACTTTACACCACTAAATTTATTAATCAAATAATTCAACTTCACAGAAAAATAAAATTACGTTAATTCAACATTAAACATGTTCATTTTTTATAAGTGATTAATCAAAACTCAAAAACAATAAAATACAGCTCAGCTCCACAAATTAGGCGGGTGGTTTTCCAGGCCGTCTATAGTAAAGTCCGGGTTACCCCTCGCTTCCATAGTCGAACAGGAACCGCCATGCGCAGCACACTTAACGGCGACGCTACTTAAGGAGGAAGGACGGGCTCCACCGCGGCGCTATCAGCGGCGCTAACAGTAGATTAAATCCATAACAGCAATTGTCGCAGTTAACAACAGTTTGTTTAAACTATCCGTTAAATCTAACTGATGGCGAAACCGGTCCTTTAGACTATTAATAAATAAATGCACAAATCTCGTAAATATCAATGAAAAAATACATTTGTTTAAAAAGCGGCCTTAATCACTGCTAAAAGAAGCAAATCCTGTCGCACTTGATGCGCATACAAATACTTCGTTTTGTATAATTTTTATTGCCGTCTATAATCTTTATATTGCTAAATTTAGAATAAAATAGATACGATTATTATTTGAAAATGTGCGTGTGTTGAAGCTTTTCTACATATTTTTCGTAAAGTATTTTAAAAATTCTGAGAATTATGTTCCGATACCTACTAAGATAAAAGAAACAAATTAACAGTGAAATATAGAGGGTGTTTACTAAACATGCGGCAAAAATTCAAGTTATTTGAAGACTTTTGGTCCTTTGATGATTTTGGGAAAGACGCTTTGTTTCGAAGATACAGGGCGATAAAAGCATTTCGTTAAAAAACAACATTTATGACTTCATATTACATGTAAAGATTCTTAATCTACAAGAACTTCTGAAAATGACTACCAACAGATAATATGCATGCATGCAATCTTCTCCTAATCGACTGCAAAACTCTTTCAAAAACACCAAGATGGTTTCGTATCGCATTACAACCATCAATTATCCGATTTCTCAAATCTTCTTCATTTTCCACTGGAGTGGTGTACACCAATGTCTTCACATTTTTATTGCCATGTATCTTCGAACCAAAGCGTTTCTTCTAAAATCAAAAAGGACGAAAATTTTTTAAAATAATCCAAGAAATAGTCCCCTGAATTTTTGTCGCATGTTTAGTAAACAGGCTATATAAGTAAGTTTCAAGAACTCAATAAACAATTAATCAGCTTATAATTATCTGTCGTTAAGAAAAGAATTGTTATTAATTATTGCTATGTGGAAAAAGAATAAACTATTTTTGTAAATATATAAAAAATAGGCGCAATTTTAAACATTTCACGGCAATAACGGAAGAATGTCTTCATAGCAATTGCTAATTCTAACTAAAAAAGATTAAAACACAACAATGTGGTCAAATTATTTTATACCCATTCTTATAAAACTTCATATTTTGATCCATATTAATAGATACACGCTTTTAATGCTTTTGTAACCATTTAAGAACTAATATCTACTAGAGTTCATTTTTTAATTAGAAGTACTGGAACTGAAAGACTAAATTACACTGAAATATTTCTAGTTGAAGACACTACTCAAATATTTGGCGGAAAATTTGAGTTTTAATATTTTTAATGTTTGTAGAATGAGGAAAACACGAGCTGCTAAAAACTGCATGCAATAGAACCAAATAAGGGTGCGCTGATGCACAATACCAAACAAACGATTCTGATTCGAACTGTTTTTATTACAACGGAATAAACCTGCTCATATGCGCGATTGAAATCTTGAAATTCTAATAAGAACTGTTTTTATCATTTATATACAGTAAAACCTCGATTATCCTTGCTCGGTTAATCTAGGAGGCAGATTTTTAATGTGGCAATTAACGTTGATTTTGCGTATACGAATTATTAGTAACTGGGCAGAGTTGCCTCGCATGCGACCAACCGACCGCGGTGTAGCCAGTTGTCTCGGAGGAACTCACCAAATTATGTGTTTATTTTTTAATAAACGAATTGCTAACTCAGTAGATAAATGAGAAGCTCGCGTGCAAAACCGACTATATCCAATTTCAGTACGGGCGTTAATCAACAAAGTGAGTCTGCAATATTGCACCTTAAAGTCAAACACTTTAAGGTGCAATATTGCAGAACTAACGTGTTTAACTTTAAGCTGCAATATTGCAGAACTCACTATGCTGATTAACGCCCGTATTGCAATTGGATATAGTCGGTATTGCACGCGAGCTGCTCAAATGTAAACACACAAAATGCAGCCTGCCAATGCTAACTAAAAACCTAAGCGCAATGTTCTAACTATGGAACAACCGTTTTATTTGTTGAAACCGTCTTTGTTTTGTTCCTTTGACATATGTATTTTTTAAATAAATTAAGAAAAAATGAAACATGAGGCCTTTGAATTATCCGTTTTCAATTATCCGGCAAAGTCTCGGTCCCGTTTGACCTGGAAAATCGAGGTTCTGCTGTAAATGTAATTGACGAAAATTATCCTACACCTAAATCGAATCAACTGTTTCGACAATATGGCGAATGCCTGTTTTCCATAATTTAATCAAAGTAAAACTGACTTGCTGGCAGCCAATCATAGATCTGTCTTTTGGAGCGATATTTTTGAATTACACTCTGAATTAAAGAAATGAACTATAAGAACCTAAAATTTAATTTCTGAGTATAATCTCAAATATAACAATTTTTTAACTTCTTTAATTTTGACAATAAAATACTTACTCCTACTAATTGCTACCGCTATGGTTTTTACATCAGGGGTCACCAAACTTTTTGAGAAACGGTGCGGATTGAAATTTTTAAAAACATGGCAGACCGGACGAATAATATTCTTATTGAAATCCTAGTAGATTCTAATAAGATTATTAGTTTTTAATTTTTTAGTGCGAATTTCATTAAACAGATTAATTTTTTTTGCTATTAATTTTTGCAACAAATTTTTAAACCATAGCATTTTTTAATAGAGCATGAAGAGTCCTTTCAAATGAGATATCACAAGCCCCCACTTCTTATTTAAAAAATTAGGGGTTGCAACTGTCACTTGAAAGGGGTTGAGGTTAGTGATGAAATTTTTACTTTACAGGATATCATGTCTTAAACTAAAAATTACATGTTTCGAAATTTTTTGTAAATATGCTCAATAATTGAGATAGTGAATTTACTCCATTTGGTGCGTACTGTATAAAAGTCGGTGGCTTATAAATTTTTTTGTAGGACCGGATTCGGCCAGCGTGTTTAGTTTGGTGACAGCTAACTTAGTGGCATTTTTTCTTGTCATTAAACACCACTTCGTTAAAACACGTTTGTAACACCGTGTTATTCCTCATTAAGCACTTATTTACAAACGCCTTCCTATTGTAAGAAAACAATAAACTCCTACAATTAATTACAAACATATTGTTTCATAGAAAAGAGTTAAACCATTAACTACTGTAATCGCTGTTTCACTTCTACAAACCAAAGTGGTTAACGATTAAGTTTTCCAATTTTTAAAATTTCTATAACAGAAGGATAAATCGCTTACCATTATTGATGTGATCTTCTCGTTCTCCAATTTGCTCGTTTCCATCGCCCAAATCGACCAAACTTCTTATAGAAAATACAGATTTGGCTACTCTCATTTTACAAGGATCTTGTGGGACGCTTTCTCGTGGACGAGTAGTTAAGTCCATTTCAACACACTCACTATCCATTTAATATAATTTTCACCGAAAGTCACTTTAAAAACCAACACTGTAATGTAATTACTGTAAGTAAAAGTACAACTAAGTACTATAAGAAGTTTTTAGCTTTTAATTATTCTGCAAAACACGAATTATTTTAATTGTTTTATTTTTGTTTTTCCTTATTAGGTAATGTCGATATGATATTTTTGCTAGATATACCAACTGACTAACTAACTGAGTAACACTAATAATATGGAAATTACTTTGTAAGTGCGCAAAAAGTAGGTACCTAATATTTTACTGCTTTGAAAACGCGGTTTTATGGAAATTATAGATAAAAAGACCGATTTAAAATTATCACAGACGTAATATTTAATTAAGTATGCTCAGTTTATATTTAAATATTGTGCGAACATAACATGGAACATTCTAAATAAACTTATAATGTTGAAGCACTAATTAATTAATTAATTAATTAAAGTAAGTAGTTCATTGTTGGGACAAAATTTAATTTAAGTAATTATATCTTAATTAATTATATCTTCTAATTATTTTCAACGGAATAAAACGTATAACACGCTGCAGAATGGCTACACTAGAATTTCATTAGGTACATTTGCAGCCAACCAAATGTGCACGAAACCTGACACAAAGTTTTCTATTTTTCCATAGATTAAATCTGGCTTTATCCATTGACTTTCGTGAAATAATATTAGTCATAAACAAAATAATATTGAGATTTGACTGATGTTTTTTTTATGACGCCTATGATATAAAGCAAAAATCAAGTTGCTCAAAAAAATCATGCATATTTTGGTGGCAGCAAATGTAAATACATTCACTAGAAATTTGAAAAAAATGCTTTGTGATTCCTAAGTTTGGTTTAAGATAAATTCATAAATAAGCAAAACATCCAACAATGAATTACAAATGTGACAGCTACAATATTAACACAATTGTACCTTCAGATTCCGGAGATAACCTGGAGAAAGTTTTAGAGTAGTGGAAAGCAAAGAAGACTGTTTAATTTTTCAAACTATTAACTATTATATTTATACACGCTATTACCTACCGCATATTATGCAATTTTATTCCTCTAGAAACTGTAATTAATTTTGAATCACCCTGTATGGTATCATCAATTTATATAAATCAACATTATCGTTTTAGACAACCACTATATGAAGGACGCATTTTGTACGTTAGAGAAAATTCATAAAATCTTTTGTAGTGATTTTCTAAAACTTGAAACATAACTTTTGTAACTAAGTTACATAATTTATGAAAGGTTCACACAAACGTATATGATTTCAAAATTTAAAGTCATTGCTTTGGGCAAAACTATTTAATACTGTTCAATTTGTTCGATACAAACGTATTGATATCTAATTTGACTTTACTGTGGTCTTTTATTGAAGACAGCAGTCCTCTTTATTTCATATTATATTTCTTGACAAAAAGATAGTAATACAGTAGAAACTCTTTTATCGTGACTGCTCTTATAACCGGAGAATAGTACTAACTAACGTGTGAGCAAAATGCAGCGTTTATACTATTCCAATACGTATTGGGTAATTCGGTTTAACTCTGCTTTTATAGTAGTCCAGTCAATTTATATACAAAGAAGGGCTCAACCTTGCAGAAGGTCGATGTACAAATTGACTGGGTTCCTATAAAAGCAGTTTTGTTAAAGCGCTTTAACTTTAGTATAAACGCAGCAAATGAAAAAGGAATGAAGCTTGGCTTAAAAAAAATAAAGTTGTCTTGTGTTACTTCTAATATTTTTCATGTCCTACCAGTATATTAATTGACAATAATTGCTCTATTTTAAGGGACGTTATATACGAAATTCCTTGAATAACGCTGTGGGGTAGTTATTATTTTTATAACGGCTTTAGGGCATAACAAAACAATCTTAATAACTATTTTAACGAATTAATAAGATTGAAAATGTCAGAAAAAATTAATTTAATAAACACTGCTGAAAATATCGATTCGTTCAATATAGGTCCAGCTGTATAATGTAGGTGAGAACTGGAAAAGTCATTAATTTTTTACCTGATCATTAAATTACCCTCGCAGCTGTATTTGAAATTCTCATTATTAATATTAGAGAATCATTTAAGTTAGTAGGTATTTGAAAAAATAATTTATTTTGAGAAATTAGAGCATATCTGGCTATAAAAATTTGCAAGAAATAATCAATTTTCTACCAGTGATTCAATATACCAAATTAGCATTGAGGAATCTAGAATAAAACATTTTTCGAAGATTTAGTCGCTTTTTACTTTTTGTCAACGGTGTTTTATCACTTCTACCTATTGAAACCAATTCAAATATTCTTCTCTCACCGAAAAACCTAATAAATGTAATTACAGCTCGACAAAACTTTTTGCCGATAATGTAGTACGAAATTGAAGAGTTTCTATTAACTGTTCTAGAATGTTACTGTTGCAGTACAAACGATTTTATGGTAAGCTTGTGTTTATAATTTTGAAAAATAGGTATATTTGCTGGACTTCTTTCAAATAACCATCTTTTTTAATTTGTATCGCATATTAATAGCTGCCCTTTAAAAACTAGATTGCAACAATTGTGTACAGAAAATGAGTAAATTTACCATATTTATCTTAAGCTCATTTCCGAAAAACATAAAAAATAATAACTTTATGTTAATTTCATGATAGCTGCTTCAACGTCTAGTGATAATATGGAGTGTAGGTATTTATTATTTCTGATTACAGAGCCTATACAAACTATCTGCTCCTATCACTTTACAGTTTAATCATCAATTTATTTTCATTGTTGCATTAGTAACACTAAACAAATATTTATTACATATTATTATCTAGTGTTGTAACATTTATCTAAACCGATCGTACACCTGCAAATCAATCGTTTAAATGTACTTGCAAAATGTGATTAACTTTACATCCTATAAATAATTTAAAATAAATTTCTTAAAATTGCTGCATTTTGATAATTGTAAATAGTTATTTATCAAGTTCGAATTTATAGTGTCAATTTGGAATCAAGGGAATTAGCATGATCAACACTGTGAATTTGAAAATAAATTTTCCTAAAATGAAAAAGGATAAAAAAGAAATAACGAATCCATAAAAACTTTGAAAAAATATGACCGTAATCAACAAGGTATAGGAGCGCTACTTACAATACCGATCAATCGTTGTACCGCCTTTCTTAATCTCTTAATAATACAGTTGGTGGTTATTAACACCTTTTTTTAAATTTTCACAATAAACAAATAAACCGGAAAAGGAATAACAAAAATTTAACAGTGATAAATTTATTGAACGTGAATGAAACGCGTCGCACTGAGAATTCAGCTAATGGGTGGCCAATTAACAACAATCGCCACGAACAGAAAAGCTCACATCGGCACTAACAAGGTCTATCATTATCACTTTTTACAGAAGTTGTCTATTCACCAGGTATGCACACACAGGTGCGCGTATCCGTCAGTCGTGCGGAGCGCGCACTGTAGCCTAGCAGATACCTGATGGGCCGGGCCCCCACCTGAGACTTCCCAAAGGCGGAGCGCTGGCCCCTCACATTAATCATCGCTCTTGTTAATGTCTTCTTATATGAATATTAAATATCATGTGTCTTTATGAACGTTGATTTTGTTGATTTTGCTGATTTTTATCATATCACAAGTATGTTAATTTTACAGCTTTTTTATTCCTTTTTGGATATTACGTTCACTTACCTAATTATATTTTTACGACTTTTATATAAACTTCATAATAATGAATGAATTGTAACTTGCATGTTCAAGAATAGGTTTGATGTTTCATACCTACTTATTACTTTCATATTTCAAAGTTTAAAAGTGTTAAATCGTAAATCAGAGCATATTAAATCCACATAATAACTATAGTAAAGCACCGGTTATCCGGGGTTCCAATTAACCGGAATTTGAATTGACCGTGCTTCCTGTAGTGGAATTTTTGTGTTGTTTTAACAGCGAAAAATAAATTAGAAGTTATTAAAATACTTTAAGAAGGTGAAAATGCTTCATCACTTGCAATCAAATTTGGAATTAAGTAGCAACTGTACGGAACATAAAAATCAATTTGAGATAAAAAAAAATTGCTTTTATAAATAAGTATTTTTGCTTACTGAACTCGATACGTTTTTTAATTCGGATTAACCGTGTTTTTCAGTTATTCGGGATCGGGCTTCCTCAGGGTGCACTACTGATCTACAAGATGTGAGCAAATGAAAAAGAATCAAATTTAGCTTAGAAAAAAATTAATCTCAAAGTTGGGAAAAATGTCATGAACGTAATATGTCAAATTTTAAAGACAAGCTTGACCTTTCATATGCTCACATTTAGACTAGGTACTACTGTATACTGCCTACCTATCTGTGTTATAAATATTAGAGGGTTATAGCAAGACGTGTTTTTCATTGTCGTAATACTTTATTTTTACATTTCTATGGCCCACGCACGCTTGAGCTTTCCAGCCAAAATGTCGTATGACGACAAAGAAAAATACGTCTTGCTAGAACTCTCAATTTATACTTTATATTACAGTACAACTTCGTTTCTCAACACTTCGAAGACTTATTTAAAGGGGAGGATAGAACAACAGCAAAGAAAGAAAACATAAGACCCACCAACAGACAAAAAATTACGCGAATTACGGAGGACGAAGTAGTGGAAGCAATAGCGAAGCTAAGAAATGGAAAAGCGCCAGGTGGCGATAAGATTACACCAGAAATGTTAGAAGTCCTAAGCTCTGGAGATCTTGAGTATTCAAGATCTCCAGAGCTTACAATTACAACAAAACAAATCCCGAGAGACTGGAAAACTGGAATCATACTACCGATGCACAAATGCACAAATTACAAAGGAATTTCCCTACTAATTGTGCCACAAAAAATACTAGCAAGAATCATGGAGAAAAGGATTAGAGCAACCATAGAAAATTAAATAGAGGACCCACAATGTGGCTTCAGAGCAGGCAGAAGTACCCAAGACCTTATATTTATAATCCGACAGATTAGCGAAGAAGCACTAAAGAAAAATAAAGACGTACATATCTGATTCATTGACCTAGAGAAAGCGTTCGATAGGGTGAAAAGGAAAGATATCTGGAAGACACTGGAAAAAAGGAAGGTAGACAATGAAACAATCGAGGTAATTAAACAAATGTACAAGGATGACGAGAACTACGAAAGAACAAACAACGAGATATCAGAAAAATTCAAAACAAAAATAGGGGTGCGCCAGGTTTGTGTGCTGAGCCAGCTACTATTAGCAGCGGTGATCGACGAAGCAATAACAAAAGCAAAGAAAAATACGAGAAAACTAAAATTAGGATACTGGAGAAAGGAAGAAACAAAAATCGTGGAACTGATGTTTGCAGACGATAAGGTAGTCATGGCAGAATTGGAGAACATCTACAGCATAACATAGATGTAGTGCATTACGAGCTAAACAAAATAAAAACATGAAAATAAACATTAAAAAGGCAAAAAGCATGATAATAACCAAAGGAGAAAAATCACAGAATATTAGACTAAACGGGCAAAAGATTGAACAAGTGGAAGAGTTCAAATATTTGGGTACGATCATCGAGAAAAATGGGAAATTGGACAAAGGAATAAATGAAAGAATGAAAAAAGCAGGGATTTTAACTCAATGAAAACAACATTCCTGGGTAAAAAAAGGAAATCGACGAGAGAACAAAAACTGAAATAGTAAGAAAAATAGTTAGACCATCGATAACATATAGCAGCGAGACGTGGACGATAACGGATAAGCACAAAGCAAGAATAAATGCGATAAAGATGAGGTTCCTGCGAAAGATTAAAAACAAGACAAGAAGAGACAATAAAAAACGAAACCTTTATAGAACAACTAAGAATAGAACCAATCAACAACGTAGTAACAGAAAATCAGTTAAGGTGGTTCGGGCACATATGCCGAATGCCAACAGAAAAGCTCACAAGAAAAGTGTATGAAAATAAAGTAATTGAGACAGCAGCAAGAGGAAGACCTAGGAAAACATGGGAAGAAGGAATAAAGGAAGAAGCGGGGAAAAGAGGACTAAAATGGGGAAATATAAGAGAAGAGGCAAACAGAAAGATGTGGAGATAGAAGTTTAGGAAAAAGCGAGAATAAAGACACCGGCTCAAACCGCCTACACCTTACGTTAGAAAGGCACAAATGACCAAAAAGAAGAATAAGACAACTTCGTTTCTTCGGGCATGCGGTAATTCAAACACTCCAGTCATTCGAACAGTTCGGCGTCAATTTCCTCTATAATTCGAACACATACGAAAATCAAGTAAATCTCACGCTTCCACTGTAAATGAACTTCGGAGAATACCAGGCAAAATGAGGCAACCTGCAAATTTTACAGATGAAGACTTAATTTGCAAAAGCTTCAAAGTCGGACGATAATATGGGCAGAACAAAATGACAGCAATGCAGGACTTCTTGTTATTAGGCATGAAGATTGAAGGAGGGAGCCATTTCACATTTATTTGACAACACAAAGCAGCAAAAAATCGACCATTATTTTACAAAACCTGATTTTACTTGAATGTAGCCTTGTTTATCACTTCTCTACCTTCACAATTTTCCGAGTCACCCGCTCTCCATAGCTTCAATCACATGAATTTTCCAGCATCTGAGTGGTCGTTTTCGTTCCCTTTTCTCCGTACTTACTTTGGCCAACTATTCTCATCGATGCGTTCTAAGTGTCCATATCACATTAGTCCCTTTCGTTCTGCCGTATCTATGATATTTCCTTCCACCCCCTCTAATGTGGTTTATCCCTGAAAACCCAGCACTTAGTCTCCAATAAGCTACTTGCAGGGTCTTCATCTTTTTTCCTTATTTCCCATACTTCCAAACAACAGGAGGAGCAGAATTTCAAGAGTAATAATATCAATGATGCAAAAGCGAAATTTTTGGATAATAACCGTTTTGAATTTTTGCTCCTCATATGTGCGCAATTTCTACTATTGTAGTATAATTAGTTCTTTTCGTTTTGTTGGTGATTTATTATTCCCGAGAAGATAATATCTTCTATACCCTTTCGTTTTGCAGATAAAGTTGCACCTAAACATTTAAAAAAGAACAGTATTTGATTGTAAGATTTCGAGCACTGAAATCGTGCTCCCTATTGTCATTATTAATTTTTTTATATTGATTTTTAATCCGCACTTCTCATATTTTTCAAAGTTCCATTAACTTGGAGTCGTCACAATCTACGGCGATTAACATCTAATCATTGCGAATGACAGAGGGTATAACTTTTCGTCACCTACTGATGTTCCGATATAACTGCATTTTCTTCTCCGTGCCTTTAATGCTTCATCCAAGTATATTTATCTTAAATAGAACTGAAGTCACTAAGAATCCCTGTCGTAGTACTTTAGCAGTTTGGAATACTATTTTTCCTACTTTCACCACGCGTTAATATAATTCTTAGAGATGTCATCTTTATATATGATCATGACTTATTTAATGGTACGCTGCCATATGCTTTTTTCAGGTCTACAAAGGTTAGATGAACGGTTCTTCCTCTTTCTATGCGTTTTTATACAACTTTTTTTTGCTTTATTGTAAAAATACCATCTATACATGACCTACCGACCTTGAACCCATGTTGGTCTTCTGTATTTCAACACTTTATCATACAACCTTGCTACTGAACATATTACTATAATGCCCCTGCAATTTATTAAATATGGAGAATAGAGTCGCTTTCATCCATTCCATTAACATTTAAATTTCTTTTCATAATAGCTACTTTCACTTCACTTTCCCAGGTATGCTTTGGTCGATCACGGTTTCTTCTTTACAGTGGAATCCATTGCCATAGTTTTCTAACTATCTGTCTTCTCCCACCCGTTTTATCTACTTTTGTTCTTCTTCTTATCTCCCAGTAGCTTCGTTGCCAGTAGTCAGTTCATTTTTAGAGCTTTCAACTTATATTCTTACCTTTTCACATCGGTTCACGTCTCTGTCCCATACGTATTTATACTTTCTACAACGGCTTTGAATATAGTCCGCTTGGTATGTTTTGTTTTGCAGTTTGTACCGTAACTACTTTTATTAGTTGAATTTACCTACGTTATTTTTCTGAGTGTATCGCTCGTTAATAACTGGATAAAAATTTATTTTTACATTAATATGGGGGTCAGTTTGGTACCAATAAAAAAAAGTTTATCATTTGAAAGACCCAAACTCTGAGGATTCTAAAAATATTTTTTTACAAGTTTAAGTTCAGTGGTCTTAATGATATAGCTAAAAATGTGCAAAAAATGACCGTTCCCCTGTTCTCCTAGGTTTCTGAAGCTAAAATTTTTATTTTAATGGTGTTAGTAGATATTAAGCCATATATTACAGGAAAACTGCATATTTTTTCGACAATGTAATAGTTTACGCGAAAATTGTTGTTTTAGATCAAAAAGAAAACTAACGGCAATCAAAACGAAAACACTACAAGTTTAGATAATGAAAAAGGGAAAATTGAGCATTTTTCAAAATGAAAAAGGCAGAAATGAATGTTATTTCCAATATTTTATTGATAGATGCAATGAATCTAAAGAACCGAACAAAAGAGTGTTATTTAAGAAAGAAAATACATCATTAAAGGGGAACGACACTGAATATGTTAATACTAGCTTATTTTATTTATGCATTACATAGTAACATAACTTCAGTGAATAAAGGATTCAAATGTAAATATGTACTGTAAACGGCAATATCATAAAATTTGCCAAGAAAAAAATAAAAATTTTGTTTGCAGTTCTCGTACAAACAATTCGGTAGTTTTATAGCATGATCCTATAACTTTTAACAAGATATGCTCACCCGGTGGACGAAAATGAGGTAGTTTCGCGCATGGCGTCACTGTGTGACCAAGTAAGCGATTCTCGCCCTTATTGCATAGCACGTAAATGAATTTCCCAGTAACATTTATTTATTCGGTTTACCTCAGAAAGCTGCGTAATAAAAATATGGGACAAATAATTTAAAACAAATTAATTCTAATGTATATTTTATTTTACTCAACTAGTAGCATTAACGTTCATGTCACAGGCTGACGTCACACGCAAGACAAGGATAGAGCACTACCTGCGCGTGAGCATATCTTATACCGTCATAATATCATGGTGTTATAGTACCTACGTAGAAATATTATTTTTACATAAAAATGCTTTTGTTTAAATTTTTTATCCTTAAAACCTTAATATAAATCATTTCAATTTATTAAAAACCGCTCCTGCCAATAACTGGGATATTAGGGGCCGATAAATAGTTTAGAGGGGCCAATAATTAGAGAATTGTACTGGAAATATTAAAAATAATAAAATAGCCATCAGCACAACACGGTGCTACCATTGGTGATATTAAAAGAATAAGCGAACTTCATAAAATTATATAAAGTATGCTACAATAAAATACGTATTTGTACAAAATCATAATAGATCCTAGATTGCAAAACTTCTCTTAATGGGGCCAATAACTGGTTCGTTTACCCTAGATACACCAAACATTATAAATCACAACAATCTACTTTCAGTAACATGTGCGTCTAGCTGGCGTTATTGTAACTACCAGATATTGGGGTCGCAAAATCTGGGACTGCCTACTCTTAAGTGTTGTTATTCTAATTACTCTTATTCATAAAAATTCAACTGGTTGGGAGACACTTTGTAGTACGTTTCGAGAATGTGAAATGTAACTAGAACAGGTCCCATCAAAATTGTTTTATATGATTGTTATTATCAACGCCGTTTTTAACTTATTGGAGGCCCAGGGCACTTTAGGATAATGGGGCCCCTATGGCTATGATATGACAGAGGACTATTTTATTAACAACAGGCAAAAGGAGTAGATAAGCAAAATCGGTTTTCAGTTGGTGATCTGATGATCTGGCAGGAACTACACTGAAAAAAATGCTACCTAAGAATTGCATCTTAAAGCATCCAACTGCGAGCCTACCTCCATTTGAAGAAGATCTAAGTATTTATGCTGATTCAAATTTTCGCCAATAAAAAATGGCCCTACTAAGTCATTCCCTAAACAAAGTGACAAAAGTCAACAGACATTTCAGCTTGCTAGAAGTGATAGTGGCAAGAAAACGCTTTTATAAAAATATTTTTTTCATTACTATTTCAACAGTTTAGGATATTGAATTATAATCTATTCAATAGTTTAAAGAATCTTCCAACTTGCCTCTCTGTATAGCCAAACTTATTCGTTGCTTCAAATATGTTTTGGCTTGAGGAATTCCCGTTGCTTGAACAATACGCCTTCCCAAATCTTCAAGGAGAGAAAGGGCATCAGCACTCTAAGGATCCAAAGTTTCCACAGCAAAGGCGACGAAAAAATAATCATCAGAAATTGCCTTATATTTTTTTTTTTTAAGATTTTCTGCCAAGTGTGCAGCAGATCTTGCAGAAAATGAAGAATCAGTCAAATGAGAAGGGGCAAGTGTGTCCATACAAGTAAAATCCCAAACTAACGCTTTACCTACTTTCCATGGAATTACTGTAATACCATCTGGACGTTTGCCATCATCCCTCAGAATACCATTAGGTTCAAGGATACAAGGAATGTTGGCAGAAGAGAAAGCACGTTTAATAATGTCATTAATACAGCTGTGACGAGAGAGTCTACCAGCACTTTTAATCCACGATAAACCATGATGACCCAACGAGTCTACAGAAGAACCGCACGAGCAGATATGAGGATGACAGAAATTGATGCCCAATCTAAGTGAAATTGCTATTTGTAAAAAGTTTTTTTCTAAAAGAGTACCTAATTTACAAGATGGAAGAGCTTCAAGTCAAGCTCCAGATTCAAGTTCAGATCCAGCTAATAAGATAGCTTTTTGTGTGATATTTGAGGAAGATAATAAATTTTGAAATATTTTCTCACAGATAGGTAAGTCCCAATTTCTTTGAATAGAAAGCTCTTTTGGAAGTAAAGACGAATTAGAAATTTCCTTCCAATAATCAACAGCCTAGTTAAGGGATGTAATTTGAAAATTAGAAAAACTAGAAGGTAGAATGGACATAATAAGTTCAGAATTAGAAAATATAGAAAACAAAAAGGCAGGCGAGGAAATATCAATTATAAACCTTATACCTAATCCACCAAAACGGATTGGTAATTTGGCTTGTCTCCACGATCTTATTGTAAATTTAATATTCAAAATTTTTTCCAAAGAAGAAATAACAATATTATTCAATTCAACACACTCATTTTTAAATTTCCAAAAAGAACAACATCTAAGATTATAAGTGAAATTAGGTATCCAAAAACAATGGCGGAGCAAAAATAAACTAATATGAGAATTCGTTTTACACAGATTTGAAGAAAGTAAAGAAAATGAATCAATTTTTTTAGAAATGAATGGAGGAATTGCTGCATCGAAAATAGGACAACCAAGAATAAAAAGGTCTTCAACATTTCAAACGTGAATACAAAGAGCTAATAATTCGAATCTCTTCAAAATTGAAGACTAACTTGTCTAATTCCGAAACATTATTAAGGAAGAAAAGTTCGCATTTATTGAAATTAAGAACCAAACCAATTTTCTTAAATTCGGAAATTATCGTTTCTAAGTCTTATAAGACATCAAAGGCCTTACCACCTAAAGAACCATCATCTAAGTGCCAAACATTTAATTCTGAATTCAAGTTCTTAATAATTTGATGAATAGATAAACTAAAAAATGCAGGACCGAGAGGACAGCCTACCGAGGATTCAATAACAATAATAATTTTTAAATTTGTAGTTGGCCCGTTGTAAAGAAAGGTAGGTCATTTCTGATCTAGAAGATAATAAACTATTTTACTTTTGTAAGTCATAACTTGGATTTTTTTCACATGTGGTAAATTTAATAGTAGATTTAAGACCTTCCATGTGGATAAAAAAAAATGTACTGTTATTGAATATCGAAAATGTTCACCGTTTTTTTCTTCACATCACCGCACATCATTTTAGTACATTTTGCGCATTTATTATGAGTTTGTCGATATTGTGATTTAAACTGTTTACAAAAATATTTGCTGTGATTAAATAATTTCCTTATTTCTGTGCCAGCAACGAAATAATATGATCTCGTTATTAGGCGGGATATACAGCAGACATGTAGATGAAAAGAAAAAAAAAACGTAAACGTACCTCATATTTATTCATCGTAAATATTTAGAAAATAGGAAAATATAAATTTCATTACCTACCCGCCTTCTGATTACACGTACCCAATGAAACGTTTCAGTTCCCTTCTTCAAACGTAAAATGGCGTTATAAGGATGGAACATCTTTTATGAAACGACTGCGTACTCTCATTACTGATCTAGGTACTAGTGTTGCCTTTACGTTATGTTGACATTTGACATTATTCTGTGATTACAACGTCACCTTTTTTGACGCGGCCCTGACGAAAGTATGTACCCAACAAAATTATTGCAAACAAAACTGGTTCTACAGTAGAGACTAGGTACACCACAAATGCCACCTAATCAATTCGAGTCGCCAGTTCCTGGTCGTGCTAAACCGTCAAAATCTGTAGCTGTTCCCGAATCGCCTAAGATCAGTAAATGTATTTGCTTTGAATATTTTTCTGTTTAAAACTTTAAACCTAAATTTAGCTGTACCTCCGCCTGTTCCTGAAGAATCGTAAGTAACTTGATGTTTGAAATATTGTTATTAATTAGTAATAATATTTTCAGCGAAACTGCATGGACTTGTTGTTGTTGTTTCAAATGTTGTGATTACATTAGAGCATCAGATCCTGTTTGCCGCTGTCGATGTTGTTGTCCATATTTGCAGTTGATATGGTTTTTAACCGTAATATTTGCGACGATTGTAATTTGGTTTATTTTATATGGAATTGTTGGAGACACGGCCTTACCGGGAGAACCTACATTTGCGTTTTTTGCTGTATGTCTATTTTCTTATTGGAGTGGTTGGATTTTAGCTTTCATCAATGTACCGCCAACAATCGGTATGTTCTCAGCTGGAATGTTCTTTACCAATGTGGGTTGGTTTGATCGAGATCAATCTAAGCATCTAATAGCGCAAGTAAGGTAATGATGTTATTAAATACCCAAATCAGTTTGTTCGGTGTCCGTAAAAGTAGGTAGGGTGAATGTACCGATTATCCTACCGCTTCCTTTCCTCAGTTATTTTAATAAGTATTTCATTAACCATATTCTAAATCTTTAAAGTAAGGACGACAACGCGTTATATTGTTCTCTAAATGTACCTACATATTGTTATGCGCAGCAAACTGAAATAAATAAATGTAATCCGAAGTGGTCAACATATGCTTTTTGAATAGCAGCTTGAACGTAAGGTGATTGCACCGGTTGACAGCCTTTTAACAGAATTTCAATATTACAATAACGATATTTGATGAACAGTTACATTTAATAAGATATAAGTTGAATAGTTTTTTAGGGTAAAGGGAGGAGAGTTGAATCACCTTTTGGAAACTATTGTATTTTCAAATATTTTCAAAAAATTAAAAATTAAAACAATTAAAAACATTTTACTCAAAGTGGTCCAACTTTCCTTCAATGGGTAGGATAGATAAACTACTTGTATTCTCACTCTTTTACGCCCTGTATATAAAAGTGTTATGTCAAAAGGTGCGTAATTAAATCCACAAATTAACATATTTTTTAATTTTTCCCAAACAGTTATATTGACAGTTAAGATACTCGTGAAAATCGTGGCAAAGAAATTTAAGTTGCCAAGAAACACTCTGTTTATAAAGATGGGAGAAATTAAATTTAAAAATTGACCTGTTTTTGGATTTATCGAATTGTTATGTTACTTCTGCCGGTCACTGAATCTATACAGGGTGAGTTAAGTTTTACCGCCCGTGGCAAAATAGGCCTTTAAAATAATTTGTCAATTCTCATAAATTGCATCAGTAATTTTATATTAGAGTTTGACTAAAAATATTCTGCGTTTATGACTTTAAACCGCAATCAACTTTTAGTGATGATAATGAGGGTTCACTGCAGGGTGCGACACATCTGGTTGCTTTGAAAAATATTTTTGTAGATACTTCAGAACCGTACTTAAATATTTCAACTTTAGTTAAGTTCAGAACAAATAATCAAATACAAGTCATAGAATTCATCAAGTATTCAAGTTAATCAATAACCCCACATACCTACCTAATTATTAGAAGAGGTTTAATGTTTACTCATATTTATATCTAAGCATCAAGAAATTTATAAAAATTTACCAAATACAGCCCTGGCCACTTCTGCCCATGTTGATTATTACGGCTTACCTACTTTTATGGACGGATCACTTATAGTATTGTAAAAGGCACAGTCATAAACGCAGAATAAGTTTAGACAAGAAACCAAGAAAAAATCTTTTTTTTAATCAAGTAAAATTTTGGCTTTTTTTCAATTACTAATTGTTCAATTTATTAGTTTTTTTGTTGTACGAACAGTAAAATATTTTCACACAATTTAGTGTAATTGAAATAATTTTACTAATTTTTCGTTTATTAAATGAAGCTATTTCCGTATTAGAAGGTATTTTTGTAAATGATTTACGACATAAGTAGACCAATTTACCAGACAAAGGTATTGATGTAGGGGTGCTTGAAAGATTGTTTATGGCGGTCACTAAACTGAACTTAAGAATTTAGTCTATCGGCAACTGAAAAGCTGTCTCGTCCAGTTTGATGGGTCGATCATATACTATTGTTAGGATGGTAAACCGCATTATCTATTGTTAGAAAGTCATAAATAGAGGCATTTTTTGTGCTATATCTTAAATTTGATTTAACTCAAAAAGTAATCATTTTTTTATTAATCAAATTGCAGATATTAATGCTACGAATAATTTGACAAATTTTGAAATAAAAAACCAAACATAGAAATTTTACCCAAAACTCTTTGTTTTACTTTCTTGGCTTCAAATAAAAATATTTTGGAAAATTTGTAGCACTAATCGAAAGCGTAAACTTCAACTGACGTAAGATGTAAATTGCATACTTTCCCCCTCAATCTTTAATAGGTATTATGGCCGAGGCGGTAAAACTTAACTCACCCTGTACATTTGACATAATACCTATTCTAAAAAGTAAAATCAAAATCAATTCTAGGTTTATCTCTTCTCCCGTTTACTGGTCCGTCTATCCTCATAGCAAGTACTCACAGGAGAAATGAACCAGTAATTTTTCGCCCACTGAGATAATCAAATTTGCGAAATTTTAGATTACGTTTGTTAAATTTACTCAAACATTGAACACGCGAAGAACAAACAAAGTCACATTTTCGTTTTGTCGAGATATTCGAGTTTTCATGCTTGAAATTTCAATATACAACGTATACCAAAATTCGCGGAACAGCTCCATACTACAGTTTTAAGTAACGATAAAGGAACGCGGAATAAATATTTAAAAAATTACAGGTTGTTTATTCCAGAAGATATCGGTCTTTTTCTAAAGGTAAATGTGACAACACGTTGAGTTCATCCTAATAATGATTAAGGTACTTGAGTTTTCTGTTCCCACGGAAATCAGAGAGAACAATGAAATATGTTTTTATTATAACGTCACCAACAAATAGGATAAAAGTCAAATGTGTCACCGAGATGAAATTAAAATAATAATTTTATAATAAATGTTCAAAGTTTTGTCCGTGCTGATCTCTACACATTTCCACTCTCCTAATTATATTTCCCTGCACTCTTTCTAGCATTTCCTCATCTATCGAATGAGCTGCTTCAAATATTCGGTTAACTAAATCTGCTTCATTTAAAACTGGTGTTCTGTACACCAAATACTTAATCTGACCCCAAAAGAAAAAGGCCGAAGTGGTGAGGTCCGGAGATCTAGCTGGCCAACGGTATGGTCCACGGGATGCGGTCAATTCGTCCCCGGCGATTCGTACCCGGCGATTCGTCCCCGGCGATTCGTCCCCGACGTCCGTCAAGTTGCAGTATCAACATTTCAATTTTGAAAAAAAAAGTAGTTTATAATTTTTTGCTAATTCTTTGCCAATTTTTGCCGTTTATTTCAAATTCTTTGCCGCATCCCTTAAAAAGTTATAAGCATTTAAAAAATGATACTGCAACTTGACGCCCCAGTATCAACATCTCAATTTCGAAAAAAAAAATAGTCTATAATTTTTTGCTAATTCTTTGCCAATTTTTGCCGTTTATTTCAAATTCTTTGCCGCATCCCTTAAAAAGTTATAAGCATTTTAAAAATGATACTGCAACTTGACGCCCCAGTATCAACATTTCAATTTCGAAAAAACAAATAGTCTATAATTTTTTGCTAATTCTTTGCCAATTTTTGCCGTATATTTCAAATTCTTTGCCGCATCCCTTAAAAAGTTATAAGCATTTAAATAATGATACTGCAACTTGACGCCCAGTATCAACATTTCAATTTCGAAAAAAAAATTAGTCTATAATTTTTTGCTAATTCTTTGCCAATTTTTGCCGTTTGTTTCAAATTCTTTGCCGCATCCCTTAAAAAGTTATAAGCGTTTATAGAATAATACTTGGCAACTTCCGTCAAGTTGCAGTATCAACATTTGCAAGTTGAAAAAAAAAAGTCTATAATTTGTCACTAATTCTTTGCCAATTTTTGTCGCTTATTTCAATTTTTTTGGTGCATCCCTTAAAAAGTTATAAGCGTTAAGAGATTATATTGGTATTTGATGCCCCCGTATCAACATGTAATTTTTAAAAAAAACAAAATGATCTACAATTTTTTGTAAATTGTTTTCTAATTTTTACTGTTTGTGTCAAATTCCTTGCTGCTTCCCTTAAAAAGTTATAAGGGTTTAAAGAATTTTACTACGCGACTTCCGTCACTTTTCAGTATCAAAATATCAAATTTGTTAAAACAAAATGGTTTATTATTTTTCGTTACCCCTTGCTAATTTTTGCCGTTTGTTTTAAGTTCTTTGCCGCAACCCTTAAAAAGTTATAAACGTTTAAAAAATGATAGTGCAACTTGACGCCCCAGTGTAAACATTTCAATTTTGAAAAAAAAAATAGTTAATAATTTTTTGCTGATTCTTTGCTAATTTTTGCCGTTTGTTTCAAATTCTTTGCCGCATTCCTTAAAAAGTTATAAGCGTTTAAAAATGATACTGCAACTTGACGCCATAGTGTCAATATATTTTTAATTTTTGCTAATTTAATTTAATTGAAAAAACTGGAAATTGGCTAATTTTTTGGTAATTGTTTACGAATATTTGTCATGCAATTGCAGTTTTGACCGTTTATATTTGTATAGTGTCGATGAGTAATTAAATTTAAGAAAAACAGGGGCGGGTTGGCAGAAAGCAAATTAAATAATTGTTAACTGAATTTAATGTTAATTGAAATTTATCTCACTTAATATATTTACTTACTAGGTAGAAGTCTTGGTAGTTAGGATAGTTTAAAACGTTAAACTTTCATATTTCTTAATAATGAATAAAAAAATTGCAACAGTAGAATAAACATTCCCAAATAACAAATAAATATTTTTTTCAACTACTACATTCGAAAGTACAATTTTATCGTACCCATTCAACGGGAAAAAGCGGTACTTTGTCTGTCTAGGCAGGTAAAGTATTTTACCTGACTCTAAAAGCGTTGCCTACATTAACGCCGTTGATTTAAGTAAAAATGCCAAATGTCAAACAACTACCAATATAATA